>CM028137.1:535570833-536940000 GCA_016271365.2 Neoceratodus forsteri | reverse complement strand
GAAGTCATTTAAATACCTAGGTGGGGTGTTAGACAAGGAAATGTCCTTTGAACCCCATATAGATGTCCTCTCCGAATCCTTAAACCAAAAATCTGGGCTACTTCATAGACTCATCCCTACCTCTCGGCACCCACGCAGCTTGCAATAACAAGATGCAAATCTACGATGCCAGTTCAACAACACTTTTGTTGACCGGCATCTCATCGACAAGAATTACATTGACCGCAAGTTGCAGTTGACATAATTCCAGTTTGTCTCCCGGTCAGATTTTTACATAAGGGGGCTTCGCCCCCCCAAACCCCTCACACGGGGGCTCTGCCACCTGCATCCACCACATTATGGATTGTCAACTGCAGTTGGAGTTGACTTGGGAAGGGGGTGCAAGACCGGAAGACAGTGTGCTCCTGTGGTGCACCAACACAGCTACCTGTCAGCAACCTGTCAATTTTGTCGATGGGTTGGTAGGTCGCTGTGTTGGTGTCACTGTCGGGTGTGGGGCATACCACAAGATGCACATTATTACCAACTCTTTTCTGCACGACCTCAATAATACAATCTGCTTGAGACTCTGTCTTGGCCAGACTAAGGACCCGCTACAACCAAATGGCTTGCTTTGCTGATGGTGCCCATCCAAGTTAGCACCACTGCGATATCCATGCTTCACTAGGGTGACCCTCACTTGAGACAAGACTATGATTCCCACTGTTTTGTCTGGCCTATGAGCTACTACAATCTACTGCTTCTCCCAGCCTCACAACCCTGCTTCAATTTAGCTAGCCTGCCAGGTCATGGAGATCTCTCCACTTTCTTTGCTAGACACCCCGGTCCAATCCACTGCTCGGCAGATCATTCCACACAGTTGCTCCAGTGCTATGGGACTCCCTTCCCTTGATATCCGTATGAGTCCAACATTCTTGCAATTCAAAAGAAGGCTTAAAACTCTCCTTTGGACCCAAGCACTTTGTCAATATCATTCTCGTCCATGAATTTCATCTATAGCATTGCTGTACTTGAAAGTCTGTAAATAATTAATACTGTGTTTGTTTTAGCTCTTGTGTGATCTAGTACTGTATTGGAATTGTGTGTTTCGACACTTTATAACTAACCCGGGTTGCCCCTGAAAAAGTGTCTCAGTGGGTTTACCTGGTTAATAAAATTCAATAAATAAATAAATAAATATGTTTCTGTTTGTACCTTGTTGTTATTGTTATCTTGTTGAGTTATTATTTGAAAATCTAATAACGCTTATTAAATTAGCAAAATAACAATACTCTTGTGTAAGTATGCATGAGTCTGCACTAGATAGGCTATGTCTTAGATGGCCTCCTACTGATAGTCCATCCAAGGCTTGTAAAGCCCAGGGTCACCATAGGTTAGGAGGAAGTATCTTTTGAATGTAATTTGTTCCCTGTTATGGATCTCTTCCACATTTCTGATTCAAGTGGGTACCTGTGGGGTCAAGTCCATTAACCTTAGCAGTGTTACACATTTCAGAACAGCCAGTGTAAGCATATGCACCAGTCTCTTAAGATGCTTGTTTTTGCAACTGAGGGCTGATGTCATCTTTGCTACCAAACAACATGATAGCGTGTTAAAATAGATTATTCTGCTGAAACCTCATTACTAAGCTGCCTGTGTTTGTATAGGAAGCTTTGGAGCACTATTTTCCTCTGGCTTGAGAAGTTAATTGAGCCCACAGAAAGTTTACTTATTATCTTCTGGGAGCCATTCTGTGTCAGATTACCAGTGGATAGTCACATCATAGAAAACTATTGGAAGTAGAATCGGTTAAACACTTCCTGGAACTTTCTGCATAACAAGTTCCCTAGGCACCTCACAACACCTCATTATGCCATTTGACACCACCATCCTAAGAGCAGTCAATTGTGCTACTTTGTAGTATATTGCATAACAAGAGACCTAGCCTTGCCTTTTTCCAAATAATACACCAACTTCATTCTCAGGAAGGCAGTTCTGGGCTACTGTTTATATTCTATTGAATCTTCTTAACTTGCAGTTTGTGGCTATAGCTGTTTACAACTGAATGATAGTAACCACATTTACTTCGCTTGCAAATAGGTAGGCAAGTGTGTGTCTATTTTCTGTTTGACTTACTGTAGGTTACACATAGAACCTGAAAAGTTCATAACATGCTGTATTGTGATACAATGAACTGATAAATGGGGATTTTGGTTTCTTTTACAAATTCATTTTTCCTGACCATGGATATACTAAAACAAAAATTTCTCAACAAAATTTTTAAAAATAAGGGGCTGGATTTTCAAAGCCCCGATGCAAGCTGTGACAATGGCAGCTTGCACTGAGTGTGGTTGCATCTGGGATCCTGCACCCGACTTTCTATTCCACAGGGTCCCGGCACCAAAGTCCAGCAGCATGCGGCAAAGGTGGTGCTACGCCAAACAGATGGCACACCCACCCGGAATGCTGCAATGGCAGAAGGGTGCCTGTGGCAACCATAGATGGGGCATGATGCAGGCTAGAGCCCCTCACACCATACCTTCCCCGCCCTCGATATTGCGTGACAGCCCTCACCTCACCATGGCCGGCTGCCACCACCTCGTCAGTGCATGTACCATATACTGTATACAGTGCGACACTGACAGTTCATTCAGCAGCTGGCCATGGTGGGTGAGGAGGGCTGTGCCAGTCCCTGAATCTGGGGTATGGATGGGGGGTGCGGAGTTGTGGGCACTATGTGCCAAGTGGGAGGGGCACCAGGGGTATTACATCCAGCACATGGACAGTCAGGGTAGGGGGGCACTGGAACTCCAGGGAGCACCCATCATGGATGGATTGGGCAGGCTACACAGTGGCATGTACCGGATGACCCTCCCAGGAGCTAAGTACCGTTAGACCAGCCCTTCACTGATCTAAGGGTACTTGGCACCTAGTTTCTGGGGAGGTCTTTGAAATTCCAGATCTGAGGATTGTGGCAGCCTGGGTCTGCCACAAGCCTCCTAGCACCATGCTGCAGCCACTTTCATGGTGCAAGGCGGGCGCTGGCACACATTGGCACAGGTAGCCTGCTGAGTGATGCAAGCTGCCTTTGAAAACAGCACTTGGTGCAGCCCTTGGTGCAAGGTGCCTCTTGCATCAGACCTGTTCAACACAAGCACCCTGTGTCAGTCTAAGGCCTTTAAAAATCCAGCCCAAGGAGTTTAGCAGTAGTTTAGTTGATATGGTGTAAAGAGCAGCTCCCTGGAAAATTACCTGTTTTGGGGGAGGCTGCCACAAGCTGAATGGGACTTCACAGATGGGGGAGCTCATAGCAGCAGAAGAGGCATGTTGACATTAAAAACTTAGTGGTGTGGATGTAGAGGCACCAGTATTTAAGCATGACTTTGGTAGAGGATTAATTGTGACTAGAAGGTGAGGGAGTGAGTCTTGGTATTCTGAAACTTCAACCTTCAATGGGTTACACTCTGTAGCCATCTGTACAGTATATCACTAAGTCACATGCAGTGTTGATATGGGTAAAACCAAATCACCAGACCGGACCAGTGCTGTAAAATGTGGACTTAGCACAGCTTGTGCAAATATTGCTGATCGGTGGAGCAGCAATAAAATATTCTTTCAGAAAGGACTGATGTTCATCTTTGCTACCAAACAACATGATAGTGTGTTAAAAATAGATTCTTCTGCTGAAGCCTCATTACTACGCTGCCTGTGTGTGTATAAGAAACTTTAAAGCACTATTTTTCCTCTGGCTTGAGAAGTTAATTGAGCCCACAGAAAGTTAACTCATTATCTTCTTGCAGTCAGAACTTGCTGCATAACAAATTCCCCTGGGCCCCTCACAACACCTCATTAAGCCATTTGACACCACCATCCTAAGAGCAGTCAGTGTGCTACTTTGCAGGACATTGCATAGCAAGAGTCCCAGCCTTGCCTTTTTCCATATAATATACCAACTTCATTCTCAGGCAGGCAGTTCTGGGCTACTGTTTATATTCTACTGAATCTTCTTAACTTGCAATTTGTCACTATAGCTGTTTACAACTAAATGATAGTAACCACATTTGCTTCACTTGCAAATAGGTAGGCATTTGTGTGTCTAATTTCTGTTTGACTTACTGTAGGTTACACATAGAATCGGATATGTTCATAACATGCTGTATTGTGATTCAATGAACTGATAAATGGGGATTTGGGTTTCTTTTACAAATTCATTTTTCCTGACCATGGATATACTAAAACAACAATTTCTCAACAATTGTTTTTTTTTTAAATAAGGAGTTTAGCAGTAATTTAGTTGATATGGTGTAAAGTGCTGCTCCCTGGAAAATTACCTGTTTGGGGGGCGGGCTGCCACAAGCAGAATGGGACTTCACAGATGGGGGAGCTCATAGCAGCAGAAGAGGCATGTTGGTGTTAAAAGCTTAGTGGTGTGGATGTAGAGGCACCAATATTTAAGTATGACTTTGGTAGAGGATTAATTGTGACTTCGGGGGGTGAGTCTTGCTATTTTTAGCATAATTCTGAAATGTCAACCTTCAATGGGTTAGACTTTGTAGCCATCTGTACAGTACATCACTAAGCCACATGCAGTGAGGTATGGGTAAACCCAAATCACCAGACCCGGTCAGAGCTGTAAAATCTGGACTGGGCACAGCTTGTGCAAATATTGCTGATCTGGTGGAGTAGCAATAAAAGATAAGCTATGCAATACACTGAATAACACTCATACCCCAGTTTACTTTTACCTGATGCCCATTTTAGACTTTATACAGTAATATCTTCCTTCAAGAGAACAGCTTGTAATGAAATGTGTAGGATTTACATTGACATTTGGGTATATGCACTTTTATATTATATGAATTATGTATGTGAACTGTATAGCAACTCTAAAAAATCAATTAAACACATCAAATGTCTTCAAAAACATGTCTCAACATTGTGTTTATCTTCCACCTTGTCACAACATATAATTGTCTCAGCAGTGTTTTCGGTTAGGGTACAGTACCGTCATGTATATGATGGCCTGGTTCTGTTGAGTTGGTTGCTATAATAAAAGTGAAATATATAGGTAACTGTAATACAGATGATGGCATTATTTTTAAATAAGCCCTTTTCTCAATGTACCATACTTTGATTCAGTTAGTGTATGCAACAGCAATTCATGTTGATGTTATGCTTCATGAAACACCCTTATCTAGTTAATGCATTCACAGTCGAAGCGGCTCTGCCAGATCTTGTTTAATATAGTGGGAATATGCCCAAAACTAGGCACTGAAAAGTATATAGGATGTCTATCCCCAAGACTACCTGGATCTTTTCTCTTACCCTCGCCAAGCAATTCTGTACCCTCAAGAATTCCCAAAAGATATGATGATGTGACCCTCTGCCTCCACAATGCCTCCAGAGAGGTCTGTATTTGTTGTCTTGATATATAGAAACATAAAAGCATAGAATTTGACATCAGATAAGGACTGCTTGGCCCAGGTGTCTAGTGGTCCCCTATGCCCCCTGGCCACTCACCTGACCAAATTATTGTCCCTGGTGTCTAGTGGTCCCCGGACGATTCCCAGCTGTAACTGAAAAAGCCCCCCATTACCCTGGCCCCTCATTTCCATAATGTTTGTTTTCAGGAAAAACAGAAAAAAAAATAAAACCCACACTCCTGGTGGCTAGTGGACTCCCACTCTCCCATGTTGTCACCATGAACTAGCATACACCCTGCTCCCTCCCAGTACCCTGATAAGGCCACCAGCACAGCCCTCCACCCGCCTCCACAGCTGGCAGCCCGACTGAGCGCTTGAATGAATGAGTGCATGCACCAGGGAATGTGGGATTTCTTTCTTTCTTTCTTTTTTTTTTTTAAAAAGCATTATGGTAATGAGGGGGCCAGGGGAACTGGGGGGGACTTTATTCAGTTTTGGCTGGTGAGATCACCTGGGGGCACTCAAACACCAAGGACAAAAAATTTGGCCAGTGTCGGGGGAGGGGAACACTAGACACCAGGGCAATAATTTGGCCAGGATGG
Source organism: Neoceratodus forsteri (assembly GCA_016271365.2). NCBI lineage: Eukaryota > Metazoa > Chordata > Ceratodontiformes > Ceratodontidae > Neoceratodus > Neoceratodus forsteri. The sequence goes on along the minus strand of CM028137.1, from coordinate 536,933,996 downwards.
CCATGGGGTGGGTGGGGGGACCATTAGACACCAGGGAGTGTTAGTTTTATTTTTTATATATTAAAAAAGGACATGAGGGGCCAGGGCAACTGGGGGAGCTTTATTCAATTATGGCTGGTAATTGGCCAGGGGGGCCTTCAAACCTATATATTTTGCCTGTGGGTGGCTAACTTTTACCTACAGGAGGCAAAATTTCACCCGTGGGTGTGAAATTTTGCCCATTTGCAGGCAAAATATCACTTGCTCTGAGGGTGAAGGTTCGCTGGATGAAAATTTTCAGTTTCACACAACTCTACTGTCCACACACCAACAGGCACTGTGGTGTGCCTTAAGTTCATCGGTGCTAACTCTCACTCCATTCCATGTCTAAGTAAGCTGAGATGGTAGAGTATAGGAGAATGGGGTAAGAATTAGGCCCAATGACCCCAAGGCACACCCCAATGCCTGCTGGTGTATGGAGGTGGTGTAGGGTGGAGTGGTAGGATGGGTGATGTTAGGGTTTCATTACCCTAACTCCTCATTTCCTTACTTTTGTTGCTTCAGTCCTAACTGATGCATTAACAAAGTTTGTTGCAATGAACTTCCATACTTTTTGAGAAAGTGTAATCTTACATGTTGAAAAGGGATTTTGACAGCTCACAAAAAGCAATCTGAGTACCAGATCAGATGGCTCTGTGGGTAATCCCTTTTCATGATGTGAAAAGAGATTTTGACACTTTGTGAAAAGAGATTTGGCTCGTGAAAGGGATTTTGACAGTTTATGAAAAGGGATTTGGAAACATCTATGGAGGGATCATATGACTCATGAAGTAGGATCTTAGGTTGCATATCATCATATGAACTAAGATCCTACTTGATATGATGACTCTGATACAAGCAAATAATTTAAATGTGGACATCTCAGACATTTTTGGTATTTTCTCAATAAATTATCAACATGGGCATTTTGGGACTCCACCTCATGGATTCTGGCATTGTCCTTTCATTACTCTGTCCCAAAATGTGATTCAGAGAAATCACCTTTTGGGACTGAGTAATGAAATGACAGTGCCAGTGTCCATGAGGTGGAGTCCCAAAATGCCCATGTTGAAACTTTGGTGAGACAATACCAAATAATGGTTGAGATATCCACATTTAAATTTGTTGTTGGTATCATAGTCATATGAAGTAGGCTCTAGGTAGTATGATGAGTTACAACCAAGATCCTACTGTGATGACTCACAAAGTAGATCCTAGTTCATATCTCATCATATGAACTAAGATCCTACTTTGTATGACGCTGATATGAACAAATAATTGAAATGTTAAATAACACATGTTAAGGGCATTTTCTGAGCAGTAAAGTGTAGAATGCACCTGGGGTCCCAATAAGCAAGATCCATGTGTTGGTTCCTCCCCAGAATATCATTTTGGGAGATTTCCAATTTTGAATTTTTCAGGCAAAACTGAAAACGAGATTTCGAATTTTCCCATATGAAGAAGGATTCCTTCTTCATGCTATATTGTAGTGCTTATTGAGCATACTCAAAAATGATTTCTTTCAAATGTTTAAATTGCAATGACTTAAAAGCTGCTTATTCTTTTTTCACCAGACTAGCAAAAGGCACATCTGTGGTGTAGTTCTTTTCTGCCCTGAAAATTTCAGACCAAAAAAAAAAACATACTGTCTGGGCTGTAGGCAAGTTTAAAGAAAAATCCCAGGAAGTCAATAAATGAAAACATGTTCTTTCACCTCTCCATAACTCAGAGACTGCATATCTAGCTGGAACATAACTTGCCCGGTCAGGAGAGCTACTCCACAGGACAAAGGACACAGCATACCAAATATTTTGCAAATCTGTTGAATGGTTGCAAAGTTATTAAAGTGTAAAATTTTGGAGTTTAACACTGAAGTGCCTACTCAACCCTAATTATAGGATATTACCACACCCCTACAATACTGTATATCTATTATAGTGCCACATTTATGCCACTATAGTTAGGGTTGAGTAAGCAGTTTAATGTCAGTCCCCAAATTTTGGACTTTAATAACTTTGCAATCGTTCAACAGATTTGCACAAATATTGCTAAGCACTGTCCTATGGGGTAGATCTCTTGATGTGCCAAGTTTTGTTTTGATGAGATGTGCAGTTGTCATGCAGTGTATAGTGAAAAAAGTGTGTTTTTCACTTTTTTTCGCCAGTTTTGCTGATTTGTGCCCATTGTGCTGCGGCCACACCATTTGGAATTTTGGTCTGAAATCCACAGGGTAGAAAGAGGTTGCCCCAAAAACAAGCCAGTGTTGGTTTGGTGAAAAAATATTAATCTGTTCCAAAGCTATTATATTTTTAAATCTCAGGTTCTGAGTACGCTCAGTTCAGTCTTTTGGATAGGTGTATAAATTGCGAACAAGGATTTGACTCACAAACAGGGATTTTTTTTTTTCATGTTTACTATGCTTTTTTCATGCAGGTCCTCCATCAGGCTCAGCCCTGGTCATGGCCCCCGGACTCCAACCTACCATCAACTGCCTTCACTCTCCCAGTCACTCCAGGCTTGCTCCCTGGAGGACAGGGCTGAGGCACCGGTTTCCCTCACTCCCAGCACTGTGGAGCCAGTAACTAGTTGGGAGAGCCAGTGATGGTGGCTAATTGAAGTCTGGGGAGGGCTTCATGTAGACAGAGGACCCACTCATTTTTGCTTCCCCTGTAAGCAGGGGCGGGGATGTGCAATGATGTCCAGCATCCACCCCACTTCTGGAGTTATTGATTAGGTGCTGGTGCATGGTGGTGAACCCAGCCTCTGCCAGGCGTTGCCACTGCATTGAGCTCACAGTCTTCCCTCCCCCATGGAGGAGGACAGCTGTCTTGGGATGCTCAGACCTTCTCCCCTGGCTGGCCCTCCGATCACCCAGATCCGTTCCTGAACCCGGGTCACCTGTGTAGCAAGCAGAAATCCAACTGCTGCATCGATGGTCTGGCACAAACAGGGATTTTGATTAGCACATGAACAGGGATTTATAAAATCCTGTTCTGCATGAAAAAAATCCCTGTACACGAGCTGCCATCTTGTTTTTCCCCTGAAAAAGTGACAAAACTCTGCCATGGGGCATCTGTACCACACATCTAAGTATGACTTATGCTCCTCAGGAGTTGATGAGCTCTGCGATGCGCTTTGTGGCATGTTTATGTCCTCAGAAATACTTATTTTTAGTTATTTAATTCTTTGTCCGTCACTCACTAACTTCCTTGTCTGCAAGTCTTTGTCCACCATGATGAACAAGAAAATCGGCTGACAGACAAGGATTCCTGATCTGGCTATGTGGTCAGGAAATTTTGATAAACAGATGGCCAGACCAGAAATCTTTACCCATCAGCCATTTTCCTTGTCTGCCATGACAGACAAAGACTGATGGACAAGGAATTCTGCTGGTGGACAAGGTTTCATTGCTGCCCATCTGATCATCCAAATTTCATGACCAGATAGCGAGACAGGGAATACTTGCCCATCAACTATTTTCCTTGTTCACCATGATGGACAAAGACCAACAGGCAAGGAATTGTGTCCCTTGAACAATTTCATTTCATTTTCATTTTATTAGTTTTACCAGCAAAGTGGATTGGGTCCAAATACCCTTTTTCAACCACACCTGGGGAAGGGGATTACAAAGGATATAACATGATAACAAACATGTTTTCTAACAGTTGATCATGACTAACATTAAAATGACATAAATTTCATTCATTCGTAAAATAATAATGAAGTCATACAATATATACAGAACACAATTACTCAAAGTTAACCTAAACAAAAGTTACATCATGTTACCCCAGCACATTTACAGCTTTGAGACACTATCCAAATAATTCTCCAAACATTTTTTAAAAGCGCCTCTTTTATTATATATATCCGATTTCAGTTGAAGTAATTTATTTATCAATTTTGGGCCATAATTAATTAATTAAAAAGCACTCAGCTATTTTCGCATTTGTTCTTTGTTCTATAAGTAATTTAGTCAATGTTTCCATAAGTGCTCTTGCAGAATTTGTACATTGTAAATGTTCTGACAGAGCAATGGGAATTTGTGTATGAAATAATTTATTTAGAAACAAATCAGCTGTCTTAGTATATCTCTCCTTCGGGGGTAAAGTTCCAAAAGTGCAATACAGGTTACAAAGATGTTCTCATTTATCAAAACATCCAACTGCAAACCTCATAACATAATTAAAAGTTACTGCATATTTGTGATACAAAATTTCTGAGGCATTTAATAGTAATATACAATTATATTCTAGTGCTGGTAATAAAACTTGGTGCTCTATTGCATGTCTTGCCTGTACTATTGAACAGTTAACATTTCTGTATAAAAAAATACTATTATTTACTTTTTGTGTTACTTTTGATACATGTTCATTTAAGGTCAGTCCACTATCTAAATTTACCTCAAAATAATTAAATACCCCCACTTGGTCCAGCTTAATATCGTCCAGCTTAATATCATTCTCTCCAAATATTCATAAGATCTTACTTTCTAATCTATGTTTAAGACCAAATAAAATTGTAACTGTCTTTCTCATTCAGCAAAAGTTTATTTTCACAAACCATTTCTGTATACTGCAGTATAAGGGTTGTAGTTTAGCTTCCAGGTCCACTCCTGTTCTTGCTCCACAATACATTACTGTATCATCTGCATACATGATAACTGATGCATCAGTACAAACATCTGGCAAATCATTTATGAAAACAGAGAACTTGAGTGGAACTAGAACCGAACCTTCTGGAACCCCAGTGTGGACAGATCCCAAAGTAGATGTTTCTGAGTCAATTTTACATGCTGCTTTCTCTCCTGCAAAGAACGTTCAAACCATGGAATGACATACTCCCTACTCCTAGGTGCCTTAATTTAGATATCAGAATAAGGTGGTCCACCAGGCCGAAGGCCTTGGTCAGGTCAACAAAAATCCCTCCTGTTAATAAGCTTTTATCCATGTTGTTATAAATCTCACTCATTAACCTGACCAAGGCTGTCGATGTGCTGTACCCCCTTCTGAACCCATACTGATTTTCATTCATTAGTTGCTTTTTCTTGAGGTAATCTGTTAGTTGTTTAGTTACTATTTTCTTAAGTACTTTTGCTAGTACTGGCAACACAGAAATAGATCTGTAACTGGTAATCTGATACGTCTCCCCCAATTTAAAAATTGCAGAAATTATGGCTGTTTTCCATATGTTTGGAATCTTATTAGAACATAATGAAATATTATATAATTAAGTAATTGGTTTGGTTAATGGTCCAGCAGCCAACTTTAGTATCCTCAGAGGTATTTCATCTGTGCCCGGTCCTTTATTTTCATTAAGAGTTGCTAGTAGAACAAAAACCTCCTTTTCATGTACTTTCATAAAAGCAAATGTTTGATAATTACCAGATTTAGTCTGTGATGGTATATCTTTTAAATCAATATAATTCAAATCAACATTTTGAGAATTCAAGTCTGTTTTTTATATTGACTCATATCTGTAAAACCTTTTTTTAAAACCATTTGCCACCATATAATTAGTATCCAGTGTTGTGTTGTGTTACCAATGTTAATTTTATCAGTCTTACTTTTGTTCTTAATAGTGTACACATCCTTAAAGGAATACCAAAATTGTGGGGGGTTCAGCAAATTTTTTAGTTGTTACTCTTTGTAGAGATTTTACTTTTTTTTTTTTTTTTCTGTTTTACACACATCTGCTATGTTGATAATTGTCTAGATCAACTTGGGACATTGCTTTCTTATATTGTTTCCACAAAACCAACCTTGATTTGAGTAAATCTAATAATTTTTTGTGACAATCATGGAATGTATTAAGTTTTTGCCCTAAACTTCTTTTTAGGTGCAATTTGTTAACAATGTTTAGAAGCCGAACAGTAAAGCAACTCATGGCTTCATTTATATCAGTAAAAGAAAATAAAAGCAAAACAAGATTTTTTTTTTTAATTTTCTTTTATTCTTTTTTTATTTTTAGTTATTTATTTGCTTTCTTGCCATGTCTCCCTGGTGTCCAGTGGTACCTCCCACCCTCCATTTCCCCAGTCATCATTGGTGGCAGTGGGTCTCATATCTATGCCCCTTTAATTGTTTTGTTTTCCCTGTAAAAAAGTAGAAAATGTCCCTAATTGTCTTTTGCAGCCATTTGCCATCCACTGGTACATCCTACCCACCCCAGTTATAATTGGTGGCAGTGGGGCAGTGGGTATTATTCCTGTAAAAAGTAGAAAACCATCCCTCATTGTCTTTTGTAGCTATTTGCCCTAGTAATAAGAAAACTGTCTATCGCCGATCGTGCTAGTACCCCCCCACCCGGCGCTACACTGTGCATCCACCTCCCCACCTCCCCACACCCCCTGATATCCCTCTAGACTACCACTCACCTGAAGACTTCCCTGGTTTGACACCTGCTCCCGCAATTGAAGACACGTCTTGCTGCTGGAACCGGCAACTGCAATCTGAACTAAGGTAAATGCGGTCCTATGCATTTCAATGGGGTGAGTTTCAACTTTTAACCATAACATGGCCATTTTTTAAGATTTTGGTCCCAAATGTTCAACATGGAGTCTTGGGGACCCCACCTCCTGAACAATATGACTATCATTAGGCAACTCTTGCTGGAAAGGTGATTTAGTGGTCACTTGGCAAAATCACTTTACTGGTGGGATTTGTGTAACAACAGTCACATTGTTCATTGGGTGTGATCATAAGAAAGCTATGTTGCAAACTTGGTGTCAGAAGTTCGAAAAATGGCTGGGTTATAGGTATTTGACACAATCTCACTATGCACACTTGTAACTTAGTAAATTATTAATATTTTCATCCCATATTTTTAACTTACTCTTCTTATTACACCACCTGATGTGTGTCACAGCTGTCATTTCTCAAATCCTGTCCAAGACATGTTTTCACACCTGTGGTGTGTAGAGTGGCATTGTGATTGCACAGAATTATGTTTTGGCAGTGATTTTAAAATTTTCTGTGCTGAATACATGTGGTGAGGTCATAAAGTGTCAGTGTCAGTGGCTCAGTAGGTATTACACTCACCTCTGAGGCCAGGAGATCAGAGGGCTGTGGGTTCAGTGCCCACATCTGGCACTTGGGTTAATATCCCAGTACTGACACTGTGTGCAGCATGAGAGGGGTGCTGCACTTCTGAGGTGCCATCTTTCAGATGAGACATTAAACCGAGGTCCCATCTGCCTGGATTGGTGGTAGTTCAGGTGGATGTTAAAGATCCCATGGCACTTATCGAAAAGAGTAGGGGAATGCCCCGGTGTCCTGGCCAAATTTCCCTCATTCACTAAAAATACCACCAACAGCTTACTCTGGTTCAAGGTCAGTTGGCATTCATCTGTATCCCCCTACCCCAGGTCATGCCTGAAAATAGGCAGGATTTATCTAGTGCACTTACCCGGTCAACAAAAAGTAAATAAATAAAATAAACAAATAAAAAGGCTATGTTGAAAATCTGGGCTCAAATAGGGATACTGTTATAGTATATCAATGGAGGGATGGGAGCGCAGGGTCCAAAAGACCCTGCACTCCCACTGTAACATGTGGATACTGTCATACTATGTTGATGGAGGGATGGGAGTGCAGGGTCCTTTGGACCCTGCACTCCCATCATAACATATGGATACTGTTGTACTATCTCAATGGAGGGATGAGCCCAGGGTCCAAAGGACCCTGTGCTCCACAGTAAAATGAGGATACTATTATGTTACCTCAAAAGTAAAGAAATTTGTTGCAAAAACTTTGTTACTGTATCAGTTAGAGTTACTGCAACAAAATTAGGGAAATGGGTGTTAGGATTTCACCCCTAACATCCCACCCCTGCCCTGTGGTGACCAGGAGGTTTCAGAGGAGGTGGTGGCAGTGGGGTTGTCAACCTAACACACTCACCCCATTTTCCTATACTGTTGCCCCAGCTTATTTTACAATGGAATGGGTTGAGTGTTAGGTTTTAGCTACCCACTACCATTCCGACACCTCTTGGTCTCTGCAGTGTGGCACTATAGATCACTGGACCTAGCAAGTTGTGTTATGGTTGGATGTGCAGTTGCGAGAGCTCTGAGTGCCAAAAATGCACAAAATTGTTTTGCCTAATTCTTTGCTCAGAGTTACAGCCCAAACAGTTTGTCTGTCTGGTCTGACATTTTCAGGAAATATGCAATCTGGGTCACTGATGTGCCTTTTTGAAAATTTGGTGAAAAATATTAATCCATTCAAAAGTTATTCAAATTTAAAGTTTCCCATTGTAGTCAAATGGAAAAATATATGAGCCTCTCAAAGCTGCTGCCACTACATTTTACTGTCTCAAATGGCCTCTGTAGTGTCATGTGGCTGCCATCTTGTTTTCAGTTAGCGATTGAGCAAAACGGCTATAGTTTGAATTTAACTGCCCTAGATAAACACTGACAGTTGTGTTTACCTAATTGGGGTATGAGGAAAAGAATGTAGCCATTCTTTTCCTCCAACTCCCCCCCAAGAAATGCCTTTTTTCAGGATCAGCCCCCCCATAGTATCGCAAACTGCGACAGAATGGATGTGACACTTTCACAAATTGCGACACTGTTGTGCCTGTTTTCTCACAAATTTTTGTGAAAGTGTCACAATTTGCAACACTGCACCAAAAAAATACATCATTTCTTTGCCAAATCACTGCACCTAAACAGTTGGGGCTTTTGGGCTGAAATTTGCTGGGTGACAGGCCCTGGCCTTACAAATGTGCTTTTTGTTGGTTTGGTCAAAAAATTACAATGGTTACAAAGTTACAGTACTCAAAGTTGAGAAATGTCCCATAAGATATAATTACAGCACCCACGGTGCCTTTCAATGCCTGTATCTCAAAACGATTCAAGATATTGATTTTCGCTCTGGGAGGCTTTGTCCACTTTTAGGAGGTTGTGTGGAGGTTTTCAAGTCATGATTACAGCTGCAGTGGAGTTTTTTCCATACCTGTAGTTGCTACGGTTACTGAGATATTGCCAAATTACTGTTACAAGGGTTCCTTTTCAGTACTATAGGGCTACTGTATGTTTCCATACTTATGTGTAAGAGGAGTGAAGGGCCCAGAGGGCCTGCGCCTCCCTATATCATTATGCATAAATGGGCAGCATGAAGGGACTGCAGGGTCCGGGCCTGAGCTCCCACAAACACATACCAGTTACATTACACTTTCTTAAAAGAAATTCATTGCAAAAAACTCTGTTAATGCATCAGTTAGGGTTGACAGTACAGCAACAAAAGTTTGGAATTCGATGTTAGGGTTACCACCTGCCACCCCTTACCCTCCACACACCACCAGGCGTTGGGGTGTGCCATGGGGTCAACAGACCTAACTCTCACCCCATTTTCCTATACTGTAGCTTGTCAGCTTGTTTACACATGAAATTGGGTGAGAGTTAGGCCTAATGATCCATGGCACACTCCAACATCTGGTGGGTGTGTGGAGCACTGAGGTGGGGGTAGGAATTGGTAGGGTGGTAAAATACATCCAATTTCCAAACTTTTGTCACTTGTTATCAACCCTAACTGATGCATTAACTGAGTTTTTGCAATGAATATATGTATGTATAGAGTACATACATACCACATATATGTATAGATACAGATATACAGATTTTTTTTATAATATAAGAGAAGTGGACAGCATGTGCGGAGGGGCAAGAGAAGCAGTACCAGGGATAGACACCTAGTCTGCTTCGTAGGGAGATAGATGGAGAGAGACAGAGAAAGAGACAGAGAGACAGAAGCAGTATGAGGAGAGACTAAAGGAGCTTAATATGTATACCCTTGAGGAAAGAAGGGAGGGGAACATGATAGAAACTTTAAGTACCTCAGTGGAATCAACAAAGTCCAAGAGGGTAGCATCTTTCAGAAAAAGAGACATGCAAGAACAAGGGGACACAATTTAAAGATGGAGGGTGGTTCAGGGGCAATGTGAGGAAGTATTATTTCACAGAGAGGGTAGTGGATGCATGGAACAGCCTTCCTGAGGAGGTTGTGGGGTCTAAAACTGTGGGAGAATTCAAGAATGCATGGGACAGACATAAGGCAATTCTTGTGGGGGTAGGAAGAAATAGGCTGTTGGTTAACTAGATCTGGGACCTATCCTGTAGGTAGGGAAATGGGCAGACTAGATGGGCCAAGCAGTACTTATCTGCCATCAAAGTCTATGTTTCTATGTTTCTATGAGAGAGAGAGATACATATATATATACATACACAGAAACAAAGAAATTGATGGCAGATAGGACCGCTTGACCCACCTTGTCTGCCCATTTTCCATACCTACTGCCATACCACAGATTCTACTTGATCTCCAGCTTTTACCCTCTCTTTCGTATTGCTAGGGTTCTCTTGTGCTGATATGCCATTGTTACAGTGATACTGTAACAGCGACACCTTTACAGTGACTGCACTGTTGGCTAGCTGTTTCTGCTGCTGACAGGTGCATTACTTCAACTGGTGTGCAACCAAGTTTTCAGGAGATGAGATGTGTCTCTGGGTTGGGCTGTGGGAGCATCTGTTGTGGAGTCAGAGTCAGGGAAGGGGTGATGCTAGTGTGGGACCTAGTTTGTGTATTTTTCTCCATGGTATGTACATTGTGGAGTTTGTTATATTAAAATATGTGGGGTGCAGCGGGCATAGCCACCCACATTATCAGTTTGACTGTAGTGTTTCTTTGGTTGCTGTTACATTTGCAGTATTTTTTGCCATGGTGGTGTTTTGCTTTGGTCGGCTGTTGGTATAGGAGTCATCATGTCTATCTTGTTGCTGTACAGGCCATTGGTGTTTTCTCTGTTGAACTGGCTTGGTGGAACTCTTTGTGCCTATCCCATGCATTGTTGATTTCCCCTACCATTTTGGCCCCCACCACCTCTGCTGAAAGACTGTTCCATGTATCCACCACCCTTTCTGTGCAAAAATACTTCCTCACATTACCCCTGAGTCTACATCCTCCAGCCTCATATCATGCACCATTGTTCTTGAACATCTCTTTTTCTAAAAGATGCTTCCCTCTTGTACCTTATTTATGCTCTTGAGGTATTTGAAGGTCTCTACCATATCCCCCTCCTTCTAGGGTAGACATACTGAGGTCATGTAATCTCTCCTTATATGACTTTTAGTGCAGGGAGACTCTGCACCATTTTTATTGCTCTTTTATGAACTGCCTCTACTCTGTCTATGTCCTTCCAGAGATGTAACCTACAGAACTGAACACAGTACTCTAGATGGGGTCTCATCAATGATTTGTACAGTGGTATCTACACCTCCTTTTTTCTGCTACTGATACCTTTCCCCATGCATCCCAGCACCCCACTGGATCTCCCCTTACCCTTTTCACAATGTCTGGTCATGTTAAGGTCATCAGATATGAATATCCCCCATCTCCCTTTCCTGTTTGGTGGTAGTCAGTACCTTCTTCCATCATGTACTCCTCCCTTGGGTTTATGTGCCCCAAATGCATGATTTTACACTTCTTTATATTGAATCTTAGCTGCCACACTCTTGACCACTCCTCAAACCTGCTTAGGTCCCTCTTCATTTTTTCCACCCCCCCCGAGTGTCAATCTTTTTGCAGATCTTAGTGTCATCTGTAAAGAAGCATACCTTCCCTTCTAGCCTATCTGCAATGTCACTTATGAAGACATTAAAGAGGACTTGCCCCAGAACTGATTCTTGTGGCACCCCATTGATCACCCTCCTCTCCTCGGAATGAACTTTGTTTGCCACCACACTCTGTGTTCTATCCCTTAACCAATTTCTGATCCAGTTTACCACCTTGGGACCTACTCATAGGCTGCCCAGCTTGTTTACAAGCCTCCTATTTGGAACGGTGGCAAAGGCCTTTGCTGAAATTCAGGTAGGCCACATCCAGTGCCCCTCCCTGATCTAATTCCATGGTAACTCAGTCAAAGAAATATAGGAGATTTGTTTGACATGACCTTCCCACTGTGAATCCATACTACCTAGGATCCTGTGATCAGCTGGATTCAAGATATACCACAAACTTTTTCTTTAGCAGTGATTTCATTAATTTTCCCACCACCAGGGTCAGGCTGACTGGCCTGTAATTGCCAGTCTTCCCACTGCTCCCACTTTTGTGGAGAGGGACTACATCTGGCCTCCTCCAGTCATCTAGAACCACTCCTGTTTTCAGCAGTTTGTTGAACAGGACTGTCAGTGGTACTGCAAGCACCTCTCTAAACTCCTTTAATATTCTTGTATGTATCCCATCTGGCCCCACTGCCTTGTCCACTCTTAGTTTTGTGAGTTCCTTTAGGAATCTGTCCTCCATAAATGGACTGGTACCAACCTCCCTTCCATTGATGCTCCTATTGCTTAACTGAGGTCACACGCCCTCCCCTTCTTCTGTAGCTACTGAATGAAAACATTTTTTCAGGACTGCTGCTTTCTCTAGGTCCCCCTCCACACACCCCCTTCCCCTTTTAGCCTAACAATCCCACCCCTGGTCTTTCTCCTTTCACTAATGTACCTGAAGATCATTGCAGCCTGGACTATGTTTTCCTCCATTTGTGCTTTTGCACCCGTCTGCTTTTCCTGCCTCCCTCTGTTTTCTAGATACACTTCCCTGTCCTCCTCCCTCTGTGTTTCCTTGTACCTCCTGAATGCCAGCCTTTTCACTCTTACTTTCTCAGCCATTTCCATTGAGAACCATAGTGGGTTTTGTTTCCTTTTGCTTTACTTAATTGCCTAACCCAAAGGTTTGTTGCTTCCTCTATGGCTCTTTTTAGATTCACCCACTCTTTCTCTACACCCCCCAACCTCCCACCCCCTGGTCAGGGCTTTTCTAAAACATTTCCCCATCTTTGCATACATACATACATACATGCATGCATACATAGACAGACTGACAGACAGGTGGCAGTGTTGCAGCACATCATCAATGGACTTTTTTCTAGAAAGGACAGAAAATAAAAAGATCAAAAGCAGACAGTTTTCTTTCTTGTAGGGGGACAGAAGCCAACACTTGAAATTGGGTACCCCACTGTCAGCATGATCTTTGGCAGTACTGGGGGGATACCCTGATGACACCACCAATATTTAATGAAGGGTGACATGGAGGGGGAAGGGGACAAAAAAGTACCAGGGGTGAGTACCATAGTCTGCTTAGATAGACAGACAGATAGACAGAAAGACAGTCAGACACAGAGATAGATAGAAAGAAAGATATATGGAAAAACACACAGGTGGTGGTGTGGTGGCAGATTGCTGATGAACTTTTTTTGGGAAAAAATAAAAAGATCAATGAGGGACAGTTTTCTTTCTTGTAAGGAACAGATGTCAGCACAGGGGACTGGGAACCCCAGTGTCAGCATGATCTTCAGCAGCACCAGGGGTGGTCACCCTGATGCCTCCCCAATATTTAACAAGGGAGGATGAACTGGAGGGGGCAAGAGCAGCAGTACCGAGGCTGGACAACCCAGTCAGTATAACTAGATAGATAGATAGACAGACAGACAAGTAGATAGAGATCATTGATGGATTTTGTTTTTAAAGGAAAAAAATAAAAAGATTAATGCGGGACAGTTTTCTTTATGGTAGGGGGACAGCAGCCGCCACTGGGAATTGATCATCTCAGTGTTGGCATAATTTTCAATGGCACCAGGATTGAATTCTCTTATACCTTAAACTATATTTAACAAGGGGCAGGCAACCTGAAGGGGAGGGGGAAAAACAGCTGATACTGGGGGTGGGCACCCTGGTCCACTTAATATTGAAAAAAATAACAATGGGGTAGATGGGTGACCTGGAGGGAGGGGAAGCAAAAAATTATACTGACATGTGCACCTTGGTCTGCTTAACAGAAAACAAATGAAAGGAAGGAAGGAAGGAAGGAAGGAAGGAAGGAAGGAAGGAAGGAAGGAAGGAAGGAAGGAAGGAAATAAGTAAGCCTCGGTCACACTTCTTTTGTGAGATCACACAAAGAATCATGATTCACACAAAAGAATCATGATTCTTTTGTTTGACCTCATGAAAAAACTGTGTGAAAAACTAAGTAACACTCTGTTCTTTCATGAGCTAATCTTCTTCCTTTGTCATTCAGGAAAGAAGTCATGAAAGAAGAATCTCAGCTCACAAAAGAAGATGGTGGACTTAGTTTTTTTTTCCAACGTTCTTTTGTGAGTCAATGTTCTTCTTTTGGGAGTTCTTTCATGATCATGACAGAAGGACAGCTCATGAAAGAAGAAAGCCAAGATTCTTCTTTTATGGGTTCTTCTGTTATCATGAAACAAGGTCAGTTCAGGAAAGAAGTATGGAAAAAACCTAAGTACATCAACTGTTTTTGCATGCTGAGATTTTGATTTTCATGAGCTAGGAACCTTCTTTCATGAGACTCATGAATCAAAAAATTCAGCTAATAAAAGAAGCCAAGATAAAGATTTTGAAATATCCAAAAACCACATTTCAGGACTGATTTATGAAAAATAAACTCCAGACTCAAGCTAAACAGTTCCTGTTTAGTGTGATGCATGCATTTATTTTGTTTCCAGGGCATTATCTTTATTGGTTTTTAATTGTTTCCAATTTTTTTTGTGAAAAAAACAAAACAGAAACAAGATTTCTGCTATATGAAAAAAATGAATCAAGAAGGAATAAATTTTGGTTCATGAAAGAACATTCTTCTTTTGTGAGCAGTAATTTCTTTTTCCATATCAAACATCTAAAAGACTCTACTAGGCATGCTTAGAACTGAAATTTCATATATATGGACTGGATTAATATTTTTTCACTAAACCAACAAAAGTCACCATTCCAAGACAAGACCTTTCTATCCTGAAAATTTCAGAAAAAAACTTCAAACTGTCTGTGCTGCAGGTGAGAGTAAAAATAGCAAAAAAAAATCTGATTTTTCCTGTTTTTGCACTATCCTGATCTCAGAATCTGGACATCTGACTGGAATGACACTTGCCAAATCAAGTCACCGCATATGCAAAGATTTGTACAATTCCATTTAACAGAGGCAAAGCTATAAAAGTGCAAAGTTAGGGGTTCAACATTAAACACCCTACTCGACCCTAACTATAGGGGACCTACCACGCCATATACTATATATATATATATATATATTTTTTTTTTGCAAAAAGCTGAATTAATGCACTGGTTAGGGTAACTTAACACCACAAAAGTAGTGTTAATGTTGCATATGTAGCATTAGGGATCCCAACTCTAACTCCTAACCTCCAGTCCCAAATAACAAAAGGAAAAAAACATTAGAGTTTGGGGTCTTCTGAGTCTTGGTGAATCAGTGGTGGGGGCTTCCTTGAGGTTGTGAACCCTAATGCTCCCCTTCCCCCAGTTCATAGCCTCCAGTACAAAGTGCAAGGTAAAGCTCTGAGCCACAGCCTCATAGTGATACACTATTCAAAGATAGAGAAGTATGTCTTGTGATGTTGCCATAACAATTTGATCATTTAGGTCATTTGCTCAGAAAACAGAATGGGCCATTAGGGTTGACAACAACAAGGAAGACCCCACCACTGATTCACCAAGACTACAGAGAACCAAACTCTTAATGTTTTTATCTTGTGCTGCTTGGAGGATGGGGATAAGGAGTTATAGCAGGAAACCCTAATGCTGCATTTCCCTATTTTTGTGGTGTTAAAGTACCCTAACTAGTGCATTAACAAAATTTTTGCAAAAACATTCCTTTGTTTTTGAAATAGTGGAATCATTTCCTAATTCATGCTGGTCCCTTCGGGACCTATGTCAGATGCAGATGTCATGGTGGGTTGGGAAAGTGCAGGTCCCTGTGGTCCCTGTGCTTTTATGTGGACACAGATACAGATGCACAGGGCAAAGAGTGCATCTGGCAACCAATGCACAGAGTGCTCTGCTACCCATATGTGGAAAGGTGCATGGCTGTATGCCAAAAAGACAGTTCTCTTCAGTATATGGTACCCATGCCCATGCGGACAACCTTGCACCTTTTATTTCCTAGCTAGGGGTATCACAAAACAGAGTAATCCCCCAACCCTCACCCCATCCAGCAGGGCCACTGAGCTCACCCCTGAACTCAGCTCAGCAGCATGGGATCAGAAATTATACCCACTGGGGTCAAGACTAACAGTAGACACAAAGATTGCTAATTATATATATTTTTTTCTTGTGACCCCAGATTTTCAAGATACTCATTTTATGATTCACCTTATAGACATGACATGTATCATTTATTATAGTGGTGCAGTAGTACCACTGTAGTTAGGGTTGAGCAGGGGGTTCTACATTAAACCTCAGACTTTGCACTTTAATATATTTGGAACTGCTCAACAGAATTATATGACATTTTGCATGCACAGTCTTCTGGGATGGTTCTCTTGATGTGCCTAGTTTCATTGTAGTCAGATTTGCAGATTCTGAGATGTAGATAGGGAATAAAGTTAAAAGGTTGATGCTTTTGCTGTTTTTTTGTCATCACCCAGCGACTAGACAGTTTGGAATTGTGATCAGAAATTTACAGAGTAAAAAGGACATGACCCACAGATGTGCCTGGTTTGCTGAAAAAATATTAATCCATTCCCGAGTTATTACATTTTAAAATTGAGGTTCTGAGCATGATCAGTATTGCCTTTTGGACAGCTGCTTGGAATGAAAAAAGAATTTGGTCCATACAAAAAAAAAGATTCTTTTTGGTATGGGAGTCATCTTTTTTGTGAGAAAAAAATCCTTTTTTGTTTGGCTGCCATCTTGTTTTCATTTTTTTCTTCAAAAAAATAAATTTTCAAAACCCATAAAAATGCCTTCCTGGTCACACACCAACACATGTATCTTGGTCATCTGGACCCCATTAGGTGAATTCTGAGCTTAACTGTTGGAATAATGACCCCCAAATGTGTTTCAATTTAAAAAAGTTTTGCGTGACTCATTTCTGTTTTTTTATATGGCCATAGAATAAAAGAATTCAGACATGAAAAAGGATCCCTTCATATGAAAAAAGATTGAGAAAAAAACTGAGTGCAAATTCTTTTTTCATATGAGGGTATCCTTTTTCGCATGAACAAAAAAAAAAGCATACAAAAAAAGGATCCCTTCATATGAAAAAAGAATTGGAAAGAAAAAATAAGTCCCAATTATTTTTTCCTATAAAGGGATCCTTTTTCATATGCTTTTCCCATTCAAATGAAAAATGATGCTGTCTTATGAAAAAAGATTTTGGACTTAGACCTTTTTCTGATTCTTTTTTCGTATGAAAGAATCCTTTTTCATATGTCTTTTTCATTCATACTAAAGAGGAAGCCCTCATATAAAACAAGAATTTGGACTTCGTTTTTCCCCCAATTTTTTTTTTGTTTGTGTAAAGGCATCCTTTTTTTGTATGGGTTTTTGCTTTTATATAAAAAAGGATTCCTTCATACAAAAAAAGATTTTGTACTTAGTTTTTTCCCACATTTGAAAGTCAACAAGCCATAACTTCCCTGATATTTGGACTTAAGGAACAATCTATATATCAAAACAAAGATCTTAATGAGTAGTACAGGAATAACACATATTCCTCCCTAAACATTTTGGGCAATATAAAAAAGCATAAAAATTAAAAAATACAAATTCCCATGGGATAATATTGGAATGTCAACAAGCTATAACTCTCTCAGTACTTGGACTTAGGGGACGATCTATATATCAAAACAAAGGTATTACTGAGTACTACAAGAATAACACATAACCCCACCAAAATTATTTAGGATAAATATAAAATAGCATAAAATATGAAAAATGCTAATTACCTAAGGATAACAATGAAACTTTAACAAGCCATACAACAAAGGAAAGTAATTGCTGTTTTAGCAGAAATGGAAGCAAAGACCTTCAAACAGCAACATAGATGTATGCATCTATGGAGGGTGGAAGTGCAGAGCCCTCTGGGCCTGAGTTCCCACAGGTAAATGAAGATATGATTATACTATCTCAAAAAGTAAGGTAATTCATTGCAAAAAAACTGTATTAATGCACTAGTTAAGGTTAAAACAACAAAGGTAGGGAAATGTGGTATTAGGGTCCACAATCCTAACACCCCACCCCCACCCTGCAGGCAGCAAGAGGAAAAAGCATTATGGTTTCACCTCTCCTGTGTATTCGCAAATCAGGTGTGGGGTGTGCCTTAGGGTTGTTAACCCTAATGTTCATACAATTCTCATATACTGTAGACATCTCATCTTATTTACTGATGGAATGGGATGAATGTTATGGTTGACAACCTCAAGGCACAGCCCACACCTTATTTGCAAAGATGCAGGAGAGGTGAAACCATAATGCTTTTTCTTGTTGTAACAAGCAGGATGAGGGGGGTGTTGTTATGGTTGGGAACCCTAACACCAATTTTCCCTACTTTTGTTGTTTTAACCCTACAAGTGTATTAAGAAAGTTTTTCTCAATAAATAGTACATTGGCTGAAATGTCATTTTGCACCAGAAGTGTAAAAACACATCTCATCCAGGACTTAAAAAACGACACGTGTCATATTTATGAGGTGGTGTGGAAAAATGACTGCGTTGAAGGTTTGGAGTCAAACTATTGAAAATTAGCATTGTTATGACTGAACATTGAAATACTACTATTATTTTCACTCATAACCCAGGCATTTTAACATATTTCTATACCAAATATTCAGCATAGCCTTCTTATTACCCCACGTCATGAACACAGTAGGTGAAAATGTTCTATTCCCCACCAAAATGTCATTCTGCACCATGGAAATATCATTCTGTGCCACAGGAATGAAAACACATTTTAGGCAGGATTTGAAAAAATGACTGCTGTCAATTCTTGAGGTGGTGTGAAAAAATGGCTATATTGAAAATTTGGGGTCAAAATATTTAAAATGACCAACGTTACAAGCAAGTGTGGAAAATGTCAACATAGGCTCATAACTTTAACATTTTTATATATTTTAATCCCAGATTTTTTAACATAGTCTTCTTATGACCCCTTCATGAACAAGGGTGGTGAAAATGTTAAAATTCTGGCCTGAAGGTGAGTTTGTCAAGTGACCATGAAATTGTCTTTCAGGCCTGATTAGCATAATTTCACCACCATTGGTCATGAGGTGGGGTTTCACAAAGGCCAAGTTGAATCGCTGGGGTCAAAATATGCAAATATGACAAAGTAATGCATCAAAGTTCTAAACCCCATTTAAATATATTAAATCACACTTACCTTAGTTTCTCGTAGAGCAGTCACTGTTCCAGCAACAAGATGTGTCTTCAGTCAGACAGCAAATCTTCACCATGGGACATGTTCAGGTGAGTAAGGGTGTGTGGGGGTGTGGTGGAGGTGTGGGATGGTGGATACTGAATGGGAGGTTGGGATGGGGGGTCATAAAAACATAGAAACATAGAATCTGATGGCAGATAAGGGCCACTTTGCCCACTCAGTCTGCCCATTTCCCTACCTAATGGATAAGCTGCAGATCCTAGTTAACCAGCAGCCTACTTCTTCCTACCCCCACCTCCTAGAATTGCCTTATGACTGTCCCATGCATGCTTGAATTCCACCACTGTTTTGGACTCCACAACCTCCTCCGGAAGGCCGCTCCATGCATCCACAACCCTTTCTGTGAAAATACTTCCTTAAATTACCTCTGAGCCGCCCCCATCTCCAAATTGTGCCCCTTGTTTTTGCACACCTCTTTTTTTGAAAGATGCTACCCTCTTGGACTTTGTTGATTCCCTTGAGGTACTTGAAAGTTTCTATCATGTCCCCCCTCTCCCTCCTTTCCTTGAGGCTATACATATTAAGCTCCTTAAGTCTCTTCATATGTCTTCCGGTGCAGACCCTGCACCATTTTAGTTGCCCTCCTCTGGACAGCTTCCATCCTGTCTATGTCTTTGCGGAGATTGGGTCTCCAGAGCTGCACACAGTACTCCAGATGGGATCTCACCAGCTGTCTGAACAGAGGGATATTAACTTCCTGTTTTCTACTGGTGATGCCTCTCCCTATGCATCCCAGTATCCCCCAGCTCTCCTTGCTGCCCTCTCACATTGCTTGCCCACCTTTAGGTCATCTGATATGACTACCCCCAGGTACCTTTCAATTTTTGTTGTTGTTAGTATCTCACCCCACATTGTGTACTCTTCACCTGGGTTTTTGTTTCTCAGGTGCATTACCTTGCACTTCTTAGCATTGAATCTAAGCTGCCATGCATTTGACCATTCCACTAACCTTGCCAAGTCCCTTCTCATCCTTTCCACCCCACCTTGTGCATCAACTCTGTTGCAGATCTTTGTGTCATCTGCAAAGAGACATACTTTTCCTTCCAGTCCCTCTGCAATGTCACTTATAAAGACATTGAAGAGGACCGGTCCTAATACTGAACCCTGCGGTACCCCACTAGTAACCTCCCTTTCTTCAGAGTGGACTCCATTTACTATTACTCTCTGTGTCCTATTCTCCAGCCAATTCTTTACCCAGGCTGTCATCTTGGGACCCACTCCCAGGCTGGCTAACTTGTATATTAATCTTTTGTGTGGGACTGTGTCAAATGCCTTGCTAAAGTCTAGGTAGGCCATGTCCACAGCCACTCCCTGATCTACTACTTTGGTCACCCAGTCAAAGAAATCTATCAGATTCATCTGGCATGACCTTCCTGCTGTGAATCCATGCTGCCTTGGGTCCTGTGCCCCTCTGACCTCTAGATACTCGACAATTCTTTCCTTCAGAAGTGATTCCATCATTTTCTCTTATCACTGAGGTTAAACTAACAGGTCTGTAGTTTCCTGCTTCTGCCTTGCTCCCACTTTTGTGAAGGGAAATCACATCTGACCTTCTCCAGTCCTTGGGTACCACCCCATCCTCCCATGATTTGTTAAAGAGGGTAGTCAGTGGTGTCACTAGTTCTACCCTTAGTTCTTTTAGAATTCTGGGATGAATCCCATCAGGCATGAACCATTTTCTTTTTTGCAGGGACAAAAAAAACAACAAGTGGTGGTTTTCTTCTTTACATGGGATAGTGACATTCTAACAATGGGGACTGGGTACCCCAGTGTTGAACTAGTGTTCAGCAGCACTCAGGATGGGCACCCTGGTGTTACCACATACAATGTGGGAATGGGGACCACCTGGAGGAGTTAAGACAAGCAGTATTGGGGTGAGCACCCTGGTCTGCTTATAGGATAAAGATAGATAGATAGATAGATAGATAGATAGATAGATAGATAGATAGATAGGTGGATGATGGACAGATGGACAGATGGACAGACAAACAGACAGACAGATAGATTCACTGCTCTCACTGCAGCCTGCAGCATGATTTCAAGCTGTGGCTGCAGAGCTCAAGAAAGACCCACTGTTCTCATACAGAGAATGCATGTGAACTGCTCCTCTCACAAAGCTGTGCACCCTGGAATTTCGGGTGCCCAGAAAAGGTGTTTCTGTCAACTTTTTAAAAAAAACAAACAGCAGAATCTAGCTAAACAGGTCACTTTTAGCTAGGTTCAGGTGTTTGTGTTTTTAAAGAGATATTTTTTTTTTGTATTTTCAATATCTGTGAGTTTCAAAGGACAAAAAAAACTGTGGCGATCATAACTGATATTTTTTTGACCATGAAAGGTAAACAATGAAAATAAGCACTTGCAAAAAGTGTTTTAATCTGTTGGACTTGAACGTTAACTCAAAAATCATTATAACTTTAAAATGGTGTAATATCTTTTCACCAAATCTTTGAAAGGCACACCCTAGGAACAAGTCCCTTCAAACCTGAAAATTTCATGAAAAAATAATTCCACACCTTCTAGGCTGTAGGTGAGAGCAAAAAATACGCAATGTTAAGTATAGGTTTGTGTGTGTGTGTGTGTGTGTGTGTGTGTGTGTGTTTGGCACTCCATATCTCAAAAACAGTACAAAATGCTGTCACAAAACTTTTCATCTCATAAGACTCTGACAGCCTGACCAAGCATGCCATGTTTTGTGCTATTTTGTCAAATGATGCCAAAGTTATCAGGATACAAACATTTGGGATTTAACACTGAGCAGCCAACTCAACTCTAACTATAGGGGTGCTACTGTGCCCCTATAATACACTGCCTGACTGCCAGCACAGGAAAAATAAAATACTCCTTTTAGGTGATTTCAACCTGGATAGGCCTGACAATAAGGTAAGCACATTTGATTCTTTGCTAGTTAAGCTCCATCTTGCTCAGCTCATCACTTGCCCCATAGGATATTGTCGAGGAGCATCTACCAACCCCTCATTGACTTTATCCTTACAGATGCAAAAGAACAGATCACTTCTTGCATTTTACCTGATTCCATTAGTGATCATTCACCCGTCTTTTACATCTGGAAAGCCCACTCCCCATGTAGCCCTCTGAAAGAAATTATCTTTCAGGACTTTTCCAAACTTAACTCCCCTGTTCTCTCTGCAGACATACACCAGATAGACTGGTCTCCTTTGTATAACACATCTGATGTAGATAATGCTTTGAGTTATTTTGCTTCTAAGCTCCAGGTCCTGCAGGAAAAGCAGTTTTTCCTAACTGGTGTAGAGTTAGACAATTGGTCTCTAGATGGCTGTACAGTGATATGCTTACAACACTTAAACCTAGGGACAAGTGTTGGTCTGGATTTAAAACCTTTGGGCTAGCTACTGACTGGCTAGAATACAGAAAATGGAGCAATGAGTGTAACAAAGCTACCTGGGTTGCTAAAAAGTACTTATTTTAATGAGGTTCTTTGGTTCTCTGCACATGACTCCAACAGATTCTGGAGTCATATTAATGGTCTTATGGGTAAGGTAACTCCCCACACAGTATCTGACATGTTATTACATGGCATAAATTGTAACAACTCTGTGATTATTGCAAATCTTTTAATTAACACTTCTACAACCTGACCAAGTATATTGATATGTCAAGCTGTGTCTTTGACCAGTACTCCCTTGTAGAGCAACCAAGCCAGTGACAAAGAACTACCCTCTTAACTGAGAGGGACATCAAGGTCAGGTGATATTTCCTTTCCTTCATGGCAATCCCAGTATAGTCCCCTATTATACATATTTTGGGATGAAAGCCCCCTCAAGACCAAGGAGAGGGTCAGCTCTAGATTAAATCTGGTCCCATTAGGAAGCCACATTAGAGCAATTCCAGAAAAGATGCAGCAAGGTGCCATCAGCCTGTCCACATCTTGTACAAAGGGAAGAGTTTAATCTACCAATCTTGCCTAATTTGGGAGGTGTGAAATAAATATTATGCAAAATGTGGAATTGTATAAAGCAACGTTTGTCATGGGAAATGTAGACATGAAGATCTTCCCAAATTTTATTCCACCTAAAATCATGCTATGGAAAATGTGTATTCCAATATGGGGATTCTCCCATAATATCAGGGAATGTATTGGGGAGAAAAAGTGTTACAGAGTGTTACTGCAATGCGATGTCAGTGGACAATTGCAGGAACTAAATAAAGTTTATATCCCTAGGCGTAGAACCAAAGCAGTGAAGAAAAACATGTTAAAGTAGAAATATCTTAAATACATACTTTTTATCTAAATGAAAGAAAGAGAGAATATCCTGACATAGTATTAATGAGCCATTGTGGAGTAAGTCACATACCTTAATTGCAGCAAGCTGTGGTAACCACGTGTCTGTCAACACAAGGCCCTCTACTTTAAAATTTGGATTATGTTGCTGGCATGTCAGCACAGCAGCAAGGCATCTGTCTACGGTGCTTACATCCCAAGTTCGGGGATGGACTTGGGAGTCGGAGGGCCTGCCAGGGGAGAAGGATAGAGCATCCCAGGGACTGCCCTTCTTCTCCAGGGGAGGGAGGGAACAGTGTCCAGCACAAAGCAGACCTTTGGCAGAGGCTGGGAGTAGTGCTGATGCCAGGACCACACATCAGCGGGGGGGGGGATGCTGGCATCATTGCATGTCCCCGCTTCCAGGGAAAATTACTCCTAAAATGCTGTCCGCTAATGATGGCCCCCATTTCTGCCTCCACTCCCGCTCTGACAGTGGTCCACTGGGGGGGCTCACTCCCACAACCCCACCCTGGGGAGCAAGCCAGGGCCTAGAGACTCATGTTCACTGGGAGGAGGAACCCATCCGTCGGCTCCACCTGGAGGTAAGCCTGGGGATTGGGGCAGAGAGAAGAGTGGGGGCTAGAATCCATCAGAGAAGGGCTGGGGAAAAAATTGGGATTATGAAAAATGCTGAGAAGCATCTTTGAAGGTTTATAATGCATAAGTGTACATAACTGCACATGGACTCATACAAGTGTCTATAACAAAGTCTCAAAGATGCACAGAGAGAGCCTTTAGAGGGATAAAAGCATTGCTGAAGGAGATAGGCCAGCCTTTTAATCTGATCTCTTTCTGGGACAAGCCAAATGGGGCTATGGGGATTCACCATCTTCTGGATTCTGAACAGACCACCTGAGGTATTTACTAGTGTGACTTGCCAAATCATTAACAGAAAATGTGGGAGCCAGAGGCTGCCAAATGCCTTAGGAGCTGATAGCGATTAAATGTTCCTCTTTGTGTCTTGCCCATCCAAATAAAGTCAGAAATCATCCTGTCAATCCGTTTAAACCAAGATAAAGGAAGCCAAATATTGAGCATATTTAGTGGATAAAATAAATTGGGGAGAACATTCATTTTAATAATGTTTATTCTACCCCATAGGGTCAATGGTAAGGATCTCCATCTCTTTAAAACTTGGTGTATAATATTCAACAGGTCATTCAAATTTAACTAAGTTGCACTGTATTTCTCAAAACAATAATTCCAAGATATTCAGTTTCTTTTGGGGCACAAGTTAATCCCATTGTTATAATATCTAGTTTAAAGACAGCAAAGTTTAAGGGCATAACCACTGTTTTTTCAAGGTTAAGCTTATAATTGGATAACAAGGCAAATTCACCGATAGATAAAGCTGCCGGAATGGACACTTTGGGATTAGTCATGTGGAGAAAAATGTCATCTGCATAAGCAGAAATCTGTAGATTCCATACCCCCACTCGTACACCATACAAGTTGGGATTAATCTTTAGTTTCTGTATCAAGAGCTCCAAATACAAACGAAATAATAGGGGAGACAGGGGATATCTTTGCTGAGTACCCAAGGGTAAAGGGAAGGTTAAGGTAAATATTCCATTACAGTAGATTCTGGCTCTCAGACATGAGTATAAAACCTTAAACCATCAATGAAATGCTAGGGGGAAACCAAATGCCTCTAAGGTAGTGGACAAAAAGGTCCAGTTGCCCCTACCAAATGCTTTCTCTGCATCCAAGGCTGCAGGGACCCCAGAGTCCCTGGACACAGAGAAAATATGGGATAGGTTGCGTAGATGGTTTGCCAAAGAATGGGTTGGCATAAAGCAAACCTGCTCATGATCTATAAGCCTAGACTAAACCGCATTAATCCTGGAGGCCAATATTTTAGCCAGTATTTTAATATCATATTAAAGAGTGAAACAGGCCAATAACTGGCAACATTATCAGGAGATTTGCCAGGTTTAAGCAATAAGACAATCGGGGAATGCTATATGAGATGCCAGAGTCATATAGGGAAAGAAAAAAATGGTGCAACAAGGGGGCTATTTCTTTGGCAAAAACGTTATAAAAATTAGGGTTAAGGCCACCCGGCCTGGGTGCCTTGTCAAGTGACAGTGCAGAAATGACATTTAATATTTCCTGCTGAGTTAAGGGCTGTAGCAAACAGGCCTGCTGAGAATCTGATAATGTGGGAAGAAGAATTTCAGCTAAGTAGATTTGAAAATCTGTAGTTGAGGGAGGATCAGGCATGGGCCCGCAGAAGATTTGTAATATGTTCCAAACTCATGGGTGATTTCCTTTGGTGATACTTTAATGGAGTTGTCAATTTTAGATTTGATAGAGGGTATGATATGAAAAGCCTCTTGTCTCCAGAGGCACAAAGCCAGATGACCCGCCTTCTTCACTTGATCTACAGTACATAAGTGGAATGTGTTTTAAAATAGAATATTTGGCTTTCTCACGCAAATATTCTGCATACTTGTCATGGAGAGAGAGCAATTCACTATGGTGCTCCTCCGGAGACCTGGGGTTCAGTTGCCTCTCTGTCTCCTAATATGACTCAAAGAGCAGAGGTTTCTGCCTCCCTACGTTGCTTCCTTTTCGTCAACAACCATATAAATTCACCTCTAACAAAACACTTGAAAGCACACCATTTCGTGTTCCCCCTTTCAATGGAGCCTGTATTATGAGTAGTAAAAACTTCCATCTGTTCCCTAATTCTATTAATAACATACTCTTCCTTTAATAGCCGATTGTTTAGTTTCCATAATATATCCCTATGGATATTAGACACAAAACGGGTCAATGTGATAATGGCGAACGCCTAAAGATGATCACCGTTATCGCTCAGTCAGAGTGCCGAACACATTTTCAGCACTCTGACAACCCTGGCGCACCAGCACAATGGCACCAGGACATATTTTTACTACTTTCTGTGGGGGGGGCTATGCCCCCTCACACTGCCCCCCTCATGGGGACCTTCTCCCTCCGCACCCCCCTACTTAAGGATTCTCAACTCCAGGGGGGTGCATGTTGGGGGTGAAAGTAGTAAATAAAAAGGTTTGGGCTGGGCACAATAAAAATCACACCAGCGCCTGGACCTGAACCCAGTACCTCAGCCACCCCAGCCATTGCCCAATCCCGGCGCCATGCGCGAGCTCTACCAACTTCTGCAGCGCCACCCCCAGCCTCTCCACCCCCCCAGCCCATGCCATGCTCACTCCCACCCCCCATGTGTGTACATATAGTGACAAGTGACATCTTGTCACCTAGTTCGCCCACCCCTTCATCTTGTGCAAGGAAGGTGTCACCATAACGGACGGCACCCTTCCTCATGTGCCCACTTCACGGGTTACCACACAAAACTATGCCTTAGCCATACCAGAGATGATCTGAAAGGGCCAGTGGGGCTGTTTCACAACCCAGCAGTCCACTCATGACACTAATCAGAAAAAAAATTGATAAGAGAGAAAGAGCCATGGTTTGGGGAGTAGAATGTGTACTCCTAGCCTTAGGATATAGTATATGCCAGGGGACACACAACCCCAAAGAATCAACCATGTTCCGAATGGGTCGCTGGGCAGGAGACAGACCAGCTTGCAATTTGTTTTCTGTATAAGTCCTGAGTAAAGAAAATATTCCAGCCTCCCCCATATAATAATAAGGGATTGTAAGGAATGGAGCTACAGTATAAAGGTGGCCAAGCCCATGAAGAAACAAGAGGTCTCTACATTGGGCCCATAAATATTGCCTTACAGGACTTCTGAATGGTCTAAAGTAGATTTAACAAAATATACCATTCCTGAGGATCCTCGAGACTCTGAACACACTGAAAGTTAACCCCTTATGTAATTAAAATGTTTACCCTTATTTTAGTACTATGTCCAGCAGCAAATACTTGGCCAACTTATTGTCTGCGAAAAAGAGTACCTTCGGAGGCTA
This sequence comes from Neoceratodus forsteri, assembly GCA_016271365.2. Taxonomy (NCBI): domain Eukaryota; kingdom Metazoa; phylum Chordata; order Ceratodontiformes; family Ceratodontidae; genus Neoceratodus; species Neoceratodus forsteri. The sequence continues at coordinate 536,906,526 of CM028137.1, read as the reverse complement.
ACAAGTGTGTTTCTTGCAAAAATATGATGTTACACTGTAACTGTTTCAAATGCTTAATAATGTATCATTTGACTCTGAAGCGAGCCCCTTTCACATTCCATGAGGCATACATAATAGGATTAGACATAGAGAATTCTCAAAAATATAATTAAATGTGGTGTCCAAAACAGAAAGCATAAAGACATCCATATACTGTAACATCCACTCCACCATCCCCCCACCCCATCTCCAAACCACCCCCTCCCAGAAAATATGGCTCATATTTACTCCCTCAGAAAAAGAGAATATAACAATAACTGTTAACAATACTCCCACCCTGAACAATAATCCAGTGTAAAATAATAAAGTACAAACTGAGAGGTAGAAGGAAGGACCCCCTCACCCTACACACCCTAACTTAACTAGGTAACCCACAATTTATCCAACAACCAAAAACCAATAAACTTGCGGTCCAGTTGCTTGCCACACATAATATTTCTGGTGCATGATGAAAACGCTGCTCATCAGGCCTTACTCCCCCCAATACCCTCCTTTCCCACCCGAAAATTGTACATTATCTAAAAGAAAACTCTTCATAAAGAAGAAAACAGTATTGTCCAATACATGTCTGATTATCAGTTCTAACATTGTTACAGTGAAAAAACAAATCCATAACAATATAAGGTCACTTAACATAAACTCTCCTATAAACAGAATAACATAAAAATCTAAATGTTAAAAAAAGCAGGTGTCTCGGAACAGAGCAGCTGTGGAAATATGGCTAGCCAAACCAAAGAAAAAGTGTTAGCATCCCATTTAAGTTAAAGAAAAATATTTATAGGCTAAGCCAGTAACAGATTTACACTTTTAGACAGTAACACAGGTCATGATGAATCAGACTAAATACTGCAGAAGCGCCAGTTTGTATAGTCAAGATCCTAAATGTAGCTTACATGCTGAAAACATTTTATAGGCTGTCTGATACCAGGAAAGAAGCAGAAAGTGACCTTCACTCTTTATGTACCTGGGGAATGTTGAAGAATATGGAACATCCATGGCTGTACAGCAAAGCATCCAGTTGAGCCCCATAGAAGCCACTGACAGTTAATACAGGCAGTCCTTCACTGATGCTCTACACAGAGTCACAAGCCATAGGCACAATGAGCTGGTACTCTATGATTTTAGCCATGTATCCAAACCAGCCGGAGATTGAAATGAAGAGAGACTGCTGGCTGCACATGCTTTGCTGAAGTATACTGCTAAGGATTATAGTTATACAAGTTGCCAGTACCCAGACAAAGTTAGGACACAAAAAGAAAGGCAACACTAGAGGGGCGCTCACAGCCAAACAGGATCTCACTGCTCCTTCAACTCCAGAACACCATTCATAAAAAAGTTATTCATCAGAAGTACTAGGGTCTCATTGGCAATAGCTAGGACACAAATCTAAGCCACATGTGTGACTTACAGTGCAGCTCCAACCTTCAAATATGTAACAAAACTTCTCAAAATGAAATTGAAGAATAATGAGACGTTCCACAGCAAAACTCCACCAAGGGCTAAGGCATACCATTTCAGCAATCTTTAAACAAATCAGGGAACAGTACCTTCACCTCTGCTGCTGCTCTGTCCACCAATTCTAACATTTTCCAGGAGCCCTCATGCTGGATCTGGAGCCATGCTGGGTAGAGCACTTTGAAATGTATTCCAGCCACTATTAGCTTTGTTACAACGGAGTGATACACAGGCCCTCTACTGCTTCACAGTACTTGGCAAGTACTGTACATTCCTTAGATGAGCTTCCTCCCAGGAAACATCCTTGAGTTCCTTGATTTTATTTAGAAGGTGCTGTCTCTCTGATAATTAAGAATTTGAAGATAAAGGACTGTGTCGAGAACCATCTAGGTGCATGGGCCTTAAGGAACAATGTGCTCTTTCTATTATTTATGATGGCCCATTAGAGATGGACCGCCAACTTAGCACACAGTTTCTGTGCAAACAGGACAGGATTGTATCCTTCAGCATGTTATGGGAGTCCTATGACAAGGAGATTATTCCATTGACTTCTGCCCTCCAAGTTCCTCTAATTGTGCTTTGAGGTGGGTCATTTTTTGTCTGACGGCAGTCATTTCTGAGTCCACTCTTATGCACCAGTCCTCCAAAGAGCTTGCTTGGGCCTCGTTGTTCCTGACCCTATGATTCAAATCTTCCTCTGATGTCTGAAGAGCCCTAATTTCAGAAGTGAGCCCCAAGCCTCCTTAAAAAGGGCAAATGCCTGTAAGAACCTTTCTTCTGATAGTACCATCTCTGCCGTCATCAAAGTAGTAGGTCGGCCCATTGTAGGTGTTTGGGCATTGGGGAGCTAAGAAACTTTATCAGGGGTGGCTGGTGGTGTATGTTTAGGAGAAGCCATCTTCATTTCTGTGTCCATCTTTGAACAAACAAAGCACGAACCCAGAGACAGGGAGGTAAGAGCGACCACTAAACGTAATGTTCAAGGAAGCAAATTAAATGGCAATTTGGGGTGGGGAGAGTGGGAGCAACACAGGAAAGCAGCTATCTGGAGTTGTGCATCATGTGACCTGACCCCTAGTAGAGCAACCAGCAACCCCCATTCTACCTCAAAGCTGTCATATTGAGCGAAGTTCTGCACCTTTTGAAAAAATGTATCTTCTTGCTATAGCGTTGATCATGATGGTCATACTATGAATCATACTACGGAAGTGTAAGGAGCAAGAAGCAAATGCCCATAAGAACTCCTGTAAGAAATTATTCATAATACCTTAAAAGACCTCCAGATTGTATATATCTGTCCAACCTATTTTTAAATTCTGCCTTTGAGTTACTTGAGTCTTGAACCTAGGCTTCTCAGGATTGCTGCACCCCAACTAGCCTCACCAATAACATATTTGTTTAACTTGTCCCTCACCTCAGGTGTAGTGCCCAAATCTGGAAGGTAGCAAAAGTGCTACCAGTTTACAAAAGATGATCCCAAATGCAGTAAGAATCATTGTCCCATTGCAGTCTTGTCAGTACTGAACAAGTTGCTGGAGAAACTAGTGGCATCTCAGGTGATGGAGTACCTTCAAAAATACAGCCCTTATGTACTGCACAGCATGGCTTAAGCAGCCACATAGTACATCAACTGTCCTTATTCCGTTTGCTAATGATGTCAAAGTGGCCATGGATGAGGGTATGTACACAAGGGCTGTCTTTGATGACCTAACAAAGACCTTTGAGCTTGTGGACCATACCCTTATCAAAGGTAAATTATAGTCTCTTGGATTTGCACCCACTGTTATCACCTGTTTTTCTAGCTGCCTCAGTGATAGACAGCAGTTTGCCAAATGTAACCAATCTAAATCTGACCTCTCCACCATTAACACAGGAGCTCCTAAATGGTTACGTATTGGGCCCATTGATATTTACCCTGTTCATTAATTACCTGCTGAAACAACATCTTTCTGCTACATCCTGCTTTATGCAGATGATATGGCAGGTGTCAGAGTGAGAGGAGTGAGGACATTGTAGTAAGTGCTCCAGTTCAAACCTGAAGTTGGGCATTCTATGTTTTTTAGGCCAATCTGTATTGAGGTTTATACTGGTGCTGAGGCTGCTGGGGATTGTAGTCCACTGAGACCACTGCTGAACTTCAGATCATGGGGCTGCTGAGTCATTTGGTCTAAGTGGCTTGCACCAGTGGGAGGGGACAATCTGGCAATGGGCTGCTGGCTGAAAAAGAGGCATGGAAGGTGGCATGGGGGAGTCAGGGGACAGCTGGGCATTACCGGGAGTGATGTGGCACTGGCAGGGGGTATGTGCATTGTACTGTGTGTACAATATAGGTATTGCACTGTAAGTACAGTATAGTTATCTTCCCCTGTGGTCTTTTGGTTCCCCCTGAGCCCCAATGTCCCTCATAAATAATGACACATCATCACTGGTGGTCTAGCACCCCCTGTTACTCGATGTCCCCATAAATAATGACATATCATCTATGTGTTCTAGTGACCCCCATAATGCCCAATCTCTTCCAGAAATAGTTAAATATCTACCCTGATAGTCTAGCAGCCCTCACAATCCTTGATGTCCATATGAACAGTATAGTTGTCTTCATTGGTGGTCTAGCAGCCTCCCTGATCCTAGATGTCCCCCAGAAATAGTTATATATCTTTCCTTGTAGTCTTGCAGTCCAACAATCCCTGATCTCCTCCAGAAATAGTTAAATATCTACCCTTGTAGTCTAGTGGTCCCCCCTTCTGTTCCTCAATGTCGCCCATAAATAATGACATATTCTGCCTGGTTGTCTAGTGAACCACCACCCCCATCCCCAATTTCTCCCAGAAATAGTTAAATATCTACTCTAGTAGTCTAGGGGCTGTCCCAATCCCCGATGTCCCACAAAATTTTTTATGTAACATTCCCTGGTGGTCTAGTAGACCCGCACCCCCCCACCCTAGCAGGCAGTGCTGCACAACCCTGCTTCCCCCCATCCGGAACCCCAGCCGATGACTGGCACAACCCTCTAGTCTCCACCTTGGCTGACCACCCAACTGATCTGTCACTGAGCACATACTGTATACAGTACGCATTCATTGACTAACAGCCCACTAAGCTGTCAATCACTGAATGCGTACTGTATACGGTAGCACGCCTGCGACAGATTATCAGGCAGATGACTGTGATGGAGAGTGAAGGGCCATGCTGGTTGTCAGTTGGGGTTTGGGATGGTGGGGAGTGGGGTGTTGGGGCACTGCCTGCCAGAATAGGGGATGGGGTTCCACAAGACCACCAGGGAATGTTACATAAAACATTTTGTGGGATATCAGGGATTGGGAGGGCCACTAGACTACCGGGGTAAATATTTAACTATTTCTGGGGGAGATCAGGGATTGGGGGGTCCGCTAGACCACCAGGCATAATATGTCATTATTTATGGGGGACATTGGATATCAGAGGGGGCCACTAGACTACCAGGGTAGATATTTAGCCATTTCTGGCAGGGATCAGGGGGCTGCTAGACTACAAGGAAAGATATATAACTCTATCTGGGGAACATCAAGGATTGGGGAGGCCACTAGACCACCGGGGAAGATAACAATACTGTATATACAGTACAATACTTACAGTATACAGTACATACAGTACAATGCAAATGCACCACGCCTGGTGCCATCACTCCCACTGCTTCTTTGCTGTCTTCCTGACCCCCCATGACACCTCTGTGCCCCTTCTACATCCAGCCCCTTCTTTTCCAGCAGCTTCAACCCCTCCCAATCATCCCAGCCCTGCTAGTGTTGTGCTGGGCAGTGGGGGGGGCAGGATCCCCATGTCAATTCCTGCAGGTGCGTCAACTGTTTGGCACGGCAGCCAACTTGCAGCAAACCCAGGGAGTTTGATGTTGGGACCCTGATTTGTATAAAATCAGTCACAGGGTCTCTGGCACACCTGAAGTTTTCTATAGCCTGGGAGTGAAGCAACTTGCATTGCTCTAAGGACTCTTCAAAATCAGGCCCATGGTGTAACCAATGTATAGAGCTTTGGTGTGGCCACATTGGAATACTGTGGCCAGTTCTGGTCACCAAAAAACATGGGTGATATCCATAAACTGGAAAGGATCCTGAAGCTCCTGTCTGGGGAGAAGATCTTCAACTCATCCCTGATCAGGTGCCCTGTCTGCTGTGGGTGGCGTGGCTTGCTGTCCTGTGCCCGCCACTACCCCCCTCCCTCCTGGCCCTGAAGCTCCTGTCTGGGGAGAAGGTAATCACTGAATCCTCTTCTGCTTTTCTTTAAAACTGGAACTTTCGTCTTTTGACCATGCTCTTCTCCTGATTGGCTACCCTTCAGTGGGCTGGTTGCTTGTGGCCAATTGATTCCATCTCAGGCACACTGAGCTTAGGAGTGCTGATTGCTTCGAGCTCTTCATAGGTGCCTACTGACTTTCTGCTCCAATTTTTGGGCTCATCTCAAGCCTTTCTGAAACTTGCATTTATGTTAAGCCTTTGGATCTAATTTCTCTGTTCAGTATTAAGCCGTGTTTTAATTTACAGCTTCACCCTAATTAAGTCTACAATTTATTTCTGTACCATTTTAAACTGTTTCATTTTATCAAGCCATACCTGCTTAATTTGATCATTTGATTTATATTAGCTGTGGTTGTTATAGTGGGCTGCTGTGTCTTGGGGAGGGTAATTTTTCTGGCTCTTTATGCTATTTAATTACTGCTTGGAACTTGTTTGTATTCTCTGCTCTGCAACTTTTCACTTGTAAATCTCTAGGACCTCTCTCTGTGTCTACCTGCTGCTCTGATCTGTGTGTACCCCCCCTGCTTGACTTTCTGCCTGTTAAGCTTGCATTTTTCCCTCTTTCCCCAGATCTCCAAATCACCCCTGATTGGGTGCCCTGCCTGCTGTGGGTGGCACAGCTTGCTGTCCTATCTGGGAAGAAGGTAATCGCTGAATCCTCTACTGCTTTTTTCAAAACTGGAACTTTCGGTGCTTGACCGCACTCTTCTCCTGACTGGCCACCCTTCAGTGGACTGGGTGCTTGTTGACAATCAGTTCCATCTCAGTCACACTGAGCTTAGGAGTGCTGATTTCTCCAGCTCTTCATATGTGCCTACTGACTTCCTCCTCCAGTTTATGTGCCCACCCACCCTCCCCATCTCAACACCATTTAAATGTTCTTACTTAGCCTGCCCCTGCCTGTGAGCCTCTCACAATTTGTCCACACCTCTTAAAGTGACTCTGAGGCTGAGAGATCAGAGGCTGTGGGTTCAGTGCCCACATCTGGCACTTGGGTTAATATCCCAATACTGACACTGTAGTGCAGCATGAGGGGGTGCTGCACTTCTGAGATGCCGTCTTTTGGATGAGATGTTAAACCGAGGTCCCATCTGCCTAGATTGGTGATAGTTCAGGTGGATGCTAAAGATCCCATTGCACTTATCGAAAAAGACTAGGGGACTTTTTATTGATAAGAACAAAAACATAATCACAAAAACATAATATATTTACATCCAAGAGAAACAGTAAAAGAAAATAAATCAGAAAAACAAGCAAACATTTAAGCACAGAAATCTAATACATTAAACTCCATATTCCCACTTCTATTGCCCTTCAAATATTAATACATCAAAACTTACTAAAAAGCAAACCCCAAAACAAATGTACCCTCAGCCAACATCACAGAAAGATAACCAAGGTATATTTCGTCATAGCATTTGATAGACCCTGGCATCCAAGGTCATTCTTTCCTTTTCTTTATGTTTAATAACCACAGCTTCAATTTGTTGTATCAGAGTGAAAATAAGTGTATCTATATGCTGCAATGAAAATTTGCATCTGGTTTGCCACAAATAATACTTAATAATAGCAAAAATCAAAGTTAAAGTGCTAGGATTGTATCTGGGGACTAGTCCTGTATAATCCCCTAATACCAAAATATCATAAGTAACATGTTGAACAGGCCTCCACCGCCATCTAGTGGCCAATGTTTCCCAAAAGGCTTTTGTATAAACACAATACAGAAAAAAAGCGATCCACCGTCTCTTCCTTCCCTATACATTGTGACCTTATACATTGCCTATCCAATAAGAGTTTATGTTTCAAATTGCCCCTCACCCCCAGCCTGCCATGGCAATATAGCCACTGAATATCACACATAATTTCTGGGATTCTCCTGTTGGTCAAAATTTGTAAAGCAAATCCTCATTTTGAAGGGATACATAGTGGAAATTCAATTATCCTAGTACGCAGAGCTTTTCTATGTAATGTCTGTATGTGTAATTTTGAAATCCCCCAAACACTGAGCTTCCTGATTGCTGGTTTAGCAAAGTCTGGAACCAAAAGAGTGGCCGTAAGCCGAGGAATCTGAGAGACCAACTTCTGCATAAACTATCTAAATGAATCTATCATCCAAACCTCCCAGGGATGTTCATTGTTCACATCTCCAAATCCAAAATTTAACTTCAAAGAGAAAGATAGAAAGCCACCGGATGAATCATACCTAAGCCTCCTTATTTCAATTTCAAATATGTAAAACCTCTTTTTACTGGATTCAAGTGGCTACCCCACACCATCCGAAAAAAAAAACACTCACTAATCTAGTTTCTAGCTGCATAGGGACTGGAAAAAGAGAACTGATATAGATAAAATGATGATGTAGAAATTTCTTCATGATCAAACCCCTTTTTTGTTTGGATAAAGACCAAGATTTCCAACGTTGCACCTTCTCTTCTATCTGCTTTAATTTCTCTTCCCAATTTAAAAGCCAAATCTCATTCCCAAAATAAACACCTAACACTTTAATAGGATTATCAGAAATCTGTAATGGGCCTATAGTATCAGGAAAGACCCCATTGCCTATATAGACACCAAGGCTATTATTAAAATTAACTTCCATCCCAGGCACTTCTGCATAATCTTCTAACACTTGCATAGTTCAAACCACAGACTGCTGATTCTTCATCATTAAGCAGATATCATCTGCATAGACTGCCAGTTTCAAGGTTCTATATTAATAGCTGGCATAAGACCCCATATTCCTGATCCTGTAATCAATCTAATAACAGGATCTAGCACAAAAGTATGTAAGAACAGACTAAGTGGGCACCCCTGCATTACACCCCTCTGAAAAGGTAGTCCACTACCCATTAATCCATTAATGGTTGGATAAAACACTGCATCCTTATATAGACACCGTAACCATGTTCTGAATCTACTAGGAATCCCATATTCTTGTAGTGTTTTGTATAAACAATCGTGAGAGACTTTATCGAAAGCTTTAATCTGGTCTAACTCTGTGAAATATCCATTAAGTTTATTCTGTCTGCCATACTTACATACATTCCTAAGGAAGAGTAAATTTTACTGAATGTTCCTGTGAGGAATAGAGCAGGTTTGGACAGGCAATATCACTGTTTCTGCTACTTTTTGCAGCCTGTGACACAGTACAGTAGCTAAGATTTTATAGTCCGTATTCAAGAGACTAATAGGTCGCCAAGTACCCAAATCATATTTCTGCCTTTTTTATGTAAAAAAATTATAATAGCATCCGAAAAGGATTTAGAAAGTACTCCCATGTCTAGTATTTCATTATAGAGACTACATAAGATCCTACTCATTTAATCTGGAAACAGCTTATAAAAATCATTCGTTATACCACCTCTCCCTGGTGAGGCTCTTACTTTAAGTTGCTAATGACCTTCCTGGCATGCAAGAGAAATAGGCTGATCTAAATCCCGCTTGTGGTCTTCTGATGTAGTAGGTACTGGAAAAGATGCAATATCCTCCCACCTTTTCGCTATGGTAAAACTTTCTCCATGTTGTGACCACAACCTCCGAGAGGCGATCTCCAACAAAAAATTTCATTTCGGCCTGTAAAGAAGCCTCTCTATCATATTGATAACATTTCATTTGTTCCTCTAATCTACATAATTGCTCTTGAAACCAGGGATCTGAACCATTAGAGAAAGATACAAGTCTCTAGTATTGGTTCCTATATTCCAAATATCTGAGGTAATCATCATTACCCTTGGTCTTCCCTAAATGCATAAAAAAGGATCTTATCTCTATCTTAGTATCTTCCACCATGTTGCTCAATCCTCATAAAGTTCTGCTACTGTTTTTCTAATGTAAATGGCATGAAGTAGCTGCCTCCTAATTTCTTTCTGTTCCAATAAAGCAGAATTTGACTTCCATCTATTGGGAACAGATGGAAACCTGGGAGGAACAGATGAAAGACCTACACAACACATAAAGGCCTTATGGTCTGAAACCTCACAAAGATGTAAAAAAAAGAATTTGAAGTTAAGTATTTAGGAAGAAAAAAATCAACACATCTATACCAAAAGACCAAGAGGAAGGCCCATAATCCAAGATTTTTTTGCTTGTGTCACACCCTGCAAGGTATTGAATCTGGTTTCCTGTAAAAAAAAATATCAGTGGCTAAAGACCTGCAAAAAATGCAAACAAGCCCACCTATTTCTATAATATTTCATTTTATTTAGTTTTTTTGTTGACCAGGTAAGTGCACTATTCAAATCCTGCCTATTTTCAGGCACGACCCGGGGGAGGGGGATACAGATGAATGCCAACTGACCTTGAACCAGATTAAGCTGTTGGTAGTATTTTCAGTGAATGAGGGAAATTTGGCCAGGACACCTGGGAAATTCCCCTACTGTGCTGCTGTTCCAGTGGCCAGAGGGGGAGTATGGGCGTTGTGGTGTGGCGACTGAGTGCAACATGGCTCAGTCAGAGCACATCGAGAGAGAGCGCTGGTGGCGCAGAGTTGGCTGAGAAAGACCAGGCTGTTTGGACGAGCAGAAGCGCTTCTGAGAGGTCCATTTCGCTTAAAAACTATGGAAGAGACGGAGAATGGTATGGAGGAGCGGGTTCCTTTCAGGCTGCAAGAGCGGAGGACCCGTCATTGTTGGATGCCTTTTCGAGTGTTCTGTGCCTTTAAAACCAGCAGAGGAAATGCAGCACGGAAATGAGATCGGGGAGAATGGTGACGTGGTGCCTACACTAGCTGTCTTGGCGAAAGGGATTCTTCTCCAGAAGAAATTAAGTGGAATAAGGAGGTCGGAGGAATGAGGCCGAGTCTTAGAGGAGAGAAGGGGAACACAGCTGGAAGATCTGATCTAGAGGCAGGAGCGAGAGGTAATGGTTTCGAGTCAAAACCCTCGCAGCCTGTAAGTACTACGAACCTTACAAAAAACTTCACTACTTTTCAGATGTCAAAGGATGCAGGATTTGTGTTTAATCCTAGGGTGGTGACTGCTTCAAAAAATGATACCGTGACTTTTCAAACTAAACATGGACAACAAGAAGGTGTGACTGATTTTTTTTTCGCTTCTGAAAGTACAGACTTTAAAGTATCTCAAAAGAAGGACTTTGGTGTTAAAATAAAAGGAGCTGCTGGTAGTCTGGGGGTTGTGGGGGAACATGATAGCTCCTGGTCACCCCAAACTGCGTTATTAGCTGCTGGCTGGAAGCAGCAGAATCAGGGGGTATGGACTCCAGATTCCTCATGGGATACTGCTTGGGGATTACAGTCTGCTTCACCAGAATGGAAACCAGGGGTAGGGAAGGGGAGCGGGGTTGCTACCTCTGATGCTGTTAATTTTCAGGAAAATGGCAAGGAAGAGCCGTGTTCTGTAATGGGGAAAGAGAATAATTATGTACCACTAGGTCGGGAAGAGGGTGAGCACAGGAACAACTTTGAACAAGTGGAAATTAGTGGAGAAAAGCCAGGAAAACCACTTTTATCCAGTCTATTTTCACAGTGTAAAAGGGAAGCAGCACCTAGGAGGAATGCGGTGAGGATTCGTTATAGAGGTGGTTTAAAGGATAGACCAAACAGATATTATGTTGGTAAAACATTAATTAAAGAGTCTTTGAAGTTTTCTCCTAGGGATGTTTTTGCATTTATCAACATTTCAGGGGAGGATAATTTTGATATTAGTTTTCATTCACCTGCTTTGCTTGACCTTTTCTGGGAAAGATATAACCAGGTGAAGTTTTCCCCTTTATGGACACCCTTTTTCGTGATTCCTTTGTCTAAACCCCTGATTAAATTTGTAACAGTGATGTTCAGGAACGAGGGTGTTCAGGTGGAGGATATTAAATTTTGGTTGGCACAGAAATGTGAAATTTTAAGTGAACCTGAACCCATTTTAGATTCAGAATTATTTTGGACAGGGGGATGGAAATTTAAGGTTAAACTTAAGCAAACAGCAACAGGGGTGGAACATATTCCCAATTCATTTCTGTTAGGTAGAGACAGGGGGGTCTGCTTTTATAGCGGGCAGCCCAGGGCCTGCTATAAATGTGGTTTGAAATCTCATTTATCTAATGTTTGTGACCAACCAAAATGCGATAACTGTGGTGAAGTGGGGCATACGACTTTATTTTGTACAAATACTTTAAAATGCGATTTGTGTGAAGAGAAGAATCATGCTTTTAGAGACTGTCCATGGGCGGCCCAGAATAAATTAGGTTGTGGAGTGTCAGACCTTTTGATCCAACAAGCACAAGAGGCTGGAGTGTCTCAACAGGAGGTAGCAATTAGGGTGGAAGAGGTGTTAACTCATCAGATTAGGGGTTCTCAGAAAGAGAAAGTTCAGACAGGAAAAAATAAGGTTCAGGAGAAGGAAGCTGGTGAAGGAGGGCTGCAGCTTCTTCAGCCGGTTTGCTATTCGGATGATTTAGAGGAGAAGAGGGGAATGGGTCAGGGTAAGCTTAAACCCCCATTAGGCCCTCCATTATTACGTAGGTCTAGTAGGACGTTGAAGAATATGGTACTGGTGGAGGCAGAAGGTATTGAATCGAAAAATCCGTTTGAGGAACTGTCCTGGGGGGATTCAGAGATGGATATGGGGGATACTGATTCCCAAATATCCATTCAAGAGGGAGAGAGAGTGCAAAAAGATGATTATAAAGGAAAAAAAAAGAAGAAGAGGAAGAAATGAGAATAACATTGGTAGGCCCGACTGTCTTGGTAACCTTAAATGGATTTTACATGGGCTTCCTTTAATACCCATAGTCTGTTAAACAATCTGAAAAGACGTGCAGTATTCCAAATAATAGCTGATTTACATATATCTATTTGTTTTTTACAGGAGACATGGATGTTCTCTAGTTATCAAATGAATGCTTTTACTAAGGATTGGCCGTGGGGACCCTCGTTTTGGTCTTTTGGTGAAGAAAGGGCGGATGGGATAGGAATTCTTTTTAACTCCTTTAATTTTAGGTTACTTAAGTTAATTGAAGTCTGTCCTGGGAGAATTTTACTTCTAGATGGTTTGTGGTTTGACAAAAAGATCAGGTTAATTAATATTTATGGCCCCCAATCAAAAGCTGGAAGGGTAGCATGTTTTTCGAACATACGACCTTTCTTAATAACAACTATTCCAATCCTTTGGGAAGGGGATTTTAATTGTAATATACAAGGGATCAGAAGTAAAGGTAGTTTGGGGAAAGGGAAGAAAATCTATTGTGATGCGGTATGTCTTCAGAATATTGTGAAAATAGCAGACCTGGTTAATTGTATGGATAGTAAGGAGAGGGGTGGGTTAGGTACTTTCTTTACAAAAGGGAAGAGTTTTATGATCGATTATTTGTTTATATCTCAGAGAATCCAGTTCCATGGTCCACGGGTTATTCCTATGGAATTCTCTGACCATGCTTTGATACTGATAAAGGTGGGGACAAGGCAAGGGTTTCTTAGGCATAAAACTATATGGAAATTGAATATCAATACTTCAAGAGAAGGTAGTGCTAGATTCCATCCATGGTATTTTTGAAAGCCAGGTTATCTGTGGCCTTTTGTATCAGGATCTTGGGGTTTGGTGGCACGAAACTAAAGAGGATTGTATTGGATGGTTCAAATATTATGGGATTAGGAAAAGGAATGATAATTTTTTCGATTATCTTAAACTCAGGAGACAGCTTCATTATGTTCTATCATGTGCGAATTCTTCTAGAGATGATTTTTCAGAGCAGATAGCTGAAATTAAAGGTTTGATGAGGATTAGACAATATGATAGAGCAAAATCATTGCAAGCATTAATTCAGAATCATTTAAAAAAATCTGTTTTTGGAGATCCTTTTGAGCTATGTAAAGCAGTTAAGGAGAGGGAGACATTAGACTTTTTAGTCCAAGGAAATACAAAGGTTTCCTCTATTATTGCACTGGGAACTCTTATTAAAGATCATTTTAGGGGACTAGAACCACAGGTTGCACCATCGTCTCTGCTGATTAATCAGTTTTTAGGACCTAGTTTAAGAGGAAATCGAGATACTGATGGTCTGAAGGAATTAGGGCGGCCTATTTCAAAATCTGAAATTCTGGGAGTTATTGAATCCCTAAAGCAGAATGTGTCCCCTGGTATAGATGGGTTATCCAATGAATTTTATAAAGTGTTTTCATCTGAATTAGTAGAAAGCCTCTGGTTAGTATTTAATTTTTTCTCACATCTGGGGTGAGTTCAAATGCTTTTATAGAAGGCGTCAGATATATCTTTAAATCTGGGGATAGGGAGACTTTGGAATTGGAGGCCTCTAACTCTTTTAAATTCAGATTATAAGATTTTGACTACTTTAATTAACAATCGTCTGAAAGGGGTGGTCGAGAGGTTATTTTACCTGTACAACATAGTGGATTCCAAACAGAAGAATCCATTCTATATTAGGACTAATTAGAGATATAATTGAGCAAGTTGGGGATGGTAACCATTCAGGGTAATTGTATCAGTGGATCTTGAGAAAGCATTTGACAGGGTCAATCATGAGTTTTTATTTTATCTCTTCAGTGGTTTGGGATTCCACACAGTATTATACAGCTCATAAGGGGTTGTACAATAATGCAAAGGTTTTCCAGTTTTGAAAAGGTACTTTGGGAGAAGGCTTTATCATGAAATGTGGAGTGAGGCAGGGATGCCCATTAAGTCCGCTTCTGTACAACTTTTCTTTAGAACCTTTAATAAGAGCAATATGCGTTCCTCCCTTATGGTTAGGAATAAATGTACCAGGGATTTCAAACTCTTGTCTGATACAGTCTTTCGCTGATGATATTTGTCTGTTTTTTTCTAACCATATGGAATTTTCAAAATTCCTTAAAGTGTTTAAATCTTATGCGGAAGTATCTAATGCCAGGCTAAATACGCATAAATCAAAAGGGCTGTTATTGGGTAATTATCATAGGGAATTATTTTTTTTTAATTTGGTTGAATTTTCTCAAAAACCTTTGAATATATTAGGGGTAAAATTTAAGAATCAAAATAGCCCAATGGAGGTTTGGTCAGGGGTACTAGATGGAATTCTACGGAAAGTTTTGATCTGGAAAAGGTTTAAATTTTCCAAAATAAAGAGAATTCAGATAATAAAGCAATTTATTTTGCCTTGGCTGCAGTATATTGCAGTTATTTTTCCATTACCAGTACAGCTGGAAACTAAATTATATAGTATATGCTTCCAGATGTTATGGGGAAGCAGGTTGAATCCAATCAAGAGAGGTTGTACATACTTGAATAGAAAACAAGGGGATTAGGGATGGTTGACCGGTAGTATTTTGTTTTCACTTTTTGTGCCTTTTCTTTAAAAAATGTTTAGGGGTTCTTCAGAATTGGACAGTATAGTATTCCGGAATAGGTTCCAAGCATACCTGAGTATGTGGAAACCTTTAGCTCCGAAATGGTCTGCAAGATTTAGGACTCCGGATTATTTTAAGCCAGTGGCACAGAAACTGTTCAGATGGAAAATCTCAAAGGATATGATTTTAAGATATACAGCAAAGGGTTTGTATAAGGTAATTATGGTTACAATATGTTCAGATAGAGCCTAACTTTAAAATTGTCCAAGTGAGAACATAAACAATGTATTGGAGCAGCTAAATAACAGTAGGCTACCTCCTTATATGTGGGAAAATTTATGGTTAACTATGTATGGGAGACTAAATATAAAGTGCGGCCAAACACAAGGCAATCGAAGAAAAATTTGTCCTTATCCTGACTGTGTTAATGTGGAAGAGACGATGGAGCATTTTTCTTACATTGTTCTTTTTCCTCTAAATTATGGGGTTTTCTAGCTCAGGTTTGGAATCTCCGTGGTTAGTAAAAATAGTTATGATCTCCTAGTAATTGGTATTTTTCCTTCTTTTTGAGTGGTTTGAGAAAAACACTAAGAATCTTTTGCCAGCTTGCGGTTTTGCCTATGGCAAACTAGGGTTAAATGGGTGTTATACCAAAAAGACCTTCTTTTGAAGGTTTTAGAATTTATGTAACCAATGTTTTGAATAAGGTTTATATGGAAGAATGTCAAATTTATGATGTTGAGGACGGTCAAAAGGTGGTGGAAGGATTTCTTCACTTTGTTAAATATAAGTAATTAAATTACAAAATAGGAAAGGGTGGAACAAACAAAAAGATAATATGTGTAATACAAAATTAGTATGAATATGGAAAAATTTGTTTCTTGTTAACGGTGAGGTATTGGTTTTGTAAGGGTTTAAATTTTAGTTTTATGTTTTGCTTTCTTGGTTTTTCTTATAGAATTTCAGAAATGTATTAATGGGATGTTATGTTTTCTTGAGTTGGATGTATATGTGAATATTTAATAAAAGTTACCCCTACTCTTTTCGATAAGTACCATGGGATCTTTAACATCCACCTGAACTACTACCAATCCAGGCAGATGGGACCTTGGTTTAATTTCTACAGGCATTGAGGAAAACTAATTTCAAGGCAGACATTAACAGAGTTTCAAGTATGCTTATCCTTTTTCCGTTTCCTTCCTATCTTTTTCTTTGTAACCAAACCTTCTGATCCCCCCTCCTCCTCCTCCTCCTCCTCCTCCTCACATTCCATTTCTGAAAGCACCCCAGAAATGGAGGAGACATCAGATTCTGGATCCTGCAGAACCGAAAAAGCATTTTGGGTGGAAAGCCCAGCAGGTCTTTGTTGTCTTCTGCTAGAAGTTCTCGTAACTCTTTTGGGATGCGGGGTCTGGAACTCTAAAATAGTAGGGAGTGGCATAGCCTGTGGATCTTTCTGTGAGGTGGAAAGGGCATCCTGAACTAAGACATGCTGCTCCTTTGAAGTTTCTGACTGGGTAGTGGGGGCAGGAGTCTCTGTAGACATGTGGCCTGTCTCTGAGGTGGTAGGCCCAGTTTGAGGTGGGACCCTGCTAGAAAATCCAGACCTATACCTTTCTTGTGCACGGTTAATCAAATCTTCTTTATCCAACCCACCCTGTTTGTTTTCACCTGCCCAGAGGCACTGATGATAGGCATGTCCCAGTTCATCACATAAGTTACACCAGAAAACATTTCTACAAGTCCCACTGTCATGGTCAAAATCCCCACAAAGAACACATTTCATCATATCACATGCACTACTAAGGTGCCTCCTGCTCCCACATTTATAGCAGGCCTTAGGCTGGCCAGGATAAAAACAAACCCCTCTGTCTTTGCCCAAAAAGAAACTGTTTGGATCACGTGACAACTTGTTTCCAATGATATTAAGTTTAACCTTAAACGTCCAACTACCCGTCCAGATAGCTTCATCGTCAATGATAGGTTCTGGGGGCCCCAAAACAGTACATTTTTGTTCCAGCCAAAACTGGATATCCCCCATATTCACGCCCTCATTTTGAAACATAACATTAATTGTTTTAAACAGAGGTTTAGTGAGAGGGATGACCCAAAAGGGCCCATAGTGGTGTAGTTTTACAAACTTTATACTTTGCCCAAAACTTATCCAGGCTAGCAAATGTCTTAAAACTAATATCAAAGGTATCCTCCCCCTCACATTTATTAGGGCATACACTTCAGAGGCTAAGAAATTCATTGAGTCCTTTAACAAATGTCTAGCCACATAAAGTCTATCCGGATGCTTCTGTAAATCTCCCCGATATCAAAGACGAATGGCATTGCACCAAGGTACTTGCTCCAAAATATTTTGCTGAAATAGGTCAGAAAACCTGTGACAAGTCCTTGTTGATCTCTCGTGGGGAGTGGGAAGGGAATCAGCAACAGTACCATCGCTAAATCATTCGTAATGACAGTATCTTTAGTGAAAATGTCTCACCCCAGTACCCCCTCCTGTGTTTGTTAAATGTTTTACTTGCCCTGGATCATCGTTGGAAACCTCTTAAGCAGCTGCAGGAATTGAAAAGGAAACCCATTCCAAATTTGGCAACCACTTTCTGTTCAAACATGCCCATCCAGCATCTAAAAGTGCCTGTTCTTTTGACCAATGACTGTCAGATTGTGCTGCGTTTACTTCACAGCACTTCGGCATAGTTGCTCCTACCATTTCATTACTCCAGTATGCACTCGTCGGCTCCCTCATCACATTCGGCTGAGGCACAGCTGATACACTGTCTGCATCATCATGAGCCATCTCTACGGATAATTTTGGGATCTTTTGAATGGGAGATGAAATTAAAGATTCTGCCTCTTCCATCCCCGCTGCAAGGGTTTGCCCCTGCACATCACAAACACCTGAATCCATAGGGATAGCAGCCAACTCATCCCCACATAGCTCTGAAACCAAGGTTGGGGATGAAACCTTGGTCTGCTGACAAACCAACACGTCCTCCTCCTCTGATGGCCCAGCACTGGCTGCCATCCTGCAAAGCAGCACAGAGCCCCCTACTACAGAGTAGGAGAAGTTTTATTGAAACAACATCAGAAAAACAGTATAAACAAATAAACAGTAGTACATCATTCTGAAAACCATGTAAAGTTCAACACAAATTACAAATCATATAATAAGGAATAGATCCAAAGAAACATACAGATATACAGGATGTATCATCAAATACATAAAATGCAGAAATCCAGTAGGAAAATAATATCTAGACTAAACATCAGTGTGAAAGAGCACAGGAAACTATCTATTGGAAAATAAGTAAAATAACAAAACAGGAATAAAAATCAAAATATGTAGTACTTCATATAGGCAGGAAAAAAAAGAAGTATCAACAGCAAATTAAGTAATTGGAGCATCAGTATCAGTAATCCAGGGCATACCTTTCCAAGATTCTAACAAAATCCTGGTACTAAATTTCTGAGACTCTGATGAATAATAATTCTTCAAATCCATTAGTACTTTAGAATAAATTTCCATAAAAGAACTTTCTTTTTGTTGAAGCACATAACTGCAACGTGACAACCAAATATTCCATTTAAGTACGACCACAGTCAATTGTAAAGTACATAAATTCCATGAATTCCATTCAGCAGAAAATACTCCAAACATTAAATTATCTAATGTCACTGTTCCCCAGAGCCTCAAGCCCCACTTATGTGCTAAAAAATTCAAAAAACCTGTAATAAAAGAACAGGTAAAGAACAGATGTTCAGTTGTTTCTTCCTGTTGTATACATGAAGGTCTACTACAAAACCATTCTTCAAGTGTTTTATGCTTTTGGTTTGCCTTAACATTTATCCTATCATGACATGCAAGCCAATGAAAATCCCACAACATGACAGGTATCCTATTGTTGTTAAGAAATTTCATCAGACAATTGGAGTAGGATGATGGGCAGTGTCGAAAAATGACATCTTCATGACAAGCGATGTCTATGAGATAAAAATACAATTGTTTCCTAGGCAGTAAGTGAATCTGATTCTCTGTCAAATGCCATTGTTTTAGTCTCAGAAAAGTACATCTAAGATATTCTGGAATATCATGAGATCTCTTCAAAACAGTAAGCTTATTAGAATGCCACATGTTCAACCAATTCCCACATTTTAACTTAATAAACCTTTCCCAGCCTATCTAGTCAGAAGCAAATAAAGGTCTAATATTTGTATATAGAAAAAGATTATTGAAAAATAAAACAGGATTGACCATACTCAAACCTCTTGTCTTCAGTGGGAGATATAAAGCATTCCTTCTGATAGGGTTCAAGCGGCTTCCAAAACAAGCCTGAAAAAATACACTAAATAATTCCATTTCTATTCACTTAGGAGGAGGGAATATATATATAAACAAAAAATTAGGAATCCAGAAAGTTTTAATAAGATATATTCTGTTTTTTTTACTTAATTTTCACTTATTCCAGACATCACCTTTTGCTTTCCCAAATCCTATTTTCTTTTCCAGTTTAAATCATCTAATTCTCAAGGCCCAAATAAAATCCCCAAAATAGAAATTGGATCAGTAGAAAATGAAATTAGTGCTACAGTTCCCACAAATCCTAATGAAAAATGCAAACATAACCCCATACATTTCTGTAAATTCAAAGAAGCTCCAGATAGTTTAACAAATCTGGTGCAAAGGCCAATGGCCTGTGTTAAGGAGTTTGCATCTTGTACAATAAGAGTCATATCATCCGCATATGACAATGCCATGTATGGAAAAGTGGTATTCAAAAGGTGAACTGGAAGAAGTGATCTATTGGTATTCAGAATACATAATAAAGGGTTAAAAAAAAAACACATAGAGAATGGGACTAAGTGAGCACCCCTGTCGCACACCTCACTGCAACCGCACCAGACATTCTTTCCAACCTTGCATTACTGGAATAACTGTAGCTGTTCTATAAATACATTTTAACCAGTCAACCAGTAAAGATGGTATTCGATAATGTAATAATATGGAGGTGAGTAGGTGGAGTAGGCAGGATGAGGGTGTTGGTGGGAGGCTGAGAAGAAGTGGTAATCAGAGCTGACAGTCACAGCTACAGAAAGCGGTGAGGTGTTGATGGAGTTTTCTCTTTAATGGGTTCAGCCATTATGTCAGAGGGGAGGTCATTTAGCCAGCTGGGAGTGCAGTATGCAAAGGACTGCTGTGCTTGAGATGTACAGCAGAAGGGGACTTGCCAAGCCTGCCTAGACATGCCTTTCATCTGGTGGGGAATAGTAGCTGGATTGAGGAGGTTCTGGATAGTGGGGGCTTAAACCTAGGCAAATTTTCTTCCCCAGAAGGCAGACCTGGTATTTTATCCTGCCCTGCAGGTGCATCCAGTTGGTCTGGGCATATAAGTCACAGGTATGGCTAAGTCAGTGTGCTACATTGATTAGTCTGCAGGACTTATTTAATGCAGGTGCTGACTCTTTTAAGAGCTGTGTCAGAGACAGCACCATATACCACCAACCCATGATCGGTAATAGAGAGGCTTGAGCTGTTCACTGCAATTCGTAGTGCATCACAGATCATACAATGATGGTGCCTATATAGGAGGCCAATCCTAGTGTTGGCAGTCTTCACAACATTGTTAATGTGATAGGTAAAGGATAGGGAGCTATCAAGGGTTACTCCTAGATATTTAAAGTACAGTATACACCTGTTCCAATGGGTTTGCAAGCTGTTATGAATTGTAAGCTGATGTGGTTTATGCTTGCTCGTTGGTTCAAAATAACATGGTCTTTGTTTTATAGTTCATCAGGAGCTTGTGCTCAAAGAAATTCATGACTCAGCCTATTGAAAGCTTTTTCTTTATCTAAGGAAACCAGAAAGCCATCCACCACCTCCCATTTACCATACTCTACTATTTCCCTTAGAAGTAAAGATGGTCTTGTATACATCTGTCTGGGATAGCATAGGATTGAGCTCTGAAAATTACAACCCGATGCCACAAGCTGCAGTCTGTTAGCCAAAATTTTAGCCAGTAGTTTAAAATCCAAATTCAATAAACAAAGAGGTCTCCAATTATTAAGTTTAGTAGCATCTCCCTTTTTAAAAAGAAAAGTCAAAATCCCTATGTTCATAGAAAGCGGAATAGTTTGAGTAGCTAGAATGCGATTAAAGACCAATGTCACTTCCGAAATAAGCTCTTTCAATTGAAGTCATAAAACTTCATTCGGAAGGCCATCCGGCCCTGGCAATTTACCCCACTTCAAAGACAACAAAGCTGCTGTGACTTGAGATACCTGCAGGGGTCTAGAAATCTTTTCCAGCAAGTCAGGATCTAAGTCCGGGATTATCAATTCCGATAGTATGAAATACTGTATTCTCAGTCTGCAAAGCTAAAGGGGCATACATAGTTCTAGTGTAGTCTTCCATGATTTTCAAAAGGGACGTCTTATCTAAATACAGATTACCATCCAGCCCCTGAAGGGATGTCATATTCTTAGCTTTTCTAACTGTAGCATAACTCTCATATGGACATATCACCTCAACCTTTCCTCATGTACCAAAGGTATTATGAAAGTCTAAAGATTTAGCTTTACTATCATGAAATTGTCTCATTACAAGGGGTACTTTAGCTATCTGTTCAGCAAAAGAATGTCCCAACTCTGCAGACAGAGAGAGCAATCTTTGTAGCTGAAGCCTATTTTGTAGGTATATAAGATAGGATCCATTTGAATGAATCCTGCTAAACTGCCTACAAAGCTTCTGGAGATCCAATTTAGTATCCTCCCCACCATAAACAAGGATCATCAAAAAAATCAAAAACAGACTTCCTGGATTCTATAAAATCCTTTAAAAGACCCAAAAAATACACATTAGACAAAAAGGAAATATTCATTTTCCAAAACCCAGGACCTTTTTTGACGGTTAAAGGGTTCCCAATGTAAACTTTAACAAGTCTAAAATCTATAAATTCCACAGGAAAATTCTCTGCACCTAAAACAGGAAGATGATGAGATAGGAAAATATAGTCAATTATAGACATTAAAGAGCCCTTTTGAAAAGTAGGAACACGCTTTTTATGAAAATCATAGAAGGAATCTTTCAAGTTTGCCAGTGAAAGTAAATTATTCAAAAAAATGAGACTCACAATATGTTTTAGGGATCTTTGCCAGTAGAGGGCAATTGAAGTCTCCAGCAAAAATTAAATAAAACGAGGTACATAAAAAAAGGTCTAATTAATTTGAATAAATCACATCTTCCTGTCTTTGTTTGAGGTGCATATAAAGTAATCAATCTAAAAGCCTCACCCTGTATTATAGCATCTAAAACAAGCGACCTACCAGGAAGTAAGTCAACTTCAACAACTTAAATTCAGGTAGCCTAAATAAAATTCCTACACCTGAACAGGTATCCTGTCCGAAGGACCCATACGAAGGTCCTACAAACCACTCTCTAGAAGCCTGCTGTATCTCTTTCAGAGTGTGAAACCTCACATCCTGCAGAAAATAAATACCAAATGATAAAGTTTTCAAATAGGAAAAAACTGTCCTATGTATGCTCATCCTCTTAATGCTATTAGCATTGAGGGTATAACAGGAAAAAGGAATTAGCATAATTTAAAGCATTCATCCATTTATACTCCCCCCTTCTTGAAGCCTGTCTCTTCAATTTTGCCTTCCTCTTTTGGGGACCCCTCACATTCCTCATATGTTCAGAATCAGAGGCCACCTCAGGCACGGAGGAGGCTACTGAGGAATCATCAGATTATTCACCAGTGTGATCCGAATGCAAGATGTCAAATTTATTGTTAGTGGATACAGGAAGAGACTTTCCATGTCATTTCAGAACAGATGCCCTGGTATTACATAGAAAACATGACACCAGCCTTCTGGTTTCTCCAGAGTTTGTGGAGGTGGGGCATAAGATTCACAGGAATCTCTATTGCTGAAAGTAGAGGCTACTGCCAAATCCTCAACCCCAATAGATTCAGAATGTACAACCTCCACCCACTATGGAGAATCCCCACATCCTTCTGTGTGACCTCCCTGCACTGGGTAGCAAGTCAGTCACCTCTGAAACTGGTTGAGCAAGAGGTGGAGTCATCACAACCTGCTCATTAATTCCTAAACATTTAGGGGCACTCAAGGTTCTTTTTTGAGTCACGGTATTGAGCAGGTGCTGTTCATCCCTGACAGCCTGATTAGGAAGATTATGTGTTGCCCATTTACAATTTTGGAAAGTGTGACCTAATTCATCACAAAGATTGCATTTACATTCATTAGTACAGTCCAAACCCAAGTGATCCAGTTCCCCACAAACATTACACCTTGATTTGTCACAAACACTACTTATATGTGCCACAGATCCACATTTATAACACATTTTCAGTTGCCCTGCATAAAATAATATTCCCCGATCCCTCCCTAAGAAAAAAGAATTTGGTGAATAAATCACCCCTGTATCAGTAGTTTTAAGTAGAACTTTAACCTTCCATGCCCCCAGTCCAAATGTTCTCAGAGTCCAAGATGGCCTCCGGATCCTCCATAATGGTGCATCTCTGCTTCAACCAATATATTAAGTCATTTACACTGACTCCTCATTTAAACAGTACCATAATAACCTTTTGCAGGTTTAGACAAGGGTATAGCAATAAAGGAGCCCATGAAGTAGATTTCTTCAACTGAGAATATTTCAACCAAAATCTCTCCAAACCAGACACTGTCTTAAAGCTTACATCAAAAGTTGTTTCCCCAGAAACATGTATTAGGGTATACAACTCACAGTAGTAAAAAACTTTATTAAGTCTTTTAAGAGGGTTTTTGCTACAAACAATCTATCAGGTGGGTCCTGCATTCCCCCGATATAAAATAGTCGGACCGCATTATGTCTCTTAGCAGGATAAATCGGTAATTTAAATAGAGAGGAGTAAGAGCAAGGAGCAGTTCTATGCAAAGGGTTTAGGGGCCTCTGGGGTTTCAGCATTTCAACACTGGGAAGCACTCCCTACAATGCCGTGCTTGCAGGTGTGCAATCAGGCATCCGAGCATAAGCAACTGACTAGACCAGATTCTGTGTCAGCTGGAGTTCCTCTGGCAATTCCAAGGCAGAATCCATAGTAGTGCAGCTCGCAGTAGGCATACAAATAAGGGAATTCCCCACTACCCACTGACCCGAGGACTCTGTACAGTCCCAGCCTGCAGCAATGAGAGCCTCATCTACTGACCATGGCTTTGGTGTAAGCTCATGTGCATCCAACTTTAGTCCAGTGCATCTAAGACCAGGCTGTTCAACACCCTCATTTATCTTTCCCAACGCAATAGCTGCTGACTCTGCAGTCGGATGCGAGTTTAGACTGTCCTCCTGTCCATGGTCTCCGCCCACAAGTTCTGTGAAATGTGTCCATCTTCCTCGTTAATTTCACCCGACTCAACAGAAGGAACCAATAGCAATCTTGTATCAGCATTTAAGTCCTAAATCTGTTTTTGTAGTTGCTGTTTCGAGATAAAAATACCCATTCCTCAGCATCAAGAGTTTGCAGTAAATCCACGACCGCAGCACTAGAAGTCTCCCTGTTTGGCAGCGGTAAACAAGCGGACTCTTCAACAACACCATTACTCGACCAAGTAACCTGTGTGAGACCGTGTTTGAGTCAATTGAAACCAACAAAGCAGCATCACATACCCCAGCGTTCTCCGAGTAGAAGTCAAGCCTTCCTTCTATGGACATTCCAAATCTGGTCTCCTCACATTATCACCCCAAAACTCCATCTCCACAGCTTCTTGACTGTGCTCACTGACCCACATAGCAGCCATGTTGGATTCCAGTCAGGGAGAAGAACTGTCTCCCTACTGACGAGTAGGGGAATTTCCCCAGTGTCCTAGCCAAATTTCTCCAATTCACTAAAAGTACCACCAATAGCTTAATCTGGTTCAATTTCAGTAGCTTACCATCTGTATCCCCTCTTTCCCTGGTCGCCGCAGAAAAAGGGACTTCTAGGCCCTGTGGGCTTACCGGGTAAACAAAATTCAATAAATAAACAAGTAAAATATAATCCATTTTAAATATGTTTCTGCTACTATGTCATTTTCCCTTCTTCTCTCTCCTTAACTCCTTTTCCATGCACTAAGTACTGTAATTTTAGGCTCCTTAACCTTGTTATCTAAATATTTCCCTATATCATTACAGTGATTTAAGTCCCTGCTTCCTAGCTGCCATAATATTTTTTCTCCTGGTGCTTGTATGTGCCTACAGTCGCCTTAGCTTCTTAAATATCTCATACCACCTTGGGTACTTTGTTTAGCCAGGACAAGGCAACTGTAAACAGTACTCCCTCATCTGCCCTGCTTGCCAGGCACTTTAAATCTGCTGCTGCCTGCTCGTCTTGCACTTTCAACCAAGTTGCTAGACCAGGAAACACTTCCTCCTCTGTCACCTCTTGCTAGGCTAGTATGAAAATGAATATACTCCTGACTACTCTCTTAATAGCCTCCATGGTTGGCCTGCTATTGGTAACTGATTTCTCTGCCTCTATACTCGTTATCGATCAGCAAAGCCTGCATTACTCCGCTCCACCCTAAATCCTTCTGACACCCTGCATACAGTGATCAGCCACGTACTGACATTTTCACCTTCAGTGATGCTTGTTCTGTTGTGTAACTATGAGCATTGTTTGCTTGGCTTATTTGTTCACTCCATCTCTATCCAATTCCCTTACTGGCCCCCTCCTCCCCTCCCTCTTTTCCCTCTTGCTCCTTGCCAGTGTCTTAGAAACAAACCGGCCCCACAAATATATATATTGACCACTCTGACAACATCTGGGTAAAACAAACTGGGCTCAGAGTCACCCACCTAAATATCTGTAGCCTCCATCTAAGCTCCCAGAGCTTGAGGCTTGAGTGTCCCTGTATCAGCCTCATGTGCTAGGCCTCCTGGTTAAAACCTTACTACACTGATGCTGCCTATAAGCTCCCTGGTTACTCTATCCTTCCAACTGGAAAGACCAGGAAAATGAGGTGGAGGAGCTGCACCATATGTTCAAGACCATATCTCTGCCACCTCCATCAGCTGCTGTATTCTCTCCTCCCTAAGTGAATGGCTCCTGGATGAGATTATCCTGGGTGCATCCAAAAAGGACTTCTTGATTGCTGTTATACCCCCCAGGAGGCAGCCCAGGCCTAACTAACTTCCTTAATGGCTTGAGGTGGTCTCTCATTCCAGAGAACCATCATTCTCGGTGATTTTAACCTTAACTGGTTAAGTGCTCCTCAGCCTGAGTATGTGAACTTACTAAACGCATCTCTTGGAGCAAGTCATTTTCTCCCCAACAAGGCACAACTCCCGCTCCTTAAACCACACCACAATTGATTGGATTGCTACTAACTGGGTAGACATGATCCTACAGGTGGGCACTATGTCTGACTCTATTAGTGACCAACCCCAACATTCATTGTTTTGGGCTCCAAAGCAACTCGTCCCCCGTCTAAATATTTGTCATTTAGAAATTTCAACTGCCCTGATCTTGCACCTGTCCTCAGGAATGCAGAGGCTATTAACTGGTATGACCTCTGTCTGCACAAGGACATCTCAGCTGCAGTTGCTTCTCTCTCTGCTACCCTCCAAAAGCTGCAGGATAAGCATTTCCTCCTCACAACCAGGAGGATTGGGGGGGCAGAAACCATTGGCTATCAAAGGAACTCCTGGCACAAATGAAGGACAGGGATCATAAATGGAGAGCCTTTAAATCATCCCCTTCCCCACAACTCTGAAATTCATATAGAAAACTGCGCAAATCCTGCAAATAGTCGACAAATTCCCTAAACCGCACATTTTACCATGGCCAGCAAAAAGCTTCCCTTATTAATCCTTGTACTTTCTGGGCCTCCTTTAGATCAACTGCAGCTATATTAAAATTATATTACAAATGTTACTCCTTTTCCTAACATAAGGACAACCAGACCTTATTTATTACATGTGAAATGAAGAAATTGACATTTGTCATGCTCAGACACTATTTTTAATGCGCTCCTATTTGATGGTTTCACCAAAATATCTTTCAGACATTTTGACCAGCTAAGCGGAACTTTGGGTGAGTGCTGATTCCAATCAAGCAAGAATGATGTCATTTTCCTTCAGTTCTTGCAGCTCAGTACCCTGGAACTTGAGGAAAATGACATCATTCTTGCTTGATTGGAATCAGCACTCACCCAAGGTTCCGTTAGTTGGTCAAAAATGTATGAGAGATTTTCTGTGAAACCATCAACTAGGAGAGCATTAAAATAGTATTTGAGCATGACAAATGGAATTCTTTATTTCACATGTAATAAATAAGGTCTTGTTACCTTATGTTAGGGAAAAGGAGTAAAGTTAGAATGTGTTTATAATATAGCTGCAGTTGATCTTTAAGGTCACTCCTAAACCCCAAGGAAAACAAGCAAATTTTTCAACTCTCATCCCCCTTGGATCTTGTCTCTGACCCAGTTATGATTGCAGATACCTTCAATAAAATGTTCACTGACCTTTCCTCTTACCTCAATAAACTTCCCCTTCAGCCTCCCCCCCAACCTAAAGAAGCAACCAGACCGAGCCCCTAATGCTTTAAACAACATCCTGCCACCCCCTTTCTATTTCAGGGCCATTGGGCAGAGAGTCACTACTACGCTCTTAAAGAGTTTACCAACCAGAGACAGCCCCAGCAGTGATGGACTGTACCCCATTTTTCTCAAGATTATCTCCCCAGCCATTGTTAAACCACTTACCTTAATATTTAACCTGTCCCTCTCATCATCCACTGTGCCTGATGCATGGAAAGTTGCACACGTGGTACCTGTCTTCAAGGTAGGTGATCGCCTCTCCCCAGAATACTGTAGAACCATCTCACTCCTCCCACACCTCAGCAAATTAATGGAAAAAATCATCCACCACCAGCTATTGGAACATCTACAGAAATATAACCTCCTATGTCCCCTCCAGCATGGTTTCTGGAAGCATTACAGTACCTCCTCTACACTAGCCCTCGTCCCTGATCATATCCTAACAAATATGGATAAGGGTAAGGACACTGGAGCAGTGTTTGTAGACCTATCTAAGGCCTTTGACCTTGTTGACGCCATCTTCTACATTCCACAATACTTCAGTTTGTCTGCTTCCCTGTTTCTATGGAGTGGTTCTGCAGTTATCTCTCCAGCAGATCTCAGGCTGTCCAGATAGGTAAAGACTTTTCTGCTACCCTACCTATCCATATGAGAGTCCCCCAGGGTTCTATACTTGGCCCGCTACTTTTTTCCATGTTCATCAATACTCTCCCTGCTGACAGCCTAAACTGTCATGCCCTTCTTTATGCAGACAACTTAGTCCTCTGTCACAGTGGTAAGTCATTTGATTCCATCTCATCCACTCTCTCACGTAACTATGCCTCTGCACATCATTGGTTCCATTCCAGTAGGCCCCTAGTCAATGAAAAATGACAAAGGCTATGCTCTTCAGCTCAAAACCTTTCCTTGCCAAGGTCACTAAAACTACTTCCTCCCTCCTGGTATGTACCCCAGCGGCCTCCACACCTCAAAAATGTCCCACTCTTTCAAGTACATAAGTGTTACCCTTGACCACTCACTAACCTTCTCTGACCACATAAATAACACTGTGCAGAAAATACACCAAACACTTGGTGCTGCTTACTGTTTTAAGCAGCTTCTGTCCCCTGAAGCTCATCTTGCTATCGTGCAAGGTAACCTATTGCTCCTTCTTGACTACTGCTCCCCTATTTATTCCTCTGTGTCCTCTGCACTACATTCTTGACTAATCATAACTTACAACTCCATCTGTCGCTTTGTTCTTCAAGCTCCCTACTCCACCCACCATTATTCACTTTACCAGTCCCTAAGGTGGCTCCCTCTGCAAGGTCACTTTGAGTATGCTATGGGCTGTGTTGTGGACAATGTGCTCAGGTGCAACCAGATGTCCCCATATTCTCCTTTGTTCACTCACAGGACTGCCTCCACGTGCCTCAGGATATCCTCAGTCCCTCCCCTGGAAGTACCACGTGTCTCTACTTCAATGGGAACTAAAGATTTCTCAGTCTCTGCACCTATCCTATGGAACAGTCTACCACTGTCTATCTACTTGTCTCCTCCCACCTGTCCTTCAAAATGAACCTAAGAGCCTGGCTCCTATCTGAATCCCTTGCAACTGTGTCCTGGACAACAGGTAGTGCCCACAAACCACCCCAGGTGCTATGTGTCTCTGCCCTATTCCATTTTGACCTCATAGCTGTCTCTGGTTTCCTTTCTCCTTGACCTACAAGGTCTTCAGACCAAGTCTGCGTGTTAGTCTGTCCGTCAGTTCAGGAGAAATGGATGTTTTGCTTCTAATTATAAAAGTTACTGCTTGTTATCTTTGTACCATTCATCCTCTGTAATCTGAGTTGTTACAGCTGCTTCAGCAAGTTACATTGTAACCCTATTGACCTCATAATGAGGTTTTTGTACAGACATGTTTGACTCATGTTTGACCTTTGTTTATTGTCCATCACTGTGTATATAGCTATTACTGTCTATATAAATTTATGGCTGTTGAACTATGTTGGTGCCACCTTGTGGCCCGGGTCATGTCTGAAAATGGTCCATTGGATCAACACGCTTACCCGGTTAACAAAGACATACATAAATAAATAAATATATAAAAAGATCCAGAAGATGGCTACCAAAATAGTGAAGCGTTTAGGAAATCAGTTATATGAGTACAGATTAGGTAGCTTGGGTTTGTATTCATTGGAAAAGAGAAGACTAAGGGGAGATCTTATTACAATGCGTAAATCCTTAAAAAGAGAAGATATGAAAAATTGTATTTGGAACTAAGGACATTTGATAAGGAAACAAGAGGCACAAATTCCAGCTACAGGCAAAACATTTTAAGACTGTAAGGAGAGGACATTGGTTCTCTCAAAGAGTGGTCCATCTTTGGAACAGTTTGCCTGAAGCAGTAGTTAGTAGTAAGTATCTGTATGTATTTAAATACAGGTTGGACAGCTTCTTAAAAGAAGGAGGGTTTGGAGGATGTTATGAATAAATAATTGCCGGAGAGACCTGATGGGCAATGAGCTTTCTTCTGCCTGTATTCTCTACGTTCCTATAACCCTGGATCCTACCCTTGGTTTTACCCTAGATATAACTAATGCCTGTAAGTGTGTAAACTCAAAACTAGGACTTGCTTGTAGGGTTCAACAGGCCCTGACACCTGCTGGAAGGCTGGCCATTGCTCAGGGTTTATTGTTGCCTACCCTCACCTATGGTCTCATACCTTATTCTTAGGTGAGCATGCATAACATAAATAAATGGAACAGCACTTATAATAACATTTGTCACTTTGCCTTATCAGTGCCCAGGTTGACACACCACTGTCCCCTCTACTCAAATCTAGGGTGGCTATCCCTAACTTCAGTAGATTATATACCCTTGGGTGTACCATTGACAAGATTATCAGATCAGCCAAACCCACTGCACTTGCCAATTTGTTCAGTAAACCTCATCAGACTTGTCCCTTGAGATCTAGGGACCTGTCACTTCTGTCTGTGATCAAGTGCTCTGTAAACATGGGTGAGCAGGGCTTTTCCTCCTTCGCCCCAAACTCTGTAGCTCACTTCCACTCAACTTTATGATCTCTCCATCACATACAGTTTGCAAGGGTGAGTTTTACAAGTTCCTAGGGTTCTCTGATAAATGTTCATGTACTTAATGCACTGTATTTTCTGCTATTAAATTGCCTCTCTGTCACTGTTTCAGTTGTATGTATAATGTATTTACTCATGTGTGTTGTTTGCATTGCTGAGTTGTTTGACTTCTATTGTGGATGTCTGTACAACTGCATTGATACCCTTGTACCCTTTAACTTTGTTATACTGTTGTTCGATGTTTCAATCTCTCAGGTTGTGCCACAAAATAGGCATAGTATTTTCTAGAGCACCAACCTGGCAAAGAGAAACCAAACATGTATCTATCTATCTATCTATCTATCTATCTGTCTGTCTGTCTGTCTGTCTATCTATCTCTCTATCTATCTATCTATCTATCTATCTATCTATCTATCTATCTATCTATCTATCTATCTATTTATCTATCTATCCTATCTTAAACAGACCAGGGTCCCACCCTGGTACTGCTACTTATACCCTTTCCCTCAGGATGCCTGCCCCCTTCCCAATACATACATTTTAAAAAGTATTATAAAAGATGACCGGTGCCCACGCTAGTACCACTTGTCAACCTCCTTCCCTCCAGGTCCCCACATGCCCATGGGGCCTAAGCTCTCTGCAGACAGAAGATTCTGTGGTGCATGTGCCTCTGTAGTCAAATGTCCCGACAAAATCTGGACTCATCTACATTAAAGTATACCTTGCTACATAGTATGATCCCCAAGTGGATGGTTTTCTATATGTAGCTGTGTAACTTGAAAAACTGGTACCCGTTTGAAAACTATGATACCCATGATACCCACATTTCAACAGTAGTGACATACACACTTACATCTGGTTGCAGAAGGACAGGCATCTATGGGATCTGCAGTTATAAAGACAGAAGTACTGCTGCAACTTTGGTATCACGGTTTTGTGGTACCTGCACTTCTGCAGCCAGAGGTCATGTGTCTATCTTACACCTGCAGCTGCAGGAATCACAGGCCTGTCAAGTGTATGTACAATATGTCTTACAATATCCATGAGTACCGAGGCTAGAGTACTGGTCCTGTAGGGGCCCGTGCTTCTTCAGACACAACAACTCTTGTAATTTTGACACTGTAGATTTGTATTTATGGCCACAGGTGCCTGTGCTTCTGCATACAGTAACAGTGTTGTGATTTGAGTATCGTGGATTACTTCCTGCAATGACAAGTGAGTGTGTATGCCTTGCAGTATGCATGCCACAGATACAAATCCACAAAGGAAGCACATCATTATTACTTCATTTGTGTCATCTGGAGACAAGTGTATGTTGTTTGTCTTATCTCAAGATGGTTGCCTGTGATTGCATGTGTGGTCTTGTTCTTTTGCTTCTTGGGGGTGAGAGCAGGGAGTTAAGGCTGGAAACCCTAATGTCACATTTCACTACTTTTTTTGGTGTTAAGGGGCACATGAGGTTATGCCCCTGTAGTTAGGGTTGAATGGTCACATCTATCTTAAACTCAAAATTGTGCACTTTAATAACTTCATAATCATTCAAGTGATTTGCATGACATTTTGCATGTGCCATCAAGGACAAAAGATTTCTTGACAAGACAAGTTTCATTTAGGACAGATGTGTGGGTGCAGAGAAACAGAGTGTAAAAATTTTGAAATTTACCATGTGTTTTATTTCCTCATAATGCCACAGTGCAAAAATGGTTTGAACTTTTGGTCTGAAATGTTTAGAGTAGAAATGTCTTGCCTCGCATATGTGCCTTTTTGAAGGTTTGATGAAAAACATTAATCCATTCCAAAGTTATTACATTTATAGTTTCCATTATCTTCAATGGGAATGTCACTCTCCAGTTAGATGTTCCACTCAAAAATGGATCCTTTTTTTGCAAATGGGTAATCCTTTTTCACAAATGGGTCATCCTGTGTCACAAATTGGAAATCTTTTTTCATGCTGCTGCTATCTTGTTTTCCGTTAGCTAGGGACACAAAATAACTCAAAAAAATGATGTGTTTACTAGAAACTAACATGTCTTCTGCTAATCAGAACCCATTTTAATCAATTCTGTTTCTTTTTTTGGAAAAATCATTTGCAAATGTATTTTATTAACACTTTGTAATCCTGTTTCATGTATTTTTTCTTGCTGGGGAATTCTTTTTTGCAAATTACGAGACATACTTGAAAAAGGATCCTGTTTCACAATTAGTGAAAAAAAAATACTTTTCTGCGAATTGCAAAAAAAGACACGAAAAAGGATCTTCGCTAGCCATCCCCATTAATTTAATTCATTTCCCTGGTGTCTAGTGGCACTCCCAACCCTCCAATCACCATCCCTATACAGATAAATGTTTCTCTGGTGTTTAGTGTCACCCCCCACTTTCTATTTGCAATCCCTATATTAATAAATTGTTCCCTGTTGTCTAGTGGCAACCCCCATCCTTCTGTTGTTGTCCCTGTATTTTTAACCATTTCCCCACCCTCTGATTGCTCTCCCTCTTTCTTTTCCATTTCCCTGTTGTCTAGCAGCACCCCCACCCTCTGATTGCTGTCCCCATTTTGTTCCCAATTTCCTTTGGTATCTAGTGGCACCCCCATCCTCCCATTGCTGTCTCTGTTTTATTTCTGTTTCCCTGGGTCTAGTGGCACCCCATACCCTCTGATAGAGTCCCCCATTTAGTTTTCCTCTTTCCCTGGTGTTTAGTGGCACCCCCTACCAGCTGATCACTTCTCCTACCTGCAAAAAATAAAATGGTCTTCAATGTTTTTTTCTACAAAGATGAAAACGGTCCCTTGAGGATCTAACACCCCACCCCCACCTCCCTCAGCACCAACCACCCACAGCCCCAAGTACCCACATGCCCTCACTCACCCAAACAGGTCTCAGGTTCAAGATCTACTCTCTGATTGAAGACAAGTTGTGCTGCTGGAATGGGTGACTGCAATATGAGAAACTAAGGTAGATGCGGTTCAATGTGTTGCACAATGGGGTTTTCAACTTTGATGCATAACTTGGCCATTTTTACATATTTTGACACCAGACATTCAACATGGTCTTTTGGGGACCCCACCTCACGTATATGTCAGTGGAATTTCACAAATATGTCCTGAAAGGTGATTTTGCAGTTGTTTGCTAAAATCATATTTTGGGCATGATTTGAAAAGTTTCACTGCCTTGGTTCATGATGTGGGGTCATAAGAAGGCTAGGTTGAAAATGTGGGGTCAAAATATGTAAAAATGGCAAAGTTATGTGCATGCAATTAAATTTAACTATGCTTGCTCATAAGGCCACGATTATACTATCTCAAAAAGTATGGCAATTCTTTGCAAAAAATGTGTTAGTGCACAAGTTAGTGCTGAAGTGACAAAAGTAGGAAAATGTGTCATTAGGGTTTCCAACCCTAACACCTCACCCTCACTCTGCATAAAAGCAACAGGTGGTGGGTGTGCCTTGGGGCTGTCAACTCAATTGTTAGGGAGGTAGAACTGGAGGAGGGAGGGAAATGGGAGGTAAGGTGTCTGCCCAGTGCCATGGCTTGGAGGGATAGGAAACGAATCCTCAGGATCATGGAAGCAGCTGCAGGGTGAGCTGGATGTAATTATCCACCTAGGGACAGAAGACCTGGCTAAGAATGGGATCAGAGCAGTGGAACAGGAGTTTGTGGAGTTGGGAAGGGGCCTTAGACAAGTAGCCACATGGCAACTTTCTCTGAAGTGCTACCTATCTATGGCATGAATGAGGTGAGGGTACTCCGCACCATGGAATTCAATGACTGGTTGAAAAGCTGGTGCAGAGCTCAGGGATTTGGCTTCATTGGGGACTGGGGCTCCACTTGGAGGGATGCAGGCCTATACTGGTGCGATGGTCTGCATTTGTCCAGGAGAGGAATCAGGATCCTAGATGATAGGTTTAAATGCTTCATTGGCAAGCACTTAAACTAGCTGGGGGGGCACTGAAAAAGAGAAGGGAAATCCTAGCCCCCCAAAAATCAGGGTAGTTAGTAAGGTAAACACCAAGATAGAGCAGTCAATAGGAGAAGGACAGGGGTAAATGGAGAAAAGACAAAGGCAGTAAGGACAGGGATGGGGCAAAAAGAAATAAGGCCATAAAAAAATGGAGGGTAATGAGTACCAATACCCATAGTCTAGGTAAAAAGCTCCCCGAAATGGTAGCCTTGATAGAAGAAGGATGCCTGGATATTGTGGCAGTCACAGAAACATGGTACACAGAGAACCATGACTGGGATGTCAACATACCAGTGTACACAATCTATAGGAGGGATAGGGAGGGAAGAAGAGGAGGAGGAATAGCTCACTATGTAAGGGAAGGGATCAAAGCAACAGAACTAAAGGGTAAACAGGGAGCAGAGGAGGCACTGTGGATCACCCTGGAGACTGGAAATGGCACCACAATCTGCACAGGGGTTATATACAGACCCCCATCTCAGGGGGAAGAAATGGACAAGGAAATGACAGAAGGCATCCTTAGGAAGGCAGAGAAAGGGGAGATATTTCTGATGGGGGACCTGAATATGCCAGATGTTAACTGGAGCACCTTTGCTGCAGCCACATCCAAAGGCAGGGCCATTCTCGATGCCCTGCAGAGGCATGCCTCAGACAGCTAGTTTTGGAACCCACTCAAGAGGAGCAATCTTAGACCTGGTACTCTCAAATGGGGACAGAAAGAGGATTTCAGATCTAGATGTGGATAGCCATCTGAAACTAGCGACCACCAGTGTGGTTCATGATAAACAGCTGTAGAGTCAAGCCATACAAAAGTGAAGGTACTTGACTTCTGGAGGGCTGATTTTGTCAAAATGGGAGAGTGCCTCAGAAAAGCACTAGCAAATAGGCAAGAAGGTAAGGTGGAGCAACAATGGGGTAACATCAAAACCGCCATCACAGAGGCAACAAGCCTTTGTGTGAAGCAAATAAACAAATCAAAACAAAAGAAAAAAACACTATGGTTCTCAAAAGAAGTGGCGGGGTAGGTTAGGAGAAAAAGATAGCATTCAGGAAGTATATGGAAATACAGAAGGAACAGGACAGAGAACTGTACCACTTAAAGCAGAAAGAAGTGGGAAAGACAGTCAGAACAGCAAAGGACTGAGGAAAAGATAGCCAACTCAGTTAAGAAGGGGGATAAAACATTTTACAGGTACATTGGGGGCAAAGAAAGACTAAGGCAGGGATACTGAGGCTGAATAAAGAGGAAGGTGGTTGGGTAGAGAGTGACAGTAAAAAAGCAGGGATACTGAATGAATACTTCTCCTCAGTATTCACAATGGAAAAGCAGGAGAAGATACCTAATCCAGTCAATAGAAGCACTCTGGATAGGGAGGTTGATATTAGTCCTTTCATAGAAGAAAAGGTTCCAAAAGAACTCCTAAAACTGAAGGTGGATAAAGCAATGGGGCCTGATGGGATTCATCCCAGAATTCTAAAAGAACTAAGGGAAGAACTAGTAACACCACTGACTACCCTTTTTAATAAATCATGGGAGGATGGTGTGGTACCTGAGGACTGGAGGAGGGCAGATGTGATTCCCCTTCACAAAAGTGGGAGTAAGACAGAGGCAGGAAACAACAGACCTGTCAATTTGACCTCGGTGGTAGGGAAAATGATGGAATCACTTTGGAAGGAAATAATTGTTGAGTGCCTAGAGGCCACTGGGGCACAGGACCCAAGGCAGCATGGATTCACAGCAGGAAGGTCATGTCATACAAATCTAATTGACTTCTTTGACTGGGTGACCAAAGCAGTAGACCAAGGGGGGGCTGTGGACATGGCCTATCTAGACTTTAGCAAGGCATTTGACACAGTCCTACACAAAAGATTAATAAAGAAATTAGTCAGCCTGGGAGTGGGTCCCAGGGTGGTAGCCTGGGTAAAACACTGGCTGCACAACAGGACACAGAGGGTAATAGTAAATGGAGTCCACAGAGAAGAAAGGGGGTTGCTAGTGGGGTACCACAGGGTTCAGTACTGGGACCGGTCCTTTTTAATGTCTTAATAAGTGACATTACAGAGGGACTGGAAGGAAAAGTATGTCTCTTTGCAAATGACACAACGATCTGCAACAGGGTTGGTATGCAAGGTGGGGTGGAAAGGATGAAAAGGGACTTGGCAAGGTTGGAGGAATGGTCAAATATGGCAGCTAGATTCAATGCAAGAAGTGCAAAGTAATGCACATAGGAGAAAAAAAACCCAGGGAAAAGTACACAACGGGTGAGATTCTGACAACAACAAAATGGAAAGAGACCTTGGGGTAGTCATATCAGATGATCTAAAGGTGGGCCAGCAATGTGAGAAGGCAGTAAGGAGGGCTAGGGGGATACTGGGATGCATAGGGAGGGGCATCACCAGTAGAAAACAGGAAGTAGTTGTCCCTCTGTACAGACAGTTGGTAAGACCACATCTGGAGTACTGTGTACAACTCTGCAGACCCCATCTCTGCAAAGACATAGGCAGGGTGGAGGCTGTCCAGAGGAGGGCAACCAAAATGGTGCGGGGTCTGCACCAGAAGACATATGAAGAAAAACTAAAGCAGCTTAAGATGTATAGCCTTGAGGAAAGGTTGGAGAGGTGGGACATGATAGAAACTTTCAAATATGTCAAGGCAATCAACAAAGTCCAAGAAGGTAGCATTTTTCAGAAAAGAGATGTGCAAGAACAAGGGGCACAATTTGAAGATAAAGGGGATGGCTCAGAGGTAATGCAAGGAAGTATTTCTTCAGAGAGGGTTGTAGATATATGGAATAGTCTTCCTGAGGTCATAGAGTCAAAAACAGTGGGGGCATTCAAGAATGCATGGGACAGACATAAAGGCAATTCTAGTGGGGGTAGGAGGAAGTAGGCTGTTGGTTAACTAGGATCTGCAGCGTATCCGTTAGGTAGGTAAATGGGCAGACTAGGTTGGCCAAGTGGTCCTTATCTGCCATCAGATTCTATGTTTCTATGTTTCAACCCTAAGATTCACCCCATTCTCATGTACTGTACCCATATCAGCTTATTTAGTCATGGAATGGGTAAGTGTTAGGACTGAAAACCCCAAGGCACATGTCCCCATGCCTGTTGTTGCCTGAAGGTTGGGGGTGGGGTGTTAGGGTTGGAAACCATAATGCCACATATCCCTACTTTTGTCACTTCAACCATACCCTACCCAACCCTACCCAGATCAAACCTGTTAGACACAAGTAAGTCACCTGCCACCTTCGCACCAGAAGGGTTTGAGGGTGTCTGGAACTTGTTCGGCAAAGGGGAGCTGTCAGCAGTCAGACCTGGGGAGCAGTCAGCAGTCAGACCACCTCCCTGTCAGCACCTGAACCAGATTTGGTGGAAAAGACTAAGATGTTGTTGGCGCTGAAGGAAGACTGTTAAAGATGCACAGGCCATATTTCAAAACAAGTGCACACTCAGGTAGTGCTACCCAGTGGACTGACCCCCTACTTTGCGGTATCCTCTGAGCAATACAAGAGGTTGTGCACCTTCTCAGAAGCCATCCCCACTCCTGCTGGAGAAGATGACTACAAAAGTTGAATGAGCCAAGCCTCTCAGATGGTGCAAGTGTGGAAGTGCTCTGACAATGAGAAATGCAAAAGAACTGTACGAAAGTATGAGGGTCTTGGCCTTGGATGTTATTTGATCACTGCGTGTGAGTCAGACCGACTGTGGTGTGAGTGATCATCTGGCTATGTTGAAAAGTACTTTTGGAACAGTGGAAAGGAGAGAGGGTCTCATTTTTCAATTAAGAACCACTACACAGAAAGGGGGAGAAAAGCTGTCCCACTATATTACTCGAGTGGAGTGTGTGCTACAAAAAATTGCTGAGGCTGGAGGAGTCAGCCACGCAGGGATTCCCAGATGAGACTTGATCAGGTTTTGAGATGTGGGATGTTCTCTTGGTGGACTCTGCTGTCACTCTGGCTAAGAGATTGCAGAACCAACCCTCCAATATTTTGACAATTGCTGGGTGAGGTAAGAGACAAGTAGGCCCAAGAAGATATGGTCGACTCTATCACGGCACCTGCTGTAATTGCTGCACCCTTGCAAATGTAACCCCCCTGCAAGGGCTTACTTATTCTGCCCATGATCCCCAGGAGTTCCCCACTGTGTCCTTAAGTCTCCCTCCAGCCCCCAGTGTGTTTTCTGGGGATTGGGGGCCAGAGGAGCAGAACCATGGTGCCACCACTCTGCACTTTGGTGCAGTTCCGGCAGCCCAAGCATTGGCGCATGGCTGCTTTGGCCATTTCTATAGCCCCAACAAGGAGCTGTTCAGGAGATACCAGTCCCCTCTTTAAGCTAATCAGTGACCGAAGACCATAAGGAGGCTCAAGGGAAGCCAAAACTAGATGTAAATAAAGAGCACCAATGTGCGCTAAGAGAAATGTGGAAGGCTCATAAATAATAATGAGAAGCCTGACTGCTGCCTGGGGGTGGTGAGAATCAGCAGCAGCAACAGGTGGGGGAATAGATAAAGATGCTAAACTGTGGCATAGGGAGATAAAGGACTGGGAGGTCTACTAATCGGTGGGGGAGTGATAAAAGAAATATGTTTATCTTGGCTGCACATACTCACCAAAGTTGGGACAGCTACTAAAACTCAATATAATTGTATACTTACTAAGCAGTCATGTTATGATCCTTTGACCCCTAACAAACAACCAATCAGCTAACAAGGTGCCTAAAACTTTGTAAGAGTACTCATGGGAGAAGGTGTGAACTCTTTTCAGGTACCAAGAGACTTTTCCAATCAATAATCAATGCGGGCTTATACTTGTGATTGACTGAAACCAGCTAATCAGAGGGCAGGATTCCCGGGACAAATCCCAGGGTGCTGGACAGTTGAGTCAGTCTGTTCTGTGATCTGATTGAGTCAAGAGGGCTCAGTGTTGTTTGGAGAAATGTCTAAGGCTTTTCACAGGACTTACATGGAGTATTTCTGAGGACTGAAGTGATGGAATGTTATCGTTGGAAGGAACTGTGCACCTCTTCTGAATGGACAAGTTATCTGGTGAATATTTATGGTGTTGAGGAGAATCGTTTGCTGCAGAAAGCCTGCATCAGAGGGACTGAGAGGAACTCTTAAATTGAGAAAAAAGAATTGCTAGAAATTGTGAGTGAGTCAGAGCAAAAGTGGATGCTGTTTTGAATTGGAAAGACTGCAAAAGGAAAGGGGTCAGCAGGTGCCCTCTGTATCAGGAACCTGTTGCTGCTGCTAAACCAAGTTGAGAAAAGGAACTGTTGAGCTGCACTTTGGGGATCTGTTGCCAAATGGCACTGGAAAGTGGAAAGGTTTATGAAACTGTCTAGCTGCACACCAAAGCTGTTTCCTGTCCGAGAAAAAGCGGAACCAGGGAATTTTCCAGCTGCAGCTCAGTGCAAGATGGGGAACTCCCCAAGGTCTGTTTACTAAAGGGGGCCACAAGCCCATGCTGGGGGGCTAGGGCACCCATTACCTGTGAGGGAGCTGGGCTGTGGAGCCACTCTTAGGTCTGGGTCCTCTGTGGTTGGGCGGGTCTTGTGTGGGAGCTCTGCCATGGGCCTGAATAGGCTGAAGGGGACAAGCTGCAAGACCTCCAGTCAAGGTGACAAGTGGCCAGACCTTCAATCAAGTCCAAGTCTATGCCTCATTCTCTACTGCCTCTTTGTTTGGGCCCTGTCTGAACTGAATCTGTAGAGACTGAGCTGTGGAGCCCTCTGCTCCTGGAATCTCTCAGCCATTCAGAATCGTGAGTACCCAGGGCTTGCCCTGGAAATCAAGGGAATTAAAGGTTTATTTTTTCACTTTACAGTCTTCCTTGTTTCTAGGCCTCCAATGTCAGCCAACCTGCAGCACTGAGCAGGTCTGTGAACACCTGGGTACCCAACTAGGACAGGGGGACATTTACTGGTGTGGGATGATCTGGCCTACGGGCCTTGTTACTGATAATTACTCTAACCTTTTTTCTTCCTTTCACAGCTAGTCTTGTTCCTGGTACCGCTTCCCTAGCCCTTCCCCTAAATAAAGCTGTGTTCTGCTATTGTAATTGCTGTGTGAAGGGTGTTTTGTGGAAACAACTGTTTAAGTGTATGTGGTATATGGTATTGGGGAACTGGTTGGTATCCAGTGTGTAGGGTAGTTTGGAAGGGGAGGTGGGTAGGCACAGCATCCCATGGAGTTGTACCAGTCATACACCTGGCCCATTGCAATTTACTCTGGGTTGAGGCACCATGCTATTTCATATATTTCTTTGAGATAGGACCCCCAAATGCCACCATAAAAAGATCCAGGCCCCTTAACCTGTGTGAGGGTCAACAGGCAGGAGTAGCAGCCCACTGGCACACGGTGCCTGGGCTACATCTTTGAGGCACCCTGGGATCTACTGATCACCAGATCACCCTACATGGATGGCCAAACTTAGAGATCACTGTTGTTTCCCCACCCCAGTTCTACCCCCGGCCTAAAGTTACCCCTGGAAAGAAGGATAAGGTAAAGTTAGTGGAATGGAATGGAATGGAGGTTTGAAATGGATCCCCAAAATCCCTTTTACTCTTAGGTGTACCCCCCAAGATGGAAGAGGGAGTTATAGAAGGGCATTTGTTCACAATAACGAGGCTGAGTCGGGTAAAAGTATGGGACAAAATGCTTGATTCTGTTTCAGGGACCTTGACCATGCTGATGGAATGTAAAAATGCTGTAGAAGTGTCCTTGCTACCTGAGGCCTTAGTGTCAGAGGGGTTGTCCTAGGCCTGGGCCATTGTTACTATGTTCAGTACAGTTTCCCCATGGAAGGGAGTGTCCGAACCCTCACTGACCCCCTCCCCAAAATGTGAGGCCTCAGCCTGGGTATGGGCCTGCTCTTTCAGAATCTTATAGAAAGCTAAGAATGTATAAGGGGGTAAAGCCCACCCCACAAGGGAGGAGGATGAGGACTGTGAGTCATGGATAAACTGCCTTGGGGAGGTGAGCCTGCAGTAAGGGCCCCTAACTGGCTAAATGAGTTCCCTCACACCACCACAAGCCTCTACGCCTCTGTCACTTTAAATCCGAGCTTCAGAAATCCATCTCCCCTCCTGAACACTGCTACTGCCGCACTTAATCCCAGCTGATACTGGCTTTCCTCTTGCCCATGGGCCTTGTTCTGGCTCATCTAGTACTGACCAGTTAGATCCTTGAAGCTCCCTTTACTCCCCACTTTCCTCTACCTACTGACCCATTCCCCCTACTTCCTACTCCCCCCTCTCCCATGACACGTCTCTACCGACTTATCTCTCTAGATCCTATTCTGTTCCAGTCTGTTTTAACCATGACCTGTTGCTGATTGTTCCATGCACCCTTTTAACCTGTTGCTTACTACTTCCCAATGACTGTACTGGCTTTAAAGAGCTACTGATGCCTCAAAGAAAACTTAAAAAAACAATAATTAGGTACAATTCTGCCTGCATTCCATATATATTCTATATATTTCTCCTCCCCATCACTTCTTACTGGGGAAATTTGCATGAATACATGATCTTTAGCCCTTAAGAGTTCCTTTAGAGTACATCTGCCTTTATAGCTTACTCCCTACTTCAGGTCATGATCCTCTGTTTTGACATCACAATCTGTTGTCATGGGAGTACCTGTGATGTCTCAAGTAATGCATTATTATTTCAGGTAGGGAGAAAGAAGAAGGAATAGATGAACTCTTCAGGAGCAAAGACACTGTTTTCATGCAAATAATCTCAGTTATAAATAATGGGGAAGAGAAATATAGAACTATTGTGACATACAAGCTTGATTATGTCTAAAAGTATGTTTTGCTAAAGTTTACCTGAAGGTGTCAGCTGCTCTTTAATGGATGTATCTACATGTGGGACTCTTTAGGAAGCTGACAATGCTACATAACTGCTACTTTGGAGTATCAACAAAACTTGTATATAGATGCATTTTATGCACTTTAATAATCCCTTCCTGCCCTGCGATACTGTTTTCACCTATATATGTTGTACCTACGTTAAGGGCTATGCAATGCTTCTGTTTATGTCTTTATTCCATGATATGGAATACTCTATGGGCGGATATTCAAAGGGTTGCGCTATGCTTAATAAGGTTCGCGCCAGCGTAAGTCTGAAATCGCCATTCTGCGATATTCAGCGGAAGGCAGTTGCGTCACTGAAAACATGCTGAGCAACAGCGCAATGCAAATGACATGTGCAATCAAGGGGAGGATCCATGCATAAAAGAGCGCAATGCGAATTCAAAGGCTTGCGTAATGCGCAACAGTGATCAAGCCGGAAGTTGCGCTTACGCGAAATGAGCCAAAATAAAAGGCTCAAGGAAGAGGCGCAAGAACCCGACAGGGAATGCTCATGAGGCAGCAAGGGAGAGTAGGCCACAGCAGCAGCCAGGGAGTAGGCAGGACAAAAAGTGGCAGCTGAAGGCGTATGGGGCCACAGAGTACGGAGGCCAGTCAGTGTACCTGGTGCAGTGGAGGTAGCAGTCAGGACAGCGGGGGGAACAGAACAACAACAGCTGGGGGGACACAGGCCAGGGAGATGGACAGTGCCACCTTCCATGAGGCCATGTAGTGAGGGGTGAGAAGGCATGCTGTAGGGGGACATGGCCGTGGAAGGGCCCATCAGCGGTACGCCACCAACAGGCAGTACCGTGCCCGCATCAGCTTTGAGCTATATTTGGATGTTGAGATTGTGGGCCGGTACCGCCTGAACAGGGCAATACTGAGGCGGCTCTGTGAGCTGTGCAGTGATGTGATGCAGGTACCCTCACGACAGAGTCACGCTGTGTCAGTGGAGACAAAGGTAACAGCCTGCATGTGCCTGCTCGCCACGGGTACCTTCCAGAGGCCAACAGGGGACACCACAGGCATAACACAGTCAGCCACGTCACGCATCCTCACCCAATTCCTCAGCGCAC
The DNA here is from genome assembly GCA_016271365.2 of Neoceratodus forsteri. Lineage (NCBI taxonomy): Eukaryota > Metazoa > Chordata > Ceratodontiformes > Ceratodontidae > Neoceratodus > Neoceratodus forsteri. Next base: position 536,862,904 of record CM028137.1, on the reverse strand, counting down.
TGCTGCCACATGCTGCGGAGTACATCCATTTCCCCAGCACCGTGGTAGAGCGTACAGCAAACATGCAGGAGTTCCACAGGGTATACGTATGCCTGGCGTGCTAGGGCGATAGACTGCACCCATGTGGCTATTCGCACGCCACCTGGCCCCGATGGGGCTGCATATCGCAACCAGAAGGGGTTCTCTAGTGTCAACTGCCAGGTGGTGTGTGATGCCAGTGGGCGCATCATCAATGTCTGTGCCACACACCCTGGCAGAGCACATGATTCATTCATATGGTACCAATCTGCACTGTGCCATCGATTCGAGAGTGGGGACATCCCCACAGGACATCTAGTGGGTGAGTATGCATATAGGGGTGGCAAAGTTGGGGCAAGGGTGGGACAGCCACAGGTGCCACGGTAGTGGCACACAGGCCAAGGGCAATATGGACCTGAACATGACACTACTCTCCACTATCTCCACACAGGTGACAGTGGATACCCACTCTGTCCCTGGCTGCTCACACCCTACCGGCGCCCCACGACCCCATCGCAGCAATGCTTCAATGAGGCACATGCTGCCACATGCAACATCATCGAGCGGGTGTTTGGGATGCTGAAGGCACGCTTCCGATGCCTAGAAACCTCCGGCGGTGCCCTACAGTACAGCCCCTCAAAGGCCTGTGGGATATTCCTGGCCTGTTGTATCCTGCACAACATGGCCAAAGACTGTGGGATAGCTGTACAGGTCGAGGAGGGGGACAGCGATGGGGACACCAGTGACGCCAGTGATGATGAGGATGAGCAGCCCCCCCCTTGGACGGCGTGACTCCCAACCGACCCGGCAGGCTCAGCTGCACCGGGACACCATCACAGAGGAGCATTTCGCACAACACAGGTAAGTCATGGGGCCATGTGCAACCAACACTGTCTAGGCGCAACCCACATACACGCAGGGTAACACACCAGGGGTGCATGACGGCAAGGGGAGAGGAAGGTTACAGGCGCACAAACATACCATCAGGGAGGGGTGAATAGTTACAGGCTACATGGACACACACACACACACACGGCACACAGTGCACAGGGGCAGTTGCACAGCAGAGCAGGAACAGACATGTCAAACACACAGATCCACAGACCACCCCCACCACCTGTGCTGTCCATGTATGTGTGTCAGATGCTGGGCACCCTTGCACCTTGGTGTACAGCACAATGCAGGCATCATCATGCACACGCACCTGTGGACAGCAGTCGGGTGGATGTGCAGGTGGTCCGTGTGTTGGCGTGTTGGGCAGGGCACCCACCGGTGCAGTGCCCAGCAAGACACACATTGCACACAGGGAAGCACCAGACAGGGCCTGCATTGGGAGACAGGTCAGTCAGGTGGCATTGAGCCACGGCCACCACGGATGCGTGGGCGGCCCCACCGTGACCCAGCCGCACTGGCAGGCTGAGCATGGGCCACATGGGGTGGCACCGATGGACCACCAGGGGTCCCACTGCATGAGCGCGACCTTGTCCGCACAGGGGTCTGCAGCATGCCGAACATACCTGCACCAGGGGTGCTCGGGATGCCCACAGCAGAACCCGGCATCAACAGGCTGGGTGTTGCACGATGCAGGGAACGGGGAGTGGAGTGCATACTGCGTGGAGTGCGCGGTACAGGGGCACCTGACTGGGTGCCCAATGTGGCCACAACAGTGACCAATGCCTGGGTCATCCTGTCTATGGCTGCTGTCACATCCAGCCGCATTTGGACCATCTCTGCCAGGATCATTGCATTGTCCCTGCTGTGCCACTCCACAGCCACACACAGTGCCTCCACGGACGTTGCAACCCGCATCTGCTGCTGTACTGATGCCCGCAGCAGGCGGGTGTGCTTTCGTCAAATGGGTCGTCTGCCAAATCGGCAGCCTGTCCCCAAGGGGATGGAAGGGCCTGATGCTCAACACCCCTTAAGGGTGGGCGCTGTTCACCAGGAACAGGTATGGGCATGTCAACAGGCGGTGTGCATACGCCAACGCTGAACCCTGTATCCCCAGACCCAATGGGTGACTGCCGCTGCTGCCCCTCCGCCTGCTGTGCCCAAGGGACCAGTCCTTCCAATGCTGTGTCCACAACAGTGCCAGGGACCTGCAAAGCCACCGGTGATGCCCCACCGGTGCTGACAGGCACAGCCTGGGACTGTGCTGACCTGCTGGCACACACGTTGGAACCCGCTAGGTCCATGAGCATGGGCTGTCCTGCTGTGTGTCCATTCTGTGACACACACGTGTCACTGCCCATAACGGCCGTTGCATCATCAATGGTGCAAGTTCATGCCACAGCCTCAGCCACAGTGTGCTGGCATGCTTGCATGCCAGAATGCTGGGACACAGGAAGGGCACCCCACACCTGACTCACCGACGCCGGGCTGGCAGCCAGGCGTGCACACTGGTGCAATGCGCCGGCTACCAGCAGAGGTGGATTGACCCCTCCAACTCTGGCTGCATGTCCACAGTGCAGGGCCCACCACCACTGTCCCCTGCAGGCGCACAGGATCTGTAACAGAAAGTGAGAACATGTTAGTGCATGGGATCAACCTTCCACCCCACCCCCACCATGTCATACCGTGCAGTGATGGGCTTCCACCTATCTGGAAGCCACCACCTGGAATGCCCTCGATGGCACTGCGCTGCATGGATGCAGCAAGATGGTCCTCCACCGGGGTCAGCTGTGCCACCTCTGACTGGCCCCCGCCTGTGGCAGCGCGTGCCACCCTGAGTGCTGCCACCTTCTCCTTAACCCGTCTCCTGTCTGTCCTCACCTTCTTCTTACATTCCTGCACGGAGCGCTGGTGACTTCCATGCAGGTTCACGGTGCGAGCTCCCCCCTCCCATGCAGCAGCACGGGCCTGAGGGGTGCCCCGCCGACCACTGAGTAGTGGCTCCTCATCCAGGTAGGCCTCATAGAGTGCCTCTGTTTCGGCCTTTGTGAAGTTGGGCCTCCTCTTCCGCCCACCATCTTCCTCCTCACCCAGTCCTTGCTCGGCCATGTCAGGGTCTGTATGGGTGGAAGAGGACACCTGTGACTGTGCAGTTCACAGCATTTTCCCATGACCATGGTCCATAACATCACACAGCATGCAATCCACCCATCACCTGCAGTAACCGAATGGGGCCACTGCAGATCACTGTCGCACATTTATAGCGCAATGCATGCAAATCAGGAGTGGAACAACTTTAATGGGATGCAAATCGCGCTGCTGCGCCTTTGAATGGCTGATCAGCTGATTTGCATATGATGGCTGAATATCGCGCTGTTGTGCTTTGCGCAATATGGTTGGGCCGGCTGAGCCTATGGCGCAGTTCTGTGACTGCGTAGTACACAGCACCTCACATGCCCAGGTACCTTACGCAGGCATCTGCCGCGCTGATTACGTGCTGTGCACGGTCAGCTATTCATGACATGGCCACCATTGTGCCAGTGGCACTACAGCGCTGGTCACCACATGGCGCTGTGGCACAACTGCGCAATAGTCCACTGTGGCACTGGCATGCAGGCGGCGTCTTGCGCTGGACATGTAAGCGTCGATCGGCGCTGTGCGTAGCTGCGCCACAGACATGACCTTGTGCCCTGACCTTTGCCCCTTGGCGCTGTACGTCTGGCATGTGTGCAGCTCTATCGCGCTGTTCGGTAACAGCACGATAGGGACCGACGGCGCTGCCTGAACAGCGCGATAGGGACAGACGGGGTCGTATTGCGCAACATTTCCACGTGGGTCTGCCGTGCTGCGGAGCACCATATTGCCTACTATCAGGTTGCTAGCATGGCACGCAGGATAGCTCCCCATTGGAGTACCTTGGAGATGGCCAACTTAGTGGCCATAGTTGAGCCTCATTATGAGCCACTGTTTGGGGGGGAACCCCTACACTTGGCCCGCACCCAAGTGTGGCAGCAGGTGGCCACTGCACTGGAGCAGGCCACAGGGTGGTGCAGGATGGCAGAGCAGTGCAGGCACAGCTACAGTGACCTGCACAGGAGGGAGCAGGCACTGCTGGCATGCCTCAGGTCCCATGCCAGGAGGGGCATTGTGCCTAGGCCAGGTGGGTGACCCGTCTATGCACCTGTATTGTCCGTAGGGGTATGACTGTGTTTTGGGGCCAGAGCATGGGGGAGGGTTGTTCCATGGTTAGCTGTGTCAGTGTTTGCAGGTGTGTGATGCATGGGTCTGGCTGTTTGGGCAGGCACACTCATTGGTGCAGGGGTCTGTCTGCGTTTGGATCTCACTAATGTGCTTCTCAACATTTGTTTCCCACAGGCGTGGAGGAGCAGGGGAGGGCCCAGGCTGAGTCGCACAGGGGTGCTGCAGGGGTGGCCGGTGGAGGAGGCGGCGGTATGGGCCCACATCAGCAGCAGCAGCATCATCTGCAGCAGCAGCCGCCACAGCAGCAGCAGCAGCGGCTGGATGAGGGTGAGTGTCATTACATCATGGATGCTATTTGCGTAATGGGGGATGGGGCATGGCCACCATCCATGGATAATACTGCCATGCCTGCGACGTGTGACAGTCAGCACTGTCCAGTGGCACTGCATGTCTGTGAGTGTGTCACTGGTGGTCCATGCATGCACTGGGCACATGGCTGTGGCACTGCCTTCTCACCACGTAGACATGTCACTGTACTGCCTTGGTTGTGCTGTGCTGGGCATGGGGGGTGTGTGTGTCATGGCAGACATGGCTGTTGCTGCCTGGTTGGGCTTGGCCCATGCACGGTCACTGTGTGTGTGTGCAGTCCATCACAGGGGCAGGGCACTTGGCTGTATGCCATGCATACTGGGTGGGCTTCAGGGTTGTGTACAGTCCTAGCCATTGATTCTGTTCCCTTGCCCTAGGTGTACGGATCCTGCGCAGGATTGAGCAGGCCATCCACCGCCTGATGGAAGTGTCGCAAGAGACGCTCGCCATACTCAGGGAGATGAATCGGAGGAGTGTGCGTTGACGGAGGAGGCAACAGGGTCCGGGCCGTCCTGCAGATCTGCAGCCTGGGGGACAGTAGCTGCCCCACATCTACACCCTTTACCCTTCCCTCACACCCTGCCTTCCCTCACCAAGTTCTTCACCCCTACCCCACACCTACCCCTACCTTGTACCTGTACCCCCACACCTGTTTTGTATATACATGTATATAGTGTTATTGTTATTGTTGTTCCTGTTGATGTTGTTCTTCTGTTTTTCATTGAATATATCTATTTTGTTATGAATACTGTGGTGGTCTCTGATTTGCAGCTGGCTATTGGTGCTCAGTTGCAGTGGTGTGCATGGCATCTGGTGTGGTGAGGTCCTGGGATTGTGTGTGTGTCTGCATGGGGGGGTGTCCCTGGTGTGGTGGTGGCTGTCAGCTGGTCTGGCCGTGTACTGCCACACTCCACTGTGGGCTCCTGGTGGGTCTGGCTTGTATGGTTATGTGGTACACACGGTTGCATTGTGTGCCAGGTGGGGGGGCATGGTGGTCCGGCAGTGCCAGTCACACTCACTGCTCATGGGTGGTGTCTTGGGGTTCCAGGGCATAGTGTGCTGTGCACAGTGGGGGCTATGGTACACCTGGGTTGTCCGGCCCCTTTGTGTGGCAGTATTTGCTTGCCAGTGGGTGTGCTGGGGCGCCGTGGCCCTGCTGTGCTTTGTAGGCTTGTCCCCATGGGCCAGTGGATTTTCCGTCCCTCCACCGGTGATGCTGTGCTTTGGGTGTGGGGGTGTGTTGTTGGTTCTACAGTGTGTTCCTGTGCCCATCTGTGGCATGGGTGGTGGGCCCCTGCCTACCTCCCTGGTTGTGCAGTTCCATTGCTCTGCTGCTGGTGGGGGCTCCCTGCTTGCGCTATGGCGCATCTCGACTGCTCAGCTGGGCTGACCTTGTTGCGCTATGGCGCGGTATATGTGCTCAGCTTCCCCTACCTGGTTGCACTATGGCGCAGGTTGTGCGATATTCAGACATTGGCTGGTTGCGCAATTTGACTTGCTCCACATTTGAATATCGCATCTGTTGCGCATGTCCGCAATTGACTTGTGCTTGCTCCTGCTGTTGCGCACATTTTGGGTGCAGTTTGAATATCTAGCCCTATGTGTTTTTACTTGATGTTTTACAGACAATGCCTGTTATCTGCTACTGTCTCCCCCATCTCATATTCTTGATATTCCCCCATACTGTTTGACGGTGAGCCTTTGTAAATGAGCTTTTAGCTCAAAGGTTGTATTTCTGATTTCATAATAAATGAAAATAAATAAAACAAATAAATAAATTATGTGATACCACTGCTACAGGATTGGTAGTGTAGTGAGGGAATAAAATGCAAAAGGCTAACAGAGGTTTCGAGGACCTGCCCTCATTGCTATCTGGTCCTGGGACCACTACCCCAAGGCTAGTGTGGAGGATTATATAGCTGCACTGCACAGTGCTTTTGGTAGCACTGATACCTGTGAAGATTTGTGGTGGGGTTTCAGGGTTACTTGCCAACAAAGAGGGGAACTCCGATCAGAATATGTGCAGAGATTGGAGAAAGCCCTGCAAAAAGTGTATCACAAAGGGGGGATGCAGGCTACAGATTTAAATAAGACCAGGTTGGAACAGGTGTTGAGGGATGCCAGGTACTCAGAACCATTATTCTTTAAGTTGAGCCTGAAAAATAAGTTGGGTAATCCCCCTTCCCTCCGTGTCCTCCTCAGGGAAGTTAGGGAGGTGGAGGAAAGGGGCACTCCGTGAGGACCCCATCTGGCAGTAGTAGCTGCAGTCCAGGTGCAGGAAGTCACTTCCCCCTCTGAGCGCAAGGTGTTAAGGAGTGTAGGGAGGCACTGGATAAAGTTAATGCTGGTTCTATTAAGTCTTCTGAAGTTCCCTTTAGCCAAGCTATTCAGTCAACTCCAGCCACCCTCCCAGTGATTGGCCTGGGGGTGCATTGAAACTTGCCTTCAGGAACTGTATCACACTGTCAGTGAGTTAAAGAACCAGGGATGCTAGGGCTGGGGACCTCAAATGAAGAGTGGTTATGACCAAGCGATTTCTCCTGTCTCAGCTTCAGCCCCATTAGTGTATCGGGCCCCTTAGTCATCCAGAGCCCTAGCCACCCCTGCAGCACATTACCCAACCAGATCCAGAACAGTAAATAACTTCTGCTACAAGTGAGGGAGGGATAGACATTTCACTGAGAGTGCCAGTCGAAAGAAGATCCAGCTTGAGTGGAGAGACCGTTGTTGGAAAAGAGCCTCAGCTGCAGAGAAACTTCAATGGAACCTGGTAATGAAGTGTACTGGGGCCCCTGACAAGCCCAGCTCCACTGTTTATGTGAGGAGATCATCCACAAAGCCACCACTTCAGCACCCCTCAACATGGACCAACTGGTGGGGCCATCAACAGAGACCATTGTCACCATAAATGGAGCTGCCATGCATGCCATTTTGAGACAGTGGCTCCTAGGTAACAATCATCTTCAAGTCCTGGTATGATAAACATCTGTCACACTTAGAATTACAACCATTGGAGGGTTACATGTGTGGGTACTCACTGAAAAATCCTACCGCTATTTGGGTTATGTCAAAGTTTGGATGGCTTTCATGACCAAGGTGGCTGGCATGAAAGATTGGGTTGAGACCCTGGCTTAATCTGCCCAGATACTGGTATATATGATGGGGTGCTTGTTCTGGTGGGTACCAATGTACACATGTTTGGATGGTTGGCCCAGTTTTGCCAGGCCTGGTAGGCTGAACAACAGGGGAAGGAGTAGCCATTCCACCAAGGAATGAAAGAAGGATACAGGAAGCAGGGGCAGCCCCCAGCAGAGGAACCGGATGTATCAGTGGATATAGTCTGGAGGCGGGATGCAGAAGAAATAGTGCTGCCACCCAATGCAGAGTGTAATATCAGTGGGGTGGTATGGCAGAAGAAGGAGGTGAGAAACCAGATCTTAATGCTGGATGCCCCAGAGAAACATGGGTTGCTAGTCGGCCTGCTTGTAAAGCCCAGTGTCTTACCAGCTTGGGAGCATGCTTATGTCATAAGAGTCACAGTGCAAGTAAAGAATGTAATAGACAAGAGCGGTCATCAGGAAGGGCCATACTTTAGATCAAGTCTCCTGTGCCGACACAGCAGTACAGCCAGCTGCTCCTGGAGGAGGTGTCCCATCTGATATTGACCCCAGGCTGTTCAACCTGAGTAAATCCCCCATCCCTGAGGAGTGGAAGGCCCAAGTTTGACAAAAGCTGTCAGCAGGAACTAAAGTGTTTTCCCTACATGAATGGTATGTTGGGTGTGTGACAGGGGAGCAACATCACATAAGGATTAAGGATCAGCACCCCTTTTGAGAGAGGTCCAGACAGCTCACCCCAGCTGATTTAGAAAATGTTAGGAGGCACCTTCAAGAAATGATGGCCGCAGGCATAATCCAGAAGTCTAGAAACCCATATGTCTCACCCATAGTTGTAGTAAGGAAGAAAAGTGGGGCCATTAGGATGTGTGTGAATTACCGTACACTGAATAAACAAACTGTTCCCGATCAGTAGACAATGCTGTGGATTCAGGATGCTTTGGATTGCTTGAACAGCAGCCAGTAGTTCTCAGTATTGGACTTGAGAAGTGGGTATTATCAGATTTCCATGGCCCTGCAGGACCAGGAGAAGACTGCTTTTGTCTATCCCATGGGATTTTATGAGTTTCTGAGGATGCCCCAGCGCAGTTTGGGTGCCCCTGCTACTTTCCAGCACCTCATGGAGAAGAACAGGGACATGAATCTGCTGGAGTGCTTGGTGTACCTAGATGACATGATAGTATTTGGAAGGACTCTAGGGGAACATGAAGCAAGGCTGTTAAAAGTATTGGACCATATGGAGGAACTTGGCTTAAAACTCTCCATCGATAAGTGCCAATTCTTCCAGGCTCCTGTTAAGTATGTTGGGCATATAGTGTCAGGAAAGGGCATTCAGATGGACCCCAGCAGGGTTGAGATGCTTACCAGCTGGCCAAAACCTAACCATTAGAAGGAAATGCAGCAACTGTTAGGATTCTGTAGGTACTACAGGAGGTTTGTAAAGGATTACACCCGGGAGGTCAGACACATCCTGAATTTGCTACAGGGCTACCCCCAGGGAACAAAAGTAAAAGACCCAAACAGCCTGGGGCCCTTCACTGAGGCACCACAGTACTTCAGATCATCTGAGCCATTTGGCCCCAGGTGGACTGAGGAATGTGACCAGGCTTTTAAGGACATAATTTACTACTTATCCCATGCCCTGGTCTTGGCTTATGCAGACCCACAGAAGCCCTATATTTTACACACTGACACTAGTTTCAGTATCCTGGGGGTGGTCCTATATCAAGAATACCCAGAAGGTTTGTGTCCAGTGGCCTATGCAAGTCAGAGTTTGAATCCTGCAGAATGCAAATACTTGGTGCACAAGCTTGAATTCTTTGTGCTGAAATGGGCCATTGTGGATTAGTTCCATAAGTACCTGTATGGGGCAAAAATTACCGTAAAGACTGATAACAGCCACCTCATGTACGTACAGACTACAGCCAAGTTCGCTGCAGCTGGTCATAGGTGGCTGTCAGCCCTTTCCACGTATGACTATTGCGTCGAGTATCACCCTGTGTTAAACCACATAGATGCCAATGCCTTGTCCCAATGCTCCCTGGCTCATCAAGAAGAGTACTCCAGCTGAGTGAAGATACCTGAGCAGGTTGTAAAGGCAGGCACTGTGCAAAAAGTTTGACACTGAACAATCCCCATCTGCTGAGGGTGTCTCGTGTCTGGTGGACAGTTTAGGAGCTTCTGGAAGCTGTATCACTGTAGCATATTGCCACCTAACTGCTTTGGACATGAGGTCCTTGCCACAGCTAACTACTAAAGATCTGATAAGGGAGAAGTGGTCTAGCCTGGCCATTGGAGAAATTGTGCAAATTTTACAGATAAGGGGTGAACCGGCACAAGTAACCAAAAAAGACCCCGATGGTCTATTGATGCTGCGAGAGTGGTCAAAGCTAAACATAAGGAATGGTTTGCTGTACAGTGAGGTGCAAGATCAGCAAGGGGCACCCAGAGTACAACTGGTTTTACCAGACTGATTCCATCAAACTGTATTGAAGGCTCTCCACGATGACATGGGCCACTGGGGCAGTGAGCGCACACTAGACCTGGTTCATAGTTGATTTTATTGGCCCAAAATTGGGCAGGATCAATACTGCAAGATCTGTCTCTGGTGCATCCAGAAGAAAGCTCTTCCCCAAAGGGCCACCCCACTAGTCAACATTGTCGCAAATGCACCTCTGTAGCTGGTGTGTATTGACTTCCTTACCTTGGAACCAGACTCCGCATCTCCTGTGGCCAAGGTGCTTGTCAAAAAGTGATTTGTGCATTATGGGGCACCACAGAGGATTCACTTAGATCAAGGCCATGATTTTGAAAGTAGGCTAATAAAAGAACTATTGTCTCTGTGGGGAGTCAGAAAATACTGAACAACACCTTACCATCCCCAAGGTGACCCCCAGCCTGAAAGATTCAACCGAACTCTGTTAGACATGCTGGGCACCTTGGATGCCAGAGACAAGCGTTCCTGGAGTCAGCAAGTTAGCACCCTGGTTCATGCCTACAACTGTACCGGGAATGATGCCACCGGGTTCTCTCCACACAGCCTCATGTTCAAGAGGGAGGCCCCCCTGCCAGTTGACCTGTGTGTTGGGGTATCAGCAGATGACATTAAAGAGGTGACTACTAACATTATGTGAGCAAGTTAAAACAACAACTAAATGACACCTATCGTTTAGCCTCTGAGATAGCCAACAAGAGGAACCATACCAACAAGGAGAGATATGACAAGAAAGTCCAGCCACAAGACCTGATCTCAGGTGACAAGGTCCTACTGAGGAGTTTGGGCATTACTGGAAAGCATGAGATCGCTGATCTCTGGGGAAGCACACCATATGTAGTACTGGAGAAGCTGGAGGGGTTGCCAGTATATAAGATTCGACCAGAAGAGGAAACTCTAGGATACAAAGTGTTCCATAGGAATCACCTACTGGCCCTCGGAGACAAGGTGGTGGGCTCAGTCTCTGATAGAGTAGATCCTTCCACACCTCCATCCACTTGAGCTGCTGCATGCAGACAACAGAGGAAAGAAATGGTGACCCCCTAGTGGCTGGTCCAGCACAGTTGAAGAAGCATCTGAGGGGAACGAGATGGCCGATGAGTCAGAAAAAGAGTTTGATGGTCCACCCGTCTGTTTCCATCCCACTCCTGAGCTGGCTAGATTATTTCAGGGAACGCCCCTGAGAGACTATATCAGTGAATGAAGGGCCTGCTACAAGACAGACTGAGAGAAGGGATGATAATGAATCTGTGAAAATGGACTTGCCTATGCCTGTGGAACTGGGTGCTGAATGGGAAGCTGCTATCACTATGCCACTTGAAGGGACCACCCTGAACTTGAACACTAGTCTGACTGAGCCTTTTGAGTGGTTCCAGAGCAGCTCCCCCGAGTCAATGCTTTTTGGAGAGCCAACTTCGAACTTGCATACTGATCCTACTGGGCTCTCTGAGTAGCCACAAGATATCACCACTGGAACAAGCGGGGAAAGTGAGTTGGTATCAGAATACATGGCAGCAGACTAGGAAAAATAGGAATTGGCAAGGACAGTGTTTCCACCTCTGAACAGGAGGTGGCCACCAGGACTGAGGAGAACCTCCAAGAAGGTTGGGGAGGATTGTAAACCCTTACTCAAGTTGACCTATGAAACCCTGGGGACACCCACTGACCTATCCTATTCATAATGCACAAGGTATATATGTCACCCAAGGTCATTATCCAAGGTTTACATGTGTCCAGCTAGTGCTAAACCCCCCAGGCCTGGAGGGAAGGTGGCAAAATGCAAGAGGGGAAAGTGAAGGTGCCACCCAAGGGAAACCAAAGGTAAAAGGTGTATTATTAATGTGTGTTCAAAAATACATGTAGTTTGAACAACTAAAGGGATGAAAGTATTGGTGCCACTCATACCATGGTGTTTGATAACTGTCAAAAGGGAAAAGTGTTTAGCTGTCTAATCTGTACATAAAGTGGTTCACGTTTGTTTCATGTTTCTAATTGTTCAATACCTGAGTAGACAGGAAGCAGGTGTCTAGGTAGACATGCTTGCCATCTGTTAAATGTTCAGGTTTGCTGTTTTACCTCTTACAGGTTCCTACCACCATAAGATTGGCATGAACGACAAGCATTTAAGGGAGAGTGTAACCCCTGCGGACTTACCTGCTCTTCCCATGATCCCGGAGTTCTCTATTGTGTCCTTGAGTCTTCATCCAGCCTCCAGTGTGTTTCTAGGGATCAGGGATCTGGAGCAGAACCACTGTGCTGCAGCTCTGTTTGCACCTCGGTGCAGTTTGAGCCTCGCATGTGAGACACGTGGCTGCTTGCGTTCATATCTGTGACCGAACGAGAGCTGATCAGGAGGTTCCAATCCCCTCTTTAGTCTAATCAGAGACTGAAGACTATAAGGAGGCTCAAGGGAAGCCGAAACTAGATGTAAATAAACAGCACCAATGAGCTCTAAGAGGAGTGAGGGAGACTCATAAATATTAATGAGAAGCCTGCCTGCTGCCTGGAAGTAGTGAGAATCAGCAGCAATGACAGGCGGACGAATGGATAAAGATGCTAAACTGTGGCATAGGGAGATAAAGGACAGGGAAGGCTACTAATCGGTGGGGGAGTGATAAAACAAATATGTTTATCTTGGCTGCACAAACTCTCCAAAGTTTGGACTACTACTAAAACTGAATTCAACTGTATACTAAGCAGCCATGTAATGATTCTTTGACCACTAAAGAACAACCAATCAGCTAACTAGGTGCCTAAAACTGTGTGAGAGGGCTTATGGGAGGAGGTGTGAACTCTTTTCAGGTGCCAAGAGACTTTTCCAATCAATAATCAAAGAGGGCTTATGGTTGTGAGTGATTACTGAAACCAACCAATCAGAGAGAACGATTCTTGGGAGAAATCCCACGGGCATTGAACAGTTGAATCAGTCTGTTCTGGGCTCTGATCGAGTCAAGAGGGCTCAGTGCTGTGTAGAGAAAAGTCTAAGGCCTTTCACAGGGCTATATTCCAAGACTGGAAGGTGGCGCATATAGTGCCTATCCACAAGGGGGGATCAAGGGAGGTGGCAGGGAACTACAGGCCTGTCAGCCTGACCTTGGTGGTGGGCAAGGTGATGGAGGGCATTGTCAAGAAGAGGCTAGGGGACCTGGATAAGTCAGGGTGCCTGGACGATAGACAGCATGGATTCATCCTGGAAATCGTGTCAGACAAACCTGGTGGAGTTCTATGACTGGGTGACAAGTGCCTTAGACCTGGGTAGACCAGTGGATGTCCTCTTTCTGGACTTCAGCAAGGCATTTGACTCTGTTCCTCACGTGGGCCTGTTGGATAAGCTGGGAGAAATGGGGTGGGGAACCAGATGATCAGATGGATGAGCAATTGGCTCCAGGACCCGGACCCAGAGGTCGTAGTTGGTGGGATAGTCTCATCCCCAAGGAGGGTCATTAGTGGGGTCCCACAGGGATCAGTCCTTGGGCCCCTTCTGTTCAACGCCCACGTATCTGACATAAGGACAGGAATCAGGAGTGAGATGAGTCTCTTTGCAGATGACTCGAAACTGGGGGCGGTGGTGGATGGGGAGAAGGGGAGGGTGGCCCTACAGGGGGACCTGGAGGCTCTGGAAAGATGGTCTAGAAAGTGGAAGCTGAGGTTCAATGCAGGGAAATGCAAGGTACTCCACCTGGGGGCCAGAAACCCAGGTCAAGTGTACACCCTGGGAGGGAAAATGCTACAAGTCTCTATGGCTGAGAGGGACCTGGGGGTGGTGGTGGATGTCAAGATGAACAACTCGGAGACTTGTAGGAGGGCAGCAGCCAAGGCCAACAGGATGCTGGGATGCATCGCTAGGGGGATCACCTCCAGAAGGAGGGAAGTGATACTCCCTCTGTATAACTGCTTGGTGAGGCCGCACCTTGAGTACTGCATGCAGTTTTGGAGGCCACACTTAAAGAGGGACATTAACCTCCTGGAGAGGGTCCAGAGGAGGGCAACCAAAATGATTTGGGGTTTGGGGACAGGACCTATGAGGAGAGGCTCGAAGAGCTAAATATGTACACATTGGAAGAGAGAAGGGACCAGGGGGACATGATAGGTCTTTAGGTACATGAAGAGGGTAAATAGGGGAGGAACAGTCGGGGTGCTTCGAAGGAAGGAGGAAGGGGCCACTAGAGGGCATGGCTGGAAGCTGGAGGGGGGAAGATTCAGGGGAGAAAGGAGGAGGTGCTACTTCACTGAGAGGGTGGTGGAGCCATGGAATGCACTGCCTAGGGGCTGGTGGAGGCAGAGACAGTGGAGGGGTTCAAGAGGGGGTGGGACAGGTACAGGGGAAGGGTTCTGGAAGCAAAATCCAATGCAGCAAGAATATCCGGAACTGGGAAGGGAGAAGCCAGAGAAGGCGAGGGGGACAGCAAGGTCAGCACCCAGGTTGGGGACTGACCAAACGAGCAGACACGAAAGACCATTAGGCCTATTCTGCTGGCATTTTAGTATGTTAGTATGTTAGTATGTGGAGTGTTTTTAAGGATTGAAGTGACAGAATTTTACTGTTGGAATGAACTGTGCACCTCTGCTGAATGGACTAGGTATCTGGTGAATATTTCTGGTTTTGAAGAGAATCATTTGCTGCAGAGAGCCTGCATCAGAGGGACTGAGAGAAACTCTAAAGCTGAGAAAAGAGAATTGCTAGAAACTATATGTGAGTGAGAGCAAAAGTGGATGCTGTTTTGAATTGGAGAGATTCTAAAAGGAAAGAGGTGAGCAGATGTCCTATGCTTCAGGAATCTATTACTGCTGCTACAACCCAGTTGAGAAAAGGAACTGTTGATCTGCACTTTGGGGATCTATTGCCAAATGGCACTGGAAAGTGGAAAGGTTTGTGAAACTGTCTGGCTGCACACTGAAGCTGTTCCCTGTCTGAGAGAAAAATGGAACCAGGGAATTTTCCAGCTGCAGCTCAGAACCAGGTGGGGAACTCCCTAACCCCCACCGAGTGGGGTCTGCATGCTACAGGGGCCACTGGGGCATGCTGGGGGGCTAGGGCACCTGTGACCTGTGAGGGATCCGGGCTGTGGAGCCACTCCTAGGTCCGGGTCCTCTGTGGTTTAGTGGGCCTTGCGTGGGAGCTCTGCCACTGGCCTGAAGGGGACAAACTGCAAGACCTCTAATCAAGGTGACAAGTGGCCAGACCTTCAATCAAGTCCAAGTCTATGCTTCATTCTCTACCGCCTCTTTGTTTCTGCCCTGTCTGAACAGAATCTGCAGAGACTTGAACTGTGGTAAGCCCTCCGCTCCAGGAATCTCTCAGCCATTCAGAATCATGAGTAGCCAGGTTTTGCCCTGAAATCAAGGGTGTAAAGGTTCATTTGTTCAAC
This sequence comes from Neoceratodus forsteri, assembly GCA_016271365.2. NCBI lineage: Eukaryota > Metazoa > Chordata > Ceratodontiformes > Ceratodontidae > Neoceratodus > Neoceratodus forsteri. Next base: position 536,847,446 of record CM028137.1, on the reverse strand, counting down.
TTACACTCTTCATTGTTTCTAGGTCCCAAATGCCGGCCAACCTGAAGCACTGAGCAGGCCTGTGAACACCTGGGTACACAGCTGGAACTGAGGGACATTCACTGGTACCAGTGGGGGCAGGTATGGGGGTGGTCTGGCCTACAGGCCTTGTTACTGATAATTGCTCTAACCCTTTTTCTTCCTTTCACAGCTATTCCTGCTCCTGGTGCCCCTTCCCTAGTCCTTCTGCTAAATAAAGTTGTGTTCTGTTGTTGCAATTGCTGTGTGAAGGGTGCTTTGTGGAAACAACTGTTAAGTGTATGTGGTATATGGTATTGGGGAACTGTTTGGTATTCAGTGTGTGGTGTGGTTTGGAATGGGAGGTGGGTAGGTACAGCATCTCAAGGGCAGTACTAATCATACACCTGGTGCACTGCAATTTACTCTGGGTTGAGGCACTATGCTATTTCATTCATTTCTTTGGGATAGGACCCCTGAACGCCACTGTAGCAGGACCCAGGCCCCTTAACCTGTGTGAGGGTCAATAGGCAGGGATAATAGCCCACTGGCACATGGCACCTGGGCTTCACAAGCATAAGTAGAGAGCCACAACGAGCTTAGTACTGTTTCTGATCTGGGTGCTGAGATTAAAGAGATCAAAGAGCACATGAAGGCACTGGGATTTATGTGATAACAGAGAGTACTTTTACTTGCTGACCACAAAGATTGACAACAAAACCGTCCCATGTCAAAAGGGCAACTAATAATACAGTGGCCATTGCAAATAGTGATGGCCGCTCAGTCCAGTAAAAAAAAATAAAACAGCCATAATGTGTATTTTTATGTGGGGGACTATGCTCTCCACACACACCCCCTTTGCAGGGGTAAGCCCCCGGCACCACCCAAACTAAATATAATCAACCCCACGGGGGGCACGGACTTAGGGGATCAAAGCAGCAAAAAAAAAAACTCAAAATGTTGTCTCTTGGTGCTAGACCTGAACCCGGGTCTGCTGGCTTCAGGGGTGGTAGCTTAGACTCCTATGCCAAATGGCCAGTTTGTCAGAGCTTGGCCAAACAACATCCCATATCCTGCTTTAGTGAGTGTAGCTCCATACTACACTCACTCTGCAGGATATAGCGCTATCTTTCTCAACCGCGCTGCAGTCATAAGCGGTATTATTGAGTCACCATATTGAGTCGCTCAATAATACTCATTCATGTCACATGATACCAAGGCACTGCAGATGGTACAAGAGTCTCGACCACAGCTGACCAGTGTGACGGCTGAACCAGGACACCAGATGAACCCCTCTTTTGTTTCAAGGGTCAGGTCTTAACCTACCACTCTACCCAGAGAAGTGCTGTTTTACTACTGCTGGGGGGAAGATGGGCATCTCACTCATGGGTGTGTCCACCTCAAAAACCCTCAACTGGTGGCTGAGAAAAGGAAAAGATGCCCACATAACCAGAGGAAATGACAGTGGAGACCAGTGAGGGAGCAACCTGGATCTCCAAACATGCAAATCCCTGTGAAATGTACAGACCCACAGTTTCTTCCAGAAAGCCAGTTACCACCAGGATTAATAGGCCCTCATGCAAACATACAGATAATGAGCCCTATTCACAAATGGGCAAGAAATACATGCAAAGGGGCATATCCTCATGAAGAACTCTGCACCCACGGATGGATGTGCAGTGGCCATATGCACAGACACTAGCCACCTCATGGCTCTCATTCATGGCCCTGACTCCCCCCAGTACAAACATGCACAGAGGACAGTTCCAGGGAGTGGGCATGCATCCAATGGAATGTCCGGACCTGGTTCACTACTAGATCCCTTGGGCCCCCAGGGCACGGAAGAAGGCAGATAGCACACAGTGCGCCACCAGCACAGGGACAGGTGGGTGCCCGGTCAGCCACCCCAGCCCTCCTTGTAGTCCCATGGAATGGGTGGCATGTGGGGTCTTCAGTGCCCTGACGTCTTCACAGTGGCTGGTGGTGGCATCCTGGGGGGTGCACATCTGTCATGGCTGGGTGTTACCCAGTGTAGCATGTGCCCCCCCCCGTGCCCAGCACTCTGCACCTTTGTGACTGGTTAATGGGGTCCACAGCATTCAGACGTAGCGATGCCAACATGCCCAGTGTATGTGGCACATTAGCGCTGTGCATAGAGCCCATTGATTAAGGGAATTCTATACAATGCACTGTTGGATAGTGGGTCACAGGTTACCATCATCCATTGTGCTTTTTATAACCAATACTTGAGACACTTGCCACTTCAACCCTTGACAGGACTTTCAGTGAGGTGGCTGGGCAACTCCAGCTATCCCTATGATGGTTATTGTGTCATGCAATTTAGTTTCCAGAAAAGGGACAAGAATGCCTGCACAAATTTGATACTGTAGCACTGATCTGTCCAGAACCAAACGGCATGCATGGCACTCCTGTATTGATTGTAACTAATGCAAATATGTTTGGCAGGTTGATTATAATGTGTCAAGAGAGGAGGAGGGCCGAAAGCTTGATAAGTCTCTCCATACAAGAAATCGTGAAACGAGTAAGTTTGACACTGGATGCCTGATGAATCTATTGGAGTAATTCACAGAGTTGATGGAAGTTAGTTTCCAAATTCACTGTTCTGAGTAGTTGGTATTGCAGAGTTCATGCAGCAGTCAGATGGACTAGAACTCCTTACTGACACCCCACCAGAGCATAGTCTACCAGAAGGCCTGATGATACAGAGAAGAGTAATGCCACCTTCTAAGACTCCCTGGGCCAGGTGTGTGACTATGAGAGTGAAGAATGAAACTGAGAAACCCAGCACTATAAGGAAGGGCAGAGTGCTGGCACACATCTTTCATGCAGACAGTGTGACAGTGGTGGACCCTCCATTAGCCACTGATGCTGAAATAGATCCTGCTTTACTTGACTTTGGAGACTTACCCATACCAGACCACTACTTCTGGAGCCTGAGTCAGAAGCTGACTAAGTGGACAAAGATATTTTCTTAGCATAAGTGGAATGCGGGATGCATCTGTGGAGAAGAGTACTATGTCCAATTGAAAAGTGACCATCCTTTCTGTGAGAGGTCCCAGAGACTGACCCCTGGGGACATTAAGGATGTCTGATACCATCTTCAGGATCTACTGGCAGCGGGGTTTATAAAGGAGTCGCGGAGCCATTACACATCACCCATAGTGGTGGCCCAAAAAAAGAATGGTGCTGTCCGTTTGTGCATTGACTACTAGACTTTAAACAAGAAGACTGTTTTTGGTACTGGATCTATGTAGTGGCTACAACCATATCCCCATGGCAGAGGAGGCTAAAGAAAAGACAGCCTTCATCTGCCCTCTGGGTTTCTACCAATTTGAGAGAATGCCCCAGGGCATATCGGGGGCTCCTGCTACCTTTCAGAGAATGTTGGAGAAGGCTGGGAGACAAGAACCTATTGGAAGTCATTGTGTACCTGGATGACCTGATTGTGTTCAGAAGGACATTAAAGGAACACGAAGCTTAGCACGTGAATGAGTATGACCAGCTGGAAGTCATCTGTTTGAAAGTGTCTATTGACAAGTGCCAGTTTTGCCAGCCCTTGGTGAAGTTTGTCGGTCACATTGTTTTCTACCAATGGTGTACAGACCAACACAATCAAAGTACAGGCCCTCACTATCTGACCCAGGCCACACAACTTCAAAGCCTTACAGTCCTTCCTTGGATTTTGAAAGTATACAGACATTTTGTAAAAGATTACTCCATGATTGTGCACCTATTGAATGATCTTACTCAGGGATATTTATTCACCAACAGACAAGAAGAAAGCCCATTCCAGAGGGAACATACCTAAGAAAGAGTACCTGAAAGTGAATGAGCTGTTTGGTGACCGTTGGATGGATTAATGTGAAACAGCTTTCAGAGAAATTATCAAATGTCTGAGTGAAGCATCTGTGTTGGCTTTTGCAGTCCCCACTAAAGCGTATATCTTGCACATCAATGCCAGCCTTACTGGTTTGGGAGAAGAATTGTTCCAAGAGCATCTGGAGGGACTTTGGCGTGTAAAGTTTGCCAGCCACAGCCTGTCTCCTTCTGAAAAACATTATCCTTTGTGCAAGCTTGAGTTTTTGGCCCTGAGGTGGGCTGTGACTGAGAAGTTTCATGATTATCTGTACGGGGTCCATTTCACTGTCACACAGCCCATGAGATCTGTAGCCAGTCCACTACTGGACATCCCTAAGGTGCAGTACGCAGTTGGTAAGAGATCCTTCTCCTTTGCAGACCCCACTCTATGGCACTCTCTACCTCATGAGGTTCTTACCTGCCCCACTCTAGCATAGTTCAAAAAGAGTCTTAAACCCCTCTTTTGGTTGGTGACTCCCTGTAATTGTAACCATTGACCTATTGCTTCATTGGTATATCTCAGTCTGCTGCTCTGTAAATCTTGTGCTACTTAATCAACCTATAATTCTTTGAAAAATTGCTCCTTGGTGTACCATATTTGTACCATTATTTGTTTATCATATTTGTTACATTTCTTGCTGCAAATATTCACCTAATGTATATAACTTATACCTTTGTATCTGAATGTATATCACTTGTTATGTGTCTGTAAATGTTGTATATTTTCACCTACTGCTTGTAATTAATTCTGAGTAGCCCCTGAAAAAGGGACTGTCTTGTCTCAGTGGGCCTACCTGGTCATCAAAAATTTGAATAAATAAATTAATAAATAAATTGGATGGTTTTCAGCAGGCTGATCATGACAGATTAGCCGTGCTTGCTGGGCAGGGTTATGTAGATCAAAGGAAAGAGCTGACCTATGATTGGGTCAGCTCTTTCCTTTGAACTACATGAAGTTTCCACCCAGCAAGCCAGAACACTGTCATGATCAGCCTGGCTGATGACTGGTGTGATACTGATGAGCCCCTTTCAGACCACTCTGCATTGGACTGACAGTGTCAAACCCCTCCAAAGCCACTCTGGCAAGAAAATGTTCACTGCACGTGTGGACATGACAGACATACACAGGAATTTAAAATTAGTGATCTGTGGCAGAAACTAGCAGCCATCATGGTGGCACACACTAATTCCTAACAGAGAGACCCTGTGACCCCCTAAGAGCCCATCCAGTAGGTCCAGCCGTTACTCTGGCTTAAATGAAATCAGCATCACTTACCGGAACATCGGAGCTTCAAAACAAGCTGCTTCCCAGAGAAATCGGCTGTGGTACAATGATCCTACACTGTGTTAAAAGAGTCTGGCATTTCTGCGTGGTGTCCACATTCCAGGCCACGATTGCAGTGCCACCCAGTCTTCACGACACCCACCCTGAAGTGTGAGAGTCAGGCAGCACTTGGCAAAAGGTAGAGGGGGCAATGGCCGCATCAAGCTCCACCAACAACATGGCTCAAGAAATAGCTAACATGACAGGGATGCTGAGCAAAGTCCTGCAAGATACTTCTGAATTAAAACTGTCATCCATAAAAATAAATGAGGATCTGCGGCTGTTAGCTCTTCGAGTGGAGGGCTCCAAAAAAGAAACGAAGCAGCAGGCTGAACAACTTTCCCACCACGATGGATACCTGATAGAACACCACGGGCAGATCCAATATTTATTATCCAAAGTTGATGGCATGGAAAATAGATCTTGGAGGTAGAACATTAGAATTGTGGGCATTCCAGAAGGCATGGAGGGCAAGGACATGATTTCCTTTCTTAAAGACACATTACCAGCAATGCTAAAATTGGAGCACGATGTGCCCCCAGAACTCGAGCAAGCCCATCGCTCGCTTGCCCCGAACCTAAACAAGGTGAGGGCCCTTGCCCCATACTGTGCAAATTGTTGAGATACTCGGTGAAGGAACATTATCTTTGATTGGCCAGAGAACTAAAAATAGTGACATGGCAGGGATGCTCAGTCCAGCTCTACCAAGATTATTCACAGGAGCTCACAAAGTGCAGAAGAGCTTACACAGGAGTGAAACAACAGCTCTACAAAATAGGCACTGCCCATTTGCTGAGATACCCAGCCTTGTTAAGAGTTCAATACAATGGGGTTTTTCAAATGTTTATCAACCCTGGGGAGGTGGAGCAATTTCTGCTAATCTTACAGCCACCGACGAAGTCTGAAAGCAACCCTACAACGCCTTAACCACATGGCAGAACAGGAGGTTCCCATTCGCCCATGGAACTACCATCTGGCACAGCACAGAAAGAAGCCAAGCCAGGGAGGAATGGCAGAGAGTCCAGAGGGTCATTCCAGAAAGCCTGGAAGGGACACTCTAAGCAAAAAACCTATGCCCAGAAGAAATAGATCCAGGAGTCACTAGAGGTTGCAAACCCTTTCAGATGACAGCATGACTTCCCCAGCAGTAACACCAGTCAAGGTCTCTAACAGATACGAAAGAGATCTTCTGCCAACAGCCCTGGACCTAATGGGGAACCCTTAAAGTCTGACAATGAAAGATCCCACGGACCAGAGTTTGCTCACAGACAGCGTCCCACTTTGCAAAGACTGGGCTGAATGTGGAGGGGAACCGTTGGTCGAACAACAACTTCCAGTTTGAATGGTTGGGCTTGGTTGTTTGTAACCCTCAATCAAGCTTCTGGCTCTGTAGTGGCGGGGGGGTGAGATACTACCCTACCCTCTGGGCTATGGCCTCATACCGCTCGAGACTTACTGGAATTAGGATGCTTCCATGGGCTCAGTTATCCACAGCATGACACAGCTCAGAAGCCCTACCTTGAATATGCTAGGCTTTTCTTTGCCGAGCGGCCAGCTGCAGCCTGTGGTGGAACTGTCACCCCACAATAGCTGGTTATTGCTAGTAAAAGTTTGAATGCACTTGTTACTGCTGTTTTCTGCCTAACATGTTTTCGTTACAGGTCTCCACTCTCCCAACTTAGGTGGAAATGCTGGCAGGTGATACTGCTGTCTACGGCTTGGCGGCCTTTGCATTGTTGCAATATGTGGTGGCATGAGCTGCGGGCTGCACTTTAATCATATACTCCTTAGGGTCCTGTTGTTATTGTTTCAATAATTATTTGGATTTCTCAGCTTGTCTGGCCCCTCTGACCTGGAATAAGGTAATTACTAGGGTTTTTCTGAAGTCCCCGACCTGAAGGCTGCTACCTAGCTATCATCTGAGGCTGGAAGAGTGGGGGATAGCGCGAGACTCTTAAGCGCTCAAAGGGAATGTTTTACAATATGGAGGGCATACCCAATGTGTTTTTAGTGGGAAATGTTTATACCTTGAAGTATCCACTGTTTTATCCTATTACAGGTTTTCTCATTACTTGGGAATTAGTTTGGCTTTATAAATGTTGTTATACAAATTGTATATTCCTGTATTAGCAACTAAATAGGGGATCATAGGGTCCTGGTCAATATTATATAAACGTGTTTGTTACTGTCTCAGATGAAGGGCAAGTTGACGGTTTCCAGTAGATACAAGCTCGCTCCAAAGATGTTCTCTCGAGCATGGACTACTTATATCATTAGTGGCCAGGTTGTTTAAGGGACCCTCTTAGGCAAAGGTCTGGCACAGGTGACAAGGTATTGGGAGGTAGGATAAGGAGTTATAGAGGTTAAAATATCAGTTTATGGTATGGTTAGTGGGTCATGTGAGGTTTGGAGATGAGAGGGCAGACTATCTGGACTTCCGAGGGAAGATTCTAGGGACTGGTTTCCTGCACACAGGACACAACATGTTTTTTTTTATTTTTTGTTTGCTCTGGCTATGGACTCAGGAGATATTGGTAAAACTGTATTATGACGGGTAAAGATATGGTGACGGCCACCTCCTGGAATGTGAAGGGTCTGAACTCGCTTATTAAAAGAAAGAAAATCTTAGCCAGACTAAAATCCCTGAAATCCCAAATAGCCTTCTTGCAGGAAACTAAATTAAATCATTCAGAAGCTCAAAAACTGATGCGGGAATGGGTGAGGTGAGAGGCCCATAGTGCAGCTAACAAGACCAGAGATGGGGTATCTATATTATGTCACAAAAACTTAAAATGGAAGGTGCGGGAGAAAAGAGCAGACAAGGAAGGAAGATGAATTTTTGCAAGGGTTAATACTCCCACAGGGGACGTGTTATTAGCAAATCTATATGCCCCAAATGAAGACTCCCCGGAGTTCTTTCATAAACTCTCACAAGAACTAATGGAGATGGCAACAGGGGAGGTGGACATCATGCTAAGGGGAGACTTCAACCTGACAAAGGACTACCTTATGGACAGGTCGAATTCTAAGCCTGATACCCACACCCGATCCATCAGGACTCTAAAGGACATGCTCACTCTGCACAAACTGCAGGATATTTAGAGGATAGCCCACCCAGGCAGGAAGGACTACACATATTTCTCGAAGCCAAACAAGTTGCCAGTAGGATTGACTATTGGTTCACTTCCCCAAACATTACAGTAAGATCCTGGATGTCACAATAGCCCTCTGTACATGTCAGACAATGCCCCATTGACACTCTCCTGTGGCCTTCCACCCTTGCTCTAGATCAGTCAGTTGGAGGCTAGATCCCACTCTGTTACAGGAAATGGACTTTAAGGAATGGCTTCAGGGGAGGTAAAACATTTCTCTAATAACCCATGGGGTTCTGCCTCAGAGGCTGCCATCTGGGAGGCTTTCAAAGCCACAGTGAGAGGACATATTATAAGTTATGCCTCCCACCACAAGAAACAGAGAAAAAAAGAGGCCAGGAGTTGGAAAAGACACTGGGAGAGAAGGAAAATCAGTATAAGAGAGACCCCAAAAACTTCACAACCCAGAGCTGTTGCATGACCTCCTGGCTGTAAGAATGAAACTGAATATGTTAGCTTCCCAAAGCAGAACTTCAGATCTTATGAATGAAACATAAGTATTGGGCAGGAGGGAAAAAGCTGGGAAATTACTAGCATACAGACTTAAAAGCAACAGGCCGACAGGCATATAGCCCAACTGCAAAATAACAAGGGGAAAAACACAGTAGACCTGAAGCCATAAACCAAATCATGCTTTCCTACTATAGTTCCCTGTACAGCTCTCATATTACTTGGGACAAGACCAAATTTGACAAATTTATGGAAGGCACAGAAACTTCTCAAGCTACAAATGCCCAGAGTGAACAGCTGAGGCGGCCTATAGAGGGCATGAAATCAGGAGACTACATGAGGTATCCAAGCGCTCGCCTAGTGCTACAGTGCTCCCATTAACTGCAAGGTGCAAATGGCCTGAGTCTACACACTGAACAAACTCTTATGTTTGACCTGGGCTAGCAGTCTGACACCCCCATATGGACCAGCCCCATGGAGACTAATTAAGTACTGCTAACACGCTCCCATTAACTATACAGGTCTATAACCTAGAAGCCTTGCATTGTAATCCTTTTTTTCTCGCTATGTGTGCTGTTTTCTAGGTGTGACTTCAGTTACATTACCTAATTATGTTAGGAGGGACTACCTCCCCTAGAATAGGCTGGGCAGCCATAATCCCCCGACTGGCCTGCCCTCAGTGCATCCTACGAACTCTTGCATAAGACACTATTCGCTTGCAATCGCTGCGTAAGACAGGGGTTAGCCAAAGTTAATGGACAATAAATACAGCCTAAAACATATTTAAATAAGTAATCTTGAATTATGCATATTACTGCTGAAGACAGGGGTTAGCTAAAGTTGATGGACAGTCTACGCAACCTAAACATTTCTTAACAAACAATCTTGAATTGTGCATAACACTCCTGAAGATAGAGATTGCTAAAGCTGATAAGACAGTTTATGTTGCCAAAAACTCATTTTAACAAGTAATTTTGAATTTGTGTATTGTACTGCTGAAGACAGGGGTTAGATTAAGAAGCTAAGAAACACTTAGCAAAAGTCTAGTATAGTGCACATTTCCTAAAAGAATGTACTGAAGGCTGCAGAAAGTACAGTAGCCCTGAAAGGCTGAGCAGAAGCCCCCTTCACACCACTAAAACCCAGTATTACAACCTCTGCTACCTCAAAAGGGAATAGAGGACTGCTACGTCACAGAGGAGGCAGAGATCTTTCTGTGAAATTACACAAGAGCTCTACTGCCTACCAAACATGTCATCCGGAGGCAGTCCACAGCCCTCTCCCACCCTCCCACCCTGTCCCGGGATGGATGGGGTGGGAAGCCTATATCCTACTCCCCAATAGGGAGTTCTCCTGCAACACTCTTATACTTCCCTCTTATGGGTAGACACGATATTAGGCCATGGAGACCCTGACATCAGGGGACCCCTGGACTATGACACCCCTCCCAGGGACCTACACTACATCAAGACCCACCCTAACACACTAACTCTACTGATAGCCCATCAGCTAGTGAGACGGGGTGTATACTATGAGGTGCTCCACTTTTCAAGCAGGAGACTCAGAAGAAACCTAATACTGTCAGCCAGCCCTAAGCTACTTGGACTACTAGCAGCGCTGATTCTCCTTGCAGGCGACATCCAACCCAACCCTGGCCCTACCATTGCCAATACCTTAATATCTTCCCCTCTGGACCCTCACTGGGTATCCTCCAAGGGTTTCAAGATCACCCACATGAACATCTGCAGCCTCAGGCCAAAAATGCAAGAGGTACAAGCCTGGCTAGACCTCTACAAGCCAGATATATTCACCATATCAGAGACCTGACTCAAGGCCCACATCCTCGCTCATGAGATCGTGGCCCAAGGATACAACTCCTTCTGCAAGGACAGGGAGAGCAAAGAGGGGGCGGTGTGTTAATCTATATGAAGGACTGCCTAATGGTGTCTAACCTAACCCTGAAACAGGACTCCGCCCCAGACAGTGAATCTATATTTATATAGGTTACCCTCGGCCAGACCAAACACCTCACTATAGGATGTGTCTATAACCCCCCAAAGTCGGCCCTCCTATCTCACGAGTCAATCACCAGAACTATGGCCAAAGACATCTCCTTATAGCTCCTCATACTAGGGGACTTCAACTTAAACTGGGCTCATGATACCAACAAAGACCTCTTGTCCCTGACACAAGAGGCAAATCTGGTTCAGGTTATCTCAGAACCCCCCAGACTGAACCACAAAATAGAGAACCACACCATCCTGGACTGGGCTCTGGTGACAAACCCTAACAATATCCAGAAAGCTGGCCTTATAGCTGATGCCTTAAGTGACCACTCCCCTATATTCTGTGTCTAGAGGAACCATGTGCCCAAGGTCCAGCCCAGATTACTGACCGCCTGAGACTACTCAAACTTCTCGGCAGCACAATACAATGACTACCTCAACAGCCTGGATTGGAGCCCCATGAGGCTTCTCCGCTCCTTGGAAGAGGCACTAGAATACTTCCACAAATCACTGACTAAGGCAGCCAACCTCTTTGCACCACTGAAGCAGCTCAGGGCAAACGTACTGCTACAAATAGATCTCTCCAGAGCTAAAAGCCCAGATGATCTACTGTGACAAGGCCTGGAAGAGATTTAAGAACTCCTCTCTCCTGGCTGACCTTGTGACATACAAAGCTCTGTGCAATAAATGCAAGAGTGCCACAAAACTGGCCAAAAGAGAGTATACCACCTCCAAAAGAACAGCTTAGGGTAGCCCTAAACACTTTTGGTCCCACATCAACAAGCTGATCAGAGGAAACACCAGGACTGAACCTGGATCTGTGGAGGTCAACGGTAAGCAACTGAGCGACGGCCTACAAATTGCCACTGCCCTCAACATGCATTTCACCAACCTAGATGCTTTCAACGCTGGACTTCCCCCTCCGACCCCCGCACCAAACAAAGCAGAGCCCCCAAAACTACAACAACCATTATTTCACCTAAGGCTGGTCAGGACCAAAGAGGTACAGATTCTCCAAGGGCCCTGAAAATCAAAGGCCCAGGAGGACCTGATGGAATTAACCCGAGGCTACTCAAGGATGGCACCCTATCCCTCTCCAGACCTTTGACCTGGCTCATAAATAGATCCCTGCTGGAAGGAACTGTTCCCCACCAGTGGAAACAGGCAAATGTGGTTCCCATACACAAAGGCGGCTCCAGGGAGCACACCAGCAGCTACAGGCCAATCTCCCTGCTCTGTTTGCTGGCCAAACTGCAGGAAAGGCTCATATACAGGCAACTCTGTGACTATCTGGAGACTCACCATCTATTGGCCTCCTCTTAGCACAGTTTTCGTAAAAACCATGGCACAGACACTGCCCTCACAAACCTCATGACGGACATACTCAGAGACATGGACAAGGGACCCCCTTCCGGGCAGTATTCATTGATCTGTCCAAGACCTTTGACCTTGTCGACCATAGCCTCCTGCTAGATAAGCTGAACAACATAGGCCTAGACCCACTTGCTCTCAAGTGGTTTGAGAGCTACTTATCTGATCAAGCCCAAAGAGTCATCTGGAAGGGAGCACTATCAGACCCGCTACCCTTAAAAAGGGGAGTACCTCAGGGCTCAGTCCTGGGTCCCCTACTATTCTCCTTGTTCACAAACAACCTAAACCTACACTGCGGGAGTAGCTCGGTAGTACAATATGGGGATGACATAGTCATCTACAGCTCTTCAGACAATCTGGGCAGACTTGGCCTCTCACAAACTGACCTCACAGAGCTTTAGGTCTGGCTAAAAACAAACAGAATGGTCCTGAATGCAGGCAAAACCAAAGCCATGCTGTTCAGTCCCAGATCTCTGGGGCAAGACAGGACCAACGCCCTACAGATAAACTCACTTGAAGGGACCAGCATTGAAGTGGTGCCCTCCCTAAAATATCTAGGGCTCACACTAGACCAAGGCCTCACCTACAAGTCCCATGTGGAACAAGTGACCAAGTCCATCCATGGGAAACTTGGAATCTTGTATTAGATCAAGGATCAGCTCATACCTAAAGCTAGGCTCTCCATTGACTCCAGCGTCCTGCTCCCCTCCCTGACCTATGCTGCCCGAGTAATACAGGGTATGGCCAAGGCGGAGGTCCACCGGCTGCAGATGCTATACAACAAGATAACGCAGTTCGCTACCCAGGATCACTCTAGAAGCCACCACTGTGTAACACTGGCCAAATTACAGTGGCCTTCTCTTGATGCCTGCCTGCAATACCCCCTCCTCTGCCTAGCATTTAAGCTGCTCAGGCCAGTAGCCCCACCCAGCCTCGAAGCTATCCTTGCCCCTAAGCACAACCCTCAGACCCTGAGGTCCTCAGGGCAGACTCTGCTGGAAACCCCCAGGATCAGGACCCATGTGGGTGGCAAGTCATTCTCAGTCACAGCCCCTAATCTGTGGAACAAACTTCCACCAGTGGTACAGGAAGCCCCCACCCTCATGAACTTTTGCACCAGGCTCAAGACACACCTGCTTGAGTCCAGCACTTGTCGTAGTCAGGGCACCTGACAGACCACCCCACCCCCACCTACCACTTCAACCACCTCACTTGCAAAACCCTGGCACAGAAGCTCCCCATCTCAGTTACTCTCCTATGCTCTCCGCTCGGCTATACCATTATAGATAGAATGCCATTATTGTTCTGCAAATATGACAAAATATCTATAACTATTGTACTTGTATTTATTTTGAAACCTTCTCCCTTCCTGTATCTCTCCATGTGATGTCTCCCTGGGTCACCCCTGAAAAAGGTCAGTGTCAGTGGCTCAGTAGGTAGCACACTCGCTTCTGAGGCCGGGAGATCAGAGGACTGTGGGTTCAGTTCCCACATCTGGCACTTGGTTAATATCCCAATACTAACACTGTAGTGCAGCATGAGAGGGGTGCTGCACTTCTGAGGTGCCGTCTTTCGGATGAGACATTAAACCGAGGTCCCATCTGCCTAGATTGGTGGTAGTTCAGGTGGATGTTAAAGATCCCATGGCACTTATCAAAAAGAGTATGGGAATTTCCCCGGTGTCCTGGCTAAATTTCCCTCATTCACTAAACATACCACTAGCAGCTTAATCAGGTTCAAATTTAGTTGCTTACCATCTGTATCCGGTCGCCCTGAAAAGGGACTTCTAGGCCCAGTGGGCCTACTGGGTCAACAAAATTCAACAAACAACAAACAAACAAATAAAATTGGTAAGATAGCTTCTAGGAAAGCCCGGGGTGGCTACTCAGCTGACTTTTACAAGGCAATACAGGAGACAATATCCCACCCCATGAGGGACATGCTACAAGAGGCCCTACAAAAGTAGGTATTCTCTGCCACTCTTAGAGAGGCGATTATTACAGTCCTACCAAAGGAGGGGAAAGACCACACTCTTTCAGCAGGTTATAGGCCCATTTCGCTCATTAATGTAGACACCAAAATGCTTGCCAAGGTGTTAGCAGCCCAATTGGAAAAAGTCCTCCCCTGCCTGATCCACACCTCCCAAGTAGGCTTCCTGAAGGGCCGAGCCAGTGCTGACCACCTTAGATCACTGGTATCCATTATCCAAAGGGCAGGGCAAGTCCCCACTCCTGCTGCAGCCATCTTGGTAGATTTCAAGAAGGCCTTTGACTCAGTGGAGTGGGACTTCCTCTATGCGATGCTTCAGCACTACAACTTTGGCAGTGTCTTCAGGGGCTGGGTTAAAACTCTCTACACCTCCCCCATGGCCAGACTGCTGACCAATAACATTATCTCCGAAATCAATTTCACAGGGGTACTAGACAGGGTGCCCACTGTCTCCAGTGCTGTTTGTGCTAGTCGTAGAAGCCCTGGCTAGTGCAGTGAGGGAGCACCCCAGTATTAGGGGTATAGATAATGGGAATGATTCATACAGTGCAATGCTGTATGCTGATGATTGCCTCATTTTAACCGATGACTTTCTTGCCAGTGTGAAGTACATTGTGGAATTATTGCAATCCTTCTCAGACATCTCAGGCCGAAGGGTCAACCAAGGTAAAACAGAAGTCCTCCCCTTAAATACAGAGCTCACATCTGAAGATATCTTCAAAGTGAGCTTAGCTAATGCTAAGATGGGTATTAAGTATCTGGGAATTAGGGTCAACACTAATGTGTCCTCCCTGCCAGAGGTTAACTTCTCTCCCCAGTTACTAGCCTTAAGGAGGACTCTCAAAGATGGAAACAGTTGAACCTTTCCCTGCCAGGAAAACTAGCGGCAATCAAAATGATGATTGCCCCAAGGGTATTCTATGTGCTATCTCACCTAGCCATTGAGATTCCAAAGAAATGGTTCCAAAAACTGGACAACCTAATGAGGGCCTTCCTGTGGGAGAATCAAACTCCTTGATATAGCAGAGCCAAACTTCGAGCTCCTTGAAATGGGGGGGGGTGCCTCCCACATTTCCAACACTATGCATATGCCTTTTCGTTGGCGGCCACCTGTAAACTGTTTCAGGAGAACACTGAAAACTTACCAGCCTGGGAAGCCATTGAAAGGAATGCCTTTCATGGGAATCATTTTACAGGTTACCTGGGCAGCCCTCTCCCACCCAAATTCTGACACCGATTGACAATTGAAGCAGCTCACAGGGCCTGGCACCAAATAGGGGCTATTAGTAAGACATGTCTGAATCCAGGGAAGCACCTTATTCTCTTGAACAGCCCTAGCTGGACCATTGATCAGAAACCCCTGTTGTGGGAGGACTGGAAGAGGAACCAGATTAATAAGCTGAATGACATCCTAATGGGAGACGGATACACCCTAGACAGCTTCACCTCCTTGCAAGAAAGATACAAGCTAGAAAAAAAGGATTTTTTGGAGATATTTACAGATGAGACACACTTATTCATGCTGGCGTAAAAGAGGGTGTCCTTGTGTTATATGTCAACATAATGTAAGAGCCACTCATAATAAACTGCCTTTAGATAGTTGGCTACAATTACAGAAGGGCCTTGCGGGCCACATTTCTAAGTTTATGAGGGAAAACCTGCCTGACCGCTCTCTACCTGCCAAAGGGAAATGGCAAAGCATGCTGGGCTCCACTGTCACTGTGGGTATGTGGCAGCGTAGCTAGACTACAGCTAAGAAAGTCTGTGGAGATCCCCGGAATTTCCTTATCCAAAATAAAATACAACACCTTTGGTACCACACTCCAGCAGTCCTTAAAAAAATTGACTTAATATCGGATGATGTGTGCTGGAGGTGTGATGCTGCAGTAGCAGATCTACTACATGTTATTTGGCAATGTGGTCCCATTCGTTCCTATTGGTCTGAAATACTTAAATGCTGCTCCATTAGTCTTGGGAACCAGGTCCCTATCTTACTTATGTTCTGGATCCTGGGGATTCCCCTTACCGAACACATGCTATTGGGCCCACAACTTGCATGGCTCTTGCAGGCCTCTGTGGAAGCCAAATAGTTACTTCTGTGCATGTGGTGAACCAAGGAGATCCCTTCCCTCACAATGTGGCTGGTAGCCATGGCTAAGCTGGCTAATTATTCTAGGCTTATGCATCTAGCCAATGGCATCTAGCAAGCCTTCTTGGCCAAATGGACTCCGTTTATGCACTATATCCAGGGCTCATCTCCTACTTCCATTACTCCCCCTGACAAGGACATGCTAAAGCCCCCTTGATGGCCACAACCCAGTCCATACACCCCCCCAGTCTCCAATAGCATATGTGTTGGTGAGATCCCCCCACTGCCACTCATCCTCAGAACTTCATTGTTTTTAAATTGTCATCCAGATTTGTCCCACATCCAAACCGTTGGTTTGTGTATTATGAATTAATTGTGAATACCTAACTGTGCTACAATATGGAAAGTATGAATTGTTGTTGTAATTGCATTTCTGTTGAGATGTATGCTTTGTTTCTGTAATTCAATAAAAAATATTTAACTGCAAAAAAAAATAGTGATCTGTAATAATTTAATGGGTTTATTTGGAGAGCTTCTTATGGGTCAAACAGTATTGCCTCTTGTGTCCTAAGAATAACAGAATGGCTCCCCTTCAGTCTGCAGTCCTCTAATCCTAAGAATGCCTGAGGTGACACTCATATTCATAAGAGGCCCTCCAGCTGGACCCATTAACTTATATTGTAAAGTCCCAGCAGTAGCATGTCAGGGAAGGAGGCAGAGGAATGGTCTTACAACATTAACATTGCTAGGTAGACTAACAGACCAATCAGCGTGCCTTGCATTACTAATTATACAAGACTGCTCCCTTCCTGGGCACACAGTCACATGTGAGTACTCTTAATCCCATAAGAGAATCTCATATGCTAAGCCACTGTAATGCGCTTCTCACTGACCCCTGGTGTCATCAGCATTCTGAATAAAACAAGGATTTTTAAAGAAACAAAGTTAGTGATCTTTAATAATTTTATGGGTTAATTTGGAAGGCCTCTTACTGATCAAAAGTGTTACCTCTTGTGTCCGAAGAATGACAGAATCCTCACCTTCAGTTCGTAGTTGTCTGATCCTGAGAATGCACAAGGTGACACTCATATCCATAAGAGGCCATAATTGGACCCATAAAGTTATATTGTAAATCACAGCAGTGGCATGTCAGGGAGGAGGAGGAATGGTCCTGCATCATTAATAATGCTAGGCAGGCTGACAGAACAGTCAGTGTGCTTGCATCTAATTATGTCAGGCTCCCAGGCAGCGCACTGTTGATGTCAAATGGCAACGACAATAGTGTCTTATGAGCAGTACTCTACAGGATAGGGAGGGCAGATCAGAAGCTTTAACCTGAAACTGGACTTGTATTGTCCCCAGTCAATGATCAGGGGTCAGGGACTCCATTGTCATGAAGGGCCCTTTGAGAGTAGGAAGGTAGGCTGGGGAAGGAGGGGGACTTTTGGTTTGTTTGTTTTTTGAATTTGTTGACTGGGAAAAGAGGGGGCTAGGCAACTTAGCCTACTTTCAGCCATGTCCCAGGGTTTGGCGGGAGAGAGCTACAGATGGAAACCAACTGAAATGGAACCAAATTAAGCTGTAGCCTGTTAGTGATATTATTAGCTTACTGAAAAAATAGTGTCAGCTCCTGGCACCATGCCAGCAACAGGTGGTAACACAGAAAATGTAGCCCTGTTTGATTCTAAAGCCTCAAAATATTTTTTTCTTTAATGATTATGTGTTTTTGAAACATTTTCTGTGCTTGGGTTCAATGTCAAGCATTTTGACAAATATATAGCACAGTTTTATCAACATACAACAGTAAAACTCTTGCTCTTCCTTGGTTTGGCAGGCTTCAGAATATAATAAATGAGCAGGACATCTTAAGTGTACCATTTCAGTGTCACGCTTGATGTTTTATTGACCCTGACCCATTAAAAGATGTTTATAGCTCAGTCACACTCACGGGAGGCTTTGGAACAGCCAACATGATACCATAAAGCTGCATCTTTAGGATTTACATTTATTTAGTTGATGTTAAGGTGCAACCCCTAACAAAAAATATTTGAATCTCCGTTTTACAGATAATTTTGTATTAGATGATTGACCCTGCTGGTATTTTATGGACTTTACATAATATAAATATCAATCAGTTTAAAACAATTTATTGTATAAGTTTCATATCTTGCAAGATGAACAAAACAGTATACATATTAAAACGTATATTCTATTCTTATTTAAAACATCAAATAACCAAGAATGCTATGCATCAGCGACCATGTGCAAATCTACAAATCTGCAGGATGTAGATACTTAGAACAAAAGGTAAATTACATCCCTTTCTTAAAACCTTGGTCTGTTAAAAAGTCTGCAAATTGTTAGTTGTCTATGTACACCATTGTGGGGTATGTACTATGAGTATACTCAGTCACAACTCAAGAGTATTGACAACACAGTATGAACAATAATACAATATCAGACTGTTAAAATATGGTATTTTTAAAAGCACAAACTTGTAGTTTTGGTTTCTTGGGATTACCATCTATATTTTACTTTTTATTCTTTACTTACAGTATTTCCTTTACTTTAAAAAAATGATTATATTAAAATGCCATTGGAAAACTCACCTACATTATTGCTGAAATATCACATGACCATACATTAAAATGTATTACTTCACACCGTTTTGTGTTACTGTTTACCTTAGTGGCTGTCCATGTTTAAGCTATGTTTGATTGTGTATTGAATTTACTGATGCTGGAATTCTATGAACATACAAAATTGCCAGCAGAAACAGGCCTCATGGTCTATCGAATCTGCTCGAGTGTGCAGCTAGCCCCTCATCACACATCTGTGCCTCCCACTCTCCCTTCTCAGTATCCCTTACCCTTACCCTGTTCCAACCCATCTTGAAACTGCCCACAGTCTTACAGGACACTATCTCATCTGGTAAGGTGTTCCATTTGTCCACCACTCTTTCCGTGAAAAAATGTTTCATCTCCCTCTTGAACCTTCCCCCCTCCAATCTCAGTCCATGCCCTTTTGTGTCCCTCCCCCTTCTCATTCGAAAAATCCCTTCTGTGTTGGTCTTGTTTATCCCGTTCAGATACTTAAAGGACTGTATCATATCCTCCCTATCCCTCCTCTCCTCCAGTGAATACATAGTCAGCTCTCCCAGCCTGTCTTTGTAGGGTTTGCTTTCCAATCCTTGGATCACCTTTGTGGCTCTTCGCTGCACCTCCTTCAACAATATGATGTCTTTCTTCAGGAATGGGCATCAGTACTGCACCCAATACTCCAGGTTGGGCATGACCAATGACCTATACAGGTGCAGGATAACCTCCCTCCTTCTGCAGGAGATCCCTCTTGCAGTACACCCCAGCATTTTGTTGGCTTTTGCTGCCACCTTCCTGCACTGAGCAGAGTTGTTCATGCTCCCCATAATGATCACTCCTAGGTCCTTCTCCTCTGTGGAGCTCCCCAACTGTACCCCATTCGAGTGATAATCCCTCCCCTGATTCCTGGCTCTGAAGTGCTTAACCTTGCACTTCTTGGTCTTGAATCCCAAACTGCCATGTTTCTGCCAACCCTTGCAGCTTAGTCAGGTCCTCCTGCAACCCCTTCCACCCCTCCGCATCATCAACCACAGTTCCCATTTTGGTATCATCTGTGAATAGGCTGATCTTGCTCTGGATCCTGTGTGAGATATCTGCAATAAAAGTCCCAAACAGCACCGGTCCCAGTACCGATTCCTATTCTTGTGGTACCCCTTTCATCACTGCTCTCAGTGACAAAAGGGCCCCCCTCCACCACCACCACCCTTTGCTTCCTTCCCTTTAGTCAGTTTGTGATTCATTTCACCATTTTTGGTCCCACCCCACATATTCAAGTTCCCCCCCTAACCTCCCATGCAGCATTGAATCAAAGGTCTTGCTGAAGTCCAAATACAGGACATCCACTACATGGCCCTTGTCCAGTTCCTGTGTCACCCAGACGTAGTACTCTACAAGTTTTCTCAAGCAGGATCTGCCTGCTATAAACCCATGCTGTTGACCATCCTGGAGACTGTTTTCCTCTAAGAAGCTCACTAGCCTTTCTTTTAGTATGGTCACCATGAGCTTTCCCACGATCGATGTGGTGCTCACTGGCCAATAGTTTACTGGTTCATCCATTGGGCCACTTTCATGGATGGGAACCACATGGATCATTCTCCAGTCCTGTGGTACACATCCCATGTCCAGGGAGGATTTGAACAGGTTGGCCAGTGGCCCCACCAGGACCTCTGCCAACTCCCTTAGTACTCTAGGGTGAGTGTCATCAGATCCAGGTGCTCTGTCCACCCTTAATGCCCTCAACCCATCTAGTACCCTGCTCTCTGTAATCCCTACATCTGTCATCCCCCCCCACCAACTCTCCTTGTCTGGGGTATCTGACTCCTTCTTTTGCGTGAATGCCGAGGCAGAAGTGTTCATTCAGTGCCTCTGCCTATACCACGCCTTTCTCCACCCACCCCCCATCTTTCTTAATCCTCACTAGCTGATCCTTGCTCTTTCTTCTCTCCCTCTGATGTAGCGGAAGAAGTCTTTTCTCCACATTTCATTTCCTGCACCAGTCTAAGCTCCCTGGATTCCTTGGCTGCCCGAACAGTCAGGTAACCTCCCTAGACTTCTTCATGTATGCAGCCTTATCTTCACCTCTCCCTGATTTCCTGCACTTTCAAAATGCTGCCCTCTTGGCCCTCACCCCTTCCATAACTTCCTGTGTTAGCCAACTGGGTTTCATTGTCCTTCCCTTCTTGCTTTTCTTCCTAGTGCAAGACTCTATTGCCTCCACCAGGCTTCCTTTATGATGTCCCATTTCTGGTCTGTATCTATGTATGGTTGCATTCCTGCCAGGTGCCTGCCCCAAATATCCCCCATCTTCTTAAAGTCCACCCCCCAAACTCAATCACCCTTGTACCTGTGCCCCCTGATTCCCTCCCCATGGTGAGCATGAACCACACCAAATAGTGGTCAGTCCCAGCTAGTGGTCCCTCCACTTCCAGATTTCTTACAGGTTTCCTGTTATCTAGTACAAAGTCCAGAGTCCTTTCTAACAGAGTCGTCCCCTGGACCAACTCTGTTAGAAAACTCTCTAGCTTCTAACAGGACCCACCCTTGCACTCATGGTGGATGGGGTGCCCCACTCCACCCCAGTAGGTTGAAGTCCCCCACCACCACTGTGCTCCCCTTCCTGAAGACCCTCCTAATTTGTTCATCTAATTCCCTATCTAGGTCAATCCCCTGAGCCAGTGGCCTATATACCACCCCCATTCTCAGTGTCCTATTCTTTGTATCTTGTAACTGCATCCATAGTGCTTCTGTCCTCCCCTCCTCCCCCCCTTCCTCCCTTATGTACTGTATCCCTTCCCTTACATAGATTGCTACTCCCCACCATTCCTCTTAGCCCTATCCTTTCTGAATAACCTGAACCCCGGAATCATCATATCCCAGTCCTGGTGCTGGGTGGACCACATTTCCATGATGGCCACAATGTCCACCCCCTCCACCACCAAGAGAGCCTGTAACTCTGCTGTTCTATTCCTTAGACTTCTTGCATTCAGTGAGCTCACCCTACAGGCTGTTTCCTCCCCTCCCCTTCCCTATTCCTATTCTTACCCCCCTTATCCCTCCCTGTGCCACTTCCCCACTGCCTTTACCCATAACTAGGAGGGGTGAGCTCACTAGGCTCCCCTTTATGGACCTCTTTCCTATCAGCAGTCCCCTCGCCACCCTCCTCTCCTAGGTTTAAATTCTGTATTACTTTAACCCCACACACACACACCCACATCCACACTTGATATTAACTCTCTCCTCCCTTGGGTTGCTTCTGGAAATAAGATATATATATGTTTACCCACGATAGCCCAGCTGAAACACAACATCTCATTTCCAATGGGGTCCTACTTGACCCATTCCCACAGCTGGATGGACTGGAGTAGTAAGAGTTTACTTGACTCACCCAAGTGCACCTACTGAGTATTTGGCTCTAGCAGTTTTGAACCACTGCATTCCTAGGTCCCAAGCTGGGAATCCTAAAATGAGATAATAAAATGAGCTACATGCTCAGTTTGCTCTCCTAGCCAAAACTTGTAATAAATAAACATATATTTGTCAAAAAGGACATAACTGGCAAAGAGGCTGAGAGTATCCTTTAGTACAGCTATTCAGATATTTGGAGGGTTGCAGTGTTGGATCAAGATATTTTAAAAGGGTCTTGTAGCCATAATGATAGGAGTCAGAGTTAAAGGCTTTGAACTATTCAGTGAGGAGGCTGAGTGCTACTGTCTATTATCTTGTACTGAACATAACTCAAGGTATTAGATGATGATAAATTTCATATTTGTTGTATAAGAACTAAATTATAATATGTTGGATTGCTTATTTGCCATTTAAATGTCAAAGGGTCCTGCTGCCACAGGATCTTTAACAATGCTGGATCTGCTTGGTTCTCATACTGTTGTCTACCACTTTTCAAAGAAGTAATTAACCATGGTGGATTGAACTGCTTGAGCATGCTTTGGCTACAGGATTCCTACACTTTGCTCATGAGCCATTGTATGTTAACACCTTCTAAATTTAAACAGTGTCTACAAGCCCCAGGATACAAATCACATAGGATGGATGGGGCTTACTCAGCTAATTATATTATTCAGAGCTTATTTCTCTGTACTAGGAAGCAAGCTGAGATGACTCAAACTCATTCACTTGTGTCCTCCGCTGGTGACATCGGGCAGCCATTGTTCACTAATACCACAGCACTAACCCACTGTATCCTATCCATATCCTTTCTTTTTGCGTTGGCTAAGGTTGTTTTATTCAAAGTATTTAATTAGCTGTTCAGTAGAAGCCACCTAGCTTTAATTTAAATGGTCTAAAGGAAATAATGAAAAGTTTGATCAAAGCTTGCATAGAAACAGAGCAGTAGCATGTTCGTGTATTTTTATTGTTCTGATCTCACTGCTCTTAGGGGCTTTGAGCTGAAACCTTGCTGCTCCTAGGTACAGTTTGTCTATACATAAAACAAAAAAGCATGCTTTTAAATGAGATCAAGGAGTCACATGTTGAAAACCTAGCATCCCAGCTGATGTGGGAGGAACCAGAGAAAGGGAACTAAGAAAAGCTTAATACCTTGCAATCTCTCTTTTCAGTTAACTCATAGTTGGCTTTAGCTGGACACATGGGTGTCATTATCAGTATTGTTAAGAGAACTACAGTATGCAGATTTAGCAGAGTGAAAGGATTCACAAGGAAATGTCAAATTTGCAGACTTACAAAACAAGTGTCTGCAGCAAAGGCCAGATTCCCAAACAGTCATCAACAAACCAATAGCTTAACCACAAGGAACATTTGTAGGATGGATCCAGCTATATTGTAGAAACACCGGGCATGTAGCTAAGCTTTTCCACTTGAGTCAGTTTGAAAACTAGGATGATCAGATTCTGATTTTCAGATTCAGATAATTCAGTATCTAATCTAAAAGTTAAGGTTTAGGATTTTCACATGTAGTTGTCAAAAATCCTATATTATAATTAATCAGATTCGGATGTGATTTGGATTCTGAAATCTGAAATTTGCAGTTGAACCTGCAATTAAAGTACTCGGATCTAAATTGCATTTCAGATTGGGATACTTCAAAATTCCAAAAATGGTCCAGCAAATTAGATTTTGAGAAATCTGATCACCCCTAGTTTAAAACCAAAGGACCAAAGCTTCCTGAAATTGCTCAACACCCTGCTTCTGTGTATTTTAACACTTTGCCCTGGAATAGATTTTCTTTTTAAATCTGGCTTCAGCAAATAGTATACCTTGAAAATTTATTAAAATGTATTTATTTGTTTGTATTTGTTCAGGTAAGTGCACCAGACAAAAGATGCATATTTTCAGGCATGACCAGGAAGAGTACAATACAAAAACAACAATGGCAACAACCAGCCCCAGTGGTGTGGAAAGTTAAGGCCCTGGACACCTTACCTCCACCCATGATGATGATGTGGGTTCTAGAATGGACCATAGTCTCTTGGGGGTAGGCCAGTGGATGGAGGATTGAGCATCCCAAGGACAGCTCTCCTCCTTTGGGGGGAGCACCTCCTACTTACCTTCCACCCAGTGGAGGCAGGGTGGCAGCACAATGGGACCAGCAGTTGTGGACAGGAGGCGTGATGATGGAACTGGTATATTCAACAAGATGCACACATGTGGCTGCATCATATGCAGTTCCTGGTGGACAAAAATTGAAGGAAACCACCCTGGCTTGCTTGGCAACCCCTGCAAGCCCCACAAGATCCTACATTACAGTCCACCCACCTAACATGGCTCTGTGAAAGTGGTGGTTAATCTGTACATTCATGAGATGGGTCCTTGATGGGGCTGGGAGCGATGCCATTGGGACCAGGGGATGACAAATATGAAAAAGGAATGAAAAAATAAGTGGCGGCAACACGGTAATACAAAATAATGGTAATATGACAATATAAGACAGGGTAGCATGTCACCATTAATAACAGTGACAATTACAACAAATGTTTTTTTGTTCTGCTGCAGTATAGACATCATAAGTCAATTGACTGCTGAGCAGCTGATTGGCAGTTGTGCTACTGCTGTCATGCTGTAGCAAAGCATGGTGAGTAGAACTTTCAAAAAAAAAGGAAGTGGACAAAATGAAAAAAAGGACTTGCAGCATGTTTTTATACCATACGCTATATAAAATAGTTCACTGCTGAGGTCCTTTTGTCCTGGTCTGGGTAACCACTCAGTGAAAGAATATCTCTGTTGTGTATGGGCTCCCATACACTATTCTATATATACTATATACAATATATACATATATTTAACTTTCTTAATAAAAACACCTATGTCATCAAATACCTGCTTCTTCCAGTATCATCTTAGTTTGAATCTGAAGGCGAGGGTACCAGCAACAGAAATCTCCTCAGGAGTGCATTCCAGAGTGTGGGGCAGCCATGAAAAAAGCCTGATCACATATGGACTTCAAATGGGACACAGACATCTATAACAGCCAGTATGTAAACTGTCACATCTGTGTGTGGAATGGGGAAGCAAATATTATGTCAGTCTGATTTTGTTTGTCTCTGGTTACTAAAGATTGAAATATCCTATCTAAATATATTTTTGTAATTGTTATTGTATTTGAAACATAAATAATTGTACCTATTGCAGAAAGGACCTCATTGTAAATGAGCTTTGCTCAATGAGCCTTCTGTTCATATGAAATATGAATAAAATGTTACCATACCATACCATACCAAAGAGAAAGAATCAGTTTCTACATCACTGCACCCTCATGTTCCTTGTGAAATGATGTCAAATTGCACACACACAAAAAAAATGTGTGACTTAAATTCTTTTCCTTTTTTTTATTTTATTCTTTTGGTAACTGGGTAAGGCCCACTAGGCACAAGTAGCTGTTTTCAGGGGTGACCCAGGAGCACTGGAGTGGTCAAGTGACTTGCTTAGAGTCACACAGTATGAAAGTGGAGGTTGTGGAAATCAAACCCAGATCTGCTGGAAGTGCTATACTCATTCACAACTTGTTACTCCAACCATTAGGCTACACTTAACCTTTTCTAAGATTTTATAGGGAACATAATCCTTGCATTACCTTTGTTTTAATATAATTGGAAATCTGGGCACATATGTTGCCTCCTCAGTGTCTCTGGTGTACTTTTCATTTGTTCATGTTCAAATGATATTTTTTTTTATTTTTAAAGAGTCTTTTCTTGATGCTGCCTTTCCTTGTCTAATTTTTGTTTTCATAATTACAGTTCATCAACACTAATTCAGCCAGCCAGTGCTGCCAATTGTCTTGCACCTGAGACCTGCTTTATAAGCGTAAGAGGACCGCTCACTCAAGATTTAAAAAATTGGAATGTTTCTCTTACACCATAGGGGTGTAGGGTTGTTTTATTAAAACATGTTTTGTAACTTAACTTTTTTTAAACTAAATACATTATAAATCAGGCTGTTTATAATGTATTATTAGGAGTGCAGAGTCACACATTTATAGTTTCAGAGTGTCCTCTTGCCTCCTTATGGTGCTAGAACTGCTCCCCTTGAGTTTACGGTTATAAAGTAGCAGTGAGAAAAGGAAGAACATGATTGGCTTAACCTCACCATGTGACACAGTTACACAGACACAGATACACAAAAGGTGATAGCAGATAAGGACCATGTGGCCCACCTAGTCTGCCCCATTTCCTACCTAATGCATTACCACAGATCCTAGTTGATCTGTGGCACCCCTCTACCCTATTCCTAGAGTACTCTTATGTCTATCCTATGCATTCTTGAATTACTATACTGTTTTTGCCCCACCACCTCTGCAGGAAGGCTTTTCCAAGCATCCACAACTCTTTCTGTGAAAAAGTACTTCCTCATGTTGCCCTGAGCCTACCCCTCTAGCGTGATATCATCGCCCTTGTTTGTTGTACACCTTCTTTTCTGAAAGATGCTACCCTCTTGTACCTTGTTTATACCCCTGATGGACCTGAATGTCTCTATCACATCCCGCACTCTCTCTTCTCCTCCAGGGAATACATACTGAAGTCTTCTAGTCTTTCCTCATGTGACTTTTGGTGCAGTCCTTGCACCATTTTGGTTTCCCTTCTCTGAACTGCCTCTATTTTGTTTATGTCATTCTGGAGATGTGACCTCCAGAACTGGACACAGTACTCCAGATAAGGTCTCACTAGTGATCCATACAGTGGCATAATCACCTTCTTTTTTCTGCTGGTGACCATGCACTACAATTTATTTTACCACACAACTGCTTCTCAATTAAGTATGAAATGGCTTTTTTACACATTTTCTTGTCTGGAGAATCTGTTTTTAGAGTGAATAACCTATTCCAGTGCGTGCAGTAAGACTGATCTTATTGCACTTCTAAAGTGGTTGAAAGCACTAAGCACCACCTTTTGCTTCACAACTTACCTGTGGCATGCAATAAGATTTGTCTTACTGTACAACCTGTTGTGGATTATTGCTAATTTCTGCCACTCTAAGAATGCATAAAAAGACACCTCTGACCACTATAAATCATTACAACATTTGCAGTCAATCAGATTTTAAACATTCTAGACAAAGAACCATATGGCAGCCTCTTACATAAGCAGTTCTAAAACTCCAAAGTTCCATATTCGGTTGGCATAATTCATTTACCACACTGGGGATTAATTTATGTACTACAAAAGAAAACATTTTGATTTTAAATTGAAGTTACACATAAAAAGGTTTTTTTTTTTAAATGATCCATAATATGTTTATATGTACTGTTCTTTTGTCTGCTAAATAGAGTAAGTTAAGTGGGTCTCTGCAGGGTGTCTCTTATGGTATACGAGACACCAAATGTGGCATTTGTGCTAGAGGATCAAGAAACAATGCTGGATCAGAGGATCATGAATCTGAGTGGTTCTGGATGCCCAAACCTCATGACAGTAGTCTCATAAACCAAACAAGACACCCTGTAGGGCCCTATTAACCTATTACAAATTACTTGAGTTGGGTACAGTGATTTATAGTAAGTTTTAACTGTGGGTATTTATTTCAGAAGTTAAATGATGCCATCCTCCCACTTGCTGTGAGGCCGAATGCCTCACTCCTAATGTTCCTGCATAGGAGATCACTGTACACAGGATGAGAGGCGCAATGGCTCTGTGCAATGAT
Source organism: Neoceratodus forsteri (assembly GCA_016271365.2). Lineage (NCBI taxonomy): Eukaryota > Metazoa > Chordata > Ceratodontiformes > Ceratodontidae > Neoceratodus > Neoceratodus forsteri. Next base: position 536,819,487 of record CM028137.1, on the reverse strand, counting down.
TGGCTTGAATCACATAAGTGATTTATAATGGTTATAAGAGAGCCTTTTATAAGTCCTTTTTGTGTCAGAAATACAGTGCACAGCACTGCTTAGCATTCTCTTACAAAAGAATTCAAGAAGGCACTCTTCTAACAATACGAGATGACAGAACTGTACATACTATAGAGCTGGTGCCACTACTGCAGAAACAGCAATGGGCGCAATGATACATACTGGCAGGAGTGCTGGGAGTCAAGTATGTGATATTGTTCTATAAAGTTCAGAAATGGCACAAGTGAAGAAAGAATTCTGCGATGTAATCCACCATTTGAGACAGGCATGCACCATCAACCTTCAGAATCCCACATTCTCCACAAAAAAGATTGCCAATAGCTGAATTGCCTGCATTTTCATGGTTGCTGCATACAGTTCCCATGCAACAGCATGATTGGGTGGGTATTTTGTATGACGTGGAAGCATACTATGCAGTCTAGGCTGCATCTCTGGGGTGTTGGAATACCAAACAGCTGTACTCTGCATGGCAGCATGGCTGGAGGGTAGCATTTGACACAGGGGTCACAGATGCTGCACAAATGATTGAAGTGATTTTTGGTGGTTCATGAACTGGGGTTAATGCACTTTGGTGACTGTAGCTGCCAGTACTCAACCTATCACTGCTTCTGTGGCTGGCCACTACTAGGCAACCCTACAAATTCCTCCTCATCTCTACAGCAGTCCTCCACTGCCACCTCTTACTCCACCAGGGTTATATCCATGCCACTTCAGGAGGCATTGCCAAATGATGATAAGAGAGAAGACTCCCCAGCACCAGCTTCCCTTTGGTGCTGAGCCCAGTGCAACAGGTGCCTGGACTTGAGGTGTGCATGTTTCCCATCTGTGCCTAGGTGGCTCCACTTTTTCTCATGGCTAACATGTGCTCGACACAACTGGCAGGTAGCCACCATTTCATCAACTGAGTCCAGCATGTAAACATCCTAAATTAGGGATTCTGTAGCCCTTGTTTTCAGATGATGGTGGTGGACCTGGTTGGTACATGGACATTGGAGAGGTGGCAATAGGTATTTTTGAGGATGATTTCTGCACTGCAACAGTGGGTGACTCATGTTGTGTTATTGGCTGGACAGTGCTAACAGGAATATTAGCAGGAGGATTGGGGGGCTTTGATAATTCCCTGAAATAATTGTGGTGTACACAGCACCACAAGTTCGACATCATGACCTTTACATTTTTTTTTATTTTCAGGCTCCCATAGGGGGCCCAAATTATCATCCCCATCCCCACCTAGGCTGATAACCTGCTCCTGAGATTAGTCCTCCTCCTCATTTTCTCTACTCTCTCTCTCTCTCTCTCTCTGTTTCCTTCTCATCATCTTTGCATGCAACAGTCAAATCTCCCTCATCAGACTATGAGTCATGGTCAAGCTAATCAACACCCTCATTAGGAAATGGGAACCAATCATTCAAGTCTGGTTAACCACCAACAAGCACAGCAGTCACAAGGACAACAGCAACCACCTCTTCATCCTCAACCACATTTCCAGAGCAAGACATTATTCTACTTCTTGGACTAATCTCCTTGTCACTGCCTCCACCATCTGCAGTGCCAGCACCCACTAGAACTGATGCCACAGATGTGGCAGGAAAGTTTGCCAAACTAATGCCATTAGCACTGATGCCATCTACTCCTTTTCTAGCAGTACTACCAGTCCCTGATGAGCATGTGGCAGAAGTATTCATTTTAGGTAAATAGAGGATAATGTATGGGCAGCCATACACAACACGCCTATATCTGAATCAAGAGGTTTCAATGGCAACCAGGAACCATGAGAGTGAAGCTCAAGCGGTTCACTGGTTGCCATAGAAAGCTCGAGATGAAGTCACAAGCTTGTCTGTATATGGATGCCCATACATTATCTTTTATAGTGTATGGATGTTCATGCCCATTTCAGACACTCCACTTCCTTTCAGTGAACTGGCAGTTGCAGGGGGTGGGGGGAAGACTCAAATTATTGATTCAGTATGCTGCAGCTGCTTCTGGAAGTTTAGGTTAAAAAAAACAGTTTCCAGCACAGTTTGATAGAAGTGAACAGCTGTGTGGTGGCATTCTAAGTTGTTGTGCTGTGGTAGTGACATCACTACTGCAGCACAACAACATAATGATGTCACTACTGGAGCACAACAAACATATTCCAAGCATGAAATTCACACATAACAGCATTCCACCATACACTATCATACCCTTCTTTGAGTTTATCTTTTTATTAATTTTAAGTATATAGAGACATACAGGCATACATAATGAAAGGGAAACCTCATATAGATTACAAAAGGGTATCATTTAACAAAACACATAGTTTAGGTTGAATATAATGAGGATGCCTTAAATATACATATATATATATATATAAAATAAGAGTTTATCTTATTTATATCATAAGTAGTAAACAAAGAGTTACAGTTATTAAAGTATTATAAATTCAGAGAGATCAGTTAAGTGCAAGATGAGTACAAGAACAAGTTATAGCAGGCTTTCAAACCATTACATGAAGCGATACCTATAAGAATACAAACATTATACAGTAGAGGAGGAATATAAATAAAAGAGATGTATATTGAAGGTAGAAAACAGTGCAGGAGTAAAAAGGAAGAAAAGTAGGGTGGGAAAGAAAAGGGGAGGTATCTGTGCACAGAATGTTAGAGACCCAGATCTAATTAACAAGTAAAGATATACCAAAGGAAAGTTAAATAAGTCTTGAGGATTAGGTCTTAAGAACCAGCCATTTCAATGAATTTAAAGTAATCCTGCTAGCACCCGATCATATAAAGTGAGTGAGTCATGAATAACATGGGATAGACGGTCTAGTGAGGTGTATTGAGAGAGGCTTTGAAGAACATCAGAAAGGAGGGAACAAGGGAGATTTCCATTTAATAAGAATCAGACATTTAACCAAAAGAAAAGTATATTTAGCCATCTAAAATGTGTATGAAAGGGAAGAGATTACTCGGAGTATAAAGGCCTAGGAGGAATAGTTTTGGATCAGAAAACTTTTGTCCTTTTAGTTTGAAGACAAATGAATGAATTTTACACCAAAGCTTACTAATGGGGTGCAGGACCAAAGAATATGAAGCAGATCACCGTTAGCTTGGTTGCAGCGGCAACAGTTATTGTTATTTAACAGGCCCATTCGGTGAAGTGCCGAAGGAGTTCTGTACCAAAGATGCAAGATCTTGATTTGTATTAGGGAGCTGCAGGTATCTTTAAATGTGTTGTGTGCCAGAAGCCAACATTTACTCCATTGTGTATCTGAGATATTGTAATTAAAGGTAGTGCTTCATTTATTTTTAGCCTGTATAGATGGATCGAGAAGATTGCCAATAATGTTTTTGTAAATGATGCTGCTTAATTTTGTAGAGATATTAGCCCAGTGCGAGATGTGTGATTCTAGAAAAGTGTGTTTGTATATATAATTAGAAATGGAGTTTAAAGCTGCTTGAATTTGTAAAAACTTCCAGAAGTCCTGTTTAGGAAGTTTCCATTTGACCTGTAAGTCTGAGAATGTTCTAAGGGTGAGAGACTTTGAGTCCAAGATATCGCCAAGAAAAAAAATGCCATTATTTCTCCATGAATGACAGAAAATTGGATGATTTCCAGTGTGAATAGTGGGTTGCCCCATAAAGGGCATAAAACCAAGGTTTGGGGTTAGATTTCAAAATGTATGGGTTAACTTCAATATAGAACAAAGCTAATATGATTGGATGAGTTTTTAATTTTGAGGAAAGGGGTTAAAATAAAGGAAGTAAGAACCCTCCATGGCTCAGTGTGGATTCCATAGCAATCCAAAATGGGGAGTGAGGAGAAGGTTTCTGGAACCATTTAATGGTTGTGCTGCCTGGAAGGCCCATAGATAACTTGAACCAAGGGAGTCCAATCCACCTTTTTCCAATGAGATTGAAGTTTGTTATGATTAAATCTTGAATTTTCCCTCCCATATAAAGTTACCTATCAGTTTATCAATTTTAGCAAGGAAAAGGATGGAAGAATTAAAGAGATGTTAGCAAAGAGGTAGAACATTTTGGGGATATGGTCATCTTAATGGCTGCAATTTTACCCATAAAGGAAAAATTAAGAAGCCTCAATCAGTCTAGAATTGTTTTGCTATTATCTAGTAAAGGATTAAGATTACTATACATGTTCTTAAGATTACTAGTTATTCAGATTCCTAGATATGTATGCTCTGTGACGACCATCAAAATCCAAAAGGGTGGTTCATAAAAACTTTGCAATGGTCATTAAGAGGTAGAGTTTCTGACTTGCCATAGTTTAAAGCAAGGCCAGAAATACTTGTAAATTTGCTAAGTAAGTCAACCAATAGAGGTCCTGCCTTGTCCAGATTCTCAAGTAGAATCAGGAGGTCATCGGCATAAGAAAGGGAAACATATCTTGAGCTTCCCACTGGGATGCCATTAATACTGGCAGATTGGCGTAAACAGGCAGTTAGGGGTTCCATGGCTAAAATGAAAAGGGAAGGTGATAGGGGACAGCCTTGCCTGGTTCCTTTTTCCAGTTGAAAGCAGGAGGAAAGGGAGGAATTAGTAAGTACCTTAGCAACAGGGAGTTATATAATAATTTAATCCCCAAGAGCAGAAGGTGTGTGGAAGGCTGAAGTGAGATAGCACCTGATACAGATAATCGCAGTTTAAAGAGTCAAAAGCCTTTTTGAAATCAATAGCTATGGCTGCTGCTGGAGAATTGAGAGATTTGACTTTGTGAATTAGATTGAATAGAGAACGTAGGTGATCTGATCCAGACCTATGTTTAATAAAACCAGCTTGTCAGCAGTGAATCAATTTGGGGATCAAATGTTCAAGTCGGGAGGTTAATAATTTAGCAAATATCTTCACATCCATGTTTAACAGGGAAATTGGCCTATAGCTTTCTGGGTGTATGGGATCTTTGTCCTTCTTAGGAAGTAGGGTAATAACTGCTGCAGTACAAGAGGGAGGAAGTTGCCAGTAGTGGAAGCTTCTTGGTAAATGTTAAGAAGGAGGGGGCATAAAGTATGAGAAAATATTTTGTAAAAATCAACAGGAAACCCATCATTTCCAGGGGACTTACCAGATTTCAGTGAGGACAAAGCTTTCTGAACTTCTTGTAATGAAAATGGTTCATCTAAGAGATTTGCATCATGAGGAGAAAGATGGGGAAGGTGTAAAGCTTTAAGGAATTGTTGAATTAGTATGGTTGAAGGAGGATTTGTATTAGAATATAGTTTTTGATAAAAGGTTGACACGATACGATTTGTGGAAGAGTTATCAAAATGAATTTTGCCTTGTTCATCTTCAAGACTTAGAATATGGCATTCCATTAGTTGCACTTTAAGCTGATAACAATAGAGTTCCCATTTTTATCACCATGTTCCAAAATTTATGCTTAAGTTTAAAAGGGCCAATTCAGTTTTATGAGAAATTAGTTCATTTATTTTGACTCTGAGTTGAAGAATTTCAAATGTAGATGAGAATCAGGAAGATGTTTGTTAGAGGAGAAGTATAGATTTCCTTTGGCTTTAAGAGATTTTCCATATCAGCCAATTGTTGCTGTCTTACCCTTTTTCTATATGCAGCATAGTAATTGTTTTCCCACAAATTGTGGCTTTAAACTTCCCATACATTAGACATAGAAGATTCAATAGGGTATTAAGAAAGAGGAAGTCCTGATTTTGAGCTTTAATCATGGACAAAAATCCAGATCTTTAAGAAGGAGGATCTAACCTCCAGAAGGTAGATTTGGGCAGTGATGGCCCCACAAAGATGCAATTTAACTTGACGTGATCCAAATTATGATGGGAAAAATGGATCAATCAATAGTTTTTTCTATTATAATAGGAGAGGCTAACCAATAGTCAATTCTGCTATATGTTTTATATAGAGAGGAATAAAAGGTAAAGTCCCAATCTCTGGGGTGCAAAAGGCACCAAACATCAGCTGATTCAATGTCCTGCATAAAAAGAGAGAGGGCTTTAATACTTCTGGTGTGGGCATCAGTAGTAGGGTTACTTCTGTCAATGCTAGTTTCTAATACTAAATTAAGATCGCCTCCCAGAATAAGTGGTGTATTGTCTGCATTAGAAGACAAAACTGTTGAGCTAGTTACAAAACCCAGGGAGTCAGAATTAGGTGCGTATACATTGACAAGTAGAAGAGGACCAGAATTCGTATTAATTTGACCATCACCCATCTGCCTTCATTATCTGAAAGGGTTTTATTAGAGACTATTTAAGGCTCTTATGTATAAGAATGGCAACTCCTCCCTTTAATAGCATATAAGACACTAATCACAAATTTGGACCCACCCAATGTTTCTTGGAGCCAGAACATCCTCTGCTAATAATTTAGTTTCTTGAAGGAAAGCGTTATGTTTTATGTTTTGGAGATGTGTGAAGATTTGCTTTTGCTTACAAGGAGAATTAAGTCCCTTCACGTTCCATGTGTAAAAAAGTGTGTCACCATACTATCAATATCAAAAGAACTATCACTGCAATGGGAAGGACAGATAGGTAAAGCAGAGGATGAAACAGAATATAAGTAAAGAAAAAATGTATATACTGGGTGGTAGAAGGTGCATTTGAATCACAAAAAATTGAATATAAAACATAAAAGGCACAGATATCTTCTGAGAATAGAGTAGAAGGGAAAGAAAGAAAGATCATTAATAACATCACTAATTAACATCAACCAGAATATCAAATCACTAACCATGAAAAATAACAAGGTCTTTTGTAGCTGTGTGAAGAGAAATGGGTCAGTATACAGTAACAGAGACTGTCTCATACACATCTGGGCATAAGTAATGGAAGTAGATTGGGAGAACTCACATAGTTATATGCTCCCAGGTCTAAATCTTATAAACAACAATGAGGTGTAAATTCACAATATAAACTCATACAAGAGACAGCATATTATAGAACAGGAAAGAGAACAAGATAGTTAACCTCAACAAGATACAAAATGAGTAACAATCCCATATAGAAGGACTGTAGAAAGTGGGAGGAGCGTCCTGAGCTAAGGAAATTACTGCGAGGAGCTGGTTTGCAGCAACGGAACTGGTCCTGCATTTCTCCACAGGACTTGGACCAGCCTCAGTGGATATGGAAAATTGACACAGACACTAAGAAATCCTTCACAAACGAGGATGAAATTGAGGTGACATGAACTGGGTCAAGACTACTGACACTGGAGGTGCTGGGAACTTGATCTTGAACTACTGACTCTGGAGGTGCTGGGGATTTGGACTTGACTGAAGTGAAATGAACTGGGTCAAGACTACTGACACTGGAGGTGCTGGGAACTTGATCTTGGACCACTGACCCCTGAGGTGCTGGACTTGAACATGGTGACTTGGACTTGGAACATGGTGGCTATGGTTATTATTCTTGATGCCTATGGTTTGCACATATTTTACTATTTCTAAAAGTCTTGACTGTGGGTTGGGGCTGAGGAGGGGTGAGGGTCGGGGCCCAAAAATACATAAGGGGTGATTTTAGGACTGTATCTAAGTATCACAGAAGAATGGTAGGCAACACAGAGAGAGGATCGACCAATGGAGGGGGATCTTAGCAGGGTAGGTGGGGTGCAGTGACTGTGGAATGGCTATGATCCTAAATTGGGCTTGGAGGATGGGGGTTGAAGGATAAGAACAAGCTCACTCAGATGAGATAGGAAGTAAGCTGGGCTAAGGTGGGGTTAAATGGGGAAGCTGGGGAAAGGGGATAGAGAGACAAGGACGGTATAAGCCAAGGAAGGAGTGGGAAGGGCTGAGTGGATTCACTGGAGGATCTTATACACTGTTCTGGAAGTCAAGGGCTTGGGAGGGAGAGGATGGAAGAGGATCCAGAGGGGATAGACCAGAGGTGATAACAGACAACAGCAAGTCCAGATTTGGGAGGGACACATGAGACAGGAGGAAAGGGGTCAGTGGGAACTGACAGCAGGAAGTCTAGAGGCATAAAAATGATGCCTGTAGCTAGAGAAAAGGGGTCAGTCAGGGATCAGGAGGAATGGAAGACAGTAGGCTCAGGAAAAGGCAGACGGATGCCCAGTATGAAGGACAATGCACGCATAGATGAAATGAGCCAGAGGGTGGAAGTAATAAATAGTTTTGCCCTCCTAGGTATTCTAGTCGAGGACATTGGAGAGGAAGAAGGTCTGGCAGGAGGCCATCAGAAGGGGGTGCAGAGCAGCTGGGGACATCTGGAGAAGAGTCTCAGATGCAGTGGAAGGGGAGGAGGACAGGCACATCGCATGCAGGAGAAGGGTGGAGAAGGGACGAGCACATTAGGATACACCAAAAGGTGGCACTAGGGGAACTGTGTAAGAAAAGGGGCAGGAAGGAAGCACTGGAAGAGCTGAAGTTGAGCTCCTGGGAGGCTGAAAATGAACTGGAGGAAACCCTGCAGGATAGGAGCTGCAGTAGGAGGCTGGGGCATGCACTGGGCAGGGTGCAGGAGAGGGAAATATGCAGACAGGGGCAGGTGGTAAGGAGAAGACTTCCAAGTTGGGTACGGTGCTTAAACCTTCTGCAAAGATGGGCAGGACAGGAACAGTTGGAGGGGGATCAGCACAGTTGGCATAATCTCACACAGTGATGCAGATGAGGGAAGGTCAGACAGTTTGAGGGGGCACATGAAACTGGATCATGCTCAAGCAGTGATGTGGGAGGGTCTGCAGGGATGAAGGAAGCCAGGTGGAAGCACAAGGGATGAAGAGGTATGGGGGACTCTGATGAAAGGCTAAAGGGAGAGGATGAAGAGGTACAGATGTTGGGTGTGGGTAAAAAATCAGGATAGGCTAGGTGATGGGGAAAAAAAATAGAGCAGGGGCAGAAACCAGTCAGGATGGAATATGAGGAGGAATCCAGCAGACAAACCCCATGACACAATGCCAGAGGCCAAAGCCACCAAGGAAGCAGGGGACAGTAGAGTGGCCTCTTGGGGACTCAATAATTAAGGGCTAAATGGTGAAGGAAGGAGCAAAACAATGCAATATGGGTACAGTGCATGCCAAGGAAGATGGTGATGGAGGTGAGGCATCATATTCCTTCCTGGGGTAAACAGGATGAAAGGACACATCTGGTATTTCACCTGGGCACAAATGACTTGGAAGGGAAACAGTCTGATGGAGGTACAGGCAAGGTTCAAGGAACTTGCTAGGCTCTGTAGAAGCAACACTGTTTTTCCTTCCATTTCCTTCTGAGTGTTACAAGATACCAAGAGCGAGTGCACCCAGAAGGAAGATAAGGCCATTCAACAATTGGCTACAGTTTGTGCAGTTGGATGAGTTCAGCTGATATGGACTGGGGCTCTACATGGGGGAGGAGGGCAACAAACTCAAGACAGGCTGCACTGAGTTTCAGGAGCCACTAAAGAGTAAACTGGGGACTTCATGGCAAGGAATTTGAAAATAAATAAGGGGTAAAGGACAGGCCAGCCTTACATGAGGCACAGCAGAGAGGCTATCAGCTCCCCTCAATCACAAAACCTAGCAGCAGGAGATGGGATGGAGCTATGTTGAGGGCTTCAAGGCAAATGCAGGAGCCTGGGGAACAAATGGAGAACTGAAACCACCATGATGGAGGAGAACCCAAACATTGAACAATGAGCACTTGCGGACGAGCACTACCTGAGAGCGGTGATCCCAGGTATCAGGTCATTTAGGAAAGTCGAGGGAAGGGGGAGGGACGCATTATATATCAGGAAGGGATTGGGGCCAAGGAAGAGAAGGAGGGGAAAACAGAGATAATGGTCACCCTAGACAGGACAGGGGAAAATCTGTGTGTTGGGTATCTACAGGCCTCCTATGCAGGGGAGGAGGGGATAGACACTTTGTAGAATCAATGCGAGGATGGCACAGAAAAGAGTGTGCTAGCTGGGGACTTAACCCCGACATCAACTGGAGGCCAGACAGCAATCTCAAGAAGACAGGGGCATCTTAGAATCTTCAGGGCATATTCACGGCAACAAGGGTCAGTTAGCTACGAGTATAAACTTGTTGGAGGCAGTCCTCACAATGGGGACAGTGTGGAGAGGTGGAGTGGGAAGAGCTTGGCACCAGTGACCACAGGCTGTCAGGTTCAGGGTGAGAGGCAGGAGAGGTTAGGACAAGAACCGAGAAATGAACTAGAAAGTGACTTTCATGAATGAGGAAGGTAGTTGGGAAGAAATGTTGAGGATAGGGATGCAGGAGTGGAGGAATTATAGTCATCAAGAGAGGGTATTTAGCATGGACTCATGTATAAGAAGAGTAAGAAAGAACAGAATATGGACATCATCTCTTAAAGACTCCTGTCTCTGGCTCCTAGTACTCAAGTAAGAGACTTTTACTTATATCTATACTTGGTGGGTTGTCTGTAGCAGCATGGCTATACCCGCTACAGTATGTGTGCATGGGGGGGGGACTGCCCATGTGGGGGTGTGTGTGTGTGTGTGTGTGTGTGTCTGAGAGAGAGAACAATACACTCCTGGAGGTTAGCTAAAATAGGAAGTAGAGAGAGAGGACGATAGTTCCCTGGGACTGTGGGATCACCACCTTTATGGAGAAAAGTAACTGCAGAGTGCTTCCATTTAGTCAGAACAGAGATAAGAGTGAATGACAAGTTTAAGAGTGAACCCTGAGGGGATGATATAGCAGAGGTGGAGAGATGGAGTAGTTTGGGATCTAACCCATATGGGCTGTTACCTTTGCCAGGGTCCAAGGCAAGGAGGGATTTGTGAGCATCATTTGGAGAGATGAGTGAAAAGGAAAAAGTGGGGGTGGTAGCTGGATCAGGTGTGTTGAGGGAGTTGTGGGTGGAATTAGATGTAAATGAAGGGAGAGTAGCTAGGAGTGAGGATGCACAGGGAATGAAAAATGTGTTGAAGGTCGATGCTACAAATGGAGGGTCAGATTGTGTGGAATTACCATGTATGAGGGTAGGGATGGGGGTTGGGTGGATGGAGAAAAGAGGGATTGGACAACTTTCAAAAATTTGGAGGGATGGCTTAAGTTGGTGTTAAAGGAAGTGGAGAAATATTCTGATTTTACATATCTGGTAGTTCTAGTGCAAGCATTCCTAAGATAGTGATATTGGAGATGGAGAGTATAGGATCCAGATGTCTTGTGAGCCTTCAAGACTTGGTCACGAGCATGCATGCAAGTTCAGCGTTAATCCAGGGGAGTTGAGATCCTCTTACTCTGGAGAGTTTTAGAGGAGCATGTAACTCCCAGGTTTCCTGGAATTTGGTCTGGAAATAACTGAGAGTGGTATCAATGGATGATGCTGTTGAGATGGGTGACCAATCAGTGTGGGTTAGATCACTCAGGAGGGGGATGATATTTAGTGAGCAAAAAGAGCATCATGAGATTAGTTTGGGTGGGGGCTTTGGGAATATGGACTTACAGATACAGTTAATCATGTGATGATCACTAAGAGAGTCTGGCAGGATACCAGAGTCAATTATATGGTGTGAGGTAAAGGCCCAGTCTATCAGAGTGTGTTTGAGTGATTTATGGTTGAGACAAGTTGATACAGTTATTAATTTGGTTAGGGTTAGCGAGTTTACTTTAGAACATATTTTAGAATTTTGTGTGATTTGGGGAACATGTTGGATGGAAGCAAGGGATGGAGGTGTGCATGGGTGGGGGTAGTGATACTAGAAAGGGGAGGAGGGCTATGGCAAGAATGTAAATAGTTATGTTGTGCATTGTAAAGAATTGAAGAGTCCCATTTCATCCTGACTTTATGCAGGATTTTCTAGGACTTTCTGCTCCTAAATTCCTCCAAATTCTCTCTAATATGTATGCATATCATATTTTATTATTCAAAAGCTGTAAATGTTTTTAATGTAGAGACGTGGACTTGGACAATTAATATTTATTTATTTTTTATTGTACTTTATGTAGTGACTTGAAGTCAAACAATAAACTTTGATTGATTGATTGATTGAGAGAAAATGTATTTTCAGCTTTCAGTAGCTCCCCAAAGAAAAACTTGACAGAATTGCTGAAACATTGGAAAAGTGTTAGTTGATATGGTTTTCTCCAGTCCGCTTACTTGACCAAATGGAGATAGGTACATTTTGATTAGGAAAAATCCTGTCATTCTGTAAGGTGAATGTGCCCATTGAAAGAATATTCTTTGGTGCAGTGTGACATTGATTTGACCATTTTTGCAGAATTATTTCCACCAAAATAGAAAATTCTGCAAAACTATACTAGCAGAACAAGCATTTCACAAAAATCACAAAAAAGACTACCATTTTTAGCAAAATGCTATTGTCTGTAGAAAAGGCATCTTGGCATGAAAATAGACATGTTTATTTATTTATTTGTTTAGTTAATAAATTATTTTTATTGACAAGATAGGCACACTAGACACATAGTTGTCTATTTTCAGGAGTGACTCTGAGGTTCCAAAATAAAGAATGATAAATTAACTTTACCATTTATAGTTGAATAGAGTTAATGGGACAGATTAATTGGCAGTGTAGAGCTGTGCAGAATGGGAAAATTCCTAATCTGCAGAATTTTGATTTGGTTATAACTCAACAACCATTCAAGCTAGAGCTCTAAAATTTGGGATATATACTATCTGGGTCAGTTGCCAGTTTTCCAAATATCATGTACTTTGGTGCCCCAGTTTCAAAATTACAAGTGCTCAAATGTTATCATTTTGTTGTTTCTGTGAAAAGTTTTTATCTGCATATACCCTATCCATCTATTGAGTCAATGATCTTAAACTTGGCATGATTTCTTGAAGATAGGTGTTCTAACAATGTGCCAGATTTCATGACAATATGATGCATCATCTCAAAATGATACAGTATGTTCTCAAAATCTGTCATTTTATTTTTTTCATGACATTTCATGAAAAAATCATCTGCATGTAACTCAGACACCTTTGGAGCTAGATATGTGTAAATTAGTACAGATAACCTTTTTGTAATGCTTATAGAATGACCTAAGTATGGAGAGAATTAGATACGAGATTTTTAAGTTACAGGGGTTCAAAACTTTACTATGTAAATATTTGCCAAACTTTGTGAAAACTGGCAAAAATGTGGATGTTTGTGACTTCTCTGTTCTTGCATGCATAGAGTTAATATTTGACATGCATATCCATAGTCTGTGTATCCTGGTGTTTAACACAACAGGGTAAATTGGTTAAGCAGTTTTAATTTTGCAGAAGAAAAAAATGACTAGTAACATTTTCTCATATAATTATGGTAACATAGTCTGTAGTCAAAGCATCCAGAAATTTTTTGTGAAAATTACCATTAAGAATGCACATATCACTACTTCATTTGATAAGCTGAGCAGAGCTTTTACAGTCCTGCTGTTCCTCACTGGGTGACTATTCCCTCCTTCTCTTTTGCATAGCTAGATTGACTGAGTAGAACTACTGATCCCACTGATATCCTCTTTGTTCTTTACAGTGATAAACACCCTTAAAACATAATTCACTTATTTTCCTATCGGCCTACCCTGTTGGAATAGCCAGAATTATTTATTCCTGTTGCCCAAGACATTGTCTTCCTCATCTACATCTTTTTGAGTACCTCTAAGTCTTAGACTTGCATGTACACCAGGCTCCATGGATCATAAATTTACTGGATGTGATCCTTAAATATCCTGCATTCAGGTTGGAATTGTTGATACTCTGTGTTTTCTTGCTCCAAACTGGGGTCTACCACTGCTGTGCTACCCAGCTCAGCTCTCCATTTCTTGTTGAAACCGGCATCATACTCCAGAACCTGGTGACCCCTGCACTACCTGCCTCTTATACCTCTATTCTTTAATTAGAAGCCCCAGATAAGGCTGAGTGAAATTAGAAAATTCCAGTCTTATGGATTTGTCATGGAATTGTGCAATTTTCATAAAGACTCATGGGATTTGACTTTAAGTACATATGTTATTTTGCAATTTCTAGCAACAAGCAATTAATAAAATTGGCACACACGGTCTCCTTGTAAGGTCTAAGAACTTGCCAAATTTAATAGTATTGCATTCTCTAGTTTTAAAGTTTCAGGGGTTTATAAATTTGTAGTTTATATTCTTGCAGAATTAAATGTTTAAATGTTGTTAAAGTTTGACTACTTTTATTTCAACCCACTTTTAAAGCTGAAAATATAAACTTTTCAGAAATAATCATGTGGTATAGTAGTTTAAATGTTTCAACTCTGGTTAAATTTGATACGTTGTTTTAAAGTTAGAGGAACTAACCGAAATCTACATTTTGGCAACATTTTTGGCAGGCTATAATGCAGTCCCATTTAAAGCTAGAAATCTGAAACTATGTACATATACAAATGTAGTGATAACCTGTATACTTGGCAATTTTTGTAATATTTCAATGAGTACTATCAAAATTATACTAAACTTACAGAAATTCAAATTTTGGAAAAATATTTGGCTACCTATAACTCAGCTCCCATTAAAGCTTGAGACTTAAAGCATGGTGCGTATATGCCTTCTATGTACTTCTCTAAATCCTAATATTATGGAGAAATCTGGATACAAAATGTTTCAATTATCTTAAAATAACTGAAAATTAAATTGTGATTAAATGTTTGGCCACCCATAACTCTGCCCTCTTTCAATCTACAACTCTGGAAGTTGGTACACAGTTGTAATCCATTAGGTACTGCTTACTTTCCAAACATAATGTTAGTTGGATGTGAATATTTAACATTATAGCAAAATAACTGAAATTTAAAACTTTGTGAAATTCTGAACAATTTTCATGAAAATTCTGCAGAATTCTGCAACATCTGAATAGTCATTCTGCTGGCATTCCATGGGTGGAATTTTATATTCCATGCAGCTCTGGCAGGCGCAAGTCAGAAATACATACAAAATCATACAAATGATACAATAGGACAATTACAAAGCAAGGGACATGGTCAGAAATTCAAAGAAATCACAAAACTGATAGAAGGCAAGTAAAAGTAACATGAGAAGAACTAAGATGTTACAGATACCAAGGTACATCATAAAATGGAGATTCAATAAGAGACCACCAGTTAGCAAAACTAAAAGGTTTCCAAAGTAGAGGTCATCCAAAATAACATGACTAGGTGGTACCATGCCATATAATAAATGTCAATTGCAGTGGCATCTTAAGTCACTCTTCTGATGGTCCAAAAAAGAGATTCTGAAGAGGGATTAGAGGGGAAGCACTGGACCATAATGGCAGAGTGTTCCATAGCCTTGGCACACATGATGTAAAAGCCTGTTCTCCCATAAATATGTGGGTTTTGGGGCAAACCAGTAGGAACTGTTTGCTAGACCTGAGGGCATACACTTGGTTGGTGCATTTTAGCATCTCAGCCAGGGTATGAAGGGTGGCATATCTCATAATTTTGTCCATGAAACAGCCCAGGATGAATAGCAATTGATTTCAGGAGACAGCCATCCTAACTTGTTGTAGAGGTTGCAGTGGTGGGTGAAGCAGGCTGCTGATAGGGCAAACCAGATTATATTATTTGTAGGCAGTATCCCAGTTGGGCCAGTAGCATTTTGCCGCTAGATACAAAAGGTATGAGCTGGTATGCAGATGAGGGAGATGTATTCCTCTGGTAAGGGCAAGCTGAGCAGTAGGGTTAAGGATCTGTTTAAATCTGAAGGCCAAGCAAAGTTTAATATTAAGAGCCCTACACACGTTATGAATGTGTAACAAGAAGGGTACCCAGGGTGGACCTACTATATTTAAAGGATTGTATGGACAAGAGGGGTGAGGCATTAGCATGGGCTAATGTTAATGGTTCAGGGAAAGAGTTAATCTTAGCTGAGGACCCAAAGAGCATGACCTGGGTCTTTTTCATGATCAAGACAAGCCTGCTTTCTTCAAACCAACACTTGACACTACAAAGGTCAGTATTAAACTGGGACTTCATGCGTGCAGTGTCTTTGGCACTGACAGAAGTACTAGGTCATCTGCGTAGAGAATGGTGCTACTAAAGGAAGGTACATGGAAAGATCATTAATAAAAAGTGAGAAAAATGGAATAGGTCCAAAAAAGGATCCATGAGGAACACCAATAATAACAGGATTTAATTCAGATAGGGCTTGACTGAATTTGAATAACTGTTTCCTACCATGAAGATAGTTTGAAAGCCAGGAAACAACATGCTGGGACAAGTCAAAGGTGTGAAGCTTAGTAGACTGGAGTGTGTGGTCAGCCAGATTAAAGGCCCAAGATAAATCTACAAAAATAGCCCCATTTAGGTTGCCTTGATCCATAACTGTTCTAAATTTTGTTGAGATTTTAGTAATTGTAATCATTGTGCTATGCCCTTTCCTAAAGCTGTGCTGCTCAGGAGATAGAAGGTTTTGGGAGCAGATGTTCAGTTAGCTGAGACACTGCCAGTTTCTTGAGCAGTTTGCTGAGGACAGACAGCAATGTGATGATGGTAATTTGATGGTAATGAGTTTCCATTTGATTTCTCCATTTCCACTAATTTGGCCAAATCTAATAATTTCTACTTAGCACTGTTATTGTTTCCAGAAATTGATAAAGTAAAAGTTTACAGTATGTCTCACCAATGAGTTTTGTGCTCGTCTGTAGAGTGGAAAAGAATTCAAAGGGTTAGAAACACTTAACATTCATTTCCGGTAATTCAGTTAACATATAGGAAAATGGATGTCCATCAGACAATAACCATGCTGTAATCACTTCAAGAGGTTTCTGTGACAACATGGTAAACCTCAAGAGCACAGTTTGAGAGGTTTACTGTTGTCATGGAAACCTCGAGATGTGATTGTGTCATGGCTATTATCTGATGACCATCTGTTATCTTCTATAGTGTATGGCCACTAGTCACTTTACAACAATGTTTACCTATCAAATCTTTCCAGGGCTTCCCTCCCATTCCCATTGACAGTGCAAGCACCACAGCAATTTTAAATTAACTGTGAGCCATTGGATCTCTGCGTGAGCATGGTTACATTACGTGATTGAATGGGACAGGAACAGAGACCATATAAAACACTATAGGATGGATCTCATACAAATGTGTGAATTTTTTTGTCCCCATTGCACCGCTTTCCATCTGGCCAGCTCTCACCACCACAGCCATTTGTGGTACAGAGACATGCATGCTCAAACACGTTCGCATTTTTATGCCATCGTTATGACGTACTCAAGAAGGGTTAACAACAGCCTAACATAATATTGATGGTATAACAAGTCTGTAATTTGTTTGATTTCAGATAATACTAAGGGCAGACAATATACATTATACATTTTTAAATAACTAGATGAATAAATTCTTATTAGTAGAGTTATATATAAAAACCTATTTAAAATGTGTGCACACAAATAATGAAATGTCAAGTTTTCGTGACGTTAGGTTGAATTTGGGATTTACTAATCTCCCACCATACTTTCAAACTAAAATTTTGTTTGTGGGTCCCTCAAGGTATGATTTTGAATACCTTTTTATATCAAAGCAGCAAAACAGTTGAGGGTTTTCAGAATGCTTGCTTTATCAAAGTCATTTTAGAAAATTATATAATTAATGGGTTCTGTTTTTACATTGAAAAAATGTGTAATAAACACCGTAACGCCTGGTAGGTATTCTGACTCTATGCTCTCTTCCCCTACCAATGCGCTGTGTCAAAGGAGACCAGGGTAACAGAAGAGCAAGGAAAGAATGATGAAATGATCAGCAGTAAGAGCCCACCAAGCCTACCCATTTGATGTAGCTACACTGCATGTAGAGCTGGGCATGGTCAGCACTTGTACTCCAGCAAAGAGAAGCTGAAACTGCACCTGGGGGTCAAGAAGATGAGTGAAGCCAGTTTTTCACCTTCCCCCTCATGACCACCTTACACAACACCCAGAAGCCACCGGAGGATTCTGCCAACATTGATGTGTTCCTGCAAACAATTGGGTTCCTTACGGCCGGTTCACAGACTCAGGTTCCATTTTTAGAACCACAGTCCATCTTCTTCTCTGCAAAAGTGGAGTGAAATCAGTGCCTTGGACTCCAGCAAACAGAAACTGCAACAGCATCTGGGGTTGCAAGAAGGTGAATTAAAGCCAGCATTTCACCTCTTCCGCAATGACCAACTCGCACAACACCCCAAGGCCACCAGAGGACTCTGCTCACCTTGATCTGCCTCTGTGACCAGTCAGGTTGCTCGGGTTGTCTACAGACTTGGGTGCCATTTTTAAAACCTGAGCCCCATCATCTTCCCTGCATAAGATGAGCATGATTGGGGCATGGACTCCAGCAAACAGAAGCCGCAACAGCATCTGGGGTTGAAAAGGTGAATGAAGCCAGGGTTTCACCTTCCCCCTCATAACTGCCTCACACAACACCCCTCAGGCCCCCAAAGGACTCGTCCAGGTCCAACTTGCACATGCAACCAACCAGGTTGCTTGGCTGCCATCCAGACTCAGGTTCTATTTTTAAAACCCCAGTCCATCTTCTCCCCTGCATCAGCAGAGCATGATCAGTACTTGGACTCCAGCAAAAGGAAGCTGCAACAGCACCTGGGGTTGACAAGGTGAGTGAAGCCAGAGCTTCACCTTCTCCCATGACCACTTCACACAGCACTCCCAAGGCCACTGGAGATCTCTGACCAGCCCTGATCTACCCTGCAACCAATTGAGTTTCTCAGAGGCCATCTATTTGCCTGGACTCTTAATCCAAACCCTCAAGCAGTCCTCTGTACTGTGGTCTGGATGTTAAGTACCACAGCGCAGGACACCATCTAACATCTACAAGGAGACAGCCAGAGAAGGCAGTCAGTGGCCAGCCATGCTGCCTGTTTACAGACCCAACATGTAAGACTCTAATTCAAAATTAGTTAGCCGTCATGCAAAGCTTTCTCTGTTGTCTCTAAATGCACAAGGTTATACTGTACTACTCTTTGTTTATTTCTACTGCTGCATTTTGTTTGTAATATTATAGATATCTGCATTGGACCTTCAACTGCACTGATTTGTGCATATTTCTGGTTATGATGCCTTGGTAACTGCACCCCTTCAGGGTGGTGTATGCTGTTTACCCATTGTGGCAGACTGTGCATTTGTACTGTATATATACCATTCTGCTTCATTTTTGGGTACTCTACCTAGCTAACTGGCCAACCACACCCAAGCTGGGCAGTTTATGCTCTATGCTGTGTAAGTATGTAAACTGTTATTCTCACCCCTGGCTTCTACTCAAGCCTGAAACCCTAGTCACACCCTATCTGGGTAATGTGTATCCTCCCATTCATCTGCACCTATTTGGGTAAGCACAGCAACCTCATCGTGTTTTAATTGAGATACCTCAGAAGTGTGCTATCACAGCTGTCCTGAGCTACTTCCTACATGGGTAATGTGAATCCTTCCATTCCTGTGCCCTTTTTGTTCTGGCTGAGTTATCCCAGCACTGTGCTAGAAATTGCTCACCAACTACTAGTCAGCAAAGCTTTGCATATACTGCTAATTGCTTAAGGCCAGGGGCTATATTCACTTACTACTGCTGAGGCAGGTTTTGTACTGAACTGCTTTATGTTCAGTTAACAAAGAAAAGCTCTGATGAAGGTGACTTTGCCAAAATGTCAGCATGTTGTGTGTCACTTTCATCATGAAAGCAAACTGTCTGCAGCCCATCAGTAGCCATGAAAGAACACCTAGGATTGTGTTAGCAGGTGTTTTGTTTTACATTTAGACCTTGAGTTTCTGCCACTAATTGCACTCTGCATTTTATTCTTCAATAACTGTGTTTTCCTACACTGTTTTCCGCTGCACAATGAATGAGATCTTAGCCATCTCAGGTAAGCCTCCTGATTGTTTTTCTTTTTTTTTTTGTTTGCAAGCAGTGTATACAGTGGTTGTAGCATCTGGTCAGTGCCAAAAATCCTTGGGCACTGTAGTTCCCATCCCTTGCACTAATGTTTAGTTAAACCATGCATATGCTATTAAATGTCAAATGCCAAGGACTGCATTCTCTAACTACTTCTAGAATAGGTTTTGTAAGGAGCTGGTTTACAGTTAGTTAAGCCAGGTACATCCCACTAAATATCATAATGTCAGTGACTGCACTCTCTAACTGCTGCTTGCTAGGATATGTTATGTACTAAGGTACATAACATTTTTTTTTCATTTTCTGTTTCTGCCTCTTGAGGCCCTGCAGGCAGGATTCTGTGCCCCTACCAGCTGCCTTGGTCCACCTCGATGCCCCCGGTACCCTGTGCCCCAATTCCCCCAAGGATCCCCCCCATGGTGGGGCAGAAAGGGGGCGGTCCATCTTTCCACCTCATCCAGTACACAGTCCAGACTGGGGCAATTATGGTAGTCCAGAGATAAAGTGGGATGCAAGCTTCCAGCAGAGTTTCATGTAGCCTGTGGTAGCCCCTCCTGGTTTCTCTTTTCTTGGTCCCTTCCCCTTGTGGCTGTGAATGCGTATGTGTGGAAGCACATGTGCAACATGTAGCCACACTCTTGTCTACCAGTCTCCAACACTACCCCTGCCTCCACTGAGGGGCAGCCAAGGAGCAGGATGACCTCCTTACTAGCCCTGGGAGAGAGGCTGTCATCGGATGCTCGATTCTCTCCCTGCCTTGCTGACCCCAGCAACCAAAGGTGACTCCCAATACTAGATCGCCGTGTAGTGCAAGATGTGGCATCCAGTGCCTCAACCCTCAGCACCACCAGGCTGAAACTACTTAACATTTTACAACCAGCCTATGATAAAGGTACACCATCCTTCACATACAGTTGGGGCATCATTGTGACTGTGTTATTGTGGAGAGACTGTTGCAGCTGCACTCTATCGTTCTGAGGAGAAGAAGGAGTAGCAGGGACACAGACACACAGTTACCTTTTTTATTACAGGTATACCATTGTTGCCTGTAAAGAAGAAGAGACAGTCTGTGTACTTTCCAGTTTAACTTGTGCTGCAGTTCTTGGGAGTAAAATCTTTGGCTCTACATTCCTACTGCTTTTGTTTGGTTGAGTCCGTGCAGTGGAGAAGCTCCAAAGAAGCAGTGTTATAGTGGGGTGACTGTGAAGGGTCTGTCACCAGAGAGATGTTTTGCTCCCTATTTTATCTAAATATAGTTAAATACAGTTAAAACAGTTAATTTCTGTCTTTTGGCTAGTTGCTGTCTCCTCTCTGTCTTTGGGTGCTTGTTGTTATACATTTTATTCCTTTTTAGCATTGTGTATGAGCTTCACATGAACTGCGATTGTCACAAAAATGTATAAATGTATTATTTTATAAAATTATAAAAGTGGGTGGATTTTTGAGGATTTGTGAGGATTTGTTGTAGTATTTGTCATGTTTTATTTTGAATATATTTTATTTTTGTATTTGCAAAGCAGTTACTGTGATAGCTAATAGATACTAGAACAATGCATCTGAAAAGTAATTGAATTTAATTATAGTGACTGAATACACACAGAAATGTGTACATTCTATTGTAGCAGCATTTGAAGTTTAGAGTCTTATTTTGGCTAATCTGGCTTTAATACTTTAATGCTTTAATGCTTTAGTGCTTTAGGCTTTAAAGAATTGGTTAGTTAGCTAATGGGTTAACTAGCCAAAGACTAGTCCTGGGGAGTGGTTACATTCTGAAGGCATAAAGTGGAGTGCAAGTTTGGACTGAGCATTTCAGTCAATAAGGCTGTAACTGGCTGCAGGTGTTTTGAGATCGTTAGGTTTAAATATATTGCATTGCATTGATTTTGTCATTCATTCTGCCTTTTGCCTCTCTCGGTAATTGGTCTAGTTGTATTCTAGTTGTAAAGCTGAAGCCGAACTGCATAAAAGTTTTTGGCTGCTTATATTTTCTGAGCCCTCCTCCAGTTGAGAAAATTCTCAGCGAGATCCAGCATTTGTTTTGCCGTGGGTTGTATGGTCTTGTTTTCTTTGCTGCTACACATCAAAACATCTAAAAATGCTGAAATGGTGAAACTGAAATGCTGCAGATTGCTTTATGTGTCCTGCTGGTTGATGGCTGTTGGTTGCTGGCGTATCATGGAATGAAAACTGAATGAAAGCTGGTAGGAAGTTAAAACTGGGAGGCAAAAGTAAGTGATACATTTGCCTCTGCTGTTCTATCATGTCTAATGTTTTCTTAAATACAACAAGCTATCCTTAGCAAAGGTTTATAGTTAAGCTAGCTTACATAAGGGATAAAAGTTGTATTCTGGTTGGCCTTGGTTGGTTTTGATATTAGGTTCTTTGAATGTTTCTGGTATGATAGGAGTATGCTTTTTGTTTTTGTTTAATATTTTATTTTAAATTATTATTTTTAGTTATTATTTAAACTCATCTTCAAGATTGAAATTTAAAACTTTTATCATGTTGCTTTGGTTCTTCTGTGATGGGTCCTTGGATTTTATTAGTCGTTACCCTATTTTTATTTTGCCCCTTATCATACAGTGTCCTCCTGGATCCTTGACAGGTCACGTTTTAACAGCAAGGAAAAGGAAACAATTATCGAGTTTAAGAATATGGAAGGGTTCCCAGAGTCTGAAATTAAAATCACTGAAGAAGAAACCGTGTGCTGGGACTGTGTTTAACTGTGTTGGGATTGTGTTGAAACTGTGTCGATATTGTACCTGATCTGTGTGCTGGGAAAATAATTTTGCACCACAGAGTCAAGCTGAGAGAACTGGATGAATAAAGATGTTTTACCTCTTGATTTTTATAAACTGTGTATGTAATATAGAATGGATTGAGATACATTTGTGTATATTTGAATTTTACCATTATTAGAACGCCCTTTTATTGGAGAGAAACAATGTAAATGAAGAATCTCAAAAATACAGACTTTTTAATTAGTTGCATATTTAATAAATATTTTTGATACTCCCTATAGGTAAACCTGGTATGTCAAATGATAAAGGGTTATTGAATACTCAGTAATTTTTGTGCCAGTAAATATTCATTTAGAATTTAAAATTCCTGGTCTATTTGTTATATTATTGGCTATACTTTGGGCTATATTGAAAGTATAAGAAATAAGAAATGATGACTAGGTTATCAAAAAGGAAGATAAGTGGAAATCTTGCATGTTATAAAAAACAGAAAAAGAAACAAAAGAAAATCTGGATGGAATGGGGAAAAAAACAGAGCAGAAAAACACTAGTTATATTTTAGCCCCAGGAAGCCAAATAAACCTTGTGGGGAAAAAAAGAGACCTTAACAATTCAAGGTTCAAGCCTGCCACCCATAAGTTCTTCCCCTATAACTGATAGATTAAACCTGCACAGTTTAGTAAAGAGGAGCATCCACTAATGAAATCTATAAGGATATTTGAAATAGAAAATGAAGGTCAGATTTTACAAGAGAAAGATTTAGTACAGAAAGAACTAAGAACAACAGAAGTGGAGAAAGGTGGAGAAATATTAAAATATTCAACAATCTGAGGAACAGTTAGGGGAAGAAAGAAAACACCAGATGCAGAATTTAGATTTGGAGCAAAGAAATGTTAAAAGTAATATGAGAGATGTTTCACATCAGTGTCCTAGTGCCTCATTCCTTGGTGACTTTGACACCTTCTTACCCCATATGTACAAAGATTTAAATTAGATCCCCATCTAGACTTCTTCCAGATACATCTCATCTACTTCAAAATAGAAATGAAGAAAATTTAGAAGATTTATGTACAAGGGAGGAGAACAGTAAGGTTAGTAATAATATGGCTGAAAGTGAGGCAAGATACTCTCTTTTGGAAATTTTAAAAGAAATAAAGAATGGGATTTTGTTAAATAATGAATTACTAATCAATCTTACAACAATGTTTAGTAGGAAATTTGTAGAGGGTGGAAAAGATATTTCTACTGAAGGGATAAATGACAGAAATTATGAGAAATGAGGTAGAAAGGAAGGTAACCCAGAGGAAAAGATAAAGGCTACAACAATAGAAAATGGAAATAAGGAATAAGGGGAGATTGAACAACTAGTACAGGATTTACTGAGAATTAAGGAGGGTAAGAATAATAAATCTGAGGAGAAAATACAAAGATGTAAAGAGAAGAAGGAAAAACAGGAACAGAGTAAGACAAGAAAGAAAAAAGAGAAAGTAGAGAGTGGAAAACAAAAATCTTGTGAAAAAGGAAAAAGGGTAGGAGACTCTGAAGGTAGTGTTTATATAAGAGATGAGGAAAGAGACAAACAGATTGAGAAAGGGAAGATTATCTACAGTTTCTTTTAAAAGCATACCAAGAGCAAAAAACGAGAACCACATAACCCTAAAACTGGTTGTATACAATATATGCAAGGGAGTTTTGGGTAAGAGGTTCACATGGAATTATATAAAATCTACCTATAGATATCATGGAGGTAAAGAAAAAGGTTGGATTTGTCTGGTGCTTAAAAGCAGTAATGTTAGGAAACAGCTACTGACAATGAAAGAACAGTTTAGGGAGATAGGAATAAGAGCGGATACATCTGTAGAAGAGAGAAATATTGAAGAAAGGGATAGTAGGGATAAGTCTGATTGGACAGGAAAGGAGAATAATGAAAAGAGTAAACATCAAAAGGGTAAGCTCCAACAGAGAATATCACACTACATGAAACCAGTAGTGAATGAACATGTAATAACTGCTGATGTGGAATATAAGAGAGTGATAAGAGGTAGACTGCAAAAAGGACCTAGAATAAATAGTAGTGTAATCTTGTATGAAATCCCAAAAGAGAAGACACTAGATAGTTACATGAGTAAGAATAGATATGGAGTGGGAGAAGAAAGTGTGGAAAATGGAACTGAAGAAACAATACAGATAAATTGACAATATGACTATAAGAAAATTAATGAAGGAGAACAAAAATGACATCTCTTAAGTTGGAATATAGCAGGAGTTGTTGGGAAACTTAAAGATAATGGAATTCTTAGATTTATAAATGAAAAGCATATAGTCATGTTACAAGAAACTTGGATAAACACATTAGAGGGACACGACTTAGAGGGATTTCAGGAGGCATATCCCTGCTAAAAGACAAGTCTTTATGGGTGTCCAAGGGGGGAATTAGTACTTTTGTTAAAATAATGTCTGGTTTAATGTAAATGTATTTGGAATGACAAAACTTTAATATGCTTGTTATTGAGTGGAATGGGAAAACAAGGAGAAATTGTTATTGGTAAATGTGTACTTTCCACCTGTTACCACTGTTCACCATCATACACTGCATATGTACATATACAGAAATATTAGAAGAATTACAGACCCAGTATCCAAGGGTTACGATTATTGCTGCAGGAGATTATTATTTAAGATTAGGAGAAGAACAAGAGGAACATGGCAATAATTGGAGTCTGGATGATATTTTTGGAATTCCTATTAGAAAATCTTGTGATAACAAGAAAAGCAGATTTGGTAATAGATTTTTAGCTGGATTATGTAAATTGAATATGCAGATTATGAATGGAAGAAGCAATGGAGATAAACTGGGTTTTGCACGTTTGTGCATAAAAATGGTACATGTTTGTTGGAATATATAATTGTAGACATATACTCTTACCAAAAGATCTGTAGTTTGCAAATAGTTGAAAATTGGGACAGTGATCACAGGCCACTTCTAGTGACACTGGACTGTCCAATTATGATTGTCAAGGGTGGTAAAGGATAGAAGATAACGGGAAGATCAGAATATGGAAATAAAGAAATGTAAAAGAATACAATGGAATAAAGTGAATAAGGAACAACTAAAAGGTTACCAAACTCACCAGAAACAGAGGAATTAAAGAAATACTGTATGAATATTCTAAAGGTTAAATTAGAATTAGACATAGCCCAAGTTCAGAGGAATGAGTTGTTTTTGGAATATTTAAAGTTGAAAGAGAAAATATTTAGACAATTGGAGAAATAACAAAAAAGGGATAAAACAAGAAGAGGTTTGTTGGTGTGAAATGGTATGATGGAGGATGTATTAAAATGAAAAAGTTAATAAATCAAACTGGTAGGAGAATAATGAAAACTAATAGTGTAGAAGATAGAAAAGCTTTGAAATCATTAAAATATGAATACAAAGCATTGATTAAAAATAAAAAGGATAAATATAATTGCGATCTGTGGTATAAACTGCAAACAGCTATTCAGGAAAAGAATGGAAGTGATTTCTGAAGACTGGTGGCATTTGGAATGGATGATTTAAGATACAATATAACAGCAGTTATTCCTCCAGAAAAATGGGTAAATTTTTTTGTTGAAATGTTTAGCAGTAAAGAAAATGTATATGAACAAGAGATTGTGATAGAAGTGGATAATGCTGAAAAGCTAAATTGGATGGAATTTATAAAAGAGGAGATAGTGTTGGCAATACAAAAACATAAAAGGAATAAAACCCCAGGTATAGATAAACTTGGGGCAGAGTTATATCAGACAGACATTGAATGGTGGGCTGAGATATTACTAAAATTGTATAAGAACATGTTAAAGTATAAGAGAATACCTGAGAATTGGAATATAGGATTGATAGTACCCTTTTTAAGAAAGGGATATGACAATGCCAGAAAATTATAGGCCAATAACACTTTGAGTATTATTCAAAAAATCTTGCCAGACTGATCCTGAACAGGATAGAATACTAGATGGAAGAAAATTATGTTCTTTCCCACTTTCAAGCAGGTTTCTGTAAAAATAGGTCAACGGTGGATCAGTGTTTACTCTTAAGTATATCTTGGATAAATATGTTGGAACAAGGAAGGTAAGATATACACTGCATTTATTGATATTAAATCAGCATTCGACTCAGTCCACAGAATGACCTTATGGGAAATCTTGAAGGATTTTGGTATGGACTTAGAATTATTGAATATTATTAAGATATAGCACCAAGGAAACAAACTTGTTTTTAGATATAACAAGGAAGGTTCAGTTTCAAGTTTAAGTTCAAGTCTATTGTAGGAAAACACCATTGAGCAAGCTCATTCACAGGGAGGTCCTTTGACACAGACAGGTAGTTACAGATTGCATAATCAAAAAACAGTAAATATTCAAGTACAGAATTATGGGCAAGCATTAACATGTTGCATAAAAATGACAATGACATAGAAAAATACAAGTACAGAAAAAAGGTACTAAGTGCTTGTTTCAGAGTAATGAGGCAGCTAATTTCTAGATAAGTAAGAGGAAGGTGGGCAAGGGTTAGAACAGTGAGCTAGGATTTAGGCAGCTGCATGTATCTTTACTTTTACTGCAACCAACTTTTTAACTAGGCTGACAGGGACAGTACCGGGAAGCTTCAGTACACCTTGGAGCTGGTTCCAGATAGTTGGGAGTACACTCGATATGACCCGCTTGCCGAGTGAGGTGTGAGTTATCGGTACATTGAGGAGGAGGAGGTCATTATTCCTAAGAGAGTAGGTGCTATGGGAAATAAGGAAAAGGGTTGTGAGATAGTTTGGGAGCTTGCTCAGGAGTAGCTTAAGAGTCCAGATACCAGCATGAAGCGTACATCTATTTGAGAGTGATGTCCAGCCAGCAGCTAGGTACAAATCGCAATGGTGGGTTCAGTAGGGTAGGTTTGTCATGAACCGTATGGCACGGTGGTAGAGGATGTCTGGTTTGCTGAGTCCTGAGGCTGCTGCAGAGGAATAGATTAGCTCCATAGTCGGTAGCGGCAAGAAAGTGGCCTGGACCAGCCTAGTTCTGGTATCCAATGGAAAGAGGACTTGTTATGGAAGAAGAAACCTAGCCTAATGTTTAGCCTCTTGCCAGATCGTTGAGGTGGTCATGAAAGGAAAGCTTGTTGTCTAGCCACATACCAAGATATTTGAATTTGGAGGTGATTTCAAGGGGTTCACCTAGGGAGGTAGTGATGAATTCTTTGTGCATATTTGCAAGGGAAATGGAGGTGGTGTTTGGGTCAAAGATCATGACCTTAATTTTCTTGGTATTGAGAAGTAGTTTGGCATTGATTAGGTTGATTTCTAGTTGAGCAAAGTTAGCTTGGAGTACATCCCTCACTTCAGCCAGTGTAGGGCCTGATGTATACAGTACAGTATTATCAGCAAAAGAAATGCAGATGGGACTGGGATATATGTGCATCAAGGTTATTGATGTACAGGGAGAAGAGGATGGAACCTAATATGGAGCCTTGTGGGACTCCCCTAACAACTGGGAGGGATGCAGAAAAGAGGCCACCAGCTGTTACTTTCTGGGTCCTTCCAGATAGTTAGCTGGAAAACCACTGGGCAGCAAGGGGGGGTGGTACCTACTTTTATTAGGCTTGAGACTAACAGATTGTGGTCGACAGTGTCGAACGCTTTGCTGAGATCTAGAAATACTGCACCAGTAACTTTCTTGGAGTCCATAGCTGTGATCTATTCATTGGTAACTTTGGCTGGAGCAGTGGCTGTACTATGGTTGGGCCTCAAGCCAGACTGCACAGGGTTGAGGATTGAAGATGATTTGATATGAAGTTTCATTTGGGAGTAAACTAGTTTTTCGAGGACTTTGGAGAGGACAGGTAAAATTGAGATGGGCCTATAGTTGTTTAGGTCGCATGGGTCCCCTGACTTGAATAATGGGAGGGCGTCGGCAGATTTCAGCAGGAGGGAACAGTGGCAGTGGAAATGGAAAGATTGAATACGTGGAGGATGGGGCAGTGAGGTCCAAGATAGCCTAGTTTAAGAAAAAAGGTTCTAGACCATCGTCCTCTGCACTTTTTCGAATGTCTATGTTAAGTGAATCTTTGACTTCTTTATAGCTAAGCAGGAACAACTGGAATGGGCGGGTTGAAGTTTGTGAGTCAATATTATTACAGTCTTGGTTGCTACCACAGGCTGCATTAGACAAAGAGTCAAAAGCTAGGCCAGCAGTTACAAAGTGATTGTTGATTTCCTCAAGGATTAGGCAGCTGTTTTTCACAGCCCTACCATTGCTGAGGATCTTCAGCAGGATAGAGGGGGCTACTGGCTGACCTTCGATGGACTTGAGTGTCTTCCAGATTTTTGGGGAATTCCCTTTTGCCTGTTCAAGGGTGGAGACATAATAGTTGGCTTTGCTTGCGTGGATTTGTTTAATGCAGGTGTTTCTAGCTGCTCTGAATGCTTGCCAATCAGCTGGGCTTTTGGATTTTCTAGCCTTAGCCCAGAGTTTATCACGGTGTAGGAGTGCAGCCTTGAGATCTGATGTAAACCATGGGTTGGATGTTTTATGCACACTCTGACTTTGATCAAAGGGGCATGCTTATTGGCCAGCGTGGTGAGGTTGTCGTTAAGGACAGTGACTGCCTCATCGATCGTTTTGGCAAGGTAGAGGTCTTGCCATCTAATTTTGCATAAGTCGGATAAGTAGTCCGATGTATTAAACTTGCAAAAGGGTCACTTGGTTATGAATTTTGGTTGCTGTCAGGCTATAATTTGTGATCTTGTACAAACAACCACCCCATGATCACTCATATCATTGTGGAAGACTGCAGAGTGAAGACTTTTGTTGGGATGCATAGAAAGTATGATATCAAGGAGAGAACTGTTGTCGAGATTGGATGTATTGGTTCTAGTGGGTTCACCGACTAACTGGGCTAAGCCAACTTTGTCACAGAAGGATTTCAGACTGTGCGACTTGGGGGGTAAGCCAGTCCATATTGAAATCCCCAAGTATTAAAGCTTCAGTGTTGTGGAGGTGATTAGGGATTTAAGTATGGTGAGGATGTCAGTGCCACCAGATGGGGGGTGATAACCACCAATAATAGTGTGACATTCAGTGGATGGAAGGTGGAATTTGAGAGATACCATTTCGTACTCCTTAGGTTTAGATCTACAGTGCATATCACTGACTGTAAACTTAGATTTAGTGTAGATGGCCACACCGCCCCCTCTGGCTTTCCTATCTGCTCTTTGCAGGTTCTACCCAGGAAGGGAGACTTGCTTATCACTGTTTGACTTTTTGAGCCAAGATTTGATTATAATAATGAGAACCATCTCAGTATGGGCAGCCCATACTTGGAGCAGATCAAACTTTTTTGCAAGGCTCAATATGCTGACTAATGTTAACTTAAGTCCAGGTGCAGATGAAAATTCTGTGGGAGATGCAAGTGGTAATGGGGGTTCAGGGTTTAGCTCCACATTATCTGAACAGAGAAGGAGCAAGAGAAGCTGTTTCTTGATTGAGTTTTTGCAGGATAGGAGCGCTTTTTTCCTTTACGACCTTCTGCAAGGTGACGATGGGTGCATCGTAATGCTAGGGCAGCAATGAAGGAAAGCTAAGGAGAGTGCTCTGATTGACATATATGAGGGGAGCAACAAGTGTAAGGGTGAAGGATATGGGCTGAGGATAAAGGGAGGTGGGCATATTAGATAAGAGGAGGTGCAGTGGAATGTTTCTGGTTACAGGATTGGAAATTTCCAGAGGTGGACCTGATCCTTGTTCTTTGTTGTGGTGAGCTGATATGGATAAGGTGGTTAGGATAAGAAAAGGCTTGAGTATAAGGAGAGTGCCATGATGCCACAAATACAAGGGTACATTTTCTTAAATGAAAGAACAAAATCCTCTAGTGGAAGATCTGTATAACCTGCTAATGAAAAAACAGTAATTTTAAGTATAAGGAGCAATTGTGGCATCAGGAGGAATTAGTCAGGGAAAAGCCACTGAGATGCAGCAACAGAGGGCAGTGTCCAATCAGGATGTGGCTGTGGAGCGCAACAAAATAGAACCTGATGGCTGAGTCCTGTCATACCTTTGCAGGGTAAAGGAGTTTCCTTTCAGGCAGACCAGCTGAACAACGCAGGTGGAGGTTTAGTTAGAGCTGACCACACCAGGCAAGGCTTTGTGAGGCAGCAGAGATGGTATCCGTGCTGGAGGCAGCACCCAATTTGGCCCTGCACTGAGGGGAAAAGAGACAAGTAAGAAATTAAATAGGAGCTAGGGAACTCTGGGTAGGGGTATGACACAACAGCAGAGACAGAAGAACAGCAGGAGTGTATGAGATGTATGGGCTTACAGATTAACTTAACAAAGGGGTAGAAATGGCCAAGGAATAAGGAACAAAAATGAATCTGCAGTTGAAAAGGTGGTCTTGTTGCCACTGAGTCTGGGAGGGGGCTGCAAGGCTATACAGAATTTGATGCTAACCTTATCTAACAGATTTAAATGATACTATATGAAATGTTTAATATTTTTAAACCTTTAA
Source organism: Neoceratodus forsteri (assembly GCA_016271365.2). NCBI lineage: Eukaryota > Metazoa > Chordata > Ceratodontiformes > Ceratodontidae > Neoceratodus > Neoceratodus forsteri. The sequence goes on along the minus strand of CM028137.1, from coordinate 536,788,376 downwards.
GAAAACAAATGAATTAATCAGTAATTTAGCAGCATTAGCTTGAATATAGTAACATCACTAAGATCAGGAACTTAACAGCCCTTTCAAAAATAAAAACAGTAATTTTAAGTATAAGGAGCAATTGTGGCATCAGGAGGAATTAGCCAGGCGGAAAGCCACTAGAGATGCAGCAACAGAGGGCAGTGTCCAATCAGGATGTGGCTGTGGAACGTGCCAAAAATCGAACCTGATGTCTGAGTCCTGTAGTACCTTTGCAGGGTAGAGGAGCTTCCTTCCAGGCAGACTGGCTGAGCAGCACAGATGGAGGCTTAGTTAGAGCCGACCACACTGGGTAAGGCTTTGGGAGGCAGCAGATATGAGATCTGTGCTGGAAGCAGCACCCAATTTGGGCCTGCACTTTGCAGGGTAGAGGAGCTTCCTTCCAGGCAGACCAGCTGAGCAGCACAGGTGGAGGCTTAGTTAGAGCCGACCACACCGGGCAAGGCTTCGGGAGGCAGCCGAGATGGGATCCGTGCTGGAGGTGACATGAGTGAAAAAAATAAAAGTTAATTGTGGGGTAAGACAGGGGTGTATATTGGCACCAGCCTTATTCAATTTATATATCGATAAAGTTGTGAGAGACTTAAAGGAGGTGGATACTTTTGCACGAGGATGAGAGATTAGAGTACAGATATTGTTATGTGCAGATGATGCGCTATTAATCTCTCAAATGCCTCTTGGCTAAAGAGAGCTATTGCAACTATAATAAAATCATTAGAGATGTTACATATGAAATTGAACCAGGAAAAACTAAAATAGTCTTATTTGGTAGAAAACTAAAAACAAACAAAAGTGGAGAATTGAGAATATAGGGTTAGAAGAAGTTAGAGAGTTTGCATATTTGGGAGTGATTTAGTGAGGATCTAAAATGGAGAAAACAAATAGAGAAAATAAATGAAAAGGCATTGCAAACTTTAAATGGAATTAAGCACTTCACAAAAGAATGGGTGAAACTCCTTTATAGCTCAATATAGATATTTAAAAGCAAAGTTAACTCTCAAATTGTATATGCTTTGGAGGTTTGGGGACTCTCAGGTAATCATAAAGCATTGAAATAGTTCAAAACAAATATTTAAAAATCTTTTAGGTTTACCAATGTGGGCTTCAGGGCTGAAGTAAGATTAGAAATCGGGACTCTATCAATTCAAGCAGAAATTATAAAAAGAAATATAACATATTGGAAAAAAAAATGTAACTACATATGATGATAGCCTGATATATAATTTTTGGATAGATGCTAGTAACAGTGAATGTGGAAGGGACATGAATTGGTTTAGTATATTAAATCAGGTACTAAATAAAGCTGGGCTACCCTATAACTATATATTGGATTTGGAAGGTGCTAAGAAGGGTGTTTTGGAATTTATACAAATGGCTGGACAGAGGATAGAAGATCAAGCAATACAATTTGATTTTGGAATGATAAAAGACTATATATAAAATGGTTCTCCATTCAAGAAAATTAAAACAATATTTGAAATAAAGGGCTATTCATTGAAATGTGAGAATAAGAAACATAGAAAAGCAATCACTAGATTAAGACTAGGTGAATTTGATAAATGGGAGGGAGATATAGTGGCTTTAATCAAATGGATATTTGTATAAGTTGTAATAATGCTGTTATCTCCAGTGCTCATTTTAGTCTTGGAGTGAAAGGCTTATAGTGATATAAGGAGAATATACATTGAGCAACCCTTCCAAAACCTTGTAGGCCTGAATAGAGATGAGTAAATAAAGGAAATTTTAAATTGGCAAAAATTGGACGAAACATTTGCTTTGACAAAGTTTGCACATGGAGTGGCAAGAAAAATGAAGTGGAGTATCTGATGTTGTTGAATGTACATAGGGACTTAATACCTGTTACATTAACTTTCTCAAGTTGTTGGAGATGAAAATATGTGTACTTGTGAGAATTGGAGAAGGTTAGATATATAAGACTGTCTGATTTAAAAAAAAAATTGTATGTAACAAATGATGATTTTATACATGGAAATAAACTTTACTTAGTTAACATTTTAATGGTGCTGCTCTGAATTCCAAACCACATCTCAGACTGGTGCATGCTTTGTACTGCTTTAAGATAAATCATTGAGCTTGTGACACTCCTACAGCTAATGTTCATCACTCTAGAATAGAGTTCCCCTGCTGCTGCCCAGGCTGGTTATCTCTTAAAATGCACACTGCTTATTGCTCCAGTCTGTGCAATGCTTAATGGTCAATACTTGATTTACATGCAAGTATCATATCTGACAGTCTAGTACTGTGCCCATAACTGCTGGTTAGGCTAGTTCAGGAAGAATGACCTGGTAACCACTTTAGGGCATGCACAGGTGCACCACCTCAGATTTTTCATTTAGGGCTTGGGACACATATGGATTAATGGGAGAGGAGGAAAAATTGAATTTATTGTTAGAAAAGGAGACTGAGTGGATTTATCATTTGAAATCATTGTATCCTCATGGCTTAAATACAGAGTTGGATTTTAAACCTTTTCTGTAATTGTCCAGTAATTTATAATTTAGTGTTTGGGAATAGTGTAAGTGATTGTACAAACTGTAACTTTAACGTTGGCCTTTCTTTATACCCACCCTCAGTAGAGGAGCAGGGCGGCATTATGGAAATAGAAGACCTAGCACTAAGGGTGAGGAGAGTGCTAGAGGAAGAGCAGGGGAGGTTGGAGAATGTTTGAAATGTGCTAAGCATGGAATAAGGGGAGCGGCTGCCTTAAATGTGGATGGTGGGTGGAATTATTCGTCCACGTCGAATCTCTGGCAAAGCCCTCCCATTCAATGTTTAGGAATAGTGTAAGTGTCTGTGCAAATAATGGGAGCTATGCATGAATGGGGTGAAGGTACATGAAACACATGTATCTCACCCATGTAGCTCTGCACCGCAGACAGGTGCACACCAGCCAGTATGTGCAAATGGCCACACACCCTGTCCACTCTCTACCCCCAGTGCACAGGACCATGCAGGATGGCCAGGGGTGGCATAATGGACACATGTGGGCATCCAATCAGATGCCCATATTGGGTCCAGGAATGAATCCTTGTGTAGGTCCTGGTACATGTATAGCACCTGCAGGCACCCAGACCCACCCGGCCACATTGGCCACAGTTCCCCTGCGGAAGTCCCACAGTCTCCATGGCTCCCACTGTAGAGTTGCCACCTACAACAAGTTCACCATGTTCCTGAATAATCAAAAGCACCCCACCCCAACACACTGCGGCCCTATCCTCAACTGCATGGCAGCCCCCTCACCCCCCACACACACTGCCACCCCATTCCTGATCTTGTACATCAGGCCCCCTGGCATTGCAGCCCCAATTCTGGTACTGTAGGAGCCCCCAACCCCCTGGTATGGCAGCCCCAAGCCTGGAACTGTAGGAGCCCCCTGCCCTCCCGCAGCACCAGCAACCCCCCTCACCCCAACCCTGTACCTGGTAGTCGGTGCTGTGGCCCTGGATGGGCAGCCGCACAGCCTCCACCTCCTCAGCTGCTGCCCATCCAAATGATGTTGAGTAGCCAGCTTCATATATATATGTGGAGTGGCATGCTCAAGCATTAGTCGGACAGCAGCCGAGGAGTGTGCAGAAAACTGTGCCACTGCCATTCAAGCTGCAGCCCTGACTGGCAGGTATGGAGGATAGGGGTTGTATTGTCAGTGCTAAAGGGGGTGGGGGGACCACTGCCCACCAATGCTGGTACCGGGGCTTTTGGATTGGTGTTGGATGGGGGCTTTCAGTACTATACTGGGTTGGGTCTCAGACCTGGTTGCCTTGGCATGGCAGAGGCACCATTACAGGGATGGGGCATGGCCTTGTACTGTGGGGTGGGCTGACATGGGGGACAGGGGCAGACACCCTGCTGTGGAGAGGGAACACACTGATGGGGATGTGGTAGTGATGTTTGGGGGTGGCCTGCTAGTACTGCAATAGGGAGGGGGATGTTATGGGGGTCTTCCATGTAGCTGCTTGGGCCACAGTGTGCAATGGATGGGCACATAGTGCAGTCATGGCAGGGTCCCACCTGGTATAACCTGTACCTCCTATGTCCCCCAATGCACAGCATGAAGTATCTTTGTAAATGGCGATAGTGCTGGCATGCCCCAGAATGCCCACCCACCCCATTGTTGTCTGTGCGCTAGGGGTTTGGGTGCATATCTGTTTGCATCCCTTGGTGAATGCCGGGCAGGCACTGTTATGTGCCATTCATGCATAATGATACCAACACATGCACTAGCATCGTGCATAGGGCCCTTTAACTTTAGCTTTGGCCTTTCTCTATTCCCATCGTCAGTATAGGAGCTGGGTGGCATTATAGAAATAGAAGGCCCCCAAAAAAGAAGAGATACTTCCTCCAACTTACAGAGAATATTAACTGCAGCATGCAGGAGAGGGAAACTCCCTTTGAGGAGTAAACCTCTGAGAAACCATGGCTACTGCCCTTCCTCTGGGCATATGAAGAAGAGATATTCCTAAAAAGCTTGTCTGAATTCAGCTTCAGGATTAGGGAAGCAGTTCTCAAAGCATGAAGAGGTCCACCTCCGAGTCACTTGATGATGTGAGCAGGGACTTATTATTTTTCAATGCGGAAGATGCAGCTCTGATTCAAAAAGAGTGACCAGTGAAGGCTAAAGGATTACGTCTGTGTCTTTGTAATAGGATTTTCATGTGTTCCATGAATCATTTGGTTGATATGGGTGTGAGGTTATCAATAGATAGGAGAGGTTTTGAAGAACTTGAACAAACATGATAGTGTATGAGTTGATCCAATATGCTACTGGACACCAGTTTTTATGAGTGGGGTAGCATGAGATCTAAACTCCTTTATGCAATCTATCAGTTTTTGAAGTTGGGAGGAAAAGAACATGATTGCTTTCTTAAATTGGTAAATAAAAAATTTAACTGAAGAGGCTGAAGAAGCAGTAAACTCTCCAGGACCCAGGGAGCCATAGAATGCTAAACAAATAGCTGAAGAAATCACAATGTTGGAGGTAGTGTTGAAGGGGCTGGTGCATAGTAAATTCAACAATCTGCAAAATATAGATCCTTTGATAGGTAATCATTTAGGAGCATTTGATTGGGATGCTCCATGGATTCCAAGTAGGAGGAGTTTGACTGAAACGTGTAAAGGGTTTGAAGACATAGATAGATTCAATTGATATTGAAAAAAATGGAATACAGGATAATTATTGTTTAATGGTCCTGAAAGATAACATCCAGGCTTGGTGGCAGAAGGTTATAAATGCCAAGATAAGGCTGATGGAGAAGAAGCCTGGGTGAACTGAAGGCACAGAATGAGAAAAATTTCTTCCAGGCGGTTGTGTAAGTTGCTCGAGTAGTAGGGGCTAGGGCTGACCACATAATGACTTCAGCTTGTTGGTGGTAGAATGTTGTCATGATTAGGGCTGTAATTAAGTCACTGTCTGCACGGAGTGCAGATTTGCATGAAATCTATCATTGTTTTTGGTCTCCATGTATTGTACCATTTTTTTTAAATAAGAATCATGTAAAAAGGTTATTTTAACCCCAAACACTTGGCGTTTAAAGCTGCTAGATTGGCTAACAGCAGTAAGTTAAGAGGCTGTCACTCAACTATCAATCATATTTGATGTCTGTTAGTGGTAACAGTGATTTAATCACACCAGACTAAGCTGTCATTAATTAGTCAATTCCCTTGTAAACATTTGAATGGCCAGTCAATTAGTGAGTCAATGAAAGCACTGAAAGCAAATGAAAGTTTCTGTGCAAGAGAAGCAGATAACAGTGCGAGAGCTATTTTCTTCTTCAACAGTTCAACAGGAGAGAAAAAAACTGGCATTATTTAATGTAGTAGAAGCTTTTGCATCAGCCAATGTGGCCTTTGCATTGCCTAGATAATCCTGCAGTACACTGTTTTCTTGAACAGAACTTACAATCAGTTGGTGCTATCACTCGCTCACAATGGCTTAGAGCAGAATTTCTCCCAAAAGTTTTCTCATACCATCTGACTGATGTTAAAAAAAGAGTGTCAGACTGCATCTCTCTTTCAATTGTGTGTGATGAAACTACAGATGTGCAGGATCGGTATATATTAAACATAGTTGGAGTTTTATCATTGCACTCCCCTTCACAACTCCAAAGCAGCACCACAGACAATAAACTTGATAGTATACTACTCAGCTGTGTAGTGTTAGAAGCTACGAACTACAAAACAGTTTCACAGGCTGTTTTAGTGTCTTTCCAAAACTACAATATCCCCTACACCAAAGTGTATGTTTTTATTACAGACAATGCAATGTACATGAACAAATGTTGGCTGCAAAGTCTGCAACATGTCTTATTAAATGCTGTTCATGTGACATGTTCAACACATTTGTTGAATTTATTTGGGGACATATGGGGGCGCAATTATTCTGATATTAATGAACTGGTAGTTGCAGTGAAAAAAAGCCTTTACTGCATGCCCTGCAAGAAAGGCAGGATTCAAACAACTTTTCACTTCTAAGGAAAAATCTACTCGTACTCCACTCACTCCAGTAATAACAAGGTGGAATACATGGTGTTATGCCATTTTTACCATACAGAGCACCTAGATGCTTACATTCAATTTTTCGCTGATGAAAGTGCAGCCTGTGAGGAAGTGGTAAAATTAGCATCTAACCCAGCAATACAGTTCAGTCTGATTCAGCTAGCAATGCATGCTCCTCCCTTGTTAAAATGCTTGAGAACTATGAGGGGATGAGGTTAAATCACACATGGTATATGACGCCTTGTTAGACTTTGCAACCTTTATGGAAGTAAAAGCTGTAGATGCAGGACATGAACCCACTAAAAATGCACTGCACAAGTGTTCAAAAATAATCAAGGACTGCATATCAGGCAATGGGAGCTTTCATCAGTCTGCGGCAATTTTTTTTCAAGCAACCTGTGTATTTAACCTTGGTAGACTAGCTACTATTGCTGTGTCAAGGCAGAAGTGTGTGACCACATACCTGCTTTGAGAAAACATTCGTACTCAGGCTGAGCTCTGCATTTACATTAAGGATGTCCAGTGCAACAGACTGACTCTGAATAATCGCACAGTTGTACAGTTCTGGATGGAAAACAGAGACCGCTTCCCAACCTAGAAAGATCGATTGTATTGGGCTGTTTGAGTGCCCCTATCCACAGCATCTCCAGTTGAGTGTCATCTTGAAATATAGTGCACTTTGACTGACAATAGATGCAGCATAAAGCTGCAGAATCTGAAAATGTACTCATGCTGCAGCAAAATCATATGAAATAAGAAAATTTTCAGCACTTTCACTGTTTCAGCAAGAAAAAATATTTTTATGCATTGCTTTTTATTACTTTTGAGTTTTTATTGTGCATTTAATGTGCTTTTTATTACTATATTGCATTAATTAAAATGTATAACCACATATGCTTCATTGCCTGCTCCCATGTCTTGCACAACCCATGAAATGAGTCATTTTACCCCTCATTTTACTTCTAAAAATCATCAATTTTTGCCATGAATTAATTACAGCCCTAGTCATGGTTAGATTGGTGAAACAAGGAGGAGGAGTCGTGGTCAAATCTGCTGCAGGACAGATGCAATGGAATTCCTGGAATTGAAATTGAGACATAATCAGCAGCCTTGTTTGTGTAGCCAGGGATATGAAAACATTTCATGGTAAAATTGTGGTACATTGATAACCAAGTCAGCCTCCACATGAACAACATGAAGGAATGGGATGAAGACTTGCCTTTATTTATGATATCCACAGTAGGTTGAGTATCTAAAAAAAATTGAGATGGTCTGCAAAGATCAAAGATGGCCCCATACGAATGCAGCATCTATAATAGGGTAAATTTTGAACAAAGGAGGTGTTTTTGAAAAGTCTCAAAGAGTGTATATGTCAGGAGGTTTAAAGAGCTGCAAATCAGGAATGATAAAAATAGTTGCAAAACCATGATTAGGAGATGTATCGGTATATATCCTGGGATGGAGATCAGGAGATGGTTCTTTGTAGAACATGGAGCATCCATTCTAATAGGCAAGGAAGTGGGACCACATGGCTAAATCGGATTTGACTGCAGCAGTGATGAATATGTGATGATGAAGTTCAGAGACTGAAGAGGCCAATTATAGAAGGTAGGAAATTAATGAATGGCCTTGTGGAATGATTCACATTGCGAAACTGAGATAACTGAGGAACGAAAGCAATTCGTGTTTGGTACAAATGAAAGGAATTGAAAAAGATTCCACTAGTGCTTGAATCTGGAGTAGTTCATCATGAGGTAATCTGGCTTCCATGTGTATTGTATCCAGCTTGATGCCTAACAAATAAATAGATGCAGAAGGTCCCAAGATTTTGTCTTCAGACAAAGGTACTGCTAACTCCTGGAACAGGTGAATGAGAGCAGTGATGCCAGCAGTTGGAGGTGATTCTGGTGGATCAATTAATAAGAAATTGTCTAGGAGATGGATGATAGCTGGATGATGACAAATGTTGAGCCATAGCCAACAAAGCATCTCAGAAAACATGTCAAGTAAGATAGGAAGGATGGAGCATATTACTAGTAGCATCCATTTAAATATGGAACAATTTGAAGTTGTGTGGTGACTGTGGAACTTGGCAGAAGTAGTTTTAGATACGTAGCTGGGGCACCTTTTAGATCCCCAAAGGGAACTAATGTGACCTGTCTCTATATATACAATACAATAATAGAGATTGCCTGTTTGCTTTGTTTTTTGTTATCTGAATGTTGTTTCAGAGTTACAGAAGTAATGAAGTATTCCTTTTCAGGCTTATATCCTGGATGGCACCGTTTCTACAACTCCATGATTAAGGCTCCTTGAATGGCTATAAGAAGGCTTTATATACATCAAAGACATTTTTAAACAGTCACTTTCATTTAGCTCTTCTAAGGCAGTTATTATCCCTTCTAAATGGAGCCTCATCACTATTGTTGTTTTACTTTTTTTGGTTTTGCTATGCAGTCCTCTTAGTTGGGCTTGCCAGCCTCCTTAATCTGAACCAATCATTTTCTTTTTTTTCTACTTGCTATTTATGCTCCTCCCCTGCCCCTAGACTCCACCACCTCAGAAGTCACTAATTACATCTGCCCCAGCCTCATCCTACCTGCACCCCGGTATTCCCTCCATGTAGCCTTGGATTGCCCCCCCAGGCGGGGACAGGGATGGGGCGCCTACACACCCGAACTATATTTCTTTCATCAGGGCATCAGACCGGGACAGGCAGGTGGGCTATGGGGTCTGCACTAGAGTGCTTCATCTTCCAGGAGCCTAGAGGGTGATTTTCTGGTGTTCCTGTGTCGGTGTGCGACCCCGATGTCAAGGCCCTCCCCTGCCAACGTCTGCCGTACACTTACCCCACATTGTGAGACAGGGAACTTGCTGCATTTCTGGCCTCTGCCAGAGGCAGTCAAGCTCCAACCCTTGGGCTCCCCTCCCTCCCAGGAGAGGAGAGCTGTCCTCCAGATGCTCAATCCTCACCTTCCCCTGCCGACCCCCGGCGGTCCAGGCTCATTCCCAAACCTGGGTTGCCAGTGTATTGCGAGGTGTGGCATCTAGCACCTCAACCCTCAGCGCCACCTGGCAGGCTGAACCAATCATTTTAAAGATATAATTATATTAGGCATTAATAATTGTTCTTTTAAGCTATGTACTAGTTCTGTATATTTTAATGGTTATGTCATCCTGGTGAACCAATAAAAATATACGTGAGTTAAAAAAAAAGAAAACATGTTGAGTAATTTTGGGCTGCTTTTGCAACCAAAAGCCAGATGAACAGCAAAGCAGTAATGATTTTTCCATTTGATGCCATATAAGTGCAACAGAGAAAGATGGATGGCCAGCAATTTAAAAGCATCTGAAACATCCACTTTTGAGAGCCAGGATCGAAATCGTTTAATAATTATAATAGTATTGTCTATGCAAGCATAGGAGAGAAAATACTCGTCAGATGGAATCATTGAATTGATGCTAGGAATAGACTTTGGTTGAGGTGCAGAAAATAATGTTCAGTTGTTTTTGTTAGAAAATTTTCTTGTGGCCACACCAATAGGATAGATCTGGTACGTGAGAAATGGTGGATGAGGAATCCTTTTTGAAGTTCTTTCTGTAGTAATTGCTGCACAATTTTGGGTTCTTAATTAAAGCAGACTTCAAGTTATGACATTTGAAGGCATCGGAAGCACAGCAATACTGGTGTGAAATCCTTCTAAAAACCCATGCAGAAGATATTCCACCAATGAACAGGAAGAATGAGAAGCTAGTGCTTGGGCTAAAGCCCGTAGGTTAACAGGAGTGGAGGGGTGCAGTAATTATCACTGTTTTGACTGAAGCACTTCCAGACAAATGAACAGAGTAAGAGCTTCACCTCAGAAACTGCAAATATGGAGAAACAGGCAACCAGAACTTTGAGCATCCATCATCACTGAAATTGTTGTAAATTGATTAGCTTCCCACATACTTAATTTGCATTCTCCGCCTGTCTAGGTTGGGGCAAATATATGCATTAGGATTAGAAATCATGTGGGTCAACCATGAAGAGGAAAAAGGAAGCCGGGACTGGACCAGCTGGTAAATTCCTCATAGTCACAGAATATGAGGTGATATCTGAAGCTGTCAGAAGGCACAGGGAGGCAAAGTCATATAAGGAACTACATAGCAGGCAGGAATAGGTTTGCTGGCCAGCGATGTGATGGCAGAAGATTTCATTGTCCAAGATGGCGCAATTCAGTCTTGAGCCAATGTAGCAGCGACTTTAGTGGAAAAAAAATGATGATAGTCATAAAAGTGGGTTCCTCTGTACCAGATGCCTAGATCGATGATGAGATAAAGATATGAATCCAGTTCTTCTCATATAGAGGGGTAAGGGGAGCAGATGACATCACAGTATAAAGCTGAAAGCAAGGATGAATTTGGGAACAGTTGATTTCTTTAGGAGTCTGAGATCTTTCAAGTTCAGGACAATGGAAACATCTGTATAGGATAGTATTCTGTTTTCAATTGTATCATGGGACAAGATATGGAGAGATATCAGTTTTATGTCCTTACCCTCTAGAATATGTTTGTAAAGGTGTCTTGGGATCAGGTGAATGGGAGATATGAATGGTGGAGGAGTGACTGAAGGAGAGGTACCTGGATCTTGTTGTGGCTGAAGACCAGATATAAATGGAGTGCTTATAGGATGTGCAGAACTAGTGGAAGCAGCATCCTCATGAATATGAGAAGTGGTTGTCAGAGTAGTGGAAGTCATTGAGTTGGAAGCTGGAATGGATTGTGAGGGAAGGCAAACTTCGAGAGAAGAGATGCTGGATTGTATCTCTGATAGTGAGGTAGCCATCTGAGCCATAAAGTCTTTGATTTCAGATAAGGCAGAAGCTGGTTGGAGAACAGGCTGGCTGGAAATAAGATTCCAATTGGGTTGAGACTTGACTGCAGCAAAAAGATTGAATAGCTCCTGTTTCTGAATGGACCCTGAATAGGAAATAACCAAATTTTGCAATTCAGAAATCAGGGATGGAACAGTCCAGGCTTTTATGGAAAATTTTGATTTTGAAGATCTTTTGTGAGGTGCTAGAGAATCTGAACAAGTCCAAGGGAGCCCTGCAGGATCTTCTTCGATGTCCAGAGAGGACACACATGATGGAGTGGATGTCATGGCACTGTAACAATATTGCAATTGCTGATTAATTAATGGCTTGATGTTTGAAGTCTCAGACTCCCATCTCTGGCAGATTAATCAAACCGTACCTATCCTTGTTGACCTCTTGAAGGAACAAGGTAGGGAGACAGAGACTGGGCTGGCTGCTGGTTTGGGCTGCTAGAAAAGGAGGAGCTGAAAAGTGTAAAGAAAGATCAAAGGGGGCTGTAAGGAGAGAGAGACTAGAAGGTGAAATAGGATAATTAATTCTTAGAAGTAGGGAGAACTTAGAGCAGGAGATACTGCCAAATATTTATGTTATAAACGACAAGTATAGAGGAGAGAAACCAGAGAGCAGAAAAAGTAGTGTTGCTGCATTAAGGCAGATGGTGACATCACCATGCACACAAACCTGGAAGAATGTCTGGTTAGAATACTGCCATGGAGAAAAGCAGAAAGAGCCCAGAAAAACCCCAAAAGGGAAGGAAAAGAACAAAGACAGGCCCAGGAACAGCAGCAGAACAGAGGTACAAAGGGGACCTGATCTGTGCGGTGAGAGGCTAGGCCTGCCACCCCCAACAAGTGGAGAATGGAGTTGGCAGATAAGACTGTGAGAAGCCAGGTGATGGGGCTAGGAGAGCAGGTGTGAAGGAGGGCCTAGCCAGAGAAGGGGAGAAGAAAAATTCAACATTTGTTCTAAAGTACATCGACCGTGGGGTACATCTGCATTTAATGCTTCACACACTTCTCGCCTCTTTTCTCCAATGAGATAATAAAATAATCTTACTTTCATTTTCTCATTCTTATCTTTCATAGAAATATCCACATACAAGTTAAACTCTTCTTTCCATCTCCTCCAAACCCATGTTAGATTTTTTTGTATGTACACCTAACCTTATGGAGGTTGCAGCCCACACTCCATCTTGCCTTTTACGCCAAAAGATTTATAGTATCTCTTTTACTTTGAATAGTACTTCTCATGGCCCTTTTGACCTTGGCTGTCTCACATTGTTTGCACTTCTTTTACAGGATGCTCAGTTCATTCCTTCACAGCATAGCTGATCTGACCAATGCCACCATGTTTCGTAGGCTCTTACCAACTCCTTGACTAGTGGACATTAGACAGTGAACCACACAGGAATCAGAATTAACACTTAAGTTTAACTGCATCTTCAATTCAGTCTGAACACACATGGCTACTGTAACAGATTGTATCATCCCAGCTCACTGAAATCTGTGCACACACATTTACTAAACTTCCAATTCCTGTGTTTTCCACGTATATGTGTAGTGTAGAGTTTCCCCAATAGTTCCCTACTGCAACTACATGCTTGAGATTTCAATCACTTCACTTATATATTGTTACAGGATTTATCCTGCAAATTCATTGTTTCTTACATAGTATTAACTGTGAAAATATTTTCAGTCACATTGCAAGGTGAAGTTGGTATTTTGAATAAATGTATATAGAGGTTGTTTTTGAGCCAGCCTATTGGCTTGTTCATTAAATCACCCTTACTATTATAAACATTGCTCCCACCTTTATCGTTTTTTTTCTTGCTGGCGGGTCCTCTGTTGTTCTTTCTGCCTGGTCATGGCCCCGATGCTCCTACCAACCGTTGATTTTTTTAGCTTTTAACAACTTTGTAGCTTTTAACAGCTTTTGGTAAACTAGCATGGGTTGTCGGAGGGCCAGCTTGGTGGGGGATTGTATGACCTAGGGATAGGGAAATTTTGGTTGAGAGCATCTGGTGAAATCAGATGGTTTACCTATGCCATTGTGACAACCTTATTTATGCGACTATTTATCATAGAGACATCCCGATGTCAACAGACAAATTTTCACCTGTCAGACATTGGTCTGTTTTTCTATTGGGGGGCTGCGCCCCCTGCAAACCCCTTCTAAAGATTGTTAACTCTGAGTCAGAATTAACATGAAGGGGGTGAAACATGGTGAAAGTGCAAAATTTCACAAGTGGGTCCCCCACAGTGACATTTTTGAAACTTGTTGAAAATGTTGCTGTGGGGGATTTTGCAGATGAGGTTTTGTCCTTGCAGACAGCCCGGTGGTGCTGAGGGTTGAGGTGCAGGACACCACACCTCACACCACGCTGGTGACCTTGGTTCGGGAATGAGCTCAAGTCATCAGGGGTCAGCAGGGAAGGGAAGGGATTGAGCATCTGGAGGACTGCTCTCTCTTCCTGGGGTGGGCTCAGGGGAAGTGATCACTTTTAGGGCTGCCTCTGGCAACGTTCGGAGGAGCATGATGTAGAGACACCACATATATCACGGGGGCAGAGTAGTGGAACAGTGATGCCTTGACAGCCACGCCCTGCATGGGGACAGTAACCTAAAAGGAAAACCCCACTTCTGGAGCCAGTGAGATGATGAAGGCCTCAGAAAAGTGCCCACACCCCATCACTGATCTGACACACCCAGGACTCTTCATGTGCCACCCAACAACTGGTAGGTACCTCTAATTACAGAAAGAGCCACCAAGGGAGGATGGACCCACCCCAGAGGGTGATCTGGGGGCTGGACCTGACCAGTCATTCTGGGGAGAGCCTGGGAGTTGCAAGGGATTCAGGTTGGGAGTGAGAGGCAAGGCTGAGTAGGCACTCCTGAAGGATGCCTGGTCTCAGGGGAGAAAAAAGAGTTTGAAAAAAAAAAGGTTTCATCCTTGCATCGGTACACCATTCAGACATGCATTTGTGCCAGTCAAAAATGGAATTTCATTAAGAAAGGGCTGGCAGAGGCTACTGAGACGTGCACCAGGACATGGAGCAAGAAGGGGAGAGCAAATAAGCTGAGCTGGCTGACTCGGGAGGTAATGGAAGGAGTGAGGGCCAAAAGCAAAGCATTCTGGAAGCTCAGGAAATTGGGAGGGTAAGGGGACAAAGACAAGCACACAGAGAAGTTCAGGAGGTTACCAGGCTAGTCAGAGCAGCCAAAGCTTCCAGAGCTGAGACTGGCACAGGGACTCAAGTAAGAGGGAAAGGTCTTTCTCAGATACATTTGCAAGAGAAGAAGAAACAAAGACCAAATTGTGAGGATTAAGAAAGATGGGGGGTGGAGAAGGGGAGGACCAGTCAGAGGCACTGAATGAATACTTCTGCTCTGTGTTCATGAAGGAAAGAGGGGAAGACACCCCATGTGAAGGGTGGAGTGGGTGGGGGGGGAGGGGTGGCTGATATCAGAATCACAGAGGACAGAGTGCTGGAGGGACTAAGGGCACTGAGAGTGGACATGGTACTGGGGCAGGATGGCATTCACCCTAGGGTACATAGGGAGCTAGCTGAGATCCTGGCAGGATCATTGGCAGACCTGTTCAGTACATCACTGGATACAGGATGCATGCCACAGAACTGGAGGATAGCCCATGTGGTGCCCAAAGGATGATCCAGACAACTACAGACCAGTGAGTCTCACTTCATTTGTGGGCAAACTCATGGAGTCAATCCAAAAGAAGAGGCTGTTGACCTTTCTGGAAGACAATGGGATCCAAGATGGCCATCAGCACGGTTTTGTATTGGGCAGATCCTGCCAGACGAACCTAGTCAAGTACTACAACTGGGTTACCAGGGAACTGGACAAGGGCCATGCAGTGGATGACCTATATTTGGACTTCAGCAAGGCCTTTCACTCAGTTCTACATGGGAGGCTGGGGGGAAAACTGGAATACACTGAGGTGGGGACAAAAATGGTCAACTGGATCACCAACTGGCTGAGTGGTAGGCAGCAAAGGGTGGTGGTGGAGGGGGAACTCTCATCACCAAGGGATGTTATGAGTGGGGTTCCCAGGGTTCAGTACTGGGACTGGTGTTGTTTGGGATATTCATAGCCAATATCTGAAACAGGATCCAGAGTAGGATCAGTCTGTTCACAGACGATACTAAGATTGGTGCAGTGGTAGATGACATAGAGGGTGGAGGGCTGCAGGAAGACCTGACCAAACTTTAGGAATGGTTAGAGACATGGCAGTTAGGATTCAATGCCAAGAAGTGCAAGATACTGCACTTCAAGTAAGGAACCAGAGGAGGAAATATCAGTTGGGAGGGTACAGTTGGAAGCACAGTGAAGGAAAAGGATCTAGGTGTACTAATAATGGGAGTATGAACCACTCAGCTCAGTGCAGGAAGCGGCTGCAAAGGCAAACAAGTTGCTGGGGTGCACAGCAAGAGGAATCTCCTCCAGGCACAGAAAAGTGAGTCTGCCCCTGTACAGGTCACTGGTTAAGCCACACCTGGAATACTGCATGCAGTACTGGCATCCATTCCAGAAGAGGGACATCAGACTGCTGGAGATGGTGCAGCGTACAGCACCGAAGATGATACAGGGACTTGAGGGAAAATCCTATGAGGAGAAACTGGGAGAGCTGCAAATGTATTCCCTGGAAGAGAGGAGGGATGGGGGGATATGATCGAAACCTTTAAAGATTAATACAGAAGGGATTCTTCAGATCAGAAGGGGAGGGACATGAGAGGGCATCAGCTGAGATTGGAGGGGGGGAGATCCAGGAGGGAAATCAGGAGACACTTTTTCACAGTAAAGGTGGTAGATAGTAGAACTCTGCCTGAGGGGGTGGTATCGTGTAGAATGGTGGGATGATCTAAGAGAGAGTGGGACAGAGTGAGGATGGGTGGTTATGAGAAGGGAGGGAGGGTGGGGCAGCTGCAGAGTTGAGGGTTAGCTGCACAATCAAGTAGACTTGATAGACTGTGAGGCCTGTTTCTGTTGGTATTTTGTATGTTCATATGATGATCTCCTCCAGGGAGGAGGTTGTTGCAACTGCACTATTGCCACCTAGTGACCATGGGTGGCAGTACAGTTCAGGTCACTGCGATGGAGGGGAGAACATTGGCCGAAGCCCAGAACAGCAGCATGTTTCTGTTTGTGCATGCCTCCTTGGGTTCCCTTGCATGTTGTCATACTCGAAGAGTTGGACCAGATGGGAAGTGAAAAACTCCCTGTGTGTTAGGACCTCCCAGATTGGTGGTCACTCACACCCCTGGCATGACTGCTGTGGTGACACCATGGTACAGAACCATCTTTTGGGATGACCCTACCACAAGTGGGCAATCTTGTGGGGTTGATATCCCATGGCTGGGGTGTGCTTTGGCATCAGGGCTTTTCAGGGAGCAAGCCATGGCTGGGGTGAAAAATATAAGTTTAATAAAAAAGTTTCTATTTTTGTTTTTAAATGCACAATTATGAATATGAGCATTTGTTTAAAATAGCTGTGGTTTCACCAGGGTACTGCACTCTGATGAAGCCTCAGTGGTGCATGAGGGGAGTACCTTGGCGTGCTCTGATGGAAGCAGTTCTTTAATAAATTTCATAAGCTCGTGATCGTGTGTGCGCCTTCTTGTTTTATTGATATAGTTTGGCTGGAGCCTTTGTGGGTTGCACCTTCAGTCATGCTGGAGTCTGCAGGTTTTCTTGTTTTAGGCCTACTACACCTCAACTGGCTCTCTCCTGAGTCACTGATGAGGCTAAACTACCTCCACCACAATTTCTCTTCTACACCTAGCAACTCATAAGAAAATTCCACCACAGAGAAGACAGTTCCTACTCTTACTGCTGCTCCTTCTGGGCAGAGATTTCAAGAGCAAACCTCAGCATGCCCCATACTTCAAATGGGACCCTCCCTTGAGGATTCCAAAATATGCCATGTCAACATCAGAAGCCTTTTCCTAAGATTAACCTAGTTTAAACCTGGACAAGCCTGAGCCAACCAGGATTCCTGATATTAACTAAAACGTGGTTCTTATCCTGTACTCCCTCTTTAATCATCAACATTCCTGGACACATATCCCACATCCAAGACCACACTAAGCATGGGGGAGGGGCTCATTTACCCAGTATGCTCCCACAGCGTCTCCATTACTAAGAGAGAAGCCACCCCAAAATAACATAAACTCATCTTAGGGGTCCTTACTCTCCCACACACCGTCTTAATGCAGTTAACAGGTATCTACTGGTCCCCAGGCAAATCCTCCAAAGTGGTTATGGATCTACTCCATAAAGTGTGGGATCCACTTCCCAAAGTTGAAGACATCATGCTTGGTGACTTCACTATTAACTGGCCACCTGGCAACACGCTCCCCCCATCCAAATATCAAAGCGCTGAACCTGCACCAACTGATTTCCTCGCCCACCCACTTCAACCCCAAATTCAGCAACCACAGCACTATAGACTGGGTGTTGATTTCCCACCCCCAAAGAATACAGGCCTCTGCTACCTTTCTAGGTATTTTCAGTGATCACTGCATGACTTACTGTGTGTGAAAAATTAAATCCAGTAACCCCCGAATAACCTTCACTAGATCCTATAAGTCTTTCTCCCCATCAGATTCATTCAGGATCTCCTCACACCCAACTGGTCCCCGGCCCTATCAGCCCTTGATATAGAAGATCACTGGTACACTTCTGCTTTATCTTCCTAGACATTTGTGATACGTGCACCCTAGACAAGCGAATAAGAGTCTGGGGCATCCAGCTCCCCTGGATCACCCCAGATTTAAGTGAACTCTTCCAGCACAGAGACTCAGCCTGTGCTAGACACAAATCTAGTGGGCTAACCTAGTACAGATAAGCCTATATCACCCTCCAGAATTATTGCACCAGGAGCACATGACTAGCCAAGGCCAAATACTTCCAGATTAAGCTATCTTGCAATGTCATTGACCCTTCAACATTCTGGAAACAGTTACCAGCCAAATTAAACTCTTCACTGTGGGGCACAGATCACCCCCACCAGCCACTAATGATCTCAACTGACACTTGCTGAAGACCCCAGGGTCCTTTTCCTAACCCTGCCCCAAAACCCAAACCCCAAACCTACCATAAATGGTAATTTCTGCCTGTAGGTGATCTCAGGTGATAAAGTATGCAAAGAGCTACTGGCACTGAATGCATCATCTAGCTGTGGATCTGACAACAACTCACCCAAATTTCTCAAAACCAGTACTCCGGCAATGGCTGTCCTTATTGCACATTTTCAACATGTCCCTATGTTCCAGTTCCATCCCAAGTAGCTGGAAGCATACACTGGTATCTCTGATCCACAAAGGTGGCATGATGACCCACCTTCCAGCTACCACCAAGTAGCACTGTTACCCATCCTCTCCAAAACCATTGAGAGGTTTGTAAGTAGGCAGCTGTCTAACTTCTACACACAAACCTAAGCTGATTGGTATATAGCCTGTTGCATGCAATGTACGTAACATACCCTCTAAATAACGTGTCTTCATTGCAATGACACAAATTTCACCTATCTGATTGTTTGCACCTTGCTGGTATTTGTGATGTAACTTGTTGTCTTTACTGCAATGACACAAAATGTACTTGCCTCATTCCTTGTGCCTTGTTTGTAATTTTGTTGGAATTTATATTTTGTACCATTGTTCTTTACAGATTCCTTGTGGCTGAATGTATTCTTGTATTTTGAATCATGTACCAATGCTGTTTTAATAACCCTTGTGGGTGAACGTATTCTTGTGGGTGAATATATTGTTCCTTAGAACCTTCCTTACCCCTCCCCTGAGGTCACAACTGGAAGTGAGACTTCAGGGCTCTGCTTGTTTACCTGGTAAAAGATGTTTAAATAAATACATATATACATAAACTGGCTTCCTAACCTCTTACAGTTCTGGCTTCTGCTCCAACCACTCTATCTCTACCTCCTCATTCAGAGTCACTGTCGTCACTGACCATATATACACCAACATGAACACTGACCTGGACATGGGAGTCACATTTATAGACCTACTAAGGACCTTCGACACTGTGGACCACCATCGGCTGCTATATAAACTAGCAAACTGTTGTGTCTCCCCAACAGCCCCTGCATGGTTGCAATCCTACTTGACCAACAGCAACCAATGTGTCAAGCTTGGCCCAAACTCATCCCTCATCCTATCAGTCTCCCTTGGAGTCCCTCAAGGCCCAGACTTGGAGCCCCTGCTCTTCATGACCTTTATCAATGACCTCCTCTTGTAAGTAAGTAAAATTTTATTCATTATAAATAATGAATTGGTAACTCAGCTGAGTCAAAACTCATTTCCAGTGAGATCTATAAAATTTTGCATACATTAGTTACAATTCCATATACATTATAAATGGGTACATAAGAAATTAACATACTGTACTACAAAAGTACAAATATCCAAACAATACATCAACAATACATACATATATCATTCAGTATAATATTACAATGTCTCCCTTCTATCTACTCAGGTACAGTACTGTTATTTAACATTAGGATTCATTTATCTTCCTTGTCCCAAACCAACTCTTGATCTTTCCCACCGTTCTTTTGCCATCTTTGATCCTAATCTTTACTGGTAATAAATTCCATAGAGACGGTCCTCGATGGAAAAAATTGACCTCTGCCCATATTAGTATTATATTTTTAGTGGCAAATATTCTATTCTTCTTGCTGCCCTAAGACTCGATTTTATCATTCTTACCTGCAAACAATCTATAATATATCCTGGTACTTTTTCAGAAATGTTTTTACATATATAACAATATATGTAAGGACTTCCTGTCCCCAATGTATACCATCCTAAGGTATGATATAAGTCCTCCCTATGTGTCATTTTCGGTGCCATTGTAATATAACATGCCATTTTATTATGCTCAGTTTCTAGTTTTCCCAATAATGTTGAATTGGCCAACATTTATACTAAATCTCCATAATCTAATAAAGGGATCACTGTAGTATTTATTAAATGATTTCTAATTGCATATGTTGTACAATGTTTAATTCTATATAAAGCCCCCATACATCTATTAATTGCCTTTATCAATTGTTCTATATGTTTGTCCCATTTTAGGGAACAATCAAAATAAACCCCAAGTATCTATAATTTTCCACCTGTTCTAATATTTGACCATCTATAGTCTTGATCCACAGGACTCCCTCAGCCTGATCCCTACCAGCCTTTCTTTGAAAATAAATGGTTTGAGATTTTTTTGAATTCAAAATAAGTCTGGATGAGACTAAAAAGCTCTGCATCTCATCAAATGCTGTTTGTAATTCACCCTCTATCTGGGTATCCATTTGTCCAGACAGATTGATTATTGTATCATCAGCATATAGATGGCACTTTATTTCAAGATTTGAGAAACTTCATGGAATTAACATATACATTGTACAACAACGTACCTAATAGGGTGCCCTGTGGAATGCCCAGTTTTATTTGACAGATTTGTGATTTCCATTGATCAGTTACTATAAACTGGCCTCTATCAGATAAATATGATCTAAACCAATCTATGACCCGATTTGATAACCCATATGCTGAAGCCGGACAGGAGAATGTCATGGTTCAAAGTGTCAAACGCCTTCAAAAGATCCAACTATATGGTGCCCACAAATAGACCCCTGTCCAGGCTTCCGGATAGGGAGTTAGTGACCTGCAGAAGAGCAGAAGTTGTACCCTGTACAGCTTGAAAACCCGATTGGTATTTATTTAAAATGTTCTCTTTCTCAAGGAAATTTTGAACCTGCTTAGCAACCATACCCTCAAAAGTTTTTGCAATCACTGGTAAAAGAGAAATAGGTCTGTAATTTCCCAATTGTTCTTTTTAACCTGATTTGTATATTGGGACTACTTTGGCAATTTTCCATATACTTGGAAATTCAGATTTAAATAATGACGTATTATGTAGTTCTGTCAAAGGGTAAGCAATCACAGGAGCAGCATATTTTAACAGTAAATTTGGTATACCATCATTCCCTCCAGCCTTATGTATATCTATCTTTCCTAGTGCCTCTATGTCTTTATGAACTTCAATAGGTGTGAACTCAAATATATTTAATGTCATACCAGTTTTTCTGTATGTCTTCCTATTTGTGAATTGCCAAAGATTCCCTTTGATTAGCTTGTGGTAATGTGCCTTGAGCAATCAATCTACAGATGTGAAAAATTCATTAAACCCATCAACCACCTTTGTTCCTGATGGCACATCAACATTATTGATCTCAACATTGTCCATATCTGCCAACAGCATACACATGTATGCAGAATATATCATAATCTACTTATCAGGTACTTCCCTCCCTCCATCGAGGAATCCCTTCAACAAAACTTGACTGCAGTACAACAATGGTTTCTTGATAACTGTTCATCATGAAACCAAAGGAAAATGGTGTCCATGCTGTTCGACACCAAGCAATGATTCAGCTCCCCCCAACTCTGACCCTATGCACTGTGGACAGGGCCTGTTTAAACTATGTTTCCGCCTACTAGAAGAGGTGGAGGCAATTTGGGTAACCCTACAAATGAGGGGGGGTTAAAAGATTAAAAACAGGGGTGGTGTACTGACCCCCCGCAATGGAAGTGGAACTGGAGGATGAACATCAGGCGTCACTGTGGCCTCAGAAAGGGCAAGGTGGTGATCAAGGGTGACCTGAACATGCCGGGGGCAGACTGGGGCACTATAACATCCTCGGTGGTCAAGGAGCAGAGGTTGATGGATGTCTTCCAGGATGCCTTCCTAGTCCAGCATGTGGGGGAGCCTACACGGCAGGATAGGATCCTGGATATTGTTCTAGCAGATAGTGACCAGATAAGTGGCCTGGATGTGAGCAGCCCATTGGCAGGCAGTGACCATGCCATGGTCTGGTTTCTTATGTTCCTAGGGGGAGAGGAAATTTGCACTAACACAGAAGTAATAGATTTCATGGGGACAGACTTTGAGGGCATGGGAAGGATTCTTAAAGGGTGCTTGGATGAGGTAAGACCAGACATGGATCTGGTAGCTTGTGGGAGACCATTAAGAAGGGGGTGCAGGAGGGTTTGAGGGCCTGCGCAAAGGTAAGGCGCAAGCAATGTAGGGCCAGTAAGCCGTGTTGGTGGACCCTTGAAGTGCTGGAGGTGGTGAGGGAGAAAAAGGGAAGGGGTTCTATAGATACATAGGGGGAAAAAGAAAAGTGAGGGCACAGATCAGCAGGATTAGAACTGGGGGGATGGGCGCAGGAAGCTGGGGAACAAGCAGAGGTGCTAAATGAGTACTTTGCCTCTGTCTTTACCAGGGGAGGTGGGGTATTTTTCCAACCTGATGGGAGGGTAGAGGAGCCCACTGAACCAGGAGGTCAGTTGGAGACAGAAGGACCGGATAAGACTAAGGCATGGGAATAGTTTGCATCTAGAAGAGGACGAGAGGATGCATGAGGTGGGGGGATGGAGGGCGAAATCACAGAGGATAGGGTGAGAGAGAGGCCCTCCGGTCTCTAAAGGCTGAGAAGATGTAGGGGACCAGATGGGCTGCATTCAAGGATGCTGAAGGAACAGGGGGATGTGCTGGCAGCTTCACTGGCCTCACTCTTCAACATCTTCCTGATGACAGGGTGGGTGCCTTAAGATTGGAAGGTAGCTCATGTGGTGCCTATCCACAAGGGGGAGTCCAGAGAGGAGATGGGGAATTATAGGCACATTAGCCTATTGTCTGTGGTTGGCAATGTTATGGAGGACATTATCAAGGAGAGGCGGGGGGGCAGCTGGAAAGTTTGGGGCACCTGGATGACAGGCAGTATCATTTTGTTCTGGGGAGGTCATGCCAGACTAACCCGGAGGAGTTTTATGACTGGGTGATGGGTGCCCTGGACCGACATAGCCAGTGGACATCCTCTATCTGGATTTCAGTAAGGTGTTCAATTCGGTTCCCCACAATGGCCTACTAACAAAGTTGAGGGGATAGGGGTGGGGGGCAGTTGCTCAGGTGGGTGGAAAACTGGCTTACGGGGTGAAAACAGCAAGTGGTGGTTGAAGGATAGTCCTTCCCCAGGATGGTCATCAGTTGGGCCCCCAGGCTTTGGTCCTGGGGTCACTACTGTTCAATTCCTATGTCTCAGACATAGGGTGGGGTGTTAGGAGTAGATTGAGTTTCTTTGTGGATGACTCAATACTGTGAGCACTGGCAGATGGGCAGGAGGGGAGAAAGGCCCTGCAGGGGGATCTTGAAACCCTGGGGGTGGACAAGGAAGTGAGGGTTGAAGTTCAATACATGGAATTGTTGGGTTCTGTATCTGGGGGTCAGAAACCCAGGACATGTATACACCCTGGGGAGGATCACACTGCAATCGAGAGGGACTTAGGGATAGTGGTGGACAGCACAATTAATAACACAGAGAATTGTCGAAGAGCTGCAGCAAAAGCAAACAGAATACTGGGCAGCATAACCAGGGGGATTACCTCCAGGAGGAGGGAGGTGATCCTCCCTCTGTATAATACCCTGGTTAGGCCGCATCTTGAATACTGTGTGCAGTTCTGGAGACCCCATCTTAAGAGAGACATAGCGCTGCTGGAGAGGGCCCAGAGGAGGGCGACCAGGATGATTCAGTGCATGGAGGGTAGGACCTATGAGGGGAGACTGGATGAACTCAATCTATGCGCATTGGAGGAGAGGGACAGAGGGACATGATAGAGACTTTCAAGTATGTAAAGGGATACAGAGAAGTGTTCAGGCTTAAGAAGGGGAACCACCAGGGGCATGAGTTGAAGCTGGAAGGGGGAAGTACAGGGAGAGCAGGGAGACACTTCTTCACAGAGAGGTGGTGGAACCATGGAATGCACTGCCCAGGAGTCTGGTGGAAGAGACAGGTACAGAGGGAAGCTGAGGCCAGGGAGGGCCACCTTT
Organism: Neoceratodus forsteri; assembly: GCA_016271365.2. Lineage (NCBI taxonomy): Eukaryota > Metazoa > Chordata > Ceratodontiformes > Ceratodontidae > Neoceratodus > Neoceratodus forsteri. The sequence continues at coordinate 536,764,045 of CM028137.1, read as the reverse complement.
GGGGCTGGGGGGGTGGAGGAGCCACCTCCCAGAAGGGGGCTAGCTTCTGAGCAGTCATGATAGACCATGGGGCCTATTCTGCTGGCTTTTACTATGATACTAATACTTCAGTTTCCAGCTAGACCAACACCTTAATTACTCCAGGCACATCTACCCGGTAGTAGCCTAGTCTTTTGCCAAGCTTGGCACCCTATACAGGGTTAAGAGGTGCCTCCAACTGAACATCATGATAGTGATTGCAGAACAAGAAATCCTTACTCTTCTGGACTATGCAGATGTAGTGTACTCAGGTGCCAACTCCACCTCCTAGACAAAATCAACACACTGTTCAATGCATTGTGCAGATTTTTACTGGGATACCCCTTGAACCCACCACTGCATTATGTACAAGGAGCTAGGGTGAGTCCCCCCTGTGTGGCAAACAATGTACATTGCCCTTGTGGGAGACAGTTAATGGTCAAAAAAACTGCCTGGATACTTATCTGACCTCTTCTCCCCCTCAACAAACCCTACATATTCATGCGTATCTGAGGTAGGATTCCACCAAAGTCTCTGCTCCCCTTGCTCAAATAAAGTAAGGCCCTGATCAAGTCCAACTACAAATCTCTGATGACCTGCCCTAATACCAAGTCTCCCCCCAGAGCCTGGAAGGTTAGCTGTACAACAAACTGCTACAAATTATGCACAGGAAAGCTAGCAAAATGACTCTATATAATTCATCTAGTAACACTTTGCCATATTAATTCAGAACTATATGCACTGCCCATTTGCTGTGCCTCTCTGCAGAACTGTAGTGGCTTCTATGTATTTGTTTTCTATGTACTTGACATATTTGTATCTACTTAACTCATTTGAATTTTGCAAAGTATAATACATGTACTCTGTAATATTATCTAATTCTCCCAATCCCCCCATCCTCCAATTTACAACTGGAAACAAGCCCCAGGTTCTGTGTGCTTGTAAATAAGTAATGAAAGGTATCTTACTGACCACTACCTAGGCAGTTACATCAGTCATATGCAGTCAATAATAATCAGCATGCTGGCCCACATATTCAGAAGCGATGCATAGCACATCCCTGGATATGCCATGCATCTCTGGACTTGTGCGGGTCATCAGGGGCATGGTCATATTCAAAGGCCACCAATGAGCTGCGCACCTCTGATTATTGGGATGCACCCATGCAAATGAGGGGTCCCTCATGCATATGCCACGCATCACAATATTGAAACCTTCTGAAGCGTAATTGGTTGTCCGAGACAACCAATGAGCACGTACTATTTACTGTACTTGCTCAGGTGCTGATCAGTTGGTCGCTGGCAGGGTGAGGAAGGTTGTGCCATTTGCTGGCACAGGATGAGATGGGGGTGTGGGATGGTGGGTTACTGCCAACAAGGGTGGAGGATCCCTACACTATGGAAAAGGGACTCAGGGATTTTTTTATTTATGACAGTGCTCGGGGAAGGGAACGGAGGGGTCCCTACACTATGGAAAATAGACTCTGGGATTTTTCTTATTTATAATAGTGCTTGGGGAATGGGAGTGGGGGTCTCTACACTGTGGGAAAAGGATTCAGGGATTATTTTTATTTATAACAGTGCTTGGGGAAGGAGATTGGGATCACCACACTATGGAAAAGGTAATCAGGGATTTTTTTTTTAAATTTATAGCAGTGCTTAGGGAAGGGAGGGGTTTCCTACACTATGGAAAAAGGTTTTTTCTTTATTAATGTGATTGGTGCTTGGGGGCTTTCTACTCTATGGAAACATGGATTAGGGAGTTATTTCATATTTTACACTGCTCAGGGCTTGGGGGCTGGCCTGGCGCATTCTGCCAGGAACAACCATGTAAATGAGCCCATAATGGGCATGCAAATGGCCCTTTTGCACCCTGCATGTCCAATGGGCTGATTTGCATATTTCTACTGAGTATCACTCATTGGGGCAGTGGCGCATGCATGTGTGCCATGCATTCCCCTGTTGGCAGTCTTCAGCCCTGTACCCTGGATGCACTGACCCATACCTGGTGACTGCTTGCTGTGCACCGTGCATCCAGGGTCCAATATTAAAACGGATTGCGTGATTGCACAATCTGATTGAATATGGCTCTAGAGCTGGCAGGTGATTTTTTTTTCATGCAGCGCATCTGTCTGTGCATGCATCTTGCTAGCTCTGAATATTGGGCCCACTGTGTGATGACACACATATTATATCCTTCTTAGTTCCAACAAATATTTGCTGCAGTGACAAGTACTGTAAGTATGTACAATAAAATATAATCTCAGCCTTGCCAGTCACTGTAACCAGGATGTAGTATTATGTAAGCAATAATACCCAACAGGGTGGGCATTATTGGGAAATACAGGACCGCCCAGGGGCGTGATGAGGCCTGATGCCGCAGGCGGAGGGCCTTATAACCCCTGGAAGGTCCGGTATTTCCCAATAATGCCCACCCTGGAGGGTATTATTGCACTTAGAAAATGGCTTCACTGTATTTAAAAAAATAGTCACACAAAGAAATGATTGCTTTTAAAATGTTAACTTTTATTTTGTGTCAATAAATACTAAGAGAGGAAAAGTAGTGCAAAAGAAAATTGCCAATGGAATTGTGTTTTTTAAAACTTTTTAATAATAAAACTTTTCAAACTTTTTGAACATTTAAACTTTTACAAAGAATTGCAGCTGTTTTGGGATATTTATTTTTTATTTTCAATAAAATTAACCGGTCCTGAGAAGGTGCAGTTCATTAGATTGAAGGAGCTCTGTACTGTTGTAATTCCAGTAGATGATTGCTTCCTTTGCTTTGCTGGTGCTTGCTTGATTGCTTGTGCTGCTGGTTGGAGGTTTTCCGGAGGAGGCGCTCAATTTTTCTGTCTTCTTCCTTTGGTCTCCAGTAAGATTTGAGCTTTACTCACACCTGTGACCAATAGCGGTCATAATTTGACGACTGTAGACCTGCGTTTGAGAGGATTTGCACAACAGAGCTACGAATACTGTGGTTAGTGTATACATGGCTAAGATTTGCTGCTTTACTTATTTTTTCATCATGTCGCGAGGTAGTTTTTCCTAGCGGTTCCTGTGTGTACCAGGTTGTCTGCGTGTTGAGGAACTCTCGTGGAGCTCATCTTGGTGGAGGTACAGTGCTTTGGGGTTGGGAGGAAGTTTGCTGATGTATTTTTAAATGCTGCGACTGGGCAATGGGGTTGTCAGGAATTGCATACATGCAGCGTCTTTGGAATTCTTTGTTGGTTTCTAGTGGGTCTTTGTGGTTTTTGCTGTCAGGATTGTAAGCCAGGGTAACAAACTCTTGATCATGGTGGTCTTTCTGCAGTTCAAAGGAGGAGGAGGAGGTGAGCTCTCACAGGCCTTCTCTACCATGCTGGGCTAGGTGTAATTGAATTTCAAACCAAACATGGTTCAGCAAGCCCGGCGCAGTGTCTACGGAGAGTGCTGTTGATTTCCTAAGTTTTGCCAGATCTGTGTCGGAGATCGGTGGGTGGTGTGCAGAGTGATCCTTTTTTTCTTTTCTGTATTGTTTAAGGATGCTTTTGAAGACATTGTTGCTCATTTTAAATTGAGGGTCTGTGATGAGGTTTATGTTTAGGCATATTGCTGGGCTGTTTAGGTGTCTGTTAAGCCCTGCTCGTAAAGTGCAGTAGCCAGCTACAGAGTACTGCTCGCCGGTTGCTTTTCTGACTTCCGCATAGAATTTACAGAAGGTCTCATTTAGGATACTGGGGCTATCTGTTTCCCAATTTATTTTAATGCCACTTTCTTTAGCCCAGTCATGAATCACTGACAGTGTCCAGGTTGTGGTTTTGCAAGTATTGATTTCTTCCCGGTTTTCTTCGATCTCTGTCAGCTGGGTGGTAGTGACTGAGACGTGACGTTTGGGGTGCTGACTGACATTTTGGTTTTTTTCCACAGGTTTTCATCGTTTAGTGACTCATCTCCCTCAGATGATTCCTTGAACAACTGCTTGAGATCTTCCTGTGCCATCATATTGAAGTTTACGTGAGGTATGTTGTCAGTTGGGGCTGTCGTTTGCGTTGCTAACTTTGGTCTTGTCAGTCGAGTTGGAAAAAAGCGCTTCACGGTGATTACAGTGTCTTAATTGAAGAATGTTTTGTTTGTGTCATTGATTTGATTGGGTGATGTGGCACCTCTGTTGCCATGCTGTGGGACTTGATTTTTACTGGGCATTATGTAAAAATAATTGCCCAGGTTTGGTGCCACATCAACCAATCAGATTGTTGGATTTTTTTGAGCCATTTTCTAAATCATACTAAAGCAATGAATGAATAGTAACATTTTTCTCTGTAATGTAATCTCAGCCAAACAGAGATGAATGTGAAAAATGTATTATCCAAAGAAGAGTCTTCAGCTAAGTCATCCATTGTAACAAAAAAAGTAACTACTGTACACTATTCACATCATACTACAGGAGGTAAAGCAATATTTTATTCAGTTGCTGACAAGTACTAGTATTAATAAACAGTACCCTGCCATTCAGATCAAATTAGTACTGCCAACAGTGTCTGGAACATGAAATGTAGCAGGAACAGTATATGGACTCTGGACCCACCTATATTATTTTGTATTTTTTTAAGCTCACTGTGTTCTCTCAAGTAATCCTGGCCCAGCTGCCTCATATATTTAGATCCCACTCACAAATTTTTTTTTTTACCTCAGGCACAATGTGACAAAGTGCTCATGGAGAGCGTCAGAGTCAGTATGTTTATATTCTTGAAGTATCATATTTGAAATTAATGTGAGAAATGTTGGCTTTTAGAAATGTCAAAAGCTCAACATTTTCTGGTGACAAACAGGATCTTGTGGTAGTAATAACATTACCACCTGAAGTAACAAGCGTTCTGAATAAATGATAGTAGAAGGCCAATTCATGTACTTCGTGATAATTTGTACTAAAGCAGGCAACATATTTTATTGGGTTTTCCAGTATTTCAAGGATCTGCACAACAATCAGTATTGGGCTCTACCAGGTATGTTTCAAAATTATCTGTGCTGAGACTGTATTATAAGTTGATGAAGAAGTTACCATGGCATCTTGCAAGTGACTAGAGACTTGAAGCTGAACTGTACAATCATGAGAAACTGATATCTTTTGATGGTGATAAAGAAAAAAAATCTGACGCAGTGGACTAAGAAGAGAAAACTACTGGAACACTAGAGGAGGGGCAACCTGATGTACTGTGTTGTAATGAAGATTGCTCTGAATCTGATTCTGTACTCCAATACGTGATAGCATGCACTTCATCAATTATTTCCTTCTGCTTATCCAAAAGAAGTGTCAAATTCATTCAGCATTTGCTTTGATTTGTATCATGGGTCCAGGATTTTTGCTTTAATGTAGTGGTCAGACTGAAGCATTTTACATAGATTTTATCTTCATCAACTTTTTTTATCATACATTTGGTCAGATCGTTTTGTATTCTGCTGGGCAACCTGTTTGTGTCAGCAGTGGCAGCATGTGGGATGGAATTGTCTGCATTCTCTACATTGTCCCTAATCAGAATCAAGTGTTATTTTATATTTTTATGTTTGCTGGCGTGCATGCTCAAGAAACATTATGTGGCAGCTTAAGAGAGAAGCGAGTTGTCGAGGTATGACACTGTGGCAGCGAACTTCGGCCCTGCATTTGTAGGCTTGGCACTGTTCACCCAAAACAGGCCCAGTGTCCTCATGACACTGGTTCTGCAAAAGTGCCACCAACTTGAAACAATTTGGCTGCTGCAATGAGGAGCCACCTTGTCATTGCAGCATCAGCCATTCCACTGCAATGAGGGAGCGACCCGTCATTGAAGGGAGGTGCCTTGCCTGGTGTAACATTTCTAGTTACATTGCAGCAGTTGTCGCCACCTCAGAGCCCCCATAAAAGTCGATGGGGGTGCCAAATCCCCCTATCAGCATGCCCTCTCCCCAGATCATTTGCTGGTGGGGGAGCTCACTCCCCATCAGCATAATACTACCCCATGCATTTTGTTTGCTGAGGAGTTGCCCAATCCCCCTCAGCATCATGTCTTCCCTCAAAATACAGGGTCTTCTTACTTTGCCAATGGGGGGGCCCCAATCCCCATCAGCTTCAGTCTCCCTTTCCCCAAAAAAACACACAGGTGGCAAGCTGAGAGCCCACCCCAACATGACAAATCTACCTGCAAAAAAGGAAAACCTTCCCGTGATGGTTTCAATTTATTTTTAACCTAAAAAGTAGAAAATGGTCCCACATTGTGTCTGGTGCTCTCTTCCCCAACTCATGCCCACCCTCTGCATACCCCACCTCCCCACACACACTCTCACCCCATACTTACCTCCGGAGCCCAGCGTGATGATCTTCAGTGGACCAGGAACACATCTGCACTCTTCAAAGCCAAAGATGAACTGAAGAAATGCCAGTAAGCTGTATAATGGCATAAACAGGGTTTTTTTCAACTTTTTGGATATCTCGGCCATTTTTTGACTTTTGGCACCTGAGGTAATTGGGACCCCTCTTCATGAATTCAGTCACTGTCATGATGTTATTCGGTCCAGAAAGGTGATTTTGTGATCACTGTGCAGAATCACCTTTTGGGACCAATTAATGAATAGACAGTGCCACTGTTTATGAGGTGGGCTCTCAAAAAAGTCTATATTGCAAATTTGGTGAAATAAGCCCAAAAAATGACTGTTTTATGAGGGTGCATTGCGCAGTTTCTACGCACATTCTTAACTCGGTGAATTTGTAATATTTTCCTCCAGATTTTCAACACTGACATTTTCCATATATCCTTATGAACAGTACAGCTGTCATTTTTCACCTTCTGTCTGAAATGTGTTTTTGTACTTCCTGTGAGAATAGCATGGTCGCTGTGAGAAATCAGTGTTTGGGGCAAATTAAGAAAATCACAGTGACTCTGTTCATGAGCGGAGGTCCTAAAATGCCTATGTTGAAAATTTGGTGACAAACGTCCATAAAATGACTGTGTTAGGAGTGCCACGTAACTTCACAAATTTGTAGTATTTTCACTCCAGGTGTCCAACATTGGCATTTTTTTCAGACCTCCTCATGAACAGTACAGCTGTCTTTTTTCACATCCTGGCCAAAATGTGTTTTCGCACTTCTGGCACACAATAGCGCACTCGCTGTGGGAAGTCAGTGTTCGGGACAGATTAAAAAAATCAGTGACATTGTTCATGAGCAGAGGTGCTAAAATGCCTATGTTGAAAATTTAGTGACAAAGTCCATAAAATTACTGCGTTGCAAGCGTATGTTGTGCAGTTTCCATGCACCCTTGTAATTTTTGTGCATTTGTAATATTTTCACTCCAGATTTTCAACATTGGCATTTTGTCACACTGCCTTATGAGCAGTACAGCTGTCATTGTTTATATCCTGCCTGAAATATGTGTTTACACATCTGGTGCAGAATAGCATGGTCACTATGGGAAATCAATGTTTGGGACAGATTAAGAAAATCATAGTGACAGTTTTCATGAGCAGAGGTCACAAAATGCCTATGTTGAAAATTTGGTGAAATAATTCCACTAAATTGTGTTAAGCGCATGTGTTGCACAGTTTCCACATACACTCAGAAGTTCAAGCATTTTTAATATTTTCACTACAGATTTTCAACATTGCCATCTCTTCACACCTCCATATGAATGGTACAGCTGTCATTCTTCACATCCTGCCTAATCATTTTTCATAAATCTGGCACAGAATGGCATGGTCGCTGTGGGAACTCAAAGTTCGGGACACATTAACAAAATTACAGTGCCATTGTTCATGAGAAGAGGTCTCATATGATTTCATTAGGTGGGGGTCACAAAAAGGCCATGTTGAAAATTTGTAATGGAAATACCAACAAATGCCCAGGGCGTTAGGGTTTCTAACCATATCATCCCACCTTGTACAGACTGACAGGCATCAGAGGTGTTCCTTTGGATTGCCAACTAATACTCATGCCATTCCACCCCCACTCCCCCACTCTGCAGCCAGTGATAGGTATCGAGGTGTACTTTGGACTCTTCAGCCCCAGAGTTCACCCCATTCTCCTATACTGCACCCATTTCAGCATATGCCCTTATGGAATGTGGTGACTGTAAAGCCAAACACCCCAAGGCACACCTCAACATGTGTAGGTGTTTGCAGGACAGGGTGAGGTGAAATGGCATGAACATTATGAGCGACAACCAAAATGTATACCCCAATGCCTGTCTGTCTCTGCACGGTGGAGGTGGGGTCAGCGTGAAGTTCAATACTTCACTGCCATTCCTATGGGAGCACGACAATACACTCCCGACAATACGCTCCCTGATATCTTGCTCCCGACAATACATCCCTGAGTCATTTTGCTCCTTTGATTAGCCGCTCCCGACAATACGTTCCCTGTGTGTAATTCTGCAGCACAAACTAAATTAAATGAACTCTACATTTCAGTGAACATGCTGAGACAAACTGCTACTGCATACCTTGGACAGTGGCTATGCCAACCCCTTCCCCCCCTCACACACACAGATAATCCACCTCACTCAAGCATACCAGCCAGCAGTTAAGACTCATCCAGGAACACCAATTGCTGATAGCACATGTGGTAATTTTACCATTGATCCTGCTGTCCTATCTAAGTAACAGATTACATTCCTGACTCAATAACAATGGACAAGTTGTCAGGCCACGTCTCTGATCTTGCCTGGAGCTCGTGTCTTTACCACTGGATCTGATTGTCGGCAAGTTCCACCTACCCACCTCTAGACTCAGTCAAGGTACTGTCTACAGAGACAGACTTATCAAACAAGATTATTTGAACAAGTTTTGTTATATTCAGATGCATTTGGATAGGACTTGTACATCTCTGCAAAAGTATTGTTTCTTAATGTAGGCACTGTCTGTTAGCAGGAGCAGGTGGTGATGTATTGTCCCTTGAGTTCTTTATTATTTGCCCTTAGCCTGAAGGGATACTTTGTTTTCTTGATGCTAATCGACTGAACTTGGTTTGTAAATCTGACAGATTGATGTTGGGTGACCATAGAATGCAATACACTCACGGTTACTAACCTATACCTGTCTGCACTGATGTATTCAGTTACCTGCTGTTGGGTGAAATGCAGCTTCTTAAATGGGGAATTTTTTTCCAGGGCTTCCAAGCATACTTAACTTAACCTCTTAGCAGCATTAAAATGCACTGGCCTTCAAAATGCTGAGCAATGGCCAAGAATGTGTAGTACTTGATCATGTATGCCATGTAATGGTACAATCTGGTAAAAACCAACAGCAGAAAGGATTACATTACTTACTTGTCCACCTCGTAATTATTGTAATGCCATAAAGAAGCCCATTAGTCAAAATAAGTACAGTAGCTAGAGAAGGTGACTACGTAAGCAGTAAGACAGAGGATTTTCATAGAGGGAGTGGGAGTTAGTTTGAGTAGGAGTAAGTTACAAAGGGGGTGAGTTTAACAGAAGCGAGTTGTTGGGAGTGATTATGAAGGGAGCGTAATGATGGGAGCGAATTGTCATGTACCCCATTCCTATTCTGCATCTGTCCAACTCCTGCATTTCCAATCCTAATACCAGCAAGCAAACATTCGGCATTGACAAATGCTTGTTTAATAAAGGTATCACCTGGCTCAGTGTTGCTGTGTTTCCACTCACCTCTCTGAAAATTTCCTCAAATGCCTGAAGAATTAAAACTACAAACTCCAGCACAGTCCACTGTGATGGAGAGATATAAATGTCTGCATTACCAATTTTATTTTCCAAGGTGTACTGTCTGCCAGCTCTCTTTTGTTCCAGCAGCCATTGGAGAATAAAAAAGGTCAGATTCCACCTATTGGAGATGTCTTGGATCAGTCTGTACAAAGGTAATTTGTGCTCCTCCTGTATGTTTCAAATAAGTGTCAGTCATTGCTTGAGTGATTGAAATAAGTGCAGATTCTTTTAACAGTTCTAATAGCAGCCTTGATGCTCCTGTCCTCACCAAGAAAATTGTGAACTGTTGAATTTACGCAATGTGCAAAGCAGGGGGTGTGAACAAAGCCACCCCTTTTCCAAGGCTAACCTTAATGTTTGACCCATTGTCTACAACTATAAAGCTAACTGACAGTCCCTGTGATGCGAGCCACTGCTATATTGGTTGTTTGAGCTCCTCACTGATATTGTATAAGTTGTATTCAGATGGAAAATCAAACATTCTTAGAACAGCAAATTGCATTTCACTGCTCTACAAGAATTATCAGCAAAACAGGCCCAGTTTGCAGTGACAGACATAAAAGGTTCATAGAAACATAGAAACATAGAAGTTGACGGCAGATAAGGACCGCAAGGCCCATCCAGTCTGCCCATTTCTTTTTCTACCTTATAAATGTGCCATCGGCCTTTGCTCTGTCAGTGACCTATCTATTCATAGTCATTTGTATTGCTCCCTTATGCCTATCCCATGCCTGTTTGAAGCCCTGCACTGTATTCATAGCCACCACTTCTTGTGGTAAGCTATTCCATGCATCTACCACCCTTTCTGTGAAAAGAATTTCCTCACATTCCCCTTAATCGGCCTCCTCTAATCTCATGCTGTGTCCTCTTGTCCTGCAATTTTCTTATATTTAAACATGTTAGACTCTTTCACCTTGTTTATGCCCTTAAGGTGTTTAAATGTCTCGATCATATCACCTCTCCCTCCTTTGCTCAAGGGTATACATATTGAGCTCCGTTAATCTGTCCTCATATGTCTTCTGATGCAGTCCCTGCACCATTTTGGTTGCCCTTCTCTGGACTGCCTCAATTTAGTTAATGTCCTTGTGAAGGTGTGGCCTCCAATACTGCACGCAGTACTCCAGATGGGGCCTAACCAATGTCTTGTACAGAGGGATTATTACCTCCCTCTTACGACTTGTGATACCCTACTAATACACCCTAACACCCCCTAGCCTTACCTACTGCTTTAGAGGTCTGCTTGGATGATTTTAGGTCATCAGTGATGATGATGCCCAAGTCTCTTTCTTCCTTTGTGACTGCTAGCACTCCTCCCAGCCTATAAGTGGCTTCAGGTTTCTCTTCCCTATGTGCATGATTTTGCACTTCTTTGCATTAAATCCCAGTTGCCACTCTTCTGACCATTTTGCTAGTTTATCCAGATCTCTTCTCATTCTGCCCACCCCATCTGGATCATCTACTCTGTTGCAGATCTTGGTGTCATCTGCAAACAGACAAACCTTACCCTCTAGTCCATCTGCGAGGTCACTAATGAAGATGTTGAATAGGACTGGCCCCAGGACTGATCCCTGAGGTACCCACTTGTGACTTGCATCTCTTCTGACTGTATACCATTTACCACCACTCTCTGTTTCTGCCAGTCAACCAGTTTGCCACCCAGTTGACCAACTTCTGACCCACCCAGCCTACCTAGCTTATTTATCAATCTTCTATGTGGAACAGTGTCAAAGCTTTGCTGAAGTCAAGGTAGGCGACATCAACTGCTCCCCTTGGTCCACCACTCTGGTTACCCAGTCAAAGAAATCTATGAGATTAGTTTGACAGGACCTTCCTTTGTAAACCCATGCTGTCTTGGATCCTGTGCCCCTATGGATTCCAGGTGTTGCACTATCCTTTCCTTAAGTGCCTCCATAATCTTGCCCACTACTGAGGTAAGACTGAGCTGGTCTGTAGTTCCCGCCTCCTCCCTGCTACCACTCTTGTGGGCGGGATCACATGAGCCCTTCTCCAGTCTTCTGGGACCTCTCCTGTGCTCAGAGACTCACTAAACAATTCTGCTAATGGCTCTGCTAGTTCCTCCTTTAGCTCCTTAAGTACCCTGGGATGTATGCCATCAGGTCCCATTGCCTTATCCACCCTGAGCTTAGCAAGCTCTTGTAGGACCCTTTCTTTTGTGAAGGAGTAGTGCTCACCTCCCTCCCCTGTGTCCATGATGCTGAGCTGTGGGCCCTGCCCTACCTTCTCTTCAGTAAATACTGAGCAAAAGTATCTATTTAGGATAGATGCCTTTACAGGGTCCTCCTCCTCACATGCTCCCTTTTCTCCATTAAGCTAGCAATACCCCTCTGGACTTTCTCCTTTCACTAATGTATCTATAGAAAGTCTTGTCACCTTCTTTTACTGTTCGTGCTAGTGTTTCCTCAGTTTGGGACTTTGCCTGCCTTACTGCCTTACCTGCTTCCCTTAGGGCAGTTTGGTATGCCTCCCTATCTTCATCCCGCTGTGTTCCCTTATATTTTCTGAAGGCCAGCCTTTTGGCTCTGACCTTTCTGCTACTGTATTTGAGAACCAAAGTGGTTTCCTTCTTCTTTGCACTTCCTTTTCTGTCTAACACAATGGGATGTTGCTTCAAGTATTGTATCCTTAATGCTTGCCCACTTTGCCTGTACCTCCTCACCTGTGTTTCTTTTGCCAGGGCTAGCTTAACTCTGTTGGCCATCTTATCAAAGTCAGCTCCTCTGAAGTCCCATATTTTTGCCTTGGAATGGGATGATTTAGATGTAGTAGCCAAATTGAACCATACCATGTGATGGTCACTGGACCCCAGGTGACCTTCTACCTGGAGATCTGTGATCCCTTCTTTGTTAGTCAGTACTAGATCTAGGATAGCCCTGTCTCTTGTGGGTTGCTGTACCAGTTGTTTGAGGCCCTCCCCCTGCAGGGAATCCACTATGAGTCTAGTTCTGGCAGATGTTCCTGCTGGTATTGACCAATCTATATCTGGCATGTTGAAGTCTCCCATTATCAGAACCTCCCTTTAGCTGTCATGTTTTGTATATCTTCTAACAGTAATGTGTCTATGTCCTCCCTCTGGTCTGGGGGCCTGTAGACAACCCCAGTTCTTATGGCTGTCCCATTTCCTGTTTCCAGGGTGACCCACAGTTCTTCTGGCTCCTTATGTGTATTCTGAATTTCTGTAGCTTTGATATTTTCATTAACATACAGGGCCCTCCTCCCCCTTTTGCACCTCGGTCTCTTCTGAACAATACATAGCCAGGTACTGAAGTCTCCCAAGTGTGGTTACTGGTAACCACGTCTCACTAATTGCTACTATGTCCAGTTTAGCCTCTGACATTATTGCCTGCAGGTCTGGGATCTTATTTCCCAGGCTGTGAGCATTTGTGTACATGATTTTCCATTGGCCAGATTTTGGTGTGTTAGTTGTTGGGTGAAGTTTGGCATAACCCCTGTGCATCGTATGGGGAGACAAACCTTTTTTCTTACCTGGTGATGCAAATGAATGGCAAACACGCTGAATTCCTGTTTGACCACTAGCTGAGGGGGGAGGGGTGTTCTTCCAATTCGACGTATGGGGTGCTGAACCCCTCTCCCCATTTGCTAGTTTAAATATTCTGCAAAGACGTCAAACTTCTGCCCCAATGCACTGACTCCCTCTTTAGTCAGATGCAGTCCATCAAATTTAAAGAACTTTCGCTCCCAGAACTGTTGCCAGTTCCCTACAAATCTGTGTCCTTTTTCCTGGCACCAGTCCTTGAGCCACGTGTTTAGCTCCCTATCTCTCCTTCTCTGACCTTCCGTCCATCTGTTCCTTCTCCAGACTGGCAGGATCTCAGAAAGGAGATGCCGGACAAAATAGATGATAGTTTGTCACCCAGCTTAGTCAGGTGTTCCTTGGTCTCCACAACTGACCGGCTGGCGAGATCATTAGTCCCTATGTGTACTAGGACATCAATGTTTTCTCCTGCTTTGTGAACAATTTTAGCAATGCGGTCAGTGTCTCTCCATGCTGATGTACCTGGGAGACATCTGACCATCACCCCTGGCTGGAGATGGGTATCAACTCCCCGAATCATGGAGTCTCCTATGATCAGAAGTTTTTTGGATTTCCTTTGTGCTTGTTTAGTTTTGGTTCCTGATTTGGGTGAGTATTGTTGTGCTAGCTCCTGTGCCGCAGTGTCCTGCTCTGCAGTGTCAAGTCAACCGTTTGTCCAGATATCTGTTGTGAGATGCACCATCCTTCCAACAGCACTGACCAAAACTCATCTGAGTGTTTTTACATACATCATAAAGCTCTGGAATCTCTGTTCAGAAATATTTTCTCAATATAACTATATAGTATATTGAGGTTCAAGATACTCTAGCAGCCACCTGAATCCTACATGTCCTATCATATTACATGACAGCAAGTTAACAGTTATCATCTCAAAAATGTTCTTTTTTTCTGTAACAGCAACAGGGAGGGTTGAAGGATATTTGGCTTTATGTTCATAGATTTCTGAGATGGTAACCTGTTTTCTTGAAGGAGGGGGGGGCTTCTGAACACGTGGCTGCTATCATAAACACTAGGAGTCATTCGAATGGAAAGAAGTGCTGGGGGTGTTTCAACATTGCTGAGGAGGCTACCACTGCTATCATCTATCTGTGATACCCCTGAATGTAGTGAGATGGTATCATCACTGCCACTTTCTCTACTATTCTTAAAAATGGATGTCTCATTAATGTTATGACATCTGTCTAGGTGCCTTTTCACTGCAGAAGTTCCAATATGTTCCTTTCTTTTTACCCCTGCTGATTGCCCATTTATAATCAATGGGGTTAAGAAGGCAGTGTATCCTAGAGGTTAGAGTGATGAGCTGTGAATGAGCTTGGTATCTCTGGCATATCTGGGTTTGATTCCCCAACCCCACTTGCTTTCTCTGTGACTCTGAGCAAGTCACTTATTCATTCCAGTGTTCTCGGGTCACCCCTGAAAGAGGCGCTTGTGCCTTGTGGGCCTTACCTGATTACAAAATAATAAATAAAAATGGAGTATGTTGCCACCAGCCAACTAAAAGCACTAACAGAAAAGTATAACCAAACAACAGATGTTATTTTTAGTTTTGTTGCCATGTAGGCACTGCAGCTCAATTTCCTTTTCAGTTAATTTTTTACTGGATTTTTCTTGGACCTGTTCCTGTTGTGCTTTATTCCTTCCTCTAACCCACTGTCTTCCTCTTCCACCATAGAAACATCTGCTTTCACTCTTCCTCATTTGCAGTTTCCATCCCCTTATCCTTCAGTACACCTTGTGCCAAGTCACTGGCTTTATCTTCTATGGGCTCCACCTCAGAAGCATCACATGTAGTCTGTGGGGGACTTATATTAGCATAGTATGCAATTGCTCCATACCTGGAGTGTCTCTGTGGGTGTTACCCATTAACCTGTTAGTTTTAAATCAAGAAACTTTTTTTTAAAATTGGGACTGATCCAACAAATGCACCTTTATTGGATTCAAACCTTTGCTTGGATGATGAAACATTAGAGTTACCAGCATCACTTTTTGGGATTTGATTTTGTTTGTTCTGTGCAAGAGGATGATTACTTAGCCTCACCTTTAACACTCCGTTTTGGTTGCCTGAAGCTATGGTGTCTACCTGAGACTCAGAATTAATCTAACTAGAAACAATTCAATTATTTTTTGATGATTTTGTTTTTTTTATTTTCTGCTGTATAAAATATCCATCTTGAGTCCCTAATGTCTTCACTCCTGCTCCCTACTGGGCTCAGTTTGTATTGTACACAGCACACAGCAATGATGATGACCACCAGCACTTCCTGTCAAGCTCACTGCAAAAGAAGAGTGATTCCTAGTTATAGTGTTTAGTGACTGTATTCAGCTGATCAATAATGTTATGCTACTATGGCCTCGAAATTTAAATTGGTGATTTAAACATTTTTAATTTATGTGGAGCACACTGATATAGTGTTGATAATGAAAATAAGGATAGGGAATCGGGATGCTGCTTGATTATTACACTTCTCTTATACATAAGCATACAGGCACTAGTATTGTCTACAGTTCCAGTAGTCCTAGCTTAATAAATTAACAAATGTCAAAAACACTGTGCATGATTTGTTGTTTCCTTCTTCTTTGCTTTAACAAAAAATAATAAAAATAGGCTGCTATGAGTTTGTACAGGATGAGTATGTGGTACGATACTCACTGATCTCTCTACCTCTCAATCTCTCTCACTGTGTATCTCTAGTTTCTTTCTTTTTAAGGCTGCAGTGGACAGAGCCCTGCAGACATTGTGCTTTAAAAAGGGACTCAGCATTACTTCAAAGCATTCTTTCGCACAGAAAAACATGTTGGACTTGCAGCACAGACTCCTACATCAGATAACAAAGTCCCTTCCCAAAAAACAAGAAAAAACAGAGGGCATTTCCTTTGCAGTTGCAACATCTTTCCTACTGTACTTTGCCAGAGTCACATATCACTCATTAGTCCAGAATTCCTTTACATAACATCCCAGTTCTGTCTGTAGACAGTAAAGGTTAACAGTGCTGTGCTCAATCAATCACTGCCATGTTGTTTCCTCCTAGGTTTAAAATTCTTACAGACACACACACACACACACAATTTAGTCTTGCTTTGCTACCATTGACCTACATAGTCTTTCATTCCTTTACAGTAGCACAAGAAACAACTACAGTATATCACACATTTCCTTTCTGTACCATGCATTTACACTCACCCCATGACAACATGTTCTACAATTGTTTAAAAACTGTTTTCTATCCATTTCAGTGAACACTAAGGGGCAAAGTGACAGAACTGTCAAACATAAATGTATAAAGAGCGAAAAATGCTTTCCTTTAAGAACTGCACTAACAGGGTCACTGTCCACACATTTTAGCTCCTTCTTTTTTAAGCAATTTTTACAAAATCTCAATACTAATATATTGATAATTTGACTCCATATCCTTGTTGCATTATCCCCCCACCCCTTTTATTGGGTTCTGTGGACCCTGTTAGTGCAATTCTTAAAGGGCGTTTTGCACTGTATTAGTTTATGGTAGCCAGTGCAGTCACTTTGCCCCTTAGTGAAGTTCACTGAATTGGATTTAGAAAATATTTTTTAAAGAATTATAGAACATTCTGTCATGGGGCAGGTGTACATGCATGGCATGGAATGGAAATGTGCAATATGGTTATTTCTTGTGCTACTTTTGTAAATATCTCATTTGGTGGTGAATATCAGTGCAGATATAACTGTATAGTGTAATTGGGGTTGCTTAAATTCCAGGATGATAATTTTATCAAGTGAGAAGTTTTTTTCTTAAACACATGAGCATTCTAGTCCCCCTCTGATGTCTGTGACCTTCCACTGTGAAGTTAAAGCACTGAAATATCCACTACTTGTTCTCACTTTGTGCCTGGCAAAACTGTTTTACTGTAATGCAAGCTCAGCTGTAAATCGTATGCCACCTTTAAACTGCAACCAAAATTACAGTTTTTTTATGGCTGCAGTGGGAGGAGCCCTGAAGATATCTTGCTTCAAAAAAGGACTCAGCATTACTTCAAAGCATTCTTTCCCAGCAAATAACATGCAGGACTTGCAGCACAATCTCCTACACCAGATAATTACACCAGATAACAAAGTCCCTTCACAAAAAAAACAAGAAAGAACAAAGTGTGTTTCCTTTGCAGTTGCAACACCTCTCCTACTTTGCCAAGGTCACATATCAGTCATTAGTCCAAAATTCATTTAGATAACATCCAATTCTGTATGTAGGCAGTAAGGGTTAGCAGTGCTGTGCTCAATCAATCACTGCAATGTTGTTTCCTCCTAGGTTTTAAAATTCACACACACATGCCACTATGTTTTAGCCTTGCTTTGCAACCATGGACTGATACAGTCAAGCATTCCTTTACATTCCAGGTCTGTCTGCCTGTTCTCCAATGGTATTATAAAAAAAGTTTTGTCATGTGATTAATGTACACATTCCAGCCTCTTTTTACCTTTTCTATATATATATTTTTGCCCTTGCATCATAACCTCAGTCTATATATTTATTCAGGGATTGGATTCCCCACTCATATCACTAATCTTATTTCTTTAGTGAACTGCAATTTAATTACATCCACAATCAAGGGCACATAAGTAATTCCAATGGACTAGATACATTGGGCAGTCAATATAATTAATCATGTTTCACTATTTCTTTTTACATTTATAACTCTCTCTGATCTCTACCACTACAGATTGTAGTGTGTGTGTTAATTTGAGCTGCATAATTCACAACCTCACAGGCTCCTCACACTGGGAGGCCAGAAGTCAGAGGGGACTGATACACTCATGTGTTTTACAAAAAAATTTCACTTGATAAACTTACCATCCTGCAATTTAAGCAACCACAAATATACTATAGTTTATATCTGTACTGATATTAACCACAACATGAGATATTTACAAAAGCAGCACACGAAACAACTACAGTATATCAAACTTTTCCTCTCTGTGCTATGCATTTACACTTGCCCCATGACAAAATGTTCTATAATTGTTTAAAACTGTTTTGTAAATCCATTTCAGAGACGCTAAGGGACAAAGTGACAGAATTGGCAACCATAAACATACAGTATAAAGTGCATAAAGTGCATAAATGTTTTCCTTTAAGAACTGCACTAACAGGTTACTGTCCACACTTGTTAGTAGCTTCTTTTATAAACTATTTTTAAAAACTGCAGTACCCAATATATTGATAATTTGACTCAATGTCACTGTTGCATTACCCTCACTTTTTTATTGGGATCTGTGGACCCTGTTAGTGCAGTTCTTAAAGGAGAACCTTTGCACTCTTTCTAGTTTACTGTAGCCAGTGCTACTTTGCCACAGACTCACATATCAGTCATTAGTCAAGAATCCCTTTACATAACATTCCAGATCTGCCTGTAGGTAGTAAGGGATAACACTGCTGTGCGTAATCAATTACTGCCATGTTGTTTCCTCCTAGGTTTTAAATCACACACACACACACACACCTGCACACACGCACAAATGCACACACACTCACGTATACACACACACCACTGTGTTTAAGCGTTACTTTGCCACCATGGACTGACAGTCCGCAATCCTTTACATTCCAGTTCTGTCTACCTGTTCTCCTAGTAATATTATAAAGAAATCAGAGTTTTGTCATGTGATTGATGTACACATTCCAACCTCTTTTTCCCTTTTCTATATGTATTTTTTAACATTGCATCACAACCTCAGTCTATATTTATCCAAGGATTGGATTCCCCACTTATATCACTAATCTTCTTTCTTTACCAGACTGTAATTTAATTAAATCAACAATCAAGCGCACATAGCAATTGCAATGGACTAGATAAGTTGGGCAGTGAATATAATTAATCATGTTTTACTTTTTCTTTTTACATTTATCGTGCTCTCTGATCTCTACCACTACAGCATGTAGCACTGTGTGTTAATTTGAGCTGCAAAATTCACAACCTCATTGGTCTCCTCACACTGGAAGGTCATGAAGGTCAGGGGTGCATAGATATGCTCATGTGTTTAGAAAAAATTCTCACTTGATAGAATTACCGTCTTGCAATTTAAGCAACCAAAATTATACTGTACAGTTTATATCTGTATTGATATTAACCACAAAAATGAGATATTTACCAAAGTAGCACAAGAAACAATTACAGTATGTAACACATTTTCATCCCATGCAATGCATTTACACTCACCCCATGACAAAATGTTCTATAATTTTTTGAAAACTGTTTTCTAAATCCATTTCAGTGAACACTAAGGGGCAAGGTGACAGCATTGGCAACCATTAACAAAGAAAGAGCTCAAAAGTTTTCCTTTAAGAAATGCACTAACAGGGTCACACTGTTCACACTTGTTAGTACCTTCTTTTTTAAACTTATTTGACAGATCTGCAGTACTCAATATATTAATAATTTGACTCCATGTCCCTGTTACATTATCTCCCCCTTTTTATTGGGCTCTGTGGAACCTGTTAGTGCAGTTCTTAAAGGAGAATTTTTGCACTGTTATTAGTTTACAATATCCAATACAGCCACCTTGGCCCTTGGTGAAGTTCACTGAAATGGATTTAGAAAATATTTTTTAAGAATTATAGAACATTGTGTCTTAGAGCTGATGTAAATGCATGCCACTGAATGGAAATGTGTGATATAGTTGTTTCTTGTGCTGCTTCTGCAAATGTCTCATTTGGTGGTTAATATTAGTACAGATATTAATTGTATAGTGCAGCTGGGGTTTACTTAAATTCCAGGATGATGACTGTATCAAGTGAGAAATTTTTTCTAAAACACATGAGCATACCAGTCCTGCTCTGAAGTCTGTGATCTCTCATTGTGAGGTTATGAATAATACAGCTCAAATTAATACACAGCCTTACAAATTGTAGTGGTAGGAAATAGAGAAAACATGTAAAAAGAAAAAGTAAAACATGATTAATTATACAGGTATTCACTGCCCAACCTATCTAATCCACTGCAATTGCTTAAGTGCTTATAATCGTTGATGTAATTAAATTACAGCTTGGCAAAGAAATAACATTAGTAGCCTACCAAGTGGTGCACAGGTCTGAGGCACTTGATGCCTTAATTCTTGTCATGCCAGCAACACTGATTCATGAACGAGACTGGGATGCTGGGGGTTGGCCAGGGAGGGAAAGGATTGAGGATCCACTAAACTGATCTCCTTTCCTCGGGAGGGAGGGCTGCCTCTACTACTGAATGACTGCCACCAGGCGGAGGTGTGGTGGTAATGCTGGTCTGAGGATGGCTGGAAAAGGAGGGAACTATGGGATTCCATGGGCATGTGCATGATGTCTCCACGATGCACGTCTGGCTTGCATGCCCCAGTGCAGAGATGGGGATAGAACATGCAAAACTGGAAGCAGAAGCATGCCCATGATTCTCCTACCATGCTTCCATCCTCAGAACTCCTCAGATCCCGAGCCAGTCTGGATTGTTGCATGCGGGGGGGGGGCATGACCCTCCCTTCTGTGCATATACAGTATATGAAAGGAAAAAAAAAGAGGTTGGAATGTGCAAATCAGTCATATGATGAAAATCTCATCCCATTATAATACCACTAGTTTGTGAAGAGGGAAAACAATCTGGATG
The DNA here is from genome assembly GCA_016271365.2 of Neoceratodus forsteri. NCBI lineage: Eukaryota > Metazoa > Chordata > Ceratodontiformes > Ceratodontidae > Neoceratodus > Neoceratodus forsteri. The sequence continues at coordinate 536,743,160 of CM028137.1, read as the reverse complement.
GAGGAGCTAGTCTCATGGACGTAAGCTTTTGATTAATGTCCAAATGTTTGTGCTGCTCTAAAAACCTATGTAGTATATGTTTCTTATGACACCATCTTTCTTACACATTCTTCATTACCATCAGTAATACAATTTTGCAGCCATATTGGCTCTGGCTAGAATTTGTTTTAAAGGACAACTCTTGTCCCCAGCACCACCAAACCACAACCCCTGATTAGGCTTTTAGCCAAAACATAATAATTTTTCATTACCTCTTTGTAATAATATCTCTTCTGATGTATCCACCATAATGCAAACATGACTAGAGCAGTGCAGTACCATTTAACATGCTCTGTGTAGCTCTGTACTGCTCCACTGCATCATTAATATGGGGGAGCAGTGGAGCTGCGCTGAGCATGTGAAATTGAGCTGCACTGCTCCAGCTGTGTTTACATTATGGCAGCTACATCAGAAGATATATTATTACTCAGAGGTAAAAAAATGTAGTTTTTAGGCTGAAAAACCTAAGCAGGTGTTGTGGTTTGGGGAGGTGGGGTGCTGGGGGACAAGTATTGTCCCTTAATCACTTTTGCTGCCAATTATGTACATATTTTGATGCCTTCTGGCAGGCACAGTCAGCATCACTGTGCATCTCTATTTTATGTTTGCTTGCGCATGTGCAAGAAACATAGTGCCATCATCTGAGTTTTTCAGAGGTGTGTCAGCATCTTCCAGTTCAGTCAGTGTGTTTGCAGGCGTGGTCACAGTTCTCCAATCACTGCTGGAGCTGTCTATGACAGCAGTTGAAAATGCAGTGGCATACAGTTGAAAGAGGGAGCTACGCTTCAGTGAGCAGCTCCTCCCCCCACACACACATACAGATCAACTGTGTTGGTTACCTGATAGATTGCTGTAGTCTTGTCTAGCTTAGAGAGACAAGCCACACATCATTACTTTAATAAACTGTTCCCTGCCACAGCAGGACCACCAAAAATGTGTGGTGCCTAACAATTCTTACACACACCAGCTCTCCAAAGCACACCTTCATGGACTCCATGGGTTCTAATCCTCCAGAAAAAAAATACCCCAGCATTTGATGTGAAAACTCAGACTTCATTGTATGTGTAATTCCAAGCGTTTTCTCTTACTAGACTCTGTCAATGTGAACTCCCCGCTGCTAAAACCTATGCAAATGAACTTGAGTGTACTGTACTACCTGCAGCTGAAGCAAAGAACAGCCAGAATGCACAAAGGAGAACATACTGCTATGCATTTCAGTAGCAGCCAATGGGGGAGATTTTCATGACTGAAGCACTTTAATGCGCCTTTTAGTGCTGTCATATACACACCCCTGTGGTAATTCACTAAACTGCACACTTAGTCTGGTAATGCAGCTTCAAATTTTTTTCTCTGAATTGCCATAGCTGGCATTTTTATGTGACTGCAGAAACAAGATGCTGTATGTCAGCCATGTGTCTGCATTCCCACACTCATCCCCTCACACCTCTCAAACAAAGCCACTGGTGCTTACTGAATTGAGAAGAGTTACATGGATTTCAGAAGTTGTGCCAGATACACTGCACATTGCCTCATCCACTCTCTTTGTTTCAACCCTCCACCCCACTTCTCTTGGGCAAAACATGAAGGCTAGTTGACACTAGTACATTCAGATACTTAATAATTTACACTTCCTTTCAAATCAGGAAAAGGCATGTTGTTGGTCTATTACACTATGAAAACAAGCATTTGTGAATGCGAGCGTTCGATTGCAGGTATTTGCAGTGGTATTTGGCACTTGGACATGGCTTAAAAATCAGTGACAAAGAACTGAGCATTTGTCAATGCCAAATGTTACTTCTTCTATGTGCTGTTTAGGTATTTGGAAGTCATTGGAGTGCAAATATTGAAAATTCGCGAACTTACGAGCGTGCGTAGGAACTGCGCAATGCACACTAGTAAAACAGTCATTTTTAGGAATTTTTTCACTAAATTTTCAACATAGCCATTTTAAGACCTCTGCTCATGAACAGTGTCACTGTGATTTTCTTAATGTGTCCCATACATTGAGTTCGCACACTGACTGCACCATTGTGCGCTACATGGGCGGAAACACGTTTTGGGCAGGATGTGAAAAATGACAGCTGTACTGCTCATAAGGAGGTGTGGTAAAATGGCAATGTTGAAAATCTGGAGTGGAAATATTGAAAACTGAACCCCATTTAGCTGCAGAGAACCAAGAACGACGCCTCACAGAAACAGTCATTTTTAGGAATTTTTTCACCAAATTTTCAACATAGCCATTTTAAGACCTCTGCTAATGAACAGTGTCACTGTGATTTTCTTAATGTGTGCCATACATTGAGTTTGCACACCGACTGCACCATTGTGCGCTACATGGCGGAAACACGTTTTGGGCAGGATGTGAAAAATGACAGCTGTACTGCTCATGAGGAGGTGTGGTAAAATGGCAATATTGAAAATCTGGAGTGCAAATATTGAAAATTCACGAACTTACGAGCGTGCGTAGGAACTGCGCAATGCACACTCGTAAAACAGTCATTTTAAGGAATTTTTTCACCACATTTTCAACACAGCCATCTTAAGACATCTGCTCATGAACTGTGTCACTGTGATTTTCTTAATGTGTCCCATACATTGATTTTGCACACTGACTGTGCCATTGTGCGCTACATGGGCGGAAACATGTTTTGGGTGAGATGTGAAAAATGACAGCTGTACTACTCATAAGGAAGTGTAATAAAATGGCAATGTTGAAAATCTGGAGTGAAAATATTGAAAATTCATGAACTTACGAGCCTGCGTGGAACTACGCAATGCTCGCTCGTAAAACGGTCATTTAGGAATTTTTCCACCAAATTTTCAAAATAGGCTTTTTGAGAGCCCACCTTATGAACGCTGGCACTGTTGTTTCATTAATCAGGCCCAAAAGGTGATTTTGCACAGTGACTGTGAAATCACCCTTCAGGTCTGATTAATGCCATGACAGCGACAGAATTCATGAGAAGGTGTCCCAAAAACCCCATGTTGAAAATTTGGTGCAAAAATTCCAAAAAATGCCTAAGATATGCAACAAAGTTTAAAAAAGCCCATCTAGCCCATTATACAGCTTACTGGAATTTCCTCAGTTCGCAGTTGGCTTTGAAGAGTGTAGACGTGTTCCCGGTCCAGCGATGATCATCAAGCCAAGCTCTGGAGGTAAGTCTGGGGTGAGGGGGGTGTGGGGAGGCAGGGTGCACAGTGGGTGGGTGCGGGTTGTGGGAGGAGGGCGGGGAGACTGCGTGGGACCATTTTTAATTTACAGGTTTTCTTTTTTCTATAATTGACGACACGGGATGTTTGCCACGCTGGGGTAGGCTTCCAGCATGGCAGAAGGATGGCTGGGGGGTCCGTGGAGCTGATGGGGGATTGGGCACCCCCATCAGCAGATGACATGGGACGTTTGCCACGCTGGGGTGGGCTCCCAGCATGGCAGCAGAGAAAGCTGTTTGGGGGGAGGTGGAACCGATGGGGGATTGGGCACCCCGGTCGGCAGACGACGCAGGATGTTTGCCACACTGGGGTGGGCTTCCAGCATGGCAGAAAAGATTTGGGGGGGGCGTGATGCGCTGCAAGCACACAGCAGTGGTTTTCTTTGAAGAGAAGACCACCACTGTCATACACAGCACCGCAGCAATTGGTGCAGGACCGCCACGCCTGCTCAACAGAGCAGGGGATTGCACAGGGCAGGCACACCTCCAAAGTGTCCCATTCTCCCAAGACGTTCCTTGCGCATGCGCGCAAGGGAACGTAAAAACAAAAAACAAATGATGGACTTTAGAGGACACAGTAGCAGTGCTATCACATTGATTTTGCATTTTCCTGTAACTCTAGTGCAAATTTTCCTCCCCCCGTACATTTCATTATTTCACATGAAGCAGAATTGCTCTGATGCCCCTGAAGCAAATGATTATTTACCTTTTAATGGACCAACATAGATGTAACAACAAGAACAAAGTGCTCTAGCTTTCGGACCAACCAGTCCTTCTTCAGAAGCTCATGGCAGTTGTTTAGAAAATACAATACTTACAACAGCTAGATAATGCAGAGAAAAACAGAAAAAAATCCCCATTGGTTTAAAATACTCATTTAAAAAAAAAAAACAGAAGATGATGTCAGAGAAGTTTAACAGTACTATACTGCCTTCAGCCAGAAGCAACCTTAGGTTAAGACGTGCTTGGTGGAACACACATACAAAGAATCCTGCTGCATATAAATTTAATTGACATAAGATAACACTGCTGAAGCAGATAACTCCTAAATCAAGCTGTGAGTGTCACAGTTAGTATAAAGATGTGATTACTGAAAGCAACCCCACCCAGATTAAAGACAAACTAAGATTGTTATAGGGCTCATGAAATTTCAATGTCTGCATTATAGACAAGAATTTACCAGTAAAGTTGTCTTAAAGACATAAGTGCACACTGTGTGATGTGTAAAACCTAGCTGGACCTGTCACCCAGCTATACCCTCCAGCTAGATATAAGGCCCAAGAAATTTCAAAAACCTCAGGACTATATAAATGATAATTTAAATATAAATTGATAATATTAGTGTCAAACAAAAAACTCTAGTCGAGGAACCTCAAGGAATTAAGACCACATAGCCTGATATGTACTGATGTCATTATACACTGAGAATGTAACAACTTGATGTACTACAAGTGTCTAGGGAATCTGAAAAAGAGATAAAAATGTAATTTCTCTCCTCCTCTTCATACAAACAATACACCCTAACCCACCCCACATCACCATAATGTGGGTGGGGGAGATACATAGCTTTAAGGAGATGCTGTCTCTCTCTCTCTATCTCACCCCCTTTTTTTCCCTTCTTTTCTCTCTCTCTCTCTCCACAGACACACACACACACACACACACACACTCACTCTCTCCTAGTGAACCTATATTCACTTCAGTCACTGCAATTGTTCTCCAAAGGAATTCAACTTGTCATGAAATCCTGAGTAAAATGAGCTTATGTCTGATGCCCTTTAACCAATGCAAGTCAACGGGGACAATTTCCCTGTAAATGACTCCCTATAGATTTGGGAGCCCTGCTGTATATAGTCTGCCAGGGTCTTACAATATAGTTCTTATTTTAATGCAGTGCATTCAAAAAAAATTATACTGAAGCAAATGGTTTGTTGCCTTTTACTGAACCAACATACATGGATGTTACAAAAAGAACAAAGTGTCTAAGTGTTTGGCCTAACAAGGTCTTCTTCTGAAGCTTACATGAGTAAACTTACAAGGGATGTTCTAGCCTGTGTGACAATGGTTTCAACTATGCCACTGAACTTGAAAAAAACAGCAATTAAATAACTTAGGATAATGCAGGATATATAAATGAAATCAGGCGCACATGTGAAGGCATTGTTGTCATGTCAAAAGACAGCAACAGTACAGCAGCTACCTGAATTCACCTGCTTTTAATTGCTATTTTAAAGGGGATTTTTTAAATATCCTGTAAATAGTTTCACAATAATTCCCTCATACCTTTTACCAAGTGTCTGCTTTACATAATTCAATGGTTGGCAGTTCCTCCGCAACACACAAATGAACAGAGACTATTTTAGTTGTCATTTTTCATATCTACGCCCTAAAATGTGTTTCCAGCGCATGTAGCGCTGAAATGGCACAGTTGGTGTGCAGAAATCAATGTTTGGGACAGATTAAGAAAATCACAGTGACACCGTTCATGAGCAGAGGTCTTAAAATAGCTATGTTAAAATTTGGTAACAAAAGTTCATAAAATGACTGTATTACTGAGCGAGCATTGCGCGAGTTTCCACACACCCTCATAAGTTCATGAATTTGTAATATTTTCAGTCCAGATTTCCACCACTGGCATTTTTCCACATTCCCTTATGAACAGTACAGCTGTCATTTTTCACACCATGGCCAAAATGTATTTTCGCACTTCCAGCGAAGAAATGCATGGTCACTGTGGGAAATCACTGTTTGGGACAGATTAAGAAAATCACCATGACACTGTTCATGAGTGGAGGCCCAAAATGCCTGTGTTAACAATCTGCTGTAAAAAATCCCCAAACTAATTACATTACGTGTGTGCGTTGTGCAGTTTCTATGCTCATTCATGACTTCACCAGTTTTTCTGATATTTTCACTCCAGATTTTCAATATTGCCATTTTTTTACACCTCCCCATGAACAGTACAGCTGTCATTTTTCACATCCTGTTCGAAATGTGTTTTCATAACTGTGGTGCCAAATGGTGTAGTCACTGTGCAAAATCAGCTTTCAGCTAATAAACTGATATTGCCACTGTTCATGAAGTGGGGTCACAAAAAACAATGCTGAAAATTTGGGCCGAAAATACCAATAAGCGTCTGAGGCGTTCCCTGTAGAGACGACAGGCCTCAGGGGTGTGACTTGGGATTGTCGCCTGTAATGCTCATACCATTCCACCCCCACCCACACCCTGCAGCCAGTGAGAGGCATCGAGTTGTGCCTTGGACTCTTGACCTCAAAGTTCACCCCATTCTCCTATACTGCACCCATCTCACCATATTTCCTAATAGAATGGGGTCAACATAGGGCCAAAGACCCCAGGCACACCATGACCATAATAAATTGTCTGCAGGGTAGGGAGTGTGGGTAAAATGCCATAGCTGTTATGCCTGACGACCCAAAAGGCACACCCAATGCCTGTCAGTATCTGCAGGGTGGTGGTGGGGTTGGCTTCAGTTCAATACTTCACTGCCATTCCTATTATGCAGCTCTGTAACTCCTACACTACCACTGCCAATGCCAGCAAGCAAACATTCGGCATTGACAAATGCTTGTTTTGGAAGCCAGGCAGCCGGCAAACCAGCACTATCTGTTCCCCCTCACTCTTACAGTCAGTCTCCCTGTCTGCTTTTTCTTCTTTAATCTCTTTTGTTGTACTTTATCTGTTCTCTACAGCACAGCATCAGTCTCATCAATCTCTCTGTCTTTCTCTCTTTCTCTTTGACTCTGTCCTCAGCAGCCAGAAGCCACTTTTAAGTTGGAGATGGGGTATCTTATTTTTTTTGTATGGTAACCCTCAACATAACCTCCTCCATCTCTTTCTCCCTCTTTCTCTCTCATTCTTCAGCTTCATCCTCAGCAGCCAGAAGCTGATCTTAATGGGTATTTTTTTGTAAAATAGTAACTTTTCTTATCTTAAGTTTTTTTGTTGTTGTTGTAAAATAATAACTTTTGTTTAGTAGTTTGCTTGCTGTTTTTGTTTTGCACCTAGCAAAATCTCCCTGTCTCCCTGACTTTCACTCTCTCTCTCTCTCTCTTTCTCTCTCTGTTTAGCTCCATCCATAGCTGCCAGAAACCACTGTTAAGGGGTATTTTCTCCTGCCTCCCTCCTCTCACTCTCTCTCTCTCTCTCTCTCTCTCTCTCTCTGACTCCATCCTCAGCGGCTAGAAGCCACTGTTAAGGGATGCTTTTCTCCGTCACCCTCCTTTCAATCTCTCTCTCTAACTCCATCCTCAGCAGCCAGAAGCCACCATTTAGGAGTATTTTTCTTGTAAAATGATAACTTTTCTTATGTTAAGAGGTTCTTTTATTCTAAAATCATAACTTTTGTTTAGTAGTTTGCTTGCTTTTTGACCCCTGCACCATCTCTTCTGCATATTTCCAACTCCATGCTCAGCAGCCAGAAGCCACTGTTAGGAAGTTTTTTTTTTATGTAAAATGGTAACTTTGCATTTTGTAAAGGGGTCTTTTATTGTAAAATACAGTACTACCTCGATTATCTAAACTCCTATTATCTAGATCTCCCTATTATCTAAACTCTGACATTGTCCCTCACCTCTCATTTGCCTAATATTATGGACCTCCGATTATCCGAACTCTCGAGTATCCAAACAAATCTTATGTAGAACAGAACATTGGGACAATCGAGGTTTTACTGTACTAACTTTTGTCATGTTAAGGGCATTTTTTTTTTGTAAAATAAATGGTAGCTTTTATTTAGTCATTTGCTTGCCTTTTGGCCCCCTTGGCCCTCTCCCTCAGCACAAACTTCTCCTCTTTCTCTCTATCCCCCCTTTCTCTCGCACTCTCTTTCTCTCCAACTCTGTTCTTAGCAGCCAAAATTGCAACTTAGTAGTCTGTCTTTCTTTTTTTTTTTTTGCAACCTTGGCCCTCCCATCTGCGGTGCTCAATATCCCCTGTCTCTCTCTCCCCCTCCCCCCTTCATCTCAGCAATCAGGTAGAACCCATATATTGTTGTTTAATTTATATATTTTATTTAGTAGGTGGTACTATTTATAAAATATAGGAGCCTTCTCTGCTTCTGATCTCCTTAGTATGCTCTTTAGTAGGTGGTTTCCCATTTCTTTTAGTAGGCCAGCCCTCTCTCCCACTCACTCACTCTCGATCTCTCTGTCCTCTCTCTGCTTCTCCATCTTTTGTCTCACTCTGCTCTTACTGTCCTTCTCTGTTATTGTACAGTGTAGCAGTACTGTATGTATACTGCTGAGCAGTGTCACAAGACCTGTTCTGCCTGCCAGCTACTCCTATTAGCTGACTACAACTTGTATGCCAATAATCTATTGTGTCAGCCAGTCCCAACCCCCCACTCACCAAAGGCAGCACTCCTGCTCACTGTACATCCTTTCTTTTCTCACTACATCATCCAGTCTACTCCTCGCTATCAACTAGAAGGCACCAGATGCTTGCTGCATCCCTTCTCCCCAATATCCCCATGCTGCCCCTCCCCTCCTCTCCTCCCCCCACAAGGCACCACATGCTCTCTTTATCCTTTTACCCATGTCACCCAGTCCCTCATCACACCCAACAAGGCACCAAATGCACTCACTGTATCCCTTCTCTTCACAATGCCCACACCAACTCCTATCAGCTATACCATGGACTTCTAACTGAACTCAATTGAATGGGTCTGTATTTATCTCAGTAAGTGGGTAAGAGCTGGATCAAGGTGGGTCTAATCTTAAAAATTACAGTTTGTCAAGCTGTGGGAAGAAGCAAACCTCTTACTGCCACTGAAGAAATGTGCTTTCAAAAGAGACGTAGTAAAGTCTGGTCAAACAATCTTCAGCCATCTATAGTAGTAAAAAATGACTATCACACACACATTTTAAAGCTTTTTAAAACTGCTAGCACACATTCAAACCCAGTAAAATGAATGCGCTTATCAATAGAAAACTGCAAACTAAAACACAGTATTGTAAATTGTAGTAATAGCCAGAGATATGCTTCAGTAAATACCTGGATATATCAAGGTATATGACAGAAAATCCAGCTGAAATGAATGGGGATTTCTGGTAACCTCACTACATGTATCTGCATATACTGCTACTAGCCTCTGGCTACCATTGTAGGAACAGAACAACTCAGCAATTACAGATGATTAGAAAAAACTGACAATGTACAGAAGCTGACAGTAACCATCTTCAGCTCCTTCAATATTGCATGATCTGACAGTCCAAAGGTTACCCAGAATCCACGGCATGGCACATGCAACCTTTGAGCCATCTCCTTCCACCTTCCATAATCCAACTGCCCATCTCTTTCTGGATACCTGTGCCCCCATGACCCTACCCCTCCATAGCTAGGCATACTTGTCACTGTAAGCTGCATCATCCGTCACCTCCAGTGCTCATCTCCCTACTTCAGTCAGGTTGCAGCCCCCCTCTGTGGTGGCACCCCCACCCTCCCTATTGAATGCACCCCATGCTGCCCTACAGCTCCTGCCCACTCTCCTTAGGAACCCACAATATACCAGTGTGGGTCGTTGAGATTCAGACCCCAGGTCTTCCTGCCTCCAAGTCTTCTAGTTTGCAGTTCATTACCTATAACCACTAAGCCATGCTGCCTGCACTGCCATGCAGTCCCATAAAACTCCTTCTGGCCCTATCTGTGCCACTTCTTCCCCTACCAAACCATATATCCTCCAACCCCTCCAACCCCAGTCCCCATTAAGGCCTGCAAAATACCCCAGGCCACCTTCCTCTATGAAAACATATTGCCCTAGCCCCCACCCGTGTTTGGCTCCACTGGGGCTGGCACAGGCTCAGGGAGCAGACAATTGGCTGGCAGGTCCAGGTCCCCTTCTTGGGGCTTCTTCCCCCTTCTCATCATGACCAATCCTCCCCTCCAGCTCCTTCCACCTCCTGGCAGCCACCTCTTCCTCTTCCTGGAGTTGTGCTGCTATGCTTTCTGTTCTTTCATAGTTCTGTCATTCTATCCCTAGAAACTTGCCACCTCCTCTCCCCCAAGTGCTGGAAACTGGGGCCGGGGGCCCTCTAGGTGCCATCCTTGAAAAGGCAAGATGGACCATCTGAGTAACCTCCCCATCCCGGTTCCAAGCTGCTGGCATGCTCGCCCTCCCTTGGGAAATGGAGCCTCAGGTCTGTAATCAGCCTAAATGAACACCTTTTCCTCCCCAGTACTACCCCCTCAAGCAGAATGGTCTCTGCCCATGACCCGATCAGCCTCTTGAACAGCTGCAGCCCTAATCAACTGCCTCCAGCCTCCCTATATCATCACAATGCTCTAATAAACCATAGAGGAAAAACCACAAAGAGTTTCCCATCATTCCTAAGTTGATCCCTTGTACACTGTACCTATCCCATGAGACTGGAGCTCCACCAATCAATTCCTTCCATGGAGCAGTGGCCAGCAGACCATCCACGGAAGTACAGTCTTTCCCCATGGCATGCCCGAAGAGAAGAATGGTATCTGCAGTGGAACATGTAATGTTTTTTTTTTGCCTTTTCTCTTTTGTTTTATCTCCTTTCTGCCAAACTGAAACCCCCCACCTGAGCTGTGCAGAGCCCACAAGCCCACTCCATCCATCTGCTTGCAGCGGCCACCCTCACTGCATTCTCACCCCGGCATGGCACCTCTACTACTTCCTGTATGTCGTGGACCCACAGTGCTCCTCATCCACCCCTCCTCTGCCAGCTAGCACTCCTGACCAAGCTCTATTCTGGGTCCCACCCGTGACTACCATTTTTGAATGAGGACTCGGGCAGAGGGCCCCATCCCCCAAAAGTGTATACCTGGTGAGGTTACAACCCACAATTTTGTGCTTCAGCATGGCCACCTTAACCCTGCCCCTCACCCCTGTGTACTTCTTTGGGCCCCCCAACTCCAAGAAGAAGATGCCATATGCAGTATGAAGTCCCTGTCCAACCACTTCATTCTTTGTCTTACTTGGGCCAATGGTAACCTGCTCCATGGATGAGAACTACCCATGGCCCACTGTCATGGCTCCCCAACTAGCCAAACTGGAACAGCCTGGCCAAACCCATCCCCTCTCCCCCATTGGCCTTCACTCCCAGAGTAATTTACCCTTAAACTGGGAGATGGGGGGGGCCTCTGGCTCACCCTGTATCATGATACTGTGCCCCAAACCCCTTTCCAATTTCCCTTTGTAAGTTTCTTTCTTCATATATATATATATATATATATATATATATAGACATATATATACATTAGAGGCAAAAAACTCCATTTAATGCATCAGTTAGGGTTGTTCCACAGTGACAAAAGTAAGGAACTTCAATGTTAGGGATGAAACCCCCCTTGCACCCTTCCAGCCCACCCCCCCAACCGGCATTGGGGTGCGCGTTGGGGTCGTCGGTCCTAACTCTCACCCCATTCTCCAATTCCTCAGCTTCTTTCCACATGTGATGGGTGAGAGTTAGGGCCGACGATCCCAACACGCACTCCAAATGCCGGTTGGGAGGTGGGCTGAGGGGTGCAAGGGGGTTTCAACCCCTAACATCAAATTCCTCACTTTGTCACTGTGGAACAACCTTAACTGATGCATTAAATGGAGTTTTTGCCTCTAATTTCCCTTCTTTTGAGAATGATAATGAGAAATAGGAATGTAATGCTATGGGCGTGGTAGTGCAGGGTCAGTCACATAGTAACACAGTGCCAGCAAACGCAAGTGGTACTGCGCATGGTGAAGCAAAGCAAAACAGAAAGAGAAACAGTACTGTAGACACAAATGGTAAAAATAATGCAAATGCAAGCTCAAATGAAAATGCAAAGGGTAACGCACATGGTGGCGTAGGCAGGAACAGTAAGTGAAATGGGTATGGAACCACAAGTGGAAGCGGTAAGAGTAACAGTAATGTAAGCACACAGGCTGGTTTTCCCCAAAAGCTGCATAGAGAAAGACAGTGAGTACAAAGAATGTATGCATAATAATGGGTCTTGGAGCAGAAAATGAGGAGTTGGAATACTAAATTGCTTATATCTCAGGAACCATACAACGTAAAAAAAAGTTAAAAGTCATATGATTTATGACTTTCCTGGCTACTTTTTTACTTATGCCCTGTTAGGGAGCTAAGCATTTTTCTGACGAAAAGTCCATATCTCACACCATTTCCAAGATACGGGCCCTGAAAGGCGCGGTGATTACCGTAATGTTATCCAAAGGGAAAAAAAGAGAAGTTCGGAGTGCCATAACTTTGCCGCCCTGTAATATTTTTTCACCAAACCACCAAAAGGCACATCTGTGGGATGTTGGCTTTCTTCCCTACAAATTTCAGTGTAGAAGTCCAAACCGTTATTTTGCAGCAGGGTGGCAAAGAATTCCTGTCATGCAGCGGACGCCGCAATGTTAGTCTATGGGAAAAAGTGTCAATTTTGGAGTATCGTAACTTTGCATCCATGCAATATTTTGTCACCAAACCACCAAAAGGCACATCTGTTAGATGCTGGCTACCTTCCCTCCAAATTTCAGCCCAAAAGACCAAAATGTTCATTTGCAGCAAGGTGGCAAAGAATTCCTGTTATTTTGGGCATAATTAGTATAAAATAGCGTTGTGATTTGAAAGCTTTGCACAGATTTGCAAAAGTGTTGTGAGTGCGACACTACTTTGTGACACTACTTTTAAAAACATTTTAAAACATATTTCTGAGGTGTTTAACCTCAAAATAAGGACATGCCTAGCATCCTCAGGGCTCAACTAGGTAAACACAAAAAATTGTGTCTCTAGAGGGTCCCAATTTTAAGCGTAAGCATTTTCTGATCACCAACTAAAAACAAAATGGTGGATTTGTGACACTACTAGGGCCATTTGTGACAGTAAAAGTGCATTTGCGATAGTGTCGAACTTTTGTTAACTTTTCCCATTGACTTATAATGGGAAATTGTTTTTAATAACTTTTGAACCATTTAATATTTTTTAAGAAATCTTCAAAGGCACATTGGGGACCCTGGCCTTACGTTCCCTGATGTTTTTGGATTGGTCGAGCAAACTGTGCGACCTGTAGGGATAAGCAAATAATTCAAAAAAGTGTAAACGTGCACGCAGATCATGCTTAATAACTCCGCAGCTGTATATCTGAACAGTACGAAAGTTGGCAGATCCCAAGATGCATGGTTCTTGATTGTGTATTCCAAATTTCAGGCAAATCCATTGAACAGTTGCAAAGTTATTAAGGTGCATAATTGTAGGTTTAACATGTAAATGGCTCCTCAGCCCTAACTATGGTAGCACTATCATTGCTACCATAATATATATATATATATATATATATATATATATATATATATATATATATATATATATATATATATATATATATATAAATATAGGATATACAATGGTGAGCTGTCAGATAAATGATTTATCTACACAAGTGTGTTTGACCTCGGGGAACTTCGCAGTGGCGTAAAGCCCGCGAGTGAGGTAGTCGAGTCAAATAATACAAGTGTAGATAAATCATTTATCTGACACTCCTCGTATATTTCATTTATGCAATAGGGATGCTTCTTATCAGTGTGGGAACATTTGGTTTTGACTGTTTATGTTCTTTTTTTAAATGGTAATTTCTGGGACTTTCTGGGACTTTTGGTTACTTTCCTGGTGTATGTCCGCTCTAGCAGTGTTTGCTATTAAATGAAACACCACTCATTTTGTAGAGAACTTCTTGCTGAACAAATGTCATGATGACAGTATCATGCTACCTTTTTGTTTTAAAGTTATTCACATTTGTTTGATGAAAAGTGAAAAAAAAATTTAATTTTATGCTGTTTTTGCTAATTATAAAAAAAAAAACTAAAAGGTGTTTATTAAATGAAACACCACTCATTTTGTAGAGAACTTCTTGCTGAACAAATGTCATGATGACAGTATCATGCTACCTTTTTTGTTTTAAAGTTATTCACATTTGTTTGATGAAAAAGTGAAACAAAAATTTAATTTTATGCTGTTTTTTGCTAATTATAAAAAAAAAACTAAAAGGTGTTTATTAATGAAATGCCACTCATGTTGTAGATATTTTCATGCTGAACATTTTTTGTGCTCATAGTACCATGCTATCATTTTTAGTTTTAAAGTGATTCACATTTGTTTGTCGAAAAAGTGAAAAGAAAACTGAATTTTATGCTGTTTTTGCTAATTTTGAAAAAACTAAAAGGTATCTCTAAATGAAACACCACTCATTTTGTAGATATTTTTATGCTGAACATTTTTCGTGACTCACAGTACTATGCTATCATTTTCGTTTTAAAGTTATTCACATTTGTTTGTCAAAAAGTGAACAAAAGCTTTGATTGACAGTTTGCATTTATCCACATATGTGGGATAAATCTAGAGTAGTTAGATTTATTCACATATGTGGAAATAAATGGATTTATTCAATGGCTTTTGGTCTCACACCTATTGCATAAATGCATTTATTTCCATTTATTTTATATATGTGTGTATATATATATATATATATATATATATATATACACACACACATATATATATATATATATTTTTTTTTAATATCCGCTGCCCCCCCAAGGCCTCGTTCTGCCCAGCTCCTGCACCTGGGCCCCCATTTTGTGTTGTGCTCACCACCATCCTCACTTGGCTTCCTACTACTCGGTCACATGCTGTGTGCCAGCTAGGCCTACCGAGCCCCTGCAGGCCTGACCAGGCCATGGCCTCACGGAGCCCCTGTCTGGGCCCACTGCATATAAATCCCATCTTTTGCTGTGTGGCTTTCAGCCATATGTATACCCGCCTGCCTCTCTGCCAACTGCGGCACACTGCCCTGTATCCCACCACCTCCGTGCACCCTCCTGGCACCACATTGCCATGGCTTCTAATGGAGCATGCTCACTTTCACTCGGCCAACAATATAAATTGCTGGCTTTCTCCATCCAGCCCCCAATCTCCCCTCTGTGGGACTCAAATTCAGTCTGCATCAGTGCAGCTATTTGCAGTCAACATTACTAATGTTTTGCCAAGTCTGCTCCTAGCTAATAAACCAAGACCCCCCCATGCTACTTGTGTCAGAAACCACTCATCCCCCTGGCTTGGCTTCAGGCCCTTTGGCCCAGTCTCCTACAGCTTCCATGCCTTGTCTCCCCTTTCTGTTCTTCCCTTATTTTGTTTTAATGATGCCCTAGTCTCTGCCCCCTTCAGCCCCTGTTACCTGCGGTAGCTGTAGTCCAACTGGCAAAATCCCTTCCTTTTCATGCCCCTGGCCTGCTGAGCCTATGCCAGGATGCCACTCCCACTCCATGTCCTTCCCGTACCTGCTGCTAGGCCCAACTTGGCTGGGTCTAGTATGATTGCACGATAACAAAGTGACCGATGCATAAAATCTCGACTCCTATTTCCTGACTGACATCTACCCAACAGGTATATTTTACTGCCGTACATATGCCTGTCATAATCCCACTCAGCCCTGCTCAACTAGAGCACCTCTTGCAAGACCACAGCAGCATTACTGCACAGAATGCTATTGTCTGACAAGCTGAGAAAATGCCGTACATTATGCAGTAAGTCTAAGAGAGTTCTCTCATCAGTTACGTAGATATGCTTGACAAGCTTTGTTAGTTTGTTGTTATACTTTTATTTTAATCAGGTAATATCCCAACTCAATTCTATCTACTTTGAGAACATGTTGTAACTTATTTTATGCACACTGAAACAGTAGCAGCTGTTCCGTGTGTGTTTAGCTGTTAGTGTTTCTCAAAAGAGAAGTTCTCAGAACTGTAGAATATTTCCAGTTGCTGTAAAATGTCTTTCTAGAAAATCCCCACATGAGCAACAGCTACATCAAAATCACCGAAGGGTGAAATCACCAAAGGGGAAACAGTAACTGCATTGATAATGACAGAAAAAGATATGTGCTCAAGCCCTGTAACCATAACTTGCACTGGGTAGTAAGAAGAAATCATTACCTAACGCACTTAGCACAGTCGGGCACATCCACAACACAGTATGTTAACACGTTTGCTTATTAAACATTATAGTTGCATTTCTGTGTTCCAGCCCATTACAGCCAGTAATGGGTTTTTGCTTACTTACTGTGGATGTGCACCACCAAAGGGGGGGGTAGATTTTAAATTAAAGTCACATTACTTTGTTTAGTAGGGCACATTACTGTTGGGATTTATATTGCCGGGGTATAGTACTAGACGGGGAAAGGGTGTTGAGAAAATAATTGTTGGTGAATGTCATGTCGGAAATTGTATGGATCTCACATGGCCGCTGACACCATTCTCTAAGGCCTGATGGCCCACGGGGCCTCCTGGCATCTGCCAGCCATTAACCAGCCTCACCACAACCCGCAGCCCCCTCCTACTGCCCTCTGCCACTCCGCTGCAACTTTCCCCCTCTTGTTGCAATGCCTCCCCACTACCTGCGGAGGCCACCGTTCCACTGTGCTCCTGGAAGGAGCGCCTATCCACCTGGATTGGCACCACTCCCATAGGCCCACCGCAGCTACTGGGAACCAACACCCTCCATGGGCTGAATCAGCCCCAATTCACAGCAAAAAATCACTTACAGTGCAACACCACCATCCTGCTTGCTGTAATAACCACAGACCTGCTTCTACAATTATCAGGCAAGCAACTAAAAACCAAATTCTGTGTGGCAACCACTCTCTACCTATGCAATTCAGCACCCTATCTATATACTGGTGCTTATCTAAACTTAAACCATTCTATTCATCTCTCAGTTGCAATAAAGAGAAAACCTAAACAGTGCTACTATTATCACATGCTTAGCCCTTGTTAAATCAGCCCACTTAATCATGACAGCTACCGTTTTCTAGCTTTTCTTTTTTTTTTTGAACAAAACTATCGAAAACCTCCAGTTCCAGGTAGCCTAAAAACCTGGGATTCCCTGGCCAAAACTTTAAACAGCAAAATCCCTCCTGCCTCTAAATCACATTGAGCCATGACATACTATCCGCTACACATCACATACAGTATAATTCCTGTAAAATTTAATACAGGGTTCCATGTGGCACCAAAGGCCTGTGATTCCCCAGACAGTGCCTTACCTCTCAGATTGCCAGCAATGTGCTGAAATTTTATCAATGAAAAGAGGGCTCTCTAGGGGTTACCAGCCCTTAAATGCTCCTTGAGATCCCCAACTAAAACCCTCCCCTCCATCAATAGCCACTGAGCCCTGTCCCTGGTCATATTACTCTTGCTTTGTCACTGCTGATGTCACTGCTCCCTTCCCCCCATCCCACCCCTTCCCCCACTTCCTCCCTTTGTCTTTTTCTGGTTGGGGCCATTAGACAACCTGGCCTGCCTTTTAGTGGCAAGCCAAATTATTAGTTACTTGATTCACCAAGAAATACAGTCAGCTGCAACCATAAAAATGATGCCTCTAAAGCTCCCACAGAAGTAAAATAATTAATTCCTTCACTGCTGGAAAGTTTTTCAAATCTCTCAAAGTACTTAACATGTTGATGATGATGATGATAATGCAATTTTAAAATAACAAATGTATAAACACCAGAAGTCTTCTGTAAACTCATGAAAACAGAAAACTATGTGGTCCTCTTTTACTGAAACACCACTAGTAACTTCTGACACAATAGTTTTCTACAATATGTAAATTACAGTAAAAGTAAAAATCCTTCAGACTTATTTGAACCACATTTATTCATCCTCATTTATTTATTTTATTTATTCAAAAATTTCACCTGGAAGGCATACTGAGCAGCAAGGCTCATTTCCAGAAGCATCCTTGGGGGAAGGGGAGTGAGATATGTGCATGTGCGTGGTACATGAAAAAATGAACATAAATAAAAGGCATATGGTACATAGCAGACATAACATTACATCAAAAATTGCACATGCTTAATGTGAACACATACTGCATTTAAAATAAATTTGACATTTTTCATTCAGAAATGTGAGAAACAAAGTACACACATTTAATAAACATTCTTAGCAATTATATTTGTTTTTGTAAATTACATTTCATATGTTTTATGTATAGTACAGACCATTTTGATATATATTTTAAAGCAATTCATATCACAAAATAATTTACATAGATAAGTACAGTGGGTCCCATCCTCAGCCCCAATGTATGGAAGTGCAAAATATGGGCAAATAGCCTTGCTGTTGCAGCCCACAATTTCCTGCTATATGCTAAATTCTGTATTAGTCATAATGAGAGAAGTCTGCATCTGGTGTAATTCAAAACAGTGTCACCACATGTTCATGTTAGCAAACAGGGTTTGTGCATGCTAACATCTGAAGATTGATACCACTGACTCCTGTGCATGGATTGAGGCTGTGAGTACAGGTATGATCACTTAAGTTATTCTTCCATCCACCTAACCCATATTGTGTGGCTTGCTTCTCAGGTGTGTTGTCCATATTCATCATGAGTCTCTCCTGGCCTTCCTAATAGCACAGTGTTCCTCACTGTAACTCAGCCCAATTACTGTCCTCGTCATCCAGTGGACCCCTTGTTTAGTCTTGTTCAGTAAGCACCATTTTTCATTCCTCAGGTTCATTGCCAATGAATGTCTCCACTTTTGCTGTATGGTTTCTGATTACACTTTAGCAAACACCTGCTACCTGGTTGTAACAGTTCTACAGTCAGGGTTATTGCTAAAGTTAAGACTAGAAACAGAGTAGCAATACTTTTGAAAATTTGCATGTGACCTTGACCCCTCCTTTGCAAATTCCCAAAGTGACACAGTCTTTTTAGGAAAATTAATTTATACAAATATAGAAAATTGAATAAAACAGCATACAAGAAACACTCTGATTTATAGTAATGTGTATCATTGCATGGAAATGTAAAAACAAATTGTTGCCATTATCATTAACTGCAATGGCTTACAAGACCACCATTCACAGCTAAATAACACATTTTCTAAAAATATGATACAGAGTTTCAGTTCATTTCTGATTATTTACACTGAAAAGAAACATTGAGCAAAACTGCCCGTCTTCGAGTCTGACCAGCATTTGCAGCAATTGTTAACATTGTTAGAAAGGACAACAAATTGCCTTTAAAAATGTGGAGGTTGGCTAGCTCTGTAGTTCTGACAGGTGGGGCACATTCTCGTCAGGCTAGCAACCTTGGTTCACATCCTGAGCTTGGAACAACAGGAGTGGTGGTCAGCAGGGATGGCAGACACTCTACTATTGGGGAGGCTGCTGTGGAACACTGCTTGAAGAGTGACTCCTGTTGTGGCGTGGAGCCATTGCTGGCATGGGTGACCATGTGCCCCCCCCCCATGAATGTCACTGTGATACATGATACACAAGGAGGCGTGGAAAGGATGAGAAGGGACTTGGCAAGGTTGGAGGAATGGTCAGAAGTATGGCAGCTAGGATTCAATGCAAAGAAGTGCAAGTAATGCACCTGGAAACAAAACCCAGGGGAAGATTACAGAATGGTGGGGGAGATAGTAACAACAACAAAAATGGAATGAGACCTAGGGGTAATCATATCAGATGACCTTAAGGTTGGCAAGCAATGCGAGAAGGCGGTAGGGAGGGCTGGGGGGATACTGGGATGTATAGGGAGAGGTATCACCAGCAGAAAACAAGAAGTTGTTATCCCCCTGTACAGACAGTTGGTGAGACCACATCTGGAGTACTGCATCCAGTTCTGGAGACCCCATATCCGCAAGGACATAGACAGGATAGAGGCAGTTCAGAGGAGGGCAACTAAAATGTTGCTGGGTCTGCAAGAGAAGCCACACGAGGAGAGACTAAAGGAGCTTAATTTGTATACCCTTGAGGAAAGGAGGGAGAGGAGGGACATGATAGAAACTTTTAAGTACCTCAGTGAAATCAACAAAGTCCAAGAGGGTAGCATCTTTCAGAAAAAGAAATGTGCAAGAACAAGGGGACACAATTTGAAGATAGAGGGGGACGGCTCATGGGCAATGTGAGGAAGTATTTTTTCACAGAGAGGGTGGTGGACGCATGGAACAGCCTTCCTGAGGAGGTTGTGGGGTCTAAAACTGTGGGAGAATTCAAGAATGCATGGGACAGACATAAGGCAATTTTTGTGGGGGGTAGGAAGAAATAGGCTGTTGGTTAAATAAGATCTGCAGCTTATCCTCTAGGTAGGGAAATGGGCAGACTAGGTGGGCTAAGCGGTCCTTATCTGCCATCAAAGTCTATGTTTCTATGTTTCTATGGCAGTTGAGGTGAAGGGAGGGCCTTGAAGGCAGAAAAACACTTTGTGTGACCAAATGGCGACTCCTGCAGTCTCCATCCACCAATGCCACCAGACCCCTTCTTTACCAGGTTTAACCCCCATCATTGCAGTAACATGGAAAGGTACTTCTTCACTCTTTGCAGAGGCCTGGCATCTGAGGAGGCTCCCCAGCAGGAAAAAGTTGGAAACATAGTGACAGAGACAACCAGGGTTTTGGGGTGATGTCAAGAAGCAGGAGGAGAGTCCTATGGGTAGATGGGGAATGAGTATGAAACTCTAAGGAGGGGGGTACTGATGTGCCATGGGAGCAGAAAGAATGAAGGAGTTGAGGGTTTATTATTTAGGATCCAGGAGATAATGGGGTCCAAAGAAGAAATTGAACAGGCCATGGAAAAAAATGCTGGAATGCGATAGCAGGATACAGGGCCTTAATAGTTCTAAATTTCAAGTTTGATCAACTAATGCAATATGTGGCAAAAGAAGCTATTGGAATGGGGTTATGTCTAATGTATGTCACTTTGAACAGAGGTTAAAAATCATCTGGAGGACAAGGGACCCTACATCTAAAAATTAAAATCAAGTTGAAAACCCCCTTTAATAATCAAATAACATATTTTTGACAAATGCCATATATTTTTGGAAAGGCAGGTAATAAGCTTTAAAGTAATGTAGGGATTCAGGGGACCTACATTAATAGTTTGGGAGATGAGGTACCCAAAGGTGACAAGGATAGGGCTTAAAATAAGAATTACTAATTCGTTTTTATTACTGTAAGAAAAATAATAAAAAAAAAATAGTTGGACCTTGATTATCTGGACCGCTTGGGGACAGTGATTTTGTCTGGATAATTGATAGTCCAGATAATTGAAAACTCCCAAAAAACTACACGTCTGACTTTGAAGTACACAATTCTTTATTTGCAACACAGTGTGTACGGGGACACAGCAAATCTTCAGGCCCATTTTTTAAAAGCAATTAAACAACTCTCTGCTGGGAGACAAGGGTAACAGTGTCACCATTGGTGAGATCTGGGGTGGTGAGCAGCTCCTGATGTTGTACATTGAGTTCTTCGATCTCTGCTTCTACATCTGCACTGTCAAAGTCTTCTATCTTCTCCTCTGCACTTCCTTTTGACCACGGCACTTTGGGCTTCCATTGGTTTCAGAGGCACACAGCAAAGGAAAATAACAAAGAAAAGGCAAAATCAAGGGATGAGACATGGAACACACAGAACACAGCTCAGGCTACAGTGATACAGGTACTGTGGCTAAAGTCAGGTATTGTAGCCTTCCATCAGCAGAAACACAGCAGAAGCCAATAATTACAAATTAATGCAGGGTTAAGGACTGCTACATTAATAAAAGACTTAGAGTAACTGCAGCAATGATTAATCACGGGCAACACCACATGCCACGGGACCATAGCTGACAACACACCTTCCGACACACACAACACACACAGGCCACACAGCCCAGCATGGAACACACGTACACCCCAGGGCACACACACAGGCCACTGGGCACAGACCACCAGACACAAGTCCCAGTCGATGCCAGACATACCTCACAGCCATGATGCACACCACTGCAGCATTGCACTATACGCCAGCTGCAAAGCAGACACAGACACAGATGGCTACCAAAATACAAGTGTATTAAAAGAAACAAACAACAACAACATCAAACTATATACAGGGGTACAGGGAGAAGGGGCAGGTAATGGGGAGGCCACAATCAGTAAGGTAGGCTGGGGAAGGGGGTTGGGGGATGGGGTCATGGCTAGGCATGGTACAATGGAGGATTGGGGGGGTCAGGGAAGAGAGGTTGTAGCAGGCCAATGGTCCCCCAAGATGTCCATGCCTACTGGCGCCTCATCCATCTTCGCCTTTGAGGCCGGAACAGGGCCTGCCTAATGATGCGGGCCACCACCAGGGTGACTGTGGTGACTTTCAGTATCCTCTCCAGCAGCCGTGTGTGGACATCCACCTGATGGGCACCTATGACAAAGGAGGGGAAAGGATGAGTGCACGCCCACATGACTGCAGCCCATCCACCGTGCACAGCGGACAGTGGTGACATGTGTCCTGTAGGTGGTACACAGCCATCCACAGCATGCATGCCAACATAAGCCACTATCCCAACCATCCACAGCCATGTACAGCACTGCACACCACCACCAGCCATGCGCAGCATGCCACAGCCATGGCTGCCATGCAAATGGCCATTGTGTGGGGATGGCAGTGGCCTGGCTTGGACTCAGATGCACCCACAGCCCACCCACAGCAGCCACACACACGTGCACAAGGCAATGGACTATGCTGACGATGCACGCCATAATGGCTATGTGCATGGGGCTATGGCCCACCCCTACCCCACACAACAATGTACACCGATAAAGTGCTTACCTGCAAGCTGTGGTCCGACTGGCGCCTGTCCACTTGCACCTCCCACCTGGTCAGCATCCCTCTGCCATGCACCACCGCTGTCCTGCTGCCGACTGGCAGCAGCACCTGCCATCTGGGCTCTGCGCTGATCTTCAGGGCCTAGTAGGGAGACAGCAAGAGGCAGACATCAGCACCGGGCAGCAACCCACGTGCCCCACCCCCCTCCAGCACAGCATACCCCATGTCCCTGTGCATTGGCGGTGCTGTGGCACAGCACACCAGTGTTGCGCTGCCATGGCCGGTGGCATTCCCAGCCACAGCCCCCCCCAGCCCCAACAGCATGGCGTGGCACCCACTGGCACCCCACAGAATAGCAACATGGAATGGTCATGGGTATGTGCACTCACTGGCCATGGCACTGCACCCCTCCAGACGCGTGCCTGCAGTGTCCTCTGATGGTCCAGATCCCTCCTCTGCAGGTCCCCATACCTGTGGTGGCACTGCTCCCCACTACAGCATGACCCTATGGCTTCTTCCAGCTCCTGGGCCACTCTCTGCCACACCTCTGTACGTGGCTGGTCCAGGGGTACGTGCCCATATGGGGAACCAACATGTGGCTCCACCAGTGCCACCTGTTTGACTAACTCAACCTGGCTCCAGGTGGGTGCTCTCAGTGTGCTCTGATGAGGTATGCCTGCAAACTACACAGCTGAGCCAAAATGGTGCTGGTGAGCACACGAGACACACGTGCGATGGATGCGCGACACGCCTGGTGATGCGCCACCATTCCCAATCGTGCATTTATTTTTATTTTATTTATTCATTTTTTGGAATTTCAACCTTTGAGTCAAAGACTCCTTTGCAAAGGCTCCATGTCTGGACAAACAAACAGATTTGTGAGACCACAGTATACAGACTGATGTGAACAAGTCATTCCTTAGTGTTACACAGTGGTGCTTTACAAGTTGACGACAAACATATACAAAATAAAGTTACAATAGGGTGGGACTTAGAGCCCTAGGCCAGAATTAACATCCCACAAATAGTGTAATGATTGCCTTATCCTCAGTCTGAGACTACATTTGAGGTTCTGGGTAGGTTCTGGGGATAGAATTGAAACCCTGCATCAAAGAGGGGTTAGATGCTCAATTGCAGCTACATTTCTCTGAGGTTACGAGGTGTCTCATGGTTTTGGTTTTAAATTGGCCTAAAGTTGGAGCCTGGGTTATGGTGGGTGGGAGTTCATTGAGCCAGGTGGGTGCACGATAGCTGAAGGACCTTTGACCTAGCGCAGTCCTTCGATAGGGGACAAGGATGGGCACATTTGTTAGGTGCCTTGAGGTGCTCCTGTGGGTGTTACTTTGTATTAGGTAGTGAAGGCCCAAGGGTGCAGATTTCAGTAGGATTTTCTTAGCCTGGAGTCAGGTATGGTATTTTAGCCTTCCTTTAAAGGTCAGCCAGTCCGCTAATTTGTAGAGGTCGCAGGTGTGGGTTAGGTGGTCACTTTCCGTGACCAGCCGGCTGGCTTTGTTGAGGGCAAGGTCGATACACTTCAGGGCAGTGGGATCAGCCATCCCATATTATTATTCAGTAGTCTATCAAGGATATGACCGAGCTGGTCACTGCCAGACGAAGTGCCTGCGGTGGGAGGCATTGTCTATGCCTCTAGAGGATCCCTAGTCTAGTGTTTACTGAAGAGGACAGTTGGTTGATGTGTGTGTGGTAGGTGAGAGATGAGTCTAAAGTGATGCCTAGATATTTGAAGTCCAAGACTTGTTCAATTAAGATGCCCTGGTAGTTGGAGATGTTTAGTTGGGCTCTTATATGGGGGCTTTGCCGGTGCGCAAAGATCATGGATTTTGTTTTGGTGTAGTTTAATATGAGCCTGTGCTTTGTGAACCAGTCTTCTAGTTCATGGAAGTAGGTTTGCAGTTTGTATTGGCGGGAGTTTAGGGAGTTATCTTTCCAGTAGACTACTGTGACATCTGCATAGAGCAGAAGTTTCCCATTGCATGCTCTAGGGATGGAGTTCAGGAAGACAGTGAATAATAGGGGGCCTAAGATTGATCCTTGGGGTACACCTGATAGAACCGGGGTTTTAGAGGATAGAGTGGTATTGATTTTAACCTGTTGTGTTCGACCTGTTAGGTAGTCCTTGAACCAGAGTAGTGTGTCTGGTGCAAGGTTGAGGGAGGGGAGTAGGTATAATAGTAGGTCATGGCTGACGGTATCAAATGCTTTGGTAAGGTCGGTGAAGATTGCTCCTGCAATTTCACCACCGTCTAGCGCCTCGTGTACATATGATGAGAGTTCTAGGAGTGCCGAAGTGGTACTGTGTCCTGACCTGAAACCATGTTGTTCTTGGCATAGTAGGGAGTGCCCGGTGAGGTACTCTATGAGTTGGTCTGAAACTAGTCTTTCAAGGGCTTTTGAGAGAGGGGGGAGTATTGTAATGGGCCTGTAGTTGCCGGGGTCCGTTGGGTCACCTCTTTTTAAGATTGGTGTAATAATTCCCCTTTTCCATAGGGCGGGGAATTGTTCTAGGCATAGTGACAGGTTCAAAATCTTGGTGATGTGTGGGAGGGTCACATCAAATGTTAGACAGAGTATTTTGAGGTCTACAGAGTCACTGCTAAACCTTTTATTCTGTAGGGCATAAGCCAGGTGGTGTTTGGTCTGACTGCAGATTGTTTTGAGCCGAAATGGTGTGGGGGTATGACTGGGAATGGGGTTCGGTGGGACACTGGGGGGTGGGTCAAAGAAGTTTGATGGGAGGATTTGGCTAAGGTCTGTGAAGGAATTGTTCAGGACGTTGGCTGTAGTGGAGGGGTTTTGAGAGAGGGCACCATTTGTAAGTATTTGGGTAGGTGATTGGTTAACAGTTTTCCCGCAGAGTTCTTTGACATTGCTCCAGAATTTGCTTCCTGTGCCCCAGGTTGAGATGAGGGCTTGCTTGTAGTGGTTGGCCTTTGCTAGCTGAATGGCCCTGGTGCATTTGTTTCTTGCCGCTCTGTAGAGTTGTCTGTCATGGGGTGATTTGGAGTTGATTGCTTTGTGCCAAATGTTGTCTCTATGGTGCATCTGGTCAATCAGGGATTGTGTGATCCATGGGTTGTCTCTGGTGTTTAGGATCTTTTTTGAGAGAGGGGCATATTTGTCACACACTGTGTTGAAGATTTTGATAAAGGCGGTGAGAGCCTCACCCACAGATTGTGTGATGTGGACAGCGGACCAGTCGGTGGTAGAAAGAGAGTGAAGTATCTTGGTTATCGTGCCTTTTTTGATATGCCTTTGGAGTGAGATTTTGGGTACAGCAGTAGGACCTTGTTTGACCAAAGGCAGGTGAGGGGGAGTGATCACTAAGGACATCTGGTAGGATCTAGACGTTAGTGAGGTGATTGGGTGTGTTTGTTAATATTAGGTCCAGGAGGGTCTGAGTTCCTGTCCTGGGATCTAGCCAGGTAGAGGTCTGGACAACTTGGGTGAGGTCGTGCGCTGTAGCGTCTTTGAAGGATCTGCTGAGGGTGAGCCAGTTAATATTAAAGTCACCCAGTACTATGAGCTCACTTCTAGGAGGGGAGCAGTGCTATGTTGGCCAGTATGGAGTAAAGGCTAGTTTTGGTTGTTGGGTATGTAGACTGCCATTATGTAGCGGTTTCCATGGTAGCCTACCGTGATTTTGACTGTAATAGCTTGTGCCTCTGCGCCGGTGGTGGTAGGGGAACAAGTAAGTTGTAGTTGCAGTCTGGTGTAAATAGCACAACCTCCACCCCGTTTGTCCACTCTGTCATCTCTGAAAACTGTGTAGTTATTTAGGATAACTGATGAGTCTGGTTTCTTGTGAGCCAAGTTTGAGAGGAGAAGAATGTCTGGTGAGAGTTGTGCTACCCAACCTTGTAGTAGAGTTAGTTTTTTAGGCAGGCTGCAGATGTTTAGGAGGATAGTAGAAGACCAGCATTACCCTGTCTTCTTTTTATGAAATCAGAGAAGGCCCTGGATTTGGATGAATATCTCTGGCCAATAGTAGTAGGAGAAGAGTGCATGCCTGAGTGCAGCAAGGTGTAGCCGTTTATAACAGTTTTGGAGTATTGTGCGCTGATATGATTTTTAGAGGACTGCAAGGTATGGGAATTGACTGAGTCACTTTGGCTATTATAGCTTGAAGAAGAAGAAGGGGGTTGTGTGTGTTCATGAGGTGTGGGGTGGGCTGGGGTGGTAGCCTAGCCTGTGAAGGTCCACTTTCGGTGCAGCTTAGGAATTTGGTTAAGTAGGAGTAAGGGAAGTGGGCATTAGGAAGCTTATTTGGCAGAATATTGCCGCGTTCTGTTAGAGGGAGTGACTGAGCAGCAAGTGCCAGGATTAGCAATGCTTGGATTAATGACATTTGGCTGCATAACATGTTGTTTGTCAATTGAGAAGAGTTAAATTATTAGTGCACCCTCTAGGGTTTGCTCAGTATAACCGACTAATGGAAAAGTGAGCTGATAGGTTTTGCACTCACGTTATCACCACTATAAAGTGGAGTGTCGACCAAGGGTGGTGGTGGGGGCAGTGGGGAGCCAGCCCACAGTGCCGGTGGGGTCAAAATCCAGTGCTGAAAGGCGATCCCATGGTGAGCAGTCACGGCTCCCGACTTACTTCTGATCTGGGCAGGAGGGTAGACGGTCCTCGCGATCTGGCTTTGGGACAGTTGCAGTGCAGAGCACCTCATGACCTCCTGGGTCCCGGTCACGGTCTGTGGACAACAAAAGGGTAGGTGAGCACACTTAAATATTGCAGGAAAGGGCGTTACAACAAGGGAAGGGCTCTAGCTTCTAAACTGCCCTGCTTACAGTTTAAACCCCTCTTTATGGAGATTTTTTATTTTTCTTTTTGGTTCCCAAGTGAGAGATTTGGGATGCAAGCCACTCGCCTGCCTTTCCTGGCTGCAACAGTTACAAATACGCAGTCAGAAACAAAATTAGCCCAGAAAGGCGAGGTAGTGTCCCGAGCTTAAGGCTCCCTTGAGATAGCATTCAAACTGGGATTTTGGCGCCTAGACCCTGGGTTACAAGGCAGCTGTTACAGACATGCAAACAGGTAATATCAAAGCTGTATACCCTAAACCTAGCTTCAGTACAGACAGTGTTATGGCACCAGAATCTTGGTTATGCTGGATTAAAATTTAGAAATTAAGGGTGATTTCTGAAGTTGCTGCTTTACTGGATCAAATCCTGTGCTGAAAGGAAGCGATCCATGGTGAGCAGTATGGCTTCTGACTTTTTGCTCTGGGCAGGGAGGGTAGACGGTCCCTCGCGGTCTGACTTGGGGAAGGGTTGCAGTGGAGAGTCCCTCGTGACCTCCTGGGTCCCGGTCCCGGTCTGTGGACAACAAAAGGGGTAGGTGAGCACACTTAAATACTGCAGAGAAAGGGCATTACAACAAGGGGAAGGGCTCTAGTTTCTAAACTCTGCCCTGCTTACAGTTTAAACCCCTCTTTATGGAGATTTTTTTTTTATGTTTTTTTTTTCCTTTTGGCTCCCGAGTGAGGGATTTGGGAAGCAAGCGACTCACCTGCCTTTCCCTGGCTGCAGCAGTTACAATGCGCCAGTCAGAAACAAAATTAGCCCAGAAAGTCGAGGTAGTGTCCTGAGCTTAAGGCTCCCTTTGAGATAGCATTCAAACTGGGATTTTGGCGCCAAGACCCTGGGTTACAAGCAGGCAGCTGTTACACATGTGCAAACAGGTAATATCAAAGCTATATACCCTAAACCTAGCTTCAGTACAGACAGTGTCATGGCGCCAGAATCTTGGTTATGCTTGACTAAAATTTAGAAATTAAGGGTGATTTCTGAAGTTGCTGCTTTACTGGATCAAATCCTGTGCTGAAAGGAGCAATCCCATGGTGAGCAGTATGGCTTCCGACTTACTTTTGCTCTGGGCAGGGAGGGTAGACGGTCCTCATGGGGTCTGGCTGGGGAGGGTTGCAGTGCAGAGCCCCTCAAGACCTCCTGGGTCCTGGTCCCGGCCTGTGGACAACAAAAGAGGTAGGTGAGCACACTTAAATACTGCAGGAAAAGGCGTTACAACAAGGGGAAGGGCTCTAGTTTCTAAACTCTGCCCTGCTTGCAGTTTAAACCCCTCTTTGTGGAGATATTTTTTTTTTTATGTTTTTTTTTTTCTTTTGGCTCCCGAGTGAGGGATTTGGGAAGCAAGCGACTCACCTGTCTTTCCCTGGCTGCAACAGTTACAAATGAGCCAGTCAGAAACAAAATTAGCCCAGAAAGGCGAGGTAGTGTCCCGAGCTTAAGGCTCCCTTTGAGATAGCATTCAAACTGGGATTTTGGCGCCTAGACCCTGGGTTACAAGCAGGCAGCTGTTACAGACGTGCAAACAGGTAATATCAAAGCTTTATACCCTAAACCTAGCTTCAGTACAGACAGTGTTATGGTGCCAGAATCGTGGTTATGTTGGACTAAAATTTGGAAATTAAGGGTGATTTCTGAAGTTGCTGCTTTACTGGATCAAACCTGTGCTGAAAGGAGCAATCCCATGGTGAGCAGTATGGCTTCCGACTTACTTTTGCTCTGGGCAGGGAGGTGAGACGGTCCCTCGCGGTCTGGCTTGGAGGAGGGTTGCAGTGCAGAGCCCTCACGACCTCCTGGCATGCCTCGCTGATGCGCAATACAGCTGGTGCATCTCTGGACAGCCGCAGGCACCGGAGGTCAAGGGACACACACAGGGGACAAAGGTCTGCACTACACCTGCATGACAGCATGACAAGGCATGGATAGCATGGTGCACTATAGGGTCCAGTGTGCCCCATGGGCCATATGTCAATAGTGCACGGGCACCATTGGTGTACGCGCACATGTCCCACATGCCCAATAGCATCAGAGTGCCATGCCACCTGTAACGCACTGTGTGTAGTATGCACTACCAACATAAGTGACATCAGTGCGCACATGCGCTGTACCATGTGGAATGCGCACGTCATACAGTTGCACCATGGCTTGTGCATGCACATCCCCACTGTGCCATGTGCAGTTCCGCAGTATTGAGCAGGCATACACAGATGAGCTGACCAGCATATCCGCAGCACGTCAGAGGCATTTGCATCTTATTACAGTTGCGTATTCCCTCATTTGCATGTGATGCACTATAAAGGCACCATGGAACTGCACAGGTACCAGACTAGTATTGCATCCTTCACAGGTAAGACACCAGCCACTGGACATGATGGGACAGTGGAATGGGGGGGGTGCCTCATGTGTGGCAGCCAGCATTAACCACATGTCCCCACCCATAGGAGTGAGCATGTTGGTGCAAGAGGAGATTGAGGAGCAGGGGCCTACATGGAGGTGCAGGCCCAATTTCACAAGGGCTGAGTGCAATGCCCTGTATGATGCTTACCTGGACCAGAACCCCCTTCTGAGTGGCTCCACAGGCACCCCGCAGGCCAGGGCGGAGGCATGGGAAGGAGTGGCCAAGGCTGTGAACCTGCAGGGCAGCCATCAGAGGTCAGCACAGGAGTGCAAGAAAAAGGTGGGCAAGACCAGAGGCAGATAAAGGAGAAAGTGGCTGCCAGCCATGCCATATGGGCCTCCACGGGCGGTGGACAGCCTGAGGTGCCACAGCTGACACCACAGGAGGAGCTGGTGGTGGCATCCTTGCAGCGCAGCACTGTGAGGGTGTACCTGGAGGTGGATTCATATGGGAGAAGCCCATCACTGCATGGTAGGTACAGTGGTGCATGGGGATGGGGGTGAGGTGCAAGTGGGCAGGGCTGCGTGGTGGCAGCACTAACGTGTATGTTCCCTCACAGATCCTGAGTGCCTGGTGTGCAGCTGCAGGGTGGCGGTGCCCACCTTGTGGGCTGACATGGACCTGAGGAGCGCCCATCCACCTCCACTGGAGTCTGGGGTCCGGATCACTGCTGGGCCTTCCCACTGTCCGACCTGATGCTTGTGGAGTGGGTGCGGATGAGGACCAGGCAGTGTCTCAGCAGGATGCCAGCCATGGCGTCCAGTATGCTGAGACACTGATCGGGGCAGGGTCTGGGTCTAATGATGACATGTCCACTATCCTGGACAGTGGTGATTCCAGCCAGGGGGAGGCACTCCTACCATGCACCAGACACAGCAGTGCAGCTGGTGCCCAGGTGGCATTTGATGACCCTCCGGCCACACCGCCTGGTAAGGCGGTGGTCAATGTACCTGCGGTGGAGCCCATACTGTGTGGCGGTGGTGGTGCAGCCACCCTGGCACCATCACATGCACAGTGGTTGGAGGGGCAGCAGTGGCAGCAGGATGGTGCCAAGGGGGGGGTCAGGGTGCAATGGCCATTGCACTGCAGACAGTACAGGCCCAAGGGGCCCTGCTGGGCAGCCCCACCTGCGTGGTGGGCCGTGCCGCCGGCCGCGAACTCCCAAGAGCCAGCACAATGCCCAAGCCCAGGGCACCAACCCCAACCCAGAACTCTCATCTGCTCTGAGCATCCATGAAGCAACAGATGCTGGTCGTGGCAGGGGTGCGTGCACTCCACATGGAGCTGCACCAGTCTGCAGGGCAGTGTGACCGGCACTTTGAGCAGCTCCTGGCTGAGGCCACACGCATGCGAGAGGACATGACCGCATGCCTGGATTGGCTCACCGCTGCAGTCTTGGCCGGCCTAGCGCCACTGCCCAACCTGGTGCGGGGCCATCTGCAGCAGTCACCACAGAGTGCATTCTCTACCCCTCGGTCCTGGCGTCGTGCGACCCTGGCATTGTCATCACTGGGATCTGCCATACACATTCTAGGCACACCTGGAGTGGGCCTGTTCGAGACCTGCAGATGCCTGCGAGGGACCGGTCACATACCCACAGCGTCACACCTGGGGGACTGTCTCAGACACCCCTGTGGCCATCACACAGCCAGAGTCTGCTGGGTGGCCTCGGTGGGGCCATCCACGTGTCCGTGGCAACCATGCAACTGCGCGGCGGTCATGATCCGCCTTCCTTCCTGTCCGCTGCCTACCACAGCCCTGTAAACACAGTGGTGTGGTGTGGTGTGTGCGTGGACGTACCAGGGCCATGCGGTCCATGGCCCACACAACATGCCCACCCTGTGCACACCCACCCAGCCGCTGGCCACCGTGGCTTGTGCATGATGATGCCATCACATCACTGGCTGCCACTGTGCACTGGTGTTTAGTATCTGACATGCACCTGTTGGCGGCTGGGGTGTGCATGTGTGGTTCTCGTGTGACTGTGCTTGTGTGTGTGGAGGTGTGTGGGGCAATGTGTGTGGGGTCCGCAGTGCTGTATGGGGTGCTTCCACAGTGTCCTGCCCCTTTCCATCAATGCTGCCCTCCAGCCATGTCTGTTGTGGGGCCCAGCCTGGCATGCCTGTATACTGTGCCCTGGTCCCTGCATGTGGTCACGTTCACCTACCTGTGTGCACAGTAGTGCTCCTCTGCAATGGTGCCCCAGTGCTGTTGGGCCATCCTCTGCAGCCGGGGTTCATGTCATCCGGGAGGGCTGCCCACCACCGTGTGGCCCGGCATCTGCGTCGTCCCCACTGTTGTTGCCCTCTTTGTCCTCGATGGCTATCCCATGGTCAGTGGCCATGTTGTGTAGCACACAGCAGGCCAGGAATAGGCCACAGGGCTTCGAGGGTCTGTACTGTAGGCACTGCCAGACCTGTCCAGGCAAAAGAATCATGCCTTCAGCAGTCCAAACACACACTCGATGATGTTCTGTGTGCTGGCATGTGCCTCATTGTATCTCTCCTGTGCTGGGGTCGACGGGTGCCACTACGGGGTGAGCAGCCAAGGCCGGAGTGGGTATCTGCTGTCACCTGTGTGGGGACATGATGGGTTAGCACCATGGTCTGTGTGACTGCCACCCCACCTACACAGACAGACCCCCCATGACTCCAGCATTGCATCTGCCCCCAGACCCTGCCCTGCTGTTCAGGCTGCCCATTCCAGCTGCATATTCACCTACTAGGTGGCCAGTGGGGATGTCCCCATTCTCAAACCTGTGGCACAGTGCAGATTGGTGCCAGATGAAGGCATCGTGTGCTCCTCCAGGGTGTGTGGCACAGACACTGATTATGCACCCCTTGGCATCACACACCACCTGGCAGTTGATGCTGGGGTAGCCTTTCCTGTTGATGTAGGCCACCCCCTCCAGCCCCTGTGGTGTGCGGATGCAGTCAATGGCCCCTAGCATGTCAGGCATATGTGCTACCCTGTGGAACTCCTGCATGTTTGCTGTACACTCCACCTGTGTGCTGGGGAAGTGGATGTATTCTGCAGCATGTGGCAGCAGTGTGTTGAGGAACTGTGTGAGGAGCTGCAATGCAGCCAACTGGATTGTGCCTGTGGTGTCCCCTGTTGGTCTCTGGAAGGTGCCCATGGCAAGCAGGCACATTACGGCCGTGACCTTTGGCTCCACTGACGGCGTGGCTACGTCTTGTGTGTGCCTTCATCTCATCACTGCACAGTTCACAGAGCTGCCTCAGAATCACCCAGTTCAAGCAATACCAGCCCACAATCTCGGTGTCACTGTACTGTTCGAATGTGGTGCAGCAACGGTACCACCTGTTCTGGGCATACAAACGCCGGTCCCTTCCACAGCTGTGCTGTTCATCCTCCTCTGCCTCACACCCCTCATTACTGCCTCCATGTGGAATATTGCACTGGCCATGGCCTGACCTGCCCCCGTGGCTGATGTCCTGGCTACCCCAGCTGTGTGCTGCTGCCTGGGCCCCGCACTGGGTGCACTCCTGTATTGGGGACCCACACACACATTCTGGTCAGCTCATGCTCACAGGCACAGTCAAGGTTGCACTCCCTGTCCCACTGCCTGTTGCACTTCCTGCCTCTGTGCCTGTTCTGCACCCTGATGTTGTCCTGCCTGGCCACTGGACCCTCTCTGTCTCTGTCTCCTCTGTCTTTGTCTCTCTTTCTGTCTCTCTGTCTCTTTCTCTCTCTGTCTCTCACCCCTATTCCCATGGGCAAGCCTCCATCCCCTGCTTGCTTCATCCTTTTATGGGCTTAACTTTGCTCGCACATGTCCCTGTTGCTCTGCACTTGTGCCATCAGCTTGCTGTTGTATATCACACTGTGCAACTGATTCATGGCTAAGCCCCTGCACTTGCATATGCATTCATTTGGGTTTGCATTGGCACACTGTGTTTTGCACTGCTCATTGTCGCCTGCTGAATATCGCTTATTGGTGCATGTCCGCTGTTGCGCTGGCGCATCTCACTTGCACCTTGCGCACCCACTTTGAATATCCCACCCAGTATATACAAGCATTAAATACAACCATTTACAGTGAAAAACATTTAATAAAATAAAAGCTAGCTGTTAATATAAATGACTCATTACTAGACACTGCATATTTTGCACATACATAGGAGTGATAATTCCACAATAATTCACAATAAGTCATCTCTGTTCTAAAATGACAATTAAGTTATATCAAAAGTCCTAATGGCCATTGACAAAACTATTCCTAAAATATCTTGTTATGCCTATTTTCGTTGTCTAGTTTAATCTCTTTCTCAAGAGGTATGGATGCCCTTGTCTAAGCTGCAGGAGGCTGTTGAGTTTATGAGTGGGGTTCAGCGTATCCTTAAAGAAGCCCTCACACATAAGAAATCTGCTCTCCAGGGGCTAATCTTGTACTTTGTCTTCGCCTTCTGTACATCTATCTCTTAGTTTACCTTGATACAGTTAGATACTTTATCCTTTTGCTATGGCACTGAAATACACTTAATGAAGTATTTTAACTCAAGTGAGGAAGCACAGTGCAACTGAGCCAATCAACTATGCTATAAGTTGGTGTTGTTATAAAATCTTATGATGACTGAAAAAACTGAGAAGGCTGCTATTAGTATACAAGAAGTAAAGCTTTTTACTGATTCCTTTTTTTTTTTAGAAGTGTTGTATTTAAACGCAATCACATCTCAGAACCTTTGGCATGACCTGGTTGGTTGACAGGAAATTTAACCTAGAAGAATTATGAACAGAGTCTGTCATAGTGCACCTGCAATGGCTGAGGTTTAAGAGCAACTAGTTCTTTCTCAGCTCTCCTCCTTCTGATATGTCTTTTCATCTTTCCTTGGCATCTTCTTGTCTAGATAAATGAAGGCCCACACTGCTCAAGATCTTCCCTTCTCAGGCTTACAGACTCCATCCAGATGGAGATGGACCAGGCTAAGCTACCTCCAGTATCTTTGTGGCTTTGTAACCAGCCTTTCTCTTTTCTCAAGTTCAAGGCAGGTTATGAGGGAGCACTCAGAAGGTTATCCTGGTCCCTAATTGCTGTTTTCTGCTAGGTCCCAGCTGAAGGTAGAGTGTCCGGTGTTTGTGTCATCATTCCTTCTGGTTTACCATGTGGGACAGGGCATGAATATTCATGGATCTGCCCTCCTCTTTGAGTCTATACTGGAAGCAGGCTAGCTTGGCCCTGTGTCAGTTAGCTGTTAGCCAGCATCAGGGATTTTGATAACTATATAGTACCAACAAAGAAGAAGTAGAGAGAGAAGAGGTCCTGGAAAGCCTTTCTTCTCCTCACCCCTCAGGATGGGAGAAGCCCTCCAGCAGGACCAGGAGGGAAGACCCGGTAACTTACACCAATGGAGGGAATGACTGCAGATCCTTGCCTGAAAGACAGCTGGGAATAGTGATGGGACTCCTCTCAAAGGCAGTCACCGGCTTCATGCGAATCCACCCCAATATCAGGAGCAGATAGTAAAGTGGAAGTACACTTCCTAGAATGCTCAGGTAAAAGAGGTAGCAATGCATGTTGAGTAAACCTCTTGCAAAGTTCTGAAGATTGTTTGTTAGTGTACTGGCATACAGTAGGGTGTCTGGTAAGAGCTGAGATCAGCCAAAGTCCCACTAAGGTTGGGCCAGGCAATGGAGCCCATTGCCAAAGGTCACTAGGACCACTGTAGTGTGATGCAGGTAAGACTTACACAATGGCTGAACTGACTGGTAGTTTATATCAAAGTGCTACAAACTGAATTCAGTATTTTCACCTAGGTGCTACCATCTGACAGTCCACTATAGTGCATGCACTGAAGTCCCTCATGGAAGTGTCTCACCCTGTCTAGGAGAGCACCACTGCATGCAGTCATATTGGATAGCACCCACGTGACTCCTTTTGGAATATAAGTAAAATGAAATGTTAACTATCGTAATGCAGCAGTACCCATCCAGTACCAAGGGTTGAGTGACACCATATATGCCCTCACCAGATGATTTTAAGGGGGAGGGAGCTAGAAAAAGAGAGAAATAGCCCTTTGAGGAACCTGGACATCTCAGGTTCAATAAGCACATTGATCCCAGCTCCAGATATGAACATCTGGTTTGTGTCTCATCTCCTTGTTTCCAGTGCCAATGCAGTTACTGTTGCACTGGTCTCCATTTCACAGGTCTATTGCGTTTTTTTACAGTGCAAGTTTGGTGTAAGAAGGCCTTCCCCGAATGAGAGGCAACATATATGCTCCTAGATATATGCTCCTAGACACAGGAGGAACTGGGATTATAGGTGATACGTAACATACGAATTTGCCAGCAGATAAAGGCCTAGAGGTCTATCAAGTCTGCTTGAATGTGCAGCTAGCACCCTTATTCTGCAGCTGCCCCTCCCTTCCACCCTTCCCCTTCATTAACCCTCCCCCTTGTCCTGTCCCATCCTCGTTTGAAGCAGTCCACTGTTCTACTGCATACCACTTCTGCAGGTAACACATTCCAGCCAGCCACCACCCTCTCTGTAAAAAAGTGTCTCCTCATCTCCCTCTTGAACCTTCCTCCCTCCAGTCTCATATCATGGCCCCTGCTGGTCCTCCTCTCCCTTACTTTGAACTGCCCCTCTGTACCTGTCTTGTTTATTCCTTTCATGTATTTAAAGGTTTCAATCATGTCACCCCTGAAAGCTCCTAGATTTGCATTTACTTCCTTCCACTGAGAGAGCAGTCACCTTTCACTCACTGCCGCTCCTTCCTGGATGTCCACTTCTGCTATGACAGGTGCGTATCCTTTCCTGTTTGAGGAAGTGATGTCAGAACCCCTGGTATAAAGAAAATAATGGACCAGGGTGGGACCAGCCCAAGTCTTTCAGAAACAATCAGGTAGCTGAGGCTCTGGTCAGACCATTAGCACCCTTCCCCACTCTGCACTCAAACTTTGCAGCTAGTGAAGCCAGCAACAATGAATCACAATTCTACTCAAAGCCCCCAAAATAGGTTTGCTACCCAAAGAAACAGTACTCCAATTCAAACAGCTTCACCAACAACACATCAAAATAGGCTTGGAATTAGAAGATATAGGTCTCCAATTCAAAGAAACAGACCCAGTTAAATCACACCAATTCTGTTTTAAAACAGAAGAAATAGGCCTCTACAAATGCAGCCTGCCACACAGTGAATCAAACAAATGAGCCTACTTATAGCTACCAAAACAGGTTTCAAAATTCCAACAGCCCCAAACAATACCCTGCTAGCCCCTTAGTAGTAAGAAAGAAAAGAAATAACCTGCTACCAAGTCGAAACCACAAGAAACAATGTAAAACAACAAGAAGCTACTGTACTGTAGATCTGATCCTGTCCCCCTTCTAGTTCTAGTGATACTAATTCTCTGGCATTTGGGAGATGCAAGGTACTGGATGTACTATGTCCATGGTGTCCTCAATGCCTCTCACATAATTTAAAAAGCTGTTTGTGCAAATTGGACTAGAAACAGCTGAGATATGGACTTAAGAGTACTAAAATATATATTTTTTTCCTTTGGGTATTTCTATGCTTACTGATATGCAGTTGTTTATGTCACTCTATACCCTGTATAATGTTTCTGGTAACTTCATGTTTTGTGATTCTCCCAGGACACATCTGAAAATTGTCTAATGTCATGTTTAGTGCACCTACCTGTCAATAACAACTAAAAAAGAAAAATCTGCCATTCTTGCAGTTTACTTTCATAGCTAATTGAGTAGTGCACATATACCTTCCTTTAAGGGAAGGTGCAGCTGGAGACCATTTAATTTGCATGGCATGAACCAATTGAAGACTGAGTACTTGAAGCCTGTCCCTGCATGCAAATAAGCAGAGGTAGAAGAGGGTCTGCACATCCTTCGCATGCATATAAGCATTCCTGCATGGATGAATAAGAAGACAATGGCTGGAGAGGACATGCACCAGCCCCAGTGTAGGAAGGCCTCAGTAGTGTGAGACCAGCAACCAATAACTCAGATAGATTGCCAGCACTGGTAGGGAGCCATGGAAAGTCCTCCTACCCTTTCCTCTAATCCCAGAAGACTTACAGAGTCCAACATTGACTGTGACAGCAGCATCACTGACAGGAGGTGATGGATCATCAGACCACCACTGTATATCATGCCCAGTTGCCAGAAGATGGAGAACTGCCTGTTCACCCTTACCCACCTACCTAACAAGTCCTAGCCTGTGATGGACTCCACACACAAATTTGCCCACAGCGGGTTGTGGGATATCAGATGGACCAGACACCAGACATCAAGTTCAACACACAATCTCTGTGTGATATTTATTCAACAAAGAAGAAATAACATTCTGCAATGGCATATTTCTTCTTCAGTACATCAGTTTGCAGCAACAGACTATGAATGTTCTTTCTCTGCACTTAGCCAGCACCTACTGACACTGATCTCTGATCTAACCACTTTACAGTGAAAACCCTTCATCCCTATATGTGGGCCCTGTTTGCTTGGGCAGTGGGAACTCAAAAAGAAAAAAACAAAAACAAGCTAAAAACCAAGAACCTCAGTGCAGAAACACTGAAAAAAGGGTTACCCCAAAGTGCATTGGCAATAATCAAGTTTCAAAGAAATACAACATCATACATACTTCCATAATGCAAAGTATCATGGATATATGCAAATCACGATGGAATTTCAGATGTGTTCAGTTTATAGCAATTTACATGCATTTTAAACAGCACAACTAACTTAATTTCTAAATTGCCATCTAGTAGTTTTAACCATTATCAAAAACACCTAGTACCATGGTATTTTCAACATTTACAGGTTTCATAAACATAAGGTATATACATCAAGGTATTTTATGACATAGTGCTATTACATACTACATCCAACAATGATAAACACAACCTGTTTTACATATGGTTGGAGGTCACCACAATAACCTCCCTGTATGAAGACCTGAGAGGGAAAAGGAAAATTAAAGAGGACACTATAGCATAGTCAATAAAGGGAAGGGGTGCCCATAGGTGGCCAACCTAATGGACTAGAAATTGTAAATGATAGATTAAGCTAAGAAAATAGAAGAACTGCTGCAACAGATTTATGAAAAGGTTGGTTCTCAGGAGTGGCAGGAGCTCCCTGTCACATATCCCCCACCTTAAAAGGGAAGCATTTATTGCAGACTGCTTACCACCCTCCTGTCCCAGGAAGGAATGGAGCTTCCACCCATCCATCTTCAGAAGCTACATCTCAGGGTCCGTAGAATGATGCACATTCCATCATAAACATAGTGGATATCATCATTCTTTACCCTGATGCACTAATACATTTCTCAACTGAGACTAACGTACCTTTCTGAACTATCTCCTTTCAGTGAAAGTACATCATATTTTTAACCAAAAATCTGGACGGCTGAAAAGTCCAATACCATAGAAACAATTCTCTGGGTGAGTAATTACCTGCTCCAATCCCACCAGACATGTCAGGTTTAAGCAGGGGCCATTCCTAGGTTCAACCCTCCATAAGAACCCACTATGTCTCTTGATTCTTTTCACTTGCTACAGATACAGACACCTGAGGGCAGATGCTCTTTGGTGTTACCTCAACATGGGTTCCAATCTATTTTCCACACATTTCTCCTTTGTAGGTTTTCACTCAGAAAAGAATAAAACACACATACCACCTCAGACACCTTGCCTGCCCTTAGGCACCTTTTTCTTTGACGTCAGGCCCACTCCTGACCAAACATGCTATACTTTTGCCTCACAGAAAGGGAACATTGCAGAGCCACATCTGGCCTTGCCTCCAACTAACTTGACCTCTATCTTATACAAAGTGTCTGTGGGAATACGGAAGGAGCAATGGTAGTTTCTACTCCTATTTCAACCTTTTATAACCTATGACCCCAAATCCTTGGTCATCTTATCGCTAGGCAGGTCTCTACAGAAACCTACAGGAAGCCAAGGAACCTCCCATGCTTAATACCTTGCAGTGTTAAACAGCAGGTTCCTAAACCTTTTAACTCTGGGGTGTCTTAGTAAACATCATTTTAATCAATGTGCTATTTTCAGCCATCTGATACCATCTAGTACCTTGTGACCTGTGTGAGAGTTTTCCCTTTTTCCAAGGGTGCCATCTTTTTTTCTTTAATGACCTCTACCCTCCTTAACCTTAACATACTGTAACAGTTTGGCAACATTAGCATCTTTAGCATGCAGTATACCCCAGTAAATACTGTTAATAGATTTAGCTGTATCAATACAAGAACAAGTCCCTTCAGCCTCATAGGCTTCTTCTTGCTTGCTTGGAGCCTTCAACCTCAGTACAGTATCACTAGACATAGTCTTACCTGGGGTCTCATATTCAAGTTCCATACTTGTATCTCTGACCTCCAACAAGTAACATCTTGGGAACACAGGCAAGAAAGGACTATCCTGCTCAGTGAGGGGGTCCTCATCCAGCTGAGCCCATGAAAAATCCTACTCTGATTCTTTATCCAAACTCTCTGGCAGGGATCTCTCAAGACCCTGGCACCAATTCTGTTCTGCCTCTCTGTGTAGTCGGTCTGCCTCCAGCCATTGCTCACTCATCCAGTGGATCATCCTCATCAGGGTCTCCACCTCCTGGGTGTTGTCTCTCACACCTCCAGTCTGCCTCAACCTGCATCTCTTCATTGTCTTCAGGTTTGGCCTTACTCTGAGCTCCCATATCCAGTTCAGGCAGCAGCTCTTCCATCTGAACTCCATGGACTTTCTTCTCCTGGTTCTCCTCTGGCAACTCCTAGTGCATTGGTTCACCTGGGATATCTGGGTGGTATCCACCAGAAAACATCCCTCTTTGACCAGTCCAGATGCTTCAAGCAAGTTATCCCACTTCTAACACCAAGACTGTGGAGGGGTTGTGGGATAACAGATGGACCAGACACCAAATTTCAAGTTCAACACACAATCTCTGTGTGAACCTTCTGCAATGGTATATTTCTTTTTCAGTACATCAGTTTGCAGCAGCAGACTATGAATGTCCTTTCTCTGTACTTAGCCAGCACCTACTGACACTGATCTCTGATCTAGCCACTTTTCAGTGAAAACTCTTCATCCCTATGTGGGCCTTGTTTGCTTGGGTAGTAGTGGCTCAAAAAAAAAAGAGCTAAAAACAAAGAACCTCAGTGCAGAAACACTGAAAAAAGGGTTACCCAAAGGGCATTGGCAATAAATCAAGATTCAAAGAAATACAACATCATACATACTTCCATAATGCAAAGCAAGTAGAAAGGAAACTGATTTTGCTCTTGTACAGGGCCTATGTTAGGCCCATATTGAACTACGGTGCCTCTATGTGGGGCCAAATTAATAAAGGGGCAGTGGTGAGTTTGGAGAGGGTACAGAGAAGGGCCACTAGGATGGTCCATGGCATGCAGGATAGGTCCTACCCGCAGAGACTGGAAGACCTAAGACTAATGTCATTGGAAACTATAAAAGTCAGAGGAGACTCATGGTTATGTTACAATATAATGCAGGATGACCATATGTTAAACAAACTGAATCTTCATTTAAAAACAATAAAC
This sequence comes from Neoceratodus forsteri, assembly GCA_016271365.2. Classification (NCBI taxonomy): domain Eukaryota; kingdom Metazoa; phylum Chordata; order Ceratodontiformes; family Ceratodontidae; genus Neoceratodus; species Neoceratodus forsteri. Next base: position 536,701,540 of record CM028137.1, on the reverse strand, counting down.
TGGTACCAGGGCGCACCACCTCCAGTTAAGGCATATAAAGTGTAACACTAGTAAACATATTGTGTTTTATACTCAGCGAGTGGTGGCCACATGGAATGGGTTACCAGAGGAAATAGTATATGCTTCGAGTAAGGCACAGTTTAAAAGAAAACGTGATAACTATATCCTAGAAGGACACACTCCAATATTTTAAGGGTAAGAGGAAAGCAGGGCTGTATGGGTTCGTCATGGGCTCTCTCAGCTCCTGACCACTAAGTATGAAGTATATATGCAAATCACCATGGAATTTCAGACTTTTTCAGTTTACAGCAATTTACATACGAACATACGAAATTTGCCAGCAGATAAAGGCCTAGAGGTCTATCAAGTCTGCTCAGATGTGCAGCTAGCACCCCTTATCCTGCAGCTGCCCCTCCTTCCACCCTTCCCTTCATTAACCCCCTTGTCCTGTCCCATCCCTTTTAGCAGCAGTCCACTGTTCTACTGGATACCACTTCTGCAGGTAACACATTTCACCCAGCCACCACCCTCTCTGTAAAAACGTGTCTCCTCATCTCCCTCTTGAACCTTCCTCCCTCCAGTCTCATATCATGGCCCCTGGTGTCCCTCCCCTCCCTTACTTTGAACAGCCCCTCTGTACCCATCTTGTTTATTCCTTTCATGTATTTAAAGGTTTCAATCATGTCACCCCTGTCCCTCCTCTCCTTCAGTGAGTACATGTTCAACTCCTTCAACCTCCTCTCGTATGATAAGTCCCCCAGCCCCTTGATCATCTTTGTCACCCTGAGCTGCACCCCCTCCAGTAACTTAATGTCCCTCTTCAGATACGGGCACCACTACTCCATGCAGTACTCCAGGTGTGGTCTAACTAATGACCTATACAGTGGCAGAATCACTTCCTCCCTCCTCGAGGATATACCCCTTGCAATACAACCCAGCATTTTGTTGGCCTTTGCAGCTGTCTTCCTACATTGTGCTGAGTTGTTCATTGACCCTGTAATGAGCACACCCAGATCCTTCTCCTCCTCTGTCTGGGCTAGCTGCACTCCCCCAGCTGGTAACTCCTCCTGGGTTTTCTTCATCCCAAAATGCAGCACCTTGCACTTTTGGCATTAAACCCCATTTGCTAGGTGTCTGACCAGGTTTCAAGCTTTGCCAGATCATCCTGCAACCCCTGCCATCCCCCTATGTCATCCACCACTGCACCTACCTTGGTATCATCGGCAAACAGAGTGATCATGCTCTTGATGTCCAATGATATGTCTGCAATGAATATCCCAAACAACACTGGTCCCAACACCGAGCCCTGTGGAACACCGCCCGTCACTGCCCTTGGGTGTGAGAGCTCCCCACCCACCACCACCACCCTCTGTTGCCTTCCCTGAAGCCAGTTTCCTACCCATCTCACCAGCTTTGCACCTGCCCCTGTGCCGACTAACTTCCTTCCCAGCCTTCCATGCGGTACCGAGTCGAATGCCTTACTGAAGTCCAGATACAGGACATCCCCTGCATGGCCCATGTCCAGTTGTCTAGTTACCCAGTCATAGAACTCCACCAGGTTGGTTTGGCAAGATCTGCTACATATGAAGCCATGCTGTCTGCTGTCCTGTAGTCCTTTGGCCTCTAGGAGGGCCACCAGCCTCTCCTTCAGGATAGTCTCCATTAGCTTACCCACGATGGATGTGAGGCTCACTGGTTTGTAGTTTCCCGGTTCATCCTTGGGGCCACTCTTGTGGAGGGGCACCACATGAGCCATCCTCCAATCCTGAGGTACACACCCCAAATGTAGTGAGGCATTAAATACATCTGCCAAAGGTCCTGCAAGGACCTCTGCCAGCTCCTTCAGTACCCTGGGGTGGATGCCATCTGGGCCTGGTGTCTTGTCCACCCTCAGTGCCTTCAAACCCTCTCAAACTCTGCCCTCCATGATTTCCCCATCTGTCACCCCTTCCCCCCTGTTTCTGCCATTTCTCCCACCTTGGGTGTCACCCCCCCTTCTCTTTAGTAAATACTGAGCAGAAGACTCATTTAGTGCTTCTGCCTTATCGCACCTCGCTTCCACCTAACCCCTCCTTCCTAATCCTACTTATGGTCTCATAGCCCTTTTCTCCCAATGTACTTAAAGAAGTCCTCTCCCTTCTTAATGCCTTGTGCCAGCCTGAGTTCCATACATGCTGTGGCCCTCACTGCCTCTTGTCACTCCTTCAATTATGTCAAGTACCTCCCTGTCCTCCCTCCCTGTTTTCTTGTACTTCCTAAAGGCAGCTCTTTTCCTCCTTACCTTTTCCATGACCTCCTTGCTCAACCAGCTCAGTTTCTTAGCCCTAGCCTTCTTGCTCTGGGCTTTGCAGCAGGTTTTGGTTGCCTCCACTATTCCCAGCTTTATGAGCTCCCACCTCTGGTTAGTGTACATGCTAGATTGAATTCTGGCCAGGTACCCTTTTACCACTACCCCATCCTCCCAAAGTTGGCCCTCCTGAAGTCCATTACTCTTGTCCAGATTCCACTCCTTCCTTGACCATATCCAATGTGAACTATACTGAGTGGTGGTCACCCCGACAGCAGTTCCTCCACTGTAGGTTCTCTCACAAGTCCCAATTTGCCAGCACAAGGTCAAGGGTATTCTTTAACCTGGTTGGTTCACTGACCATTTGCTGCAGGAAGCTGTCCTGGAAGGCATCCAGCAGTACCTGCTCCTTCTATTCCTGGTTGTTGGGGTACTCCAGTCCACTCCTGGCATGTTGAAGTGACAAGGGGTCTGACAGAATCCATGAAACATGCATTTTAAACAGCACAACTAACTTAATATCTATAATAGTCACCTAATACTTTTCACCATTATCAAAAACACCTAGTGCCATGGTATTTTCAACATTTACAGGTTTCATAAACTTAAGGTATATACATCAAGGTATTTTATGACATAGTGCTATTACAGATTAAATCCAACAATGATAAGCACAACCTGTTTTACATATGTTTGGCGGTCACCACAATAACCTCCCTGTATGAGGACCTGAGAGGGAAAAGGAAAATTAAAGAGGACACTATAGCATAGTCAAGAAAGGGAAGGGGTGCCCATAGGTGGCCAACCTTATGGACTAGAAATTGTAAATGATAGATTAGGCTAAGAAAATAGAAGAACTGTTGCAACAGATTTAAGAGAAGGTAGGTCCTCAAGAGTGGCAGGAGCTCCTGTCACAGGGGTTTGTGAACAGGTATCCTTTTGTATTTTGGGGTCACCAAGGTCTTTTGCAAGAGACTTAAACTCAGGTGACACTAATTTTAAAAGCAGGTGCTGTATCAAGTCTCTGGTGTATGAATTGTCCAAAATAAAAGTAAAGTTGCTATATACAGCCAAGTCAGAAGAGGCATGTCAAAGAGAAGGGCTACCATCTAGAAATAATGGAGTCTGGCCTTGGGGCATGACTTTAAGAGTTGCAGCCATATCAGTGGATGTGTTCCTGAGGGCTCAGAAGGAGAAACTGGAATGAGAGAGAATGTTGAAGAGCCCAAGCACCTGCCAAGGGGTCTGACAGAATCCATGAAACACTCTTGGTACAAGATTTGGTGATTCTAGATACATTTCATGTACTGTTTGTGCAGCTGTGTGAGGCCTAATATGACCACACTGTGCTTGTTCCTTGATAGCCATGGTCCCAGACTTGAACAGGTACTCCCCAGAGTCATAGCTCAAAGAAGAAGAGGACAAACACAGCAAAGCAGCAGCTTCATCTATAACCACCACCACCCTACTCAATTGGGGAAGATGCCCGTGTCATGAGACTGGCAATGGAAGAAACTAAAGAGGAGAAAGGCTTTACCGCATAAAGAGTGTCCACCTTGATAGAACACTGAGGATCCAGGAAGTGTCTGCCAGGATGCATGGAGTGATGCTAAACCATCCTGCTGTAGAGCTGTTAAGCCCAGGTGCCTGGTGCCAGGCATCTTCCCGGGCTGATTATTTTTATTTATTTAGTGTTTGTTGACCGGGTAAGTGCACTAGACAAATCCTGCCTATTTTCAGGCACAACCAGTGGGAGGGGGATATAGATGAATGCCAACTGACCTTGAACCAGATTAAGCTGTTGGTGGCATTTTTAGTGAATGAGGGAAATTTGGCCAGGATACCGGGAAATTTCTACTCATGAGGCAGAGGGCTGCATGGCTCTAGTGATGAGCTTTCTCATGTAGTGTCTGAGCTCTAGTCACAGGCAGACTTCAGGGAGGCTATGGATTGTGTCTCCTCCTTGGCCTCTTCATTTCTTTTATTATGGAGACTACCAATGGCTATTCACCTGGTTTACAGGATTCCCTACCTTTGGTGGAGCAACTAGATATGGAAACTGCAGTCGGTTCGAGTCCTCTTGATGGTTCGGAAGCTTTTTCCAGTATTTCTGAAGATGTGCAACTCAAAGAAGCTCTGCGAGTGCAACTTCTGGAAGTGGAACAGTGCTGCACGGCTGCACAGAAAAATTACATGGAGGTGCTGGAGCATCGGAAACGTGGCCAGATGGACCAGGAAATGGATGTGCATGGGACTGGTGCGATTGTAGAGATGGAGGATGCTGCAAGTGTGGAGCCTGGGATGCAGAGCACTACTACTTTGCCAGAACTCCCTTCACAAGACATGGGCGTGAAATCAGAACACGGACAATGCGTGGAGACGATGGAAATGGGAGCAGATGTTGAGAATGCCACTCAGGCACTGTATCTGTTTACAGGATCACAACAGGAGGCAGGTAGGGTGATTCCTAACATTGGGGACTCACGAATGCTACACTTTCCCCCTAAAACCTCTGTGGGAGGTCCAAGATGTCTTTCTCCTGACAAAAGTAGTGGTAAACAGTCTGGAAAAAAGAAAGGGAGGATTCTAGGAAACCCTCTGACCATTTTTTTACTGGAAAGGCAGAATTCAGAGGACTGGGTGGATACAGCCTTGCAGGCTGCTGGATGGGTGAAGAGCCCATCAGGACATGGCTGGGATGCAGCTCTTGACACTGAATTACCCACTGTTCGTTCTTTACCTTCCCCCCCGGTGCTTGAAGTCCTGCCCTCCTCTAGTTTGCCTCCGGGACAATGCTTTCCTACTGACTTTGGGATATCACAGCAAACGAGTGACATTCATCCTTTAATGTCTATCATTAATGCACAAGAAGAACTAGAGTCAAAGGACCCGGTTCAGGACATTTGTCTTGAAGCAGCAGTAATAACCCCTAGTTCTGTTCCCCAAGAAGGGCTGGATGCGGTTCTTACAGAAACAGAACCTGTGAGAGTCTGGCAAGGGAAGGTTGCAGAACATTTATTCCCAGCTAGTACGGGTCCCTTGTTGGAGCCTGCAGAACGGCGAAATGATGTTCATTTAAAGTTTAGGGGTGACCCTGATTTGATACCTGACCGTAAATTTGTGGGTAGAACTTTATTGAAAGATAGTATGAAGTTCTTTGCTTATGAGATCTATGCTTTAATACATGTTCTGGGTGATGTAATGTTTGACATAAGTTTTAAGCATCCGGCTGGCCTAGAAAGATTTTGGAAACAATACCGTGCATTAAAGCTTTCTCCTTTGTGGAAGCCGTATCTGGCTATCCCTTTGACCAAACCCTTAACTAAAAAATTACAGTTCTTTTTAGGAACGAAGGGTTAATGTTGCTGACATTACGTGTTGGCTGCAGCAGCACTGCACAGTGCAGGGAACCCCGAAGCCCATTTTAGATGATGAACAATTGTGGACAGGGGGATGGCACTATCAGATAGTTTTGAGATTGGAAAACGGACAAACACACCACCTATCAAACTGTTTCTTTTTGGGAAGAGACAGAGGAGTAATTTTTTATCCTGGGCAGCCACGGGCTTGTTTCAAATGTGGGATGGTGGGACACCTGAGCAATGTCTGTGACAAGCAAAAATGTGGCTTATGTGGTAATCTGGGACATGTTGGGGCTCATTGTCGGCAACCTTTGAAGTGTAACCTTTGTGAGGAACAGGGTCACTCCTTTCATACTTGCTCTTGGGCCTCACATAATAATGAAGATGCTTTAGTTCGGGCAGAGCAAGACGTATATGTTACTACAGCTCAAAAAGAAAAATTGCACATGATTGAATTATTAACGAAAGGGCCTATTGATTCCCATGTACCCCAACAAATTCCTAGGGATGAGGGAGAGGAGACAAGGGTAGAGACAGATGAGCCATGCCTTCAGGGCATCAACTTTCAGTGCAAACCAGCAGAAGGAATGAAGGTGGTGTCGGTGGAGATGCCTTTGGAGTGCGACACAATTCAGGTTTTGGAACCCAAGGTGCAGTCAAGGGATTCTCAAGTTTCTATGCCCCCCCCCCTTATTACACACAGATACAGATTTCAAAAGGGTCACAAGATCCAAAGCAGGGAAAGTAGGGACATTTGTTTTAAAACACACAACAGAGCGTTGAGAAAGTGGCGTTACAAAATTCCTATGCATTACTGTTTGACGATAAGGTAGAGGAGGAAGGTCAGGAGTCAGACCTCTCCTCGTAACCTCCTCTCACGCAGATGGGGTCTTGGAGGTAGGCCCTTCAGAAAAGTCCAAGACTAAGAAAAGGAAAAAGAAGCGATAAATGGGTTTAGCTATTTTTGCTTCCTCTGTATTCCTTTTTGGGGGTATTGATGGCTCTGGTGTTTTGTACAATCAATGTTAACAGCATTAAGGCTTATGGGAGAAGGCAGAGCACTTTTTAAGTCTTAGTATTGGGAATGGTGCTGTTTTTTTATTACAAGACACTAGATTACATTCTCTGGCTGAAGTGCAACAAGCTCGGAAAGATTGGAGGTGGGGGGTTTCTTTTTGGTCTATAGGTGAGGAAGTTTGTTCTGGGATTGGAATACTCTTCAAAGGTGAGGTTAAAGTACTGCATGTGTATGATTTAGTACCTGGTCGGGCTTTGATTATGGATATAGTTTTGCAGAAAGTGGGATATCGGGTGATTAATATATATGCTCCATAAAGTAAGGCTGAGAGAACCGCTTTGTTCAAATGTATAGGACCATTTTTGCACACTTCTAAATTAGTATTATGGGGTGGGGATTTCAATTGTGGACTTACTGCTAGGGATTGGGGAAGGCATACAAAAAAAGTATTTTGTGATACAAATTCTTTAAATATGCTTCTGAACCATAATCACATATATGATGTATATGACATTTTACATTTGGAACCAAGTCATACTTTTTTTAAAGGCAGGTTATCTACTCGCATTGATTTCTGGTTGGTATCTGCGCATTTATCTTGTCAAATGATTAAAGTGTGGCCTCTGGAAACTTCTGATCATTTTATGGTAGTCCTATATTTAGGAGAAGTTCAGAAGATACAAATTGGGAGAGGATACTGGAAGATGAATGTTTCCAAGCTTCACGATGATATGGTTGACAATGGTGTTAGGACTTTATTGCAGTCCAGAAAAGATCTAAGTTTCTTATATGATAGCCCCATAGAGTGGTGAGAAGATTTTAAAAGGGACCTGCAGGATTGGTATGGCATAGTCATGAAACAGCATGCAAACAAAGACTATACTGAATACCTTAAACTAAGAACCTGGTATCTTAGGCTAGTGTCTCAGGGAAGAGATAGTGAAATATGTTGGACTAAAATTTTGTCCACCAAAACACATATGTTACAGTATTTAGATAGCGTAGTCCAGAGAAAAGCGACACAACAGACATATAATACGCAAGGGACAAAGGACGAGGTCAACCCTTTTGAAGTTAGGGATGGTGCATCACATAGTAGAATTTTTACAAGCCTTAGGGATACACAGGGTAATTTAAAGGATAATAACAGGGATATCATGCTTATTGTACAGCAGCACATGGCAGCCACTTTTCAGAGCAGGAAGAAAGACCCTTCTCCTTTCTTCCAGGGTTTTTCTACGCTGACTTTGAACAAGTTTGAGCAAGAAGCTCTGCTTACTCCTGTTACTCAAACTGAAATTTTGAGTGCTATTTCACAATTGTCCAATAAAACAGTTCCGGGTAAGGATGGATTACCTAATGATTTTTATAAGAAATATAGTGAAATTTAGCCCCTGTCTGGAAATACTGTTTCAGGCTATTTGGGAAGAGGAAGGCTCGTACCTGCCATGCAGCTTGGGATTATGTTTTCATCTTTAGAGGGAACCCACAGGACATACATAACTGGGGGCCGTTAACACTTTTGAATTCCGACTACAAAATACCGGCAAAAATACTTAACAGCAGGATAGCACAGGCAGCACAGACAGTGATTTTACCAGAACAGACATGTGCCATCCCAGGCAGAAATATTGTGCAGAACTTGGTAATTATTAGGGAAATTATAGAACAAGGCTTGAGGAAGAACTTGTCAGGATATCTATTGGCAATAGCTCAGGAAACTGCCTTTGATGCTGTTAGTCAGGACTATCTATGGCAGACTTTAAGTCAATATGGAATCCCATCAGGCTTCATAAACTTAGTGAAAGTTTTATATAAAGAAGCTCAAGCACTACCTTTAGTGAATGGTTTTTTGGGAGTCCAGATTTTTTTGAAGAACGGAGTGAAGCAAGGTTGCCCAATGAGCCCCTTACTGTATGTTTTTGGCTTAGATTATGTTTTGAGGAAGATTAAATCAGAACCAAGAATTGTGGCAATTAAAAATAATGATGGATATGAATTTTCTAAAATTTCGGCTTATGTGGATGATTGCATTTTCACTGTAGCAGATAGTGTCTCAGGATTCCTTATAATATCTACTTTCCAAGAATCTTCTGAAGTAACAGGTATCAAGATTAATGTGGGAAAAAGTACCATTCTGGTCCTTGGAGAGAATGATATTGTATTAGATTTTCCCATTAAAATGACAATAGAGTAGGTGAAAATTCTTGGTATTTATGTTGGGACTAGGGACTCAGAATCCTATAATTGGATTTTGGCCTATGATAAAGCGCTTCTGAAGGTGCAGGCCTGGTTAAATTGGAAAATGTCAAGGAAGAAAAAAGTGTATCTTTTACGGGCATATTTAGCCCGTTTTTTTATATTTATCTCATATTTTTCCTTTACCGTACAACATGCACACAAAGGTTTTAGGCTTATTTTTTCACCTGTTATGGGGTAGCAGAGTAAACCCAGTCAAACAAAATCATACCTATAGGGTGCTGAAAGAGGGAGGTTTAAACATGATACATCCGATTGTATACCTTTTTGGGAATTTTTTTTATAGCTCCATTCTCCCTTTGTTGGTGAAGACATCTATTTCAGGACAAGTTTGTTTTCAGCTTTGGGGTAATTCCTTTTCCGAAGCATGGGGTAGGGGAAAATGGCATCCTACTGACCGCCTACTTCCTAGGTACAGTGGCGTGAAAAAGTATTTGCCCCCTTCCTGATTTTCTCTATTATTGCATATTTGTCACACTGGATGTTTTCAGGTCTTTAAACAAAATATAATATTAGATAAAGGGAACCTGAGTGAACAAATAACACTTTTTTTTTTTTACTTATTTCATTTATTTAATGAAAAAAGTTAACCAACACCAACTGGCACTGTGAAAAGTAATTGCCCCTGTTAAATCAACCCAATTAGGGATAATTAGAGTCAGCTGATTGAACACAGCCAGGCTTGATTACAGCCAGCCCTGCTCAATATAAACCTCACTTATTTTGGCCTTACCATCAGAGTCACGTTGCCAGCACAAAGATTCAACAAGCACATTATGCCATGATCAAAGGAAGTTCCTGAAAAGATCAGAAAAAATTTGTTGCCCTCTATCAGTCTGGAAAGGGTTACAAGCTATTTCTAAGGCTCTGGGACTCCATCAACCACAGTGAGAGCCATAATTCTCAAATGGAGAACACTTGGAACAGTAGTGAACCTTCCCAGGAGTGGGCGGCCTGCCAAAATTACTCAAGGGGCGTAAAATCATCCAAGAAGTCTCAAAGGATCCTAAAACAACATCCAAAGAACTGCAGGCTTCTCTTGCCTCAGCTAAAGTCAGTGTTCATGACTCCACAATCAGAAAGAGACTGAGGCAAAATGGGCTTCATGTGAGAGTAGTACAGGGAAAGCACTGCTAACCAAGAAGAACATAATGTCATCTTCATTTGCCAAGAAGCACCTGGATGATCCACAAGCCTTTTGGGAAAATGTTCTATGGACAGATGAGTCCAAAGTGGAACTTTTGGACAACATGGATCCCATAATGTCTCGTGTAAAGCAAACACAGCATTCACAGTAAGAACACCATACCAACAGTCAAACATGGTGGTGGTAGTGTGATGGTGTGGGGATGCTTGCTGCCTAAGGACCTGGATGACTTGCCATAATTAAAAGGAACCATGAATTCTGCTCTGTACCAGAAAATTCTTAAGGAGAATGTCCAGTCATCCTTCCGTCAGCTGAAGCTGAAGCGTAGTTAGGTCATGCAGCAAGACAATGATCCAAAACGCAAAAGCAAGTCCACATCAGAATGGTTAAAAGAAGTAAAATTAAAGTTTTGGAGTGGCCTAGTCAAAGTCCAGACTTAAACCCAATAGAGATGCTGTAGCAGGACCTGAAACGAGCAGTTCATGCTACCGAAAACCTACAAATGTTACTGAATTAAAGCAGTTCTGCGAGGAAGAGTGGGTTAAATTCCTCCACAGCGATGTGAAAGACTGATATTGAATTATAGGAAGTGTTTGGTTGCAGTCATTGCAGCTAAATGTGGCATAACCAGTTATTAAGTGTAAGGGGGCAATTACTTTTTCACACAGTGCCAGTTGGTGTTGGTTAACTTTTTTTCATTAAATAAGTGAAATTAAAAAAAAAAACAAGTGTTATTTGTTCACTCAGGTTCCCTTTATCTAATATTACATTTTCTCTAAAGACCTGAAAACATCCAGTGTGACAAATATGCAATAATAGAGAAAATCAGGAAGGGGGCAAATACTTTTTCACGCCACTGTATGTGCAAACGACAGTACAATACATATGTACTTGGAAGATTGATTTAACTTGGTGTCAGGGGAAAAGGAAAAAAGTCTTTTATCAAGGGATACTTGACTCTAGGTATCGAGAAGATCCGATTTTTCAAGTACCTCCTCATATTAAAATTACTTCTTTGTTAGAAAATATAATAGAGAAAAGAATCCCTTGAAAATGCAGGATTTTGCCTGGCTTTGTGGACACCAAAAACTACAGGTGAAACCAATATAGAAAAACAAGCAGATTTCAGAACAAGAATGTGGAGAGTATAAATGTGCTGGGGTTGTGGAGACAATACAGCATCTCTTTTTTGATTGCATTCATGTACAAGGGTTTTGGCAGCTATTATCAGTCCTTTGGGGTGAAAAGTCCTTTTTACTAACTACTTATGATATTTTGGTTTTAGGACAAATCCCAGCTTCATGGGCAAAATGGGAGAACAGTACAATACACATTGTTTTGGTATGTATTAAATGGTCCATTTGGCAGGCACGATGTTCTCGATCTTTGCAAGGCAAAACAGTACGACAGCAAGATGTTTTCTTTAATATACAACAAGAATTGGATAGTATTTATGCCTATGAAAAACGTTCTTTGAGTGAAGAGGTGTTTGGGAAATTATGGACAAATATTGATTGGGTGGGTTAGAGATCTCTTCTGGTCTGTTTTTCTTTTCTCTCCATCCAATGGTTATGGAATGAGCTGCATCTGGTTAAAACAATCTAAGTTCATGTGCCTGTTTATGATTCTGTATTTTTTTGCTGTTATGATTATTTGTGGATGACTGTTATTTTGTCTAATTTCTTTGTGATAGTTTGTTTTGTTTTTCAATAAAAATTTTCCTACTCTTTTCGATAAGTGCCATGGGATCTTTAACATCCACCTGAACTACCACAATCCAGGCAAATAGGACCTCGGTTTAACGTCTCATCTGAAAGACGGCACCTCAGAAGTGCAGCACCCCTCTCATGCTGCACTATAGTGTCAGTACTGGGATATTAATCCAAGTGCCAGATGTGGGAACTGAACCCACAGCCCTCTGATCTCCTGGTCTCGGAGGTGAGTGTGCTACCTACTGAGTCACTGACACTGTTAAGGTGACTGACACTATTATGAGGTAAGCACATAGAAATCTGTCAGCAGAAAAGGACCCCAACAGCCCATCCAGTCTGCCCCATCCCCTCCCCATAGATAACCTTGACCCTCTTCACCTTACATCCCACTCCTGTGCCCCCCACTCATGTGGATTCTTGCTCCCTTTTTTCCTTCAGTAAACTTATCCTTCCCTTTCTGTTTAAACCCCTGTAGTTATCCCCTGCCCTTAGAATCCTCCCACTGTTTTTTGCCTCCATCACTGTCTCTGGCAACCTATTCCAGGGCCCACCACCCTCTCTGTAAACTACAGTAGCGTCCTTTTCTATTTCCTCCAAATTTTCACCTCCAGCTTTTAAGCTGTGCCCCTAGTTTTCGGATTTTCTTTCATCTTGAAGATTCTCACTAGTTTTCAGATTTTCTTTCATCTTGAAAATACACACTTCCCTCACCTTGTTTATTCCCTTCAGGTATTTAAAAGTGTCTATCATATCCCCTCTCCTCCTTGTTTCCAGGGATATATGTAGAGCTCTTTCATCGTCTCTTCATATGTCCAGTGATGCATACCATGCACTATTTTGGTCACCTTTCTCTGGACTTTCTCCACCTTATCTATATCCTTTTGTAGGTAATCCCTCTAGAACTGTACCCCATACTTCAAGTTGGGATGAACCATGAACCTGAATAGGGGCATTATCAGTTCCTTCTCCTACTTGTAATACCTCTCCATATGCATGCCATCATTCAGGTTACTTTTCCAACTGGCTTGTTGCACTAGCTTGCCTCCTATAGGTTGTCCAAATGATAATCCCAGATCTCTCACCTGCTCGGTAACAAAAATCTCCTCTCCTCCCAGTGTATAGATGGCCTTTGGGTTCATGTGCCTTATGTGCATTATTCTGCACTTCTTTGTATTAAATCTCAATTACCAACTCTCTGACCACCCCTCCAGCTTTCTCAGGTCCTCTCTCATTTGTTCCATCCCCCATGGTGTGTCCACCCTATTGCAGATCTTTGTATCATCTGCAAATTGGCACACCTTCCATTTAGTCCTTCTGCAATATCCCTAATGTAAATGTTAAAAAGATTGGCCCCAAACTGACCCCTATGGGACCCAATTTGTCACCAGTTGTCACCCTTCCTCCTGGAGTGAGCCCTTTAACAACCACCCTTTGACCTCTGTCACCAAGTCAATTTTCCACCCATTTTGTTATTTTCTTCCCTACTCCTAAACTGCCCAGTTTGCTCACCAGTCTACTGTGAGGGACAGCACCAAAGACCTTGCTGAAGTCCAGATAGATCATGTCCACCACCCCTCCATGATCTCTCATTCTTATCACGTAATCAAAGAATTCAATCAGGTTCATCTGGAATGACCTTGCCTCCATGAACCCATGTTGGCTGTCATCCTGTAGACTATCTGCAAGATATTTAACTATCCTTTCTTTTAGGAAGGCCTCCATAATCTTACCTACCACTGAGGTAAGACTGACTGGACGATAGTTAGTCTGCTCTTCCTTTCCTCCGCTCTTATGCAATGGTAACATGTCTGCCTTTTTCCAGTCCCCTGGAACTCTCTGTGTGTCCAATGATAGGTTAAACACCCTCATTAGTGGTGCTATCAGTTCCTCCCTAATCTCCAGGCACACTCATGGATGTAGGGCATCCAGTCCCATTGTCTTGTCCACCTTTAACTTACCCAGTTCCTCCAAAACCCTGCTTTCCTTGAACGGGCTAGTGTCCACCTCCCTAGCCTCCATTCTCTTCCCCCACATCTCTGGTCTCTTCCCCTCCATTTCAACCATGAACCCTTAGGAGAAATACCTGTGTCGCAAGTCTTCTTTTTCCCAGTCCCTCTCCATCATAGCTCCCCCCTCCTCTTTCAGTCTCATTTACCCTGCTTGTTCTTTCTTCTCTCATTGATGTATCTGAATAACTTTTTGTCTCCCCTGCTGGCCCTTTTCGCTATCCTCTCCTCTGTATCTGCCTTTGCCCTCCTGATTGTCTGCCCTGCCACCCTTAGCTTTTCCCTGTATACCTCCCTGTCCTCCTTTCCCTGTGTTCTTTTATATGACCTGAAAGCCCTCTTTTTCACCACTATCACCCTTGCCACCTCTCTAGAGACTCAAAGTGTCCCCCTTCCTCATTTGCTCATGCCTATCTTCCTAATGCACTGATCAGTTGCATTCAAAATTTCTCCCTTTATTGCCCCCCACAGTTCTTCCACATCCCACAGCTTTTCCTTGCCTTCCATCTCTACCCTCAAAATCTCCCCCAATCTATCAAAATCTGCCTGTTGGAAGTCCAGTACCCTAGTAGTGGTTTGATTTCCTTCTGACCCCATCCTAAGACTAAACTTAACTGCTCTGTGGTCACTTGCCTCCAGATTGTCCCATACTGAGACCTCCTCTGTAGTATCTCAGTTTGTCAGTATTCATTCTAGTGTAGCCCTGTGCCTAGTAGGTTCTCTGATCAGTTGTTGTAGGAGTGCTTCTTGCATGTTCTGAATGAGACTGGACATTGGTTTTAGATGAACCTAACTGATAGTCCAGAGTGACATGGCCACTCATTGGGCCTGACTGTTTCCTCTGACTTCATCAGCCATTCCATTAGTGTGGCTGCTCATTCTGTAGCTTGCCCATGGTTCAGTCCCCCACCTGCCCTGATTGACCCTTGAGAAGAAAGCAGGAGCACTGCCACCCCAGCAGAACAGGAGAACCAGGATTCTTACATGGTGGTGGCAGAGCTTGTGACCAGCAATGACAGAGCAAAAGCCAGGAAGGAGATCCCATGATGCACCTGAGGCCCTGTAGCCTAAACCAGCAGAGGTCCAGTCCAACTACCAGGAGGCAGAGGCTGAAATACAAATGGATATTGAAATTAAGACTGGTGGTATGGACCATGACTGACACCTGGAAAAAGTGAGGTAGCAAAACTCGTCAAACTGCACCAGACTAATTGAGCCATTGAGCAATGGGTAGAAACCAAGCATGGATACAGCTTCCTCTGCTTGTCCAGATGGCTATGAGAGTAGATGGAAGCCAACAGAGAGACACTGTTATTTGTAGAAGTCAAAAAGAAGATGATCAAAAGAGGGCACTTGCAAACCTTTGGACCAAAACATGAAGTTTTAGTTTAACTGGTTTAAATGGTGTGAACTAGTTAAGCCAGTCAGCCTGTGAATAAGTAAACCACAGTTTGTGCACTGTTTAAGACTAGATTACCAGAGTGTGCCAAAGGGGCAGTGATATGGTACACAGCCTCAGTTTGGTGTCAGTTTGGCACTTATCTGCAGCAAGATGTTTCATCTGCATGCTGGGTATTAGGCTGAGAGGTAGCTACATAAGGCTCACTGTTACTGATAATTAGTTTAGCTAGGTTTTCAAAATTTCAACAGAAAATATTATATTACAAATATATCTTAAAACACATCAGGCTGTATTTTATTTCCTGCTAAATCAAAGCAGAAACCAACATTTAAGTGTGTATGCACACATGCATGCATGCCTGCGTGTTTGCTTGTCTGTGTGTGTGTGTATGTGTGTGTGTGTGTGTGTGTGTGTGATAAAGCTGCTTCACATTGCCTTGGTCCTAGTGACCTTTTGCAATAGTCTCCATCATCTGGCTCATCAGTGGGACTTTGGCTGACCTCTTATCCCAATACTCAAGTAACCAATCTTCAATCATTTTCTAGAGGTGTTCTCCATATACAGTACATTTTTATCTTTGGTTCACTGAGCATTCTTGGAGATGTAATCCTCCTTTGCTCTGCTTCTGATAAGGGAGTTAATCTGAATGGATGTCAGTAACCTCCTTTGTGAGGATGTCAAGCACTACTTCTAGGTGCTTCTTGGGTAGGGATCTGCTGTCATGCCCTCCTTTGGGGCATTTGGGGTATGGTTACCCAGGACTTCTCACTATTCCAGCGAACTATGGAGAAACCATGGTACAGGAAGGAGGCACTGAAAAAGGGCAGGCTAGCCCAAAAATAGAAATATTGCATGCACTCAAGAAGAGGTAGTTAAATAAAGACTAGTATTTACAAGAAAAGTGCAGTATAAAAACTACTTATTTTTTTTCATTTTTTAATACATAATTTATTATATCCCGGTTTTCATCATACAATACATTCAATAGTCATCTATAGTCTCATCTCATTAGGAAGTGCAATTACTAGTTTCCAGTACCAAAACACACAGACAAAAAGGCACAAAATACAAATATAGATACCTCTTCCACCAGCAGCTGCCTTACCCCAGCGCGTCACCCAAACATGGAGCTTTGTTAGAGAGCATGGTTTATGAGAGGCAAACATTTGTTTTACATACCACCCTATTAGTCACACACAATCAATAATTACATTTAATTGGAGGGTTCTGAATAATTCAGTAATTACCGTAGGGAGAGGGAGGAGAAGCAGGGTTCCCAGGGACTCCCCCCCCTTCTTCTTTCATGGTGGTTCTGTAAAGGTGCCTAAATCTCCTACTGCTGACTAACAGCCGAAAGACACTGGGCTCTGCTAGCCCCCTCCCTGAATAGACAAAAGGAGGAAGGGTAGAGATGTGAATATTCATGCCCCACCCATGTTATAAACCAGATGGTACCTGAACTAAAAGACCCTGACACACTGTCTCCAGCTGAGGCCCAACAGGAAACAGCTCTCTGAGACCAGGTTAACCCTTCAATTGCTCCCCCATAACCTGCCTCCAGCTTGGGAGAAGAGAAAGTCTAGTCACACTCTCCTTCCCAAAACTTTGCAGTCCTCCACAAGGGAAATGGACGCTTGTGCCAACTTCTTTTTTATGTTTGCTTGTGAAGTATGTGAACATATTGGTATCGGTCTGCTCTGAAAGGGCATTTGCAGCATGCCTCTTCTCCACCTATCACATCTCCAGAACATTGGTTTTCCTCCATAATTCCACTAACTCTCAGCATTTCTCCTCCTTTTCTCTTTGAAGTCCTTGCCCAATCACAGGGTGGAAAATACAAACTGGAAGGTTTTCTTATTTACTGTTCTTTCTGCTTGAAACCATATCCCTGTTTTCTATTCTACATATGTGCTACTGTTTACTTCTTTCATATCTGCTGCAGTTTAGTGATTTGTTTCTCAGGGATGGCAGAGATGTTGCACAACCCATATCATTTACATATCCATGATGCAGTGCTTGCAACTCATGGAATTAGTGTATTCTCACACATCGTAAAAGTAAAACACTTGCTCAAACATGTTCATACACTCATTGATTACTTGATTTTCTGAAATTAAACTGAGTGACTACAGGTAGTAGCTTAGCTAGAAACTCAGTGGGTGCAAGGGTAGAAGCATTGCAGTCTTTCTCTAAAGTGGAGAATCTAGAAGTCTGCAAGCTCTTGCAAAGACCTGTATTAACTTGAACTAAAGATGCTTCAAAGAACCACAAGGCAGCTTTCAGGAAGACGTGTGTCTTTTCTGATATTGACTAAATTAGACAGAGGTTCCATACAAGAGGAATCAGCTCAAAGAAGCAAAGGGAAGCAAAGAGGAGCAAAGGAGAAGGCCTTATTCATCTGAAGTTTTTTTATATATACTTGCTGGGAAGCCAAGAAATTGATTTAAGCAAAGACAAAGCTGTGTCTTCTGGAAAATGAGTCTGAGCCCTTGAAAGAAACCGAAGGGACAAGCTCCAAGGACATTGCATTTTCATTTTTCAGATGAATCCATATTGTGAGACTCACAAAGGACTGGTGGTGAATTTTATATTCTGTATTTTGACTTTCTCTTGGAATATATTATATTTACCTTTTAATTGCTGAGATAGTTAACAGTGATACTAGATTTACCTTAGCCAGAATATCTGTATATAAGCATGGCATTTTAAATTTTTTATTCATTTTGATTGTTTATATTTGAATAATACAATCATAGAATAATAGAAGACTGTTGACAGATAAGGACCTCTAGGTCCATCTAGTCTGCCCAACCCCTCCCTCCAGGAAGATTTCCTCCATCCCTTGCAGTCTGCACTCTGCCCATCAGTCCCATGTGCATGTCAAAGGCCCTTTTGAAGTTATCCACTGTATCCACCTCCACCACCCACTCCAGCAGCCTATTCCATGGCTGTACCACCCTCTCAGTGAAGAACCTGCTTCTGATGTCCTCTTTGAAACTTCTCTCTCCAGTTTGTAGGTATGACCCCTCGTGGAATTGTTCTTACTCAGTTTGAATATGCTGTTGACCCTTGCACTGTTTATGCCCTTCAAATATTTAAATGTCTCCACCATATCTCACCTCTCGCTCCTCTCATCCAGTGAGTACAGGCCCAGTTCCCCCACCCTCTTCTCATACGGCCATCCCAGCCCTTCTGGTACTGGCCTTTCTCCTACCAGACCACACTCTCTGCACTCATGGTACTGCACCCACCGACTATATCTTGATCTCTTGACCACCATCCACACTGGACGCAAACCCAGGGCCTGGCATCCACCTCCCTGCTACTCACCAGACTCCTCTGCCTATCTGGGACCCCCTTGGACCCACCTCCTTACTACTATTCTCACCCTTCATGCCCTACCCATTCCTTGCACCCCTGAGGTTGGACCCTCATCCTGTAGACCAGTAAAGGAGGCCTGTTGCCGCCCATTGGTTAGAATTATCACTCTGTTACTGCTACTCTGTAAATGTCCACCCAAATCCAGGCCCAACTCCCACAAGCCCACCCAAGACTTTATCCTCTGGGCTCCACATTGCCTCCCTGAACATCTTCAGCTTGCTAAAAAAATCTGCTGCTCTCCAATGTTGGGTCAGCCAACACCAACCTGACATTATTGCACTAGTGGAAATGTGGATCTTCAAATCTATCCTCCCAGATTCCTTTGTCTCATTCCCGGGTACACCCTCTATTGGGAAGATTGATTAGACAAACAAAGCTAGTAGGATGTGCTGTTTACTTACATTGACACCATTATTGGTCATGCTCTCCCACTCCGAAGCTTGACAATGGGCCCAGGCCCTCACCCTCAAAATATCATCCCTACCAGAGGGTCCGCTCTACATCACAGTCTCCTACATGCCTCCTAGGAACCAAAACCCAGCTATCCTGCCACTCACAGAGCATCTCTCAACTCTCCCTCAAAAAGCTGAACAAGTCTTATTAGGGGACCTTAACATCAATTGGCTTGGCACCTCAGCTTCACAAGCGAGTAATACCTTTGCTGCCCTTGACATGAACCAATTAGTCTCCCAGCCCACTAGACTCAACCCCACCAGAGGAACCATCATCCTCCTGGACATCATAGTCTACAACCACCCCCAAAAAGTCCAGGATATTAAAATCCTTTTGGACTCCTTAAGTAACCACTTTCCTATCCTCTTCCTCTGGTCCTCCGCCACCCAGAAACCAGTAACTCAATTCACTCTTCGTAGGCGCCTCCACCCAGGTGGCCTTAAAAAACTCAGGCACTATCTTTCCCAGATTGACTGGTCCCCCATCAACCATGCCCCAAGGATTGATGCCATGCTTGACCTCTTTACACAGGCTTTCAACAAAGCCTGCAATCTTTATGCACCGCTCACCAGACATCACTCAGAAAAACAAAATGCACCTTGGATCACCCCATCCCTGCTCCAAAAACTACAGAAGAGGATAACCTCTGGCATATTGCTGCAGAGTCAGGCAAAGTGTCAGATAGGCAAACCTACAATGCTGTGTGCAATCAGTGCACATGGGCCATCCACAAGGCCAAAGCTGAGCACTACCAGGCCACCCTTACCTCCTCCTGTGGCTCATCCTGGACCTTCTGGGATAATATAAAATAACTGAATGGGAAAACACTTTTCCCCCATCCCAGCTTTCTATTGATGGCTGTATTACCATGGACCCCCTCAACATATCTAACTGGCTTAATACCACCTTCACTGATCTAAGTTTTGTCCTCCCCAGTAGTTTCTTTGACCCCATGCCGGAATCTCAGCCACCTGTTCTACAATGCCCTCACTTCCACCTACGTAAGATTCCACCCAAGAAGCCAGACCATACCTGCAAAAAGTCCTGGGCAGCAATAGCCCTAGCTACAACACTCTGGACACCAGGATCCTGCACCTAGTACTTGATATCCTTGTCCCACTGACTGCCTTACTGAATCAATCCCTCTGTCTATGTCAATTCCCCAGTGTCTGGAAAATGGCTATCATCACACCCATACACAAAAGTGATAGGTCCTCCTAAACAACTATAGGCCAATCTCCATACTCCCCCCTCTTTCCAAAGCTATCGAAAAAGTGGTGGCCACTCAGTTCACCAAGTACCTGACCAAATATGTCATACTATGCCCTGAGCAGCACAGTTTCTGCACAGAACATAGTGCCACCACAGCCCTCTTTGAATTCTTCAACTATCTGCACTCTTCCCTAGACTCTGGTAATCTTGCTGGTGCAGTGTTCATTGACCTCTCCAGGGCCTTCGACACTGTTTGCCATTCCCTCCTGGTTGACTTCCTCTACCGATCGGTTTCTCCACTGGTCCTCTCGCCTGGTGCTCCAGCTACCTCTCAGCTCATTCCCAGTGCATAAAAGCAATGGGACCTGATCCAGCACCTGACCTGTTCCTCCAGGGTCCCCCAGGGCTCTATCCTGAGGCTCCTCTTGTTCAGTCTGTACCTCAACACCCGCCCAGTGCCTGCTCTGGCAACATTTGTCTTTATGCAGATGATGCTGTTCTCTTTGCCTCTCACCATAAACCTGCCTCACTCCAGGACTCTCTCCTGCTCACCTTTAACCAAGTTGAAAAATGGTTCAAGGATCATAAACATGTTATCAATCTAAAAAAGAACAAGTCTATGCTATTCACCCACCGCCAAAACAAGTCCAGAAATGCCTCCCTCCTAGTCCTCCCCAACACACAGCACCCCTTAGAGCAAATGTCCATATATAAATAAGTAGGGATTACCTTTGACACTTCTCTCACATTTCACCACCACGTAAATGCCCTCTCAGCAGCCACCAACTCTTGGTTAGGCCTTCTCTACCAGCACAATGACTGCCTTTCTCCCCATGCGCTCCAGCTGGCCATCACATCCTCTGTCCTGTCCCTAGTCGATTATGGCCTGCCTATATATGGTGCTGCTGATAACACTACTATCAGTAAAATCTAAATCTCAATAAACAAGGCATGCAGGCTCCTGATCGGGGTACCCAGACTCACCCATACCTGCCCACTCTATGCCACTGCAAACCTCCTCAACCTTAAAGAAAGACTCCACTACCAAACCTGCCTACTATCCAAGAAAATTATTTTTGGGCTCTCCCCCCCAGGGGTGGCTGCATCCCTTCAACTCGCCACCCCAACTGTGGCCACCTGCAGCTTGGATAAGACCACCCTACTGGTGCCCAGGACCAGGACCTCCCTAGCCCAGTGTTCCTTCTGCTACAGGGCTCCCTCCTGCTTCAACTCTCTCCCAGTCGACATCACCAACACGCTCAAAGTTGGTCCCTTTAAAATCACCCTCCGTGACCACCTTTTCAACACATACTGCTGTAAGTGCAACTAACTAAATCCCTGTGCCCTCCTCAGGTCTCCAAAGACTCATGCCATCTTGCTCACTCCAACCTTGACAAAGTCCCCTGGACTGCTCACCCCCCCCAGTTGCTCCTATCTGAAAATATTTTTCTGCCCTCATTGTTACTGCATTGCAGGGACTTATATCTCCTATTTGTATCACACTTTACCTATGTAAATTGACTGTATATAATGCTCTGTATCACTGTAATAATGCTTTTATCACTGTAACCTATGAATTTTATGTATCACAGTCTGTATTTAGAACGTTGTATTATTGTTTTGTCCTCACTGTGACGAGGTGCCTTTGTAGACGAGTCTCTGACTCAAGGGTTGTAAATCCAATTGTACAAATACAAATTGGCTGGCAGTATAGCCTGGAGGTTAGAGTAATGAGCTGTGAACGAGCTTGGTACATCCAGCAGACCATACCTGGGTCTGATTGCCACAATCCCCACTTGCATACTATGTGACTCTGAGCAAGTCACTTAACCACCCAGTGCTCCCAGGTCACCCCTGAAAACAGGCACTTGTGCCTAGTGGGCCTACCTGGTTACCAAAGACTAAACAAACATAAACAAATAAATAAATATGGCCTCCTGCATTCTCCACATCATTTTAGTCACTCTTCTCTGGAATCTTTCCAGCTGGTCCATGTCCCTTTCCTGTTGGCCTCCAGAATGAGACCCCATATTAAATGTGTGGTCTGACCATGATTTTGTACAGTGACAGGATCACCTCCTTCTCCTGCTTGTGAAATCCCTCCTTATGCATGCCAGCATACTCAATGCCTTTTCTGATGACCTGTCACACTGACCCTGGACTTTCAGGTTGTCTGAGATGGCAATCCCCAGGTCCTTTTCCTGCTCTGTCTCCTCAAGCTCCTCCCCTCCAGTTGGTATTTTGCCTTCTGTTTGTTACTCCCTATGTGCATAATCCTGCACTTTTTGTGTTGAACCATAATTCCACCTTTCTGACCACTCCCTCCAAACTGGCCAAGTCCTCCATCATATCCTCCACCCCACCTTCCTTCATATCCACCCTGCTACTATAGATTTTCATGTCATCCATGAATAGACATGCCTTCAATGCAGACCCTCTGTGATGTCCCCTATGTATATGTTGAAGAGTATGGGTCTCAACACAGACCCTTGTGGAACCCCACTTGTCACTCTTTCCTCCTTTGAGTATACCCCATTAACTTTGACCCTCTGAGTCCTCCACACCAACAAATGTTCCATCCAACTAGTGAGCTTGCTTCCCACCCCATGCTTTTCACCTTGCCTATGAGTCTCCCATGGGGGACGGTGTTGAATGCCTTCCTGAAGTCCAGGTGGGTCACATCCACCGCCCCTTCCTGGTCCCATATCTCTGTCACCTTGTCAAAGAATTCAGTCAGGTTGGTCTGGCATGACCTGCCATCCATGAATCCATGCTGACTGTCATTCAGTAGGCCCTCCCCTCAAGATGCTTAACCAGTCTTTCCTTAATCAGTGCTTCCACCAGCTTGCTGACCACCAAGATCAGGCTTATCGGGCAGTAGTTACCTGACTCTTCCCATCCACCCCTATGCAGTGGCACCACCTCGGCCTTTCCAGTCCTCTGGAACCCTTCCCTGTTGCAGTGATAGGCTGAATAGCCTCATGATTAGTGCTGCCAATTCCTGTTTAAATTCTTTGAGTACACCTGGGTGAATCCCATCTGGCCCCATCGCCTTGTCAGTCTGCAGCTTGATCAATTCCTCAACACTCTAGCATCAGTGAAGCATCTGAGTCCATCAAAGTTTAAAAACTTTGCATAGCAGAAAAGTTTAATATAGGGGTATATTGCAATAAATTGAACCTAGATTATTACATAAGGGTTTTAACAAGAAGTGGTAAAAATAGCTCCCTGAACTTAAGTACCCTAGCTCATTATACCCTGGGTGGCCATTTGTATCAGGAGAATCAATGGCTGGTTCAGACTTCATACGGAGCTGTTGGGTACAATGAGCTAGAGAAATCAGTACTAGGGAAAGGGAAGAAACCTAAAATAATGCATAAAACTACAACAGAAGGGGAAAGATATCAGCTAAAGCGGTTCAAGAGAAAAAAGCAAGCAATTTAAAATAACTTTTTTTTTTCCTGAACATGTAGATGCCCCCATAAACTTATCTACACCTAAGTCTGATCCAAAACAACTTAAGGATAGAGACATAATTAATCCGGTTTCTGAAGAAAACCCCATAGAGGGGAATAATAGTGCAACTCATGAAGCCTAAGATGGGGATATTTCTTTATTAACATATGGCTGGGAAACAACACAACTGCAAAAATCTGAGGAAGATAATTTAGATTTCTATGAGGAGGTTTTCGCCCTGAATACTCCACTTTTGGAGAAACTATAACCAATCAAACAATGAATAACTCTTATATTCCTTTTATCCCCTTCCCCTCCTCCCCCATTACTCATAGAGGAAGAAGAACTGGAAACGTTTGGAAAGAAATAGAGGTGATAAACTGGCCTCAGTTATACAACAACTATAATATATATAGATGGCTTGAAGAAATTAGAAATGGAGCAGGAGAATAGTATTCTAGTGGCCACGAAATAGGAGGGGGATGTAGCACAGAAAACCTGAGATCAAAAAAATTAGATATCAATCCAAATCAGACCATGCATTCAATACAATATAATAAGAAATACTTCATGAATGAAGGAGATTTACATCCAGCTCTGTTTTGTCTAGGTAGATGCTGGAGATGATTAAAAATCCATATTATACAAATATACTAATTCTGGATAATATTGCAGCCCTTAAGGAAGTATTCTCTTCCCTGAAAGTTGATGTACTTAGGAATAAGATTTTGCTGGAACAGATAGGAAATTCAGGGGAAAGTAATGAGCTTAACTCAAGCATGGATATCAGAGTCACACAGGGAGTTCAGTGGCAAGGGATGAACCATGGAATACAGGTGAACCTCAACTTTTGTCAAAGAACAGTCTACCTCTCCTTTTTCGGATGGTACCCAGTTTAAGGGAAGGGCCCAAGGCAATGGAAAGAAGAAAGGAAGGAAAATAAAAGAAAAACTAATCAGAATAAAAAGAAAAAAAGAATAAAAATCAAAATAGAGATAAAGATAAAAAATCAAATAATTGCAAAGTTGACATTAAGGGAAGCAAAGAGGAAGGAGAAATTGAAGTAGGGGAAAGGATACAATCTGCCTTTATGGAAGTTGGAAAGAGTAGACATATGGATCCAGGAAATGAAGGGAATAAAGAAATTAAGAACTTAAACTATGACATTTTCATAGGAAAAGATCTTGGTACTGAAAGAGCTGAAGTAAATAATGAAATTGTAACTAGAGAATGGGCCATGAGGAAGGCTGGGACCTCAAATGTTGCAACTCCATGAGGAAATGTTGAATATTTAAGAGGGACAATTGGTACTAATACTAAGTGGAATAAGCATGAATATACCTCCTTCAGTATTTTTAAAGAGAGAGAGGAATATGAAACAGAATTTCTAGTGGAAATGTATGGGGGCTGAGATATTGGAAAAAGAGACATCAGAAGACTTGGATATACATATTAGGGAACTACTAAATATAAATCACCAGGAGAAGGAACTATATATTATAAGACTTCCCAATCCTACTATTCCAGATTGTGTTTTGAAATACTCTAAGTCTTGGATACTGATGGAGATGATATAGGCACAGGCAGAGATACTTAAAGCGAAAGGCTTTAATATAAGTCAACTACAGAGGGTATCCATTATTCCAGATACAGCATCAGAGGAAGACTCAAAGTATAAAACACACAGAATAAAAGGGAACGAGATAAAGAAATACAGAGTCTCATTCAAATTATATCAAAATATGAAAAGAAACAATATTCAGAATGGGAGAATAAAGTTATCTTGATTTTTGGATGGAATACACTGGGAGAAAGGTCTAAGGGGAAAATCAGGAAAGAAATGATTGCATTTGTAATACTCTCTCTTAATATTGAAATCCCAACTTATGCAATTGATGATAGAAGAATTCACAATGAAACATCAGTAACACCACAAATAGATATAATTTTCAAAAATGCTCACATGGTAGATACAATTTTCAAAAAAGCTACATTACTGGATAAATTTGGTATTCTTATAACAACTCCAAAGGTCTACACAGCAACTACAAATAGAACAGGAATGAGAAATAGTGAAAAAACATAATAATGAAGGCATAAATAATGTTTTAATATCTAAAATATCTAAGGAACAAACAATCAATGATGGTCAAAAGAAAGAAAAAAGTCCAGTTATATAGACTCAAGAATTGAATACAAAATGAGAGGAATTTAATGATAGCGAGAATGTCATGGACCTAAAAATATTATCATGGAACATAGAGGGTGTAAATATAAACTGGCTGACAAAAATCAAAGGATTTTCTTGGAACCTTTGACATGCTGTGTTTACAAGAGACCTGGAGAAATCACTTTGAAACATGCTTGATTCCAGGATTTACTGTGTATGGGGTCTCTGCAGTAAAAGAAAAAAAGCAGGGCTGCCTGAAAACTGTACTTATTACTTATGTGAAGACCTCCATGAACTTTAGAATAACTAAAATGAAATGCCATAGTAATTATGTACTCCCATTAAAGATGGAAAATGACAAAATCAAATTACTAGTAATCTGTGGGTGGGATATTCAAAAGGGTTACGCATGGCGCAACAGGGGAGCACCATGCACAACCCACTGATGCGCTCTGGCAAGATATTCAAATGGGGAAAGTGCCCAGCACAAATCTCGATGCACTGGGGCACATCAGTAATGTATGCAGCACAAGTGGGGGGGGCCCATGCCTACCCTGCACATCCCGATATTCAGCTCGGGATGTGCTAAGCATAGGCAGATGCAACCCCTACATGTGCCACACACAGTTGTGCCAAAAAAAAGGGAGCAACAGCTGGCCACCCACAGGTGAGCTGCCGTATTGCAGGGTGCAACACGGCAGCTGCCAGCTGTGGGTGGCCACCATCACGGTCACCCCCCATGCCCAATCATGGGCTTCCATTATGTTAATATCCCTGGTGGTCCAGTGGACCCGATCACACAACCCAATTATGGGCTTTCAGTATTCTAACATCCCTGGTGGTCCAGTGGACCCAATCACACAGCCCAATTGTGGGCTTTCAGTATTATAACATCCCTTTTGATCCAGTGTAACCAATCACACAGCCCAATCATGGACTTTCAGTATTCTAACATCCCTGGTGGTCCAGTGGAACCAATCAGAAGCCAGATCATGGGCTTTCAGTATTCTAATATCCCTGGTGGTCCAGCGGTCCCCTCCCAACCCGCCCACTCAGTCCTGCCACCCCACCCCACCAGTCAGTGGGCGGGGCAGCACCCCACCTGCAAGTCACCTGGCTGTCCACTGACTGACAGCATATGGTATGGCTGTACACCCATTGGTCCACAGAGTGGGCCAATGGGCGGCAGACTGTACTGTACTACACAGTCCCAAAATGTGAATGATCATTAAATGCTGTATCATGAAACCAATATTTGTTAGATCTCCAAAACAATAGCCATTTTACATTTGCATCCTATCTCAGAGACTTTTCACTTTTCAATCTCCTTTTTAAACTTTGGGGTTGTACCTTGTCTGGGGGTTAACTTTTGGAGGGCATAAGACAATTCTTGGTAAGAATCTAGGTGTAACATGAATCCCTTTGTGCAGCACATACAATGACAGATCAATTGGTTCTCCTGCAGTGTCATATTTGAGTTTTAGAAGAGGTTTTAGGCTTCGTTCAGTGTCACACTGGCACCATCTCTTCTTCTTTGGCTTCGGGAGGCATCCCCCATCTCATCAACCAGCAATAAGCTATCCAGAGTTGAAAAAGATTCCAGTACCTCCTCTGGGAGTTATATGGATTGTTCAGGTTCTTCAGATTGTATTTGTTCTAACGCAAACTCCACAACTTCATTACTTGTCTCAATTGCCACTTCAGATGCATGCCTTTCATCTGGGGTTTTTCTTTCATACAATTCAAGAATAGCATTTGTTAGAGTTTGTTCTGTTGCAGGTGCATGGATTGCTTGGTCAATGAAATTTCATTACTTTGAAAACTGTGGGACGCTCTAGAGCATGATAATAAACTTGCATTTCAGTATTTGAGTCAGAATTGTCTTGTTCTCCAGCTTTCTCTAACGAATCAAGATTTGATTCAGCGAGTTGCTCTTGATTTTCTTTTAGGCATCTGCATGAGGAAGACTGGGTGACAGGAGGTTCGGCTACATCACTGTTGGTGACTGTCATGTGCCCAATAGAAGTAAATATTGTAATGGACAATCTGCTGCTATTCTTAATCCCTTCTTGCTCAATTTTGTAAACTGGCATCCTTGCATTTTTCCACAATGACAAAAGGAGTACTGAACCATCTGTTGGATATCTTATGCCTTATGCTTTCGGGGATGCCAAGGTTTCATAGGAGAACATGGTCTCCTCGATGCAGTTTTTTGCTTTAACTTTTTTATCATATCTTTCTTTATTGAGTTTGTTGTGCTTAACAGCAGTCTCTGCAGTCAACCCATATGCAGCATTTAGTTGATCTTACAGTCCCTAAACATAAAGCAGATATATCTCCAGCCTAGACCCATTGGCCATGACACCAAAACACAGGGCGACAGGTAACCTGGTTCTCTTCTGAACATAAGACTGTAGGGTGAGAACCTAGTGGCATCACTTCATGTACAATTGTATGCATGGACCAAGGCACTGACCCTCTAGCTCCACTGGCATTTGTCTTTTGGGTCTAGCATTCCCAATATATCAAGGAGAGTCCAATTGAACCATTCTGGGTGGGGTCACCTTGAGGGTGGTAGATTGCTGTTCTGGACTTGCAAATGCCCCAATGACAGCAATCCTTTTATTAGCTGGCTCTCAGAATTTCTCCCCTGGTAGGAGTGAATCCATTGCAGTGCTCCATAATGAATGAAAAACCTTTCTACCATCACTTTTGCCACTATGGAGGCCTTCTGGTCTTTAATGTGATACACTTGTGCATAGCGAGAAAAATTATCTGTGATGACTAATGTATTTGTGACATTTTTTGAGTCAGGTTCTAGACTGAGAAAGTCCATGCAGACCAATTCCATGGGAGCACTTGTGGATATATTTAGTAGAGGGGCAACCCTTTGTGGTTGCACCTTCCTCTGTACACATCAACTGCATGTCTTGTAATACTTCTCTGTATCACTTGCCATGTGGGGCCAATTGAAATGTGATCTGGCTAGGTCTAGTGTTTGCTCATTGCCAAGATGCCCAATTTCATCATGTAAAGCACATAAGACTATTTGTTTGAACTTTGAGGGGTAAGACAAGCTGTAACTTTAATGAAACCTTCAGGACCTTGTATTTCTTGACACAACAGTCGATTCACTATTTTCAGTTTGGACTATTCTCGCAACAGTAGTCATGAATCTGGGTGATCATTTCTCACTTGATTTACATTACCCCCTTGCTCTAAAGTAGAGAGGATATATTTGATAATCATATCTTCCCTTTGCTCTCATTGCAGGTCTTGGTTGTAAGTTGTGGCAGTGAGCTAATATCAATTGCAGCAAAGCTGCAGTAGGCGGTGGACAAACATTCTGCTGAGTAGTCTGTTTAAATTAGTTACTGAAGGTTGCTTATCAGTGTCAAACATCTTACAAAGAGCTTGCACTGTCTGTTCAGGGATTTTGACCCAAGAACATTGTTCTGGGTGGTTGTTGGTCTTCTAGACAATGCATCTGAATCAACATGGTTCAATCCAGGTCAGTACTCAACACTGTAATCATAAGTAAACAGGGCATATAACCATCGGTGCCTGGCTACATCCAACTTTGTGGTGGTCTAAGGGGTTATTGTCTGTCTTTATGGTGATTTTGGCTCCATAGATATACTCATGGAACTGGTCCACTATTGCTACTTTAGTGCCCAAATCTGACAAAAACTCTTTATGAACAGGGTACTTCTTTTCAGCACTGTTAAGGCTTCTACTGGTGAAAGCCTCAGGTCATAATCCTTCAGGGAAACTTTGGTAGAGCACTGCCCCCAACCCATTGCAGCTTGCATCTGTGCAGAGTATATACGATTTCTCTGGATCAGCATACGCCAGGACAAGGACATGTGTCAAACAATGGATAATGTCATTAAAAGCTTTGTTGCACTTGGAAGTCCATCAAGTTCCAAATGGTTCTGACTGTTTATAGTAAGTTTTGAGGTCATTTGTCTTGACCGATGGGTTCTTCCCCTTTTGGATAGGTGGGACGCCTTGCATTAGGTTCAACAAAGGTCTGACCACTCTGGTATAGTCCTTCACAAATCTTCTATAGTAACCACGAACCCATAAAAATGCTGCAGCTCTTTCAGCGTGGATGGTTTGGGCCATGTTGTCAATGCCTCCACCTTACTTGGGTTAGTCTAAATTCCATCTGCAGGTATAATATGGCCAATGTACTTAACTGAGGTCTGGAAAAACTGGCACTTATCTATTGAGAGCTTTAATCTGAACTCTTCTAGATTATCTAAGACCTTTAAGAGCCTAGTTTTGTGTTCTTTCAACATTTTCCCCAAAACAATTATGCCATCCAGATATACCAAACACTGAAGTAAATTCATATCACAAGCAGCCTTCTCCATGAGCCTTTGGAATGTGGCTGGGGAACCTGAGATCTCTTGTGGCATTCTTAAGAATTTATAAAAACCCAGCGGGCAGATGAAAGTTTGTTTTTCTCTAAATTGAGGGGCCATTGGTATCTGATAGTACCCACTTCTTAGATCTAACACAGAAAACCATTTGCTGTCATTTAAACAATCTAGGGCATCTTGGAATCTCGGCATAGTATACTGATCCGGTGTTGTTCTCTTGTTTAATGTGTGGTAATCTACACACATATGTACAGATCTGTTTTTCTTTCTGACAACCATAATGGGAGAAGCATAGGGCCTCTAGAGTCTTGAATGATCCCAGCAGCCAACAGTTCTTGCAGATGGCACTGCACATCATCTATATCTGTAGGGGCTAGTCTGTGTGACATTTCTCAGAATGGTTGGTCGTCATGCAATCTGATGTGATGTTCTTCACCATCCTCATACCCTACATCACATTTGTGGAGTGAGAAAACTTTATTATGCTTAGCCAGTTTCTTGCTAATTCATCATTTCCAAGTTTAAGAAACTGGTGAGTCTCCAAAATCAAAGAGCTTTGAATCTAATCCAGTACTAAGATCTCCATCTTCAGCAGACAGTTGCACAGTGGTATCAGCACAATACACTCTACCTAGGGTACTCCCCTGCCATGTGGTCACCTCTCTATTATGTTCTTCACAAGGACAGTCACTTGTCAAGCATAGACATGTGCTCACACTGGAAGGACACTGGGCTTCACAAGTACTCCCTCAGGTAGTCATGCTCCTCTGGAGTGACTAGCATTAGCGACTTATTCTTGGCCTCTCCTCAGAAATGTACCAGTCCAATTATGCCACATCCAGTGTTTGTGAGTATCACAACTTCTTCAACATCCTTCTTCCACAATGTCCACTGGATAATCTTGAGCCTTGGGTAAACTTGGACTGCTTCTGATAGGCTTGTTTAATCATAGCTTGTACATTTAGTGCTCGGCCCCTTCTCCTGACCTCCCATTCCTGTCACAATTGAGCCAGTTGGCTAAACATATTGGCATTTGCCCTGATAAGCACAGGTATACCATCAAAAAAGCCCACTTCTGGGTACATAAGAGCGAGGGTCTCAACAGGCTCTCCCACACCAGTGATCTGTGATGGGAAAGCTATCCACACTCTGATGTATCCCAAGTATGGGTAAGTTTTGTCACTTAGGCCCCAAATGTTCAATCCGTCAAGCGGCATTAATGGGTTGTGAGATAAGTGCCTGTCATACCATCATTTAAAAATGATTGTCACCTGCGATCCACTCTCTGGGACAATTTGGGTCTGCACTCCTTCAATAGTGATAATAGCTTCCATAGTAGGACCCAGAAGTCTATCAACCTCTGTCTGTACAAGTCCAAATGTTTTCACAGATGACTTACCTACTGAGGGGTTTAAACTCTGTTTAGCTGCATTACGGGGGCATTCATTTCCTTTCCACGCTCTTCCAACAACCTGGTATTAACCTTGAGCAAATCTTCTGGGGCTGACACTGTCTTTTAATGTTGCCATCCACATGACACTGATAACAAAAGATGCCATCTTGGACTTGTCATGAATGAGTTGGCCCAGAGGGTGCTAGGGGCACTTGTCAAGGGTTTTCTCTCTCTGAAGGGTCGATATGCATCATTCCTTGCAGGAGGTCCTCTATTACTGTTTTCATTCTTTTGGTACATCATAGGTGCAGACTTAATTTTCTTTAAATCATCCACAATGACTTCTAGTTCCTGCAAATGGCTGTGGAAATCAGAAACATTTGTACGACTAGCTAGTTGGTCCATGGTGCCCAGCACAGACAAGCTGTGATCAGGAGACATGTCCATGGGGTTTTGCTGAACTTCAAAGTCTTGACTTGAAGCTACAGTAACTTACGGGGTGGTTCTCAGCTCTCTGAGCTCTTGCAACAGTCCATGGAGTTCATGACTATCACTACTTAAGTCTCTTTCACTATGAGACAGCACTGTGGTTATTCCAGCATTGGAGTCCCAAAAGTCTGTCTCATTTTCTACCTCTCTTACTTCCTTTATTAGTACACTGAAGGTGAGTGAGTTGTCTTTTCAATCTTTCAGGCCCAGTTTTAACAGTAGCAGTCTTGAGAATCAAGCAGCTTTACACACTTGGTTAATTCTTACTTTAGCTACATCAAAGGAAGCCACGCCTCTTTTATGAAAAACTTGATGCAATGCTCACTCAAGGTGAATTAGGAAGTCTGATAATGTCTCTCCTCAGCACTGCTTGCTAGCCTTGTATCACCACATGAGGTCTTCACCTGACTCAGTGCTTCCAAACACACTATCAAGAGCAATCAAATAATCTTGTGTGGTGGCATCAGGCTTTGAGACCCTTAAGGAATGGATAAAATCAAGGGCGGGCCCTCAGAGACTGTCTCCTGTCCTCTTACACTTTCCTGCCTCAGGACACTGCCAGTCTTGAACCAATAGAGTGGCATAGTCCATCCAGGTGCCAAGGTTCTCCTCCACTGCTGGAATGGCCTTGATTCTGGAAAACATACATAATCTTCTATAGGAATCTTGCATAATATTTGGTAGATAGCTTGGTCCTCCTACTGGAGCTTGAGGCAAGTTATCTTCTAGTACATCAATTACTTTTAGGACTTCTTCAGCAGATTTCCCTTCTGCCAATAACAAGTGACTCAGTTTCTCTTGAAAACCTTCAGATTTTGGGGGTACATTGAGCTTGGGTGTTCTACTTGCATGGTACACCAATATTCAGGCAGTGCTGAAACCTTCAGGGATCACATGGTCTGGCACCTTTGCAGCATCTACAGCTTCTCTGAATTCAACAAGGATGGTCAGTGTCTCGGTGGAGTGTTCCCTCACTTGCCCCCATACTCTACAATTTGACCAACATTTATTTCTGCTGATAACACCTCTTCAGCTTGTCCATTACTAGTCCCAAGGAGGACTCCCAAAAGGAATAGTGATTTCTTGAGGTCCATGTCCTCACCATCACTCCAGTCCTGCAAATCTTCATATGCTTTTGCATCAACCATTATTTTAGTTTGGAGGATTGCCACACCATCTGCTTGGGCAAGTAACTCCATGTGGGGGTGCACTTTGGGCAATAGGATGTCACAGCAGTGCCTCCCAAAGATGTAACCTGGACACTATGTGCCAATGGGCTACTACGCCTGCCTTGTATACACAATCAAGGTTGAGGAACCTGGGCTCTGTTTGGAATGGTCTGGGAGTTAATTTCCAGATGATTTCACAATAAGTGCAGTGCCTCCATCCAGAGTAAGGTTTTGTAGGCTAGTTGGTAATTTGGTTACAGCCCCCCTGGGATGCTGTACCTACCCATCTCCCTTCCCAAGCACCACACACACAGAAACACACTTTACCTTGCACTTCAATTCCAACCATGTAATTAGAGGAGATCTATAATAATATGCTCACTGACACATTTGTAGGAAAAATAGAACAAACACATCATTATTTACCATAGGGGTAGGGATAGGGAGGGAATACCTGGAACAGAGATGTACACAGAATTAGTCATTCATTTGTTTGGCAGAAATGCAATGCAGGGATATACCCAATGAGCACTGAAACATAAACATTTAAACTGTGAGCAGTGAAAACAGTTCCCAATCTCCCATCAGCATGCAACAAGGAATTGAGATCCCCCCTCCCGCCTGGTACCAGACCCACTAGTCCTACGCTGGGGTATCCCAGACTGTTGCAGGCCTGTTGTTGCCTTGGGTTGGCCAGCATTGGTGCACATAAACTTTGCAAATAAAACTGTTAATATAGCTCTGAACATTTACTGTAGTTGGATATAGTAATTTTTAAACACTTTCCCCCAACTCTTTTACAGGGCAGCCCTGCTTAGAAATAATGTCATATACATATATGTGTGTATATATATATATATATATATATATATATATATATATACATACACACACATATTCATGGCAAATAAACTATATTTAATGAAGTTAGAGTTGTTCCACAGTGACAAAAGCAAGGACATTCGGTGTTAGGGTTGAAAACCCTAACTGTCATTCCCCCCCCAACCCCACCACCACTACACACACACATACATGCAAGGTAAAACAAGGTGGCAGTAGTGAAAACTGTGTACCTTGCTACGTTTTCGACATATGGGTGTCAAAAGGCATCATGGGTGCCGCAATGTTAGCATATGGGTAACTGCTCAAATTCAGAACAGTGTAACTTTGATATCCTTAAGTATTTTGGCACCAAAGCAGGAAAAGGCACATCTGTGGGACCAGGGCTTGTCATCCTTCAAATTTCAGCCCAAAGAACTGAAGCGTTTGCTTGCATGATGATGACAAAGATGTGCAGTTATCAAACAGTCAATCAATTTTATTTATAAAAAGTGCTTTTCTAAAAATCAAAGCACTTGTACAACAGAATAAATAACAGTACATCAAATAAACACAACTAATTAAAACAATAAACACTATAGCAGCATTAAAAATCAGAATAGGCTAAATTAAATAGGAAAGTTTTAAGAGCAACTTCAAAGCTTTGGACAGTCAGGCAATCTCACACCCATAGAGGTAGAGAATTCTACAGGGTCAGGCCATAAAACTGAATGACCTGGCCCAAGATGTCTTTAAACAGACCCTGGAATCTCTAGCAATCCCTCATTGATGGATCAGAGGCGCAGAAGGGACAGTAGGGGCAAATGAGATCTTGCAGGTAACTAGGTCCTAGTGTGTGGGGCCTTATAGATCAACAAACTGACCCTGAAGGTGATACGCCACTGTACTGGCAACCAAGTGCAGTCCATGAGCTCAAGCATTATATGACTGGTCCTAGAAGCACCAGTCAACAGTCTGGCCACCGCATTCTGCACTAGCTGCAAGTGAAAGATATCAACCCCCGGAAGCCCTAGGTAAAGGGCATTGCAGTAGTCAAGGCAGGAGGTAATGAAGGCGTGGACCAAAGTTGGAAGATCATCGGAAAGGAACCAGGTGCTTCACCCATGCGATATTCCTCAGATGATAAAAAGAGGTTTTGATGATTGCTAACACCTGAGATTTAAGGGTCAGGCAGTCATCAAAAATAACGCCAAGGTTTCGTACCCAGTCTGAGCTAGTCAACTGAACACCTCCAAGCCATAGTCCTGAAGGTAGTCCTGCCCACAAACCTGCTTTCTGATGACCTGGGTCCACAACCAATACCTCAGTTTTTCCTGGGTTTAACTGCAGCTAGTTCACACTCAGTCCTGGATCTCAGCGAGACAGTTATTAAAGACTGAAACAGCATCACCCTGACCAGGCATAAAGGACATGTACAGCTGAGCATTATCTGCATAACAGTGAAAACTCAAGCTGTACCACCTAATAATCACCCCCAAAAGTGGCATATACACTGCAGACAACATGGGCACCAAGATGGAACCCTGTGGCGCCCCGCAGGATGGGGGAGTGGCGTTGAGGAAAAAATTCCCAGAAACCACTCTCTGAGTCCTGCCCTCAAGGAATGATTGAAACCTTCTGAGGACCATACCGGACAGTCCACAGGTGAACTGCAAGTGTTCCAGCAGCACATCATGGTCACTAGTGTCAAATGCTGCAGAGAGATCTAGAAGGACCAAGATGGAATGGGTCTTTTGATCTCTCACTATTAGGAGGTCATTTAGTACCCGGACAAGGGCCGTCTCGGTACTATGTCTCTTCCTAAATCTGGACTGGACAGGATCATAAAGATTGTGGCTGGTCAAATGATCATCCAGCTGTGACGCAACCACCTTCTCAATAACCTTACCCACAAAGGGTAGGTTAGAGACAGGCCTGAAGTTTGCCAGACAGTCCAAGTCCAAGGAGGGCTTTTTAAGGAGGGTCCAGACCACAGACTCCTTCAGGGGATCTGGAAAGATCCCCCTATCCAAGGACATCCAGACTGTCTCAGCAAGGACCGGGCCAATTTTATCCACACAACCCACTTAAAGGCGTGTAGGCCCAGATCAAACTACAGTTGGTTGATATCAACAACTGGATGACCATCACAATGTCATTGACTGTGGGCCAGCAGAAGTAAGACCACACAAACTGGGTGTCTGACATCTCCTGCTGACCTCCACAGTTCCCATGAGAGATGGTCACGCATATGCTGGACCTGATTGTGGTAACCTTATCAGTGAAGAATCGAGCAAACTCCTCACATGGATCTTGTGAAAAAGCACTTCCAGGCTGGAGACAGATTGGATTGCACAATCTGTCCACAGTCTGGAAGTGCTGGGCTGGTCAATTCGGTGCAGCAGCAATTTCCCTGGACAGGAATTCTGTCTTCTTATGGGTAATTGCTGATTGATAGACCTGATAATGATCCATTAGTTTAAGTCTGTCACACTCCAGGCCGAACCTCTGCCAACATCTCTCTAGCCTTCATCCCACTCTCCTCAGCTCCCTCAAGACCTCATTAATCCGGGGAGACCTGGGGCAAAGAAAGACGGGATGAGCATGAACAGGAGCAAAGGAATTGAGGGCCCCTACCACCGCCTTATTATAGGCAAGTACCAGGTCCCCAGGATCCATGCATTTACTTAGTTAACTTGATAGGTCCAGCACCGCCATCAGATGATCAGGGATACACCCTCAAAGGGTGATACTGGACCATCTCCTTAGGGGCTGGCCTCTTGGGGGCCCAAAAACTGAACAATGGTATGATGGTCAGACCACCCAACTGGTTTCACCACCAAGTCAGATATCTCCATCCCCAGGAGAACACCAAGTCAATGAATGACCACCAATATGGGTTGAGGAGGAAATAACCTGGGTAAGGCCCAGTGAATTCATTAACTGGAGAAGTCTTGACCAAATTGTGACAGTTCATCATTGACCCAGGCATTGAAATCCCCCAGAACCAACCATCTGGGGATCCCAATGTCAGGTTGACAATAAATCCATGACTTCCCACAGGAAAACATTTGCATCTCCTGGTGGACAGTAGATGAAAAGAATCCTGTATTCCACACCTCACCCATGATACATTTAAAGGAGTTGGTGGTCCCCACTGGTACATCTACCAGGTTCAGTTCCACTCTAAAACAGATGACAACCCCCTGACCCTATGATCCATCATCAGGGGTGTATCACGAATACCCGACTGGAACTACCGATACCAAAATTGGATCAGCATTCTCATCCAGCCAGGTCTCGTGATGCCAGCCAGGTCCAATGATCCAACAAGATCTGCTATTATAGCAGGCTTGTTCTTAATGGACATGATATTACATAACATTTGCCTGAGTAGGATGAGTAACCAAGGAAGACCGTGTTACCTGCCTGCTACAAGCAGAAGCCCATGGGTATGGGAACCAGACAGGAAAACCCTTTCCTGGACCCATTTTCCCCAGGGCATCTCCTCATCCCCACTATCCCAATCCGCCTACTCCTTTCCATTCCCCACCTGGCCCAGCCCTGCCCTCCATCTCCAGCAATCCCCAGAGCTTGGCACTGTCTATAAACCTCTGGGGACAATGAAGGACAGGAAAAGGACCAAGATCCCTTAGCCTGGGGGGAATAATGCCTAACCATCACTACACCTTCCCAACACATATCTATCACACTCTGCAGATGCTCCAAAATAAACAAGCAACCACAAAATTGCAAATATAACACTCAAACATCCACCCCAACACACAGCTATTCAATCAACCTCTCAAACATCCACCATCACTCAAACTTACGAATAATACAAAAAAAATCAAATATATATATATATATATATATATAGAGAGAGAGAGAGAGAATAAAGACTAAAACAAAACAAATGATAATGAATGTAACAAACTAAAGATTAGCCACAACTCACCCCAAAAGAAGTGATTATAATTTCTGGGAGCTCTCACCTCACCAGAAAACAAAATACTGAAACAGAATACTGATTCCCCAGCCTATCTCCCACTTAGGTCAGGGTACAGTAAACAGAAATTATCACAAATGTCCAAATAGGAAATAAGGCACTCTCACTGCCCAACAGGTTCAAGAAATAAGCAAGACAATAAAGTTAAACCAGCCAGCTAGTGCAGTCCTTATCGAGTTTGGGTAGCTGAATTTGCAGGAATCCTCTGACTTCAAAACTTTGGCTCCAGCTTTAGTTGAATAGACCACCCACTACCTCGCGCTGCCCAAACATTCCACCAAGAAGGACCACCAGGAAAGAAGGCTGCAACTCTTTATTTATTTATTTTTTATTCATTCTGGGATTACAAGTACCTTTGAGCACAGGACAGCTCATTTACAAAGGTTCCACAAAAGAGTGGGAAGGTTGACACAAACAGATAGAGAACAACAACAACTAAAGAATATATATATAAGCATTCTCAGTTACAAATTTTAAAATACAATTCAGTGTTACAAACTAAGTGGAAGAAGAGGTGGCTAGAAATTGGGAGGTCAGAGAATGTGAAGGAAGGGTAGCAGCTGGGAGGGAATGTCAATAGAGAGAGGAGAGGTAGATGGAGATAGGAATGAGTTAAGGAGGGGGTAGAATAAGGGTAGGGTTAGAAACAGGGCATAATGAAATAGAGGAGAAAAGAGAGTCAGAAGCTACAAGGACAGAGAGAGAGCCAGGAGGGTCAAGAGGGCCCTGGATCCAGACAAGTACTTTTAGGTGAATTGTGGGCCATAACAAGGGACAGGCTCTATAGTCCAACCCCCGAAGAAATCAAGAAGAACCAGGCACCACGACATGCATCTTCTGACACACCACACCCAGCCTCCTGTGAAATCAACAACTGCGGAGGAACCGACCCCAGGTTCAGACAGGGCCCATTCGGCAAATGCAGGGGCTCAAGCACCAGAATCCCTCAATTTCCAAATACTTGGGGGAACACAACCACCACGCACACCGTGGCTGCAGTCAGGATCTAAGTCCAAGCAGTAATCCAGAGGAAAATCATAACTCCCCCACAGCCCAGCTCGAATGGTCAAATAATCCACTCACTCAACTCCTGTTGCAAAACCACATCTGCACCAATCTCCCAGGCTCCCGAACGAAACCCCACTCCAGCTGATAGGTCGACTTCAAGATTTACTCCAAACATGGACCAAAATCAAAACTTCAATAATGAAAAGAAAAAATCTTCTCAGCATAAAACCAATTGTGTTTTAAGCCAGTGGAAAATGCTAGCCATTCAGGACACAGAAACAATGTGGTTAAAATATAAAACAACCAGCAAAGCCCGAAAAAATGCTCCTACTACTACAAACTTCACTGCTTCAACCCTAAGTCACTATCACTAAAACACAAATTAACAAATAAACAAAACAAACAAAAATAAAAATGAAAAAAATGACCACCATCTTGAATATAGGTGAAAAGATCAGGAGCATACTTTCACAAAATACTGTCACAAACATAGAAGTGTCATAAACGGAACACATGACAGTGTTGCATTTGCAAAAACATGCAAAACAGTGTTGCAAATTATTGTTGCAAACAGGAAACTGTTGCAAATGCATAGCACGACATGGTCGCATTTACTAAAGTGATTTTAGAAAGTATTTCAGGGAATGTGCAAAATCCTGTTTTGGGTCTTCTATACCCCAAAATACCATATGTGTAGTCTGTGTTATGTGTTGGTGGCAGCATGTGACCCAAGATGCCCAGTTGTCCATAGTGATATGTGTTTGTGGTGATTAGAACATACGGGATCTGAGTTAGCAGTGACAACCCCATGCCTCAGCTGGATGGGAGCATTGGTATGTGACTTCATGGTTTAGATAGTTGTATGTTATTTCTGATACCTGCTGCTGATTGTGTGTGATTGGTTATGTTGTCTTGGTCCTTCCACTACTTCCATGTATGTGCGTATGGTGGTGGGGAATGCATAGTTAGGGTTTTCAACCTAATACGAATTCCTTGCTTTTGTCACTGTGGAACAACCTTAACTGATGCATTAAACAGAGTTTTTGTCATGAAATTCCCTTCTTTTTGAGAATGTGCAATACAAATGGTGAATAGAATGTGGTGGCAGTGGAGTGCAGGGGCCTTTTGGGCTCCACACTTCCACCTTGCTGGCCATTTCTGCATAATAACCCTAACAGTAACTATAACACTAACAGTTACAGTGACGTAAAAGCAAACAATACTGGTAACAGTAACAGAAACATGAAAGCAAACGCAAATGCTAACACTTACAGAAATGGAAGTGGAAACAGAAACAGTAAGTGTAACAGTGATGCAAGTGTAAATGCAAACACAAACAGCAATGCAAATGCAAATGGCAATGGTAATGTAAAGGCAAACACTAACATCAATGGTAACAGTGACACAAACACAAACGGTAACACAATCACAAATGTGAATCCAAGTGCAAATGCAAATGGTAATGGTAATGTTTACAGTAAAAGAAATGGAAACACAAATGGTAATGCATGTGTGAACACTAATGGAAATGCAACCGAAACACAAAGCGTAAACAGTAACGTGAAATGCACAAACAGAAATGCAAATGGTAACACTAACGGTAACACAAACGTAAATGTAACAGAAGCACAAATGGTAATGGTAACAGAAAGGAAAATGGTAATGGTAATGGTGAACCAAACGTAAATGGAAAGCAAACGGTAATGCAAATGCAAACGGTAATGCTAACAGTGACACAAACTGAATCACTAACACAAACGATAACGGAAACGTAAGTGCAAATGTAAACACAAACACTAACGTTCTAGGTAATGCTAGCGCACACACTTTATGTTCAAAAGAGGTGCATTCAGAAGCACAGTGAATACAGAGAATGTGGGCATAATGGTAGCCCCAGACGGGTAAATGAGCACTTGTAGTACTAAACTGCTAATATCTCAGGAACCGTATGACAGAGAAAAAATTAAATCTCATATTATTTACGACTTTCTGAGCTAGTTTGCACTTAGCCCCAATAGTAGTCTAAATTTTTGTGATGAGTCTGTATCTCGGACTGTTTTGAGATACAGGACCCGAAGTGCAGTGGGCATCATAATGTTATCCTATGGGAAACATTTTCAGCTTCAGAGTGCTATAACTTTGCAGCCCTGCAATATTCTGGCACCAAACCACCAAAAGGCACATTTGTGTGATGTTGGCTTTCCTCCCTGCAAATTTCAGCCCAAAGGACCAAACCATTGTTTTGCAGCAGGGTGACAAAGATTTCCTATTGTTTTGGGCATAGTGTCACAAATTACTTTCACAAATGATGACATTTTCGCAAAAAAAAAAATCACGAAAGTGTCGCACATACCAAAGTACTTTGCGACACTACTTTTCACAAAAATTTAAAAAACATATTTCTGGGATGTTTTATCCCAAAAAAAGACATGGCTAGCATCCTCAGGGGGGCTCAACTAGGTGAACACGACAAGAATTGTGTCCCAAGAGGGTCCCAAATTTAAATGCCAAGCATTTTCTGACCACCTAAAAGGGTTATTTGTGACAGTAAAACTGCATTTGTGACACTTTTGCATAGTTTGTTAACTTTCCCATAGACTATAATGGGATTCAGTTTATCTTGAATAACTTTTGAACCTGTGATATTGTTTCACGGCATTTTGAAAGCACATAGGGACCCTAGCTGCATGTTCCTGAAGTTTTGGACAAATCACGCAAACTGTGCGGGCTGTAGGTGCGAGTAAAAAACACACATCAATGCGTAAGTTATGTGTTGTTTGGTGCTCTGTAACTGCAACCGTACAGCCAACCATAACAAAACTTAGCATGGCCAGATATCTATGATACCAGACCATGTATTCCAAATGTCAGGCAAATCCATCATACAGTGGCAAAGTTATTAAGGTGTGGAATTTGAGATTTAACCTTAAATGGGGTACTCAACCCTCACTATAGTGGCACTACTGTGCCATTATAAGATATATATATATATATATATAGAGAGAGAGAGAGAGAGAGAGAGAGAGAGAGAGATATAGATAGATATGTGTGTATATATATATATGTGTATATATATATCTATATATACATATATATATATATATATATATATATATATAGATATAGATATAGATATAGATATATGTGTGTGTGTGTGTGTATGTGTGTGTGTGTATATATATATATATATATATATATATATATAGTAGAGCAAAACCTCCATTTAATGTATCAGTTACGGTTGTTCCACAGTGACAAAAGTGAGGAAATTTGTTGTTAGGGTTGAAAACTCCCTTGGACCCCCCAGCCCCCCCAACTGGCATCGGGGTGTGCTTTGGGGTCGTCGGCCTTAACTCTCACCCCATCACATGTGTAAAGAAGCAGAGGTATAGTAGAATGGGGTGAGAGTTAGGACCGATGACCCCAGTAGGGGGCAAAGCATTTTTGCAATGAAAAGTCCCTATCTCACACCGTTTCCGAGATACGGGCCTCGAAATGTATGACTGGCACAATAATGTTATCCAATGGGAAAAAGCATTAACTTCAGAGTACCTTCACTGTGACGCCCTGTAATATTTTTTCACCAAACCATGAAAAGGCACACCAGTGGGATGTTGCCATTCTTCCCTCCAAATTTCAACCCAAAAGACTAAACTGTTATTTTGCAGCACGGCGACAAGGATTCCTATGTCTGGCCGGACATGCATATTATCAATGAGGAAAAGCATCAGCTTTGGAGTGGCAAAGAATTGCTGTCATTTTGCCATAGCCTGGAAAAGTAGTATTGCAATTTATGAAAGCTTTCATAAAAATTTACATTTTTCATGAGTGCGACACTACTTTGCAAAAGTACTTTTCCAGAAACTTAAAAACATATTTAGGGTGTTTAACCTCAAAATAAAGACATGTCTAGCATCCTCAGAGTAAAAATAATTGTGTTTCTAGAGGGTCCCAAAGTTAAATGCCAAGCATTTTCTGATCACCAGCTGAAAACAAAATGGTGGATTTGTGAAGTAAAACTGCATTTGCAAAAGTGTTGAACTTTTTGTTAACTTTTCCCATTGACTTATAATGGAACTTGTTTTTGAATAACTTTCAAATCGTTTAATATTTTTCACAGAATCTTCAAAGGCAGATTGAGGACCCAACCATAAATTGTCTGAAGTTTTGGACCAGCTGCACAAACCGTGCGACATTGTAGGCGAGAGCAAAGGAATCGCAAAAAGCATAATTGTGCAGTTGGTTGTCACTTAATAACTCTGCAGCTGTATATCT
Source organism: Neoceratodus forsteri (assembly GCA_016271365.2). Lineage (NCBI taxonomy): Eukaryota > Metazoa > Chordata > Ceratodontiformes > Ceratodontidae > Neoceratodus > Neoceratodus forsteri. Next base: position 536,658,125 of record CM028137.1, on the reverse strand, counting down.
GACTGAGTGCGAACTTGGCAGATCCCAAGATCTATCATGCCCAATCAGCCATTCCAAATTTCAGGCAAATCTGTTGAATGATGACAAAGTTATTAAGGTGCAAAATGTGACCCTTTAACCTTAAAATGCTACTCAACCCTAACTATGGTAGCATTACCGTGCTACCATAATGTGTATACGTGTATATAAATGTTTATCTACTCTGTGTGTGTGTGTATATATATATATATATATATATATATATATATATAGTGTGTGTATATATATATATATATCTACGTGACTTGCAAAAGTATTCAACCCCCTTGAAAGTTGTCAGATTTGTCTGGATTGCAAATGAAAGACTTACATATATTATTCCAGTCAGTATTTTTATTGCAAACTCATATGCTCTAACAGTATATCCTCAAAGCCAAAATTAATTATCCATCAGCACATCTTTTAAAGTAAATAAAAAACTGGAAAATGCTGCTTGCAGAAGTATTCAACCCCTACACATTAGTATTTGGTAGAGCCACCTTTTGCTGCAATAACAGCTTTAAGTCTTTTGGGGTAAGTATCTACCAGCCTTGCACACTGTTTGGGAGTGATTCTTGCCCATTCTTCTTGGCAGATTTGTTCCAGGTTGTTCAGGTTGGTTGGGTGGCGCTTGTGGACCGAATTTCAAACAGCGCCACAGATTCTCGACGGGATTGAGAACTGGACTTTGACTTGGCCACTGTAGGACATTCACCTTTTTGTTGTTTAACCACTCCTGTGTTGCTTTGGCCTTGTGCTTGGGATCATTGTCCTGCTGAAAGGTGAAGTTTCTCCCAAGCTTCAGTTTTTTAGCAGACTGAACAGGTTCTCTTGCAGTATCTCTCTGTATTTTGCGCCATCCATTCTTCCTTCAATTTTAACAAGATGCCCAGTCCCTGCTGCTGAAAAGCATCCCCACAGCATGATGCTGCCACCACCATACTTCACTGTAGGGATGATGTTTCTCGAGGCATGGGCAGTGTTAGGTTTGCGCCACACATAGCGCTTTGAATTTTGGCCAACAATCTCTATCTTGGTCTCATCGGACCACAAAACCTTGTGCCACATCTTAGCTGGGTCATTCTCATGCTTTCTGGCAAACTCCAGACGTGCTTTGATATGGTTCTTTTGAGTAATGGCTTCTTTCTAGCCACCCTCCCATACAGGCCAGTATTATGCAGAGCTCTTGATATGGTTGACTGGTGCACCTTCACTCCACTCTCAGCCACTGAACTCTGTAGCTCCTTCAAAGTGATTGTTGGCCTCTCTGTGGCTTCCCTCACTAGTCTCCTTCTTGTTCAGATGCTGAGTTTTGAGGGACGGCCTTGTCTAGGTAGTGCCTGGGTGGTGTGATGCAGCTTCCACTTCCTCACTATTGATCCAACAGTGCACACTGGGATATCCAAAAACTTGGATATTATTTTGTACCCTTTTCCTAATTTATGCATGTCTATTACTTTATCTGTAACTTCCTTAGAATGCTCTTTAGTCTTCATTTTCACACCCTTCCTTCAGATTCACAGTCTGACTAATGGTCATTAAACTGAGGAGGGGGGTTTTATCCAGAAAATGTGAGCTACTTTAATGTTTCAGAGGTGAGGCCAATTGTAAGCCAATTGTGTCCTCGTTAGGGCAATATTTTTCATCTGTGTAAACTTTGGAGCTTCCAGAGCACAGGGGTCGAATACTTATGCAAACAGCATATTTCAGTTATTTATTTTTCTTAAACATATTTTCTAACATAAAACCAATGTCACTTTAAAATAATTATTTTGAGGGTCAGTCTTTTTAAATAAATATTACACAGAACAAAATCTCAATGTATCATTTGTAATCCAGACAAATCTGACAACTTTCAAGGGGGTTGAATACTTTTGCAAGTCACTGTATATATATTTATACCACGGGGGTGAGCGCTCTCTCAGTAGGATCACCTGTGTTATTTCCACTGCAGTGAGGATAAATCCTGATGACATCAGCAGAGTGAGGATATTGACATTTATCCATAATCTGCACCAGAGTGAGGATAAATGCACTGCAACTTGCATTCTAAAGGAAACTGCTTCAGAAAAAATGTATCTTTCTCACTGAAGCTGCAACTTACTCAATTAGCTTTGCAAAGACTCTCACATATGTCCCATTGTGTTTCTAGCATTACTAGCCTATTACTGTGCTGATCTCAGCTTCAAAATAACCTGAATTCTAATTGCGTCTTTTACAAAGCAGGTTCTGTTTCTCAGTGCTACCTGCAGCTGTTTGTCTTTCTCACTGAGCCGCTGACTCACTCAATTAGCTTTGCAAAACACACTCATCTGTGTTTCTGACTCCCAGTCCATTCAGAACACACACACACACACACACACACACACACACACACACGCAGAGCCAGCACACACAAAATGAGCAGGAAACACACAGACTCATAAAAAATGTTCCTGCAGCTCTCATCCCTGTGGTATAAATTGTACACATGATGGGCAGATCATGGCATATGGAAAATATTCTCACTCCTGCCTCATGAACTGTGTATTTTCACTCATGCCTTCAGCACTCGTGAGAATACTCAGCTCACTCTGTAGGAGTGAGAATATTGTATCCCCTATTTATACGATGAGGGTGAGAGCTATTCCAGTGCAATAAATGGAGATATTCTCACTGCAGTGAGGTAAATGCTCACTGCAGTGAGATAAATGTTGATGATATCAGTGGAGGGCGATATATTCCATTTATCCATACTCTGCTGATGTCGCCATTCACTCACTCAATTAAGCTAGCATTCTAAATGAAAGTGCTTCAAAAATCAGTTTCTGTGTCTCACTAAAGCCTGCAAATTACTCAGCTTTGCAAAACACACTTACCTGTGTCCCATAGTTGCTAACACTCCTAGTCCATTTCTGTGCTAATTTCAGCTTCAAACAACCTGAATTCAAATTAAACTCATTTACAAAGCAGTTTCTTTCTCACTGCAAGCTGCAACTAACACAAATAGCATAGCAAAACACTTACCTGTGCTCCAAAGTTTCTAACATTCCTAGCCTATTTCTGTGCTAATCTCAGCTTCAAACTTGCTTGAATTGAAATGAAACTCATTTACAAAGAAGTTTCTTTCTCACTGCAAGCTGCAACTAACACAAATAGCATAGCAAAACACAATTACCTGTGTCCCACAGTGCTTCTAACAATGCCAGCCCATTCAGAAACACTCCCACACTCTCAAACCACAGACAAACAGTGCTTTTTGTATAGCCTAGAGGTCAGAGTAATGAGCTCTGAACAAGCTTGTTACAGCCAGCAGGCTAGACCTGGGTTTGATTCTCACAACCTCCACTTGCATATTGTGTGACTCTGAAGAAGATGCTCAACTTCCCAGTACTCCCACCTCACTCCTAAAAACTCATCTGCATACCAAAAACAGCAGGAAAATACACAGCAAAACATGACACTTCATAAGCTGTCACCCTATTTGTGTAAATAGCATACATGATGTGCAGATCGTGGGATATGGGAAATATTCTCCCTTCTGTAGAGTGAGCTGTGCATTCTCACTCATGCCTTTAGCACTCATGAGAATACAGAGCTTACTCTGCAGCAGTGAGAATATTTCCCTATCCAACTTCTGCCCATCATGTCTCATATATGTATATATATATATATATATATATATATATATATATATATACATATATATATATATATACATATACATACATAGTAAACCCACCAGAATGAAGTGCAGTGTGATAGGTTTACTGCGACAAAAGGACTAACTCCCATAATGTTATTGTTTACTGCAGTAACTCTACTACAGAATTCTGCAGTGCAAGCTTCATCCTGGTGGGCTTCACTGTATATATGAATTGAGGGGGGCACAAAACACCAAGAATATACAATAGGGAGATGGAAAGGGGGGTGCCACTCAACACCAGTGTTATATTTTTCTTAAAATAAGAGGGATGGCACAGTGAAATAAATCCTTTTTCATTATGGTGATTTCTTTTCCATGAATATTTTGCCATGTTCATAGAAAAGGAATTCTTTTCTCTGGAAAAGAAATCCTTTTTCGTTAATCCTTCGCCATGGTCATGGAAAATGATTTTATCTGGGACTTAATTCTTTTTTTAAATCCTCTTTTATGAGATGACTCCTTTTCCATGAATCATTTTTCATTGTCACGGAAAAGGATTCCATCTCGTGAAGAAGGATTTTGTACTTAGAATTTTTTTTAAACCTTTTTCATGAGCCAATTTACTTTTTTTTTGCGAGAACAAAAAAGGAATCATGGAAAAGGAACTTAGCAAATCACAAAAAAGGATTTATAGCATTTTAAAAAAATGTTCAAGGGCCATGGGACCTATTAAAAAAGACCTGTTAAAAAATACAAAATGCAGCTTATCAACTCCCTATGAGCAAGACACATGTTTGGATCTCTTTAGAAGATGTTCCTGTGCAGACCTATGACAGTTTTTTTGTGTGGAAAAATATAAAACAAGATGGCAGCTCAAGAAAAAGTTTTTTTTTCCCTCACAAAAATGGATTGGTCCCTCAAGAAAAAGAATCATTTTTTTTGTGAGAACACATTTCTTTGTCATTCCAGGAAACTGTCCTGGAGAGTGAAATTCCCTTAGAAAATAATGGGAACTTAAAAACAGAAAAACTTTGCAATGGATTAATATTTTTTCACCAAACAAGCAAAAGACATTTCTGTGACCCAAGCTCTTTCTACCACATACATTTAGTAAGAATCACACTAAGAATTGAAATGGACCAATAGGCAAATAGGCCCATTGAACTCCTATATTACATATAATAGGAAAAAAAAATGTTTGAACACAGAAATTTGTCCAGCCTGTTTCTAAAAGTATTTTTATTTGGACTAATAATAACTTCCAACAACAGGTTATTCCATGGTCTAACCACTTTGTGAGAAAAATAGAAAGCCCTCTTTCTTGTGCTAAGTTTGCCTCTCATCAGTTGAAGTGGGTGATCTTTAGTATTTACTAATGTTTGCTTAAAATCTAAACTAGTTTCTAACATCAAATTGATATCATGAACAATATCCCAAGTAAATAAAAGGTCTTCTCTAAATCATCGTTGTTTTAAGGACATTAAATTCAATTTGGATAACCTTTCCTCATATGAGAGGGATTTGTCAGAAACAACTGTTTTAGTAACTCTTCTTTGAATTTTCTCAATTCTGTTTGTATCCTTCAGTTTATGGGGGGACCATAACTGGGAAACATAATCAAAACACAGTCTAACATATGCTCAGTACAGGGAAGAAGTATATCTGGGTCTCTAGAATTAATATTATATTTAATTGCCCACCAAATTCTATTTGCTTTGTTAATTGTGTTAGTGATGTGATTGTTAGAAGTCCAAATTTGAATCAATAATAATGTCGAGATCCTGTTCATCAGTTCTATTAGACAGTACATTATTGTACAGATAATATTGAACCATGGGATTATTTTTTTCCAAAATGTAAAACTGAACATGTTGATGTATTGAACATCAGGTTCCATTTTCTGGACCAAGCCTCTAAAATATGTAGATCATTTTGAATAATTGTATTCTTCTAATGATCTGCAAATGTTAGTGATTTTACAATCATCTGCATATTTAATGATGTTGCATTGCACATCGTATGATAAATCTGCTATATAAATTTGAAAAATAACAGGAGCCAGGATGGATCCCAGAGGGACTCCACTCCTGACCAATTTCCAGGTGGACTTATGTCCATCCACAACCACTCTCTGTCTTCTATCCTTTGACCAGTCTGGTATCCAATATATGAATAGGGATTGATTTTACAACTCTGCATTTTTTGAATTAACGCCCAATGTGGAACTGAATCAAAGGCATTTTTAAAGTCCAAAAGGTCTACATTACAGGAAATTTTTTTGTTGTCAAATGTATCACTGATGAAATCATAAAAGTCTACCAAGTTTGTTGATACAGAATGACCTTTAATAAAACCATGTTGGTTAGAATCAACGGTTTGTTTTTGATAATTCTCTTGAGTATTTTACAAAAATAGAAATGAGACTAATAGGACTATAGTTCTCATGAAAACCACTTTCACTTTTTTAAATAGAGGAATTACATTGGCCTACTTCAACTCAGATGGTACATTTACCTGATGTTAAGCTTTTCTCAAATAAGATCTTAAGAGGCAAACACAAATGCTCTTTCATTATAAGAATCATACCACCTGGTATGCCATCCGAGCTAGAGAGGACCCTTTTTGATGTTATTAAGTATGTCTTTAATGGTATCCAATGAGATGTCCATGCTATCCTGACTAGGAATCTTATCTATACTGATACCTTTTGTTGAATTACTGAAAGATTTACAGAAATGCAAATTAAGTGCATCTGCCACTTCCTTTGGGTGTGTAATATCTATGCCATTTATAATTAATGGTCTAACTTTGCATTCCTGTTTTTTTGATTGAGTTTACATAACTGCATAGAATTTTGTTATTTCCTTTTTGAGCTTGTGCAGTAATATGTTTCCCAGTGTCTAATTTAGCCTTTTTAATTTCATTTTTGGATATTTTTGAAAGTTTTTAAATTAAGACAGTGCCTTTGCACGTTTATTTACTGAATATTTCTTAAATAATCTATTTTCCTTTTTAATAAGTTTCAATAAACTTTTTGATAATCATTTGGGATGACCATTTCATTTACTTCTTAATTTTGGGAATAACTTAAGTGGCTGCTTCTAAAATAATGTTTTTAAATGATTTCCACATATCATCAGTGTCCTTGTCTTGAAAATGATTACTCCAATTTATATTGGCTAAATAATTATTTAAAGCATTTTTGTCTGCCTTATAAAATGCAAATACTTTAGTTAGCTTTTCGGAGTGATAAAATGAAAAAACAAGTTTAAAAACAACAGTGTGATGATCACTGTTACCTAATGGAGATGAGACAATGCAGTTAGTAATACCTAAAGGTTCACTATCTAGTACGATATCTAGAATATTGGATCTTCACATAATTCCAAGAAAATCTTTGAAACTTTGGGAGGAAGCTGATTTATTTTCCTAATCTGTATCATTTAAGTTCAGATCTCCCATGAATATGTTACCTAAATTGAATGCAACTGCCATTTCTGACATAATCTCATTTAATGCTTGCCTCTGCGAATCAGGAGCCATATAGCAGATGACTAGTATGAAATTTCTGTCACTTTGATTTTTTTTATCCTCAGCCATAGTGACTCGATAGAACTTGATTCTGATTTAATTTTATTAGAAATATTATTAACAATTAAGGCATAATTTACAAACAGGGCTATTCCCCACCCCTCCTATTTTCTCTGCTCAAATGAAACAGGGTGTACCCTTTTATAGATTTTGTCCAAACTGGATCTTCAGGCCACCAAGTTTAAGTGATACCAATTATATCAGGGTGATCTGATTTTATTCTTACAACCAACTCATCAAATTTATTTCCTAAGCTATGAGTATTTAATAGCTGAATATTTTTATCACCCTTAGTTGTTTGTTTAAAAGAGAGTTTACCTAAGCTTATTTCACCCCCATTCAATTAGTTTAAACTAGCAGATGGAACATGGTTTTGAAATTGCTGGCCAAGTTCAATCACTCCAGGTTTGTTTAAAAGTAAACCATCTCTAGCAAATAATTTGTGGTTTTATTGAAGTTATCCCAATGATTAATAAAAGTAAAATTTTTGATTTGCACCAGTTGAGCAATCTTGCATTGATCTGCTCAATTGTACTGTTCTTTTCTTGCCTTGCATATGGAATTGGAAGTATACCAGAAATAAAAACATAAACACTTTTTTTTTGGTAGTTTTTCCTAGCTGTATGATGTCCAAACAAATGTCTTGTTCATGTGAGTAACCCACATTATTTATACCCACATGAAGGATAACATTTGATGGCTGAGTCACTAAAACATCAGCTATTGCTACAATATCCTCAATGTTTGCTCCAGGAAATCAATGAACTATAGAGTGATCATTATCATTGTTACCATGGTGTGATCTTACATACTTAACAATTGAATCTCGGGGAGTCACATGATGCAGAGTGTCTGGTAGCTGCCTTTTCCTGGGCTCCTACCTATCACCTAATTAATCGCCTCGTTTGCTTATTTTACTGCAACCTTTTAAAGGTTATCAGCTCTACTGCTACTTAGATTCGCTAGAGGTGTTTTTGGACCAAAAGACACAGCGATAGAGGGACCTTTCAAGCGATAAAGAGAGGAAATGGGCGACATGAAACCAGCTGGAGTAGGCACACTCCGACCCACGATACCAGAAAAAAGTGCCAAGAAGGCCAGAAACACTAATTCGGGGCAGACATCCAAGCAAACACCTCCCAATAACCCAAACAATCTACTAACTGAAGATCACTTTCTTCAGGAGCTCCTGCCCTTTTGGGAAACTCTTCAAGAGATATCTAGTGAGGTGAAATCGATCAGGAGCGATTTCGCTGCTCTTTCACGGAGGGTGGGCGATATGGAGGCAAGAGCTTCTTCACTCGAGGGCTGGAAAGGCAGAATCGACCCAGAAATAATTAAACTTCGACAACAAATACAAAAACTACAGCTGAAAACAGAGGATTTAGAGGGCAGAAGTAGACGGAACAATGTTCTGATTCTGGGTTTACCCGAGTCAGAGGAAGGTGGAGATATCATTCAATTTGTGCAGCAGCTACTTAATAAGATTGTTGGCCCCTCTCCTCTTAAGCAGCAATACCACATTGAGAGGGCACACCGTTCTCTAAAGCCCAAGCCTCAGCCTAATGCCCCCCCGACCGATCATCATCAGGTTCCTTAGTTTCATCGAGAAGCAACATGTGATGTTGAAAGTAAAGGAGCTAAAGACAATCTATTGGGAGAAAAACAAGGTTAGAATTACACAAGACCTCCCGTATGAAACCCGCCAAAGGAGAACAGCTTTTCACCCCATAGTGAAGAAACTAATCGCCGCCGGGATCAAGTTCAGGATGAACTACCCTGCCAGACTAATGGTTTCCCTGGATGGTGTCTGGCACTCCTACGAAAATCCAGAACAAGCGTTGCCTGATCTCTCTATAAAACTCCCAAACCTTTTCAAAGGGGACTGACTCTTTTATTTTATCTTGTACTAATTTTACTACTGGCAGTTGTCTTTGCCTTAAACTGTGTTGACTTAATGTTTCTTCGAATATGATATCTCTTTACCCTTATATTGGTTGTTCTCTTACCTGGGAGATATTCGGGGAGAAGTGCTGGGGTATGGGGTGGTGGGAGGTGAGGTTGTAGGTCCCATGGCCTATGAGGCCTGGTCCAGATTCTGGAGCCTTGAATTTGAGCCATTAGCTTGGGGTACGGGAACCAAACATGAAGGATGCGGTTTCTGAAGTTCCATTTCGAGGTAGGACCGTTTTGGTCCGCCCACACGCTTTCCGCCGGGGACTTCCTTGTCAGGTGGTTTCTCCAGGGCAGCTGTGGGGGAGTAGCCAGAATGCACCGAATAAATAACAAAGGCTGGAATCTCATTACCGGGGTAATTTGTGCTGCAGGGGGGGTTTTGTTCTGTGACCTCCTGTCTGGTACGTGACGGATTAGAATGGGATTAGGAGGTAAGGCCTTCACAGGCAACTCTCTTAACGTAGTAAGCTTAGATATGGGCCAATAAATAAAGGGCAACAGAAGAAAGCGGGGCGAGATAATGCAAGGCTAATTCTGGTTAAGGGTGGTGGGGGGCTCGGGGAGGGAGATAGGCTCTGGGGGATTCTGTCTTGCGGCCTTATTAGGGACTTTTTGGTATCTAGGTCCAACATATGTAGGGTGACTAATTTGAATTCTTATTGCTGTATATACAAGTTAGGGGGTGTCCCCTTTGTTCGGAAGAAACTTTGGTTCCAAAGGGGCTTATTATGGATCAAGGTACCTTTGGGGGGGGTTCCCGATAACGTGTCGAAGCTGGGTAGTATTCAGTTTTCTGGTAGTATGGGGACCCAATGTACATAGTTTGGGGAGAATCTTGGAGGTGGGGGAGCAAGTTTATGGGTGGGGGAGGTAGACACTATCTTTCATGTTGGATATATAAATCAGTTATAATTCTGGATGCAGTTATTGGATATGTAGATTCGATTTTGTAAGGATATTCTTCTTTGTTATGATTTACTTGTTCGGGAAGGGGGGTGCAGGGGGGGTGGGCGGAAGGTGCCACCACTCAGGGGATTGAACTGCAATGCCATGGTGAGTAATTTGCCCAAGTTGTTTTTCTTTATTGTCGTTAAATGGCTTTAGGCCACATTAAAATTGCTACCTGGAATGTCAGGGGTATTAGAGAGGTAAACAAAAAAAGACAAATACTACTAAATTGTTCTCTGGTAGGTACGGACATTCTTTTTTTGCAGGAAACTCACATTCTAGTCTCAGAAGCTAAAATGTTACAATGCCACAGTTTTTCCCAGGTTTTGTTTCTGAAGGGTCTACAGTTAGTAAAGGTGGCTGTTATGATAAGGCGAAATGTACCATTTGTGCGGAGAAGTGCACTAAGGACCCAGAGGGCAGATTTGTATTAGTCAAAGGATTACTCAATAACATGGATGTGGTTCTGGGAGCTATATATTGTCCAGTTGGTGGGGATCCTAATTTCCTTATGCAGCTAACAGCTAGATTAAGTGAACTTTTATAGCGGTATTCATATTAGGGGGACGAACATTGCTCCCTATGAGCTCTAGACAGAACCTACAGACCCTAAAATCCCCAACGCCCACCCAAATGGCGCTCAATGACTTCTGTAATTTATTGGGTCTGGGAGACCCTTGGAGAATATTAAATCCTTCTAGTCGTAGTTACACTCATTACTCTCCAATTCATAAATCCTGGTCAAGATTGGATTACATTTTGGTGAGCACTGCATTTCTAGCCAATATTTCCCTTACTGGTATAGAGCCGATTGTTATTTTGGATCATTCAATGGCATGGATCAAGTTATCACCCAGTCCTCCGGGGCAAAGGGATACCTCTTGGAAGCTCAATACACAGCTTCTGAAGGACGAGCACACTGTCTCTCATTTCAAGTCTTTGATCTCGTCCTTTCTCAACATCAATCAGGGTTCAATTTCCAGAGATGATCTAATTTGGTGCTCGCTAAAATGTTTTCTTAGGGGAGAATTTATAAAAGTAGCTTCTAGAAGGAAGAGGTTGAGGGAAGAGAAAATTACCTCGTTGGCTAACCAGATTAAAAAGGCTGAAGGTGTCCTTTCCTCCTCTAACTCTCAAATAGATTCAGAGAATTTATGTAGACTCAGAAATGAGTATGAAGACCTGATCAAGGAAAAAACGGAATATGCTATTTTAAAATCTAAAACGAGATACCTTGACCAGGGGGAGAAACCTGGGAGATTACTTGCACTCAGGTTAAGGGAGGTAGAAGGTTCCAGATTAATTCCTGCCTTAATGGCGAAGGACGGCTCAATTAAAACTGCCCCAAGGGACATAGCCAAGGTTTTTGAAGCCTTTTACACAGATTTGTATGGTAACAGGGCTTCCTCACCATCAATATCAGATGCAGAAGCTTTTCTGGAGGGTGTACCCCTTCCAAGATTGCATGCACGTCAGTGTGATTTACTTTCATCTCCTATCACTTTAAGTGAGGTGGAGGATGTTATTAAAAACCTACCCCTGGACAAATCCCCTGGACCTGACGGCCTTCCTCCTAATTTCTACAAAACCTTCTGCAAAGAGATTGCTCCTGCTCTCCTTAAACTATTTAACTATATTCTTTCTTCGGACCATTGGACCCTTCTTTGCTGGAAGCAATTATAATTTTAATCCTAAGCTAGATAAGCCTAATTTGGATCCAGCTAACTATAGGCCAATCTCACTACTTAATTATGATATTAAAATTTTAACTAAAATTCTTTCCTTGAGAACTAAACAAGTCTGGCAGGGTCTGCTGAGTCACGAACAGGTAGGATTTGTCCAGGGGACGTCAGCTATGGACCATATGCGTATACTTACTCATATTTCTCGTGCAGCTCAGGAGTCCCAGTTCCCTATGGCTTTAGTTGCCTTAGACACTGAGAAGGTCTTTGATCGTGTCAGCTGGGAGTTCCTGTGGTCTACCCTAAACAAAATGGGCTTTCTAGGAAGTTTATTCACTGGTTAAAGGCGATATATGGCTCGCCTTCCGCTAAGGTTTATTGTAATGGGGTGTTCTCATCTCACTTTTCCCTGCATTCTGGCACTCAACAGGGATGTCCATTGTCCCTACTTATTTAATTTATATCTGGAGCCCTGTTGATTCGTATCAAAATGTCACCCAAGATCTCGGGTGTGTCATTGCTCAACGAGGCATGGACCCTATCCGTGTTTGCTGGCGATATTCTTTTACACCTCTCAAACCCTGAATCTTCCTTACGGAGGTACTCAAGGTGTTAACCAATTTGGTAAAGCAACCAACTATAGGTTGAACCTATCCAAATCAGTGATATTTCCACTCAATTCACTCTTGCTCCAGGCTAATATATCTCAATTTGGTATGAAATGGGCCTCGAACCACCTCAAATATCTGGCATTCATCTGGCCGGGATGAGGAGATGATTAAAAACTTAATCTGGATGATTTGTTGGATAGAATCCAAAAGGACCTTAACAGATGGGACAGTCTTCCCCTTGCTGTGGAGGCGATCAGCATAATCAAAATGAGCGTACTTCCACGAATCTTTTATCCTGAACCTTCTCAACATATGGCTTCCTAAGTCCTTTTTCCAGAAAATACACTCAATGGTGTCCAAGTTTATTTGGGGTGGTAAGCAACCAAGAAGATCTTTCCTTAAACTCTGCTTGCCTAAAGATAGGGGAGGCCTGTGTTTGCCTAATTTTGGGTTTTACTACTGGGCCAGTCATTTAGCTAAACTGGGTAGGTGGATTTGCCCTCCAAATGAATATTATATGCCAAGGTGGTTAGAGTTAGAGCTTAAATTATTGGAGGAACACAATATAGATCCTCACCATATTTTTATTATAGTTACTCTGCCCTACCAGAGGATATCCAGTAACTCAGTAATAGGGTTGTCCATTAAAATCCTAACTCAATACTGGAATTTCTTTAAAATCCGTATACCAAGGATTTGGCCCAACCACTAGTCCTTAACCCTAATATTAAAATTGGTGGTCACATGCTGTCGTTGACCTGGCTCCCACAAATTCAGGACTGCTCAGTGGAAGATCTCTATGTTCAGGGATCCCTTGGCTCTTCTGGTGAACTACTAATAAAACTAAATATTCCTCCCCAGAATATCTTCAAGATGTACCAATTGAGACACCTGGTAGGTAAAAATTTTGGGTTGGTGAGTTCATCCTCTAGAATTAGGCCTTTTCTGGAGCAACTCAGGACTTGCATCACAAATCCCACAGCATAACTCGGCTATACAATTATTTCTTGCTTACAAAATTCCTTGATTCCTAGCTGGCTCCAATGTGCCTCCATTGTCTCTGAACCCTCCATGTCTTGGAGCCAAGTTTGGCGTGATGTGTACAAATACCTTACTTTAGACAGGAATAAACATACAGTTTTACATTCTAAATAATATGTATTGCACACCGACAAAGCTGGCTAAATTTGACAGATCAAAATCTGTTAGCTGCATAAGGTGTGGCATGGGGTGGGGAATCTACTACATATATTTTGGTCCCTCGTTAAAGTTGCCCCATTATGGCATACAATTAGTAACAGTCTAGATCCAATTTTGTGTCTGGAGGAACTATTCACAGCCGAGTTTGTGTAATTGGCCTGTATTTGAACATTAGGATTAAAGAACGGAAATTTCACATGGCCATAATCTCAATGGCGGTTAAAAGATTAGTTCTCTGACACTGGGCTAGACCAGGTGGCTATTTCCTATAATGAGTGGCTGGAGGAAATCTCCTTATGTTTCAAGATGGAAAGATTAATAGCCAGTTCCAGACATGCTATGCCTTTTCATAAAAAATGGGGCAAGTTATATGCTTTGTACCTTCATTGAATTTTTTCTTGGAAGCCTCTGACTGGTTCATTATGAGATGTCTCTATGTAGCTAACTGATCTCTACTGCATATTGATCCATGGCACAGGATAACTGCTCTTCAGGTTTAACCTGGAGTTGGAGGTGGCACCTTCTGGGGAGGGTGGGTAGGGTGGGCTTGTATATTTTGATACATGTTCTTGCCATGTTTCTGTACAGTGATGTGGTTTGTGCTGTTCTGCGCTGGTATCTGTATTTCATACTCTTTAATATGTCAAATCAATAAAACATTGAATTTCAAAAAAAACAAAAAAAAAAAACAATTTAATCTCCAATAATAACAGTGGGCAAGGTCACAGCAGTGTCACCATTTTCATGTGTAGGTTCTAACTGCTCAGTTATCAATGGATCAAATCTATTGCTCATTTCCAAAGATGTACTTTGTACATAGAAGCATAGAAATTTAAAATTTGACGGCAGATAAGGACCATATCCTGCTCTTCTCTTTTTTCTAAATTTACATTTTGGGATGGATTTGCACCCTTCTTTTGTTTCTATATCAGAACAAAGCTCTCTGCCTCTTTTATTATTGATAACGACTGCTTGATTACTGGAGGCCAAGGGAACTGAAGGCATATGAAAATGTTTTTTACCTCCTGCAACTAGGTTAGGTTGCATGACAGTGTCCATGCCATCTTCTGAAGATGTAGTTTTATAAATACAATCTTAAGCTTGATTTGCTTTTTTTGTATCAATTACTTTGTTCATGGGAATTGGAAGACTTCTGACCATGCTGTCTACGTAATATTCTAAATCCCTAATCTCTTTAGCTACTTGTAACTCTTTAGATAAACTGACAAATCCCTCCTTTAATGCTGCTACTTCTGCACAGTACGGATAGTTTGAGACTGCAGCAATATTGTGAGCACTGGAAACCATATCCATTATGTGGCTGCAAGAACTACAGATCAGCAGAACGTGCCCTGTGTTAAGGGTCAGCACCCTATTTACTACTGCGCTAGCCATTAGATTTGCACCAAGCTATCTATTCTTACTACAATAAAGTACCTAGATATGCTTACCTGATTATCCATTAGCATGCAATCTGTCCTGCCAGACCTGCTGACCACACTAGACATGTTTGACACATGTGCAGAGATGTGCGTGTGTCTCTGAGCACATCTCTGCAAGTTTTAAGATTTTTGCATTATCTGGATCTTGCAATCTACACATCCATATGTAACGAAACTTGCCAAGTCAAAAGATCTATTAAACGAGACAGCAAATGCCACATTTTGTAAAAATCCATGGAATGATTGGACAGTTATTTAAGTGGAAAATTTGAGATTTAACACTAAAATGCCTACTCAACCCTAAATATAGGGCATGACCGTGCTCCTATGATATACCCAAATTGACTGCAATTATTAGATGAGGAAGCCTGCAGGATATATCCAAAAACTGCAATGTCTGGTGTGGGGGGGGGCGAGCATGGTCAAATTGATCAAATGTAAATTACAAAACACAAGTGATAGAAAATAATTGGTCATTCATGCAAGAGTGTGTGCGTGGTTTGGGACCCATGATGTTTTCTACAACACCAAGTAGGCAAGAAAAAAAAATAACATCTCAAGTCAACAGAGCAGAAGGGATGGCTGGGGCTCCATCACATATCCAGCCTATACTGCCTGTCTCCCACCAAAAAGCATGTGCAGATTCAGGGAAGGGTTGCACTCTACTGTGTCTTTTTCCTGTTCAGTTCGTTAGTCTCTCTCTCTCTCTCTCTCTCTCTCTGGCTAATGTTTGATATACTGCTTCCTTTCACTACAAAGCCCCAAGAGCTGCACACACTGGACTGGATTAGCAAACATTTTGGGACTAAATCCCACATGGCAACTCCAGTTGCTGATCCAGATCTCTGCCATTGTGAAGGTTGTGATTCACATCCACAGCAGCTGCCAAAGATGTTATGGCTGGTCTCACTGGCCATAACATTTTTATTTGCAGCTGCAGGAATTTCCATGGCAATACCACTTACAAGCTGCTGTAAACTGGGGAAGCAGTCATAAACCAGCTCCATTTTTGAGAATACCGTAGCTATGAGAGAAACTGTGATTCCACAAGTAGCAAACCCCTTGTATCAAGTTGTTCCCATAGCTGCAGAATATTAAAGAGTTTTGTGAAACCAGCTCTCTGTTTTGGTTCTATGTGATAACGATGAGCACAAAAGGACAAGAACAAAAATGGTGAAGGGAAAACAGTGAAACATAGAAACATAGACTTTGACAGCAGATAAGGACCGTTTGGCCCACCTAGTCTGCCCATTTCCCTACCTACAGGATAAGCTGCAGATCCTAGTTAACCAACAGCCTATTTCTTCCTACCCCAACAAAATTGCCTTATGTCTGTCCCATGCATTCTTGAATTCTCCCACAGTTTTAGACCCCACAACCTCCTCAGGAAGGCTGTTCCATGTGTCCACCACCCTCTCTGTGAAAAAAATACTTCCTCACATTGCCCCTGAATCACCCCCCATCTTCAGATTGTGTCCCCTTGTTCTTGCACATCTCATTTTCTCAAAGATGCTACTCTCTTGGACTTTGTTGATTCTGCTGAGGTACTTAAAAGTTTCTATCATGTCACCCCAAGGGTATATATATTAAGCTCCTTTAGTCTCTCCTCGTATGGTGTCTCTTGCAGAGTCATTAAAAGTTTCTGTCATTTGGGTGGGATCATTAATTATACAGTTGTTAGAGGATGAGATTAGTCCAATACTATCATCCTGTTTTTAGGGAATTGATATAACTGTAAAGAGTTTGTTGTCACCCATTTTGTAGTGTTTTTAGCAAGGAGAATTCCATATTACTTTTGGATTTTTAATAGCTGTTTTACTTTCCTTCTGCCAGTGAACACATTTGTGCCAGTGTTCCTGTGATCTGGTTTTAAGGAAGGTTTTATATGCAGTGTTTTTCTATTTAAGTGTGGCTACATAGGTGACTGGCAAAAACCAGCGATTGCCAAAATGGCACCAACAATGCCACAATGATTTTTTTGTGGGAAGTTTTGCCACCTGCACACCCATCCCACACTCCCCCCTTACTAAATATAACAAACTCTGGGGGGACACAACT
Source organism: Neoceratodus forsteri (assembly GCA_016271365.2). NCBI lineage: Eukaryota > Metazoa > Chordata > Ceratodontiformes > Ceratodontidae > Neoceratodus > Neoceratodus forsteri. The sequence continues at coordinate 536,640,994 of CM028137.1, read as the reverse complement.
TGGGGGGAAGCTGTAGGTCACTGTTTTGATGATCACTGTTTTTTGCCATTTGCCCTATGTGCCTGCACTCTTTTGCTTCACAATTTTCTTCCTCACCCTTTTTGCAATCTCCATCTTCATGGGATATCCTCTGTTTCCTACATTGAAATGACATGAAAATATAGACAAAGGTTTTTGCTTAAAAGATACATTTTTTTTAAAAGAGGGATCTAAAAAATAATACTAATACAATTCCCCATACTCAAATAAACTAAAAATAGGTCTACAATTTGTCAGATTAAATCCAAACTTTTTGGAAATAAATCAGAGTTGGAATCAGAACCTGGTCACAGTTGCCCCCACATCACTAGTCCTATGTTACCATTATTGCCGTGATACTATAGGAGGCAGTATGGTGCAGTGGTTTAAGGCTCTGAGCTACAAATCTGGAGACCTGGGTTTGAATCCCACAGCCCCCACTTGCATACTGTGTGACCCTGAGCAAGTCACTTAACTTCTGTGCTCCCAGGTTGCACCTGTAAACAAGCTTTCAGCTATAGTGTGTCTCACCTGGTTAAATAATTGGAAAACTATGCATGAGGTAATGCATATTCATAGCCAATGGATATGAATATTCATTAGTGCATGCCCAGTATCAACCTCCACTTTTGAAGCTCCTTTAAAATAGTTATTAGCCCCATTTCAGAAAAGTAACTCATTTCCTGAGTTCAGCTTTCTTTCTAGTATCCAGTGATATATTTAGCTGAACTCAGGTACAACACTGTACGTAAACCATTCACTGGCAGCCCTCCCTCCTCAGCTAGGAAGTCTCAGACTCACAGCTGGCCAGTAAGATGAAGAAAACACCAGCAGAGCCACAAGATCAGTGTTATCCTCTGTAGTGTAGAGGCAACAGGTAGCAGTACAGAGGGAGCAGAGGGAACTATTTGGAACTGCTATGATCTATGTGCTGCTCTGTGTAAAGGGGCTATGGATACAAAACCCTGCACCATTTAAGTCCCCTCCCACTGCAGAGTCTCACAGGAACTGAAATGGATCAGCTAACAACTCTTCAAACGTGTTTACACTTGTCCTCTGACAGTGAATCAGCAACTGTACACCACTCACATTGGTGCAAAAACCTGTGTAAAACAGGCCTGAGAACTGCTGGATAGGTGCAATAATCTATCAAGAAGTCCTTTTACTGAAGGAGTTTGAACAACTGTATACTTAAAATACTTTAGCGTTCTTTAATAGTTGGAGAAATCATTTGCTTATTATATCAGTGCCCCAGGGATCAAGACTTTCTAGATATAGTACACCTAAAAAGGCCAAAGTATTTTGGAAATCACATTCATTTTGATTATGCCAGCTGTGCATACAGCTAATGGATCTCATCCCTTTACATCACAGTCTTTTATATTATTAGGCAGCAGCTAATGTTACCAAAATTTATATTTTTTTTAAATGAAGGACACCTAAATATGTAATTTTGCAAGGAGGGTATTCATAGTGAGAGATCTCATTTTCCATTATACAGCATCACTAACGTCACATTAACCTCATGCACTAAAAGAGAAACTGTTGATGTATTTGATCATTTGAAACTAAATTTACATTTAAAGGGAACACTGATACATTACTTTTTGCATGATTTTTATATCTTGTCTACATCCCTTGATGCCTGTCTGGGACCATATAAGCTCTGGTAATAGTTTTCTGAAGGTAAACAGTAGATGAGATGAGGTCATCAGTGATGTCAGGCTCGATTTTATAGGGATTTCTGTAAATATACCAATTTGTCATTACTGATGCTCTAGTATTGTTGTGTACAGTAATCCCTTAACCCACTTATTAAAGTCTCCATCAAGTCCAAAATGTTCCAGAGTACAATAAGAGGTAAAGCTTCATTACCCACATTCAAGCGCAAATTTTTTCTGTATCTAGAATAAGGTTCCTAGCATTAAGTGTGTTAATTCTTGGAAAAAAACTGATCATTTTGGATAGTTCCTCTGGGTATTCTAAGAATGACAGTGTTTTATAAAACCCATCTGGCCTTGATTACCAAGTGAGGACAGCACCAGTTCCAGTCTTTTGTGAGTATTTTGGCCAAATATTTTCAATGCTCAATTTAACAGTTAAATGGGTCGTTACAATTAGTATGTCTCTTATGGGTTATCATTTTATTAAATGTATGTGAGACTGTGTGTAGACCAGGCTCCTGTAGCTGGAACTTATAACATATCTTTATCAGATGCTCTTCAATTAATTGCCAAGTTTTTTTTTTAATGGAGACATATTCTTCTGGTTCATGACTCTTGTAAGAAGAAAAGTCTCTAATAAGAAAGAGAACCTTGTCCTTTTTAATCTTTCACCTAATTCATTGCTTGTATTCATGAAGGCCCTTGGGTGTGTGATCTTATTCAGGAAATATTCAGTTGCATTTTAGTCAACCTGCTGTTCTGATGAGTAGCATTTACAGCTGTAATCCCTAAAAAATGTGTTGCTAGGAATACTTTTATGCACTTGGGTCCTATTTAGCTTGCAGTAAATGGGATTTATTTCAAGAGATTCTTGGACTAAGCAGGCAAGTCCAAAGTTTCCATTTGACTTGATTTTCCTTGTACTTTGATCTTTTGTATTGCCTGGCAAGAAGAATAAACTTTTCCACCTGCTGGTTTAATGGCATGCTCCAGGCAGATAAGGAAACATCACAGTATGCATTGGAGGGTAGTGAAATACCCTACACTATATGTTACCTGCAGGTACATTTGCAATACCCTACAAATACCATAATGCATAACAGATAGTTGGTTAGGATACAGTAGTTACTACTTTGATCATTCTGCTACCCTATTGCCCAACCCTGACCATAACAACAATCTCTAGCCTAAGCCTATACGGCTGTGATGAGCTGCCAAGTGATCAAAGTTACACATGAGCATAGAAATTATTGAATGACAGGTGTAACTTGACCATTTTTTTGAGATGTTACACTAATCTTTCGACATGGCTTTTTTGAGACCCTTCCTCATGAAGAGTGCCAGTGTCAATTTGTTCACTTGTCCAGAAAGGTAATTTAACAGAGTGACTGTGCCATTCTGTGCCACAAGTGCGAAAACACATTTTGGGCAGGATGTGAAAAATGACAGCTGTACTGTTAAAAAGGAGATGTGCAAAAATGGCAATGTTGAAAATCTGGAGTGAAAATATTAAAAAGTGACAAAGTTAGGAGTGTGCGTTGAAATTGCACAATGCATGCTCGTAATGCAGTCATTTGTTTTTTGATTTTTTCACCAAATTTGCTAACACGGACTTTTGGACCCCACCTCATGAAGAGTTGCTGTCATTTTGTGTCGGTCCCAAAAGGTGATTCTGCTCAGTGTGAAGAAATCACCTTTCAGGACAGAGTAACAAAATGGCAGTGTACTATTCTCAGTGAGGATCCCAAAACTATGTTGAAAATTGAGGCCAAAACGAAAAAATGGCTGATTTATCAACTTTAATTGAAAACCCCATTGAATGCCATTATAGCACACTTACCTTTGATTCTTCAGTTTGCGGGTTGGCTTTGAAGAGTGCAGCAGGCGTGTCCTGGTCCAGCTTAGGTGACAGTACCGGCCTCCAGAGGTAAGTATGGGGTTGGGGGGTTGCGGGAGGTGGGTGCTCAGTGGGATGATGGGGCTGGGAGGGGGACTGGGGCAGCGACAAGGGACCATTTTCTTTTACAGGTTAAAAACATGTTGGGGAAGGTTTTCTTTATTTACAGGAAATGCATTTGGGCACACTGAGGTGGGCTCCCAGTGTGCCACATGAGTTGGGGTGGGTACATGATGCCAACACAGGGATTAGGCACCCTGATGTTAGCAGGGAGAAGAAAAACAATCATTTGGGCACATTGGGGTGGGCTCCCAGTGTGTCACATGAGTTAGGAAGGCTACCTAATGTTAACATGAGATTTTGGACCCTGATGTTGGTCTTGAGGACAGGGAGCTAGGAGAACAGCAGCAGTTGTAGAGTTTCTTTCATGCATGTGCTTGTGGTGGCAACATGATTGCACATGCATAGCACTCACCATGCACAGCTGCAGTGAATGGCATTTGCCATTCACAAGAAAGAAGAAGAATCAGCATTTATATAGCACTTTTCATACACAGTGTGTACCAAAATGCTTTACAAGCAATGCTAGACTGATAGTGAAGTGACTGAATGTGTAGTGGCAGCCATATCACACATCATCACCCACAACATGGCAGTGCCAGTGGAACTATGCATGTGTGCAAGTCGTGCTTGTGTAGTTCTTGCCCTGGAATGTGGAAGTAACAGCCAAAATAGTGTGGCTGTTATTCCATCGCGGCCAATCATGGTGGAGTGTTTCAAGCTCCATTGGACTTTTGGAAGGACACTTCCAAAAGTCCAGTAGACGGTTGTATGATAGGCCATTTTTGTAAGCTACAATTGATCCCAAAACAACTATAGGCTTGACCCACAGCTTTAAAAAGGTGGAAGTCTTTCTTTTTGACTACTCAAACAAAGGCAACTACTCACAAGGTGCTGTCTTGAGTTAAATATGATTGGCACAGCTGCTGTAAGCAAGCCTGCCACTGGTTCCAAAATTCAGCCTTTGGTATTGTGGCTGTATCAGGTTTTCTCCTATAGGGCCACCCTTATATACAGTGACTTTATTAATGTGATATTGCCAGCCTGAGCATCCCCAGTAGTCAGCGAGACAGTGAGCCATACACAGTTAAATAAGTCATTTGTCTATTGGGCCAATGCATGAGTCAGGCAGGTACGAGGAGCATGGCAACTCTGAGTGAGCTTCCTGCTATTTCCAAAAAATATACCCACGGTGGGCATTGCTGAGGCAGGTAGGAGAAGTGCAGCTGCTCTGAGTTAGCCTCATGCTGTTTCCAAATGTTATACCCATGGTGAGAATTTCTGAGGCAGGTAGGGTAGGTGCAGCTGCTCTGAGTGAGCCTCCTGCTGTTTCCAAAAATTATACCCCTGGTAGGCATTGCTAAGGCAGGTTCAACAGGTGTAGCTGTCTTTGAGTAAGCCTGCTGTTGTTTCCAAACATTATACCAATAGCAGGTATTGCTGAGGCTTGTAGGACAGGCCCAGCTGCTCTGGTGAGTCTGATGCTGCTCAAATATTTATACCTATAGCAGGTATTGATGAGTCATGCAGGACAAGCACAGATGCTCTGAATGAGCCTGCTTCTGTTTCAAAAATTATATCCATGGTGGGCATTGCTGAGTCAGGTGGGAGAAATGCAACCACTCCAAGTGAGTCTGCTGCTGTTTCCAAAAAGTATACACATGATGAGCATTACTGAATCATTAAACATCAAACATTGATGCTTGACAAGATTAAGAGCAGTGAACAAATGTGGCTGGCAAGGTGGCAGTAGTGATGGCCAATGTTATCAGTCGTGATGTGTTCAAGTAGAATGACAGCAACATTGAGTACAGTGATGCTAATGGAAACTGTTGTAACAATTCTGATATAATGCTTATAACATAAGATGCCTTTCAGAATTCGTGTAGGTCTCATATAGGGCCCTATTCATGAATGTGTGAAACTGCACACAGATGCTATATACAGTAAAGCAGGTGCATAGTTATCTGCCCCAGCTGGCCCAAAAAAACAAACGTGTGCCAGTCACAAAGACACATGTAGCAGGAGCTGAAGCAGAAGCATGACAAATAGATGTGTGCAGTGCTGTATAAAGGGACAGTGGGGCATCCCAAATATAGCATCCCCACCCCTTGACCCCACCATACATGGGCATGTGCAACTCCCAGTACAAGGAAATGAATACCATGATGGAGAAACATTGAACAGTGAGACATGGAGACAGTGTTGCTGTGACTGTGCCAATGTACTCCTTCAAGAGGCTGCATGCCCAGGCCTTGGACAGGCTAAGGGCCATGGAGGGCATATGCCACATGGCACCACCAGGGCCCAATTGCATTACGGTATTTTTAGGGTAGTTTGGAGGTACCCGCAGGTAATATTTAGGGTAGGGTATTTTACTGCTTGCCCATGCCTAGAAAAAAAACATTAGGGGTTGGGTACTCCAGAGTGTTGGTGAAGCAGTGGTGGGGTCTTCCTTGTGTGAAGAAAGGACATCACGTTTGACATTGTTCGGGGAATGGGGTGGGCATTAGAGGTGACAACCCCAAGGAAGACTCCACCATTGATATGCCAAGTCTCTGGAGACCCAAAATCCTAATGTTTTTTTCCTTTGCTGCTTAGTGAATATAGGTGGGGAGTTAGTGTTGGAAACCCTAAGACCACATTTCCTGACCTTTTTGGTGTTAAATTGAACCCTAAATGTACATTAACATAGTATTTTTACAAAGAATTTCATTTCTCTTTGAAATAGGAGAATCTATCCTCATTCACACAAGTCCCTTTGGGACCTCCTGTGAACAGATGCAGACAGGGAGGGACCTTTGAGCCCTGTGTCAGGAAAGACTCCATTTACCTACAGAAGTGCAGAGCTGTTGCAGGCCTATACTTTCATACAGTAATGGAAGTGATGAAGAATTCATGGGACTGTCTGGTGGGCTGCAGAGCGCAGAGGCCCTCTGGTCCCTGCACTTGCTTGTGGCCAGAGATACAGATGTACAAGGTGAACAGTCCATCTGTCAGCCAATGTACAGGCCCTCTGCAATGAATGGGTGCAGAAGTGCAGCAAGCATCCTATGACAAGAGAAGAGCTGTCTTTACTATATGATACCTAAGCCCTTGTAGGCAACCGTGCAGCTTTCATTCCCAGGCTGGGAGCAGTGTGTCACATAACAGTGCTATTGCAGCAACCTCATCCCATGTACCCATGTGCACTGAGCTTGCGCCCAAACTCGGCTCACTGCCACAGGATCAGAAAGCTTACCTGCTAGGGTGAAGACCGGCACTAGACACAAAGTTTCTTAATAATTATAATTTTTTCTTATTTTGACCAAAGATTTTTGAGATAGTAGTTTTATGAGTTCCCTTATAAACATGACATGTGGCATTTATAGTATGTTATCTGAAACATCATTTCACACAAGTGCAAAAACACATCTCACCCAGGAATTAGAAAAGGACATCTGCCATGTTTATGTGGTGGTATGCAAAAATGGCTATGTTGAAAGTTTGGAGTTAAAATATTGAAAATTAGTGAGGCAATGAATGAACATTGCAATATTGCAAAATCTGAACATTCACTCATAACTTGGTCATTTTACCATATTTGTACACCAAATTTTCAGCATAACCTTCTTATTATCCCGTCTTACCGACCCAGTAGGTGAAAATGTTTAAGTCCCTGCCAAAACATCATTCCAAACCACAGCTGTGAAAATAAGTTTTGGTGAGGATTTGAAAAATGACAGCTGTCACATTCATGAAGTGGTGTAAAAATGACTATGTTGAAAATCCTGGGTCAAAATATTGAAAATTACCAAAGTTATGAGTGAGTGTAGAAACATTGCAAAATACACTCATAATCTTGGCATTTTTACATATTTTGACCCTGAATTTTCAACATACTGTAGCCTTCTTATGACCCCACCTCATGAGCAAGTGTGAAGAAAATGTTCAAATTCTACCTGAAAATTGATTTTGCAAAGAGACTGTGAAATCAACTTTTGGACCAGATTTGCATAATTCCACTGCCGTCTGTCATGTGGGGGGTCCCAAAAAGACCATGTTGAAAATCTGAGGTAAAAATACATAAAAATCACAAAGCTATGAATCAAAGTTCAAAACTCCATTGCAACACATTAAACTGAATTTACATGATTTTCTCATGTCTCAGTTGCTTGTTTAAGCAGAAAGATATGACTTTGATCTGAGAATGGATCTATACTGTGGGGCATGTTCAGTTCAGTGAGGGTGTGTGGAGGGTGTGGAAGTGGTGTAGGGTGGTAGATGCTGAGTGGGAGGTTGGGTGGCATTGGTTCGGGGTGTGAGTGGGGCTCAGATCAGCAGGGTACCATTTTCTTGTTTACATGGTTTAAAAATTGAGGATGTGTTTTCCTTTATTTAAGGGGATATCCAACACTGGAATTGGGCACCCGCTGTTGGGCTCTTGTTTCGCGGCATTGGGGGTGAGCACCCCAGTGTCATCACATACATAATGTGAATGGGGTAGGTGACCTGGAAGGGGGTTGAGAGTAAAAATATGTAAAAGGTTAAGAAGGGTGAGCTGGCAACCTGAAGGAGAGGGGGAGAAAGAAACAGTACTGGAGGTGGGCACCTTAATCCACTTAAGAAAAAATTAAATTAGGTAGGTAGACAGTTGGACAGACAGACAGACTAACAGGCAGGAAGACAGACAGACAGACAGATAGATAGATAGATAGATAGATAGATAGATAGATAGATAGATAGATAGATAGATAGTTTGGCGACATATTTTTGACAAAGACTATGACAGGTATGTTGTGGTAGGTGAGCAGGGTGGAGACAGCCTCTCCTCCAGCAGTGTAGACCAGCACTCTGGCTGATGTTTTTAAAGGACAGAGCACGTCTCATAAAAAGGAACCCCTTAGCTGTCTAGAAAGCAATCTGCAAAAGAATATAGAACTCAACGTCTTTTATTTGTATGCCAGAAAAATTAGAAGGTGCAGCTGTGAATCAGAGAGGCAAATAAAGGAGGAGCACTGTAGATATGATATCACATACAATATCAGATAGCATATCACATACGGTCTCAGACATCAGGTACAGTTCTCAGGAACAGTTCTCTGTAATATACAGAGAACTGCTTCTGATTTTTGAAATTGTATCTGATATGGTACCTGATGACCAAAGAATCTTGCATAATGAATATGAGGAGGGCTGTGAAATAAAACAGACAAGCATGTTTTTAAATTAAAGCAAATAAACCAGGGCTTTGAGAGAGAGCTGAATTCAAGAGTCATTTCTGAACTTTATTTATTTATTTATTTGATGCATCAGAATTACAAACCTTTGAGTCAGAGACTCATTTTCAAAGCTCCACGTCAAAGTAACAGTGACAATCATAGACAGACTAATAACCATACAGATATGAGGCAATTTGATACAATCAATGCTGTTATGCGAGTACATGTAAAATATTGAAGCCTATACAGTGGGGTAGCTAAGAGTATATTTAAGTTTAGAGATTCACATACATCAAGGTAGCTAGGAGAAATAATAATTGATAACAGTACAGCATATATGCTGGGTACAAAGGGGAAGCAGCAGTCATAAGACAGACTTTGTCAGTGCGCTATGCCTTGCGAGCTGGGCTGCAGGCAAAGATAGGCAGGACAGCAGGCCACGTGTGACCACTGGAGCAAGAATACATGTGGAGGGCCTATTGCAGGCAGGTGCACTTCCGGGTGGCCAGGAGGTGGTCCTTTAGGGCCATTTTGAAAGGGCCAAGTTTTATGTGGTTGGTGACTGATGACAGCAGGGAGTTGAACCAGGTGGAAGCCTTGATGGGAAAGGATCTCTGGGCTAATGCTGTCCTTACTCTGGGAATAGTCAGTGCAGTCGTGGTGGCACTTCAGGTGTTCATGGCTGGGGTGGCGGGTGTCAGGGAGGCAGATAGTCCTGGGGAGGTCAGACCCAGCAGGGATTTTTTGACCATGAGGCAGGCCTGGTACTGTACCCTCTCATCAAAGTTAAGGAGCTGGGTGAGGGAGTACAGGGTGCATGTGTGTGTCATCTGGTCCACACCAATGACCAGCCTGCAGGCTTTGTTAATCATCACTTTTATTTTATTGACGGTTGTGGAATTGGCTTCAGCATATACCAGTAGTCCATAGTCAATCAGGGACATTACAGAGAAGGTGATAGTTAGTTTAGTGCTTCTGGTGGCAGACAGTCCTTGTGGCGATAAGTGAGCCATTTGCGTGCATTGGCAGCAGGCCTTAAGGAGTGCTGGCGTGCTTGTGGATAGTGAGGGCTGAGTCAAAGAGAACCCTAGATATTTATAGGAAGAGACCTGCTCTAGCGTGTAGGGTTGCCCAGATATGATTTGTAGCTGGGTATTTTTTAGCTTGCTTTGGTGATGTGCAAATAGAAGGACTTTGGGGATTTTTAGGTTAATGACTAACCTGTGCTCACCAAACCACTGCTCAAGTTTGACTGAAGGCATTTTGGAGTGTGGTCTGCAGGTTGGTTGGATTGTTGTGAGAGGCGCAGATGATGGTGTCATCTGCATACAGGATGATTTTCTCAGTGCATGAGGCAGGGACTGCATTTATGAAGAGGCTAAAAAGCAGGGGCCCTAGGATGGAGCCCTGTGGCACACCAGAGTGGATTGGGCATGTGCAGAAGACCACTCTGTTTATCCATACACACTGTGATCTGGATGACAGATAGCTAGCGAGCCAGTCCGAGTTCCCCTGTGAGAACTCCAGTTTGAGGAGGGAGTTTAGTAAGAGGTGGTGACTGACCATGTTGAAGGCGTTGGACAGGTCTATGAACATGGCCCCTGCAATTTACCCTTTGTCAAGGACAGACTGTATGTGGTTCAAGAACTCTGGGAGGGCTGTGGTGGTGCTGTGCCCAGCATGGAACTCTTGTTGTTCCTTGCAGAGTAGGTTATGAGCTCCAAGGTAGTTTGTCAGCTGTACTGCTACAATTTTTTCTAGAGCTTTGGACAGCAGGGGCAGAATGGAAATTGGCCAATAGTTTTCAGGTGTTGGGGGTCCCCTCCTTTGAGGATGGGGTAATGACTGTAGTCTTCCATGCTGTGGGGAACTGACCTATGCAAAGGGGAGCAGTTCAGGAGGCAAGTGAGTGGGGTAAGGAGCACATCCCGTGCCAGGCGGAGGAGTTTGAAGTCAAGTGGGTCATTTAGGGTGCTGGTTCCTTTCAGGGTCTTGGCTAGATAGGGCCTAGCTTCCTGGGTGGAGATGGCACAGAGGTAAAAAGGTGGCCGAGGGAGGTGGGGGGTCAGGGATGGGTATAGGGTCAAAAATGTTTGGGGGGAGGACAGCGCTTAGGTCAATAAAGCTGTAATTGAGTGCATTGGCAATTTCCTTGGGGTCAGTGGTAAGAGATCCCTTAGTTGCAATCTGGGAGGGGGGTAGCTCCTAAAAGATTTGCCATTTAGGGTTTTTATGTTGCCCCAGAACTTGTGAGAAGCACCCCATGATGCAGTTAGAGTGGCTCTGTAGTGTTCAGCTTTTGCCTTGCAGATAGCCCAGGTGCATCTGTTCCAAGCAGCTCTGTATGCTTGCCTGTCAGCAGATTTGCCAGTGTCATTGGCCTTGTGCCATAGGTCATCTCAGCCTTTGAGCTGCTGGAGGAGGGACGGTGTTATCCAAGATGCAGTTTGCTTTTTGGAGTGTGATTTTTTTAGAGGGGCAAAGATATCACAGGCCCTGGTGAATGAGTCACAGAAATAGGTGACTGCCATATCAATGTTATTGGCTTGGTAGATTGGTGACCAGTCCCATTGAGCCAGGTGCCGCTTAAACGCAAAGAGTTTGCCTGGGTGGAGATGGGACCAACATGTAGTGGAAGGGGGGGGCAATAGTTGGCCTAACCATGTGCAGATCACTGGGGAGTGGTCTCTAAGAGAGTTTGGTAGGACTTCAATGTCCTTGATTTTGTGGGGCCAGTTTGTGAGTATGATGTCCAAAAGGGTTTGTGTGCCATTGGCTGGGTTGCATCTAGTGTGTTTAGTTACAACCTCATGCAGGTCACTTGCTGCGAGCATGTCAAATGAAGGCGTTCATGTTGCTAAGCCAGTTTAGGTTGCAGTCCCCAGTAGAATGTGCTCAGATTTGTGGCAAAAGGTAGCAATGTACTCAGTGAGTGTGTTGAGGGCATGGGTTTGCTTGTGGGGAGGGATATATGATGCCATGAGTATAAGGGGGCCCTTGGAAGGGTCTGGGGTGATCTTTAGAAATAATGCCTGGGTGCCATGGTTAAGATTAGGTGGGGGTACAGCTTGGGCCAGCAGAGTGTGTCTAGTATAAATAGCACTGAATTCCTGTTTACCAAAATACTCCTCGGAACTTTTAAGCCTTTTCCCATTACAGCTGCTTACCCCAAGTAGTTGACTGTGGTCCTGAAAATAAATATCATACTGCAGCTAATATGGAGCATGACTTGCCAACAGTGAAAATGGACGAAAAAAGCAAAAAACATCTGGCAAAAAAACTGGAGAGCAGCATGGAGATAGCATGGAGATGGTTTCCTTTCCAACAGTGTCAAACACTGATCCAGCTGATATGTTTAAATAACAGAACATGTCTCATAAAAAGGAAACCCCTTAGACCTGCAAAAAGAATATCGAGCTTGAGGCTCCTTTTATTTGCATGCCTTTTATTTGTAAGTTAGAAGGTGAAATCATTAGCCAGAGGGGTAGATAAACAAGAAAGAACTGTATATACAATGTCATATATGATATCAGATAGTGTATCACATAAGATTTCAGACATTGGGAGCAGGTCTCGAAACAGTTCTCTGTAACATACAGAGAACTCTTTCTAATGTCTGAAATTGTATCTGATATGGCACCTGATGGCTGGAGAATCTTACATAGTGAGACTGAGAAGGCCTGTGAAACAAAACAGCCAAACAGGCAAAGAGGTTTTTAAATTAAAGCAAACAAACCTGGACTTTGAGGAGAAGCAAATTCAGAGGATTTCTGAGTTTAATGCCTGTTTACCAAAATGCACATGGGAACTTTAAGTCCTTCCCACTATATCTGCTTACTGCCCAATATCCTGCTTTGGCTATGGTCCTGAAAATAAAAATCAAACTGTGGCTTTTATGGAGCAGAACTTGCCAGCAGTGAAAATGCTGCTACTGACCTGGACAAAAAAAAAAATTGGCAGAGGAAAAAAATATTGAGCAGTGCGATCACAGCCTCCCTCCAGCAGTGTAGTAGAACCACTGAGCTACCAGTCATGACTTTCACTTTCCAATCCCCATAAGTCCTCTGTGTATGCAATGCCAAAATGCAGCCCAGTGATCCCCATTCAGCAGTATTGAAGCAGTTCTGTGCATGTGGTGCATTAGCTCCAAGCCTGACTGTCAGAGCAGACTGGTAAATACTAAACCCCACATTTTTAAAATGTAAATATCTTAAAAAATTACTCCCAACCATCAAACTCCCCTAGGAAATTCTTCCCTGCCAACCTACACAACCAATCAAAAGGTTTTTTTTATCTATATGAGAGCAAAAAGTCAGAAAAAAAAACATTAAAACCAATAGAAAATTAAATTTTTATACTTCAATATCTTTTAATTTGCTGAACTGATTTACATGAGACTTTCAGGGATTGCAGATTATGTCATAGACAACAAATCCTGAAAGTTTCATGCTAAATCTATAAACCATCTTTCTGCAAAGCAAACAAAACATTTATGTAACCAAACTGCAACCACCCCAACTACAAAGGTACTTCTGTGCCCCTATAATACAAACATCCAATTATAGTTCTCTTCCTATGATACTTCATCATCAACTGAACTGTCAAACTGTTATTTAAACATTTATTTACATCTGAACTGCTTGAATTTATGATACTAAGTAGCACTGACCTCTCTGTATAACTTCCTCACCTTGTAACTGTTTTATCACAGTAGAAAAACAAAACTGAACGCACTCGTAACTTGTATCTCAATAAGGCTCAGAGCATAAGTTATAACCAAAAGTGAAAAGATATTATTCAACTCATAGAGCACAATCACCAACAGTGCACAGCTAGCCACTCCTGCGCCGATTCTTCATGAAGAGGAAGATTCGTGAGCAGTTGAAGTGATAAGGTGGCTGCTGGCATGCACTTTGGTGATTAATGCTATGACTGAATATATCTTTCGCGCGGTATATTTCCTGTTCAAGCCTATTGAGATACACAAGATATATCTCTGTTTTTTTTCTGTTTGAAATCCACGGGCTGGCTGCTCGTTTTAATGCACAGGGTTTCAGTGATTGAGTTGTGGTTCTTTGTTGAACTTTACTGTTTTATCACAGTGCCTGATAAGCAGGTCTGCATGACTTGACAGCTTGTAGAATAAGCATTTTTCAGTCAAAAAAAGGTATTACTGCTTCCTTTTTTTGTTTCAGAAACTAACTTACTGTGATCATGGTAGGAATTTAACCCAAGCATCCTGAATACTTTTTTGTTGCTTAGAAAATATGAACTGTACATTGAAACAGAAATTTACAGGCAAAGAAGGATGTGTTTTCCATCTAGTCTGCTCAGAGATCCTAATTATTAGATGTGTTATGCCCAAACTAGATGGAGTATGCTGTGGATGCCCCCTTGGTGGAACCATGTTCCTCATCTATTTCCCCCTTGGTAACCAGTCAATATGCTGCCTGAAGTACAGCTGAGGCATAACAGCAAAACAAAAATATCACAGTGAATAATGCTGTAGGGATAATATTGCTGTGTGTCTAATTTCACATGGACTGGAATTGTTCTATATATATGGGGGTTGTGGGGCAGCCCTATTTTAGAATGTAAGTAAGTTGCAGAAATAAAGTACATTGACTAGACCACTGTTTTGCGCTATTTTTACTGTTCTGCATTTTCTCACTAAACTGTGTTTGCTGTCACTGTGCTTCCCTAGCGCTTGTTGCCAAATACGTTTTTGTTTTCAACAGTATGACCAACCATTCATTGTATTATTAAGAGAGATTTAACTGAGGGGGTGATAGCACCCTATAAGGCAAATGAAAAAGACATTTGGAATATCAGTTTCAATGAATAAGATTTTTAAGCTACTGTTGAAGTCTGAAACGTTAAGGATTTTATTACTATAATTAACATGCAAACTAAATTATGACGCCCCCTCTTCTCTTATTCCTGACCTTTTTTAAAATGAACATACAAACATGTGACAAAGCCAGAAGAATAAGGGCATTAGGTATATTGAGTCTTCTTATATTGCAGGGTCCTCAGCATAAGCTACTGACCATGCCCTCCCTTCTGTTGATTTTTATTTTCCCTTTAACTCTGTCCCAGCTCCTCTTCAAACTGCCACAGTTTTGAATGAAACTACCTCCCAAGTAAAGCCATGCCAGCCTGCCATCACCCTCTCCATAAATTAGTACCTCCTAGTCTGTGTCCTAAACCTCTTTCTCACAACTTAAGACTGTGTCCCCTCATTTTTCAATTCCCACTGAGCTTGAAGAGACACTCATTGTTCACCCTATTTATGCCCCCTCCTCTTCTCTAGGGAGTACATGTTTAAGGCTTCCAACCTCTCCTTGTACAGCCTACTCTGCTGGCCCCTATTCTTCTTGGTAGCCCTTTCTGGGCTGTCTCCAGCAGGTTTATATCCCTTTTAATGTATGGGCACCAGTACTGTACACTGTACTCCAGGTGTGGCCTCACCATTGACCTGTACAATGGCAGTATCACCTCCTCCCACCTACTGCAGATCCCCCCAGGCAATGCAGCCCAACATTTTATTTACCTTAACTGCTGCTTTCCTACGTGCATGGATTGCTTAAGGTCACTAGTGATCATCACCCCCAGTTCCTTCTCCTGGGACTCAGCTACCTGGAACCCCCAAGGCAGTACTCAGTTCTTGGGTTCTTGGCTCCAGTGTGCATAACCTCGCACTTCTTTGCATTAAAGGCATGTTGCCAAATCCCAGACCACAAATCCAGCTTTTCCAGATCTTCCCTTAGGTCCTGTACCCCTTCTGTTGTGTCCACCTTCCCACAGAGCATGGTGTCATCTGTGAATATGCAAATTTTGCCTTTAATGATATCTATAATATTACTGATGAAAACATTGAAAAGCACCAGTCCAGTAAGCCCTGTAGGACCAACTGGTGACCTCACTGGTGATGGAGAGCTCACTTTTCTCCACCATACTTTGGTTGTGACCCCAGTTTTCCACCCATCTAGTCAACTACTCACCAACCCTAGACCCACCAACTTCCTGATCAATCTCTTGTGGGTACAGAATCAAAAGCTTTGCTGAAGTCCATGTAAAGGATGTTCACAATTTGACCCTGTCCATTGTTTTAGTGACCAGTCAAGATGTCAATCAGATTTGCTTGACACACTCTCCTCCCATAAACCCATGTTGCCACTGGTTCAGTCAAGCCACATTAACAGGAATTCTGTCTATGGGCATTACAGTGATGGCACAATGCTGACAGCTGGCATTGTGCCATCAGGAGAACCAAGTGTTTTTTGTGGGGGGTTTTGCTCCCCAGACCCCCCCTTTACAGGGGCCTGTGCCCTTGCACCCCCCCCTTTATTGATTACCAACTCCGAGTCTGAGTTGTTTTGGGGAGGGGGTGAATACCTCAGACAGCAGTGTCAGAACAACAGCGGACCATTACAGGGAACAGTCGATTCTGTCGTTGTAATGGTCTTCATTGTTGTTCCATTGCTGCGGCAATGGTATAAGGTTGCCACTCTTCCCGGAGACCATTCTCTTCCAGATATTTTATTAACCTTTCTGTAAGTATGGTCTCCATGAGTTTGCACATAATTGAGATCAGACTGACTAATCTGTAGTTCGCCGGGATGTCCTTAGGACTGCTGTTATGGAGGGGCACTACATGTGTCATTCTCCAGTCCTACTGTACCACTCCCAGCTCCAGTGAACCATTAAGCAGGCCAGCCAAGGGAGTTGCAAGCTCCTCTGCCAGCTGCCTCAGCACCATTGGGTATATACTGTCTGGGCCTGGGGATTTATCTGCCCATAATATAGCAACCCCATCCTCACCCTATCCACCTCTGTCAAAACATCCATACTCTGTCTCCTCCTCATCTCTCTGCTTCCCCTAAGTGACATTGGTCTGGTCCTCTTTCTCCATATAGACCATACAGAGGTACTCATTCAGTACCTCTGCTTTGCTAATTCTCCTCTACTAATCCATCCCCTTTCTGAATCTAACAATCACATCTTTCTTGTCCTTCTCTAACTAATATAGTGAAATAGGCCTTTTCATCCTTTTTTGTTTGTTTTTTGTTACAGTTAGTAATTTTTTCCTCTCCTGAGCTGGCTATCATACAGGGGAGCCCCAGCCTGTCCCCAATGTCACCAACCAGCACTGATCCATACTCCCAGGCTTGACCCCCGGTGGCAAGCAGGGTTCCTCAATCCCACCGAGACCAGATTCAGTGGGTCAGTGCTGTGGCTGGATGGGGCAGATCCTGTGAGCGGGCCCTCCACCACTGCCATGGCTCTTTCTATTTCCTGGTTCCTTCAAGAGCTGGAGCATGCAGTGATGCATGTGGAGAGGAGTGTGCATGCATCTGCATATGCTCACTCTAGCGTCTGCTAACTTCTTCCTCTTCTGCAGCATGGCACCCTGTCCCCAGCCTCCACTATGGAGCAGGCAAGTGCTGACCACTGAGACCCCCTCCCTGGAGAGGAGGCAGTCCATTGGATGCTCAATCCTTCTCTTCCCCTACCACCCTGGTGGCCCATGCTCATTCGAACATGGGTCGCCGGCATGTGCGGTAAGGCATCCAGCACCTCAGCCCTCAGCACCACCGGAAGGCTTTTTCATCCTTTTAATTCCCTCAGCTAGCTGCTCTTCTTTCTGAGCTTTTGTCTGCCCGTCTACCCTGCCGGTTTTATGTGATAAAGGTGAGTTTTAACTCACCGAGCAAAAGATAACAGAAATGCACCTGAAACAAAAGGGTGACCAACATTATACCAACCATCGCAAACAGCAATGGTCCTTACTTCCTCAAGGATGGCAAATAAAATACACATTTATGTGGAGGCCAAACCCAGCAGCCCTCAATTTAAATATTATCAACTCCAGTGGGAGCAGACTTAGAGAATAAAAAAAATAATTTCTCACAGCCAGACCCAAACCCTGGTCCACCAGCTGCAGAGGAAGCAGCTCAATACAACGCCAAATGTCAAGTTCGGCAGGGCTTGGCCAAACAAATCCTCTTATCCTCCTTTAGCAAGTGTAGCTCACTGCTACACTCACTCTACTGTACCCCTAGGCATTTTTCAACACTCGCTCTTGCTACAAGCAGTTTTATTGAGTCACTGAAATTGAGACGCTCAGTAAAACTCACTCACATCAATGCACACCACCCTGCCTGCTACAATAGCCATCTTTAGGTAGTCCTCTCAGTCCTCCCCCCTCTGGGTCCTCCTGAATGTTTTGTCAGCTGACGTCTTATCCATTACTGCCTGGGTGATCTCTGTGCTAAACCAGCTGGGTGCTTTGGCCATTGAGTTTTCCCCTTGAGCCTAGTGCACTTCTCTTGTTGCCACCATTATTCTCTCTTTGATGATGGACCACATTTGGTCCACCCCATGTCCCCACAGATGCTTTCCAGGTGACTCCTTAGCAACTTGCCATCTTTCTGAAGTCTGTCTTTCTAAACTTCAAGATGTTAGTCTTAGTGGGGCCTATTCTCTGCACATGTCAACTGGAACCAAACTGTGCAATGGTCCTCCTACCCAGGGCTTCCTCAGTATTTATATCCTGGACATAATCGCCATTTGTCAGCACCAGATCAAGGATTGCACCCTCCCTGGTGGGTTCTGTGATGCTTTATGTCAGGAATCCACTTCGCAACACATCACCTGGTTCCTGGTGCAGGTCATGGCTAATACCCTCCAATCCACCTTCGGCATGATAAAGTCTACCACTATTACCACCTTTCCCTTCCCTACAGCAGTCTTCATTTGTGAGTTTTTCCATTCTGTTTCCTCCTCCTGGTTTAATGGACTGTAAACCACTGCCAGCCTCACCTCCTTCCATCTACTCAACAATTATTGAATCTACATTATTTCTTCCCTCCATTCTTCCAACTCATCCTTCATACAGTTTTACACTCACTGATGTAAACCACCACCTATTTCCCTTTTCCTACCTCTCTGTCTCTCCTGTATAATTTAAACCCAGGGATTGAGAAGTCCTGCCAGTCATGATTAGGTGTGGCCTATGTCTCTGTGACTGCCATGATGCCACAATGTCCATTCCCTTCTCCAGCAGCAAGGCCTTCAGGTCATCCATCTTGTTTCCAAGACTTCATGCATTCAGGAACACTGCTTTCCACCTAAAGTCTGAGCCTGCATCCCTCCCTGCCCATCTGCCTTTCCAATTACTCCCTTTTTTCTGTACCCCCATCCACTGTTGCTTACCCCCTCGCTCCCCCTCCTCCACTACCACCCCTGTCCCTCTCTACTGGCGTGGGGGGAGGCCTGCTGGTCTCCTCCTCTTGGAGACTTGGGGCCTGTAGGCCCACTATCCCCCCCCCAGTAGTTTACGTTTTTGATTTATATACCCCAACTTGCCCCTGAGGACTCTTGACTCCCCCACTATGGAGGTGTAGTCTGTCTGGTGTAAAAAGTATCTTATCTGACCAGATCTCCCCAAACCCCCAATACAGCTGTACCCTTCCTCCTTGTAAAACTTCCTCAGCCACTCATTGAACTCTTTTATCCTTTTCTTCCTGACTGTGCTGGCTCTCAGTACTATGAATACCTCCAAGAATGCAAGAGATCAGGCTACCTCTCTGCAGATCTTCCTCACTGCCTGAACCTTTCCTGTACTACCCCTATCTCCTCCCTGGCTAGGTCGTTGGTACCCAGGTGTATAACTGCATGTGGTTCCCCCAACTCCCTCATCATCTCCCCAATCTTTGGGCTCCTCTTTTCCACCATCATTCCTGGCATGCAAATTACCTTCCTAACCATATTTGGGTCCCTCTTCTTTACCCATTGAGTACCTTTTACTATTTAGTCCTCCAGAATTACCACCCTTCCACCATCCACTACGTTTCTATCTCCCTCTTTAACTTCTTTGTTTGTCTTATGAGCGTCTCACCAGCTGTCTGCTCCCCCTCCATGACTGACACCACCTTCCCTTATTCTCCCCATCCCCTGTTTGACCTGCCCCCCCAATGACCTCACTCATCCCTCCATCTGCCTTCCCACCCCTTCCCTGACCTTTTCTTTCTGGTCACCTACACTCACCCTCCCTTCCCCCTCTTCCTGTCACCTTACTCCCTTCTTCCCCCCAACAACTACCCCATTTTCCCTGTTCCCTTTTCCCTGCCCACCATGACTACTTTGTACAGTATTGTTTTATCCCCCTTCTCCAGTCCTACTCCCCCAATCCTGTTGCCTGTACCCAACCCCTCCTCACTTCCAAAGAGTGGTTGAAATCTCTTCCTTAAGGGCAACCCTTTGCATATTCCCATTGCTGTTGTACCTATAAATAAGTGTTCTGTAATGTATTTGGGAAATAAAAACACAAAGACAAAATAAAAACTATGTAACCACACACTGAGGGAAATAACAGAGGAATGGGACCTCGGTGTCATACTGCCAAATGATATGACCTTTAAAAGTCATTGTCTCACTGTTACTAAATGAGCTAATGGATTACCAAACTCCATAATCAGACATATATCTAGCAGGAAGGAGGAGATATTGGTTCCACTCTATGTTTCCATGGCATGCCCCATCTGGAATATTGTGCTTGAGTATGGGCACCTAGTAAGAAATCTGAGAGCAATTCCTTAGAAAGAGTACACAAAAAGGGAAACTAGAGAAATCAAGGATCTATGAGGGTGTGATTATGAGAGTAGACTAGGAAAACTGGGCATGTTCTCACTTGAGTACAGGAGGCTAAGGGGAGACATGTGTATGTTGTACTGTACCTTAACCAGTCATAATCTTTGGAAGTGCCTCGGTGGAAATGAAAGATGTGTCATATAACACAAGAATCCCATACCTTACAATCAAGAGGGAGATGCGTACAGACAAAAGATCAAATTAGGTATAACCAAAGGGTGGTGACCCTATGGAACTCACTCCCAGAGGAAGTGGTGGGCAGCAATAATTTGTCAGAATTTAAAAGAAAGATAGATGCCTTTTATATGGAAAATAACATCAGAGGATATGGGTAACAGATACCAGTGAGCTAAATGGACTTACGTCTTCAATTGCTCTGAAATGACCTATGAACTTACTTCTCATGGTCCCCCCCTTACCCCCAGCACTTGCTATTCTCCCTCCCTTGGTTCCCCCCACCATCTGAGGTAGGTACCTCTCTGTGTCTCCTTACACTTACCACTTGCCATTCCCCCTCCATGGGCTCCCCTACCCTTTGAGTTAGGGATAGCTATGAAACCTGGGTGATCTTCTCTATGCCCATTCCCTGCCTGTTGATCTCTCCCATGGGCATCTCCATCTGCCTCTCTCTCCCCCCTGCTCTGCTCCTCCTATGCTTCATGGCAGCTTCCCCAGCTCCTGTCTGTGCTGCCTTACCTCTGCCTTTAGGTGCTTCAGGCTTCAACACACTGGACAGCCCCCTGTTACGCGCGTCACCCCAAGCATATTGTCACCCCACAACCATTACAGCACACTACACTCTCTCCCATCCTGATGCCTGAACATGTTTCTATTTCCCAACATCCTCCTGACCGACTCTCCCTCCAGAAAGGAACTTCTGTATACTGTTTAATCCAGATGGAGATGGATGTGAAAGCTGCAATTTCCCATACCATACGAACATACAAAGTAGCCAGCAGAATTAGGCCTTCTGGTTTATCAAGTCTTCTCATTGTGCAGGGATTTCAGCTTTGCTCAGGCTCATGTCCCTGCTCCCCCTTCCCAACTATTTCATCCCTGGCCTTCTCCCCCCTCCCCTGATCTTAATCCTCCTCCTACATCTATCCCAGACCTTCTTGAAGCTGCCCACCATCTTCACTGAAATCAACTCTTCTGGCAGTGCATTCCACTTGGTCACCACCCTTTCTATGAAGTAGTGTCTCCTAACCTCCCCCTAAACACCCTCCCCCAGCGTAAGACTGTGCCCCCTCATAGTTTTGATGCAGCTTTCCCTGAATAGATCTTCCTTTTTTACCCTATTGACTCCTTTCATGTATTTGAAGGTCTCTATCATGTCTCCCCTCTCCTGTCTGTCTTCCAGGGAGTACATGTTTAGGGCCCCCAGTCTCTCCTCATACGATCTACCCTGCTGCCTGCAATCATCTTTGTAGCCATCCTCTGGACCAACTTCACTAGGTTGATATACTTTTTAAGGTGAGGGTTCCATTACTGCACTACATACTCCAGATGCAGCCTCACCAGTGATCTGTTGAAGGGCAGAACCACCTGCTGTCTCCTACTACTGATCCCTCTAGCTATACGGCCCAACACAGCATCCTGTTTGCTCATGCCACTGCCTTCTTGCACACCTCAGAGTGCTTTAAGTTGCTAGATATCATTACTCCCAGATGTTTCTCTTCCTCTGTGGGAGTTACCCAGTCCCCATGTAGTACTCCTTCCAGGGCTTTTGGGCTTCAATGTGCATGATCTTGCACTTCTTGGCATTAAAGCCTAGTGGCCAGACAGCTAACTCTTGTTGCTCAAGTCCTTCCTACAGCTATCTTAAACCTCAATACCAATGTAAGCTGACCCAGGATCAAAACCAGCTGCAACCTTACCTGCAGTTCCCCACTAGCCTAGACAGTGAACTCTAGTTGCTCAAACCTCCCTGCTACTACATTGAACCTCAATATAAATGTAAGCTGACCCTAGATAGGGACCAGCTGAAACTTTACTGATTACCTTGTCTCAACACACATATGAGATGACCCTATATAAGGGACCAGCTGCAATTCCCTACCTGTAGTAACCTTGTGAGCTGGTCCCAGATGGGAGCCGGCTGCCCTCTCTAGCAATCCACTAGTCTGTTGTATTCTTACAAGCTGAACCTAGATAGGGATAAGTTGTAAACCCTTAGCATCACATGACAGTGTATTTGCTGCCATCATTTTACTATTAGCTACCTTCTGCCAAGCAGCATGGCCTGAGGCCTGAGGTCTTCTCTGACAATTCTTTGCTGACACCCTGCTGATGCTCCCAGATGCCACTTAGATGCCACACTCCTGCTTCATGGCACTCATGCTCCAACATTGCTCATGCTTCAGAGTAAATAGGGTTTGTGGCTCATCATAGGAAATACAGCTGCCTCACTGGCTTGCTGCAGTCACCTGACCCCTTCCTGCCAATGTCACTGGCTTGCAGTTGCTGACTCTGTCCTTTACCTCCCTCTGGTCCCTCCACCTCTTCCAACCCTTCCAATGCACAATTTCTCAGCAGCACATTACATTCTAGCAACAGCAAGCACATTTCAAATCTAAAAAGAACATTTAGCTCCTCAGCTGTGGAATGATCCTGGCTTCAGGCTTCAGGTCCACACCCTCCCATCTCAGTGTCTTGCAATGAAAGGCAGAGCAATGGAAACTACTGATGAAGCCTTCCTCCCAGAATTGAACTGCAGCCATCTCACTGGCTGGCTGTAGTCACCTGACCCCCCTCTTCCTGCCAATGGCACTGGATTTCAGCTGCTGACTTCTGCCATCTACCCACCCTCTGGTTCCTCCTCCTCTTCCCAATCACCCTTCCCAATGCAAAATTTCTCAGCAGTGCATTGCATCCTAGCAGCAGCAAGTAAGTTTGAAATCTAAAAAGAACACTTACATTAGCTCCTCTGCCATGGAGCAATCTTGGCTTTAGGTCCCCCTCTTCCCACCTCAGCATCCTCCAGATAATCATGAATCGATAAAGAAAAGTCTCGGATTCTAGTGAACAGCCAGGATTCTGTAATTACCAAAAAAAATCAGAATGGTTTGTATTTATCCATATACTGTATGTAGGGAGTCTATTTTAATCAGCAGACCACAAGAATTATGAACAGTTGTCATATTACTAGTTTTTAACACACTACATCTGCTGGATTAGTAGAAAAAAGAAAAGTAAATGAAGGGCAGGATTTGTGTGAATATCCCCACAGATTAATAGTGCAATACAAATGATACAGTATGTGTTACTACCCCAGATTTAAATTTAGAATGTACTATCCCATTTCACCTAGATGAAATTTTATTCAAAATTGCAAAAATTTGAGTCTGACTTTGGAGAAAAATACACATGCCATTTATGGTTAGAGACAATGTTACCTGTTAAACAAATTTACTATATGTTCACAAAGATAGCAAATTAGAAATGATAAAAAGCTTTGCAATACTTTGCTTAACCTTCCAGGTTAAACTTAATTAAACCCCAAATCACCAGGAACATCAATACTGCAAAAATTATTTGCATGACAAGAATCAGTCTGTTAATCAGTGGCTGTAAGTCCAAAGCCTACTAGAAGACCAGCAAGCAGGAGAATTAAATTGCCTTCTCAACTGATCATCAGCAGGCCAATTCCAAAATACATGCAGAAGTCAATGCTATTATTTTTTTCATCATAGTTATAAGTATAAAAACAATCAAGTAAAGAATGTTCAACTTAAACATACAACTCTGAAAATGTAAAATAATAAATTTATAGCTTCCATCTAACTTGTCCACACAACACCATTGGGAACAAAACCTGAGTAATGTCAAATACAAGGAGACCAAGGATGGACTACTTAAACCAAACAGAACATTTTCTGCACAGTATTGACATACATTCTAGAGTGCATAATACTTTCCAGCAGGTACCAATATGTTATGTGTACCTATCAATCTATTTTCTTTTCTTTTTATTTGTATTCAATTAATTCTGCATGGGTATCAGTAGGAATGTAGCAGCTATAGGGACAAAAGTGCCATTCCTGGGAATAGACAAGATTATTATCAGAGACAGTTTCACTGACTCTGAAGACAATTTAAAAATATGTGCTGTCTATTGTTGTGGCAGGACCCCTGGACACCTTATGTGTAAGATTAGAAGGTGTCTTTTAATCTCAGAAAGCTGCTAGCTAAACCAAACACTCCAGCTGAGATATGGCTTGAGACAGAAAACAGATGCGTTTGTCCAAAGTCCAGATTAGACTGGTTTTCCAACATAGCTCTCAAGACACAAAGAATGTTGAATCTGTGATGTCATAGTGACATATTGGATGATGTTTCATGGGGTAACTGGAGGGTGTTAAGTTCTGGCACAGCCTGAGACAGTCAGGTTTGGGACTACGAACAAGTTACCATATAAGGGCTCGAGTCTGCTCTGATTCACCAAAATGTCTTGTGTGTTAAGTCATTTTATCTTGTTAGAGAGAGGGAGAGGTTTCTCTGGGTGTAACCTACTGTTTAAAGATTTTATTTTCCATTTTAGGTAGAATTACTGTTTCATAGTCTTGTTGTAATATCCTGTATTATCTCTGTAAATATTTGGAAGTATTAAAATATTATATACTGCATGTTTCTGTAACTGTCTCCTCTGAGGTACAGCTAACTGATTTATAATTGACAGCACAGTGTTCCCATCTCTGAAGAGAAGGCTACCATTTCCATATTCTGTTTTTAAAGTAAGGAGTTCTCAGCCATGACAGAGAGTACCTCGCCCATGGGCAAGGGGTGCTGTACTGTGTGAGTAGGCAGTTGTTGGGATCTGAAACAGTTTTGTTTGTATAAAGGTTATTTTGCCAGTCACAGAACAGGATATACAAAGATAACCTTGCATATTCTACCACTGTTTGTTTGTTTGTTGTGTTTTCTTTAAGCAAGAGTAGATAGAATACAATATGTCTGGGCCATATAAGAGGCACTCATTGCTAAACCTGTAGGAGCTGTGCCAAAGAAAAAGAGGATGGCCAAACAAAGGCAGAACTCATAACCATCCTTGAAAAAAGTGAACAGGAAAGCCATGCAAAAGGGGCAACTGCTAGCCAAGGTTGCGAGATGGAGGCTACAGAGAATGCAGATGTGCCAGAGCCTTGGAATAGGGCAGCCGCACAAGTAGACCCAGTACAAAAGTTGGAGATGAAGCTTGTCTTGGTTAAGGTGAAGGCAGAAACTGAAAGGCAAAAGGCAGAGGTGGAACTGCAGAACATGAAGCTGGAAGCTGTGGATTAGTGGTTAAATACTGAAGAATGAGAGAAAGACTGCCAGCATGAGATTCAACTGAATGAGGAGCAGGGAAAGCAGCACCGGCATGAGATTCAGATGAAGAACATTGAGCATGAGAGTCAGATGGAGATTCTGTGCTAGCAGATGTCACTACAGGCTGTGAGTAATGGCATGAAGGGTTCCATCCAGGAAGCCAGAATGAATTCTAAACTGTTTCCCAGGTTATCAGGAGGAGGAAGATCTTGATTTGTTTTTAAGATCTTTTGAGAGAATCTGTGAGCAATTTGAGTTGGTATCCTGTCATCTAGGTGAAACAAACTGAGCAACTCAAATATGAGTGACTCTGTTTGCCCGATAGAATAGTGAGTGTGGAGAAAAAGCGTTAGGAGGAATAGCGAGTAAGAAGTGATGCAATGGCAAGGGCAAATTATGGGAGGAGCTGAAGAGTGATGCAGGTCAAATACTGCAATTAAGCCTGCTGCTGCCAAACTCTCCACCTGGTGTGGTGGATAGGGTCATTGACTACAGTGGTGATGGTCCAAGGTTCGGGACTGCCCATAGGGAAAAATGTTTTTAACTGTATTGGCTGTTAGAAATGTTTTTTATCCTGCTGTTCCCCACTCCAATGGTGCCTCAGGTGCAGTATGCCCTGGAATACTGGTGCCCCCTCCTGTATACCCCTTTCCCCAGTGTACACCCCAGGAGTTGATTATACTAGTTTGGGCGGTAAGGGGCACCCACTGCATTAAACATTAATGTTAATGTCTGCCTGGTATCCATCTTGTCAACCATTAAGGTGAGTTAGGAACCGATTTTACATTCAGAAAAATGTACTCGCTCTTGTGTGAGTCACTGTAGGAAAGTCACCCTTATGACATGGAACCATTTGAATTTAGCAGGGCTTTTATGGCAACTCACCTATTGCCACTGCTTACAGGCAAGGCATTAGAAACCTTTGCCAGAATGGACACTGATCACTGCGTGGACTTTGATAAAGTAAAAAACATTTTGAGTTAACCTCCTAGACCTTTAAGCAAAAATCTAGAGGGTTAAGAAAGGCACCGGGGGACAGCTATGCAGAAACATGTGCGCAGCTAAGTAACTTGTTAGAGTGCTGGTTAGAGAGTACAAAAGCTCACTCTGTAGAGGAAATAAAAGATTTATTTCTTCTAGAACAGTTTATAAAAAAGGTACCTGAGGATCTGAGAATATGGTTTTTAGATAGAACTCCGAGCTCCATAAGGGAGGCAGCTGAGGGGGCTGATCATCTCATATCTAAGTGATCATCCTCTCATCGCAAAGGAAATGGGGGAGAGACATCAGGTGGGTTTAAAGGAACCCAGGTGGGCAATCTAATGGATGCCAGCCTGTGCCTGGACCAAAAGGGAAGCCACCTGGTTTCAAAAGCATGGAAATGGAAACCTGATGAACGGAAGTGCTATATCTTCCAGAAACTGGGCCATCTGTCTTATGATTGTCTAAAAAATTTGAAAAAAAGGTGTGAGCGCAGCTGGATGGAGTAGCTCAGGAACAGAGATGAGTGAAGTTGGCTAAATTCACTCCTTGAATTAATCCATGAATTTAGCACATTTTATGAAGTGTGGATCAATCCATGAAGTGTGTAATTTTGCCTAACAATGACAGAATTTCACAGCAGGGAATTTCATGATAATGGGTGAAATTCCATGATTTATGGGCAAAATGTTGTACTTTGTGGGTGGAATTCCTGCTGTTTGCATGGAAAACTTCATGATTTGGGGTGAAGTCTCAGTTGATGAGGATGTTTCTATGTTTCTATGATAGGGAAAACTTTGCAAAACTCTGCAGATGCACATTTCAGCCACTTCATGGCAACTTTGTTGGTAGAGTAAAACTTCGCTGCAGCTCTGCTCTGGAAGATCCCAGCAGTTGGCAGCCTGTACACGGAGTGCAGTACCCTCAACTCCACTGCACACATGCACCCTGTGTGTGTAAATGGTATGGTGACCCAGCAATTGAAGGACACTGGGGCCTCCATTTTGTTGGTGAAGCAGTACTTGATTCAAAAACAATCCTGCCTGACCATTTTTCGAGGATTAGAGGAATGAGTCACTGTAGGAAAGTTGCCCTTATAAAATGGAACCATTTGATAGGTCTTGCAGTCTCAATGCCACTGGCCTAGATCTTTCTAAGCTGGGAAGGTGGCCATGGCATAGGGAGGTAGGTAGGTTTTGTAGCAGACCTGCCTGTGAAAGTAATCATGGGTAATGACCTTGATAGTAGGGCTGACTATTGTGTGCGCCATCACCCATAGCAAGGCAAAGGAACTGGACCTAGGGGTACAGAGGGGTAGTATGAGGAAGCAACCTTATCTCAGTACCAGGAGAGGTTGTTGCTGAAGAACAAGTTGGCAGCAGCAGTTTCCAGCCACAGCTATAGACTGAATTGAGCCCAGATGTGTGACTCTCTCAGGAGGGTGTGTTTTGGGATGGTCAGGCATGCAGAGCTAGGGAGAGCTCAGCAAGCTGACCCATCCTTGCAAAAGTATGGGAGTTAGCCACCAGTGTGGAAGGTGACTCTCTGAGTTCTGGGAAAGGAGGAGTACTGGCAGAATGGGCTCCTGTATCATGAGTGGGTTCCAATGGAGGACTCAAGAAAGGGGTACTCCAGCAGATAATGGTTCTTATGGAGTATAGGAAGCAGCTTCAGACCTTGCCCATGATATACCCTTTTCAGGACACCTAAGGGTTAGCCATACAAACGATGGCTGACTAACAATTTTTCTGACCCAGTATTTTTAAAGATATGGTAAATTATTGCTGGACTTGTCCTCAGTGCCAGAAAGTGGGAAAGGTTAGGAACAAGACTAAGCTAGGTTTGATTCTCCCACCTGATACTGAAGAGCCAGTTTGGTGAGTTGCTGTGGACATTCTAGGGACACGTAGCACCCTAAATTGCACTGGCAAGCAGTACATTTTGGTGATCATACATTATGCTACAAAGCACCCAGAGGCAGTGCCCTTGTCTTCCATTCAGGCTGAGAAGTTGGCCAATGAACTGCTGTGGATAGTTAGCCAGGTGGATTCCCTCAAGTTATTCTGCCTGATCAGGGTACCAACTTCATATCTAATCTGATGGTTAGTCTTTAGAGAAATTGTGAGGTAAGGCAATTCAGGGCCTTGCCATACCACCCTTAGACTAATGGTCTGGTCGAGTGATTCAATGGGTCCCTTAAGACCATGTTAAGGGCATTTGCTGACCAGCATGCAAGAGACTGGGACTAGTCCCTACCCCATCTCCTATTTACATATAGGGATGTCCCCCAGGAGATCACAGGGCTCTCTCCCTGTGCTTTTGTTTGACCATAAGTAAGAGAACCCCTTGATTTTTATTTGGTAATGGATGAATGGAAGGGTGAGCTTGCTCCCTAAGGGTAATCTGTCATGGAATATGTCCTGAATTCAGGTCAAGGCTCAATGATCTCATGGGGTTTGCCCAGGAGCACCTAGCCACTGCACAACAGAGGCAAAAGACATGGTGGAACTGTGGGGGCAGAGCCCAGAAGCATATAGTTGAGCAACAGATGATGGTGCTCATCCCCATTTGACAGAACACATTACAAGTGGCATGGGAGGGATCTTACTCAGTGGTCAACGGGGTGAAGGATGTTACTTACATAGTAAAGCTACTAGAAAGGAGGCACAAACAGCCAGTTTACCACATAAACATGGTCAGAGCATACCATGATAGAGAGGAAATGGTCCTGGCTGAGTGAAGCTATCCAGAAATGGGGGCTGAAGTAGACCCACTGGTGGATCTCCTGTTAGAGGTAATGGAAGAATCCTCAGTGGATGCTGTTACCCTCTCAGAATGGCTGACACCAGCCAAAACTGCTGAAATAAGTGGGGTGCTACATGTATTTAGTGAAATGTTCATGGGAAACCAGGGAATACCATGCTGGTAGAGCACCACATGGATACAGGGTGGCTTTATGTGATAAAAGTGAGTCTATATGACCACCGATCACATAACACGAGTAACAACTGCCCGACGTCAAAAGAGCAAACCGCACAGCACTGACCATTGCAAATAGCAACGGTCACTTACTTTAAAAAAAAAGAAAGAAAAAGATGCTTCTTATTTGGGGGGCAAGCCCTCCGCACCCCTCAAAATAAAGATTTCCAACTCCAGGAGGAGCAGATATAGAAGCAAATGGCAACTCCCCCAGAAAGTAAAACAGCTTCCTGCACCAGGATCTGAACCAGGCCCCACAGGCTCCAGGGGCAATGGCTCAAGTCACTATGCCACATGGCCAGCACACAGGGCTTGGCCAAATTGATCTATTTATATCCTTTCTCATGAGTGTAGCAAGTATCCCTCAGTGCTATATTCACTATAATCATTAGATGCTCTTCTTCTCCTCTCACTCTACAGGTGAGCAGTACTAATAAGTTGCTCATATTGAGCCGCTCAATAATACTCGCTCATATAGGGTATCTACAGGGTCCCAAGCTCTGCTGAGAGAGCCACTCTGCAAAGTCCCAGAAGCAGTAAGACATGCCAAAGAAGGGGAGATAAAGGAGATGTGGCTGTTTGGGTGATCCAGGAGTCCAGTAGCCCATGGGCCTCCCCAGTGGCATTGATTCCCATAAAAGACAGGACCATGAGGTTCTGCATTCATTACCGGAAGCTCAACAGCTGCACAGTCAGATGCATACCCCATGCCCAACATATAGATGATGTGCTAGACGTTGGGGGAGCCCTTTACCTGTCCACAATAGACCTGATAAAGGGCTATTAGCAGGTACCTGACCCATGAAGCTAGAGAGAGAGGTCGCCTTTGTCACTCTGTTTGGATTATTTGAGTTCAGCAATACCTTTCAGGACTTCTGGCAGCACAGGACTCAGCATGGCAGCTTAAGAGGAGTGCTCCAGGGCGTTAAACAATTATATCTCCATCAGCCAATTTTGAGCAGTCAGAATTGATAAATTTTAACAACTAGGAGGTAATACTTCAACACATAAGCTAAAGGTGGAAAACGTTTACTTAATTTCCCTCACAAACAAAGTTTTTGTCCCGCGTCATACTCACTGGGACAGTTATTGCAGCTGATAATCCAACCCCTGAGGAGCAGCCAACTAATGCTGTTCTTCTTAAAGAAATTTAGGTAGTTTGGGAGGAAACCCAAACAATTTACCAACAGCTCCAATCCTCTTTAAGGCAAGTGGAAGAACGGATGGCATCTTTGGAAAACAAGCCTCAGACACTGATGGTAGAGTTGACAGTTGGAACAGCTCTATGCAAATATCCTAAAAGATACCCAGCAACTAGCAGATAAAATGGACTATTTAAAAATTGGGCTAGAAGGAATAACCTGAGAATATTTGGACTCCCAGAGGGGTCCAAGAGCAAGGGCGATCTTTGGATGTACTTGCAAGATTTTTTTTTGGAAATCGTGGCTACTTCAGAACTGGGCCCCTTGCCTATAGAGTGGGCCCACCATGGTCTTATTCCTCCAAATGATCACCCTGGAGCCCAACCTTGATCCCTTATAGTTCATTTTTACAATTTTGTGGTGAAGCAAATGATTTTATTGAGAGCTTGGAGAAAAGGTTGGCTAATCTATGAGGGGCACACAATCAGGTTGGACAATGACTATTCTCCAACTATTCAGAGAAAACAGAAACCTTTTGTGCCACGTTTTAAACTTTTGAGGGCACAAAAGTAAAAGTTCACTACTCCTTATCCAGCTAAACTAAAAGTATTTTATAAAGTTGACCCAAAAGTATATGAAGAGCCTGAAACAGCTTTATTGGATTTACAAAAAAGTCAAGCCCTCCTTGCTGAGAAACTAGAGGTTCAATCCCTGTGTGATAAACGTTCACTGCAAAGAGAACCATGGGCCAAGGCATCTCCGGAGGGGAAAAGAAGAAGAAGAAAAGAGCAGAACCAGGAAGAAATTAGATCTCTGTTGAAATCATTCAGTCGAGACCCATCTTAATAATGAGGGCTTAATGCACTGTGGAAAGCATCTCGGCTGATTGTTGGGGGGGGGGGCCCTGCTGGAAGAAGGAATTGTTAGTAGTGACTGGCTTTAAAAATAACTACTCACTTGCATTCTTATGAAAAAGTGTGGACATGGTCTTTGGATTATGGTTAAGGAAGCAGTGATGTCTGGGACCACCTTAAGAACAGTAACTTGGATCTTTGTGTTGCAAAAGGGAAATGTCTCAACTACAGTGGAATTTGCATAGAGCTTTTCTTCAGTATTTTGAGTTCTTTTGTAGAGGACTTTCTACCCTACTCCTCGGTCATTTGCCAGAGGTGTTTCAGCAACC
Organism: Neoceratodus forsteri; assembly: GCA_016271365.2. Taxonomy (NCBI): domain Eukaryota; kingdom Metazoa; phylum Chordata; order Ceratodontiformes; family Ceratodontidae; genus Neoceratodus; species Neoceratodus forsteri. The sequence continues at coordinate 536,608,907 of CM028137.1, read as the reverse complement.
TGCCTATTGGTTGGGACTAGCCCCTTTGCGTTTACAAATTGGGGTGATCATTTGATTTTCTGGGCTTACCACACTGGGCACTCTGGCATGGACAGGTAGGAGGCTTGAGGCTTTGAAATTTCCCAGAACAGCTTGGACATATGGATATTAACAATTGAAGGGGCTGTTACCCTAAGACTATTCAGGACTTAATGACTTTCCTGCTTTTAGGCTATTGTATTATCTGTGTATGGAACATTAATCATAATAGATAGGTAAGGGTAGGGGGAACATGGGGAGGATGTAAACCTAAATAAATAATAAATAATAATTATATGGGTCTGTTCATGAAAAGGGGTTACCAAAGTGTGACATGGGTGTGAAATTTTCAGCTTGACCATAGAGTAATTGTATAATACAGATTAAAATACCATGACCCACATATGAAAAAATCACAATGTTTTAAGATAAAAAATGTTAAGGTTCCCAAGAAAAACAGGGTCTAGTGTGATGATTGTAACAAGATACACCATGATGAATGTAACACTACACACCACACACCGTGGTGAGTTAACAAGACACACCACATCACTGCAAGTGTAATAAAAGGTGACCATAAATGAATTGTGTAATACAGGTTAAGATACTATGACCAACATGTGAAAATCACAGTGTTTTAAGATAAAAATGTTAAGGTTCCCAAGCAAATGGGGTCTAGTGTGATGATTATAACAAGACACACCGTGATGAGTTTAACAATACAGTCCACACAACATGGTGAGTGTAACAAGACACACCACATCACTGCAAAGTGCAATAAAGGTGACCATAGATGAATTGTGTAATACAGGTTAAGATACTATGACCCACATGTGAAAAAATCACAACGTTTTAATGTAACAAAATTGTAAGGTTCCCAAGAAAATGGGGACTAGTGTGATGATTGTAACAAGACACACTGTGATGAGTTTAACAATACACACCACAGACTGTGGTGAGTGTAACAAGACACACCACACATCATTGCGAGTGCAATAAACGGCACCACACAACTGTTAATGAGTAAAAAGGCTTACTTATGTAGATTGAAGGCTTTTTAAACATAACATTACATTAAACAACAACATGTTTATTATAATTACACTACTTTAAACTATTCTACACGGCATGAGACACTCAAGACCATTCGATGGGAGAGGAACAGAGCACTCAAGGCCATTCGATGATACAAAAGAGTCAGCATGCTCACTCCATATGATCCTTCAATCAAGGGAGAGACATGGAACACTCAGGACAATTTGACAGAACAAAAGGTGGGATATTATAACAAGCATTTGTCAATGCCAAATGTTGGCTTGCTGCCATTGGTAATGCAGGAGTTAGAGAGATGCAGCATAGGAATGGCAGTCAAGTACTGAACTGATGCCAACCCACCCTGCAGAGAGTGACAGGCATTAGGGTGTCCCTTTGGGTGTTTGGTAGTGCAGTGCGGAAAAGCTGCTGGGCAGGATGTGAAAATGACAGCTGCACAGTTCATAAGGAGGTGTAAAAAATGCCAGTGTTGAAATGTGGCATGTAAATATAACAAATTTGCAGAGTTATAAGGGTGCGTGGTAAATATGCAACACACGGTTGCAGCACTGCCATTTTATGGGCGTTTGGCAGCAAATTTTCAACATAGGCATTTTAACACCTCTGCTCATATACAGTGTCACTGTCATTTCCTCAAAGTGTCCCAAGAAGTGATTTCGCACAGTGACCACACTATTCTGCACCGGAAGTGTGGAAACACATTTTGGGCAGGATATGAGAAATGACAGATGTACTGTTCATCAAGAGGTGTGGAAAAATGGCAATGGTGAAAATCCAGAGTGAAAATATCACAAATGCATGACGGTACGAGTGTGCATGCAATCTGCCAATGCATGCTCATAACACAATCATTTTATGGAGTATCATCACCAAATTTTCAACATAGGCATTTTAGACCTCTGCTCATGAACTGTGTCACTGTCACTTTCAATCTGGCCCAAACACTGATTTTTCCCTGCACTGGCAAGTACAGGCGCTGGAAGTGCAGAAACACATTTCAGGCAGGATGTGGAAAATTACAGCTGTACTGTTCACAAGGAGGTGTACAAAATACCAATGCTGAAAATCCGACATTAAAATATTGCGAATACTGCGAAGTTATGAGCCTCGCGTATAACTGCTGACTGCGGCTCGTAAAATAGGCATTTATTGGTTTTTCCACCAAATTTGGAACATAAGCTTTTTGAGAGGCCATCTCATGAACACTGGCACTGTCATTTCATTAATGGGTCCCAAAAAGTAATTTTGCGCAGTGACTGCGAAATCACCTTTCGAGGCCGAGTAATGCCATGACAGTGATAGAATTCATGAGGAGTGCCCCCAAAAAAACCCATGTTGAAAATTTGGTGCCAAAATTCCAAGAAATGCCTGAGATTTGCAGCAAAATTGAAAAAACCCTATTCATTCCATTATACAGCTTACCGTCATTTCCTCAGTTCGTGGTCGGCTTTCAAGAGGGCAGACGTGTACCCGGTCCACAGAAGATCATCACGCTGGACTCCGGAGGTAAATATGGGGTGAGGAGAGGCAGGGTGCACAGTGGGTGAGTGTGGGTGGGGTAGGGGGCATCAAGACTAAGGGGCAGTTTTCATTTTACAGGGAAAATAAATGGAAAACCATTGCGGGACAGTTTTCATGTTGCAGGGCATTTGGCACACTAGGGTGGGCTCCCAGTGTGCCACCTAACTATTTTTTGGGGGTCAGTAGCGATGGGGGATTGAGCACCCTCATCAGCACCACAACATGGGGGAAGTAATGCAGGCGGGGATTGGGCACCTCCATTGGCAAACAAAAGAAAGCAGGGGCGTGAGCTGGGAGGGATTGGGCACCCTCAGCATTCAACAATTGGGGGTGATGCCGACAGAGTGGGCTCCCCATTGCACCAAACATAGTGGGGGTTACCGACAGAAGTTGGGCACCCCAATGTCGGTAGGTGTGAAGCGGCCACCAGCTCGCCCGACCATGCTCATAATGGTGGCCGAGTACGGCAAGCAAAGGACCACTGCGTGTGACAAGCTTTGCTCGGGATTGCAGGCGGACCTTTGCTTAGATGTCTTCGCCCGTATGCTATGCATGGTAATGGCGCGGCATGCAAACTGATTGGGGAATGAGGGCGCACCTACTAATGCATGCCCTGCATTAGCCCAACAGCGGCCATGCCCCCCAAACCTGTACCTGCGCAAGATGTTGCTTGCGCAAGCACGCAAGCCAACATAAAAAGGCTTTCCAAAATTCTGCAATCTGATTGGCTGTTAAGAGTCCAAAAGCCTTACAATAATCCCTGTTACACTGTCATGTACAGCCTTATCATCATGGCATCATTTTTTTAAATTGCAATAAGGCACTTTCAAGAGTTAGATTAACAGTCTGTTAAGTACTCCACCAGTGTCAAAGGCACCAAAACCCCCTCCAACCAGCAACCACCAGCAGGGAAGCTGCATGGTGCTCATGAAGGCTGAATATGAATGCTCACACAGGCCGAGTCAAAGGACTGGCTGGGACACATTCCCAGGCCAGCATAATAACCACAGCATAACTACACCACTTTTTTTCATTTTACCCAGACACAATGATTCAGACAATCGGAAGCATCAAGGTTGTGTGAGCATTCATATTTGGCCATAATGAGACCAGCATCAAAGGCACCAAGAGTACCCCCCAACAACCATCCACCAGCAGAGAAGCCACATGGTGCTCAGAAAGGCCAAATATGAATGCTCACATAGGCAGAGTCAAAGCACATTTTCACTTTTTCTGTATAAATTATTGCTATATAACATTTACATTTATTCCAACATTAAAAATAAAGAACAAAGCATTCACAGTTCACAGTACATTAAGCCCCTAACCCAACCCCTGTACAAAATGCATGGACAGCAATTACAAAGAATGCCCAAAATGTTATTTCAGTCACTGCCCCCTCACTCTTACGTGTAATGACAAAACAGTGAGACCTAGTCCTTCATCTGATGAAGCCTTGTGCCAGACCACGAGTAAAATAACTCCACCACCTACACAGCTCAGTTACAAGGAGGTCCTGGGAAACAGAATGTAAACAATACCAAAATAAAAATAGTACAACAGAACACAGAAGGTACATCAAAATATTTGGTAGCAAAAAATTAAAAACAAAAACAACAAGTCCTGGTAAAATAGAACGTCAACTAAATTTATAGCACATTTAAAAATTCTTTTATTCTATGGTAACCGGGTAAGGCCCAAGAGGCACAAGCACCTGTTTTCAAGGATGACCAGGGAACACAGGGGAGGTTTAGAGATTTAGAGTCATACAGTATGCAAGTGGAGGTTGAAGGAATCAAACCCATGTCTGTCTGTTGGATGTACCAAGCTCATTCACAGCTTTTACCTTCTAGGGTGTGCAGTGTTGCTGCAATGGAGCTCACACAGTTATCATCACAATGAAATGTATTGCACTAGAGCTCTGACATCCAGAACAAAACACCAGGATGCTTGAACAGGCATTTAATATTTGTGCTGCCATGCAACCTATCCCTCCAAGTTAAAACTGTCCAGAGGAGATCTCCACTACTAATCTCTCTCAAAGGGGAACATGTACAGACAAAAATGCAGGTAAATGGGCTGGGACCAAACCACAGAATTTACATACTTGACAATAGAGGGACATAGTCCTTTTAAAATGTATACTAACTGGCTTCACTTCTAGCCTCACTAAAGACATTCATGAGAGAATGTGATTGGCAATCAGATACACCACAGGTTTTGGTATGTTTCACTAACTCCAGCAAATGAAAAGCCTCCCCATCTCCAAAATCGGAGAACTTGCATACTAATGCCACCAGTGAACAATTGATCCTATAGGTTCGATCTCAGTTGCCCAGTTCACTAAATGTCACTTGTCCCCGTGATGGTTGTAACTAGTCACTCACCTCTTGATGGTTGTAACGTTGAGGAGCAGCAAACACACAGCTCTTCAACTCACACTGGATGTGAAGGAAAAGAGTAAGATCCAGTCACAAACACAGCTTTTACACTGCCGCCAACCTAAACTTCTTTTTCCACACAGACACGAGACAAGTATCACGCTAGGCTACCAGACTGACCCCCCCCCCATAACGTGCAAACATACTCAAATCTAGGACACGGTGTCAGGTGGGGGGTCAAACAGCCACATAACGTCACGGTGCTAGGGGTCATAGACAAATCAATGTTTTCTCTTAGATGCTGAGAGATCCAGGGAGCAAGGAAAAGTGCAAGAATTTTAAATAACTGACTGGAAGTCAGTGTGGGGTTCACTGTGATGGGTGTAGCAAAGGAGGACACTACACGTTACTCATCATGGAAACTATTGAGCATCTCTGCAGCCAAAGGGAATAAAATGAAGGCGAAGGACAGTGTGGATATTTTAAAACAAGATATTTTGAGCAACACTGTTCTTTAATTTGAATACTGTGAAGTAAAATGAGTTCACAGTAGCAAATAACAAACACGTTGGTTTTGACGTCACATTTTGGGTCAAGAAAATCAGCAGTAAATTAACTTAAATTGAAAAAAATATAAGTGAGGGATGTAATTGCAAAAAAACATTATGTTGCCTATCTCTACTACCAACTATCCTTAAAAAGCACCACTTTCATTAGGGAAATCTTTTTTTTTTTTGAATACAATTCAATCAATGTGATGGGTGGCTTGGTAACTCCTTTTTGTGAACAGATCCATATAGTTAACTATGGCTGTGTTAGAATTTCATCCTCTGGCTTCACTTTATGGCCCTGTGGTTACTCTGATGGAAGTACAGAGGCCACGCTGTTTCATGCTGCTGCATGGAACAGGGTGTTTCTACCCATGGGGGTGTTTTGGGTTTGCTGGGTAAGTACCCCAACAGTACCAAATGAGATCAGGGCAGTGACTAGGAGCCAAGAATTTGATTTGGCTCCCTGTCTTGGAAGTACAATTAGTAAAATTGAGTTGTATCAGAAAGACCATTTTTAGTGTTGATTTAAGGGGGAGTGCAAAATGTAAAGTTTTTCAAGTGATAGTACGTGTTGCTAGTAGGTTCAATGATTTTTGGATACTTGTTCTTTTGTTGTCTTTAAAAGCAAATGATAGAATTAATAATTTTTTAATTCAACTAATGAGGGACCTCCTTTACCATGTCTACAATTTGACTCAGACTGTATGTTGCACTAATGTAATTAGGCACGGTTTAATTTTGTTAAAAAGAGAGCATTATTAAAGTTTAAAGTTAATGGTTTATATCCAGCATTAGAATACCCTCTATTGGGTTGGGTGCAGAGTTTATATTTAATTAATATTTTGGGTTCACGTTGTACGAAACAGTCAAAGTATTTGCATCAGAAAAGCACAGATTTTAGATACAAGCAAGGTTGGTCAAGAGGACTGTCAGGGACAGGATCCCTTACTTTCAATACTTCTAGGTGGACCTTACAAGAATTTGTTTGGCTTATTACAACTAGTATGTTTGAACTGAAGAGATGTGGCTGGGTACACTCCAGAGGTATCAGAAATGTTTGGGGCTTAAATGGGATGGATGGGGAGTATAAGGTTCCATAGCTTAAGAATTTTATCTTCTAATGTTAATGGGATCACAAATCCCATTAAGTGTCATAGGTTTTTGCATTATGCCTGCCAGCAGAAAGTGGACATAATTATTTTTCAGGAAATGCATTTAATACCAGCGGAGCATGAAAAATGATTTAAATTTGGATTTGAGAAGGTATTTTATGTTTTGAGTTCTCATGGGAGATGTAGAGGGGTTTTAGTTTTAGCACAAAGAGGCCTAACTTTAGAGATGACAGAAATATTAAGAGATTCAGAAGGCAGGTATGTTATTATTAATGGTTCATTATTTGGCAAAGAGCTGACTCTGGTTAATACTTATTTCCCCCCAAATTCATCAAAAGGTGTATTTTCTAAATGTTTTTCTCATCTCACCTCACATTTGAAAGGGAGAGTACTATTGGGGGGGGGATTTAAATTTAACTCTCTGTCCTGGGTTGGACTCTTTAACCAAAAGCATTTTCAGAACCCAGTAGTGACCATATATTTTAATAGTGCACTGAAACATTTGGGGTCGATAGATGGTTGAAGGTGTCTCTACCCAAGGGAAAGGAATTATACTCACTACTCGGCTAAGCATGGGACTTCAGCAAGACTCGATTAGTTTTATACCGCTCTGGAATACGTTAGTGATGTTCAGGATCTCTCTTTAGGCCCTATACTTTTATCAGACCATGCCCCTGTATGGATAACTGTTACATATGAAATGCAGCCTATGAATTCATTTTGGCGTTTAAATATTGTCAATATGAAGGATCCAGCTTTGAGACAAAGCGTCATTGAGCAAACTAAGGTTTATCTAGAAATAAATGATGTGGGGGATGTCTCAGGTCCCATCCTATGGGACTCCTTAACAGGTTTTATTCAGGGGAACATAGTGGCATATGCCTCAGCTAAGCAAAGGGAGTGGAGACAGAAATATACTGAACTTTATCAGAAAGCGCAGTTGTTGCAAGCTAGGTTTGCTAATAGGGATATGTCAGTTAAAAATAGACTACTAGAAGTAAATGTAACTATACAAAAGTATTTGGATCTAAAAACTGAGCAAGCTTTGTATATTTTACGGCAAAGGATGAAGCTGGGGGGTCCAGGAGGGCTAGATATTTAGCTAGATGCCTGAGAGCACAGAAAGTGGCAGCTACAATTTTAAAGATGCAGAATCCATTGTCAGGTAATGTTATTTACAAACTGAAAGAGATACTTCAAATTTTTAAAACTTACTATCAGGATTTGTATTCACAGGAATCCCAATGCCCGTTGGAGGATCAGGTCCTCCAAAATCTAACTCAAGCTATACTACCTAGCCTCTCAGAGCAGCAGGCTGCTTCCTTAACGGTGCCAGTTACTCAGATGGAAGTAATTGCTGCATCCAGAGATCCCAAACTAACAAAAGCTCAGGGAACGATGGTTGTCCATCAGATTTTTATAAGTTAAAGGATATGCAACAACTGCTTTGTTCAATACTAGTAAGAGTGATGAAAGGAGTTCAGGAAGGACTATCCCCCCCCCTTGGAATAGTGTGATTATAACAGCCCTACTGAAACCAGGAAAATACCTTGTTAGGGCGGAATCTTATTGTCCCATATCCATGCTCAGTACTGATTATAAATTCTTTATGGCAGTATTTGCATCTCGAATGGAGGGCCTTCTCCCAGACCTGGTTGACCGGGACCAAATAGGGTTTGTTCGGGGATGCCAGGTTTTCGATAATGTGAGATGTGCTTTTTTGTTATTAAACTACATGGATGAGTGATCCCTTACATTGGTCCCAGCCAGCCTAGATGCAAAGAAGGCCTTTAATAGAGTTTCTTGGCCTTTCCTCTGGTTGGTACTCCAGACTTGGTTTTCTGCTGAATTTTATAACAATGTTGCACTCCATTTATTTTCCCTCCTTTGCGTATGTTAAGGTTAATGGTTCCCTAAAAGATCCATTTCCATTGGCACATGGCATCCATCAAGGATGCCCCTTATCACTGCTTTTATTTGCATTATATGTTGAGCTTTTAGCCTCATTAATACAGCTATCCAAGCAGGTAGAGGGGATTCCTTTGTGGGGAGGGAATATAAAGTGTCATTATTTGCAGATGACATATTATTAACTTTGACAAATCCTTCCTTCTTCCTATCAAAGGTGTGGCAACTGCTACAGGAATTTGAAAGCTTCTCTGGTGTCCAATTAAATAAATCAAAAACAAAGGTAATTGCCTATCGTTAGATTCCACCAGAAAATATACGGGACGGCTTCTCTGTGAGATGGAACAGAAATTATATCAAATATCTGGGGATTAATATAACAAAATCATTAGATTATGTTGAGCTTTTAAATTATGAATCCCTCAGTTAGGAGTTACAAAAAGTACTGCAGACTTGGGCTATATTACCTTTATCTTTCTTGAAGAAAAAGGAGGTTATTCATATGATGATTTTACCAAAAGTTATTTTTTTCTCCAAACACTTCCTATTTTTCCCTCCAAAGCAATATTTCAGGACTGGCATAAAACAATTCTTCAGTTAATATGGAAAGGAGGTCAGGCTAGGATTTGCTCTGAGATTTTGTTCTTGTCACCTGATCAAGGGAGAATTGGTCTTCCAAATTTAGAATGGTATGCTAAGGAGGTATGTCGGCATATAGTTTGCTTGTGGACCAGCTCAACATACTCATCTCATTGGAAAGATATAGAATTAGTCTTAAATCATCTGCATGATATTCCTAGAATGTTTTACTCTGCAGCGATCCTGTGTATTCCCATCAGACAATTCTATTTTTTCACTAGAGTGGTATTAAAAATATGGCAGTCATATGTCTTTACTTTGCCTTCAAAATTCCACCTGTTAATGGCAGCTATGGCATGGGATGGAGATACCCCTTTTTATAGAACTGAGATTTTTCTTAGGGGTTGGTCTAATCTGAGTCTGACTTATTATTTTCAGTTATTTGATGATAAGGGTTACCTCTCCTTTTCTGAGCTACAGGCGAGGTATGGGATTTGGCCGGCAGATCATTTTAGGTATTTGCAAATAAGTTTGTATTTACAGGCTAAACCTTACTTTGATTCTTTACCTGAGCTACAGAAAGTGTCAGGGGTCTGAACTATTGTGGCAAATCAAAAAGGAGAGGTTGAGCCAGCCCAGTGGCGCTGAAAGCTGAGGCTCTGGACGCCTTACCTCGTACCAGGCCGGTGACCCGTGTTCAGGAATGAGCATGGGTCACTGGGGGTCGGCCAGGGTGGAGAAGGATAGAGCTCCCGATGGCTGCTTTCCTCCTCCGGGGGTTCACTGCAGACTCCCACTGCAATGCTGCCACCTAGGGGAGCCCAGATGGATGGCACAGTATGGTAGAGAGCAGTAAGGGTATGGGGTGGATGTTGGCAGAGGGGCAGAGCAGGTGGTACATCTCAGCATGCCTCCTAGCTCATAGCCCCTCATTGCACACCGATGTCAGGGAAGGAAACTGTAAAAACACCTCGGTCCCTCCTAGGTGATGACACCTCTCTGGGGATTCCTCTAGGCTCATCGGGCAGACTCTGCTGTGCCAGCTCTACACACATGGATACAGTATGTTGGTTTGGGGAGGTAAGCATGGGGGATCCCTCTTCACCCCTACCCAGTGGTATACTGGGGGATACAATGTGTGTGTAGAACCATGGGCACTCTAGGGGCAGACCATGATGGGTTTGGGAGGAGTCCACAGACAGAGGATGTCTGAAAGAGTGGAGGGAGGAGACAGAATAGGAGCATAAATACAAGTAAAAAAAAAAAAAAGGAAAGGTTGCTAGCCATCTTATTGGGAAAGTGTATACAAATATTAGGGCAGAGAAGGTGGGCTTAACCAATGCTATATTAGACAGATGGGAGCAGGAGTTGGAGGAATCTATAAGCTGGGAAGAATGGTCCCAATCAGTGCAGCTAAGTAATAGGATCTCTCCCCTCCCTTACATAAAATAATTTGTATGGAAGTGCAAGGTTCAATTTTTTTTAACACCAGTAAGGGTGGCAAAATACAAGGGCACCCAATATGCATATTACTTCAATGAATGCGGGACTCAGCAAGTAGACCAGGTCCATGTATTTTGGAGTTGCCCCAAGCTGCTCACCTTTTGGCAAGATGTACACGGGGCCTTACAACAGGTGTTCATGGAACCAATAATTCTGTCCCCTAAATTGGTCCTACTAGTTATACCCTCTGAAACATTGAAGTTCCCTAAACAACAGCATAGATTATTATTATTTATTATTTATTTATTGCATACGATCAGAATTACAACCCTTTGAGTCACAGACTCATTTGCAAAAGCTCCACGTCAGTTACAGGGGTGGAGGAAACATACTATAAGGATACATCGTGAAAAGCAGTATATAGAAAAAACATATACACTCATTTTTGGACAAACAGTACTGGTATTACTTACCAGGCTCTATCATAGATATGCATAGGCAGAGGTGGGCAGTGTTCATGGCATCATTTGTAGTGAAAGGAGGAGGCATGGTCGTGGGGTCTAAGTAGACCTGTGTCTGTGATTAACGAGGTTAGGAGCATAAAAGCAGGGTAGAGCTAGCCACAGTCACAGGTTTCTGACTCAGTTAGGTGGGCTCTGAGGCCTGCTTTGAACAGGGAAATACTGTGAGTCCGAGTGAGACGAGGAGGTAGAGCATTAAGCCACATGGGAGCACAGTACCGAAGTGATCTTTGACCCATTGATGTCCTACAGTGGGGGAACTGGAATGAGAGTTTAGTAGCGAGGCAAGTATTGCGCCTGGTGGGGGCTTCTTGGATTATGGGGAAGAGGCCAAGTGGGGCTTTCTGGAGTTGTATTTTTTAGCCAATATGCAGGTGTGGTAATGAAGTCTTTGTTGGAGATTTAACCACCCAGTAAGGGCAAAAAGGTTGCATGTATGAGTAAGACGGTCACTGCCGGTAACTAGTCGGCATGCTTTATTTAGGGCAGTGTTAATACTGTGTAAAGCGGTGGGTTCAGCTGATCCATATATCGTAATCCCATAATCAATTAGGGAGAGGATTGAGGCAGAAACAGCTAAGTGCAAGGTCTGCAGGGTAGACAGTGTTTAACTCTATAGAGGACTCCACTCTAGTGTTAACAGTGGTGGAAAGCAGTTTAATGTGGCTATGGTAAGAGAGAGCGTATCTAATGTGATACCCAGGTATTTGAAATTAGAGACGTGTTCAAGGGGGTTCCTTGTTTGTTTTTAATTAGTGGGGCCGAATGGCTGTGTGGACTTTGACAGTGCGCAAATAACATGGATTTTGTTTTTGAGTAGTTGATGATCAGAAGGTGCTCATCAAACCATGATTCAAGCTCCCCAAAGAAACCCTGTAGGGCTTGTTGTAGGGCGCTAGGTTGTGGGTGTTTCCAGAAAAGTACCGCATCATCTGCATAGAGAAGCAAATGGCCACTGCAAGCTTTGGGAAGGGAGTTTAAAAAGAGGGAAAAGAGAAGAGGGCCAAGGGATAGACTCCCTGTGGGACTCCTGAGCCCACTGCTTTCATGAGTGGGAGATGGTAGTATTTAACCCAACTTGCTGAGAGATCGGCCAGAGAGGTAGTCCTTGAACCAGGCCATTGTCTCGGGAACCACGTAGAAGGCGTAGATAACACGAGCAACAGGTCGTGGCTAACCTGTAAGGCTTTGGTAAGATCCACAAAGATTGCACCTGCAATGTCTCCTTGGTCTAGGGACTCATGTATGAGCAGGGTGAGCTCAGAAAGAGCGGTGACGGTGCTATGGCCTACCCGGAAACCATGCTGTGTGTGGCTTAGGAGGTTGAATCTAGTTAGGTGTTCAGTGAACTGGTCAGAGACTATTTTTTCCAGTGCTTTAGAGAGAGGAGGAAGTATAGAGATAGGTCTATAGTTGCTTGAGAGCATGGGGTCGCCACTCTTCAGGATGGGAGTGATTAAAGCACTCTTCCAGGCTGAGGGAAACTGACCAAGGTAGAGAGAGAGATTGAGAATTTTAGTAAGGTGGGGAAGTATGACATCCAGGGTTAGCCGAAGAAGTTTAAGATCTAGTGAGTCATTGCTGTACCGGGAACTGGAAATTGCATTGGAAATGTAATGTTTTGCTTCCTGATTGGATATGATTCTCAGCCTGAAGGGTAGTGGACCTGAGCTAGAAGGAGTGTTGGGGGAGGGGTCAGGGTGAAGAATTCAGGTGGGAGGATATGGAGGTCCGAGAATGTGGTGTTGAGGCTTCTGCTATAGTGGAGAGGTCTTGGATGACTTCTCCATCTATAGTGAGTTGGGAGGGGGAGGGGAATTCCATTTAGTTCCTTTATGTTTCTCCAGAATTTTTCCCGTCTCCCAGGAGGAGGTGAAGGGTTTGGTGGTGGTATGAGGCCTTAGCCTGCCGTATGGCCTAAGTACACGATTATGGCCGCTCAGTATAATTGTCTATCATGTGTGCTTTGGGGAATCAAGGGCCTTATGCCAAAGGTTATCCCTTGATTGGAGCATGTTGAGTAGTGAGGTGAGAACCAAGGTGGTTCTGGATTTCCGTACTCGTTTGGTGAGGGTGCAAAATGTTGCAGGCATTAAAGGTGGTAATGATGTGATCACACACTAGGTCTACAGATTGCGTGGTGTATATAGGGAGCCAGTCGCAGGTAACTAGATGGGCTATGAGTTTACGTAGACTCCCTCTTTTTAGCTGTCTCTGCATGGAGATTTGCGGGCGGGCAGGGGGGAGTTTGCCAGTTCATCAGCTGGTCACCGGAGAGTGGTCACTAATTGAGTCTAGGAGCACTGAGGCTTGAGAGAGGTTCTGAGGCCTATTTGTGAATATAAGGTCTATGAGGGTGGAGGCCCCAGTTCTAGTGTCCCTTCTGGTAGGAGGGGTGACTATTTGGGTTAGATCATAAGCCAGAGCAGCGTCCTTGTAGCTGGACAAACTAGGGGATAGTCAGTTGACGTTGAAGTCTCCCAATAAGATGAGTTCACTAGTATTGGGTAGGTTGGAGATTGTCCGGAGGATAGAATCAAAGGCTAGTTTTTGGTTTCTTGGGGGGATGTAGGCAGCAACTATATACAGCGTTTTGGTGCCCAGACTGATTTTCACTGTTAAGGTCTGTGCGCCATGTTCTGGCACAGGGTGGAAACTCTGTGGCAAGCAGTGGGATTTAAGATAAATAGCATAGCCACCACCTCTTGCTGGCCCTATCGGTCCTGAAGAGAGAAAAAGTTACTGAGGGGACCGCATTATTGGGTATTTTATTAGAGAGCCATGTCTCCTAAAGGGCTAGGATGTCAGGTGTATGCTGAGCAACCCAGCCTTGGAGAGGTGAGTTTTGGGTAGGGCTGCAAATATTCAGTGTTGCTAGTAGTAGTCTACAATTCAGATGGTGGAGAGGCCTTTGTGCAGGTAGGTCCTGGGTTGGGGTGGATATTGCCAGATAGTAATAGTAGTAGGAGGGGTGTGCCGTGGGAGGCCAACTTGCAGAGTTTGGATGGCGTCGTTGGGATTGGTAGGAAGAGGGGCTTTTGTCATTGGAGGTAGGGACAGGTAGACTGTGAAATACACCTGCAAGAAGGGCAAAGGAGGTGTGGGGGCGGTTGTGGTGTTAGCAGTGGTGGTGGGGTTTGTTGCCTTGGGCTGAGGAGGAGGAGCGTTGAGGTGCAATGAGCAGCATATGAGGGTTTGAGAGCTAGTACGATGGCGTAAGGGTATAGGCCAGCTGGCCCTGATTGGCTAGCATGAGAGGTGTTGCTGAGACAGCATCTAAGGTCAATACTGGTAAGGAAGTAATGAATGGAAATGTTATGGCAATGTGGTTCTGGTGCCCCAGAGGGGATGCTGATCATAGTGTAGGATCCAGGAAACCAGGAGGGCAGTTAGTAGCAGGGATAACATACTGAAGTTGATAGTGAGGGATATAAATAACAGTGGCCTCTAGTGGTAGCCTAGTATAACCTGCAGCTGGAAAAGTGAGCTGATAGGTTATTTCACCTCGTCACCTGACCACCCTTGCCTATAAATCCGAATGCCGACCAAGGGTGGTGGTGGTTATTAATGTTATTATTATGTGCAAAAAAGATATTATCTAGATTTTGGCTAGAAACACAGATGCCAACTTTAGATAATTGGCACCAGGTGGTAAAATATGTATTTTAACTGGACAAGTATCATTACAAATGCATGGGCCGAGAACATCAGTGTTTGAATTTTTGGAAACTGTGGATTGGCTTTCAACAGGGAGTTGATCCTGCTTTTGTTCCAGGAAAGCACTTATACACTCCCCTTAGATATCTGGAGTGTTATTGGTTCAACATTGTCTAATGCTCTCTGTGCTTTTTTTATTACAAGTGTTGGTTTTTTTTTGTACATGTGTTATATCATGCACTTCTGGAAAGAGTTGGAAATTGCAGCACCTGATTGAAGAAGGGTGTGGACTATTTACACAAGAAGAATTTTGACTAGTAAAAATGAAAGAAAGGTCTATGTATTTTTGTATATTGTATACTCTGATGTTCTTGGACTGATGCTGGAAATGTTTATTTGTAGTTTCATGTGATATTGAAAACTTCAATAAAATATGCTTAAAAAAAGTAAGATCTTTCTGGATGAAGAATGGGCCAGCCACCTTTCAATGGCTCTTGGATTGCATTCTGAATGGGGCAGGAGATTTTGTTCTGGTGCACATGGATGGCATTGTCATCTATAGCCAGACCTGGGAGAAACAATTCAGGTACATAGCTGAGGTGTTCTGCTGATTGCTGGCTGCTGGGCTGATAGTCAAGGTGGAGAAGTGCCAGATAGGAATGGTAGAAGTGTCATACCTTGAGTAAAGGATGGAAAGTAGGTACACCCAGCTTGAGCCAGAGAAAATTGAGGCCATCCAGGGATGGGCCACACTTATGACCAAGAGGAAAGTGCAGGCATTTCTAGGGATTGCAGGGTACTACCAGTGGTTTGTGCCAAATTTCAGCAGCATGGCCAGACACCTGTCATCAGGAATAAAATGACAGAAATGTTCAGAGAATGGAAACCTGTGATACTGCATTCTGCCAGTTGAAGGAGGCATTGTGTCAGGCACCTGCGCTTGCCAACCTGGACTATTCATTTAGGTTTATTGTGCATGTAGATGCATCTGATTATGGGCTAGGCATGGTGCTGAGTCAGGTTACACACTTGGGAAAGGCACACCCAGTCATGTACCTGAGCAGAAAGCTGTTGCCGGAAAGGAGGCCTATGCCACAATCAAGCAGAAGTGTCTAGGGATCATCTGGGCTTTGCAGAAGCTGCAGCCATATCTGTATGGGAGGAAGTTTACCCTGGTTATTGATCACAGCCCATTACCCGGTTATATAGAAGCAGCAGCCAGAACTCAAAAATGCTATAGTGGAGCCTGGTGCTGCAGTCCTATAATACAGATATTAGGCACTGCAGCAGTTTGCAGCATGGCAATGCAGATGGGCTGCCCCGACAATAGTTAGTGCCCTTGTTTTTTTCCCCGTTAAGTAGGAGAGATTCTAGGATAAGCTAATGTCCGGGTCACACAAAGCGTGAACTGAGGTCATGGTAGGTAGAGTCAGCTCACACAAAAAACAAAAATCATTTAATGCTGTTAGAAAGAGTTGGTTTTAATTTTTCTGGGGTGGGGGAGGAGGGGATGTAACAATTTGCTATGTATACCTGTCACTGTATATTTGTATTCAGTTATTTCTGCATGGGTATCAGTTGGAATGTAGCAACTCAGGGACAAAGCTGACATTCCAAGGAAAAAGACAAGATTCTTATCAGAGACAGATCCACTGGCTCTGGCAGCAATGTACTTCCAGGCAGGACCCCTGGACAATTTATGGGAGAGATTAGAAAGTGTCTTTTCATCTCTGGACGTTGCTAGCTAAACCAGCCACTGCTGCTGAGACATTACGTGGGATAGAAAACAGATGCATTTCCCGAAGTCCAGATCAAACTGGTTTTCCAACACAGCTCTTATGACACGAAGAATTGTGGAACAATGATGTCAGAGTGACATACTGGATGATGTGCCATGAGGCAGCTTGAGAGTATAACTACCTGGCAAAGCCTGAAAGAGGAAGTCAGATTTGGGACTATGAATAGGCTACCATCTAATGGTTTGAGTCTGCCCTGATTCACCAAGTGACCTGTGAGGTAAACCATTCTACCTTGCTAGAGAGGGTGAGAGAGAGAGAGAGAGAGAGAGATATGTTTTTCTGTGTGTAACACATTGTTCAAACATTTTCTTTTCCATTTTAGGTAGAATTACTGTTCCCCATAGCTTGCAGCAATACCCTGTATTATCTGTGTAAATATCTGGAAGTATTAAAAAATATTATATTTTTATATACTTCATGTATATGTGACTGATTCCTTAGAGGTACAGCTAACTGATTTATAATTGTCAAAACTGTGTTTCTGCCTCTGAAGAGAAGGCTACTGTTACCATATTCTGTTTCTAAAATTAAGAGTTCTCAGCTGTGACAGACAGGGGTGGGTCAGTTGTTCATGATTAAGGAGCCCTGTACTGTGTCAGCAGTGTCTCTGAAGGGACTCAGATCTTGAGATACCTCAAGAGATTGTCTATGTTTAGTGGTTGCAGCTACTGATTACCCTCGCAGGCATATGAAGGATTCAAGAAAGCTGATAACACTGACAGGTTGAGTCTGGGAAAGACCAGTTTGTCACATAGCAGTATTTAATATGAAGAGCACTGAGACTCTGAAGATTTCAGGCCACAACATTCTGATTCCAAACAAAACCTGAGATGTCTTTGTAGAAAGTCCCAGGACAGAGTGATAATGTTAACTACAAACAAAACTCACATACAGTATACTGTGACCCACTGGGATTCACTCTGTGACTTCCACCACTACTGTAGGAGCCACTCATGCAGACTAATGCTCCATGGAGTGCTGCTAGCAGTAGCCCCACTTTTAAGTAGGAGAGCCCTGCCCCACTAATGATCTGTTAGTGCCCTGAATACATGGCAATGACCTGGCTCAAACACCCTTCTGGTTGTCTGGTACTGATGGGGGTACAAAAGAATGCAAACAACAGAAGTCCAGTTTGTGCCCCCAAAAACTGCCCAAGCAGGCCTGTAATGGAGGATTTTTCCAATCTCTCATGTCCCAAATAGGGGCTCTTAGTAATCAAACTTTGGCCAAAATGTGAACATGCCAAACCACTACATCAAAGTGGCCCCAGTCTATTTGGTCCTGCACTTTATAATGTAAAAAGTACCTCACTAATAAGAGTTAGAGTCCTGCTGCTTCATTCTCTGCTTGCAGAGACAATACTCCAGCTTCCTTGTCTCACATTTATAAAGTGCAGTCTACTAGGTGTGGCTGGGAGCAATTCACTTAGGAAAGTAGTCACAGCTTTCCCCCAATCATAAACAAATTCAATATGTGATCTGCTCAACCCTGGCTTTATAAATTTATTTAATTATTTTTAAAGGGGCTCCTGGTTGTGACCAATATGAACAAATAACAGAAGCAGGACTCTTATCAGCGAGGTACTTTCGATATTACAAAGTGCAGGACCAAACTGTTTGGGGCCACTTTGACGTAGAGGTTTGGCATGTTTACATTTTGGCCAAAGTTTGATTACTAAGAGCCCCTATTTGGGACATGAGAGATTGGAAAAATCCTCCATTACAGGCCTGTTTGGGCAGTTTGGGGGGGCATACTGGACTTCTGTTGTTTGTTCATATTGGTCACAACCAGGAGCCCCTTTAAAAATAATTAAATAAATTTATAAAGACAGGGTTGAGCAGATCACACTTTGAATTAGTATAAAAGAATGCAGCACGAATCTCATCACCAGGCACTGAACGCACATACTTTCTCTTTTTTTGAGAAACTAACATACTGTTATGTGGTCAGGGTAGGGTTTAAACCCAGGCATCCTGACTTTTCTTTGTTCAGACCAACATGGTTACGAGGACAACTAGCTATCCAGAGATTCCTTTGTTCCATTGCTATGTTTGAGTTTAATCAAACAAGTCAAAGTAATCTGATACCGAGCCAGACTGAATGCGAAAACCCTCAATAAAGTCTATCATTTGTTTTAGGGGAAATGATGTTATCACATACATAATTACTATATTAATCTGGCTATGTGCCTTACACAATAATAACAGTTCCACAGTACTTCAGTGCAATATGATCATTTGTGGCACATGGCCATGTGACATGATTGCATTGGCATGAATGATGAGTTTGCTTTCACTTACACAGAAGATGTATTTTTCAACAAAGTCCTGGCAAATCTGGATTTCATCAATAAATTTAGTCATCATGTCTATACTTAGTGTAATTACTGACAGTTGAGCTGGGGTGGAAGTGGGTGGAGGGGGGGATTAGAAGTTCAAGTTTTTAGACCACTTTTCTAAAGATTTTTCTCTATCACTCTAATACTGAAAGGCTCCCTGCACCCGTTCTGTAATTGCTGACTATGCATACTGTAAGTGCCAGCAGAAGGAGTATGAAATTGGAGCACAGGTAAGAGCAGCAGCAGAAGAAAGGTTCTTTGTTATCCAACATCTTACATTCGGGTGGTTTGCCTTGATTTTCATAGACCAGCCTAGTCACTTGGGAGCTCTCACACCCCATACATTACCAAGTGAATGATTTGCCAGCCTGTTATTGATATGCTTTCTAGCAATAATGCTCCACTCAATTGAACTCAGGTCAAGGCTGAGTGACTCCCAGCTGTGGGTCAAGCTCACAATTTCCCAATCTGAAGTCACAAAGACTTATGTGTGCTGAACCAAGTCATCACTTCTTTCGTTCTTAACTTGCTTGGCCTCCTTACACTGATCTCCCTTGAGAATGAGAATATGCACCTGGAGCTTCCTTACAAAAAGTGTTTGTGAGCACTTTGTTTTAGGTCTTACACTGTTATTTGTCAAATTAACTATTCCTCACCGTATGCCTTTTTTCTATTTTTTTATGAACACTTTTCTGCTTTAGCTTCATTACTTCCTGTTTGGCATATGAGTTTCTTTACTAACTCTGAATTATTCTTATTTTATTCTCTTGTCAGAAGACTATACGTATATTTTGATCCCTTGTTAAACAAACAGTTAAGGTTTTATACTAATTACCTGTAATTACCCTGTCTCTATACCTGCTATTTAAACAATTATTAAATCAGCCTTATTTTGACTAGATTGATCTGCTGCCAAATATAGCTATTATAGCATACAATTTCAGCAGCCTTTAAGTAACTTTTACCACCATTTATTTCCTCCAAAATGTTTTTACTGTACTTCTCAAGTGAAGGAAGCATTTTTGGAATTCTCACCATTTACAGTTACAAGCATTGCACTACTTCACACTCTGATCTGTTGACATTGCACTTACTTGGTAATATAAGATGCCTCAGGTTAACTTTACATAACCAATAATAATTGTAAATGGACTTTAAACTCAGTTTTGCTTTAATAAATTTATGTAAACTTGGTCTACGTCATTCACCAATCAAAAAGCACTGTGGTTAACTGTAATATGTGCCTACTCAGGATAATCCAGCTGAGATGCAACATCTTTCTTTTCAGTGGGTGCTGCTTTTACCGATTTCACCAGCTGGGTGGACTGGACCGCAAAGAGATTAAATAACTTGCCCGAGTGCACATATTGCTTCGTACTAGCTGGGTTTGAAACTACAATCTCTTGGTTCCCAAGCTGTTGCTCTAACCACTAGACCACACTGCCTCTAGACAGACTTAACTAAAGACACTACACTCTAGATAGGGGTACTTTACTTGGTATTCACTGGAAATCAGTGTCAGCCTGAATTCAAATATACGATTATTACTGTACTCTAGACAAGCTGACTACCTGTCTCCAAGGTGGAGGTGAATGCAACATGCTGCTCATTAAAATGGGCGTGGCAGGCTGGAACAAATTGTTTATTCTGAGAAAGGGCTGGGAGAAAACTAGTCATCAGCAGGAGTATACCGAGTAGGCACACATAGCATGGATTATAATACTCTGTCACACCACTATTGAACTGAGGAATGTTTTGTCAGCAAGTAGTTAAAAGTCCCAAATGACTGCAAACAGCCTATGCCTTTCCAAATCCATAGAAAATATGTATGATTACTTTACATAGATTTCTTTTACCCTTCAATGGCTTTAGGCTTTCATTTCTTCTGATTCTTGAATATATTGTAGCTGACAGCAACATTTCAGTCAATAATAAGAAAGGACCGGCACTGTAGAGAGGTCAGTGAAGTGGATTCTACAATGTGGGGACAGTTCATGAGACACGTCTGGTTTCAAAGTAACATAAGAACATCATATGGCAACATAGACTTCCCAGTGTAGATTACATTAAATGTACATTAGGAGGCAATATAGCATAATGGTTAAGGACACTGAGCTACAAACGTGGAGACCTGGATTTGAAACCCACCAACCCCCACTTGCATACTGTGTGACCCTGAGCAAGTCTCTTAACTTCCATGTGCTCCCAGATCGCACCTTGAAACAAGTTTCAACTTAGTGTGCCTTTCCTGGTTTTGAACAGTTTCCCATACATTTCTATACAATACAGTGAGATGCACTGGAAACAAAACAACATAAAAAGAGAGAAATAAATTTCCTTTAGCTGAATGTGAGAAATTTTCTTTTCGTTGAATGGTTAGATCTGCCACCTTTGGCACTGAGGGACCTTGGTTTGAGTCCAAGCTAGGGCTGGAGGTGCACCTGCCAAGTAGTTTCAAAGAAACATAGCCCATATTGGCAGAAAAAGACCATCTGTCCATTCAGTCTTCCTTGTTATACACTGTGCTACCCCTCAGCTTAATGTCTACATGTGGTTTATGCCTAGCTTCCGCCCTTCCCCTCTGTCTTACTGCTACCCCTCTGAGTAACCATTAATCCCTTAATTCTGTCCCAGCTGTACATGAAACCATTGATGTTTTTTTTTTCTTTCCACATTGACCAGAAGGCTGTTCCATGGCTCAACCACCCTCTCTGTAAAGAAAAACCTTCTTACTTCCATCCCGAATCTTGCTTCTGAACTTGAAAGTATCATGTCTTCCTCTCCCTCCTGGCATCCAGTGACAACATGTTTAGTGTCATGAGCAGTTCTCATAGGATCTGCCCTGTCTGCCCTGAATCATTTTTGTTACTCAATGTTACACTGTCTCAAGTCTGTCTTTGTCTTTCCTTGGGTAGGGACTGCAGAGCTGTGCACAGTATTCCAGATGCAGCCTCACTGATGTTCTACAGAGAGGTAGTATTACCTCCTTCCTCCTGCTATTGAAACTCCTCTCAATACACCCCAACATTCTGCTTGCCTTGCTGTAGGCCTTGTTGCTCAGACTGGATTGTTTCAGGAAGTCACTTATGATAAATCACAGCTCCTTTTCCACAGAAGCAGTGGCCTGCTTAACCCCTCCCATCCAATTTTCCATCCTGGAGTTCATTTTTCCTATGTGCATTGCCTTACACTTTTTGGCATTGAATTTTAAGTTCCAGGACCACCTTTTGACCCTTTTCAGGTTGCCCTGCATCTCCTTTGCTCCCTCCTCACTGCCTACCCTGACACAAAGCTTAGTGTCATCTACAAAGAGACACATGTGCTCTGTATTTCTTCTCCAGTGTCACTGATAAACAAATTGAATCTAGTCCCAGGACTTACCCTTGCAGCACCCCACTTGTGATGTCCCTGTACACTGACTTGACTCCGTTCAACACCACACTCTGCTGTCTTCTCCTCAACCAACATCCCACCCATCTTTTTAGGTCCTTCACTGCACTTGGATCCTCTAATTTCTTCAGCAACCTTCTTGTGGCATGGAGTCGAATGTATTACTGAAGTCAAACAAAAGCATATTCATACATTGTCCAATATCTAATGCCTGAGTTATCCAGTCAAAGAATACTATCAGGGTGGTCTGACAAGACCTCCCTGCCAAAGATCCATTCTCCTTACCATCCTGGAGCCCATTTCTCTCCTGGCAGTCCACTAGGTCCTCCTTGACTAGTCTCTCCATCAGTTTAACCACAATCGAGGTAAGACTGATAGACCTGTAGTTACCCAGTTGCTTCTTGTTGCCTCCCTTATGGAGCAGAACTATGTCAGCTACCCTCCAGTCATCTGGAACTACCCATGACTGTAGTGACTTACTGAAAATCACTGCCCAGGGTTCAGTCAGTTCTGTTGCTAGTTCCATGAACACACTCAGGTACAATCCATTAGGTCCTGGACCTTATCTACTTTCAGGGCTGTAAGCACTTTTCTGATCCTTTCCCCTGTGTTCATCACCTGCCCCATTTTTGAGTTCCCCTTCTCACAAGCCTTTAGGCCACTTTCTGATAAGGACTTGCTATCCGCCAAAGTAAATACAGAGCAGAACTAGTCATTAAGCATGAATGCCTTCTGTTTGGCCTCCTTGGTTACCCTTCCCCCTTCTGTCCCACAATTTTTAATTTTTTTTTTACAACCTGCAAACCAGAAAACGATCTCTTGTCGAGTCCAGTGGCCCTCCCTCAACCCGCGCATACCCTCTGCCTCCCCACACCCCTCTCACCCCATACTTACCTCCAGAGCACGGCGTGATGATCTTCAGTGGACTGGGAACACGTCTGCACTCTTCAAAGCTGACCGCGAACTGAAGAAATGCCGGTAAGCTGTATAATGGCATAAATAGGGTTTTTTCAACTTTGGTGCATATCTCGGGAATTTTGGCACCAAATTTTCAACATGGGGTTATTGGGACCCCTAGTCATGAATTCAGTCACTGTCATGGTGTTATTCAGTCCCGAAAGGTGATTTCACGGTCACAGTGTGGAATCACCTTAGGGACTGATTAATGAAACAACAGCGCCACTGTTCATGAGGGGGCTCTCAAAAGCCTATGTTGCAAATTCGATGAAAAAACAAAAATGACTGTTTTACGAGTGTGCATTGCGCAGTTTCCATACACGCTCGTAACTTCGTGAATTTGTAATATTTCCAATTCAGATTTTCAAAATTGGCATTTTTCCACACCTCCTTATGAACAGTACAGCTGCCATTTTACATATCCTGGCCAAAATGTGTTTTCGCACATCTGGCGCAGAATAGCACAGTCGCTGCGCGAAATCAGTTTTCAGGATAGTTTGAGAAAATGACCATGACACTGTTCATGAGCAGAGGACCTAAAATGCCTATGTTGAAAATTTGGTGAAAAAAGTCCGTAAAATGACTGTGTTACAAGTGTGTGTTGCGCAGTTTCCACGCACCCTAGTAACTTCGCAAATTTGCAATATTATCTTGCCAGATTTTCAACACTGGTATTTTTTCACACCACCTTATGAACTGTACAGATGTCATTTTTCACAGTCTGCCCAAAATGTGTTTCCATACCTGTGGCGCACAATGGCATGGTCACTCTGAGAAATCAACTTTTGGGACAGATTAGCAAAATCACAGCGCCACTGTTCTTGAGGGGAGGTCCCAAAATTACTATGTTGAAAATGTGGCTAAAACAATCCCAGAAATAATTGGGTATGGATGTGTTTTTCGCAGTTTCTATGCATGCTCATGACTTCACCAATTTTTCATATTTTCACTCCAGATTTTCAACGTTGCTATTTTTAACACCTCCCCATGCATTATACAGTTGTCATTTTTCACATCCTTCCCAAAATATGTTTTCGTCCCTGTGTCTCCAAATGGCATAGCCACTGTGCAAAACCATCTTTCAGCTAATAAACTGATTGTGCCACTCTTCATGAGGTGGGGTCACAAAAAGCCTATGTTGAAAATTTGGAGTGAAAATACCAACAAACACCTACAATGTTAGGGTTTCCAACTGTAACACCCCACCCTGGAGAGTCTGACAGGCGTCAGGGGTGTGACTTGGGATCACTGGTTGTAATGCTCATGCCATTCCACCCTCACCCCCACCCTGCAGCCAGTGACAGGCATCGAGGTGTGCCTTGGAGTGTTCGGCCCTAAAGTTCAGCCCATTCTCCTATACTGCACTCATCTCAGCATATTTCCTTATGGAATGGGGTAAGTATAAGGCTCAAAGACCTCAAAGCACACCACAACACTTGTCAGTGTCTACAGGGTAGGGTGAGGTAAAATGGCATGAGCGTTATAGTTGACGACCCAAAGGCACACCCCAACACCTGTCAGTCTCTGCAGGGTGGGGGTGGGGTTGGCGACAGTTCAATGCTTCACTGCCATTCCTATTATGCATCTCTAACTCCTGCACTACCAATGCCAATGCCAGCAAGACAACATTTGGCATTGACAAATGCTTGTTTCATACTGTATATGAAAAACAGTTTCCCCCTTTATGCCCCCTCTGCAATGTGTAGTTCTGCATCTGCTTTTGCATCCCTAGATGCCTTCCTGTTTCCTTAATCTTTGCTTCACATTCTCTCCATTCCTTGTCCCCCAGTTTCTCTTTGTATCTGATGAAGGACCTTTTTTGGCCTTCACTGTCACCTGACTTTTTTAGAGAAACTGATTGATCTGTTTTGCCTGTTACGCTTGGTAACTATTCTCAACCTTTACTTAGTTGCCTTGTGAATGGCCCATTTAATTACTCCCCACTTCTCCTCTACCTCCCTGATTTGATCTAATCTAACCAACTTACTTTGAACCAATTCCCTCATCCGGTCATCTGAGATTGAGAACCTTAGCATTTGACAAAGGAATAGTGATATCTAAGGCCAGTTCAAACCATATGGTGTTATGGTCAGTGGACCCAGTGGCTCCCCAACCAACACTCTACTACAAAAAAACACAAAAGGAAGCACTCTGTCAATGAAGAAATGAAAAGAAAATCACAAATAAAGTCAAACTCGGCTCTACATGGAGTCCTCAGCACTATACCCTAGCATTTCATGTCTTCTCCGAGACACTTCATAGGGGGCTACACTCTACTACCATCATCAAGAATGACAACCTTCCTTGTGGGTTCCTGGACCAGCTACACTATCAGGCAGTCATGCAACTTATCTTTTTGATTATTTTATTTCAGCTTTAACCGGAAGGTGGTCTGTGCACAGCCCTTTTTTAAGCCACGCCTGACATTAAATTACAATATAATACAAAACTTACAACATATATAGAACAATATATGGGTGGGTGTGTGTAACCAGAATTTTACACACATCCAAGGTACGGAATGCAACATAAACCCTGAGGGCGAGGCCTGAGGCATTTATAAAAGCATCCCACACTGAGGGTGTGTGTAAAAGTCTGGTTTTACACACGCCCACCCGTGTATTATTTAATTTAATTTTTGGTGATCATTTTTTTGTTTCAGTACACTTGAATCAGCACAGCACTTCTGTCAGAGACAGACAGAGAGAAACATAAGCACACACACAAGATGTTGTGTGAGAAGTTTAGTCTGCCCTTAGACAGAGTAAGCACCAATGAGCTTTCTGTGGGGGAGCTTGATTGACAAGTGCTGATTACAACCTCCTCATTATAATCAAAAATATCAACACAGGAGGTTGTAACTGGATAAAATAGTGCAGTTATCCATATGTAAAAAATGATCACCATTAATTGAATGAAAACTACAGTTACTTACATTGACACATTATTACAGTACAGATGTTTAAATAACAAACACTTATAATGTGTTATATTGGTTGCTCCAGTAACCAAATCTGCAAACTCATTTAAAATTGATGGTGCATACCATAAAAAGCTTTCTTGCTCATATCTAGTTTGAGTGGAGGGATGGAATATAAGGATCTTGCACTATTTCTAGTCATTTCTAGCAGGGCTTAGCTCCTTGCACTCTTAGCTGATGGGGTGTCCCAATATACAGTATGTCTGGTAGATTGAGATCCCCAACCACTACATACCCCTTTGTGACTCCCTTCTCAATTTCTTCCCCTATTTCACTGTCACACTCCTCCCCTGTCCTGGTCATCTATGAATCACACCCACTTACAACTTCTTAGCTGATGCTGTCATGAGCCGGATCCTCAGTGACTATGACACCACACTTCCACCCCTGATAGCTCAGTCCTCTACTGATACTTTGCTTTCCTTAACAATCAATAACACTTTGAATATCTCAGGAATAGTGGAAGGTAAAAGATGTTTGCATTTCTGGTCCATAGCCAGAAGGAATTCATCTATAGCAGATGTATGCAACTTGCCCACATTGATGGCCAAAGTGCTAGATCCTTAATGGGCAGCAAGCCATGCATAGAAATATTGTATTGTGCAGGGGAGCGCTGTATTCATTCTATACTAGACTGGACCATAGATGTTGAGAACTGAAGAGTTAATGTGGAACAGTAATGAAGAAAAGACTTATTAACTAGAGCTGGTGTGGGACAGACAGGTTGTTAGAAATCATGATTGTGTAAAAGGGAAGGAGCCAACCATACCTCATCCGCCAGGAAAAAATATCCTGCACTGGAAAGAGATGTTATGGAGGTACAGTGGTCAGTTGTGGATGACTGGGGCAGTTGACTGATTGGACCAGTTAAGCAGCCTTCTGGGGAGGGGTGAAAAAGGTAAACATAGAATGTAAACTGTGGTGGTAAAGGATTCTGTTATTAGTCCTAGATAGGGTTCCATGACTATGAAAATCAGATAGTCCATAGCCTTTTAGCTGCAAGGCTCATTCTCTTGATAATTATTTAGTTGCTGGGGGAGCAGTTGTTGTCATTACACTGTCATAAACAGCATTGAAATGTGTTGGCCAGATTGTCCTCCAGTTAAAATGTAGGCAACTGGGGGAAAAGCTCAGGAGCAGGACCTCCTGAATAATATACTAAATGAATAATGCATGACAGGGTGTGTGTCATGCTGGAATAACATCACGCCTCAGGTGGTTGGGCATGAGGCCACAGGCTGAGTGCATCCAACATCCGCGAAGTGACATTATCCAGGTACAACACACACCCTGCAGTGCATTATTCCTATTATAAAATGGCTCCATTGTTGAAAACAAAAGAAAGTTTAAAAAATACATTGTGGAATATACTTCCCCTCTGGAAATAAAGTAGTCCCTTTTTCTTAAATCAATGAACTCTTATTTTGCTAATGAATACAGCAGTATGACAGCTAATATTCTGACTTACATACAGGAACAAAGAATTCTTGGTAGATTATAAAGTTAATTTAAATTTTTTTACTCAGTAATGCAGACTGTTTTCTGGTAGTGGGGACTGCAGTATAGCACCTCAGCAATACAACAGCTAATATGCTGATTTACATATAGCAACAAGGAATTCTGGGTAACTTATAAAGGTAACTTAAATGTTCCTTATTTAGTAGTGCAGTCTCCTACTTTTAGTAGTGGTGACTATAGTACAGCATCTAATATGTAGATATAGTGGCAATGCATTATGGGTACAATATAAAGCTGCCTTCCATTTTTCCTTACTTGAAGGTGCAGTCTCTTATTTTTATGGTGGTCACAACAATATAAGATCTCAGATGTTTAGAATTAAAATGAAGCATTGTGCATACAGTGATAGATGACAAGATTTCTTTGCTGAAAGATGTAGTCTCTAATTTCTGTAGAGAGTCAGAAATATAATAGCCTACATACTAATTTATATAGTGAGGAATTGTGGGTACAGTAAATAGCTGATTTTTCTAGCTCCCTAATCTGCAAGTGGAATGATTTTTTTTTTACTGATGACATTCAGTCATGTGTGTGCTGGGACTAGATCTGTGATGTTATGCTGAGATAACATCACGGGTCCAGCTCTAGATTGACCAATCAGAGTCCATCATTCTTTCTTGCCATTGTATAATGAAAGATACATCCCTTGCCAGTCATATGCCATCAAAGTCAAGATTCATTAGGCAGACTAACATCTTGTTAAAGAGACTTTACACGGAGTCATAGTTTAGGTGCCTAAGCTACTGGGGAGACTTTTGTACTAAGGTAAGGCTTTATTGAAGGGATGGGCTTCCCTGAAAAAGCCTGTCCCTGGATTTCTCATAGTCCATTTAAGTCTTCCAAAATCTTTGAAATATACCATGGAAAAATATCTATTTGATATCATTTTTCATGTCTTCCATGGAAATGATGATGATGATGGTTTCCATTAGTAGTCTGCATGGCAAAAGAGCACAGAAGGTGCAACAGAAGGTAACATGGAATTCCATAAAAAAGTGGATTATTCCATGCTGTCATGGAAATAAACAACTATGTGTACAGATTTTAATGACAAACTCTGTGGAAAACTTTGTAAATTTAATTCTGATTTTCATGGAAATATGTCTAAATACTCTAAGCTTTGACTTAATAGGCCTTTCATGATCTCCACTTTCTATATAAATAGATAATAAAGGTGTGAGTTAGAATCCTTAGCTGGAGTAGGCATGTTACATAACTGGTATCTGTGTAACTGGGTGGAATAACACAAACCAATTGGATACAAACCTGGAGGGTTGCAAAGCCTTCAGAGAAAATGAAAGTAGAATGAGACGAGAAGACTGACATTGTATATGAAGCATGAATTAAAGGTTTGTGTAAGGGAGGATATTAAGAGGATAGAAGGGGAAACAGAATCCTTAAAGGAGGATTTAAAAGAGGGACATAAAAATAAAATGTTATTGGCAGTATGCTATAAACCCCTGGGCTCCATTTTCAAAGCCCTAAGAATGCTGCAAGTCCCTGGTACCCCAATTGTTTGGTGCAGGAGGCTTGCAGCATTCTTCTGTCCAGCCATTGGGATTTTCAATCCTGAGTGCCAAATGCCACAAGTTAGACCAGCTTTTCCATGGTCTAACTTACGTTATTTGAGGGACCCTTTTTAAGGTGTTGCACCAAATCTTTGGCGCAAGCTGCTGTAAACTAAGGAATGTGTCACAACTACTCTCAATGTACTAAAATTGGGTGCAGTTGAATCACAGCAGTTTGGCACAGCTTCACCAAAAAACAGGTGCCATGCAGGGCTTGACACAAGCCCTTCATCCCCTTTGAAAATTGAGCTCCGTTACTCTATATTGCAGCATATAAGAATCAGGTAGCCATTATTGGCGATTTTAATTTGCTGGATACAAATCAGGATTGTGGTTATGCCAAAGCTAAGGTACGACAGGAAATCTGTAATGCCCCAAAGGTGGTCATTACAGAAAAATAAAATAAAATTAAATGAAGCAGAATACTTAGGTGCTTAGAGTACCTGCTGCAGGGGTAGGCAGCAGGGTACTGTACGAAGGGGCCCCTAGACATAAAAGTCATCCTCCCTACACACACAAAACACTGTAAATAATAAAAAAAAGTGCACTTGTGCACTTACAACTGGTCAAAAGATAGATTTTGCAAGCATTCCATGTCATAATGGCCTGGATGGAATGCTATGCTGAGTGGCTCATGCACAGCATTCCAATCCAGCCATTCTAGAACCCAGGCAGGTTTAACTTTTAAAAATAATTCCACAGTTAGTCAGTTGATCCTGGGCAGTGGTTAAGGAGACAAGACACAGAAGTCAAGGGATAGTTTAGGGCTTACCTCGTGTTGAAGCAGTCCCTCTGGGCTTGCTGTGGTCCTGTGGTCCTGTGCTGCCTCCCCTGCCTGAAGACTCCTTGCCCAGCGTTAGTCCTGCGGTCCGCGGTGCCATCGGGGCACCAGAAGAAAAGAAACCATCCGTTTGCTGCATTTTATGGGCTTAAAAGCCCTCCATTTATTATTTTTAGCCCCCCAAAGTGTTTAATTAGTTTAATTTCGGTCCCACTCCGGCAGCAGAGAAGCACCACATTGCCGAATTCCTGTTGGCCTTCTCGGGCCCCCTAGTAATCCCCCCATCCACCTGTCCATTTCTCCCTCCCTCTGCCAGTATCCTTCCCGCCTCCCAGCGACAGCAAGAAACCCGGAGACCGCAGAGTGGTGAGTCGGCGGCAGCACAAGAAGAGTGCTGACCGCCTGTAAAGGAAAAAACTGCCTTGTGTTGAAATAGAGCATTAGGCACTTAGAAAAGGCGGTTGAGCGCCGCGGGGAGCATCGGGATCTAGTACCCGTAACATTAATATTAATTAGGGAGGCGGAGTTAGTGACGCCCCAAAGGAGGGGCCAGAAAGCAAGGCCTTTATCACGACCTATAAATATTCATAAGGGGCCGGGCCTAAGGCAGGATTATAGGCAGCAACCAGCATAAAGATTGACAGCAGGCACTGGGAGCCTGCAGAATTTAAAGGGGCAACACCAGTTAAAAGGGCAATTCTGGCCCAAATGTAAAGTAGGGCATAAGGCCCATTATAAAGTGGGGCATCTGGCCCAAAATGTTGAGGGGCATCAGACCCATTGTAAATTGGGGCACTAGGCCCAATCTAAGGTGGGGCACCAGGTCCAAGGTAACGAGAGGCACCAGGCCCATTGTAAATTGGGGCACTAGGCCCAATCTAAGGGGAGGCCCCGGCCTAGCGGAATAAGGCAGGCTCAAGCTAATGTAGGGCATCAGGCCCGAGGTAAAGGTAGGGCATTAGGCCAGAGGTAAAGCCTGGTTTATAGGTAGGCCCCGGCCTAGTGGAATAGGGCAAGCCAGCCTAGTGGTACTACAGGTAGGCCCCAGCCTACCGGAATAGGGCAAGCCAGCCTAGTGGTACTAAAGGGAGGCCCTGGCCTAGCAGAATAGGGCAAGCCAGCCTAGTGGTACTACAGGGAGGCCCAGACCTAGCGGAATAGGGCAAGCCAGCCTAGTGGTACTAAAGGGAGGCCCTGGCCTAGCAGAATAGGGCAAGCCAGCCTAGTGGTACTAAAGGGAGGCCCTGGCCTAGTGGAATAGGAAAAGCCAGCCTAGTGGTACTAAAGGGAGGCCCCAGCCTAGCGGAATAGGGCATACTCAAGCTAACATAGGGCTTCAGGCCCGAGGTAATGGTAGGGCATTAGGCCCGAGGTAGAGCCTGGTCTAAAGGGAGGCCCCGGCCTAGCAGAATAGGGCAAGCCAGCCTAGTGGTACTAAAGGGAGGCCCTAGCCACAACATACAGTAAGGGATCCTTTCCCAGAATACCCTACCTATAGAAACAGGGGTTCATTTGAGACTGTTCTATTCGCCTATACTGTGAAATTGCTGTGATTACTGTACTGCTTATGCTGAACTATTGTCCGAAGTACCTGAACTATTGTCCTAAGTATCTGAACTATTGCCCTAAGTACCTGAACTATTGGTCTAAGTACCTGAACTATTGTCCTAAGTACCTGAACTACTGCCCTAAGTACCTGAACTATTGTCCTAAGTACCTGAACTATTGTCCGAAGTACCTGAACTATTGCTCTAAGCACCTGAACATTGGCCCTTATCAGTAACAATTACCCCACAAGTTATAATTTGCCCTTCTTGGCAAATTATTGTACTATTCCACAGTTCTTTGGGCATTCTTCAGTTATATGTTTACTACTGTACGAAGACAGTCTCAATCTTCTACCACACTGCAGTCTCCTAGTGTGGTCTGTTACACCACATGCTCAGAATCAGTCTCTACTCAGAAGAAGACATCCTTCCAACATTCTTCACTCCAGGAAGATCATCCATCAACTCATCCCATCCGTTTGTGTCATCCGCCAAAGTCGAGTCCGTCGTCAGTCGTACAAGTCGCACCCACCGTTTTCTTGTTTTCACAGCTTGAAAGTACGTCCGCCGAAATGCATCACGACAGCCGTGCCAGTGTCGTTCAGTGTGGTTCCTGTTCCAGATGTCCTGAAGTTGGTCGCCCTCTACAGAAGAGAGAGAGCTCATCTTGGAGAACCTGTTCTGTGCCCCCACCTGGTCGTTCGCCGAAAGTCGAGTCCATCGAAGCCCAGTCTGGGACGTGTCCGCCGTTTCTTTGTTTTGTGTTAGTTCCTGATCCTAGGATTGCAGAAGTTAACCATCATCTCTTCAGATTCTTATGGTTCCTGGTCCCCTCACCCCCGCGCCACCCTCTGTGCTCCCACCTCCCCACCCCCCCCCACCTAGGTGGCATGCTGGGAGCCCACCCCAATGTAACAAAGCGTTGGTTTCCTTTTTTTAAATCCTGTAAAACAAGAAAATGGTCCCTTGGTGATTCCTTACCCCCGCCAAACTGCACCCACCATCTATGCACCCACCTCCACACACACACCCCTCACCCCATACTTACCTCTGGAGCCCGGCACAATGATCTTCGGTGCACCAGGAACACGTTTGCACTCTTCAAAGCTGACCACTAACTGAAGAAATGCCAGTAAGCTGTATAATGGCATAGATAGGGGGTTTTCAACTTGGGTGCATATCTCGACCATTTTGGGGAATTTTGGCACCAAATTTTCAACATGGAGTTACTGGGACCCCTCCTCATGAATTCAGTCACTGTCATGGTGTTATTCTGTCCCGAAATGTGATATTGTGGTTACTGAACAGAATCACCTTTCAGGACTGATTAACGAAATGACAACATCAGTGTTCATGAGGTGGGCTCTCAAAAAGCCTATGCTGCAAATTTGGTGAAAAAATTCAAAATAATCACTGTTTTATGAGCATGCGTTGCGCAGTTTCCACGCACATTCATAAGTTTGCAAATTCGTAATATTTTCTCCAGATTTTCAACATTGGCATATTTCCACACCTCTTTATGAACAAGTAACTGTGATTTTTCATACAGTACTGCCCAAAATGTGTTTTTACGCTTCTGGAGCAAAATACACTGTTGCTGTTGGAAATCAGTGTTTGCTACTATGTAAGACAATTACAGTGACACTGTTTGTGAGCAGAGGTCCTAAAATGCCTATGTTGAAAATTTGGTGGCAAAAGTCCAAACAATCACTGTTTTACGAGTGTGCGTTTCGCAGTTTCCATGTACACTCGTAATTTTGCGAATTTGTCATATTTTCACTCCAGATTTCCAACATTTGCATTTTCCCACACCTCCTTATGAACAGTTCAGCTGTCATTTTTTACATCCTGGCTGAAATGGGTTTTCACACTTCCGACACAGAATAGCGCCATCGCTGTGGGAAATCAGTGCTTGGTGCACAGTAAGAAAATCATAGTGACAATGTTCATGACTAGAGGTGACAAAATGCCTATGTTGACAATTTGGTGAAATAATTCCACTGAAAGACTGTGTTACAAGCGTGGGTTGCACAGTTTCACACACTTGTTCCTTGAGCACGCCTAGGGCATTAGGGTTCCTAGGACAGACACTTAAGAAGTATGAGGGTGAAATGTTGATCAGATGCAAGAGGAGTTGCGAGAGGTACTCTGTTGGGATATGGATGCTAAAGGGACTTGGATACAACTGGGGGCTGAATAAATGCCAAACACCAATGCAAATACCTGCAAGCCAACGTTTGGCATTGACAAATGCTTGTATGTACACCTTTACATACCTATTCCTTTTATTTAAACCATTGAAATACCCTCTCTTTTTATTTAAGGCATTAAATACCCTCTCCTTTTATTTACACCTTTAAATAACCTATCCTTTTATTTAAACCTTCAAATACTCTCTCCTTTTATTTAACGCATTAAATACTCTCGCCTTTCATTACATGATACCCTCTCCTGTCTTCATGTGTACCTTTTAATTTCCTCTCTATGGCACCACCTGCTGGCCCAACAGAAGCGTGCTACACTTTAATGCTGGTGGCCAGGGTTTGGGAGCTAACTCAGGAGTCAGCACTTAGATGACCAGACTGGGAGACATGCTGCAAAAGCAGCATGCCCAAGCTGGAGAAGAGAAGGTGGCACATTACAGGGCACAGCAGCTCTTGCTGGCAGGCTGGGGAGCTTACTCTTCTGGTAGGATTACACTGCATGCATCCAAGATGAAACCCCACATCGTTGCACAGATGCCTGGGGTTTGGGTACACAAACATGACAGAAACCCCAGTTGGTGAAGGATTAAGTCTGCCCTCACTCACACCATTCACCACCAACCTCAGCACCTGCCTTCACCAGATCTGGATCTCTAGAGGGATCACTGGAAGGGTTGGTAGAACCCTAAAGGCCCTGTTATGATGGGAAAAGCCATGGGACAGAGGATGGGGTACATACCGGGAGAAGTGGGTAACAGGACTGTGAAGGGGCACACCAGATTGGACTAGATTGACAAAGGAGCATAATAAGTCAGCAGTAATATAATTTATTTTATTTATTTATTTAGGAAATCAGAATTACAACCCTTTGAGACATAGACTCATTTCCAAAGGCTTCACATCAGAATAAAACAGAGACATTCATACAGTACATACAGAGAATAAATGTGGCTGAGCAATCATGGCCCAATAATATAATGACAGGACGTGTAGTTTCTAGGTAATTACCTCATTTGCCCACCCTACGTCATGGGTTGGAAGCATGTGGTGTTAGCTAGGTGTTCTTCAAGCATGGGATGGGGAGCACGGCAGTAATTGCTAAATAACTCCAAGCACTGGAATGTCATATTAAGTTTATAAAATGGCAGCAAAATAATACAAATAACAAGGCTAAATAAATCTTTAAATTAAGAATAAATAAATCTTCATTGGCAAATCAGTTCTTAAATCAAACAGCTGGGTGTGCCCATCAAGGAGGTAAAACTGGCTGGCAGGTAAGTCACTCATGTTGTTAGCTGGACCTTTTTTTATCAAGGTTGTTCTGTACAGGGCACACTGCAGGCAGCTGCTTCTTCATATCTCTGTCTCCCCCACCCAGCAACTGCCTCTCTAGCTCACCAAGTCCCCATATGCACCACAGATTGCACCCCCCATGGCAGGGCTGGGAAGGGGAGAGAGGACCATCATCCCCACCTGGAGACCCACTATCCAGATTTGTGGGGTCCGGCGAGCTAGTGGCAGTGCAGAGCAAGGGCAGGCAGGCAGGATTTCATGGAGCCACCGACCACCATTTTCTGTTTCCTCTATTGGTTCTCCTGCTGTGGTGTCATGTAAATGCATGCATATGGAGGTGTGCATGCTCTACATAACTGCAGACCCTCCTGTTTTTGGCCATTCTAGCTGCCGGTGCTACCTCTGGACTTTCTCTCAGGGGCAGCCAAGAGCTCAGCCAACAAACCACTCCACCCCAGGAGAGGAGAGCTGCCCTTTGGATGCTAAGTCTCCCCCCCAGCCAACCCTCAAATACCTGAGCTCGCTCCCATCCCCGGGTCACCGGCATAGTAAGAAGCATGGTGCCAGGTGCCTAAGCCCTCTACCCCACTGGTGATCCTTAATATGAGCAAGTAGATTTGGGCAAAGTAAAAAGGGCACGCAAGAAGAGTGACCGAGGAATAGGTGACTGTGTTTTATGAGCGACTCTAGTAATGGTGAGTGTATCATAGCTATTTACCAGTGAGGGAACAGTAACAAGAAAAATAAGAGGAGTTTCTGTGAGGCTGCAAAGTGTGCTGGTAGCATGGCGCAGAGGGTTAGGCAGAGAGGTGTGTGTGTGCTGTAGTGGATGTGAGATCTCGTTCGATTCCTGCAGGTGCTACTCTTTTACCATTGTGTAATTTACCTTTTTTCTCCTAAGTGTTCAGGCCAATTTTTCTCCCCCGATCCTGTGTTTCTCCCTGTCTCCGAGTCCAGGGTCCCCTGGAGTTGACTATTAAATTATGAGAGGTGCAGGGCAGGGGTGTGCCAGACATTTCAGTTTTGCACACCAACCTACCCTTTGCTACCCCAGACCACTGTTGTCCATTCTGCCTTTCTGCCACAAACACCTTTCCATGCCCGCTCCTCCAACACATCATTTGCAGCGTCTCTATAAGACAATGTAAAGATGATATGCACTCACACTCAGACCAAGACTGGCTTTTAGTTAGAATTTCTCAATTGTGTCAAGCCTCTGTACCACAAGGTAGCCAGTCCCACAGAGCACCATTCACACTCCGACTTGGGAGTCAGATCCACTTTACTAAACATTTACCCACTTTGCATGCCACACAACTCACTGTAGTAAAGCTTGACACACACCCACACCAGACACACACACACACACACCCACACCAGACACACCCACACACCCACACCAGACACACACACACACACCCACACCAGACACACCCACACCAGACACCCGCACACACCCACACACCCCAGACACATTTATTGTATTACAAACAGTCACAGCAGGGGTCATCTTTTAGAAAAGCGCCTGTCCTGGCACGGGTCAAAGTCCTTCAACAATTGTTCCACATCAATTTCCTTATCCCTGTGGATGTGCAGCAGAGTTAATCCTGTGAGACGCGACTCCCCAGTAGTGCTTCTCAGCCATGTCTTCAACCGTCGCAGTGCACTAAAAGACCTCTCCACAGTTGCTACACTTACTGGCATGGTTGCCAAGATGGATAATGCAGCATTGATGTTCAGATACAGTGCCGAATTTAGGTGCTGCAATGTCATAATTAGAGATTCTGGCTTCTGTTTCACTGGAACATTCACCCACTTTGCACGCCATCTTACAAGCTCCATCCTAAATTCTGCCATGCTGCCCAAATCTAACTTGCATGCATTATAGAGCTCCAACACTTGCTCCTCATTTATTAGCAAATGTAACTTTTGTGGGACAAGGTACTGAGCAAGAAAGCGAGGCTGACACTCAATAAGCTGCTCTTGTAGCTCTGAAATGACATGGTCCAGAAATGGAATAAAGATGCTGAGCCTGTAATATTCCTTAGGGCTAGTGGCACTGATGTTGCTGTGTTGCGTTTGTCTTCCACAGGTACGGGGAAGGGATTCCTCAGTGCAGACTGAGGCTGCCAGTGACAGGATGTCTGTGTATAGTTCCCCAAAATGAGTTTCAGAGGACTCCCTCATGCCCCTCAATACTTCCCACAAAGTAGTAGCCTCCTCAGACACTTGAATGAGGTCTATGTCCACACGCTGTAAAAAAAAGGTGCAAGGGTTTTGTCAAGGCCATAATGTGATCAACACAGCTCAGGGTCACGATAAAATCAAATTTGGTGATGGAATAAAGAAACCGTTCAGCATCATCCTCAAATTCTGACATCTTCTCCAGCGTGCTACAAATCACCAAGTATTTCTCCTTAAACCTTGACAGAGAGTCAGCCTGGCTCATCCATCTTGTGTTGCCTGCTGCAGGAATAGTTCTGATGTGATCTGCAGGATCATCATAATCGTTGGGGATGTTGCGAAATTCCTTCAGTTCTGAGAGGAAAATATTATTCCATTTGGCTGATGCCTTTAATGAGGCAATAATTTTTTTCATAGTGTCAAACATGTTTGATACTTGCCTCATGCAGCAGGAGTGAACAATTGCAGTATTTAGGCTGTGTGCTTTGTAGATTGTATATAAGGCTTCTGACACAACAGCCTTAATGTTGGCTTGGACCCCATTAAATCTGCCACTCATATTACTGCCCTTGTCATATCCTTGCCCTCTCATCATGTTGATGTCAATGCCCCAGGCAGACAGGTGTCACATAAAGAGATCTTCCAGTCCTCAACCTGTGTTGTTGAAGCCTTCCATGAACTCTACAAAATCTTCACGTATCTCAGTGTCGCCTATGGTGTTATGGTGGACATAGCAACGCATAAGGATATCTGTTCCTTGGTTGATACATCAGTCGTACCTCCTGCAATTAGACTGAACCATTTAGCTTGTTTGACTTTTTGTTAAATTTTTTGCTGCAGTTGCAGGCCCATAAGCTGGATCAGCTTGTTCTGGATTTGAGGAGATGTGTAGACTGCATTTCTGGGAGCTAGTCTCAGGTGATCTTGCAATTCTTGGTCCAGTTCTGCTGTGTACTATAATAGTTCCTGGAAGTTTCCTCCATCTGTATATTTTCCTCTCAGGGCAATGTTGTTTCTTCCACAGAACAAGATTATTTTTACAATCCTGCACAGGAAGTGGTTGGCCTGCTGGGACACCCTTGTATTTTGATCAGTTAGAGACTGGTAGGCAGTCACCAGCTTGCCATCACAGACAGACAGAAAGAAAAACGTCTGTTTTAGCAGTGGCATTCAAGTGTTCTTTACATTTGCTGTGCCTCTCAAGAGTATTCTCACTGTTTGACCAGTCCCTCATTGGCGTGGATATCAACACAGTGCCACTTGTGGTACTAAACACAAAACAATGGGCACAAAACACACCATCTAAAGACTTTGAATATCTTGCAAATGTGTATGTTTGCAGGTATTGTGGATTGAATCTCCTTAAGCATTGATTGGCTATTTCAGAACCCATTAGTTGGGAAGGAAACGGAAATCCAGATGGTGGTTGCCACTGTACTTCAAGGATGTGTTTCTTCTGTGCATCAGTGAGGTGACCACGATCCAAACAGCCAAAGTCTTCAGTGTCTGGCTGGTTCAAGTCCACCTCTCCAGCAAGAGTAGGCATCTGCACATCTGTCAGTGGCACAATGTCAACCTCGACAGACTTCATTACAGAGTGCAGATCAGACTCGTCAGGTTCTTGGGATGCAATTTGTGAGGTCTGGGATTCCCTGGTGGCTTCGGTTTCAGTGGCAGATGCATTTGGAATCTGCACAGGATCTTGTGTTAAGTCTTCCTGCATCTGTGGTGTAGCTGCATTGTTACTACTAAAACAATAAGTAAATAAACTGGTAAACTGAGACTAATTAGATATTTGTTTACACACAAGTGGATGGATCAGTACCATTAGGAAAGCTTACCCTGAAGTGGATGTGGGTCAGATGATGAAGGACTGCATCAGCCAAGACATTTGTGCATTTTCTTCTATTCTGGCCCATTTGGCCTTTCGGACCTGTGACTCAGATGGCTGTTTTCTGTTAATGGACTCCATTATTTGCTGTGTAGAACACACTTTCCCCAAACACCGCCACAGCTTATGGCCCTTGTACCCAACCTCATAGATGGCACCTTAATTTAAAATAGAAATTAGAATTAGAATGTGCCATTTGCAATTGAAAAACTGCTTCCCTGTACAGATAAAGTTGACAGGACTGTCCAAAGTAGCATAAAGGAACAGCAACAATACCAGGGCTGTCTGATTTCAAGTAGTATAAAGAAACATTCCCATTTAAATCTGAGAACACCTAATGGCACAGGCCCATGCAAGCAACTACTCTGTAACAGAGCACACAGCTCCGCAGTCTGTTAAAGACCAACTAGCTCCTTCCACATGGATGGTAACTGCAGGATCACAACTGTTTTTTCCAAATGGGACAGCTACTGCCCGCACTCTGATGTGCAACAGCTGTACTATTGAATGCAGCACTGTGACTGGCATGTTCTCAGCACTCAAGTCACCCCCTGTCACAGACCATCTGACTAGATCTCAGAGTCTAGACTTGTCTGCCCAGCAGCAGCATTGCACAGTGTCTCCCCTGCACCTGGTTTATATCCCTGAGGCACTTTAATGCTGACCACAAGGTCCCTCCTCCACCAGCAAGTACATATTAAAGTCTTAGGTCTGCCTACTGATGAATAGCAGGCCAATTCTCACTTAACTGCATTAATCAGGTATCCTATGCAAGTATGCTGCAAAACCATCTACTGGCAGTGCCACTAAGACTTTATTATAAAAGTAATATA
Organism: Neoceratodus forsteri; assembly: GCA_016271365.2. NCBI lineage: Eukaryota > Metazoa > Chordata > Ceratodontiformes > Ceratodontidae > Neoceratodus > Neoceratodus forsteri. Next base: position 536,568,880 of record CM028137.1, on the reverse strand, counting down.
TTAGCATTGCTGCATGCAGGACTGCCTTGCATGATGCAGCTCATACCGTCAAAACTCCAAACATGGGTGGCAGTATAGCGCAGTGGTTTAAGGCTTCAAATCTGGAGATCTGGGTTTGAATCCCATAGCCACCACTTGCATACTGTGTACCCTGAGCAAGACACTTAACTTCCCAGTGCTCCCATATCAAACACCAGTAAACAAGCTTTCAGCTTAGTGCATCTCTCCTAGTTAAACAATTGGAACCAAAAAACTCCAGTCAGTACCCCAGCCTGTCCTGAGGCAAGCATGCTGCAAAATCAACTGGATACCAAGATACTCACAGGTTGTAATTCAGAAAGTTCAATAATTTCAGAAATTCTTTCACCTTTAACACATTAACATGTCACTTATTTACTCAATTCCCTCACGTGGAAATCTGCCACTGTGACACCAGTTCATAAGTCTGGGGATTGCACAATTACTGGGAGCTCACCGGCCTCTATCCTGCCCCACTCTTGAAAGCTCTTGAGTGTATAGTGGCTGACCAGCTGGTTGAATACTTAGAAAATATTAGCTACAATTCCGCAACACGGGTTCAGAAATGGTATACCGCTGCTGCCCTTCTGGAGTTCACAGGCTTTATTCACAACTCCTTAGATCAAGGACACCTGGTCGGTGCTGCTTTTCATTGATTTAACCAAGTCGCATGACAGTGAATCATGCTCTCCTGGTCGAACAGCTCACCACCATTGGCCTAGCTTGTGAAAGTGTAGCCTGGTTTGAAAGTTACCTGCAGAACCGTACACAGCAGATGAAGATTGGTAACACCCACTTAGATAGCTGACCTGTCCTATCTGGAGTTCCTTGTTGAGTTTGCATCTTGGACCCTCTTTTATTAGCATTTTTCTCAACAACCTTCATTACTCCTGTCAGTGTCACATCCCTTTATATGCTGATGATGCCGTCTTGTTTACTAGTGATCCAGACCCTAAGGTTCTTGAATCCAGACTACAGAGTAATTTTGTAGTCTTAGAAAGATGTTTCCAAATGCACAAGTTAATTATGAATTACAACAAGACTATAACTATGCCATTTTCCAGCTCCCCGATAGGCTCAGAACTTACCCTCTTTCTATAAACTAACTGGCTCCAATCCAAAGGCAAACTCGTGTACCAAACATGTTTACTGTCCAAAAAAGCTTAGGCAAAAGGCCCTCAGACTGCAAAAACATATTACCTCTGCTATCAACCGTCATTGCGCCAGAAGCTCTACAAGCCAGATTTTTAATATACACCGCTATCGCACCTCTCTGAAACAAATGTCCTTTGCCTACCATGACTGCTATGGGTTGGCAGTATAGCACAGAGGTTAGAAGAACAAGGTGTGAATGAACTTGGCACATTCAGCAGACCAGACCAGAGTTTGATTCTCACAACCTCCACTTGCAAAAAACCATATAACCACTATCAAACCTTTATTAGGTGGAAAAAAAAAAAAGAAAGAACACAACACTCAAAAAAGCAGTTCCCAACTCACACATTTCTGCAGAGTGCATTTTAAACATTGACCAATAACTTATATATTTATTTTTTGTTAACCGGGTAGTTCCATGAATTATATCCCTCTTATGAGCTAAAAAATACAACAGAGAAAGAACACACTTCTCACTACAAAAGTAGCTTTAGCAGCAGGTCAGAAGAGTGGCAACTGGGGTTTAATAAAAGTGCAAGATCATGCACATAGGAAAGAGAACCCTGAAGCCACCTATAGGCTGGAGGGGAGATGCTGGCGATCATAGGGAAGAAATTAACATGACATTAACAAAATGGAAGTAGTAGAGAAGGGCACCCAAAATAATGCAGGGCTACATCAGAAAACAAGTGACAGATTAACAGTTCAATATGTATACCCTGACTAGAGCAAAGGAGGGAGAAAGTTGATATGATCTAAACAGTTAAACATCTTATGGGCATTAACAAGGTGAAAGAGTCTAAACTATCACACCAAGGGGACATAGCATGAGATTAGAGGGATGCTGATTAAGGGGTAATGTGAGGAGTTTCTTTTTCACAGAAAGGGTGGTGGATGCATGGAACAGCCTACCTCAGGAGGTGGTGGATATGAATACAGCACAGGGCTTCAAACAGGCATGGGATAGGCATAAGGGAGCAATACAGATGGGTATGAATAGATAGGCTATTGATAGAGCAAAGGCCCTGTCGGCACATTCATAATGTGCCAAAGTACTATCTGCTGTCAACTTCACCATCTTAAAATATGTTCCTAACTTGTAGGTGTTCAAGGCTAAACTGACTTCCCATCTGAGAACCTTGCAACTCGGAGGTCACGTGATGGCATCTAGCTAAGCAGCAGCTGGGGTACTGAGCTCCCCCTCTCTGGCCACCTTTTTCGGCGTTTTCAGCTCATCTTGGCTTTCTTTTGACAAATCTGCTCAGGAAACTGTTGGAGAAGTACCCTGCCATCGTTAAACGACCTTGCTGGGAAAATAAACGTCTGCTGGTTCGCGATGGAGGTGGATGGGAAGCAGGCCTCAACCAAGCATACTCCCCCTGCATCCCCGGAGAAGGCCACGAAGAAGCAGTGGAATCAAGCTCCTACCAAGACTGAACGAGGAGGAGATAAGTTGCTGCAAGCTATTCCCTTAACGGAGGATAAGTTCCTCCAAGAGCTCACTGCCCTAAAAGATATATTAAAGGAGCTGACTGAGGAGCTTAAATCTTTGCGCAGCGATCTCTCTTCTGTCTCCATGAAAGTCTCAGATGTGGAGGTCAGAGTTTCCGCGTCACAGCAGTGGAGATCCAGAGCCGAAGCGGAGATCAGTGAACTCAGGCAACAAGTGAAGAAATTACAGCTCAAAACCGAAGATCTGGAAGGGCGTAATCGCCGAAACAACTTGTTAATTATGGGCCTACCCGAGTTGGAAGAGGGCCCAGACCTCGTGGCTTTCTTGCAGAAGTTTCTATGTAAGGTGGTGAGTCCATCTGCTATCAGCGCTTCCTATCATCTTGAGAGGGCACATCGTTCACTGAGACCTAGGCCTGCAGCTGGATCCCCCCCACGTCCCATTATAATTAAGTTTCTTAGTTATGTGGAGAGGCAGCACGTCTACATGAAGTCCCGTGAATTGAAAGAAATTCTCTGGGGAGTATCTAGAATCCGAATTGCACAGGACTTACCCAAAGAAATTTGTGAGAAGAGACTAGCGTACCATCCAGTCGTGCAGAAACTGATAGCTGCCTCTATTCCATTTAAATGATTTATCCACCGACTTGATGACTATTGGGCATATCACAACTGCACCCTAGAACACGTGAGAACTGGCTAATAAATTACCAGAGCTGTTTAAAGCGCCTGGCTGAAGGACCTAACTTTCTTGCTCTGGATTTGGTGTTTAGCGATGCTTGCTGGACTAAATTTCCTTGTTCGTTTTGATATTTTGTGCCTGTACCTGCATTTTTATGATGCCTGGTCAGTTGGCCTGCCGCTAGCTGTAGGGTATTTTATTTTTTCTTACCTTCCTTTTCTGGCTTCCCTGTGGTTTTTCCTCTTATTTCCCTGGTCGTTTTCGGTCCCCCTTCTGGCCTTTTTCCGCGTGGATTTTGTGGCTTAATTCGGGTGGTGGTGGCCGAGGTTAGTTTCTGGCAAGGTCCCCCCCTTCCCGTTCCCGTCCATGAGTTCCCGCGATGGAACCTCTTTTTCACGGTTGCTGTTTCCCGGAGGGAACTTCCTGGGTGGCGGACCTTATTGGGTCCCTTGGTTTTATCGGTCCCCCCGGAAACAGCGACCCCTGGTTTGATTCTGTCCTGGACTTATTCCTACACGTGTCTTGGGTTTTGGCTGGTTTTGTAGAATTTTCCTTCCCTCGTGGAATAAAGGGATTTGGGTAGGTGTCCCATCAATGCTGCCTTGTCTGGGGGATGTTGGGGTTCACTGGAGTTGATTGGGGTAGTTGATGATGGGGTTTTTGTTGCTGTGGGGTGCTGTACGCTTTCCTCACGCTTTTCTACTTGTTCCCCCCACCTTATATCCTACCCTTTTTCTTTTCTTTGTTTGTTTGCATATTATACTGGTGATGGGTTGGAGGGAGGAGGTGGCTATGGGGGTGGGGCTTAGTGTGCTTGCTCGCTGGATGTGGAATTAGACGAGTTAGATGAGGGGTGGCTAACCTCTGCCGGGGCTGGGACAGTTAGGGAACGGTTTTGGTATTTGGGGTCCTCACTTCTTTTGGATTGTACCACGATTCTCTTAGTATGTGGGTAGCATGTTCTGACTCTGAAGTCGGAAGTTCGCATAGAGTGGGAGGTTCGAGCCTTTGGGTACTAGTCCACTTTTGGATCACCTCTGCTCGATCCACCTGCTGTATATAGTTATTTTTGGGTTTGTATGGGTTGTTGGTTGGTGGGTGGTCCAGTTTAAGGTATTTCAAGTTATGGGGATTTTCGACTTCTGGGGAAGGTGGGGATCTCTTTCTCTAGGATCTGTTTTTCTAAACTCCTGATTTTGGATGGTGGGAGGGGTATGGGGACTGGGATCAAGGACTGATGTCCCAGATATTTTATTCGACTGCTGGCTTGTTGTGTGATAACTTGCCATTTCTGGGAGGGTATGAATGCTGAATGTGTTTTGGGGTTTTATGGATTGATGATTGCCTTGGGATCAATTTTGGTTGGTCTGGGTCTCATGTTGGATGTACCTACCTCGGTATAGATTCTGTCTCCCTTCCGGTTGGATAGGCGGGAATGGGCTATTCCTATCGAGACCCGGGCCTGACCAACTTGGGTGGACATTTGTTCAATTTGAGAGCGCCTTTTTCTTTACTATATTGTTAGCTTTGTCTGGATACTTGGTTTTCATACTGTATTTAAAATGGTCATGAATACATTTAAAATAGCTTCTTGGAATGTACGCGGACTTAGGGATCGGGTCAACGTGCTGCAGATTTTAAACGCTGTTCACTTTTGCAAATTGATATCTTTTTGTAAGAGACACATTTAAGCCATGATGAAACCAAGCTGCTATCTCGCTCTACCTTTTCTCAACACTACCTTGCGGGAAATTCCTGTTTTAGTAGAGGTGGGATTCGTTAAAAAGCATGTCTTATTCACGAAAGAAACGGTTGTATCTGATCCAGAGGGGAGGTTTATTTTGGTCAAAGGTACTCTTAATGGTGGCAATGTGGTTCTGGGCTCTATATATGGTCCGGTGGGGGGGAATTCGGATTTTTTCATGTCCCTTGCTGACAAATTGTCTAACTTTCTTCCTGCCCAGTTTATATTGGGAGGGGACTGGAATATTCCCTGTTCACCTATCTTGGATAGAGACCCTCAAGATGGGTGCCCTCCTTCACTGGCTCACAGAGCTTTTCAGGATCTAAGGTTGTTGTTGGGTTTATGTGATCCCTGGCGCTTACTAATCCCTCTCTTCGGCCTTTCCTTTCATTCTCAATCACATGGTACCAAATCGAGGCTAGATATGGTTCTAGTTAGTATTCCTTTCTCCCGAGTCTTTTGCTATCTGGCATTGAGCCAATTATCCTATCGGACCATGCCATAGTTTGGATCAGACTTTCCATGACCAGACTTTTCGGGACTCGGTTTGGCGGCTGAATACTCAACTGCTGAAGGATCTCAAAATGTCTGGATATCAGCTCTCTGATTTCCCTCTTCTTAACTGAAAATCTGAATTCTACTCCAAGACTGGATATGGTTTGGTCTGCCTTGAAGTGCTTTCTCAGGGGTGAGCTTATTAAAATGGCTTCCCTTAGGAAGAAAAAGCAGCTTGCAAATTCCTTATCTCTGATGAGTAAAATCAGGGAGTCAGAAGGTAGGTATTCTTCAACCTCTTCTTTAATAGATCTTAAAGAGCTACTATCAGTTAAAAACGAATATATGGATCTCTTGAAGGAGAAAACGGAATATTGTTTGATAAGAACCCAAGCCAAATATCTTGATCATGGGGAGAAATCCAGTAAGCTTTTGGCCTTGCGTTTGCATGCGTTGGAGAGCTCCAGGATTATTCCCTCTCTGCTTTCTTCATCTGGTGCTGTGGTCTCCTCACCCAGAGGTATTGCTCATATTTTTAAAGAGTACTATCTAAACCTTTATAGTAGACCTCCTGTATCTTATTCCAGCTCGGACTTAAATACATATTTGAGGGAGATTGACATCCCCTGTTTATCAGAGGCCCAGAAAACTATCTGTTGGCCCCTATCTCATCAGAGGAGATTGAGAGAACTATTGCCTCTATGGCTCCTGACAAAACACCGGGTCCTGATGGTCTTCCTGCAAACTTTTACAAGGTCTTTGTTAAGGACTTGACACCCATTCTCCTCAAGCTATATGAATACCTATCGGTATCTTCTGATGTTGATCCTACATTGTTCGAAGCTATTATTGTTTTAATTCCTAAGCCTGATAAAGTCTCATCGGACCCAGCTAATTACAGACCTATTTCTCCAAAATTATGACATGAAAATCCTCGCTAAAATATTAGCTGAAAGAATTAAGAAGGTCTGGTCTGGTCTGTTGAGCCCCAAACAAGTTGTTTTGTCCCTAGTAGATCTACGGCCGATCATTTGAGAACCCTGTCACATCTCCCATCATGCCCAGTCTGTTTCTTACTCGGCTGCTTTGGTCTCTCGATGCGAAAAGGCCTTTGACCATGTTGATTGGTCCTTTCTCTGGTCAGTTATGGAGAGAATGGGTTTCCCTACTGATTTCCTGAATAAAATTCGGATGTTCTATATTTGTCCTTCTGCTAAAATCTATTGTAATGGAGTTTTTTCCCCCCTTTTTCGTTTATATACTGGTACCAGGCAAGGATGCTCTCTTTCCCCTCTGTTATTTAATTTATATCTGGAACCTTTGCTTGTTAGGCTCAAAACATCACCTCAGGTTAGAGGTTTCAGGTTACAACAGCGAGAACTTGTTCTCTCTGCTTATGCAGACGACATTCTTTTACATTTAATAGATCCTGCTGTTTCTCTGAAGGCCGTGATGAAAATTATTGAACGGTTCGGTACCTTTTCGCGTTATAAACTGAATATCTCCAAGTCTGAAATTTACCCGCTAAATGTGCATACTAATAAGCAGGAACTTTCTTCCTTTGGGATGAGATGGACCCCTAGATCCATTAAATATTTAGGGATTTATTTTTCCACTAATCCTTCTCTCCTGAAAAAGTTAAATTTGGATAAAGTCAAGGACTCGGTCTGTCAAGATTTACAGCGATGGTCAGCCCTTCCTATCTCACTCTGGGGTCGAATAAATATTATTAAAATGAACGTCCTCCCTGGATTTTTACCTGTTGAATCTGATTAACCTCTGCTTCCATCTCCTATTTTCAGCAGCTTCATGCACTGCTTTCTAATTTTATTTGGCAAGGGAAGGGGTTAGCGTTTTATGCCAAATTGTCGCCTCCTAGGAGAAAGGTGGCCTTAGATTACCTAATCTTTTGTTGTATTACTGGCGGTCACCTCCAAGTTGGGAAGATGGTTCTCACGGATCCAGACTCAGCCTGTCCAATCTGGCTCCAACTGGAACGCGCCCTTTCTCCGAGATCAAAATAGATAGGTATGCTCTACCTTATGTTCCCCTTACGGTACTCTACAGTGGGTATCTGATAGTGTGGTGAGGGTTGCTCTCAAGTCACTTGTGCAGTGTCTAAAGTCCTTCCACATTTTTGACACTTTAGATCTTGGACAACCAGTGATTCGTAATCCCAATATTAGGCTGGATGGTTCTTGGATTATGCCGAATGGATCCACAAATCAGGAGGCCAGACTTGAGCAATTTTTCAGCCGGAGTCACTTCTTCTTCCGTGACATTCTGGAGAAATTTGACATACCTAGAAGAGATGTCTTCAAAATCTATCAACTGAGGCATCTGATTAACGGAAATTTGGTACCATTTTAGGGATTCGTTGTTTATCCTTTCCTTTCTGGTTTTATTAATCTCACCTCTCAATCCACTCTATCTTTGATCTATTCTTTTCTTCTGAACTATAAATCCCAGGAGATGGTTGAAGGCTCTGGTGCTTGGGCACTCTCTTACCTGACATTTCCGGACTGGTCTGGTGTATGGAAGGATCTGCACAGATACCATACCCAGGATAGGTTGTGGTTAACTCAATATTATATTGTCAATAACCTTTACTATACTCCTATTAAACTCTTTCAGCTTAAGAAGGTCTCTCATTCAATGTGCTCTAGGTGTTTGCAAGGAGAAGGTAATTTACTCCATGTTTTTTGGGACTGTCCTAAAGTTTCCCCCCTGTGGTCTTTGGTCCGGGATTACCTTGATCCTCTTCTGGGTCTGTCCGGCTTTTTCTGTCCTGAGATATGTATTTTGGGTGAATACTCCGGCATAGACAGTGTGGAGCGTCGATACCACATGGCTTTGGTGTCTATGGCTGTTAAAAAATTGGTTTTAAGACATTGGACCGATCAATTGGCCCTGTCATTTGCCGATTGGTTGACTGAACTAGTTTCATACCTTCAATCAGAGAGCTTGATTGCTAGTTTTAAAGGTCGTATGGACCTGTTTCAGAGGAGGTGGGGTAAACTCCAGGCCTTGTGCCTACTTTAAGTTATATAATTTTGGGACCTGATCCCCTAAGTCTGCTTTTGTACTTCAACTTTATTTTAATTCTCGTTTTCTATGTTGTCTTGCTCTTTTATAGACCCCATGTTCTGAAGTTTTATGTTGATATGTGGTTTTGTCCAGACTGAGTTTTGTTTTGAGGGTGCACCTTAGAGGGACTAGGGCTGGGGGTGGTTGAGGGAGTAGGATGTTAAAGGTTGAACAATATCTTGTATATGTGCTGCTGGGTGGTTAGTTGGGATTGCGGGTGGGTGGGTTTGTGAGGGGGTTGGTTTGTGGCTTTTTTGGGGGGTTGGTTGTGGAGTGGGGGTTTGATGATCCATTTACCTTACTGCTTTCTGTACCTTTTGGATTGTCCTGTCTTGTTGTGGTTTATTTTGTTGTTCAAGCTAAATAAACTTAAATTTCAAAAAAAAGAACCTTGCAACTCCAGCTACCTAATGCCCTCATGATAGCATATATGAAATGAAATGTGATGGGGATATATATTATACCCCCACACACACACCCACCCCCACCCCCACCCCACACACCCACATTCTCACACACACACCACACACACACACACACACACTCTTATCCATGGTGTACACTGTTGACTGCTGTTGTCTTCCTTGGGACCTCCATGAAAACAAGTTGCTGCATCTCATGGGATTAGCCTGATTGGAACATTTTGTAAATAGTGAATATATAAAAACAGTAATGCCCCTACTTTGTACTTTTGAAGTGGAACATCCTCCTTTAACATCTACAACGACTATTTGCAGAATAAGATGTTCTGTGGTTCTGGACATTGATTGGACGAAATTATGAGAGTGATTTATAATAGGTAATATTGAGGCATAATCTGAAACTGTTAATCTAGTAAACTACCAGGGTTTAAGCAGGACATTTAAAAAGGCAATTTGTTACTAAAATTTTGCAGCCAAAAGACATCTTTAGCCAAACCAATAAATTAATTTTCCTGTTTATTGGTACAGAAAATGATGTGAAATACTTGCAAGTTTCATTAGAAAGTTGGTCTTAGTATTGTAAACCAAGTGAGATAGTATGCAGTGAAACTGAAGTTTTCACACACACATTAAAACTGCACATTAAAATTGTTTTCAGAATTCACAGAGGGGCTTCAGTTCACATTTAATACAGCCTGTCACCAGTGCAAATCACTCCTCCTACCCTCAACACTCACAGTACAGTCAGAGAAGTCACAGGACACAACCAATGAAACTTGCAGTAACAGAGAGACAGATGCATAGGTGATTTTTTCAAGACAAGGAATGGCAGTGTGTGTAAAGATTTCTAGTACTACCTTCATGAACAAAACTGCCTACATTTTCTGCCTTGCCAATCTTATTTGCCCACCCACCACAAGAGCAGTGTCACACATTAACCCATAAAAAACGTACCTGGTGAACAGATTATGGTATTTTTCACCCACTGTCAGACTCAGTTGTTGTTGTCCAAAATTCCTCTTGGCTACTGGATAGTGCAGTACAGGGCACGGCATGCTAAGTACAGCAGCGGCAGCGAAATGCACCGTTCGGGGGGTGAGTCAAACTATGTGTCAGAGCAGCGGCTCCTACAATCGCCTCTAGTAGACTCTCCTCTCCTCTCTCTCTCTCTCTCTCTCTCTCTCTACAGCAGTGCAGCTCAAAGTGGAGAACAGAAGTGCAGGATAACTCTCCGTCTCTTCAGACTCGGCTTCTTCAGCATACAGCTTCTACGGCACAGTCAGCAATAGCTAGACTAGTTCTCAGTTGCAGCTTAACTCGCTCTTCCAAAAGCTCCTCTGAACTGTGAAGAAACACTACCCACCAGGGGGAATTTAAAGAGCCTGCCTGGCCTGCCTCTTATTAGGCACGCCTCTTCACAAGCAGTAGCAAACCTGATTGAGAACGAAGCACACATGTCTCAGTCAGGGCAGCTTGGTGTAAGCGTGCACGTCATCGAAGACACCTGCCCCCCCCTTCAAATTGCAAATTGCGAGCGCTATTATGACCCCTGGAAAAGCCCGTGAAAACAAGTGAAGACAAAGGAAATTTGTAAATGCACGCCAGCTGGCTTCTGCTACCCTGCACTGGTCTACAGTATGCTGTGGCATGCCAGGCATATCGGTAGCTACGCCCTTGGTGCAGGGGGCATAGCCTCCCACATAAAAATGTAAACATTTATTACTCCCAGTATAGTTATTCCGGAGCATCGCTCATATTGGGGCCACTATAGTGCATGTCGGCATTTTGCTATTCACCAATGTGCACTCACTGATGTTTCATCTTACGCTGTTCCATCACTGATATCTCATGGTACCATGTCACTGAGCCGGCTCCTAGTTGGACCTTTTATGTTTTCCCCTAAATGTCACAGTAAGAAAGAATTCCAAAGCAGTACAGTTAGGTCAGTCTAGAAAACAAGTTTCAAGACTTGCAAGGCACTTTCTAGATCTGTGCAGTTATTGGTCAATTACCGCACAGGTCTGGACCGATACTGATCAATCATATCACAGTCACCCACTGCTTAGTGGTCTGTTACTCTGTTACTACATTCTCACCTGCCTCATTAAACAACCCAGTCTGGACTTGAATGCATCATATCTGCACCACCCACCTTTGGTATACTGTTCCAGGTATGTACCACCCTCTAGGCAGAGAAGAGTTTCATGTTTCACCCTGAAGTCACTCCCTTGACCTGTTTGTTGCAACCTGGATTATCCCTGGCATTATTTTCTAGCATGCCTTTCACTAAATATCCTTTGTGAATTCATGCTGTTTGTATGAAGGGTTGTAAATCAAACCATATTCCTCCCTCCCTTATAGAGGTGGGCAAGTCAGTCATTTCTGACCTTGAGCAACAGCTGAGGCAAAGGTCTGGCTTAACTATATGAGTCAAAACACGAGCCAATCCATGCTTGCTGCAGGCTTTCCTCTAAAATACTGACATTGTACTCCAGGAGTTGTGAGCGAAGAGTTAAAAATTCCTGCCACTGCACGAACTGTCAAACTGACATAAATGCTGGCTTTGATTATTTATGGCTTGGCTTCTCCTTGGCTCTTAGTTGGTCACAGAGGTCAAGCCCAACCAAGCCAAGTACTAGTCCTAAGCCTTCTATGACTTTCCCAGCTCTACTCCATTATCATATGATTAAGGCCAAACAGCTGGAGCTTCTCTAGTTGCTCCTATATATTTACTACTCTTACTGCCACTGAGTCCACTTTTATTCTCCCTCTGCTGCACTTACTGCTGTCCAGTGAGGTCAGAGATGGCAAGCAAATGCCAGTCCACCCCTATACCCCTGTTAGCATACAGCTGTATGCTAGGAGAGAGAGAAAGAGATAGGGGGGCAGAGAGCATCCACTGGTCACATACTGTATCTTTATTGTGGAGCTTGTCAAGAAAGGACTCCAGTTTATTGAGCTTTGTGTACCCCTTGGTATCAGGCCACAACAGTGATGGGAAAATAGCGAAAACCATCACAGTGACATTTTTGACAGTTTGATGTGATGGCCCACTGGGTTTGTGACACTGCTGCCTCCAGGGTGTGCCCCCGACCAACTCTGACTCGGAGTTGGTTATCTTAAGTGTGTGTGTGGGGGGGCAAAGCCTCCCACAGAAAACACACTTTTCCCCAGCGATGGCACAGTACCAATTGGTGGTGTTGTGTCATCACTGTTCTGATGGTCACCACAATCTGTGTCGTTGTAGCATGGTGGAACCATCCCCTTCTGCCACCACATCAGGTCTGCTGGTAATGTCTGAAACAAAAACCTAAACACATTGACACTAAAGAGAGGCACACTAGTTCATGGCCACCAATGCATTTATTACTCAAACACAAGGTACTCCTGAGCTCTGGTCTGCTGAAGGAACTAGCCGTTGATCCTGTGGACTGATGGGTATGCTGAGCCAACTCAGCCTGCAGTGTGACCCAGTCTGTCAAAATACAGTAAGACATCTTTGATGGTTAATGCCACCTAAACAGTGGGTTTCTACCTGCAGGGAGATGATTCCACTGCCTTGACAATGAAGGCGAGGTTAAAACACATTGTGAGCATGAACAGTGAAGGAACAGATGCCAGCATGTGGTAATGGATGGGGAGCTGGATGTAATAGCGCTGCTGTATAATACAGAGATGAGTGCAATCACAATATCATGTGAAACTCCATTTGCATGGAATTATTTCTCAAAAATAGGTTACTCACCTGTAACAGTAGTTGTAGGAGTGGCATATGGTACATGGTGTACATCCTCACTTCTGGCAATATCCGTTCCCTGTAAGATGCTGGCCGGAAGGTCTTCAAGCTGGGTCCTCCAACACACCCAGGTGGTAACTCCCTCGGCACTGCCCATTACATCAGATCTTACCCACTGGAAGCAAGACCAGTGTGCCATTTGCCAGGGGAGGTCAGGTAGGTTGTGTGGATGTACACCATAAAAATCAGCATCCCGGCATGACTTAAGGTCAGTGTGGTAATGGGTAACGAATACAAAATTAATCACCATAGTAACTGTGTTTGTTACGAATACAAAATTACTCACCATAGTAACTGTGTTTCTTTCAGGGGATCACCCAGTCTGCTTAACTAATGTAGTCAGCCTTCAGTGTTGAACTGCTCTAGAGAGAATGGAAAGTATATAAATGATGGAACTCTCATTAGCTCATGCCAATTTCAAACTGCTGCCCTTAGTAATTGCTGCACTCTGAAGTGCTCAGATTCATAATGAAGCCTGACAAAGTGATGCATTCTAACTAGCTAAACTACTAAAAGCCCTTATCCTATATGGGGACCCCCAAAAATGGTCCCTGTAAGAAGGGACAACAATTAAACAGAACTGGCTTAATAGACTTTTGAACATTAAGCCTAGAAAGTAGTAGTACACTTAGTGACCAGCAGGGAAGCAAAATAAAAGATCTCTTTTTCCTGGTTCTGGTTGGGGAGGCATCGTAGGAGCTTAAGGAGACTAAGTGATCCCCTGGAAGAAACATAATCACTATGGTGAGTAATGTGTTCTTCAAACCCCAGGAATCACTCAGTCTGCTTAACTAATGCAGACTACCAGACTAAGAGAAAAGAGGAAGAGCAGAGGAGGAATCATAAGAATTGTAAAAAAAGGATGGGCAACATATGGAAGAAGACCAGGAAAAGGCAGAAGTACATAATGAATATTTCTGCTCAGTCTTCACTCAAGAAGAAAATGGCAATGGACCTTCTTTATGCAGACTATGGTAGACTTACAAGAGGGTAGACACAAGTTTCTTCACAATGGAAAGAGTCCTGGAGGAACTCAACAAACTGAAGGGGATAAAGCAGTGGGACCAAATGAGATACACCCAAGAATTCTGAGAGCATGGAAGGAAGTGGCAGCACCTCTGAAAAACCCTTCAACATGTCGTTGGAGAGTGGGGTGGTTCCAGAGAGCTGGAAAAGGGCTACAGTGGTGCCATTCCACAAGAGTGGGAACAAAGAAGAGCTGGTAAATGATCACCCAGTTAGCCTCACCTCAGTTGTGGGTAAACTGATGGAATCCCTGTTAAAGGAGAGGATGTTGGCATTCATAGAAACAAGTGATCAAGTAGGTCCAAGACAGCATGACTTCAATGGCAAGAAGGTCCTGCCAAACAAACCTGGTTAACTTTTTTGATTAGTTTAACAGGACAGTGAATTGGGGTGCAGTTGATGTGGTCTACCTGGACTTCAGCAAGGCCTGTGACTCTGTTCCACACAGGAGGTTGATCAGCAAACTGGAACATATGGGAGTTGGGCATAAATTAGCATGCTGGATAAAAAAACTGGCTGAGTGGGAGATCTTAAAGGGTGTAAGTGAATGGTACACAATCAGGAGAGGGGATGGTGACTAGAGGAGTGTCTCAGGGATTGGTGCTGGGACTGATCCTCTTCAATATATTCATCAGTGACATTGCAAATGGTCTGGTGGGGAAGATCTGTAACAGAGTGGATACACTTGAGGGGGCACAAAAGATAGAGTCTAACCTGAGACAGCTTTAAGAGTGGCCAAGAAACTGGCAGCTGAAATTCAACACAAAAATGCAAGCTCGTGCAGCTGGAAAGCGTAACCAAGGAGAATATACCTCCTTCACGCCCTCACTAAACTTCAGGAATTCCTTATTCACTCCTGGCTGTCTGAATTCCTGGCCACTACAAATGCTTTCTTCACCAGTTAAGGCTGGCTTCAGGAAACATCATTCAACCACCTCTTCATTATTGCAAGTAACAGATTCAATTCTTTCACCTATTGACTAAAGCCGTATTACAGCGGCCATTTTCATTGATTTAGTCAAAGCCTTCGATTCTGTCTCCCACCCCTTCTACTACAAAATCTTAATTTATAGGTCTAGCTGAACCAGCAGTCAACTGGTTCCATGCCTATCTTCACAATAGGGAGCAATCTGTGCAAATAGGTCAGGCTTTCTCCTCCCCACTCCCCATCCTCTCTGGGGTCCCCCAGGGCTCCATCCTTGGCCCCATCCTTTTCTCCCTATTTAAAAACAACCTCCCCTCTGTCTGCAAATCTTCTAGAATGCATATGTACGCTGATGACACTATCATTTTTATCTCCAGGCCCTCTGCTGTCAGTGTTCAATCCCTGCTACAAGAGGACTTCAGTAGCATGCAGACTTAGTGCCAGAAAAAAAACAACTCAAACTAAATACAAAAAAAACTGTGGCCATGACTTTTGGTTCCAGGCAAAAACTGGCAACCCTCCAGTCTTCTCCCATCTTCACAGCCCTGGATGGCACCCCACTTGACAATGTCCCACTTTTCAAATACTTAGGGGTATGACTGGATTGCCACTTGGACTTCTCCACTCATGTCATGCCATCTGCACTAAACATCTCCCTAAACTGGCTGTTCTACATTGACACAAAGACAGTCCCCCCTTCACATGCCAAGATTTGGTAACCAAAATGATCCTCCTGTCTTCGTTTATGCCAACGTGGTGTACAGCACAGCATCTCACTCCTCTCTTGCCAGACTGGATACCCTTCTGAATGCTTTCTGCTGCTTCATCACCACCTCACCACCCCTTACCCACCGCTGTCTCCTGTATTCCTCCTTATCCTTTGCATTTCTATCTCACAGGAGAATAGTTCACTGTGACTCTTTCATTGCAAAGTACTGATTTGGCACCCTCCCATCCTACCTCTCCTAAGCTGCCTCCTCAAACTACTCACTTCACAATAGAGATTCACACAACCTTTCTATCCCTCACCCCAACTCTGCATCTGGTCAAGCTTCTTTCTCCTTCTGATTGTACAGTTTCCACACCCACGTAACTTTATGAATTTGTCATATTTTCACTCCAGATTTCCAACATTTGCATTTTCCCACACTTCCTTATGAACAATTTAGCTGTCATTTTTCACATCCTGGCTGAAATGTGTTTTCACATTCCGATGCAGAATAGCACGGTTGCTATGGGAAATCAGTGTTCGGTGCACAGTAAGAAAATCATAGTGACAGAGTTCATGACCAGAGGTGACAAAATGCCTATGTTAAAAATTTGGTGAAATAATTCCACTGCATGACTGTGTTACAAGCGCGGGTTGCTCAGTTTCCACACAGGCTCATTCCCTTGAGCACGTCCAGGGCGTTAGGGTCCTAAGACAGACACTTAAGAAGTACGAGGATGAAATGTTGATCAGATGCAAGAGGAGTTTCAGAGAGGTACTTTGTTGGGACATGGATACAACTGGGGGGGGGCTGCATAAATGCCAAACACCAATGCAAATACCTGCAAACGAACGTTCGGCATTGATAAATGGTTGTTAATATTGTCATCTTTTATGGTGCAATGACAATCTCTTGTTCTAGTAGCCCCCTCCCCCCACTCTGCTTATTCAGCCAAGCTATAACATGCATCTTGAAAGCATTGCAGATTCCTCTGGAATGTTGTTTGTATTTAGACACAACTAATGTAGCATTATATATATGTAGCCCTCCACTAGGGCTTACCTTTTAAACTTGCCTACATTTGCACATTAAATGGGCAGGTCACGGCCGATGTGGCAAATGCATCATCAATCCTAATGGAACTGCAAATTCCTGAATGTTGCCCGACCAAACCAGACACTTAGGTGCACCCTTGCAGGAAATGTCCATGGCCCGGATGAAAGTTTGTAAACTGTAACTCGTGACATTTGTGAAAGACTGCCATCTGACTCTAGCTTTCCTTGCTGGGCACTTTCCTGAGCTCTGCTTTTCTTGCCTGTTTTTTTTAACCAATCCTGTTGAATGTATTTTATGTTCATTTTAAATTCTCTCTATGTTACATCTCGTTACATCTTACAATGTTTGTATATCGTTTTTCTGAAACCCTGTACATCCTTACCCTGTCTATAATTGCCTCCATATTTCCTTGTAATCTCCCGGGTTGCACCTGAAAATAGGCATCTGTTTTTGTCTAGTGTGCTTAACTGGTTAACAAAAGCTAAATTATTAAATCTTTATCACTTCTGACCTATTTCTGCATGGCAATGTGGTCAGAGTAGACTGTTCAGCCAAGTAGCTTCAGAAGCCTGCAGAAGGAGCAAACAAGTGCTCATGGTCGTATCATGGATTTAATTAATTCAAGCAGATTGGAACCTACCAATCATTCATCGAGAAAAATACATCTAGATCCACTGTGACTGACTGACAGCTCAGAAATTCAATCAAGAGCTGCCATTCTCCAGTGAATACAGATCTTCTGGCACTTTTTTTTAAAGTTACTATACTGTTTGGGGCAAGGACAGCACCCCATCAGCCCATCTGTGCATGCATCCACTGTCTACAGCAACACTGGAGATCCACTCACCCCGATGTTCCTCCAGCTTACCCTCCCCAGGGTGGGGCCCCTGGGTCTCCCCAAACCCCTTTGAGCTGCCATGTCCAGTGCCAGTCAGGCAGCCATGGACCATCTACATGGTGGCAGTGGTGAGCAGTGGGCAGCATAAACCTCACCTTGCTGATTTTTTTCTGGAACTTGCAAGGAGGCGTGGCATGCAGTGATGCTGCGGTGTGAACACTCCAGGCACCCGACATGCCTCCCAGATGCTAGCTGTAGCTAGGTTGTTGGTGACAGGACATCCTGCACTGGGAATGCAACCCCCCAGAGGTGGAGAGTGTGCAAGGGCAGCTTGATCCACCTCCCTCCTGGCCATCCCTCTAGGAACCCCAGTCCATTCCTGAACCCTGGTCACTAGTGTCCTATATGGTAGTTCTACTGCTGTACCAGTGGGCCAGCCCTACTGCTGTGTTTTTAACAGAGACAGTTTGCCAAGCAACACTAATGTCTGAAGAAGACAGACCTTGTATCTGCTAGACAGAGAGAAGAGAGACAAAGCAAATTGTCTGCTGATACAGAAATGAATGTAATCACATGCTTATGGAGTGCAAAGCAAAAATTATGAATCGAGAAACTGAGAGACTTTCTGTGTTGCCACCAAAACTTAAACTGCCTGCATGTAAAAGCAGCTCTATGTTTGTGAAGCTGCTCAGCATTCAGAGTTTTCCCTCTTTCATGCAAGGCTGCAGTCTGGGCAGAAAAGTTACAGATATTGTAAGCAGGCTATGCATCACAGCTTGAGAAAACAGTTGCTTTATCTGATAAAGAATGTCAAAGGGAGGCATATAAGCATGTGAGGGTGAATGTCTAAATCATAACATGTTTCTCCATGTTTGGACAGGAGAGCAAAATTGTTATCCTCAACATTTTATGTTTGCTTGTGCATGCATAAGAAACATGTTACGAGCAGCTGCTGCAGAAGCAGGTTGTGGAGGTGCAGCACTGTTGTGGCTAATGCCCCTGGTGCTTTCAGAGGCTTGGCCCACTTTTCCCAATGCAGTGGCACGCTGCTGCTGACACTAGTTCAGCCAGCGTGCCACCACCTTGAAACGTTTTAGCTGCTGCAATCAGGGGCTGCCTCATCATTGCAGCATCAGCCATTCCGCTGCAATGAGGGAGCGACCCATCATTGCAGGGCAGTACCTTGAATGCCCCCAACCCAGTTTGCCAACGGGGAGCCCAGTGGACTACTGGGAGGAGGGACACAGGCCAAAGAGGACAAGAGTAAGGAGAAGGAGGGGTATGGGTGGAAGGTGGTCTGGCAAAATGGATAGAGAACTGGTTCCAGGGGAGGGTGCAGAGGGTGGTGGTCGTGGGGTAGCTCTCAGCACCCAAAGCAGTGACAAGCGGGGTGCCACAGGGCTCAGTGCTTGGCCCAGTGCTATTTGGCCTCTTTATCTCCGATAGAGCACACAGAGTGGGGAGCAGGGTTAGTCTGTTTGCACATTATACCAATCTGGGGCGGTGGTGGACAAAGAGGACTGATGGCAAAACTGCAGGGGACCTAACCAAACTAGAGACATGGGCAGTGGTGGCAGCTAGGGATTCACTGCAAAGAAGTGTAAGGTGATGCACTTCAGGGCTAAGAACCAGAAGAGGGACTATTGGTTGGGGATCACAGAGAAGGAGGAGGAGAAGGACCCAGGGTATTGGTAATCATGAAGCATGAACAGCTCGACCCAGTGCAGGAAAGCAGTAGTGAAGGCAAACAGGATGCTGGGGTGCATCACAAGGGGTTCTTATCCAAACACAGGGATGTGATCCTACCTCTACAGATCACTGGTCACACCACACCTAGAGTACTGTGTGCAATACTGGATGCCATACCGGAGGAGAGATATAAAGTTACTGGAGGGGGTGCAAAGGAGGGCAACAAAAATTTTAAAGGGGATGGAAGGAAAGGAATATGAAGTTAGGCTGAAGGAGCCAAACATGTACACACTGGAGGAGAGGAGGGATGGGGGGATATGATTGAAGCATTTAAATACCTGAAGGGGTAAATTAACCTAGCACTGAGAGGGTGTTTAAACAGAGGAATGGAAGAGAGATGAGGGGGCACGGACTAAGGTTGGAAGGGGGACGTTCCAAGAGGAAAATGAGGAGGCACTACTTCTCTGAGAGGGTGGTGTCTAGTTGGAATAAGCTGCCAGAGGGGGGTGGTACCATGTAGGGCACTCAATAGCTTTATGGATGAGTGGGATAAAGCAAGAGGAAGAGTTGGGAGGGGCAGGGGCTTGTGCAAGCAGGGGAGGCACTGAGGGGGAGGAGGCTGGGGCAGCTGCAATCTAGGGTGCTAGTTGCACTCTGGTGCAGACTTACATAGACTGATTGGTGTGTTCTGCTGGCAGATTCGTATGTTCATATGTTCGTATGTAAAGTCACAGTGACTATGTTCATAAGCAGAGGTCCTAAATGCCCATGTTGAAAATCTGGTGACAACTCTCCATAAATGACTGTGTTACAAGCGTGCATGATGTAGTTTCCATGCACCCCCATAACTTCGCAAATTTGTAGTATTTTCACTCCAGATTTTCAGCATTGCCATTTTTTAAGACCTCCTTATGAACAGTACAGCTGTCATTTTTCACATGCTGCCCAAAATATGCGTTTACACATCTGGTGCAGAATACTGTGGTTGCTGTGGGAAATCAATGTTCGGGCCAGATTAAGAAAATCATAGTGACAGTGTTCATGAGCAGAGGTCACAACATGCCTATGTTGAAAATTTGGTGAAATAATTCCACTAAATGACCGTGTTGTGCGCATGCGTTGCACAGTTTCCATGTAGGCTCGGAAGTTTCAGCATTTTTAATATTTTCACCATTGCCATCTCTTCACACCTCCCTATGAATGGTACAGCTGTCATTCTTCACATCCTGCCCAATCTGTGTTTTCGTACAACTGGCGCACAATGGCACGGTTGCTGTGGAAACTCAAATTTCGGGACAAAGTGCCAAAATCACACTGCCACTGTTCATGAGAAGAGGTCCCAAATGCTTTCATGAGGTAGGGGCCACAAAATGGCCATGTTGAACATTTACACTGCAAATACCAACAAATGTCTGGGGCATTACGGTTTCTAACCATAATGTCCCACCCTGTACAGATTGACATGCATCAGGGGTGTGCTTTTTGATTGCCGACTATAATGCTCATGCCATTCCAACCCCACCCCCCGCAGCCACTGACAGGCATCGAGCTGTGCCTTGAGCTCTTCGGCCCCAGAGTTCACTTCATTCTATTTTGCACCCATTTCAGCGTATGTCCTTATGGAGTGGGGTGACTGTAAAGCTGAACACCCCAAGGCACACCTCAATACTTGTCAGTGTCTACAGGATAGGGTGAGGTGAAATGGCATGAACGTTACATGGTGACAACCCAAATGCCTACCCAATGCCTGTCCATCTCTGCAGCGTGGATGTGGGTTGGTGTGAAGTTCAGTACTACTGCCATTCCTACTCTGCATCTGTCTAACTCCTGCATTTCCAATGCTAATACCAGCAAGCAAACATTCAGCATTGACAAATGCATGTTTCTTTTGAAACACATTCTGCTGACAATCAATCAAAATAGAGATACTGTATTAACATCTAGCAAAAGACATATAGAAACGGATTAAATCTTAGTAAATTTATGAACATATGAACATACGAACAAACGCCAGCAGAAGAAGGCCATTTGGTCTATCAAGTCTGCTCATATTGCAGGGTCCACCAGCTTGAGCTAATGTCCCTGCCCTCCTCCCTACTCCTCCCATCCTCCCTACCCATGATTCTTATCGTCCCTCATGCCTATCCCAGCCTCTCTTAAAGCTGCTTATTGTCTTTAACGAGGTGACCTCTTCCAGCAGCGCATTCCAAGTGTCCACCACCCTTTCTCTGAAGAAGTGCTTCCTGACATCCCTCCTAAACCTCCCACCCCTCCCAGCTTAAGATTGTGTCCACTCATGATATGGTTGCCACTCAGCTTAAAGAGACTTTCCTTATCAACATTATTTATCCCTTTCAAGTACTTGAATGTCCTAATCAAGTCCCCTCTCTCCTGTCTTCCAGGGAGTACATGTTCAGTGCCCTCAATCTCTCCTCGTATGCCTTGCCCTGCTGACCAGCTGTCATCTTTGTAGCCCTCCTCTGTACCTTCTCCAGCAGGTTAATGTCCTCTTTGAGGTGTGGGCACCAGTACTGAACTCCATACTCTAGATGTGGCCTTACCAGTGACCTGTACATGGGCAGTATAACCTCTTCTCTCCTACTACTGATCCCCCTAGCTATGCATCCCAGCATCTTGTTTGCCTTTGCTGCTGCTTTCTTGCACTGCGAGGAGTGCTTCAGGTCACTAGTGATCATCACTACCAGGTCCTTCTCCTCCTCTGATGCAGCTACTCGGACTCCACCCAGGTAATACTCTGTCCTGGGATTCTTGGCTCCAATATGCATAACTTTGCATATCTTGGCATTAAAGCCAAGCTGCCAGGTCCTGGACCACCTCCCCAGCTTTTCCAGATCTTCCTGTAGGTCCTGTATCCCTTCAGCTGTGTCCACTCTCCCACAGAGCTTGGTGTCTCTGTGAATAGGCACATTTTGCCTTTAATGCCATCCCCAATGTCATTGATGAAGACACTGAACAACACCGGCCCCATCACAGAGCTCTGTGGAATCCCCACTGTTACTTCTCTGGTGCCAGATAACTCTCCCCCAATCACTACCCTCTGGGTTCTGTCCCTCAGCCAGTTTTCCACTCATCTGGCCACCTTCTCCCCAACTCCAAGATCCACCAACTTCCTGGTCAACCTTTTGTGGGGCATAGAGTCAAAGGCCTTACTGAAATCAAGACAGAGGATGTCTACTGCTTGACCCCTGTCTACTGTCTTAGTGACACAGTCAAAGAAGTCAATCAGATTTGTTTGACACAATCTCACCCCCCCCCATGAACCCATGCTGTCTCTCATCCTGGAGACCATGCTCCTCTAGATATGCCACCAATCTTTCCTTTAGTATGGTCTCCATGAGCTTTCCCACAATGGAGGTCAGACTGACTGGTCTATAATTCCTGGATCATCCTTGGGACCACTTCTGTGAAAGGGCACTACATATGCTGTTCTCCAGTCCTGTGGTACCATGCTTGACTCTAGTGAACTATTAAATAGGTCTGCTAGTGGCCCCGCCAGCTCCTCAGCCGGTTCCTTTAGTACCCTTGGATGTGCCTGTCCGGGCCTGGTGATTTGTCTACTTTCAATGCCAGCAGACCCTTCCTCACTCTATCCTCCTCTATCACTGTCATTCATTCATTCATTCATTCATTCATTCATTCATTCATCTGAAACATACAATATTTTACCAGGTGAGCAAAGACAGCCTGGAAGGGTAATTTTCAGTTGTGACCTGGAAGGAGGGGAACAGAGGACAACATAGGTACAACAAATTTACATAGTGTGTACTATATTACCCATATGGCAAAGATCTATATTTTTTAATATCTGAAATATAGCTTTGTATCCCCAAATATGTTTTAAACATATGTCAGATACATTCACACTTGTCAGATATATTTCGAGATATATTCTAGGGACTAGATATTCAAACTGCGCCTGGCTGTGGTGCAAGCTTGGGCACAGCGCAACTTGGCTGCGCAGGGGTGTGGACTGGGTAATATTCAACGGAGCTGTGCCATGGCACAGCATCATTGACTATCGAATCCTGGCCACCCGCAGTGTGCATGGCACAGTGGCACTGTGCCAGTGCAAGTGGCCAGAGTGGAGCATGAGGATGCGCTAGCACAAGTTCCATTACGCCATGCACAGCCAACCACAATATTCAAAACTTGACATGCAAATAGGGCCCTAATGTATGCAAAGGCACAAATGGGGCCATTTGCATCGTCCTCTTCATTACATGCAGGTGTGCCAATCCCGACGACTTACGCCTGGCACCCTGCTAGGCAGCAGCTGTCGGGGACCGACGCCCCCTGCAGCTGGCAATGTGCTCCACAGCCCGATCGTGGCTGCAGTAAAAAAGAGAAAAGCATAAATCCCTGGTGGTCCAGTGGACCGCTGTCTGCCCAATCGTGGGCATTTGTAAAAAAAATAAGATATCTGTCCAATATCCCTGGTGGTCCAGTGGACCGCTGTCTGCCCGATCGCGGGCATTTGTACAAAAAATAAGATATCTGTCCAATATCCCTGGTGGTCCAGTGGACCGCTGTCTGTCCAACTGTGGGCTCAGTAAAGAAATTATATCCCCAAAATATCCCTGGTGGTCCAGTGGACCTGCCTGCCTGATCGCTGGCTAAGTAAAATACTTATATCCCCAGTATCCCTGGTGGTTCAGTGGACCTCGCACGATCGCAGGCTAAGTAAACTGATTATATCCCCAATATCCCTGGCGGTCCAGTGGACCTGCTGCCCGTGATGAGGCTAAAGTAAAATGATTATATCTCCAATATCCCTGGTGGTCAGTGGACCCCCCACCACCCACCCACTGAATCCCTGCCCTGCTCCTCCGGTCGGTGGCGGGCAGCAAGCACCTACCACCTGCTCCCTGACACCCGTCAACTGACACCATCGGTGGGCTGTCGCCCATTGGTCCACAGCATGAGCCAATGGGCATGCCACGGCTCGTACTACATTCCAGATAACCAGCGAATGGGACCATTTCACATATCTGGAATGTAATGGTCTGTTATGGGCTGCATGCCCACTAGCTCACGCCAGGACCAATGGGCATAACCTACCGACGGGTGTCAGTCGGTGGAGGCAGGCAACAGGTGATGGGGTGCTGCCACCAGCCGCTGACTGGAGGAAGCGGGGAGGTGGGATTCAGTGGGCAGGTGGGGTGGTTGGTCCACTGGACCACCAGGGATATTTTTTTTCTTTACCAATTATTTTACCAGATGAGACTCAGTAAGCTGAAAGCTTGTTTGCAGGTGCAACCTGGGAGCATGAGGAAGTTAAGTGACTTGCTCAGGTCACACAGTATGCAAGTGGGGGCTGTGGGATTCAAACCCAGATATTGGGGATATAATCATTTTACTTAGCCCGTGATTGGGTGGGCAGGTCCACTGGACCATTCTTTACTGAGTCCACGATTGGGTGGGCAGCAGTCCAATGGATCACCAGGGATATTGGACAGATTTCTTATTTTTTTTACAAATGCCCGCGATTGGGCGGACAGCGGTCCACTGGACCACCAGGAATACTGGACAGATTTCTTATTTGTTTAACAAATGCCCACGATCGGGCAGACAGCGGTCCACTGGACCACCAGGGATATTGGACAGATTTCTTATTTTTGTTTTACAAATGCCCGTGATCGGGCATGGGGGGGTGCCGCCAGGTGCAGCCGGAGCTCAAGTGGCCACCCACAGGTGGCAGCTGCCGTGTTGCGCCCTGCAGTGCGGCATCTCACCTGTGGGTGGCCATCAGCTGTTCCTTTTTTTTTTGATCAGCTTTGTGCTGGCACAGGTAGGGGTTGCACATGCATGGCTCTGCACATCTTAAGCTGAATATCGGGCTGTGCAGGGTATGCATGGGCATGCCTCCCCACCTGCACCTGCATACATTACTGATGCACTCCAGTGCATCGGGATTTGTGCCCCACACTTTTCCCTTTTGAATATCATGCTGGAGCGCATCAGTGGGTTGTGCATGGCGCAATACTGTTGTGCCATGCTCAACCCTTTTGAATATCTGGGCCTAGATATTTGCAGAATGATCCAAAGTGTATCATGTCTGGGAAACATATTTGATATATATATTTGAAATATATTTTTTGCTGTACTTTTTCAAAATTCAAGTTTTTGCTATTTCAATGGTATGTCCTTGAATAAAATCAAAAATATTTATTTTTGCAGACACATTATTGTAGTTTCTACATATTTTGCATTTTAGGTAAACATATATTTTTAATTTATCCAACTATATATTCCGAGTTAGTTATACCTTTACAGTTTTGGTTTCCCTTGT
Organism: Neoceratodus forsteri; assembly: GCA_016271365.2. NCBI lineage: Eukaryota > Metazoa > Chordata > Ceratodontiformes > Ceratodontidae > Neoceratodus > Neoceratodus forsteri. Next base: position 536,543,475 of record CM028137.1, on the reverse strand, counting down.
AAGATGCTAATGAAGTAGCACTCATTCGTACCTCAGTCAGCGGCCAGCCGTGGTGGTGAGAGGAGGGCTGAGCTGGTCGCTGGCTTTATTCATGGGATACTATATTGATGAGTGGGGGCGTCACTGCCAGGTGGGGGGACCACTACTCTACCAGAGAAAAAGTATTGTCTTAATGTTTTACAGGGTCGGGATTCACGCTGGGGAGTGGGGGGAACCACCAGACTACCAGGGAAAAATCAGTTTCTTAATGTTTTACGGAGTCGGGATTCATGCAGGGGTTGGGGGACTACTAGGAAAACTGATTTCCTAATGTTTCTGAGGTCAGGATTCATACTGGGAGTGGGGAGACCACTAGTCTATCAAGAAATATCAGTTTCTTAATGTTTTCTGGGTCGGGATTCATGCAGGAGGGTGGGGGACCACTAGACTACCAGGAACACATATGTTCTTAATATTTTACAGGGTGGGATTCATGCAGGGGTGGGGACCACTAGACTACCAGGGAAAACTTATTTACTAAATATATTACAGGGTTGGGATTCATGCAGGGGGTGTGGGACCACTAGACCATCAGGTCCTTCTTTGATTTAGGGGCTACTGGGGTGGGGAATTATACGGGAGGCACTGCTGTATTACCACCAGCTTTTTCTCTCTCATAGTATTCGTGCGCGCTACAGGTCATGTTAATGCCTGTAGAAAGCATGCATCCTTTGAATATGCCGTGTTGCTGGCATTTGGCATTCCATATCTCTGCCCCTGCATACTATTATCTATTAGCATCGGTGCTACCACACAGCCGGGTGCTAATAGGGTTTTTGACTCTTGCAGCCTAGCACAATTCAGCACTATTCCAGCGCTATGGATTTGCACTAGTTGCAATACTTTGAATATCTGGCACTAAATATTAAAAACAAAAAATATATTCATAGTATAGTTTTAATTATACCCACATGGAAAATAACTATATGGTATTTTGTTAATATGTAGACTATATCTGAATGTATATATATATATATATATAGATATCACATATTTCAGATATCTGTGCATTTTCCAGTTATATTTTAGATATTTGCAGAATACAATGAGATATGTCTTATAATTGGCATTGATATAGTAAATGTATGTTTTGTTATACTCAGGGTTTGGCAGTTGAAATTCAATGCAAAGATGCAAGATAATGCATATAGGGCACAAAAACCCTGGCACAATATATCAGTTGGGGTGAGGATATAGTATGCACCAAGCAGGAAAGGGATCTTGGGGTTATCATCTCTGATGACCTCAAGGTAGGGAAACAGTGTGACAAGGCAAAAGGTAAAGCAAATAGGATGCTGGGATGTATAGGCAGGAGCATTACCAGCAGGAAAAGGGAGGTCATAATTCCGCTATACAAGACACTAGTGAGGCCCCACCTGGAGTACAGTGTACAGTTCTGGAGACCATACCTACGTAAGGACATAGACAGGGTAGAGAAGGTTCAGAGGAGGGCAACAAAGATGGTGCATGGGTTGCATCACAAGTCCTATGAAGACAGGTTGAAGGAACTGAACATGTACTCCTGGAGGAGAGGAGGGAGGGGATATGATAGAGACATACAAGTATCTTACAGGGGAACAGGGTGCAGAAAACACTATTTTTAAGCAAAAAAGATGTTCCAGGACTAGAGGGCATGGGATGAAGTTGGAGGGAGGACGATTCAGAGGAAACATGAGAAAGAATTTCTTCACAGAACAGGTGGTGGACAAGTGGAACACCCTGCCAGAGGAAGTGGTGGGGGCTGAAACAATCATGGGATTTAAGAATGCATGGGATAGACATAAAGGAATTCTGGAGGTCAGGGGTAAGGTGCAACAGACTTCTAGGAAAACAAACTGAACTTACAAGCTCAAATGGGCAGACTGGGTGGGCCATAGGCCCTTATCTGCCGACACTGTCTATGTATCTATGTATCCAATAAAATATTTTGTTTTACTTTTTAATGTTTTATGCACTCTCTAATGAAACATTAGTATAGTTTTATGCAAATGTAATTGTACTCTGACATTTCTACAATAAGTGTATATTAGCAAACATATATTTTCAATGTATTAGAGATGTATTTTCTGAGATATATTTCATATATTGCATGTGAAAATAGGTTTGGCCTGATATACATCTGGAAAATACTTATAATATATATTATTTATCATATGCTCAAATAAATATATATATATATATATATATATATATATATATATAATCTTGTTCATATTGATGTAATTCTTTTCTATTTTGAAAACCTTATTTTGTTTGACCACTATCTTGTTTTCAATTTTGCCTGAAAATTCAAATTAAGAAACCCCCAAAATTATATTTTGGGAGGGACCAACAGATGTAGCTTGCTAATTGGGACCCTTAACTGGATTCTGTACTTGTGTTAAGAAATCCTCTTGAACTATGTTTTTCAACATTATAAATGTTGTTTCCTATTGCATAATACAAAACAAAATCTTGTTTCGTATGACAAGATAAGAAACAACTTCTTTTTTCATATGCTGAATGATTGAATGTATTTCTATGGGGTTTTCAAGTTTTCTGCATGCCATTCATGCAGCTTGCTTATCTGGACCCCCCCTTTAGTAGATTCGGCACTAATTCCTAGACTTACTCCCTGCCCATCCTCCTCCCTGAAAATTCAAATTAAGAAATCCTCAAATTTCCCTCCTGTCTAGTGGCACCCCATCCTCTGATCCCTGTCCCTTGTTTTATTTTATTAAACAGAAAAGATAACTTGCCCTGGTGTCTAGTGACACCCCCTTCCCTCCAATCCTCATCCTATATGTTTTTTTTAATTGTTTTATTTTCTTTTTATATTCCCTGGTAGTCTAATTGTCCCTCCCCTCCTCCATTCTCTAATCGTCACCCCCAATGTTGTTCTCACTTCCTGGTAGTCCAGTGATCCCTGCCCCCTCCTCCCTTCTCTGTTCAACGTCCCATATGTTTTTTTTTTTTATTTTATTTTTATATTCCCTGGTAGTCCAGTGGACCTCCGCCTCCCATTCTCCGATTGCCATCCCCAATGTTCTCACTCCCTGGTAGTCCAATGGTCCCTCCCCCATTCTCTGATCACCATTCCATATGTGTGTTAATTTTTTTTCTTTTTACATTCCTTGGTAGTCTAGTGGTCCCTCCCCCTTCCCCATTCTCCAAGCACCATCCCAGATGCTGTTCTCACCCCCTGCTAGTCCAGTGGTCACTCTCCGTTCTCCGATCCTCCTCCCAAATGTTTATTTAGTTTTTATAGTTCTTGTACTCTAGTGATCCCTCCTCCTCCCCTGTTCTCCGATCATTGTCCCCATGTTGCCTGTGATGTCCCTGGTGTCTAGTGCCCCCCCAGACTGTTCCTATAAAAAAGAAAACTGTCCCTTGATGTTTCTTTTTGCTGCAAAAAAAATGGTCCCTTACCGATGAGCCCTCCCAACCCCTATCTCTCGCTCAGCACCCACCACCCCAGTACACACATACACTCACTATCCTGAACAGGTCCCAGGTTTGAGATCCACTTGCTGATCATAGACCGTCCTGCTGCTGGAACTGCCAAATGCAATATGAGAAACTAAGATAAATACAGGGCAATGTATTTCAATGTGGGATTCAACTTTAATGCATAACTTTGCCATTTTTGACATTTTGACCCCAAATTCTTAACACAGCCTTTTGGGGACCCAACCTCACTAACATTATGCTGTCATTATGGCATATCCTGCCTGAAAGGTGATTTTGTGGTCAGTTAGTGAAATTACCTTTCAGGCAGGATTTGACAATGTTTCCTGACTTTGTTCATGAAGTGGCATCAACAAAAGCTATGCTGAAAATCTGGGGTCAAAATATGTAAAATGGCAGAGTTATGACCATATCTTGCAGTTTCACTATGCAAGTTTATAACTTCAGAAATATTAAATATTTTGAACCCAAATTTTCAACATAGACTATTTATTAGCCCATCTCATGTATGTCAAAGCTGTCACTTTTTTTGTCAACATTTTATTGAAATTTAAACAGTTACATAAAGCATATAAAAACACATCAATCTCCACCCTCAGAACATACCTAGCTGGAGTAAACTCCATGGAGATACAATCTAAGGCACCATACGAGAAGGAAAAACTTACTGATCACCAAATCCCTGTCCCCACCCCTTCCACCTCCCCTGTTAACTAATGCTAGGAACTTATCAGGACCCATCAGGTCCAACAATATACATCTAAGCCAGTCTCTAAAATCTAGAAGGACAGCTCAGGGCCGAGAAGAGCGAGATGCAGGGTTTTGAAAACCACAACCTCCACCTCTTCGGGGACATGCCCCATCATCCCTAGTTACCAGTTGTCCTGAAAGTTACCGGTCATCCTGAAATGTGAGCGGTGAGGGATCGAAGTCCTCCCTTGTGGGATGGAGACCTGCATGAATTCCAAGAAGGGTCCACATACCTTCAAAAACTTATCATGTTTGCGCTCTGAAATACACGACAGTCTTTCAAGGCCTGCTACCTTTAACATACACTCACATCACTCATCCAAGGAGGGAGTGTCCCATCTCTGCCACCTACGAAAAATCAACCTCTTGGCCTCGGTGATGGCAGTGAGAAATCAAGCTTTCTGATAACTGTTTAAGGTGCCAAACACATGGTATTCCCAGAATCAAAGAGAAGCATCCCATGGGATTTATCTTCTTAGAACAGTACCTATTATCCCCGGAATCCTCTGCCACCACCTCCTTAAAACTGGACATTTCCATAATATGTGATGTAAAGATCCCCCTTGACCTTTGCAACGCCAACCATTTGAGTGTGAGAGGAGCTGCATATGAAACAAAACCTCAGACATTCTGTACCATAATAAGAGTGACTTGAGATGCATCAGTTTCCCACCTGAGTCTCTGACCTAACCATAAGCATTCTCCCATATCTCCCCTACTCCTCAAACCTAAGCTGTTTCCACAGGGGCCCTCCCATTTCTGCTGAATACCTAAAATGCTTGGTGCTGTGTAATCACGAAGATTGCAATATCGTCCCTACCCTTGGAAGAGTTGGGGTCCTGCATCCTGATAGCCTTCTCAGATATCACCTCCCATCCTACCTTAACCCTTTTCTCAGTAAAATCCCTCCCAAAGTTACGTACCAAATGCTGCATTTAGAAATTTCAATTATCCTCTTTCCTTGGTTTTCCTACTCCTGGAGATCCTGGAAGGATCTGAAAGAATCCCTTCTGGATGAGGTCCTTTACCCTTGACAGGCCCCCCATCCCATCTCCCAAAAGGGCTGTCCTCCAGTGAAACCCCAGGTTCCCTAAAGGAGCCAAAGTGATAATGGCACAACCACTGGGGACCCAAAGCCTCTAACTTGGCTCCAGATATAAACTAGATAATCAGTGGTGGCCAGTCTTGGAGATGATAGCTTGGCACTCAGTAAACAGCCCTCTGAGGGATGTGGACATACCAGTCCTGTTCAACTCTGAGCCACCTAATCTGGTCCTTAAACCTTTCTGCATGCAACCACAACCAGATCTGCCTAAGTCTCACTCCAAATAGCCATTCTTGATACCAATGTGCCGACACTTGCCTATACAGTGCCATTAGTCAAGCCTTGGCTATCTTGGGCTTTCACCCTTCCCAGTAACAAGATAAAACCTTATCCAGCTAGCTACCACGATTCAGGGACTTTCAGCGGGAGGTAATGGAGAATGTACAATAGTTTGACCCAAACATCATGTGCACAGCCTGACCTTGCCCTTCATAGAGATAACTGTAAGTGATGCAATCTGGCCCACATCCCCTTCAGGATTCCAGAAGGAGCAAAATTAGGGGTAGGTCAGTCCATCAGCTTCGAGAGAGATCCTGTATCCCCAAGTAAGTTATTGGACCTTCTGTCCACTTGAAGCCTCCCTAACTGGGGAAAACCAGAAGTGGATTGACCTAGCCAGGGATAATGGAGTCTTTTCCCAGTTATTACCAAGACCTGATAGCTCCTTTAACTGCTCTAACAAACAAGTTAAGTGGGAAGAGAGGTAGCTACATCACAGCGTAAGCAAGATGTCATCTGCAAACAACATAGGTTTGTAAACTCTTGACCCCACCGCACACTCACAATCTCTTCCGAGTCTCTGATCTTCTGAGCCAGAGCTTAATCACCAGTACAAAGGAGGCTGGGGAAGGGGCATCCTGATGAGTTCCGATGGCAGGTCAAATGCTGGAGATAGCCTGCCATTTGTCAAGACTGATGCCCTGGTGGTTTATAAATAAGCTGCACCATTGAATGAAACTTGGTCCAAAACCAAACTTCTCAGGACTACAAACAAGTATGACCACTCAATTGAGTTGAGGCTTTTCTCTATCCAACCACATCACTGCTGGAACTGTGGGGATCAATAGGACCACCCTGAAGAGATCCACCAGATGCTGCAGGTGATCCACTCCGTCCCTTCCTCCCACAGACCCAGCTTGGCCTGGATGTATGAGCTGGGACAGCAAGGGAGCAACCCGATTCACCAGAACTCTAACCAATAGCTTGTAGTTCACATTCAAAAGTGACACTGGCCTATAGTTGGTACAAAGGAGGGGATCCTTGCCCTTTTTGGGCAGGACCGATATAACAGCATCATACACAGTTTGAGGAAGATTCCCTTCCCTCCAGGCATTGTTCAATACCACCGTGAACAATGGAAGAAGCTGATCTTGTACCACTCTGTAGAATTCCACTGGGAAGCCATCTGGGCCTGGGCTCTTCCTTCCTGAAGTTGTCCTAATGCCGTTCTTACCCCTGCTCTGATATGGTTGCTGACAGATTAAGTAACCTCACAGAGTCCAAAAAGCCCGGCCTTTTGGCCTTCCCATTACCCAAGTATACAGAAGAGTACAAATTCCTATAAAAAGCTTCAAATTCTTTGTTAATCCCACCTGGATCCAAAGTGAGACTGTGGGGCCCCTTGATCCCCGGGATTACCCTCTCCGCTTCAATCTTTTTAAGCCTATATGCCAGAAGTGCTCCGCCTTTCTCCCATTCCAAAATGTCTGGTGGGTGTGATACAAACCTAGCTCCGCTTGCTGAAAGGTCAGGACATTAATCTGAAAATGTGCCTCCCTCATCTGCCTTACTAGTGCCAGCTCTGCCTCTCCTGCCTTATGTTGAACCTTCAAAGAGGAAAGATGAGCCAAAAGGGTCTTCAGGTATTCTGCTCTCTCCTTTTTCTTAGTGGAAGAGTAGGCTGTCAGTCTACCACCAATAAATGCCTTCAATCCATCCCATACCCACTGAGATGAAACCTCCCCTGTGTGATTAACCTGCATACAGTATACTCTGACACCTCCTTTCAAAGCCAATCATGAAAGGAGGGTTCCTTAAAAAAGCTGACATTACAGCACCACCTATTTGCCTTGTCAATGTCCTGAGCACCAGTGCAGATCCATACCAATGGGTATGATCTGAAATTACAATGGGTTCAATGGTACACAGTTGTGACCCCTGCAGAAGTGCCTGTGATACCAACCACAGATTAATTTGACTGTAAGACTGATGGACTGTATGAATAAAATGTATAATCCCTCCCTTTCGGATAAAAGTAATGCCATACATCCCTAAGCCCTCTATCCTCCAACAATCATGCCAAGGCTTTCGAGCCCAGGGTAGCTGAGTGGGTGGGCTTTCCACTAAGATCACACAATGGATCTAGGACTTCTTTGAAGTCCCCCCCACTATCACATGACCCACGCTGTTTTCCTGTACTACCTGAGAGAGACTATTGAAAAAGGAGGAGCCATCTTCATTAGGTGCGTACACTGAAACTAAAGTATATAGCTGCCCATCCAACATACCTGTCCCTAGTAACCACCGCCCCTGAGGGTCCCGAGACACTGACTTTGTGATCCAATTTTGACTTTGAGCAATTAAAATCAATACCCCTTGCTTCTTGGCTGAGTAAGAGGCTGCAAAAACTGTACCTTTCCAAGCCTTTTGTATCCTTACCACATCTTTGCTGAGGAGATGGATTCTTGCAAAAAGACAATTTACCCACCTAAATGTCTGATATGCCCCAGAACTCTCCTCCTCTTGATGGGCCTATTCAACCCTCTCACATTCCAGGACACAAGTGATACACCACCATCCTAACATCCTCTATCCCCCCACTCCCCGGGTCTTCCCTCTCCGCTCCAGAGACTTGGCATTATCCCTTCCTAGCATAGAGATACACAAACAGTAAAGAGATGAATAACCAAACAACCCTCCTTCCCACCCAGGTAACTATATACAAACCATAGAAAAAACATTTATCCCTAAGCTAGCATACTCTTCCAGGTACTTCTGGCGTGGCTCCTCTCATGAACCCCTTAATTACTTCCGTCCTTTCACCCCATCCACCAATTACTCCATAGAATAGGGAAACAGATCCGGTACACCTTCTAGCCCTACAATGTTCCCCAATCTCCCACACCTACCAGAACACCCCAGCAGGCCCAATTAACAATGCGATAAAGTTCGAGATAAACAACAGAAATACACAATGTCATAATCTTGAACAAGCAACGCCCCAATCCATTGCTTAGAATATTGCTGGTCAGTTTGGATTCACATGCCACAATATTCTTCCTGACAATGACATTGCCATGGTGGTGGGTATCTTCAGCTGTCCTGCTGCATCCATCCACTCCTGCCTGGAATAAAAGAAAAGCAGAAAACAGACAGCAACCTCACTGCCCAACAAACCCACCCACAACCCCACTAATAAACCCATTGGGACACTCAGAACTGCCCTCTCCAATACTTTTAAAATCTAAACTTGCATGAGAGGATTATTATTCATCCCTTCTTCCCTCTAGGTTGTCTTGCCCCTATCCCACTGGTACCCCCACACACACACACACACAAGTCTAACTGCGTATACCACTTCCCCATCCACATTGCCCTCCCTGCCCTGTTCAGTAGTCCCAAACATTGGCACGGATGGCGTGGACCTGACCTAATGAATCCTCCCCCCAGTCCATGAAGTCCACACTATCTTGCCATTCATGAACACTTGTCCTATGTGATCCTTCTGGAGGCTGACCGTACCTGAGGATACTTTAAGAGGCCCTCTGCCTACACGCCAATGTGGAGCATGGAAAGGCAGAAATCAGTCTCTCAACTCAGTTACCAGAGGAAGCTATTAGGGCCTCCCGAACTACCATACCCTCTGAATCCAAACATATGTGAGTGAGCCCTCTCCCGTCTAGCCCCCTTGCCTCCTTCTAATACCCACTACCACTACCCCACCCCATCTCTTGTCTCCTCGGTCCTCTGTAACCTTTGTCAATGATCAACCCTGTGCTAACAATCCCCAAAGCCCTACAACAGCACCAGTCCCCTACACACCATCGAACCTCTCATGGCCATAACTGAATCCTTAGCCAGATACCCTCCTAGGCTGCATCCCTCCCGATTCACCACTCTGCAAGCAAGCCCACTAAATACCCCCCAATCATCTCGCTTCTCCCAACCATTCCCCAGGAGACCCCATGGGTTCCTCCAATCATCTTGACCATAGGGGCGCATCACAGGAAATCCCTGAGTTGATCAGCCTACCCCTCATAAGTCCCCCACCATCCTCATACACCCCATCATACAAGCTCCCCACCACACCTCAACCTGTTAAACAATATCAAACTGCCAGGTAAATAACTTGGCAAGTGCCTTACCTGGAGAAGGAACTGAACCAAGGCTCAGAGAAGAAACCTCAACATGCCACTGTCATCAATTCAGTCCACTGAATCCTCCTCCTAGTCCATCAGCAGCTGGGTTGACTGGGGCCTGGTCTTTCCTTGTCGATGGCTCTTGCTGATCCCGTCAGTGTTCGTTCTCCATCCCCCTTGTCGCTGATCCACCGCTCGAGTCCCACCTTGGCTGTCTCTTTTCCAAGCGTCCCACAGCAACATTAAACTGGTGCAGGAATTCCTCAGCTTCTACCAGCATGGAAAGAAGTAAGTGCCTTCCTGGGATACCAGCTTTAGGGTAGCTGGGGAGGACCAAGTAGGCCTTTGGATTCTTCACCCAGGCCACATCTCGCACCTTATCAAAGGCCTTCCTACGCTGGCGCACCCACTGGGGAAAATCTTCCCAAACTTGCATCCCAGCCCCATTAAAACAAATATCTTTAATCTCCCTGGCATCTTGCAGTATCTGCTGGCAATCTAGGAAGTGGAGCAGCTTGAATACCACAGGTCACGGCCAAGTTAGACTGTTGTTTGGTGGGGGGCCCGTGGGAACCTGATGAGCCCTTTCAATTTCTACCACAGTCCCTGTCTCCCACATGAGTCAGATCAGGAGTTTATTCTGCAAAAATTTAATCATATTGGCCCCCTCTGCCTTTTCTGGCAACCCAAACAGCCGAACATTATTACATCTGCTCCTGGATTCCAAGTCGTCCAGTTTATCCCATACCGCCCGAGTATCTTTCTCTAGATGCCCAATATGTCTTTCTGCAGGGGAGGCCCAGTCCTCCAGCTGGCTCACTGTCTTCTCCACTTGCTCTGTCCGGAAACCCAGCACCTCCATGGAGAGCGTTATCACTATTAACTGCACCGTTATTTGACTCAAATCCACTCGGATACTGCCCATAAAGGCCTTAATTTTCAGCCAGTTCCCAAGCTACTAGACTAGGGTAGATTCCCACTCCACAACTGGATCCGCCATGAACCTGACGGATGACTGGCTCAGTGGCGATGCAGTGAGCTTGTATTTTTTCTTAGCCACACTTTTATTATCCTCCTCTGATGGATTTAACATCTTCAAACCCAAAGGCACTGGGTAAGTATGTAACAGATTTCAGGTGACCAAAAAAAAAGGGTGGTTATTACCAAATTTGTATCCTGGGTGAACGGAGCTCCACAGCCCTGTATCTGTCTAGTTTGGGCACATCACATGACCCCAAAGCTGTCATTTTTAAAATCAAGGTCAAAATGTATTTTCATGCCTGTGGCATGGCATGGCATTGCAGTTATGCAGAATTACATTTTGGCGGGGATTTGAAAATTTACAGTACCAGATACACGAGTTGGGATAATAAGATGTCCATACTGACAATTTGGTCACTGCTGTCCTATAAATGGAAAAGCAGGCTGTTCCACAGCTACATACATATACATTTATGGAAGGATGGAGGGCGTGCCAAAGGCCCTGAGCTCCCTCAGGCAAATAAGGATATGATATGCTATCTCAAAACTATACATGGGTGGAAGAGCACACAGGAAAATAAGGCTATGATTACAATATCTCAAAGTAAGAAAATTAATTGCAAAAAACTACGTTAATGCATCAATTAGGGTTGAGGATATGGCGACAAAGTAGGGAAATATGATGTTGGTTTCCAACCCTAACACCGCACCCCACCCTGCACACACCAATAGTAGGCTGTGCTCAGGGATTGTCAGCCCTAACGCCACCCCATTCTCCCATACTGTACCCATCTCAGCTTTTATTTATGGAATGGATGAATGTTGGGGCATACAACCCAAGGAACATCCTAACTGATGCATTAACATTACAACTTCTCTCTCTCTATATATATATATATATATATATATATATATATATATAGACAACATTCTGTCAATATATATATGGAATACACTATTTCTGCTTATCTTCTTATAGTAAAATATGTATACAAGCAAAGGAGGCAGCGCCGAAATGTAGAAGTGCTCACAATGAAAATGTAAACAACACTCATTGTAAAAGTTAGGCACACACACACAGACACACACACGTCAGGAACTCAAGATGCTGATTCTTCCAGCTGGAGGCCCCTGACCAGGTTCTCCAACCAGAAGCAGCTCTTCATACACCAGCATGTAGATTTCTGCCACCTGACCGACGCTCCAGCCAGAAGTGGCTCTCACACCCCAGGACATGACTTCCTGCTGCCACCATCCTCTCACCACCTGCCAGCCTGAAGAAAAGTCCAGCCAGAGGTCCCTGAGCAGGCGCTCCAGTCAGAAGCTACTCTCAACACCCCAGGACATGGTTTCCTGCTGCTGCCATCCCTCAGTACCACCCCTCCTGAAGAAAAGCCCAGCCAGAGGCACCTGGCCAGGTGCTACAGCCAGAGGTGCTCTCCACACACAGAATGCAGCTTCCTGCTGCCACCATCCTCACCGCCTCCCCACCTGAAGAAAAGCCCAGCTGTAGGCCTTAACTGGGCACACCAGAAGTGTCTCTCACTCCAGAGCGTGGCTTCCTGCTGCGTCATCCCTTCACCACCTGCCCTCCTGAAGAAAAGACCAGTTGGGTGCCTCTGACTGGGCTCTACAGTCAGAAGCGGCTCTCCACACCACAGGACATGACTTCCTGCTGCTGCCATCCCCTCACCACCTGCCAACCTGAAGAAAAGCCCAGCCGGAGGCACCTGACCAGGCGCTATAGCCAGAAGCTGCTCTTCACACCACAGAATGCAGCTTCCTGCTGCCACCATCCCCTCACTGCCTCCCCACCTGAAGAAAAGCCCAGCCGGAGGCCTTTGACTGGGCACACCAGCCAGAAGTGTCTCTCCACACTCCAGAACGTGGCTTCCTGCTGCCATCATCCCTTCACCACCTGCCATCCTGAAGAAAAGACCAGCTGGACGCCTCTGACCGGCTCTACAGCCAGAAGCGGCTCTCCACACCACAGGACATGACTTCCTGCTGCCATCCCCTCACCACCTGCCAACCTGAAGAAAAGTCAGCCAGAGGCACCTGACCAGGTGCTACAGCCAGAAGCTGCTCTTTCACACCACAGAATGCAGCTTCCGTTGCAGCCATCCCCTCACTGCCTCCCCACCTGAAGAAAAAGCCCAGCCGGAGGCCCTTGTCTGCGACACCAGCCAGAAGCGGCTCTCTACACCCCAGAATGTGGCTTCCTGCTGCTGTCATCTCTTTGTCACCTGCCTCCTGAAGAAAAGACCAGCCGGAGGCCTCTGACTGGACACTACAGCCAGAAGTGACTCTTCACACCACAGGACATGGCTTCCTGCTGCTGCCATCCCCTCACCACCTGCCAACCTGAAGAAAAGCCCAGCAGGAGGCCCATGACTGGGTGCTTCTGCCAGAAGTGGCTCTCTACACCCTGGGATGTGGCTTCCTGCTGCTGCCATCCCCTCACTGCCTGCCCACCTGAAGAAAAGACCAGCCAGAGGCCCCTAACTGGGTGCTCTAGCCGTAGTGGCTCTCCACACCCTGGGATGTGGCTTCCTGCTGTGTCTGTCCCTTCAGTGCCTAACTGCCTTAAGAAAAGCTCAGCCAGAGGTCACCTGACTGGGTGCTTCCAGACAGAAGCGTCTCTCCACACCCTGGTGATATGGCTTGCTGCCGGCATCCCTCACCACCTGCCTACCTGAAGAAAGCCCAGCTGGAGGCCTCTGACTGGGTGCTACAGCCAGAAGCTGCTCTCAACTTTCCAGGAAGTGGCTTGCTGCTGCCGCCGTCAACTCAACACCTGCCCACCTGAAGAAAAGCCCAGCCAGAGGCACCTGACCAGGTGCTACAGCCAGAAGCTGCTCTTCACACCACAGAATGCAGCTTCCTGCTGCAGCCATCCCCTCACTGCCTCCCCACCTGAAGAAAAGCCCAGCCGGAGGCCCTTGTCTGGGTACACCAGCCAGAAGCGGCTCTCTACACTCCAGAATGTGGCTTCCTGCTGCTGTCATCTCTTTGTCACCTGCCCTCCTGAAGAAAAGACCAGCCGGAGGCCTCTGACTGGACACTACAGCCAGAAGTGACTCTTCACACCACAGGACATGGCTTCCTGCTGCTGCCATCCCCTCACCACCTGCCAACCTGAAGAAAAGCCCAGCAGGAGGCCCATGACTGGGTGCTTCTGCCAGAAGTGGCTCTCTACACCCTGGGATGTGGCTTCCTGCTGCTGCCATCCCCTCACTGCCTGCCCACCTGAAGAAAAGACCAGCCAGAGGCCCCTAACTGGGTGCTCTAGCCGTAGTGGCTCTCCACACCCTGGGATGTGGCTTCCTGCTGTGTCTGTCCCTTCAGTGCCTAACTGCCTTAAGAAAAGCTCAGCCAGAGGCACCTGACTGGGTGCTTCCAGACAGAAGCATCTCTCCACACCCTGGGATATGGCTTCTTGCTGCCGGCATCCCCTCACCACCTGCCTACCTGAAGAAAGCCCAGCTGGAGGCCTCTGACTGGGTGCTACAGCCAGAAGCTGCTCTCAACTTTCCAGGAAGTGGTTTGCTGCTGCCGCTGTCAACTCAACACCTGCCCACCTGAAGAAAAGCCCCGCCAGAGCCTCCTGACTGGGCATTCCAACCAGAAGAGTCTCTCCACACCCTGGAAGGTAGCCTGCCGTCGCTTGACAGGGCGCTCCAGCCTGAAGGTGGCTTCACACCCCAAGATGCGGGCTTCCTGCTGCTGCCGCCCTCTCACCACCAGCCTGCCTGAAGAAAATCCCAGCCAGAGGTCCCTGACCAGGCACTTCAGCCAGAAGTGGCTCTCCACACCCCAGGATATGGCTTCCTGCTGCTGCTGTCCAATCACCACCTGCCAGGCCGAAGAAAAGCACAGCCAGAGGCCCCTGACTGGGTGCTCCAGCTAGAAGCGTCTCTCCACACTCTGGGATGTGGCTTCCTGCTATCTAAGTCCCTCACCACCTGCCTGCCTGAAGAAAAGCCCATTCTGCTGCCACCTGACCAGGTGCCCCAGCCAGTGGCTCTCCTGCTTACACTTTCCTCTCACCCTGCCCACCTAAGAAAAGCCCAGCCAGAGGCCCCTGACCAGCGCTACAGCCAGAAGCTTTCCAGACCTCACTGATTGCCTGACAAAGTTAGATTTTAAATAACACAAGCAGGGACTATGGAGCTGCAATAGCAGCTGAGTGAAAACTTCACTTATATGATAAAGACATAATGATAATATTGTACTGTTGCACTACAGACAAGACAAAACATTAAAATTAAAAACCTATAGTACATACAGGCTTAAAAATATTAGAACACCCAAAAATGGTTATTCATTTGTCAAGAATAAAATTTATTTACAGGGAGCTTAGTAAAATACCATTGAGTAAATGTTGGTGCAGCATACAAAAATAAAACTACTGCAACTTAAAGAAACAATAAAGACATGTTTGAAATTGACAACAACACAGTAAAAAGGGCTATCTACAGCCATCTGGCTCTACACACAGTGCTTAGCAATAGTAAACTATACAAATCTCACGAGACTACATACTGAAATCCCAGTCATGTGACTTAGAGATTTCCAAGTGAACAAGAAGCCAGCACTAGCTGGCTCTACACACAGTGCTTAGCAATAGTAAACTATACAAATCTCATGAGACTACATACTGAAATCCCAGTCATGTGCCTTAGAGATTTCCAAGTGAACAAGAAACCAGCACTATCTCATGAATCAAATCAATTTCTTTGACTGGGTGACCAAAGTAATAGACATGGGAGGGGCTGTGGATATAGCCTACCTAGACTTTAGCAAGGCATTTGACACAGTACTGCACAAAAGATTAATAATCAAGTTAGCCAGCCTGGGAGTGGGTCCCAGGATGGTAGCCTGGGTAGCAAACTGGCTGCACAACATGACACAGAAGGTAAT
Organism: Neoceratodus forsteri; assembly: GCA_016271365.2. Classification (NCBI taxonomy): domain Eukaryota; kingdom Metazoa; phylum Chordata; order Ceratodontiformes; family Ceratodontidae; genus Neoceratodus; species Neoceratodus forsteri. Next base: position 536,527,872 of record CM028137.1, on the reverse strand, counting down.
AGTGAATGGAACACATTCTGAAGAAAGGGGGGTTACTAGTGGAGTACCTCAGGGCTCAGTACTGGGTCCAGTCCTCTTTAACGTCCTTATAGGTGTCTTTGCAGAGGGTCTGGAAGGAAAGGTATGCCTCTTTGCAGATGACACAAAGATCTGTAATAGAGTTGATACACAAGGGGGGTAGAAAGGATGAGAAGGGACTTGGCAAGGTTGGAGGAATGGTCAGACATATGGCAACTTAGATTCAATGCAACGAAGTGCAAAGTAATGCACCTGGGAAATAAAATCCAGGAGAAAGATACACAATAGGAGGGATGTACTAACAACAACAATAATGGAAAGGGATCTGGGTGTAGTCATATCAGATGACCTAAAGGTGGGTAAGCAATGTGAGAAGTCAGTAAGGAAGCTAGTGGGATACTGGGATGCATAGGGAGGGCATCACCAGTAGAAAAAGGAAATGGTTATCCCTCTGTACAGACAGTTGGCTAGCCCCATCTGCAGTACTGCGTGCAGTTTGGAGACATCATCTACACAGGACATAGACAGGATGGAAGCAGTCCAGAGGAGGGCAACTAAAATGGTGCAGGGTCTGCATCAGAAGTCATATGAAGAGAGACTGAAAGAGCTTAATATGTATACCCTTGATGAAAGGAGGGACAGGGAGGACATGATAGAAACTTTTAAGTACCTCAAGGGAATCAACAAAGTCCAGGAGGGTAGCATTTTCAGAAAAAGAGATGTGTAAGAACAAGGGGGCACAATTTAAAGTTAGAGGCGGGACGGCTCAGGGGTAATGTGAGGAAATTATTTTTCATGGAGAGTGGTGGACACATGGAACCCGACTTCCTGGAGAGGTTGTGGGGTCTAAAACAGTGGGGAATTCAAACATGCATGGGACAGACATAAGGCAATTATAGTGGGGTTCAGGAAGTAGGCTGTTGGTTAACTGGAATCTGCAGCTTATCCATTAGGTAGGAAATGGGCAGACTGGGTGGGCCAAGTGGTTCTTATCTGCATCAAAGTCTATGTTTCTATGTTTCTACTATTAAGTGCTCATTTGCTTCTGCTCTTGCATGTGGAGTGGCCATTAAACCAGGCTCATCCAGAACAACTAAAGTAAGCACTTTTGACTACTATTATTATATCAGAGACTCAAAGAAGTTATACAAAGTGTCTACATAGATTGTCTTTTGATACACAGTTTTACAATGATTTACAGGAATCGTTCAAACAAACACTATTTCTGAGCACTGTGTGGAGATTTGATGATGGCTTGATATATGGGTTAGTGACGCTCATTCAGAGCATTTTCAACATTAAGTATATTGAATGTTAACCTGCCTTGTTTGTAGATTTTGTGAATAATTTGCACAGTGTTGTGTAGTGAAAGCCTAGTTAAGAGAGCAAGCTTAAAGCAAGCAGATAGTGTGCTAACATGTTTTGTGTAAGATGTAGACAGAAACCAAAATGTATTATTACTAACCCAGAAAGTGACATAACAGTATCAGTACTATTTTAAACATAATGAACTTTAGTTTTTATGTGAAGGTAAAGACTCACTTGTGATTTCCGTGTGTGTGTGTGTGTGTGTGTGTGTGATTGTATAGCAAGAAAACGGTTTTACCAACTGAGAATTAAGAATACACTTGAAAGTCACAAGTATAAAGACAAATGCAGGTATTTAAAAGAAACATTAAATTAGTTATAGCATATATACTTAAAGATGTTTAAAACAAACAAATGTTTTCATCTTGTGTTTTATAGTTTTTTTTTCTTCTTCAAGAGATGGCGACAGTTTATTATTTTACTCTTCAATAATTGATAAAATGTAAAATTTTTGCAAAGTCATCTTGGTAAATATTTTGTTCTAGAAAGAAAAGGATGGAAAAATAGTTAAGATAAAAAACTAAAAAATATACATTTAAAAAGTATTTTAAAATTAATATTGAGACATGTATTTTATGATTTCAGATAAATGGAAAAAGCACTTTGAAACAGTGCTAAAAATTAGAGCACATTATCAAGCAAAATAAAAAGAATTTGATTTTGAAAAACCCAGTGTGAAGTCACTTGAAAATTTCTTTGCATCCCTCAACATTATTTTTTCTTGCCATCCCCTCACCACCTGGCTGCCTGAAGAAAAGCTCAGCCGGAGGAACCTGACTGGGCACTTCAGCCAGAAGTGGTTCTTCACACCCCGGGCCATGGCTTCCTGCTGCAGGCATCCCCTCACCACCTGCCTACCTGAAGAAAATCCCAGCTGGAGGCCCCTGACCGGGTGCTACAGCCAGAAGCTGCTCTCAACTCCCTGGGAAGCAGCTTGCTGCTGCCACCGTCAACTCACCACCTGCCCACCTGAAGAAAAGCCCGGCTAGAGGCCCCTGAATGGATATTCCAACCAGAAGTGTGTCTCCACACCCTGGAAGGTAGCTTCCTGTTGCCATCTGACAGGGCGCTCCAGTCTGAAGTGGCTCTCCACACCCCAAGATGTGGCTTCCTGTTACTGCTGTCCCCTCACCACCAGCCTGCCTGAAGAAAATCCCAGCCAGTGGCCCCTGACTGGGCACTACAGCCAGAAGTGGCTTTTCACACCCCAGGATGTGGCTTCCTGCCTGCTGCTGTCCAATTGCTACCTGCCAGTCTGAAGAAAAGCACAACCAGAGGCCCCTGACTGGTGCTCCAGCTAGAACCGGCCTCTCCACACCTGGGATGCAGCTTCCTGCTATCTAAGTCCCCTCACCACCTGCCTGCCTGAAGAAAAGCCCATCCTGCTGCCACCTGACCAGGTGCTCCAGCCAGAAGTGGCTCTCCACACCCCAGGATGTGGCTTCCTGCTTGCACCTTCCTCTCACTGCCTGCCCACCTTAAGAAAAGCCTAGCCGGAGGACCCTGACTGTCGCTACAGCCAGAAGCTGCTCTCCACACCCTGAGAACTGGCTTCCTGCTGCCGCTGTCCCCTCACTGCCTGCCCACCTGAAGAAAAGCCCACCCAGAGACCCCTGACCAGGTGCTATAACCAGAAGCAGCTCTTCTCACCCTGGGATGCAGCTTTCTGCTGCCACCATCTCCTCACCACCTGCCTGCCTGAAGAAAAGACCAGCTGGAGGGCCCTGACTGGGCGCTACAGCCAGAAGTGGCTGTCCACACCCCGGGATGTGGCTTCCTGTTGCAGCTGTCCCTTGACCACCTGCTTACCTGAAGAAAAGCCTAATTGGAGGATCCTGACCGGCACTCTAGCCAGAAGCAGCTCTCCACACACCAGGACATGTTTTCCTGCAGCTGTCGTCCCTTCCCTGCCTGCCTGCCTTAAGAAAAGCCTAGCCAGAGGCCCCTGATGGGGTGCTTTAGCCAGAAGTGTCTCTTTGCACCCCAGGATGCAGTTCCTGCTGCTGCTGTCCCTTGACCATCTGAACACCTGAAGAAAAAGCCTGACTGGACACTACAGCCAGAAGCTGCTCTCCACCCCAGGAGGCATTCTGCCGCCGCCCCCTCACCGCCTGCCCAACTGAAGAAATGCCCAGCTGGATGCCTCTGATGGGGAACTCCAGCCAGAGGTGGCTCCCTAAACCTCAGGATGTGGCATCCTGCTGCCACCTGAGGAGGGGCGCTCCCATCCAGAGTGGCTCTTCACACGCAGAGACATGGCTTCCTGCTGCTGCCATCCTCAAGAGCTGCCCACCTGAGGAAAAGCCTAGCTAGGGGCTCCGGACCAGGCACTCCAGCCAGAAGCTTCTCTCTACCCACACCAGGACATGGCTTCTGCCATCATCCCTCACCACCTGCCCACCTGAAGAAAAGCACAGCTGGAGGGCCCTGACAGGATGCTACAGCCAGAAGAGGCTCTCCTCTCTCCAGGACATGACTTCCTGCTGCCTCCATCCCCTTACCGCCTGCCCGCCTGAAGAAAAGCCCAATGGAGCCCTGACCATGTGCTACAGCCAGAGTGGCTCTCCACACCCTGGGATGTGACTTCCTGCTGTCTTCATCCCCTTACTGCCTGCCTGTTAAAGAAAAAGACCAGCCGGAGGCCCTGACTTGGTGTTACAGCCAGAGCGAGACTCCACACCATGGGACATGGCTTCCTGCTGTCTCCATCCCCGTACCACCTGCCTGCCTGAAGAAAAACCCAGCCTGAGGACCCTGTCCAGATGCTCCAGCCAGAAGCAGTTCTCCACACCCCAGACTTGGCTTCCTTCTGCCTCCGTTTCCTCACCACATGCCCACCTGAAGAAAGCCCAGCCAAATGCTTCTGATCAGGTGCTGCAGCAAGAAGCTGCTCTCTCTACACCCAGGGAAGTGGCTTCCTGCTGCCTCTATCCCCTCACCACCTGCCCACCTGAAGAAAAGCCCAGACGAAGGTACCTGACCAGGCACTCCAGCCAGAAGAAGCTCTCTACACTCCTGGACGTGGCTTCCTACTGCTGAAGTCCCCTCGCTGCCTACTCACTTGAAGAAAAGCCCAGCCAGAGGCCCCTGACTGGACACTCCAGCCAGAAGTGGCTCTCCACACCCTGGGCATGGCTTTCTGCTACCACTGTACCCTCATCGCCTGCCTGCCTAAAGAAAAGCCCAACCGAGGCCCTATGACTGGGCACTCCAGAAAGAAGTTTCTCTCCACACCCCAGGACATGGCTTCCTGCTGCACTGTCCCTTTCTACCTGCCCACCTGAAGAAAAGCACAGCAAGAGGCCCTGACTGGGCCCTATAGCAAGAAGTGGCTCTCCACAAACAGGGACGCGGCTTCATGCTGCCGCTGTCACTTCACCGCCTGCCCACCTGAAATAAAAGCCTAGCTGGAGGCCCCTGACTAGGCACTAAAATCAGAAGCTACTCCCGACACCCGGGGTCATAGATTCCTGCTGCTACTATCCCCTCACCACCTGCCCTCCTGAAGAAACTGGATGCTCCTGACTGGGCACTCCAGCCAGAAGTTGTTCTTCACACCCCGGCACGTGGCTTCCTGCTGTCTCCGTCCCTCACCACATGCCTGCCTAAAGAAAGCCCAGCCCAGAGACCCCTGTCCAGGTGCCCCAGCCAGGAGTGGCTCTCCACACCCCTGGACTTGGTTTCCACCTGCTGCCATCCCCTCACCACATGCCCACCTGAAGAAAAGCCCAGTCGGAGACTCCTGACCAGGTACTCCAGCCAGAAGCAGCTTTCAATACCCCAGGACATAGCTTCCGGCTTCTGCCAACCACTCACCACCTTCCACCTGAAGAAAAGCCCAGCTAGAGGCCCCTGATAGGCACTGCAGCCAGAAGCTGCTCTGCACACCCTGGGAAGTGGCTTCCTGCTGCTGCTGTCCCCTCACTGCCTGCCCATATGAAGAAAAGCCCAGACAGAGGCCTGACCATGCACTCCACCAAGAAGTGGGTCGTCTCACCCCGGGACACTTCTTCCTGCTGCCACCATCCCCTCAACACCTGCCTGCCTGAAGAAAAGCCAAGCTAGAGGCCCCTCACTAGGCGCTATAGCCAGAAGAAGCTCTCCTCACCATGGGACATGACTTCCTGCTGCTGCCATCTCCTCACCACCTGCCCACCTTAGGAAAAGCCCATCCAGAGGCCGCTGAATGGGCGCTACAGCCAGAAATGGCTCTCCACACCCTGGGATGTGGTTTCCTGCTGCGCCATCCCTTACCACCTGCCTGCCTGAATAAAAGCCCTAGCCAGAGGCCCCTGACCAGAAGCTACAGGCAGAAGCTGCTCATCCACTCCCGGAAGCAGCTTCCTGCTGCTGCTGTACCATCACTGCCTGCCCACCTGAAGAAAAGCCCAGCCAGAGGCTCCTGACCAGTGCTATAGCCAGAAGAGGCTCTCCTCACCCTGGAATACGGCTTCGTGTCGTCATCTCCTCCACCTATCTGCCTGAAGAAAAGACCAGTGGGGCGCCCTGACTGGGTGCTACAGCCAGAAGTGGCTCTCCACACCCTGGGACATGGCTTTGTCCAGCTGCTTTCCCCTTGCCACCTGCCCAACTGAAGAAAAGTCCAGCCAGATGCCCCTGACTTTGTGCTCCACCGAGAAGTGGCTCTTCACACCCTGGGACATGCTTCCTGCTGCTGCTGTCCCCTCCTCACCTGCCCGCCTGAAGAAAAACCCAACCTGAGGCCCCTGGCTGGGCGCTTCAGACAGAAGCAGCTCTCTACACCCCAGGATGTGGCTTCCTGCTGTCCATTCAGCCACCTGCCCACTTGAAGTAAAGCCTTGCTGGAGGCCCCTGACCAGGCACTACAGCCAGAGCTGTCTCCACACCCTGGGAAGCATCTTCCTGCTACCACTATCCCCTTGCCGCCTGCAAACCTGAAGGAAAGCCCAGCCGTATGTTCCTGACTGGGCACTCCAGCCAGAAGCAGCTCTCCAAACCTTGGGTTGCAGCTTCCTGCTGCCACCTGAGAGGGCATTCCAGCCAAAAGCAGCTTTCCATACCACAGGACACTGCTTCCTGCTGCTGCCATCCCCTCACCACCTGTGCACCGGAGGAAAAGCCCAGCAGGAGGTTCCTGACAGTGTGCTCCAGCCAGAAGTGGCTCTTCACACACCTGGGATGAAATTTCCTGCTGCTGCCATCCCCACCTGCTCACCTGAAGAAAAGACGAGTCATAGTACCTGACTGGGTGCTCCAGCCAGAAGTGGCTCTCCACACCGAGGGATGTGGCTTTCTACTCTTGTCCCTTCAGCACCTGCCCACCTGAAAAAAGGCCCAACCAGAGACCACTGACTGGGTGCTCCAGCCAGAGCGGCTGTCCACACCCAGGACATGGCTTCCTGCAGGCATCCCTCACCACCTGCCCACCTGAAGAAAAGCCCAGCTGGAGGCTCTCACTGGGTGCTCCAGCCAAAGGGATTTACACACTCTGGAAGGCAGCTTCTGCTGCCGTCTGACAGAGCACTCCACCCTAATGTTGTTCTCCACACCCCAGGATGCTGCTTCCTGCTGCTGCACTCCTCTCACCACCAGCCCACTTAAAGGTCGCTCCTGTAAAAGCTTTCAGCTTAGTGTGCTATACCTGGTTAAAACAACTAAAGAAAGCCCAGCTGGAATCTCCTGACCTGGTGCTTCAGCCAAAAGGGGCTTTCCACACCCAGGGATGTGGCTTCCTGCTGGTGCCATTCCTTCACCACCTGCCTGCATGAATAAAATCCCATCCGGAGGACCCTGACCAAGAGCGCTACAGCCAGAAGTGGCTCTCCACACCCCAGGATATGGCTTCCTGCTGCTGCTGCTGTCTCCTTACCACCTGCCAGCCTGAGGAAGAGCCCAGCCAGAGGCCCCTGACTGGGTAGTCCAGCTAGAAGAGGATCTCCACACACCAGGATGTGGCTTCCTGCTGTCTAAGTCCCCTCACCACCTGCCCACCTGAAGAAAAGCCCAGCCAGTGGCCCCTCACCAGGCGCTACAGCCAGAAGCAGCTCTCCACACCTTGGAATGTGGCTTCCTGCTTCCACCATCCCCTCACCACCTGCCCACCTGAAGAAAATCCCAGTCAGAGGCCCCTGACCGGGTGCTACAGCCCAAAGCTGCTCTCCACTCCCTAAGAAGTATCTTCCTGCTGCTGCTGTACCCTCACCACCTGCCCACCTGAAGAAAAGCCCAGCCAAAGGTACTGACCGGGCACTCCATCCAGAAGTGGCTCATCACACCCCAGGACATGTCTTCCTGCTGCCGCCATCCCCACAACACCTGCCCACCTAAAGAAAAGCCCAGCCAGAAGCCCCTGACCAGGCGCTATAGCCCAAAGAGGCTCTCCTCACCCTGGAATGCGGGCTTCTTGATACGCATCTCCTCACCAGCTGCCTGCCTGAAGAAAAGCCCAGCCGGAGGCCCTGACTGGGTGCTCCAGCCACAACAAATCTCCACACCCTGGAACAGCTTTCACACCTCAGGACGTGGCTTCCTGCTGCAGCTGTTTATTCACCTGCTCACCTGAAGAAAATCATAGCTGGAAGACCCTGACTGGACACTAGTGTGAGAAGCTGCTGTCCACACCCTGGGAAGTGGCTTCCTGCTGCTGCTGTCCTCCCACCACCTGCCCACCTGAAGAAATACCCAGCCGGATGCCTCCAAACCTCGGATGTGGCTTCCTGCTGCAGCCTGAGAGGGAATTCCAGGCAGAAGCGTCTTTCCACACCCCAGAACAAGGCTTCCTGCTGCTGCCATCCCTCACCACCTGCATGCCTGAAGAAAAGCACAGCTGGAGGCCCCTGACCAGCGCTACAGTGAGAGGTGGTCTCTCCTTTCTCAGGACATGATTTCTTGCTGCCACCGTCCCCTCACCACCTGTCTGCCTGAAGAAGAAACTCAGCTGGGGCCCCTGACTGTGTACTTCAGCTAGAGTGGCTCTCCACACCTGGGATGTGACTTCCTGCTGCTTCTGTCCCCTAACCACCTCCCTGCCTGAAGAAAAGCCTAGCTGGAGGGCCCCTGACTGGGCACTACAGTCAAAAGCTGCTCTCCACACCCAGAGAAGTAGCTTCCTGCTGTGTCCATCCCCTCACCACATGCCCACCTGAAGAAAATCCCATTAGGAGGCACCTGAACAGGAACTTCAGCCAGAAGCAGCTCTCAGCTCTCTTGGACATGGCTTCCCACTAATGCTGTCCACTCACTGCCTACCCACCTGAAGAAAAGCCCAGCCAGAGGCCCCTGACTGGACGCTTCCGCAAGAAACCACTCTCCACACCCCGAGCATGGCATCCTGCTACTGCTGTCCCTCACCGCCTACACACCTGAAGAAAAGCCCAGCCAGAGGCCCCTGACTGGTGCTCCAGAAAAAAGCAGCTCTCCTTATCCTGGGACGTGGCTTCCTACTGCCACCATCCCCTCGCCAGCTGCCCACCTGAAGAAAAGCCCAGCAAGAGGCTCCTGACTATGCCCTAGAGCCAGAAGTGGCTCTCCACAACCCAGGACGCAGCTTCATGCTGCTGCTGTCCCCTCACCACCAGCCTGCCTGAAGAAAAGCCTAGCTGGAGGCCCCTGACTGAGCACTACAGTCAGAAGCTGTTCTTGACACCCCGGGAAATGGCTTCACCACCACTGTCCCTCACCACCTGCCCACCTGAAGAAAAGCCCAGCCGGAGGCCCCTGACCAGGCGTTCCTTCCAGAAACTGCTCTACACACCCTGGAACATGGCTTCCTGCCTGCTTCCGCCACCTCTGCTCCTGCCCACATGAAAAAAGCCCAGCCAGAGGCCCCTGTCCGTGTGCTTCAGCCAGAAGCAGCTCTCCACACCCCAGGAAGTGGCTTTCTGCTGCTGCTGTACCCTCACTACCTGCCCAGCTGGATGCTCTGACCGGGCACTCCAGTCAGAAGCAGCTCATAATACCCCAGGATGTGTCTTTTTGCTGCCACTATCCCCTCAACACCTACCCAGCTAGAGGCCCCTGACAAGTCGCTATTGCCAGAAGTGGCTCTCCTCACTCCGGAAAGCTGCTTCCTGCTGCTGCCATCTCCTCATCACCTGCCTGCCTGAAGAAAAGCCCATCTAGAGGCCCCTGACTGGGTGCTAGAGCCAGAAACTGCTCTATACACCCTGGGACATAACTTCCTGCTACTGCCGTCCCCTCCCCTCCTGGCTGCCTGAGGAAGGCCCCTGTCTGGGCACTTCAGCCAGAAGCAGCTCTCCACACCCTGGGACACAGCTTACTGCTTCAATCATCCTCTCTCCACCGGCACACCTGAAGAAATGCCCAGCTGGAGGCCCCTGAATGGGCATTACAGCCAGAAGCTGCTCTCCACACCCTGGGAAGTGAATTCCTGCTGCCGTCGTCCCCTCACCACCTGTCTGCCTGAAGAAAAGACAAGCCGGAGGCCACTGACTGGGTGCTACAGCCAGAAGCGACTCTCCACACCCCAGGACATGGCTTCCTGCTACTGCCGTCCCTTCACCACCTGCCCACTTGAAGAAAAGCCCAACTGGAGCCCTCTGTCTGGGCACTCCAGCCAGAAGTGGCTCTCCACACCCTGGGTCTTGGCTTCCTACTGCTGCCGTCCCCTTACCACATGCTCACCTGAAGAAAAGCCCAGCCGGATTCCCCTGACCTGGCACTCCAGTCAGAAGTGGCTCTCCACACCCTGAGACATGGCTTCCTGCTCTTGCCATCCCCTCACTACCTGACTACCTGAAGAAAAACCCAACAAGAGGCCCATGACTGCCCCCTACATCCACAAGTTGCTCTCCACACTCCGGGATGCGGCTTCCTGCTGCCTCTGTCCCCTGACCACTTGCCGGCCTGAAGAAAAACCCAGGTAAGCCTGCTCACTCTTCTACTGCACTGGTTTGAACTCTGGCACTGGATCCTGCTCTGATTGATCAGTTCCCAACTACCAGACCCTCCCATTGGCTGATTCAGGGAAGCCTTCTAAAATTCAAGCTAACCCCTGCTACAATCCGTAGCTTGGGGCTAGCTCCTCTGCTACTCAGCTCTTTCACTCGATTTCTAAGGCACTGTTTTCACTGCTTAAAAGCTAAAACTGTGGTTACTGCTGAATTTAGATCAATTTGAATGATTTTTAAGGAACTGTTCTCATTGTTTAAAAGTTAAAACTGTGGTTACTGATGAATGTAATCAGTTTGAATTTCTCTGACTGTTTAGAATTGATATGATGATTACAGTTTTTTTTTTTCAGATTTTGTTTAGTGTATTAAGCTTTGTCTCTGTACTGCTCTGTTTTCCTTAGCCTCCTGCCCCCCTCTACACTGCCTCTTATGTGCAGGAACCTCCCAACCATTAACTAAATCACCTCGCTTTTGTCTCCTGCTGCTCCCCTGGCTTCTTTCTGTCTGCCCCTCACCCACCCACCGATGTTGCCCTGCTTAATTCCAATCCCTTACTTCTCTTTTGATCTTTTCCATCCAGAAGCCCCTGACAGGGTGTTCCAGCCAGAAGCAACTCTCCACACCCCGGGATGCTACTTCTTGCTGCCGCCATCCCCTCATCACCTGCCCACCTGAAGAAGAGCCCAGGTATGCCTGCTCACTCTGGTACTGCACCGGCTTGAACTCTGGTACCAGCTCCTGCACTGATTGGTTGGTTCCTGACTACCAGAGCCTCCCATTGGCTGACTCAAGGAAGTGTTCCAAAACACAAACTCAGACCCCTGCTACAAGCTGCAGCTTGTGGTTGGCCCCTCAGCTCATTCTCTTGATTTTTCTACCCCATTCTCAGCACTCTTTAAATCCACCTAAAGTCCTCCCTTAGAGTTGTTCCCCTCCCCAACTGCCCTCAATTCCAAGGCAGCTATCTAGACTTAAGGGCACAACCTTCCCTAGTTAACACAATGTCCCTTCTAAAAACCTTTATCCTAGCAAGTATGTGGCTAGTGCTTACCTCCTCCCCTAAGCAGAGCCACTACAATAAAGAAGTCACTATACATAATGAAACACCACTTTCCTGGCAAAGCCCCAAAACTTCATCCACCCTTGCGACTCCTATAATCAACATCAAACCACATTCACACAATTGTACATTGCACATGCGCCCACGTGTATCCCTCTCCCACATTCACAGTATGGTCCTAACCAGTGCCATAACTAAGAATAATAAAACTACATTTCGAGCCACTCACAGGCTCTAAAGTACCTAAACTGGTAGGTTATTAGTCTGGCCTGGCTACTATTGTTGCTGTCAGGGAATATCCATCCTAACCCAGGCCCTATGCCTCATACAACTGAACCTTATAGAAAACATAGTGGACTAACTATAGCCTCACGTAATATTTGCAGCCTCCTGGCAAAACTAGACTCACTGCAAGTATGGGTTGACCAACACCAACCCAATATACTCTCAGTAGTCGAAACCTGGCTCACACCAAGGGTATCTGATTCGGCCATTCGGCTGCAAGGCTGTATCTCCTTCAGGCAAGACAGACTAGGCAAGACAGAAGGTGGATGCGTTGTTTATATAAATGAACTCTTACAGGGACAATTGCTTCCTCCCATAAAAGCTAGTTCTAACACCCAATTGCTTGCGATAAAAATACTACTTGGTACAAAGGGTAAAGCACTAACATTGGTATCTGTCTACATCCCTTCCAAAGAACAATCCAGCCATTTCAAGGTGGTCCTAGACTATCTTGCTGACCGTCACCAAAATTTGGCGCTCATAATTATTGGGGATTTCAATATCAATTTGTTATCCCCTGAAGCTGGTCCATATAAAGATGCTTTATGATCCCAAAACATTGCACAATTAGTGGATTCCCCCACTCGTATAAACTACCAGATCGGGACAAGTACATTGATAGACTGGTTAATTACAAACCAACCTGAGAGAATAACCTGCACAACTGTCCTCCCAGATTCTACCAGTGACCATTCCCCAATCCTCTTTAATTGGTCCAGCAAGGTTCCAAAATCCTACAAAAACACTCACGATTAGGATTCTAAAGAAAGGAAAACTAAATGCTCTCAAGGTGCACCTTAGCTGCCAAGACTGGGGATTCATAGACATGGCTGCAGACATGGATTCAGCTCTTGAAAGTGTTATCTTTAAATTCAATGAGGCATGTGATATATATGCCCTTGCACCAAATGCAAAATTCAGGGCTTCTGTAACTCGTGGATCTCTCCCCAACCCATAGAACAGATGAAGCACAGAGATAACCTGTGGTATAAAGCAAAATGCTTGGGCTCACCAGCAGATCTGCAGAGCTATAAAACAGCCCAAAACATGTGCACCTGGACAATTCAAAAGTCCAAAAGCCAACACTTCAGAAGAGAGTGGCAGACTCCTGGGTGACAGCCGCAGGTTTTGGGATAACATTAAGTCTCTGTCAGGGAAACCAATAAGCCATCACCAACCATGCTAAATGTGGAGGGAGTATCAACCCGATCCTGCTGTTCACCGACACTTTCAATGAGGCCTTCACAGGTCTTATCAGAGTAGTACCTCTGGGCTTCTTCCAACCCCAGAGAGACAGTAACCTCTCATCCACTACAGATACTAAACTGTCTTGCCCCCACCTCAAAATCATCACCCAAGCAGATGCTAAAAGATACCTCTCCCAAGTCTTGGAAAATCAAGAGCCAGTAGCAATCCACTTGACCTCAGACTCATTGCACACATTCTCAATAGAATTCCCCCTCACTAAGATCTTAAATTTATCACTTATATCTGGTAATTTTCCACGTCTCTGAAAGCTACAGAGGTAACACCCAGTCTACAAAAGTGGGGACAGGACCAATCATAGGATTCACAGGATTCAAAGGATGACTTCAAGTCCAAAGCCTTAGAAGGCCATTATGACTTGGCCATTACCCTAGTTTCCCTCATACCCTATTTTGCCTATTTCTGACATGTATGTGTCTAATCTTTTCTTAAATACGTCCATACTACCACTTTGTATCACTTCTGTGGGAAGTCTGTTTCATTCTTCCACCAACCTCTGACTGAACCACTGCTTCCTGATGTTTCACCCGAATTGTTTCCCTTTCAGTCTTAGATGGTTCACCCTAGTCATTCTCATGGTCTCTGTACTGGCCAATGACTTGCATGCTCATAAGTCAGCACTCTAGAAAGTCTTATAGACCAAGCACAGATCTCCCTTGAGTCTCCTATATGTCAGTGAATACATATTTAATTCTCCAAGTCTCTCAGCATACGTTAGTCCACCAGTTCCCCTCACTGTATGTGTAGCTCTTCTTTGCAGTCTTTCCAGCCTACCCACTGATAATTTACTATGGGGAGCCGAGAACTGCACACAATACTCAACATGCAGCCTCACCAGTGAGCAGTACAGTGGCAGTACCTCTCTTCTATCCCTGCTTTTGATATTTCTCCCTATGCATCCCAATATTATATTCCCTTTTTAAGGACCTCCCTGCAGTGTCTGTCAAACTTCAAGTCACTTGTTATGTTCACCCCTTAATCCCTTTGCTCCTCCACCAAGCTTAGCTCTACTCCATTTAAGTAATATTTGGCTCATATAATATTTTTTCCCAAAATGCATTATCCTACATTTATCGATATTGAAGAAGAACCCTTATCATTAGCCCGGTGGCAACGGTTAGCATTTCATGCTAGAATTTGACTGCATCCACATTATTACTGACTAGTGCCCCCATCTTCACATCATCAGCAAATTTGCTGAGCCAAGCTGTATTACTGCAGGTTAGTGATGACATGAATATATTAAAATGTAAGGGTCCCAACACTGATCCCTGCAGCACCCCACTGGACACCTCAGTCAGGTCTGAATGGTATCCTCGCACCACCACCACTCTTTGCTTCCTATTACTTAACAAGAAGCTGTCCATTTAATTATGTAGGGGTCTGCACCTATTTCGGACAATTTATCAAGCAATTTTCTATGTGACACCATATCAAAGGCCTGAAAGAAGTCCATATAGAGGACATCCACAGGTACCCCCTGATCTATGGCCTTGCTTACTAGTTCAAAAAAATTGCTCAGGCTCATAAGTCACAACCTCCCTTCTCTGAATCCATGTTGGTTTAGATCTAGCTGTCCTGAGTCATTTAAAAAGTCTGTTAAATCCTCCTTTATTTTACTGTCCAGCATTTTACTTAATATAGGTTTGATACTGACTGGCCTATAGTTCCCCTTTAAGTCTCCATCTCCTTTTTATGTTGGTGGCTTAGCAACCAACATCTTGGGACAGTGCAGCTTTGGAGGCGCAGTTTCTGTTGGGCCAATGCAGGGCATGCGCCAGTAGGGGCGTCCCGCATTCCCCAATCAGCCTGCATGCCAGCGCCACACCATGCATACATAATGTGGTAAGCACATCTAAGAAAAGGTCTGCTGCAATCCGAGCAAAGCTCATCAGATGTAGTGGTCCTTTTCTTGACGTGTTCACAACATTATGCACATGGCAGCACACTGGCCGCTGAACTACCGACTTTGGGGGTGCCCAGTCCCCCTGTCGGCTGACCCTGCCCCCTATGAATGTGCTGACGGGGGAGCCCACTCCCCATAGGCATAAAGCATTCCCCCTAATTGTTTAATGCTGAGGGGGGTACCCAAGCCCCCTTGGCTCTTACCCCCACCCTTCTTTTGGTGCAACGGGGTGCCCAACTCTGTCGGCATAAATTGTCCCCCTTGTGTTGTTTGCTGATGAGGGTGCCCAATCCCCATTGGCTACAGACACCTTCTGTGTTAGGTGGCACACTGAAGCCCACCCCAGCATGCCAAATCTCTGCAAAAAACTGTTCCACATGTTTTTTTTCTTTTTCTTTTGAACCTGTAAAACGAAAACGGTCCCTCGTAGCCTCCATGCCCCTCCCTCACCTGCACCCTCCCACTGCGCACTGCCTCCTCCCACATCCCCCACCCCATACTTACCTTCAAAGTCTGCACGATCTTCGGTGGACCAGGAACACGCCTGCATTCTTCAAAGCCGACTACGAACTGAGGAAATGCGGTAAGCTGTATAATGTAATAAATAGTTTTTTTTTCAACTTTGCTGCGTATCCCAGGCATTTTTTGTGAATTTTGGCCCCAAATTTTCAACATGGGGTTTTTGGGACCCCTTCTTATGAATTCTTGCACTGTCATGGCGTTATTCGGTCCCGAAAGGTGATTTCGCAGTCACTGCATGGAATCACCTTTCCGGACTGCATAATGAAATGACAGTGCCACTGTTCATGAGAGGGACTCTCAAAAAGCTTATGTTGCAAATTTGGGGAAAAATCAAAACATGATAATTTTATTTAGCCGCGGTAGCAACCGCGTAATGCACGCCACAGAAGTTAGCAAATTCACAATATTTTCATGACAGATTCTCAACATTGGCATTTTACTACACCTTCTTGTGAACTGTACAGCTGTCATTTTCACATCCTGGCAGAAATGTGTTTTCGCACTTCCGGTGCACAATAACGCGGTCACTGGCGAAATCAGTGTTTGGGACACATTACGAAAATGACAGTGACTCTATTCATGAGCAGAGGTCCTAAAATGCCTGTGTTGAATATTTGGTGACAATACTCCATAAAATGACTGTGTTACGAGCGTGTGTTACGCAGTTTGCACGCACGCTCGTACGTTCAGAAACTTCTAATATTTTCACTCCAGATTTTCAAAAGTGCCATTGTTCTGCACCTCCTAATGAGCAGTACAGCTGTCATTTTTCACATCCTGACCAAAATCTGTTTTCGCAGTTCCGGTGCAGAATAGCTTGGTGGCTGTGGAAAGTCTGTGTTCAAGACACATGATGAAAATGACAGTGACACTGTTCATTAGCAGATGTCCTAACATGTCTATGTTGAAAATTTGGGAACGAAAGTCAATAAAATGAGTGTTTTGAGCGTGCACTGCACAGTTTGCACGCATGCTCATGACTTTGTGAATTTGTAATAGTTTCACTCCAGCTGTTCATCATTGGCATTTATCCATACCTCCTTATGAACAGTACAACTGCCTGAAATATGTTTTCACACATCCGACGCAGAATTGCATGGTCGCTGTGCAAAATCAGTTTTCAGGACAGTTTGAGGAACTGACGGTGACACTATTCATGAGCAGAGGTCCTAAAATGCCTATGTTGAAAATTGGGTGCGGAAAGTCCAAACAATGACTGTGTTGCAAGCGTGCATTGTGCAGTTTCCACGCACCCTTATAACTTTGTCAATCTGCAATATTTTCGTGCCACATTTCACAGCTGGCATTTGTGCACATCTCCTTATCAACAGTCCAGCTGCCATTTTCACAGCCTGCCAAAACGTGTTCCGCAGATATGGTGCACAATGGCATGCTCGCTAGTAAAATCACTCTTGAGACACTTTCACAAAATTACAGCACTATGCATCTCTAGCTCTACAACTCCCACTGCCAATGCCAGCTCAACAACTTCGGCATTGACAAATGCTTGTTAAATACAGGTGTCACATGTGCCTTATTCCAATCATCTACTGTTATACCAGTGTCAAGGGATTCCTGGAATATTTCTGCAATGGGAGATGCTATATACGTGGTTGTATTCTGTAAAAGTGCAGGATGGAGACCGTCTGGTCCCTCAGACTTATTGGGGTCAAGACACTTGAGTTTAGTGACAATATCCTTTACCGATATTTTAATTTTGCTTTGCCCAGTTGAACAACTTTCAGTGGAATAATCACCATCCCTTGATTTAATATTTGTAAAGTATTTGTTCAACTTGTTTGACATATCACTACCATCCGTTATTAATGTACCCTCTACCTTAAGTGGGTCAAGCTGTACTTTCTTTCCTAAGCCCCCAATATAGTCAAAAAAGGCTTTTCTATGCCCCTCTACTTTTATTGCCAGGCTGTATTCATGCCTACATTTTGCCTTTCTTGACCCTTGTTTTGTATCTGTCTCAGGCTTCATCAGTGCCTCTTTGCTAGCAATATTATACACTTGTTTTTTCAGATTTGATGGCTCTTTTGACGTTCCTTGAGAACCATATTGGTACCCTACCTTTGTTATTATATTTCTTTCTAGTTGAGATATGGTCTTGTAAACATTTATGTAATACTTCCTTCAGTTGGTCCCATTTATAATGTATCGATTTTCCTAGGAACTCTGATTTCCAGTCCCAGGTCTTCAGGAATTCCATGATTTTAGTATCAGTATATTTTATTGTTTGACTGTTTTGTCATTACAATGATTTAAAAAGAAAAGCATAATTTCAATACCAAACAAACTAATTTACATAAAACCACAGGTAAAAAAAAATACACATAACGATTTTACTATAGTTGGCCTTATTATAGCATCTTACAGTAGTAACCCATCCTTGTTTACAACTGTCAAAAATCCTCTTAAATTCAATCATGTTGTGGTCCAACCCCAACAGTGGTTCCTTAACCTTACAACTACCTATAACTTCATCCATATTTGTTATAACTGGGTTCAAGATGTTGTTAACCCTTGTATTTACAGTAACAAAATCAGTTAGTCCCAAATCTATAATTTAGTCCAGAAAATATTTTTCTGTTAACCTCTGATGTTTTTGCTTTCCAGTTTATTCCTGGGAGATTAAAGTTTCCCAGTAGAATGACTGGACCTTTTTCTCACTGATCTCTTATAACATCTAAGAAGCTCTTCCGGCTTTCTGTGTTCAACGAAGGTGCTCTGTAGCATAACCCCACCAAAAGTTGGCTAGTAGCCCATGGTACCAGCTCCACCCACAACTGCTTGTGTGATTCTGTACTGGCCTGTCTGATTAATCTTGCTTTATCCCTAGCCTGACGTTTATTGCCAGACCTCCACCTTTTTTACTGGCCCTAACTTTTGTAAAAAAGTTGGAATCCCTTTATGTGCCTGTCCCATTCTTTACTATCCCACCATGTCTTGGTGATACAACAAAGCCCTCTATCCTCATCGTGCACAAGGTATTCCAAAACTTGTATTTCATTTCTCAAACTGCATGAGTTAAATAAGTGTTTTCAAAGGGTGAATTTTTTGTGAGGTACATTTCCTAGGTGTGTTACATTCCGTTATGCTCACGTCTCCATCTCTACACCTTCCCCCCTTATGGAATTTAAACTTTTCATTATTCTAATGTTAATTCTTTGAGCCAAAATTCTAGTTCCAGCCTTGTTTAAGTTCAGCCTATCATACTGTACCTGTATAGTTGATGATTTCCATTGAAGGATGCCTAATTATGTATGAAGTTGAGACCCTCTTTGTAACTCCATTCATTTAGTTTTATTATGGCATGATTTCTTGCCCCACTTGCTCTTAGGACTGGCAAAATTCTGGACATTATTAAGTCCCCATTCCTGTGGCAATTTTTTGAAAGGCTCTGTGCACCTCTCTGATGTTCCCTTTTCCAGTGTCCTTTGTACCAATATGAAGCGCTACAATAGGGTCTGTTGTATTACTCATGGCCCTTGAGCCCAAGGAGCAAATCGTTTAACCCTGCTCCTGACAAACTACTTGCACTAGTAGTACTTTTCCTGCCCTTACATATGATAGTATCTGTGTATTTTAACATTGAATCTCATGTTACTGCTATATCTCTTTCATGTTTATTCCCAGATTGAGATTCATCACCACTCAGTCCTGACCTTGTGAATGCACTGGCCCTATTATCTACTGGGTTGCTCTCTCCACATGTACTGTCAATAGTTCATATGAACATATGAAGAAGCCAGCAGAAGGCTATCTGGTCTGTCAAGTCTGCTCATGTTGCAGGGTCCACAGCTTAAGCTACTGTCCCTGCCCCTTCTCCCCACTCCTCCTATCCTCCCTACCCATGACTCTTACCTCCCCCCTCTACCTGTCCCAGCCTCTTAAAGCTGTCCACTGTCTTCAATAAGATTACCTCTTCTGGCAGTGCATTCCAGGTGTCCATCACCCTCTCTGTGAAGAAGTGCTTCCCGACCTCCCTCCTAAACCTCCCACCCTCCAGCTTAAGACTGTGCCCCCTTGTGTTACAGTTGCCACTCAGCTTAAAGAGACTCTCCTTATCAACCTTATTTATCCCTTTCAAGTACTTGAAGGTACCAATCATGTTCTCTCTCCCTTCTCTCCCCCTCTGCCCCTCTCTCTCTCTCTCTCTCTCTCTCTCTCTCTTCTGTCTTCCAGGGAGTACATATTCACTGCCCTCAACCTCTCCTTGTATGCTTAACCTGCTGACCAGTTATCATCTTTGTAGCCCTCCTTTGGACCTTCTCCAGCAGGTTAATGTCCTTTTTGAGGTGTGTGCACCAGTACTGAACTCCATACTCTAGATGGGGCCTTACCAGTGACCTGTACAATGGCAGTATAACCTCCTCTCTCCTACTATGTCTCCCCCTAGATATGCATCCCAGTATCTTGTTTACCTTTACTGCTGCTTTCTTGCACTGCGTGGAGTGCTTCAGGTCATTAGTTCATGCTAACTGTCACCCAAACTCTATACTACCTCCACTATCAAAAGCCCTGGAATACATTGTTTATGATCAAATTAAAGACTACCTTGACAAATATCAGCTGCAATGCCCACAACAGCAAGGGTTTCCTAAGCAGCACAACACCACAACTGCATTAATAGAATTCACAAGGTTCAGGGGCTCTTTGTGGGAGCTGCATACTGTATATAGATCTCCCCAAGGCCTTCAATACTGTAAACCATGAGCTACTTTGGAACCAGCTATCCCTCACAGGACTGTCCCCAGAATCAGTGGCTTGGTTCAGAAGCTACCTCACTGGAAGAGTACAAAAGGTAAAAATCCTGGTTGTTCTTTCAGAAGAATGGAGTGTAATTACAGGGGTGCCCCAAGACTCCATTCTGGGTCCCCTGCTCTTTAACTTGTTCCTCAGTCAACTCCCACTAGCTAAACATGACAAAGTCCTACTCTACGCAGATGATGCAGTACTATATTCCAAGCACTCTGACTCAATGGCCTTAGAAAATCAAATGCAGACCAACTTTTTGGCAATTGAAGAATGATTTATAAAATCAAAATTGCTGGTGAACTACAAAAAGACTAAAACCATGTTATTTGCCTCCACTCACAACAGACGCATATTGTACCAACTAAAAATACTAGATGGGCAAAATACAGTACACCCCTAGAAATGGTACATAACTTCAAATATTTAGGGTTAACACTAGACAGTTCCTTCTCATATACTCAACGCATTGACCATGTGGCTAAATCTGCAAATCCCAAATTGGGTCTGCTATACAGGAACAAATAATGCCTAACAAATGAAGCATTACAACTTGTGATAACTAGCTCAGTTTTGTCCATAATTGACTACGGACTAATGGTTTATGGTGCTGCAATGGACTCTGTCCTCAGATGGATAAAAACAACCCTTAACAAGGCCTGTAGGATTGTGTTGGAAGCCCACCGTCTTACTCACACATGAGCTTTATGCACAATCAGTTTGGCTCAGCCTGGACTGTCAAGTACAGTACCAAGTCTGCCTTCTCAATAAGAAATCCACCCTTGGCCTAACTCCCCCAGGAGTGCAAAACCTCCTCTGTATGTCCAATAAAATTAGGCACATCAGGGGTACAAACAGCCATCCCCTAAAAACCCTTTTGATTGGACTACTCAAGGCCAATCGTCCTATGAGTACCGTGTGTCTCACTGGCTTAACTTGCTCAGTGATGATATATCTACAGAACTCAAAATTGGCCCTTTTAAATCCAAGCTCAGGGTCTTTCTAGCCTCAACCAGCAGCTGTAATTGTAGGATCTAATCTCAACCATTTCTTAATAAATCCTAGCCTTATCTTTGTTGTAGGTTCACCCTGTAAGTTCTCTCCTCCTCCCCCACCATGTTACGATCTTCCTGCTCTTTCCATCCCTCCTATCTAAAGACCTCCTTGCCCAGTCACAATAATCCTTCTGGCTATGCAATGTCACTATGATGGCTGCCCACTCTCTGTCCATAATACCACCTTGCCATCTGCCCCCTGACCTCTTTGACTCATGTTTCCTTCCCCTCTGTCTGCCCCACTTCCTAGGAAGCAATAGGTGTCCTTGGACACATCCCTTCCTCCTCTTATTCCAGCTCTACTTTACCTCCTGGCTCATTGCCCCATTGTGCACTTATCTTTCATCGAAGCAAACTGGAGCAAAGTACTATACAGTATGGTGATACATTTCTTGACAAGAACTGTTTCCTAACATGTCTGCTGTAATTTCACCTCATGACAAGAAAGTTTTTTTTTAAACTTTTTTCACTGTGATTTCTCTCCACTGTGAGAACTGTTTTGTTTGTACCCTATTTTGAATCTTCTCTGTAACCTGAATTGTTCTGTCTATACATGCTGACATGGAACCTCTGAAAAAGAACCTCTGGCTCAAAGATCTAATTAAAAAAAAAATACATTTTTCAACCACAAAGTCAATTTGTACAAAAAATAAAATGTTGCAAAACCAAAGCCACAAGTAGGGATGCAGCAAAATAAAATTTCACCAGCAAAATCATTAATTTCACTGCTCAAAATGTTTTGTGAAATTGCAGCAAAATTTAGCAATTTCGCCCACTGCAAATCCTGCCAAGCTCCTTGATGTCTAGTGGGCTGCCCCTCCCAGCTGTTCACCAGTCCACATGTTGAAATTAAAGTATTGTCCCTGATGTGTCTGGTGCTCCCCCTCCAATCACCGACCCAAATTTGTATAATAGTATAGTAACCCCAACCATTTCTCCCTGCCCCATCCCTCTGTATCCCTGATCCTTGCTTAAAAAAAAACACTCCCTGGTGTTTAATGGACCCCCACCCTGTTATCAGCAGCACCCACCCAGCTCTCTCCATACCCCAATCAGGCCACTGGAACAGCCCTTCACTCACCTCCATGGCCGGCAGCCTGACCTAGTGGCAAAATGAATGAGAGCATGCTTGTACAAGCACACGCTCATTCATTGAAGAGCACAAGTGCAATAGCACTTCAATGAATGAGCACATGTTGGTACAAGCACACGCTCATTCATTGAAGCTGAGAAGAGCTACTGGCCATGGAGGTGAGTTGAGGGTTGTGCCAGTGGCCCAATTGTGGTACAGGGGGAGCGGGGTGGGTGCTGACAATAGGGTGGGGGTCCACTAGACAACAGGGAGTGGTGTGTGTGTGTGTGTGTGTGTGTTTTGTGTTTTTTTTTTTTAGTAAGTAAGGATCAGGAGAATGGGAGCATGGGAGAAATGTGATGGGGTGGGTTACTGCTTATTTGGGCCAGTAATCAGCCAGGGGGACCACTGGACACCAGGGAAGATTTTGTTTTGGGCTGGTGAGCAGCTGAGGTGATGAGTCACCATCGGGCAGCCAGTCCACCACCAGAACTACATGTTTATAAAGTGAAATTTGGCCCACGGGTGGCAAAATTTCACCAACTTGGGGGCAAAATTTCACTTGCAACTGTGGGTGAAATTTCACCTTTCACCAAGTGAAATATTTTGTGAAATGAGCGAATTAATCAAAATATTTTGCAGGACAAAATATTCCAATTTTGCACAACTCTAGCCACAAGTAACAATATTAAAAAAACAGACCTCCCTACAGGGTTGACATTTCATGCTGTTCTTGCATTTTTTCAAGAACAGTGTGAAATGTCAGCCTTGTGCGGAGGTCTGTTTTTCACTATTGCTACTTTTGGATTTCGTTTTACAATTTTTTCCTTACTGTACAAATAAACTTTGTGATGGGAAATCCAAGAAGTGTCTTCTGGAGCTCCTGGTCCAGTGTAAATGTGCCACAAACTTCTGCTGTGAGTAAAATATGTATCTTGTTTGCCTGCAAGATACACTGTGTAGAATATATACAGAATATATATTTTTATATATGTCAAATATATTTTTGCAAATGCCTACTCTGGTACTGTGTATGTATTTGCATAACTAATTTACATATTTCAAAAGTACAGTTTATCAACCAAAATCACGTAATTTCAATTTTAAAATAGTTTTGAATTGACAGCATTGGCTTATAGACCAGAGTGAAAGGTAACGAGTAAAAAACAAATGCATGTAGGAACTCACCCAGACATAAAGGAGAACCAAACAGAGGTGGTATGAATACCAATTTGAGCCCTTTGTAAATTGTGAGGTCAAGAGGTAAGTCCTATGTGTAAGTATACATATATAATCTGTAAACCTGTGGTAATAGTTCATCCTTAAATTATAGTTCTACTATAGCTATCTTAATGGTTACTGATAAGAGGAATTACAGATGTACAGCTAAAGATATATTACATCAAGATTAATCTATTTTCTTTCTGTCTGGTAGTTTAAGATATTTTACAATGCATATATTTAAAAATATTTGATATATGTCAACTACATAAAAAGTACATCTATTAAATATTAAACTATGTAAGCAGATATAAAACATATATCATGCACCTATAATAAATCATGGAAATATAGTTGACATATCTTAAATGCATCTAACATATATTCAACAATAAAGCAGATATTTCAAAATCAGCCAATTTAAGATATTTTACATATACTTCAGACATATGAGCAAACATGTATTTGAAATATATTTTAGATATGTTTATAAAATTATATTTTCCAGATGGGTACATTACAAAAATATACATAGTGCAGTATATTACATTATAAACTCAACTAAACCACAGCAATAAATAGTGCAGATATACATTCACATGAAATTCTTGCTAGGGTATGCAGGGACACATACAAACTGAGTCACATCTGTTTCAAAGTCAGTGGTGTAGGAGATGAGATGGTAATGAATGAGGACATAGAGTGCACTAATGTGCAGTTATGACAAGACAGGAGTCTTATAGTGTGCTTTGATTAATGTCTTAGACTCTAGGAAGTTGGGGAGACATTTATCTTGGAGAGAATGCTGTTTTAGATGGCAGGGTGTTATTCCCTATCAGAGGCTTGCCCTAGGCTATGCCTCCAGTGAGGGGTTTGGAATTTGTAGCCCTTCTCAGATCTCAATGATTGATACAGAGTTAAGGAGGGTTAATAAGGTTCATGAGGTAACTAGGCACTTTGCAAGACAAGTATTTGGCACCTATCAGAACAATATTAAGGCAGTGTCTCACAGGGAGAGGGGCCAAACCTAGTGCTTGGTGCATGGAACAGTGTGGTTGCACAGGGGCATTACAGGATAAATCTGCAGAGGGCATTGAACAATATAGTGATTCTGGCTATGATAGTAGTTGAGGCTCCAGAGTAGATGACATCTCTGTACTCTAGCAGTGGTAGGGACATATGTTAATGTACTTGTTTTCCAGAGGCAGCTCTTCAGTTAGTATAATGCACTCATTTTGTATTTAGCTGCAATATATGTCCTGTGATCTGAGTAGTCAAGGTGCCAGTCAAGATGGAGACCTAAGAATTTGGGAGGATACGGACTTCATGAGGTCTCCCAGCAGGATGACCTCAGCCAAGGCCTAGACTTGGGAATCATCAAAATTGTTTTTTTTGGTTTAAGGCTGGCTGATTTGACTGGAACCAATTTTGAACCTTAAGGAAGTATTGTTGCAGAGCCTGTTCACTGGAGGAAGTGGTGGGGCCTGAGGAGAAAGGCTGGTATCATTGGTGTATATTTGAAAATAACAGAGAGACTGCACTGGGTACATCATTGAGGAAGGCTGTGAATAGCATAGAACCCAGAACTGAGCCTGGTGGGACTCCAATGGTATCCTGGGAGAGGGAGGTAGTGGGACTTAATGTCACTGATTTGGTTCAATTGGACAAGTAGTTGTCATGTTTTACTTACCCTGAGCCCTGCCAAACTTAATGTGCATCATCCCAAAACCCCAAAATCCATAAGGGCCTTTGCATTTCATTTCCAGGGAGTCTGGAATGGATTTTGCATGGAATGAACCAGCAACAAGATGTGGGACATCCATCATCTCTAGTACACCACTGTGGCTATTTGCTTAGCTGAGGAGTGGTATAACTTTCCGTGGCTGAAGACACACAAGCATACATCTGAGGGGCCTGTGTGAACATGCACTTCATCTTTTGATGGTGTTTGGATAGTATATTAGACTTCATTGCCTATTCCAGGTGATCATGGTGACAGCCAGTGCATGGCCAAGTAAGTGACTTTTTGTAGTTATAATTAAGCAAGGCTACCTATGTTTGATTGTCTGTGGCATTCAGTTGGGTCAGTTCTCCTAAAATGGTTCCAGAATACTTTAGTCCATGTCCTCCTCAGCTCGCCGAACAGTAAAACATAGTACCAGATTTCTGTTTCAGTGAACCTTACAAAGAGTGGACTGTGGAAAGACTAGCCACAACACTGGGTGGCTTTTGGAGCACTGTTTGTAAGCAGCAAAAGTGGCTTAAAGCCAGGGAAAAGGACCCCAACCTGGTAATGCCTGCCATTGACATTTTGTGTTTGACACCCCAGAGTGCCAAAAACTGAATAATCTGTTTAACTAAATTTTAAGAACAGCTCTTGGACTGCTCTACTGGCATGTTATAGCTTTTATAGCTGTTATTCAATACACAAGATGGCCAAGAGCTAAAGGTTACAGATGTTTTGAAGATGCCTATGTAGTTCATCTTTCTGAGTTTGATGGGGCAGATGGGTAGTCTGTTGCAGACTAGGAGGGAGGAGAGTATAATAATAGGGAAGGATTTTGTTTGGGGCTGGGCAAGTTGGGTGACAACCCACGTGAGGAGTTCTTGAGGAGAACAATAATATGAAGTGGGTGTTTTAATGGCAGTATATGTTACTGTACTTTACAATTTTTCAACTTCAGGCACAGGACACTCATGCAATATTCTCTAGTTACAGGGATAGAAGAAAGAAGCTATTAATATATTTAGCTTCATTTACATGTGGCTGATATGATTTAAAATAATTATATGAATGTTCAGTGGGCTTAGGACACAACTAAGACGAAAAGGGTAGGGCTCTACATTAAAAAATGAAAGTGGAGCCAGGTCCATGGCACCAAGCAATGGAGGATTGCTTGGCATGCTGGCAACTGGGTTTGTGCCCCGAGCCCAGATGTCAGGAGCAGAAAGTGGCAGGGAGGGAGTCGGAGAATCCTATGGATGATTCCCTCCTGGGGGGGCAGTGCTGGATCCCTCTACTACTGGCTCCTGGAGGTGGCTAGTAGTGGTGTTCTAGGTGGCGTGGACTACTACACGTCTCTGAATGTCTCTGCCCCTAGATGCTGCTGTGGCCACATGATTGTGGGAAGTGGGAGGACAAGAAAAAGCAGAAATTACCTGCCTGACTGCTGTATGATGGCCGCCTCATTCCCTGTGCCATGTATCCATTCACAGCACCCTCCAATCCTCCCTAGCCCCACACCTCAGTCAAGGTAGCAGGAACTATCTCCACTTCCCCCCCCCAGAAGGAAGTTACCTTGGGTCTACTGAGGATGTAGACCAAAGTAAGGATGGAATGGATATCAACAGGGAAGGCCCAGTGGGCAAAAGGGGTTAACATTACATGGCCTAAAGGAGTGGCTAGTTGTAAGGTAAAGGAGAGGCAGAAAAAGGAACAAAAGAAAAATGAAAGTTGACATTTTAATGATGCAAGAGACACATATGGACAGGGCAAAGGCAAACAAATTACACAAGTGTTGGGGGGCCAATTAGTTTCCTCTTACTTCAGTTTGATGGCCAGCTCCATCTTGATTAGCAAGAATGTCACTTGGCAGTTACTGTGAAAGATCTGTAAAGACTGCAGTGAGATATGTTCTAATTCAAGCCAAGTTAGACAGTAGTCCATTACTGTTGGGAACATTTATATGGCCCTAACATTGAGGATTCCAAATTATTTTATAGTTTACTCCTGGAGCTACAGAACTTTAGAGGACCTAGTATGCAGGGGATGATATTAACTGTATCTGGGACCCCATGTTGGAGAGATCACCACAAGCACATGTCCCTCTCTCCAGAAGTGCCCAGGGTATGAAGGCAATTGCACACAAGCTGGATGTGCTAGACCTCTGGAGGATGGTGCACCCAATGCACTTGAATACTCATTTTACTCCATGCACATTCCTCTAATAAACAGATAGACCTTATCTTGGCCTCTGCTGCTTTTCTGCCTTAACCATAGGAGACAGAATATGGACCTTTTCTCACCTCAGACTATGTCCTGCTGTTAACTATGATAAAAATGGAATTTGGTGGCACAACCCATGGAAGCAGGCGGTTGGGCCCCACCTTCATAAAAATGGAATTGGGTGGCATAGCCCACAGAAGCTGAAGGTTTGACTCCACACTGCGGAAAAAAAAAGAAGATACAAGACAAAAAAAAAAGTGGGCTAAAGTTGAGTTTTTGGAACTCAGAAGTCCAAACGCAACTGTGTTTCAGTGAAGCTCTGAGCTAGTGCTGCTAGGTATGCATAAAAGATCAGAAAGTCCAGCTGCACTCATGAGAGATCGTGAACAAAAAGGCAGCACAGGTTTAGCTGTTAAATAATTTAATGCCCACTGGCACCCAAAGAAAATGGCAGAGAATTCTAGTGCAGCTGCAATAGTACACCATGCCAATCACATGAGGAAAGAATACCCCAGTGCTTCACCACAAGGCTTCATTAGGGGACAGAGACATAAGGTCGAGGTAATCTTAATATGGTCCTTGTAAGATGATGTCATCAGTAGATGACCACCCACAAATCACCCTGCACACCAACAATTATAGTGATCCTCTATTATAATAAGCCAGATAATACTAATACAAATGCAAATTCATAATACTATTTTAAATTGCAAAACAAGATAATAAATTCAACAGCATAATTTTATTTCATTTGCAATAATAATTAAATGCTACCTTGAAAAAGCCCTACTGTAAAAGATAGAACAACACCACTACCTTTCTCATATTCCAACCCGTGATCACCCTCCTTTTCAGTCAGCATAGCAGTAGGTTTGCAGGGATCCACATGTACAGGTAAATCCATGTCATAGGTGTGACAGAAATGGGATGGAAAGAGTTAATGACTTGGATTTTTGGCTGGTATTTTTTTAGCAGTCTTGAAAAAATAACACACATGCTGGGATTCCACTGTCCACCAGCATCTAGACTAGTGCTGAGTAATAAATCTCAGCATAGTGACCAAGAAGGGGAGTGGACATAAACACACAGACTCACAGTTTAAAGGGATTTGGATCACTCAAATATAAACCTAAGGTTAAAAATTAATATAATTGGTCACTGATAGGTGTTCAATCTGATTGGGACAATTAAATACATACATGGTGGATGGTTGGTGCATTCAAAGGGGGAATAAGAATCACCTATTCTCAAGAAAGAATACAAGATGCTGAGAGACAGGGTTATTATTGCTCTTGGAGTTGTTGGGGGAAGCTACATTCGAGATGCTAAGCTTGGGGCCTACCCTTCTAGCTATGTCCGTGGGAGCTATCGGATAGCATAGGGTCCAGTTTCTCTTGATGGCTAGGGAAGGGTAAGAATAAGAATAATAATAGCATACCTCAGTAATAGCCTTTTCTTTTGTCATCTGTTATTTAAAACATTTGTTTACTTTACTTTTCCTGTAACAGTGTTCTTCTTGTGTTAAACATATATATCCTGTAATGCTGCTTTTGACCTTCAGTTAAACAAAAAGCTATTTATTTACTCAACAATTGTGGCTGTGATATCAATTATTTCTAAGGTAATTTATGGTTTCCACTGGCTGAGGTATACTTGATTTAGCATCTGCCACCGAGAGACACACACTGCGGGCTTTTGATCCAGGGACAGATCCAGGAGTCCTATAGATGGGAGAGCTAAGTCAGATAAAAATAAAATAATATTGAGTGTCAGGTGGGTCACTTAGGCCCCCCAGACATTATTTAACATTTTGTTGCATTCTCGTGCATTTTGGAGGGTATTTCTAATGCAATTTCTACCCATTTCTATAGGTGGATTTAGAGGGGGGGGCTAAGGGTGCTATAGCTCCCCCATTATGGAGCTCCTCTATTCGTAACACACTGTGCTGAATTCTTTATCAGTATTCACTAATGCCTCCATGAAAGCTGCCTGAGCCACACAGCATACCTCTCAACTGTCCCTGATTTTCAGGGATGTCCCTGATTTTGCCTCATAAATTTCTTCTGTCCCTCCTAAATTTAGCATTTCTGTCACTGAAGAGTAGGGATTTGAATCACAAAATAATGCTGGCCATTGATGTTACAGTCTAGTTCTCATTAAGGAAATGCTATTCACTCTAAGAAGCATGTTGTACACAGCTTCTGGAACTAATGTTACTATTTTTGTCAGATGTGTCCCTGATTTTGGTCATTTGTCTGTGATTATAAGTGGCAACCTTACTGGTGTCCCATGATAATCCTCTCTATTCTCTCTCACTCAGACCTCCAGAAAAGTTAAGTTGTTTATAGTGTAAAGTGAACGTCATTCTCCACTGAAATCCGTCGCTTTCAAAATGTTGTTCTGCTGCACTAGTGATGTCCGCGAGTGCAGCAGAATGACTTTTGTTCTGCTGCACTGTGTACGCCACACACTGTGTCCTCGAGCAGTATCTGACAGTTAGGGCTCACTCCATAGACAGGAAACACACTCGAAGTAGCAGTGTTGGTGGCAGTACTGTCAAAGCCACTATCCGGAGGATAGATTCATCCTGGATCAGGAAAACAAAAAAACGGCAAAAAAAAATGGAGAATGACATACTTCTCTTCTCTGCAGATTGTGAATTGCTGTTCTGGGTGGTGCTGTATGTGAGTTTTTAAACAGTAAAAATGTTAAACGTTAAAACGTTAAAAATGTTAAGTTCTTTTTACTTCTAGGACCTCAGTAAAAATGATTTGAAACAGAAACATGCTGTAGTGACTTTTTTCCCCAGAAAACGACGTTCCACTATACACTATAAAGAAAAGTGCATGGGGAACAGTTAACAACAGGGCTAATCTGTCACCTCATTGGCACTATGATGACTGATTACCCCTCAAGCTGCGCTCTCGAGGTAATCCGTTGTCATAGTGCCAACTCGGTGAAAGAATAGCCCTGTTGTTAACTGTTCCCCATGCACTATCCTATATAACTTGTTTGCAAATCAGATTATCTGAGGTGTGTGTCCAGTGATGATGTCCCTGTCCTTACAGAAATGAATACTGTAGTAGTACCATACTTAAGTTCTTGCTCCAGGCTCAGTCAGATTCATATCCAATGGTATAGTCAAATAATTCAATGCAGTCAATGGCACTAATTAAAAGATGCTGGTTAAACTAGCAGGGGGACAGCTGCTGGGATCAGACAGGATATTAGTGTTCCATCAAACTGGGTGTGTAATAAATGTAGTACTAGTGTTATTAATTTCTAGTATGGGAGCTTAAATTCATGACATTAAATGGTTTAACGTCACTGCTAGTTTTGTCCTATATGGCAATTTGATTTTGGTGTGGATTTGCAGGAGAGGGAATTGAGGTAGTGCCCTCCTGTACCATGCTGGGAATGGTACAAAATTAATGCTGGGCAGATCTGGTCTCAGTGACAGCATGAACCAGGATAGGCAGAAACTGGTACGAGACCTTTGAACTGAGGTAAAACTTCAGCATGTACTGTATGTCTAATCTGTGTTGTCTTTTCAGTCATGGTTGTACCATGTGAATTAATAGTCATGGGGACGTTGAAGGTGTTCTCTTGCATATTATGGCATGTGCAGGAGTTTCTGCATGCTTGGAGAGCAAAATTAGCAACAGAAGTCATAAGACCTTGTTTGGCTCATTGACACAGACAGTTACAAAACCAGAAAAAAGTGATATAATCAAATATTTAGTTTATGTAGTTCTACGTGTTGAATGGGGGGGGGGGGTCAAATTGTGATGTACCCAAGCAAGTAATGTTGCTAATAAAAAAAAAAGAAAAGAAAAAAAAATGCATTTTATATTTGTTTAAAAATGGTTTCTGTCTGTTTACTGACTTCTTGGGCCTATCATAAAAACGAGATGCCTCGTACCATGGGGTTATCCCAGTAAAGGACATTTTAAAACAATAAAACAATAAAACATATTTTATTTATTTAAAAATGTATTTTCTTTGGAATCAATTGTTCTATAGAATAAAATATGTTTTGTAAAAATAGCAAACAGACTTGAAATGATATTTTCAGAAACTAGATAACAAAGTGACTTTGTTCCCATATTGTTCCCATATTTCTATAGTTATTGGGCTGGATATTCAAACTGCACCCAAAAAGTGCACAATAGCAGGAGCAAGCACAAGTCCATTGTGCCCATGTGCAATAGACACGATATTCAAAAAAGGAGCAAACCAAATTGTGCCAACAGCTAACGTCTGAATATCACACAACCTGCGCCATAGCGCAACTAGGAAGGGGAAACTGAGCAAATACGATGCGCTATGGCACAACAAGAGCTGCCCAGCTGAGCAGCCCAGAGGTGCCATAGCACAAGCAGGAGACCCCCAGCAGCAGAGCAATGGAACTGCACAACCAGGGAGGTAGGTAGGGCCCACCACCCATGCTACAGATGGGCACAGGAACACACAGCAGAACTGACAATGCCCCCACACCCCAAGCACAGCACAACTGGGGAGGGCTGGAATATCCACTGGCCCATGGGGACAAGCAAACAAAGCACAGCTGGGCCATGGTGCCCCAGCACACCCCCAGCAAGCTGAGACTGCCACACAAGGAGGGCGGACCACCCCGTGCCACACCAGCCCCCCCAGTGCACAGCACACCCTGCACTGTGACCCCCAGACACCCCCCATGAGCAGTGACCACCACTGCAGGAAACCCCATGCATACCACCACCCCCACTGTCACACTGCAACCTCATGTACCACAGAATCATACAAGCCAGACCCACCATGAGCACCCAGCAGTGGGTGGCAGCACACGGCAATGCAACAATGGCAGACACAGTGCCAACATGCACAATTCCCCTGAGGCACAGCTGAGAGACTGACCATGTGTTGGCACAAGAGGTACCCCACATGGGAAAGGGCGTGCCCTTGATACCACCACCATTGAGACAGCACCCTGCACAGTAGACAAGTGTCACATCCTGACCCACCACGAGCCACAGCAGCCAGCACAGACACCCACAGTGGTGCGTGGAAGCATGCAGCACACTGGATGCAACAGAGTGCAGGGGCAAACACACACCCATACCCACCGGGACAATAACACAGGGACGCAGTAGTGTGGCAACCAAACCCCCAGTGTGGGCCCATGAAAACTGAGCACACACAGCCTGCAGTCCTCCATGGCACAGGGTGACACCCACCCTGTGCATGAACTCATGGTCCTGTACGCCACCAGCATATGCCTGGAGCACAAGTCACAGACAGTGGTGCACAGCTCCTGCAACACACACAAGCCACAGCATAGAGGTGGGACAGCAACTGTGGAGGCCACAGTGTCACCGAGGCAAACATGCACCACACCAGTGACAGGAGGCAGCCCAGCATTGTGATGGTCACAGTGGATGACCTGCAGGGACAGCCACCACTGACATGGCAGCAGAACTTGCAGGCCACAGACATGCAAGGGTGTCAGCTACACAGGCCAAGGACAGGTTGACAGGGGCACAATGGACACAGAGCATGCACCATGGACCACTGCTCACACTAATGCAATGCACGGGGGAACAACACACACACCACAGACACCGACTGATAGCCACTCCCACACAAGAGACACTTCCCCATGTGCACACACACATACCCATGACTGAACCACCCCAGATGCCGTGCACACCACTGCAGCTGAGCACCTATAGCCAGCTGAAAATCAGAGACCATCAAATTATTCGTATCAAAATATGTCTATTGTAAAATATAAAACACAACT
Source organism: Neoceratodus forsteri (assembly GCA_016271365.2). Classification (NCBI taxonomy): domain Eukaryota; kingdom Metazoa; phylum Chordata; order Ceratodontiformes; family Ceratodontidae; genus Neoceratodus; species Neoceratodus forsteri. The sequence goes on along the minus strand of CM028137.1, from coordinate 536,494,713 downwards.
ATATACAGTGAACTTTGTACAAATGGGGGGGAGGGACAGAAACAAGGTGGGGGTGGATAAGAGGCAGGGGTGAACATATGGGAGAAGGTAGGTGGGGTGTGAGGGTTGATCAAAGGGGGGTAGTTGCAGGCAGGTCTTGCAGACGTCATTGTCCAGCCTGGTCCTCCTCTGCCTGGAGCTGTTGCCTGGGCCGCCTCCTCCTCCTTACCCCATGCCGCTGTAAGTCCCTCAATATGGTCAGGGACTCTTGCACCACCTGCAGCAGCTCCTGAACAGCCTGCTGGATCTGCAGGAGAATCCGTACACCTAGGACGAGGGATCAGAGTCAATAGGTGTGACTGTCCATCCCCCTGCAGCCCACCCATTATGCATGAAATACAGCCATGTGCCATGCTCCTGTGATGGTGTGCGCCCACCCAAAGTGACTGTGTCCACAAGATATGCCCAACCAGGCAGCAACAGCCATGTGTACCACTGCACACCCGCCCATGTCCATCACAGCACAACCAAGGCTGTGAATAGCGTGGCTATGCGGTGTGCAGGCAGTGCCACAGCCATGTGCCCAGTGCATGCATGGACCACCACTGATGCACTCCCAGACATGCAGTGCCACTGGACAGTGCTGACTGTCACAAGTCGCATGCATGGCAGTGGTGTCCATGGATGGTGGCCATGCCCTGCTTCCCACCCTGTTACACAGCATGCAATAGCAATTATGGTGTCATGGCACTCACCCTCATCGGGACATTGTTGGCGTTGGTGTTGGTCCCCGACACGCCCGTGTACAGCGTCCTCCTCCTTCTGCTGCTGCTCCACCATCCGCCTCCACTCGGTCACGCCTGTGGGAGAAAAAAGGAGAGAAATATATCAGAACAAACCCAAAGCAAAGTCCCCCTGCCCCAATGTGTGCCCACCCACCCAGCCAGACCCACCCACCCCAAACCCTGTAAACACCGACACAGCCAACCCTAGACTATACCTCCCCTATGTGCTGGACACATAAGACAGTGTTACCCACCTGGATGATACAAGTGTGGACGTATCACCCACCTGGACGAGGCACCACGCCCCTCCTGGCACGCGACCACAGACGGGCAAGTAGCTCCGGCTCCCTCCTCCTAAGATCCCCATACCGGTGCCTGCACTGCTTTGCCATTCTCCAGCAGCCAGTGGCTGCCTCCAGGTCAGTGGCCACCTCCTGCCAAACCTAGGTCCTGGCCCTGTCCAGTGCCTCCTCGCCAAAGAGTGGGCCATAGTGTGGCTTCACAATGGCCACAAGGTTGGCCAGCTCAAGGGCTCTCCATTGAGGGGCTCTCCTGCGTGCCATCTCCACCGCTATAGTAGGTAATATGACGCTCTGCAGCACGGCACCCCACATGGAACTGCTGCGTGGTAGAGCGCCACCATTCCCTATGACGCTGTTACCGAACAGCGTGATAAAGGTGCAGCCATGCCGGACGTATAGCACCAAGGGGGCAAAGGTCAGGCACAGGATCATGGGTCTCTGGGGCAAGGCCACACACAGTGCCATCGGACGTCTATGCGTCTAACGAGATTGGTCACCTGTGTGCCAGTGCCACAGTGAACTATTGCGCAGTTGTGCCACAGCGCTATGTAGTGACCCTCGCCATAGCGCCACTGGCACAATGTTGGCCATGCCGTGAATTGTCTACCGCACTCAGCACGTCATCAGCATGGCAGACGCCTGCATAAGCTACCTGGTCATGCACAGTGGGGTGTATTACGCATGCCACAGAACTGTGCCATTGGCTCAGCATGTTCAACACAATTGCACAAAGCACAAAAGTGTGATATTCAGCCGTTATATACTAATCATACGATCAGCCATGCAATAGCGCAGCAGAGTGATTTGCATCTCATTAAAGTTGCTTCTCACCTAATTTGCATGGATTCGCTATAACTCTGCAACACTGTTCTGCAGTGGCCATATTCGGTTACTGCAGTTTATTGGTGAGTTGCATGCTGTGTGGGGTTCTGGACTGTGGTATCAGGGACTTGCTTTGTACTGCACAGTCACAGGTAACCACTGTCATCCATACAGGCTGAATAATGACCGAATGAGGTCTGGGTGAGGAGGATAACGATGGTGGGTGGAAGAGGAGGCAATTTCACCAAGGCCGAGATGGAGGCACTCTTTGAGGCCTACATCAATCAGAAGCCACTGCTCAGTGGATGGCGGGGCACCCCTCAGGCCCATGCTGCTGCCTGGGAGGGGGTGGCACATGCCGTCAACCTGCACGGCAGCCACCAGCGCTCCGTGCAGGAGTGTAAGAAGAAGATGGGTACCAACAGGAGGAGGGTGAAGGAGAAGGTAGATGCCATCAGGGCGGCACGTGCTGCAACAGGTGGGGGCCAGCCGGAGGTGGTGTAGCTCACACCAGCAGAGGACAGGCTTGCTGCAAGCATGCAGTGCAGTGCCATTGAGGGCGTTCCAGGAGGTGGCTTCCAGACAGGTGGTAGCCCATCACTGCATGGTAAGTCATGGTCTGTCAGGGGGGAGGGTAGATCACATGCACTAATGTGACCTTACTTTCTGTTACAGATCCTGTACATCTGCAGGGGTCAGTGGTGGAGGGCCTGTCCACTGCGGACAGTCATCTGGAGTTGGAGGAGGGGACCATCCACCTCCATAGGTATCCGGCGAGCATTGCAACAGTGGGTCCGCCTGGCTGTAAACACTGATGTCATTGAGACAGGTGTGGGGGAGGCCCTTCCTGTGTCTCAACGTTCTGGTGTCCAAGGATGCCAGCACACTGTGGCTGTGGCACAGACCTGCACCAATGATGATGAGACGACCGTTATGGGCAGTGACATGTGTGTGCCACGGAATGGACACACAGCAGGCCAGCTCATGCCCATGGACCTGGCTGATTCCGACGTGTGTGCCAGCGTGTCAGCACAGTCTCAGGCTGCGCCTGTCAGCACCAGTGGGGCAGCACCGGTGGCTGGTCAGGACAGTGGCACTGTTGCGGCCACAGTGGTGGAACAACCGATCCCTTGGGCACAGCAGATGGAGGGGCAGCAGCAGCAGTTGCCCACCGGGACTGGGGGTTCAGGGTTCAGTGGTGGCATCTGTGCACCGCCTGTGGACCTGCCCATACCTCGTCCTGGTGAGCAGCGCCCACCCTCAAGGGGTGCTGAACATCATGCCCTTCCATACCCTGATGGATGGGATGCTGAGGTGGCAGATGACCTCTTTGATGAGCACACCTGCCTACTGCAGGCATCGGTACAGCAGCAGATGCAGCTTTCAACGTCTGTGGAGGCACTGTGTGTGGCTCTGGAGCGGGTCAAGGAGCGACACAGCAGGGACACTGATAGGATCCTGTCACAGATTGTCCAGTTGCAGAAGAATGTGACCGCTGCCATTGATAGGCAAACACAGGCGTTGGTCGCTGTCATGGCCACAATGGGCACACAGTCAGGTGCCCATGTGTCGCTCACACCGCGGAGTTCGCTATCCACTCCCCATTCCCGGCGTCATGCGACACCCACCCTGTCAATGCTGGGTTCAGCTGTGGGCATCCCGAGCACTCCTGCTGCAGGTATGTTCGGTGTGCTGCAGACCCCTGTGTGGGCACGGTCACATTCGCGCAGTGGAACCCCTGGTGGACCATTGGTGCCACCCCATGAGGCCTGTGGTCAGCCTGCCAGTGCTACTGGGTCTCGGCGGGGCCACCCACGCATCCGAGGTGGACATGGCACTGTGTCGCAAGACTGACCTGTCTCCCAGCACAGGCACTGTCTGGTGCTGCCCTGTGTGCATTGTGTGTTTCAGTGGGCAGTGCACAGGTGGGTGCCTGGCCCTGCACGCAGACACACGGTCCTCCTGCACACCCTCCCGACTGCTGTCCACAGGTACATGTGCATGATGATGCCTGCATTGCACTGTACACCAAAGTGCGATGGTGCCCAGCATCTGACACACGCACATAGACAGTCAGTGGATGTGGTGGCCTGTGGACATGTGTGTTGCTAGTGTTTGTGTTCCAGCTCTGCTTGGCACCTGACCCCTGTGCACTTTGTGCCTATTGTTTCTGCATGTGTGTGTATCCATCCATGTGGCGCGTTACTGTTCACCCCTCCCTGGTTGTATGTGTGTGCTTCTGTGCCCTGCCACATCCCTTGCCAGCATGCACCCCTGGTGTGTTTCCATGTGTGTATGTGGGCTGTGCCCTAGCCACTGGTGGTTGCACATGGCCCCATGACTTACCTGTGTTGGCTGAAGTGCTCCTCTGTGATGGTGTCCCGGTGCAGCTGTGCCAGCCAGATCAGTCGCGGATCCCATTGGCCAAGGGGGGGCTGCCCATCCCCATCATCACTGGCGTCCCCATCACTGTCCCCCTCTTTGACCTGTATGGCTATCCCACAGTCTTTGCCCATGTTGTGCAGGATGCAACAGGCCAGGAATATCCCACAGGCCTTTGAGGGGCTACACTGTAGGGCACCACCAGAGGTGTCCAGGCAATGGAAACATGCCTTCCAGCATCCCAAACACCTGCTCAATGACATTGCATGTGGTGGCATGTGCCTCACTGAAGCATTGCTGCGATGGGGTCTTGGGCCACCGGTAGGGTGTGAGCAGCCAGGGACAGAATGGGTATCCACTGTCACCTGTGTGAAGATAGTGGAGGTTAGTGTCTTGTTCAGGCTCAGACTGCCCCAAACCCTGTGGGCCACACCCATGGCATCTCTGGCTTACCCCCCCTTGCCCACGATATGTCAGTTCTACATACATACTCACCCACTAGATGACCTGTGGGGATGTCCCCACTCTTGAATCAGTGGCATAGTGCCGACTGGTGCCAGATGAAGGAATCATGTGCTCCCCCAGGGTGCGTGGCACAGACGTTGATGATGCGTCCACTGGCATCACACACCACCTGGCAGCTGACACTGGCATATCCCTTCCGATTCATGTAGGAAGCCCCATCGGGGCCAGGTGGTGTGTGGATGGCCACATGGGTGCAGTCTATTGCCCCTAGCATGCCAAGCATACGTGCTACTCTGTGGAACTCCTGTATGTTTGCTGTGCGCTCCGCCACGGTGCTGGGGAAATGGATGTACTCCACAGCATGTGGCAGCAGTGCGCTGAGGAATTGGGTGAGGATGCGTGATGTGGTCGACTGTGTTATTCCTGTGGTATCCCCTGTTGGTCTCTGGAAGGTACCCGTGGCGAGCAAGCACATGCAGGCTGTTACCTTTGTCTCCACTGACACAGCATGACTCGTCGTGTGGGTGCCTGCATCACATCACTGCACAGCTCACAGAGCCACCTCAGTATTGCCCTGTTCAGGCGGTACCAGCCCACAATCTCAACAACTGTGTACCAGCTCAAAGCTGGTGTGGGCTCGGTACTGCCTGTTGAGACCATACCGCCGATGGGCCCTTCCCGGCCGCGTCCTTGCAGCATGCCTTCTCACCCCCTCATTACAGCATCCATGTGGAAGGTGGCACTGTCCATGTCCTAGGCATGTGTTCCCCAGCTGATGTTGCTCTGCTCCCCACTGTCCTGACTGCTACCTCCCTGCACCGGTACACCACTGGCCTCTGCACTCTGTGGCCCCACACACCTTCCCCTTTGCCCCTCTTTGTAGTGTAATTTCTGGCCTGCCTCTTCTTCCTGTTTCCTGTGCCTGCTCTCTGACTCATGTGGCTTCCCTGTAGCGTTCTTGCGCCTCTTCCTTGCTCCTTTTTTATTTTGGCTCATTTCACGCTACATGGCGCAACTTCCGTCTGCTCCACTGTTGCGCATTGCGCAAGTCTTTGAACATCGCATTGCGCCCTTTATGCATGGTTCCAACCCCTTTGGTTGTGCATGCCTTCATTATCATTGCGCTGTTGCTCAGCATGTTTTCAGTGGTGCAACTGCCTCCTGCTGAATATCGCAGAATGGTGCATTTTTTGACTTGCGCTGGCGCAACCCTATTGCACATTGCGCAACACTTTTGAATATCCAGCCCATTGTGTTTATTTTTTTTTTACTGAGCTAAGGTTGGGAGATATGTTAATCTGTACTGCAGGACAAACTGGGGTGGGTTGGCTTTATGGCAATGTCATAATATGCTTGAGTGAGTGACATTTGTGAACTTGTTTACTTGGATTGTCATTAATTTGTCTGCAATTTGGCTTTATCACAAAGTCTCTTTCAACTTTTCTCATTTTTATGTGTTTCAGATGTGCGGCTGCCCAGCTGCTGTCTTTTGGTATTTTGTGAGGTTTTTTTGGGGGGTGGGAGGGTATTTTGGGCAACATACTGTCATGTGGACGGTGCTAGGGTGCAACTAACAAAGCATAGGGAAGGAGTAATTGAGTAGAAATTCCTTTAGAAATACACTCCAAAATGCACCAGAATGCACCAAAATGTTAAAAAAAATTTCTGGGGGCCTAGGCAGCCCACCAGACCCCTGGCCTATTATTTTTTATCTGACTTGAGCTCCCCTATCTATAGGATTCCTGGATCTGCCTCTGCATTTCCTTCTTCCCCATGCTTTGTGAGTTGCACCCTAGCACCATCCCTAGAGTCTCCACAGTCCACATGATAGTATGTTGCCCATAATACCCTCCCACCCCAAAAATAAAATAGCAAAAGACTGCAGCTGGGCAGCAGCACATCCAAAACACACACACAGATGAGACAAGTTGAAAGGGACTTGGTGATAAAGACAAATTGCAGACAAATTAAATGACAATCCAAGTAAACAAGTTCACAAATGTCACTCACTCAAGCACGTTATGACTTTACCATAAAGCCAACCCATCCCAGTTTTTCCTGCAGTACAGATTAACCTATTCCTCAACCTTATCTCAGTAAAAAAATAAATACAGTAACTATAGAAATATAGGAACAGTCACTTTGCTATCTAGTTTCAGAAAATCATTTCAAGTTTGCTTGCTATTTTTGCAAAACAGATTTTATTCTACAGAGCAACTTATTCCAAAGACAATAAATTTTTAAATAAAATATTTTGTATTGTTTTACAATTTCCTTTACTGGGATAACCCCATGGTATGAGGCATCTCATTTTTATGATAGGCCCAAGAAGTCAGTAAGCAGACAGCAGAACACAGTTTTTAAACAAATATAAAAATGATTTTTTTTTATTAGCAACAGCACTTGCTTGGGTACATCACAGCTTGTACCTCCTCCTCCCCATTCAACACATATAAGCACATCAACTAAATATCTGATTATCACTTTTTTATCTGGTTTTGCAACTGCCTGTGTAAATGTGCCAAACAAGATCTTATGACTTCTGTTGCTAATTTTGCTCTCCAAGCATGCAGAAACTCCTTGCCATGCCATAACATACAGCAGAACACCTTCAAAACCCCTATGTCTATTACTTCCCTCTGTGCTCATTCACACTGTACAACCACGACTGAAAAGACCACACAGATTAGACATACAGCACATGCTGAAGTTTTTACCTCAGTTCAGAGGTCTCGTGTACCAGTTTCTGCCTCTCCTGGTTCATGCTGTTGCTAAGACCAGACCTGCCCCAGCATTAGTTTTGTACCACTTCTAGCATGCTATCAGAGGGCACTACCCTCCAACTCCCTTTCCTGCGAATCCACACCAAAATCAATTTGCCATATAGGACAAAACCAGCAGTGACCTTAAACTATTTTGATGTCATGAAGTTAAGCTCCCCATACTAGAAATTAATAACACTAGTACTACATTTATTACACACCTAGTTTGATGGAACACTAATGTCCTGTCACATCCCAGCAGCCACCTTCCACCCACCATAGTTTGAGATTGTGAAAGTCTTTCTTTTTAAAGCAAGAAGTACCTGATTTAAATGAAGACTTGATCCATTTTCAGCAGGCTGAAGTCTGTGTCCCTAGCTGTGTACTGTCTCCGGTCACCTGGGCACCAAACTATTTCTCTAGACAGCACACACTGACCCCATGGCTCCTAATGAGCAGAGCTCTTAGCTATAGCTTCCTACAGCTACCAGAAGATGACCTGAACCTCACTCCAACTCCTTGTGCTGATTTACCAAAGCCACACTGACCTTGTGTTACTGGACTGCTGCCGCCTGAAACCCGGGGCTGTGCTCTTCACTTGTGGGCTCTGCTCTCTCTCAGTCTGCTCCTCGGTAGTACACTTGCTCCTCTCTTGCTCCAGTGTTAATCTTCTGACTGAATGAATTACAGCTCACTATTGTTTCAGCAGCCTAGACATTTAAAGAAGGCGTCCCTTGCTAACCACATCCACTACTGGACGCAACAGCAAATCAGGAGCAGTGAGCACCAAGTGACCTGGTTGAGATCTGTATTGTTACGGTCCACTCTGCATTGCTGCAACAGTACCCCCTGCGCATGAACTCCCCTGCGCATGAACAAATAAGCTGCACCAAGCCTGCAAAAGTAGAGAATGAATGCTCGGGCTCACTAAGGCAAGACCAGCTGCTGCCACAGTGCTGGGACCTGACCACATGGTGCAGGATAAAAGTTAGTAAGAAATTCATGCTGGAGAAAAGCTTTTCGGGGAGGGATCAGCTATGTAATGTGGGTGGGAGTGGTTGTTTACTGCACTACCAGGACACTGGAGGACAGATGAGACCTGTGTGGCTCAGGCAGCTTTCATGGAGGCATTAGTGCATACTGGTTAAGAATGCAGCACAGTGTGTTACTAATAGAGGAGCTCCATGATGGGGGAGCTATAGCACCCTTAGCCCCCCCTCTAAATCTGCCTATGTGATCTGTGCAATTACAGGTTTGACCCCCCCCCAGTTCTGTGCAAGTGGGAGTTTGGCAGTGGGCAAACCCAGTTGGTGGCAGTGAATACCCAAAGACAACACCTCTTTGAAAGCTGTTACACCCACAGAGAGAGGTGGGCTGTCACAAATTGGTTGGCAGTAGTGGGGTGACTGAGGAATAATTAGCGCACTGAAAAACTGAGTTTGTCAGTGAAACTTTTACCTTAGCAGTTACAAAACAGGATATACAAGAGAGACACTTAAACAACTTTTTTTTTTGTTTCTAGTTAGCACAGTGTAGTGTAGTTTGAGAAAATGAGCTCCACAGAGTACGACTCGCTTACTGTGCAACAGCTTTGTGAAAAGTGCCAGTCAAAGGGATTCAGTTTGAAGGTCTAAAACAGAAGAAAAAGGCAGACCTCCTAGCCGCACTGGTGGCACATGACCAGAAGCACACGGTCCCTGGGGGTGAGTCAGGAGCTGGTGCAGCAGACCCCACAAATCAGCTTGATGCCCTATGACCGCAGCTGTTGCTGTGAGACAAGGAGCAGGAGGTGAAAAGACTGGTTGCTGAGGTGAAAAAGCTGGACCTTGAGACAAGAAAACTGGATGCAGAGGTGAAAAGACTGGAAGTGGAAAGAACTATAGGCAAAAAGGCAGGAGAACAGAGAGAAAGAATGACAATATGGTTGTCTTGGAGGCAGCTTTTCCCTGTCTCTGCCCCCTTGTGATGATGAACAGCCTCTCGGTCTTGCGCAGAGGTTGTGTCCTAGCTATGTATGTGGACAGGGTGGAGCCTACATCTAGGTGTTGTGGGACAGCCTTGTCTCCCGTGTGAGAGTCTCCCGTGAATGTGGGTAATTCGATGGGTTGTTCCTTATGGAAGGTGGAGGAGACCTTTGGTTGAAATGCTGGAACAGTGCATAGACACACCCCACGTGGGGTGAACACAGTGTAGGGTTCCTTGCAGGACAGAGCCCCTAATTCACCGATCCTGCATGCTGAGCATATCGCCACTAGGAAACAGGTCTTCAGACCTACCCAGAACAGGTCTACATTCTGCAATTGTTCGAATGGGGCTGTGCTAATGGAGTCTAGCACCAGAGGAAGGTCCCAGAGAGCCACGGATGGGCATATACTGGGTCATAGAATCTCGACCACCCTTAGGAATCGCAATGCATCTGGGTGGGCCCCAGGACTGTGGCCACCTATGGGCCCAATGGCTGCTCCGATGGCCGACAACTGTACTCTAAGGGATGAGTGGGCCAATCACTTATCTAGTCCTTGTTGAAGGAATAACAGGATGGTAGACATGTCTGCACATTCCGGATCAGAGCCCCAGTCTCAACACCACCTGGCAAATACTGCCCACTGCCTGCCATAAGTGGAAGTGGTTGAGGAATGCCTGGACTGCAGTATCATAGAGATGACTGAGTCGTGATAACCTGCGTTCATCAGTCTTCTCCTCTCAGGAGCCAGGCTGTGAGCTTTAGGGTCCTGGGACTCAGGTGCAGTACCGGACCCTGGGTCAACATGTTGGGTCTGTAGGGCAATCTGAGACTGTTCTGTGCCATTGCCAGGACTGTGGCAAACCATGTCCTCTGTAGCCAGTAGGGAGCCACTAGGATGATGGTCCGTTGAGAAGAACGGATCTTGGCGAGAACTTGTGGAAGTAAAGGGATGGGTGGAAAGATGTAGGCGTTGTCCCAGAGCCAGGATTGTGACAGGGCGTCTGTTCCCTGAGACTGGCTCTCCCTGTATCTCGAATAATAGTTCTGGACCTGTGCGTTTTGTGCCGAGGCCACGAGGTCCATGGAGATGGGCCCCCAGGTCTTCTGAATCAGCGTGAAGAGACTTGGGTGTAGATGCCACTCCCCAGGGTGGACTTGTTGTCGACTGAGCCAGTCCGCCTGAGTGCTGAGCTTCCCGGCGAGGTGAACTACACCGAGATGGGAGAGGTGGAGTTGTGCCCAGTTGAGGACCTTCGCTGCTTCTCTCAGCATAGCTCTGCTTCTGGTACCTCCTTGCTTGGAGATGTAAGCCACTGTGACTTGGTTGTCGGAACGTATCAGCACCGACTGTCCGGAGATGGAAGTCCAGAAGGCAGTGAGGGTGTGGTAAACTGCCTGCATTTCTAGGATGTTGATGGACAATCGGGATTCCATGGGGCTCCATCGGCCCTGTGCTGTTCTGTCCCGTAGGCAAGCACCCCAACACAGGAGGCTGGCATCGGTCTCGATAGAGACCTGGTATGCGGCCTCCAGCGGGATTCCTCTGGTCAGATTGGTGCGATCTGTCCACCAAGTCAGTGATTTCCTCACGGATGGTGGTAACGGGAGTGTCATATTCAAGTTGTTCTTGTTCGGAGCTCCCCAAGTGAGGACGTATGACTGTAGTGGTCGCATGTGCCACCTGGACCAGGGGACCAGGTCTATACAGGATGCCATGTATCCTATTAGCTGGGCTAGTCTCGCCATGGACACCTGATGGGAGTTGCGCACTTGGCGTGCTACTCTGCTCAGGTCGAGGACCCTTGTCTCGGATGGCTTCACCCAGCCTTTTACTGTGTCAGTGCTTGCCCCTAGGTGCTCTATTTGTTGGGTGGGCACCAGGTGGCTCTTTTCTAGGTTTACTACCCAGCCGTGCACCTCGAGAGCCAGTAGGGTGAGAGTGGTGTGTTGAAGGGAGCGTTCCTTGCTTCGCGCCCGGATCAGCCAGTCATAGAGGTAGGGGATAATATCGAGCCACTGCTCCCGGAGCCTGGCCACTAGTACCACTGAAACTTTGGTGAACACTCTTGGCGCTGAGGTAAGCCCGAAGGGTAGCGCCTGGTATTGGAAGTGTTGACCTAGAATATGGAATCTGAGGTACTGTCTGTGTTTCGGACTGATGGGGATATGGAGGTAAGCATCCTGGAGATCTATGGATGTGAGGAAGTCACCCACGCTGATGCTGCGTAGGGTGGACCTTAGTGTGTCCATCTTGAATCTCTGAGGGACCACGTGTTGCTTGAGGTGTTTGAGGTCCAGAATGGGGCGTAATTCGTCTGTTTTCTTTGGACCGAGAAAAAAGATGGAGTAGACCCCAAACTTTTGTTTGTGTGGTGGCATAGGCTGTATTGCCCTGTTGTGGATGAGGTTCCACAAGATGTGCTGCACCTGATGGGCAATGGCCCTCTTTTTGGTGATTGGTGAGGTGATGAATCTGTGTGTCAGGGGGGGTCTGTGATAGTTCTATTGAGTAACCCCTTGACGACCTCCTGAACCCACTTGTCCGAGGTGGTGTGAAGCCACTGGTGTATGAAGAGCGATAGTCTCTGGCCCACAGGGGGACCTTGCTCCTGCCCATGTGGGGCTGGATGCGAGCCGTCATTGTTGCTAACCTCACAGACCTCTACCTCTTCCTCCAAACCTGGGGCCATGGGCCCTGAAGGAAGAGGGGTGGTAGGACTGGGTGAAGGGGATGCATTGAGAGGTGTGGGATCCTCTCCTGTGAAAGGACAAGGGGGAGTATGTGGTATCCCTACGTGTCTGATAAAATTTTTGGCCCCCCAGAAACCTCCGTCTAGTGGATGGTAGATAGGAGTGTCGACCCTTGTTCTTAAGGAGTTCCTTGCCGTCTTCTTTCTGCTTTAGGAACTCCAAAAGACCCTCCCCAAAAACATGTTTCCCCTTCAGGGGAAGATTCAGTAGCAATGTCTTGGATTCGTTGTCTGCTTCCCATAGCTTAAGCCATAATGCCCTTCTAGCCCTGCTGGTGATGGCGGTGGCCCTTGCGTTAAGGCTGAGGGAGTCCACTGCCATGTCGGCTAGATATCTTGCTGCATTGAGAGAGCATTCTAATAGCTCTGCCTCTCGAGACTTGGGGTTTACCTGTTCCAAAAGCTACTTGAGCCACCATATCTGGGCCTGAGCTGTATAGATGGCTGCTGTGGATGATCTTGCTGCCATTCCTTCAGTCTCGAACATCTTCTTTAACATATCTTCCACCTTCTTGACTGTGGGATCCTTCAGGGAGATGGTTCTGCATGGTAGGACAGTCCTTCTACTAAGAACAGCCACCTGCGGGTCAATTGTAGGGGCTGTGCACCACATGCTGGCCTTGTCCTCTTGAACAGGGTACATACGGTCTAGATTTCTTCTGTTTGACATGCGGCTGGGCTCGGTGGATTGCCATTCCTTGGCAACAATGTCTTCGACCGCTGGACAGACTGGGAAGCCTCTCTGACAGTCGATCTCTGCTGGATTAGTGGGTCCAATTTAGACTCTGGTTTAGACTCCTCCACCTCGAACCCCATGGTGGCTTTCACAATCTTCATGAGGCCCAGAACCATATCAAATGAACACAGCTTTGAGGTGAGGGATGGAATGGAGTGCGGTTCCATGTCTTCTTCCTCTGAGTCTGCTCCATCTTCCTCATCTGGTAGGTCCCTGTCATCTCCGGAGTCGGGTTTATGGGTATCTGGAACCGGTTCCGGCAGGTCCATGTGATTCTCGTTGGCCCCTCCCCCTATGTCTTGATCCAAAGGTTGAGTAGCCAGCAGTCTGTGCTGAATGAGGGACTCCAACTTTTCCATGACCTTCAGCATGAAGTTCTGCTGACTCTCCATCATAGCTACGGTGGCCTGCTGGTTCTGTAGCAAGAAGGCTCCCAGATCCAACCGAGTGGAATTGCTGGGACCCAGATTACTGGTGCCCATGTCTGTGGTCTGTTCCAGTGGCAGATCATCGTCGTCGTGGAAGCAAGCAGCGCATAAGGGGCCAGAGGCGTGGGGAAGGAGATTTGCGCTGCATGCTGTGCATTTCTTGGCCTAGACCATCTGGAGAAGACAAAAGATGGGAGCATTTGTTAGGATTGAGGTACCAAGTGGGCCCTCAAATTGAGTTGGCCCACGTTAAGCAGATTTCTGAAGCACTGCATGTAATTAGCTAGAGAGAGAGAGAGAGAGAGAGAGAGAGAGATATGCAGGCTGTCTCTGACATGGGGTTCGCTATAGAGAGGGACCCGCATGGAGACTGGTGGCAGCAAAGGTCGCTATGGAGAGGGACCCTTGTGGCAAGTGGTGGGGGCCCTTGAAATGCATGGTCCATATATTAGGGTCACTGTGTGAGAGACCCCCATATGCCAGTGAGCAATGATGCTTTTGGCTGTAATTCGATTTTAATCGCACTGTTGCCATTGCAGACCCCCAGAATTAGACTTGTTACTTCCTTGCACCCCCTTGGCAGAATACTGGGGCTCTCGAAGTGGTAGCTCTCCTATTGGCACGTGGGAAGGAGGGGGGGGCTAGGGGTACTGTGCTCGGGAAGTCCTTTCTTTTTTTTTATTTTTATTTTCTTTCTTTGGATGGTATGTTCTGTCTCCTGGGCTGCCGAAATTTGTGGGACGGGAGTGCCTGGATCCCACTCCCCAGGTGACCGCAGTTCCTGAATGCACGATAGGAGGCCCGGAGCGGTCCCCTGGTGGTGCAGGGGTGGAGAATCTGGCTGATGCAGCACTGCCACGCTGTGGTAGTTAATGGGGCTGTCTGGGACTTGCACCCGATGATGGAGAGCCCTCTCGCTGTGCTGTATTGGGTATGGAAGGTGAGGGCAGGCCCAGAAGAATTAGGCCAGTAGGCCTGAAGATGCAGAGATGCTCTTAGCACCGGATGAGTTGGCGCATGGTCAGGGAAAAGCCTAGGGTGTAGTGGGAGCCGCAGGAAGCCTGGGAGAAAGCAGTGTCCCACAAAGGAGGCCCTGTGCTGGGGAGAAGGAGGAAGCTGGCTACGTGGCGGGGTGCAGGCACAAAGCTCCCTGGAGGGCATGTCGTGGAAGCACTCCACAGGAATGGTAGGCCAGAGCCTAGCATGTGCAGCAGTGGAGTGTTGTGGAGAGTATGTGAGCCCACCCAAGTGCACAGAGCTCCATGAATGCATTGGGGCCTCAGTAGCGGAGGAGAAGAGTAGCATACCGCGATGCGGTACTGAGTACGGGTGGTTGGGAGTGCTGGGGTGTGGAGAAATGCAGGCAGGCATGCAACAAGGGCCCTGGATGCCAGGAAAACTACAAACAACATGCGGCCCGAAGGTAAGGAAGGCTATAATAAGTGCTCGCAGTGCAAATAACAGGGATAGCTAAGCACAACAAAAATGACCTTAATCTCCTAAAGTTACACCATTAGTTCAGCGCTTCTCCAGCTGAATGAACAAATGATTGAGTATTAGAACAGTATGGCATTACTTTAGTTTAGCGCTTCTCCAGCCGAATGAACAAATGATTGAGCCTTATAACAGTATGGCATTACCTGGTGGCCTACAACCTGTTTGTAGGCCTCTTGGGTTCTGATAACTCAACAGTTAATGGTTTAAATGAGTTCCAAGCCATAGTAAACAAGCCTAAGCCACATAGCTGGCATTCTATATATCTATATAGACCAAGGTGTTATTCTCTTCAGTAACCTATTATTCTTTCTTTGAGATTATGGCCATGGCTTACCTTATAGTGAAGCAGCAGGGATCCTGGTATGCTTGTTGCCTGATAAGATGCATGTTTCGAACTGGAGAGCAGGGGTTTCTGGGACCTGGATATGGTAGAAATCTGATCCTAGAGACATGTGCATCACTAGCCTATCAGGTGGGCTAAAACCCATGAGGTAATGTCTGGAGTGCCGTGGATGATCAACCTATCACAATGGTGGAGTGAGTTCTCATCATGAAGCCAAAGTTAATTCTAAATTGTTCCCTCAGTTTAGAGAGGGAGATGATCTTGATCTTTTTTTAAGGTAATTTGAGAGAGAATGTGAGTAATTCCAACTGGCTAAGGCTTTGTGGTCAACTTACTTATGGGGAGGACTTTGCAGACATTTAATAAATTGAGTGAAGACTATGATGATTATGATAAGATTAAAACAGTTTTGTTAAAATGTTTTGAATTAACTCCTGAGGCTTACAGAAGGAAATTTAGGGAGTTAAAGAAAAGCCCAGAAGACAGTTATGTGGAACTACAGGTTCAATTATGTGCTTACCTTGATAAGTGGGTGGAGGGGGAAAGAGCAGACACTGAGGAACTAATCAAAGATTTGCTTGTGAGGGAATGATTTCTAAAAATTGTACCCGAGGATCTGCGTGTATGGCTCCTAGACAGGGCACGCAGCTCCTCAAAGGAGGTGGCAGCAAGCATTGACATGTACATGGCTAGTAGGTCATACACACAAGGTAAGTCTCATGGTGGGGGGGCAGCAGCTGGTTCAAAGTGGTCCCATGGGGGGTAGTCCAAAGGAAACCAGGCTGCACCTGAGCCCAAAGTAGAACCCTCTGGTTCCAAAGGGACCCAAGAGACAGGACCCAGGAAATGTCATATTTGCAATCAAGTAGGGCACTTGAGATATAACTGCCCTCAGAAAATGGTTAAGGTGCAAAGGCCTGGGGAAGGGGGTGGTCAAAATAGCACTTGTCTGTTGGTGGGCTTTGTGCAGCCTAAAGACCCACTCTCCTCTAATGTGAATATGCACCCCATTGAGTTAATGGGACAGTAACCCAGGGACTGAGGGACACAGGTGATTTACATCTCCTTGGTGAGGCAGGATCTAATCCGAGTGGAACAGACGTTGCCAGGGAAATAATCCCAAATCTGGAGAGTCACAGGGCCAGTAGCCTTTCTGAACTGGAGGGGGCCACGGAGAAAAGGAGGTGGAGTCATAGAGGACCTCCTTGTAAATGTAATCATGGGGAATGATTTTGATCACAGGGAATCTCTGGTGTGTGACAACTCATAGCCAAGCAAAAGGGCAAGCTTCTGAGGGTGAAGAGGGGGTGACTCAAAGTGGTCCAGTCCCTCCCTCAGCATCTCAGGAGGTGGCTAGCATGGGGAAGGGGCTGGCTAGAAGCAGCAATCCTGAATCCCAGTCACAAATGGAGGAGCCCACAGGACTTCCTTTTGAAGGGGCACTGGAAAGGGTCAGATGTGGGGAGCTGAGTGCTGCACAGCGGACGGATCATACCTTGCAAAAAACTGAGGGAAATGGCTAATAGGGCTTAGGGTCCTGGGGGGGTAAACAGTCAGTTTACTGGGACAATGGGCTGCTCTACAGAGAATGCACAACAGGAAGGGCTAGATGGTGAGCTGCTTCAGCAGCTGGTAGTCCCTAAGGTTCAGCACCAGCAGCATTTGGCCCTTGCCCTAGATATCCCTTTTTCAGGCCACTTAGGTGTGAGGCGCACAAAATCTGCTGACCAACAATTTCTTCTGGCCTGGTATTGACAAGGATGTGGCAAAATACTGTAGGACTTGTCCACAGTGCCAGAGGTGGGGATAAGGCCAAGACAGCTTTGGTGCGCCTGCCCATTACTGATGAACCCTTCAAGAGGGTAGCTGTGGACATAGTGGGGCCACTAAGCACCCAAGTCACAATGGCAAGTGGTATATCCTGGTGGTAGTTGACTATGCCACAAGATACCCAGGGGCAGTGGCCCTATCATCCTCTGAGTTGGAACCTGTGGCTGATGCACTGTGATGAATATTTAGCTGGGTGGGCATTCCCCAGGAGATACTGACTGATCAAGGCATAAATTTCATGTTGGGGGTTAATGAGTAGTTTGTGGGAGGAGTGTGGGGTAAAGCAGCTCAAAACTTCCCTATACCATCCCCAAAGTAATGGTCTGGTGGAGTGATTTAATTCAACCTGTAAGACCATGTTAAGGACTTTTGCTGACCAGCACAAGAGAGATTGGGACAAATATGTGCCTCATCTCCTATTTGCATACAGAGAAGTCCCTCTGGAGTCCACAGAGCTCTCGGCTTTCGAGCTCCTGTTTGGCCATAGAGTGAAGGGGCCCCTAGATTTGATTTGGGATGGATGGGAGGGTGACTATGCTTCCCAAGGGGCATCTACTGTGGAGTATGTCCTGAACTTCAGGACCCACTTTAAGGAGCTCATAGGCCTTGCTCAGGAGCACTTGGCCACTGTGCAACAGCAGCTGAAAGTCTGGTATGACTGCGGGGCCTGAGCCAGAGAATATGAGGTGAGACAGTGAGTGATGGCACTCATCCCTCTATGACAGAATAAACTACAGACAGCATGGGAAGGGCCATTCTCCATTGTCCAAAAGCATAGTGATGCCAATTACATGCTAGAGCTACTGGGCAGCAGATGCAGGTGAAAGGTGTATCATGTTAACATGCTGAAGCCCTACTATGACAGGGAGGAATTAGTCCTTGCTGTGTGCAGCACCCCAGAAGAGGAAACTGAAGCTGATCCACTGGTAGACCTGCTCGGGGAGGCCCAGGTTGCATCCTCTGTGTGCAACCTTACCTTCTCCAAACTGCTGATGCCAGCCCAGATCCAAGAGATATGGGTGTGCTCAGAGAATTAGAGGACATATAAACAGGGAAACTGGGATATACCATGATGAGAGAGCACCACGTGAATACTGGGACCAAGATGCCCCTGAAACAGTCTCTCCACAGGGTACCTGAGCAGGTTAAGCAAACAGTGAAAGAGGAACTCAAGGAGATGCTAGAACATGGAGTAATCCAGGAATCTAGTAGCCCCTGGGCCCATGGTATTGATACCCAAAAAGGATGGTACCAAATGATTATACATTGACTACCAGAGGCTTAAAAGCTGCATTGAGTCTGATGCCTATCCCATGCCCAGAACAGATGAGACCCTGAAGCAAATGGGGAAGCCAAGTATCTGACCACTATAGAACTAACAAAGGGCAACTGGCAGGTACCTCTGACCTCTGCAGCCAGGGACAGATCAGCTTTCCTCACTCCATTTGGCTTATATGAATTCAAGGTAATGCCATTTGGAATGAAGAATGCACCTGCAATCTTTCAATGCTTGTGGATCGAATTCTGTCTGGGTCAGGTGAGTCTGCATTGGCGTATATGGATGATATAGTCATATACAGCCAGACCTGGGAGGTGCAGATCAAGAATGTATGGGACATGTTCTACAGGTTAAAGAATGCAGGTCTGACAGTGAAGGCAGAAAAGTGTCAGATGGGTATGGCAGACGTATCCTACCTTGGGCACCGAGTGGGTAGTGGATGCATCCGCCCAGAGCCTGCCAAGGTCAATGCCATCTTGGCCTGGTCTACTCCTCCCACCAAGACACAGGTAAGTACATTTCTGGGGACAAAAACTAACATACAAAACAAAAAAAAGTGTGTGTTTGGGTTAACTGAACTGAATGAGTAACTGAAAAGTCATCTAGGTGTAAATCTCAGGTGACTGAAAGGACTTAACTGCTGTGAGGTTTAAATTACTTGTAGAAAGATCTGGTAAGTAGGGGGAGTGGCTTAGCTAGAAGGAAGCTACATTTAAAGACTGCCTTAGAAAGATTCTGCTAATAGCTTGGCAGAAGACAACAGGAGAAAGGACTGCTGTGTGACTGAACTTCTCTACTGGGACTATATTGCCCTCCTTGCCTCCCTTCCCCCCCACCCACCCAAAGCTAGTTCTGTTTTTACAGGCACAGGATTTGACTGACAACAGGAACTTCCTGTTTAGGGGCAGGAAGTGAGCGATCACAGAACCACCAAGGACCCACCATCCTAGAAGGGCAAGAGTAGCTCTCCAGCCCCCTCTAGCTGCTGGAGGTCTGCCTCTGAACAAGTAAGTGGTCTACTAAGAAATATAGGATATTCTTGTCTCAGAACAGGACAATCAGGAGCTTAAAGGGCACACAGGCAGAAAGTAAGGAGAGAGAGAAAAAAAAACAGAGGAAAGAGTAAGGATTGCAAACAGTTAAGGGGCCAGAAATAAGACATGATTGGAGTGGTGCAGTGCAGCGGCTGTGGAGCAGCAGTCTTCCAGGAGATGTTCTGGAGGATGCGGTGTTGTCCCATCTGCAGGCACCTCTCTGGGCTGAGGGAGGAGGTTGCTCATCTCAGGCTGAGTTGGCCAGGATTGTGGGACCTCCTCTTCCATCCAGGGACCACCAGTGCCACTGCCGTTGCCTCAGAGGTTGCCAAGAAAGAGGCGGTTGGACCACAGTGGGCTCAGGGAGGGTGAGGGTGGTGGAACAGAAGCACATCCCTCCAGTTGTACCTCTCCACAATTCCTATGCCATTCTGGCAAAGTGAGGTTCCTCTATGGAGGCACCTACAGTGGAGACCAAGGAGGATGCTGGGAACCTCCACAAAGAAGACCCACAGGAGGGTGGCAGGGGACCCTGCAGGGGAAGGAAACAACTCCTAGTGGGGGACTCCATTGTTAGAAAGGTAGAACTGGGCAAGGAAGGGGAGAGGGAGGTGAGGTGCCTGCCTGGCGCCATGGCTTGAGGGACAGGACGAATCCTCAGGATTGCAGAGCAGCTGCACAGGGAAGGGAGCTGGATGTCATTGTCCACCTAGGGACAAATGATCTGGCTAAGAAAGGGATTAGAGAAGTGCAGGAAGAGTTTGTGGAATTGGGGAGGCCTTAGTCAAGTAGCACGACGGTAACCTTCTCGGAGGTGCTACCCATCTATGGCATAGGAGGCTAGGGTGTTCCGTTCCATGGGATTCAATCAGTGGTTGAAAAACTGGTGTGGAGCTCAGGGATTTGGCTTCATTGGGGACTGGGGTCCACCTGGAGTGATGCAAGCCTATACTGGCATGATGGGCTGCATCTGTCCGGGAGGAACCAGGATCCTAGGTGATAGGTTTAAATGGTTCATTGGCAAGCTTTAAAACTAGCGAGGGAGGCACTGAAAGGAACAGGAAAATCCTAGCCCCCAAGCAATCATGGTAGTAAGTGTGGCAAACACCAACATGGAGGTGTCGATAGGGAGAAGGGCAGGGTAAATGGAGAAAGTGACAAATGCAAGAAGGACAGGGATGGGGCAAAGGGGTAAGGCCATCAGGAAATGGAGGGTATGGTACCAATGCCCGTAGTCTGGGCAACAAGCTCCCTGAGCTGGTGGCCTTAATGGAAGAGGATGCCTGGATATCGTAGCAGTCACAGAAACATGGTACAGAGAACCATGACTGGGATGTTAACATACCAGGGTACATAACTTACAGGAGAGACAGGCAGGGGAGAAGAGGGGAGGTAGCTCTCTATGTAAAGGAAGGGATAAAAGCAACTGAACAAAAGAGTAAACAGGAGGAGAGGAGGCACTGTGGGTCACCTTGGAGACTGGAAAGGCACCACAATCCACACAGGGGTTGGTACAGACCCCCATGTCAGGGGAAGGAATGGAGAAGGATATGATGGAAGGCATTCTTAGAATGGCAGAGAAAGGGAGATACTGTTGATAGGAGACCTGAATATGCCAGATGTTAACTGGACACATTTGCTGCAGCCACATCCAAAACAGAGGCCATTCTTGACGCCCTACAGGTGGCAGGCATTAGACAGCTAGTTTCGGAACCCACTCGTGAGGGAGCAATCTTAGACCTCATACTCTCAAACGGGGCAGTGAGAGGATCTCAGATCTAGAAGTGGGTTGCCATCTGGGGACAAGTGACCATCAAACAGTGTGGTTTACGTTAAACTCAGCTACAGAGTCAAGCCATACAAAAGTGAGGGTACTGGACTTTAGGAGGGCTGACTTTGGCAAGATGGGAGAGTGCCTCAGAAAAGCACTAGCAAACAGGCTAGAAGGAGGTGTGGAGCAACAATGGGGAATTATCAAAACTGCCATCACAGAGGCAACAAGCCTTTGTGTGAAGCAAATAAACAAATCAAAACGAAAGAAAAGCCACTATGGTTCTCAAGAGAGGTGGCTGTGAAAGTCAGGAAGAAAAGATAGCATTCCGGAAGTATAAGAAACACAGAAGGAGCAGGACAGAGAGCTGTACCAGTTAAGGCAGAAAGAAGCAGGGAGGGAAGTCAGAATAGCAAAGGCCCAAACTGAGGAAAGATCGCCAACTCAGTTAAGAAGGGGATAAAACCTTTATAGGTACATCAGCGAGTGTAGAAAGACAAAGGAGGGATAGTGAGGCTGAATAGAATGAACGTGGGTGGGCAGAGGGGACAGTGAAAAGCAGGAATACTGAATGAATATTTCTGCTCAGTATTCCAAAAGAGGAGGGAAGTGCCTAATCCAATTAACAGAAGCAGTCTTAATAGAGGGTCGATCCCAGTCCTTTCACAGAAGAAAGGGTTCTGCAAGAACTCCTAAAACTGAAGGTGGACAAAGCAATGGGTCCTGATGGAATTCACCCAGAATTCTAAAAGAATTAAGGAAGGAACTAGTGAAACCACTGGCTACTCTTTTAATAAATCATGGGAGGATGGTGTGGTACCGAGGACTGGAGGAAGGCGGATGTGATTCCCCTTCACAAAGTGGGACCAAGACAGAGGCAGGAAACTACAGACCTGTCAGTCTGACCTCTGTGGTAGGGAAAGTGATGGAGTCACTCTGAAGGAAAGAATAGTTGAGTACCTAGAGGTCAGTGGAGCACAGGATCCAAGGCAGCATGGGTTCACAGCAGGAAGGTCATATCAGATGAATCTAATAGATTTCTTTGACTGGGTGACCAAGTAGTAGACCAGGAGGGGCTGTGGACATGGCCTACCTAGACTTTAGCAGGCATTTGACACAGTCCCACACAAAAGATTATTAGTCAAATTAACCAGCCTGGGAGTGGGTCCCAGGGTGGTAGCCTGGCTAAAACATTGGCTGGACAACAGGACACAGAAGGTAATTGTAAATGGAGTCCATTCTGAAGAAAGGGCGGTTACCAGTTGGGTACTACAGGGTTCAGTATTGGGTCCAGTCCTTTTTAATGTCTTCATCAGTGACATTGCAGAGAGACTGGAAGGAAACGTATGCCTGTTTGCAGATGACACAAAGATCTGCAACAGGGTTGATACACAAGGAGGCGTGGAAAGGATGAAAAGGGACTTGGCAAGGTTGGAGGAATGGTCAGACGATGGCAGCTAGGATTCAATGCAAAAGTGCAGAATAATGCACTGGAAACAAGAACCCAGGGAAGAATACACAATGGGTGGGGAGGTAGTAACAACAACAAAACAGGAAAGGGACCTGGGGTAATCATATCAGATGACCTTAAGGTTAGCAAGCAATGTGAGAAGGCAGTAGGGAGGGCCGGGGTATACTGGGATATATAGGAGAGGCATCAGCAGCAGAAAACAGGAAGTTGTTATCCCTCTGTACAGACAGTTGGTGAGACCCCATCTGGAATACTGTGTCCAGTTCTGGAGACCCCATCTCCGTAAGCACATAGACATGATAGAGGCAGTCCAGAGGAGGGCAACTAAAATGGTGCAGGGTCTGCAAGAGAAGCCGTATGAGGAGAGACTAAAGGAGCTTAATATGTATACCCTTGAGGAAAGAAGGGAGAGGGGGGACATGATAGAAACTTTCAAGTACCTCAAGGGAATCAACAAAGTCCAAGAGGGTAGCATCTTTCAGAAAAGGAGACTTGCAAGAACAAGGGACACAATTTAAAGATAGAAGGAGGGCGGTTCAGGGGCAATGTGAGGAAGTATTATTTCACAGAGAGGGTAGTGGATGCATGGAACAGCCTTTCTGAGGAAGTTGTGGGGTCTAAAACTGTGGGAGAATTCAAGAATGCATGGGACAGACATAAGGCAATTCTTGTGGGGGGCAGGAAGATATAGGCTGTTGGTTAACTAGGATCTGCGGCCTATCCTGTAGGTAGGGAAATGGGCAGACTAGATGGGCCTAGCGGTCCTTATCTGCCGTCAAAGTCTATGTTTCTATGTTTCTATGTTTCAGCAGGGTACTACCAGAGGTTTGTTCCTTGCTATAGTGATCTGGCTAAGCTCCTGATGGATCTAACCAAGAAGAAAAAGCCAGATAATGTACAGTGGACAGAGGGCTGTGATGTCACTTTTCAGGAGCTTAAGTGGGCCAGCTGTATTGGCCAGCCCCAATTACAGTCTAAAGTTTATTGTCCATGTGGACACCTCAGACCATGGGCTGGGTGCTGTGCTGAGTCAGGTTACCCAGCAGGGGGAGGAGCACCCGGTTGTGTATCTCAGCCGGAGGCTTCTGCCCAGAGAGGAGGCCTATGCCACAATCGAGAAGGAGTGCTTGGGAATAGTGTGGGTCCTTCAGAAGCTGCAGCCTTACTTACGTGGGAGAGAATTTACAGATCATAATCCCCTTATCTGGCTTCATAGGTCAAGCGGGCAAAATGGAAAACTGCTACATTGGAGCTTGGTATTGCAGGCATACAACATGACCATCCAGCATCACAGTGGACAAAATGCCAATGCAGATGGGCTATCTAGACATGTCTAATGGCATGGCTGGATGCTTTGGCACTTCCCAGTAGTGTCACTTGAGGTGGCCGAAGGACACTCCTTCCCATTTCTGTCACATTCCCCCCCACCCCCAGGTGATGAAAGTAAAAGTTAATGGCTTGGATATTTGTCTGGTATTTTTTTAGCAATCTGGAAAAAAAAAACACTGGGATTCTGGGATTCCACTGTCCACCAGCATCTAGATAAGGGCTGAGTAATAAATCTCACACAGTGACCAAGAAGGGGAGTGGACATATACACACAGACTCACAATTTAAAGGGATTGGATCACTCAAATATAAACTTAAGGTTAAAAATGAATATAATTGGTCAAGGATAGGTGTTTTAATCTGATTTGGGACAATTAAATACATACATGGTAGTTGGTTGGTACATTCAAAGGGGGAATAGAATCACCTATTCTCAAGAGAGAATGTAAGATGTTGAAAGCTAGTTAGGGTTGTTGTTGCTCTTGGAGTTGTTGGGGGAAGCTACATTCGAGAGGCTAAGCTAGGGGCCTGCCCTTCTAGCTATGTCCGTGGGAGCTGTCAGGTAGCAAAAGGTCCAGTTTCTCTTGATAGATAGGGAAGGTTAAGAATAATAATAGCATATCTCAGTAATGACCTTTTTCTGTTGTCATCTGTTTAAAAACATTTGTTTACTTTTCCTGTAACAGTGTTCGTCTCTTGTGTTAAACATATATGTCCTGTAATGCTGATTTTGACCTTCAGTTAAGCAAAAAGCTATTTATTTACTCAGTTGTGGCTGCGATTTCAAATATTTCTAAGGTAAGTTATGTTTCCATTGGCTGAGGCAAAGTCTGTTTAGCATTCACCACCTGAGAGACACTACCAGGCTTTGATCTATGCAATTGAAGGTTTGAACTCCCAGTTCTGTGTAAATGGGAGTCAATCATCACAAGAAACAAATTCATATATACTTGTATGTAGTGGGTGGGGGGAGTTTAAACCATCTTAACTCTAATCTTTTATTGCTTAGCATTGAGAAACCATATGGTGAGATCATTCAACATGTAGAAAAGGCTTCATATACAGATATCATTCAAGGACCTTCTGCGCAGTGGTTGGAATTCCACTCACAATGCCAATTCAGGAATGGACCCAAGAGTCAGAAGGCCAGCCAGTGAGAGAAGGATCAAGCATCCATGGGACTGTTCTCCTTCTCTGGTGGGAAGGAGGGAAGAGTGTCTGGCACTTTGTTGCCCCTGGCTGAGGCTGGGGGAGCCATGAGGCTGGTACCAGAATGTAGGGGTGTGGGGCAAATGCTGGTCATCATTGCATGTCACCACCTCCGGGGTATCAGCATGCAAAAAAATCACTGGCCCATGGCATGATGCCCCCGCCCTACCACTGTTCTAAACTGCCTTACATGTTCACTGAAGGGGGTCCTTCTCCCGTGGCCCAGACCATGGGGGGTAAGCTGGGGATAGCCTATAATTACCATTGGGGAGGGATGTTCAACTAATAGCCACACCATGTGGGGGTAAGCCTGGGCATGGAGGGGATGCAGACAGGGCACGGGCAGACCTACAAATGGAGGAATAAGGGGTCAGGCCCCCCTCAAAAAAAATTAAAAACAAATATTCATTCAACCCCTCCAGATTTACAGACCACAAATTGAAAGTCAAATTTAGAATAGTATTTTATTAATTTGCATTTGTATTGGTTACACTAAGGGCTGGATATTCAAACTGCGCCATTCAAAGGCGCAAGTCCTTGCGCTGCACAAAATAGATGTGCAGGGGTGTGTCCCGGAAGATATTCAAAGGAGTTGCGCTATTGAGCAACTCCTTTGAATATCACTCCCCAGCCACAGCCACTGTGCATGGCGCAGTGGAACTTGCGCAAGCGCAAGTTGACAGATTGGAGCAGTCAACTTGCGGTGGCGCCGTACCAATGCACCATCGCAAATCACGATATTCAAAGGTGACATGCAAATGGGGCTATAATACATGCAAGGTGCAGGGGCCATTTGCATGTCATTCATCTTCATTGCATTCCATTAGCATGTAGATGCGCCCGATCCCGAGGACTTGCACCTGGCCCCTGCCAGGCAGCAGCCATTAGGGACCGATGCTCCATGCAGCCTGATCGCGGGCATAGTGTCCCCCCCCACCAGCCCGATCGCAGGCATCAATGTGGCTCCTCCCCTTCATATTCCCTGGTGGTCCGGTGGACCGAAATGCCCGATCGCAGGTGGTATGTTTACAACCCCCCTTCCCGTTTATATACCCTGGTGGTCCAGTGGACCGAATTGCCCGATCGTGGGCAGTATCTTTAAAACACCCCCAAACATAGCCCTGGTGGCTATTGACCTCACCCTACCCACCCGAAGCCCCACCACCCCGCCCCGGCGGCGGCGGGCGGCAGCATCCACCTGCCTGCCGCCCGCCGCCTGCCCGACGACAACCCGATGGCTGCATGCCCATTGGTGCCAGAGCAAGAGCCAATGGGTGCAGCCCACACCATGTAACAGTCAGTTTGTGAATGAATCATTAAAGCGGACTGTCATGTGATGGGCTGCGCCCATTGGCTCGCCCTGCGCAATAGGCGTCTCTGCAGCTATCATCGACACAGAGGCTGACGGCAGGTCGGCACTCGCGGCCTGAGGGCGGGGTGGTGGGGAACCTAGGTGGGTGGGTGAGGTGAGCTCAACAACTCCTGAAACTATAAAGATACAACCCCAATCAGGCATTTGGGTCACAGACCCTCAAGCAGGGAGATGTTTAAACATACCACCATGATCGAACAATCATCACTGGACCTAAAATATGAATGGGAGGATCAAAGATACCACCGCGATCGGGCAGGTGGTCCACTGGACCACCAGGAATATGAACAGGAGGGGTTAAGGATACCTCCACAATGGGGCAGTTCGGTCCACTGGACCACCAGGGAATATGAACGGGAGGTGGGGTGCCACATTGATGCCCGCGATCGGGCTGGTGGGGGGGACACTATGCACGCGATTGGGCTGGGGGCACAGGGACTGGGTTGGGGGCCAGCCACAGGTGGCAGCTGCTGTGTGCGCCACTGCAATACAGCAGCTCACCTGTGGGTGACCCCTCACTAAGCCTTTTTTTGGCTCAATGTCCTGCAGGCACAGGTTGGGGTTGCGCCTGCACAACTCTGCACAGCCGGCTGAATGTCGGGCTGTGCAGTTTATGCATGGTTCCTCGCCGTCCAGTTGAGCATGCATTCATTTGCATTGTGCTGTTGCTCAGCATGTTTTCTGTGACGCAACTGCCTCCTGCTGAATATCACAGAATGGAGCAAGTTTGGACTTGTGCAGGCGCAACCCTATTGCGCATGGCACAACCCTTTTGAAAATCTGGCCCTAAGTGTCAATTAACTACACTAACATGTAACTACAGTGTAATTACCCTGTTGCATGTAATTAATTAGATTACATTGAAGCGGACAATTCATTCGTAACCATATTAAGTACTAAAACTTGTTAATAAAGTAATACGCACAACAGGTGTATGTCATGCTGGGATAACATCACGCCTGGCTGGTTGGGCATGAGGCCACAACTGAGTGCTTTCAACACCGGTAGCGACATTATCCCAGCATGACACACACCCTGGAGTGCATTATTCTTATTATACAATGGCTCATTTGTGAAAACAAAGATAAGAAAACATTTTTTTTTGTTTCCATTATTTATTCTTTTAACGGCTGCAGTGGGTGTAGCCCTGCAGATTTCTTTGAGTAAAGGATTTCCTGCATAATTACCTTCCAAACAACATGATAGAGTGTTAAAAATAGTGTCCTCCACTGAAGCTTCATTACTACGCTGCCTGTGTGTGTGGCAGTAGGAGAGCACTATTTTTCCTCTGGCTTGAGAAGTTAATTGAGCCCTCCCAAGTACTGCCCTTTTTTGCAAGTTGAAACCTCTTCCAAAGTGTTTTATGGGCCTTTTCTTTAAGTTTCAGTGCTTAAATTGAACTCTCCCCAGTACTGCCTTTTTTTGCAAGCTGAAATCTCCACCATAGTGTTTTATGGTGCTTTCCTCTGGCTTGAGAGAAGTAAGGAAAACTCCACCCAAAGTCTAAGTCTGGTGCAGCTTCGATTTCTTTGAATTTACTGAAAAAAACTATCCTGCGCATTCTGAGTCCCTCCATAGGAGACCTCAATAAAGTGACAAAATACTATGGATTGGATCGCATAAACACAAACAATCACAAAGCCTGCTTAACCAATGGATGACCATAGCAGCAAACTGATTAGATTTGTCTACAAACACTGTCTTCTATGCAAGACACAAGCAATTGAATCAACAGTCCAGAACATGTTGATCAAAATGGGGGGAGCAGGATTTTGGGCAAAGTGACACAGTTTATATACAGATTTCAGGCAGGAATAACTGCTGCTGAAAGTAAACTGATGTGTCCTTGCTATGCAGTGGGGGTGGGGGGTATAAAGTAGCATTGTTGAGGAGCAATCACAGATTTGTTTTATAAATAGCTGTGCTTCATTGTTTCAGACTAATTTATATAAACCATTCCAATTATGCATATATTATTTCATTCATGGTCTACTCGAACAAACTAGAAAGTGCTGTTCCATTTCTGCTACTTGGTAGTGGTGCAAAAACTGAAAGGGACTGAGAGATGGCAACAGGAGTGCAGACAAACCTACTTTAAATAGTGACATGCTTATACACACACACACACACACACACACACACACACACACCTGAATGGCAGCCCCCACAAGCCATAAATCAGCCAGGGAAACGTAGAAAAAATGCCTCACAGCCAGAACTGAAAAAAAAAACTGAAATGAAGTTACAACACAAAAAAAGTTAATAACGCATATCTTTTCCTGATTTTAACATGTAGTTTTCCTTTAATTGAACTATCCCCAGTACTGCCTTTTTTTTAGCAAACTGAAACCTCCTCTGTAGTGTTTTATGTGCCTTTTCTTTCTGTGTTAAGTTTCAGTGCTTAATTTACAACCATTTGCAAACTGAGAAACTTGTTTTGCTGGGGTCCCCTCCTCCACTTATCCAGAGGTGTCAATTCATTAGTTTGCTAACCATGTTGGTTGATCTTACTTGCTTTCCTCATAACAAGAATGTGAAACTAAGCTTGTGTTATTTTAAATAATTGATAAAGTGACATGTCCAGTTTGCATCTCTTGGGGATGAAGCTGTATCCCTTACCTCTACGGGGTAATTCATTGGCACCAGCTCTTAAGACCTCAGCTGTAAGATAAACCATGCATGTAAGCAAGGGTGTAGCCAGGAATTTTAAACTTTACTCAAGACGAGAGATGATGGAACTGTTGCCTATGGGGAAAGACTCAGGGAGTTAAATATGTACTCTCTCTAAAGGAAAGGAGGGAAAAGGGGAGGCATGATAGAAGCAATCAAATACCTCAAAGCTATCAATAATGTACAGGAAGGTTAAATTCTGCTGAGAAAGAGATGTTCAAGGACAAGGGGGCATGATATGTAGCTGGAAGGGGGAAGACTTAGAGGGGATACAAGGAAATACTTCTTTACAGATAGGGCAGTGGACATCTGGAACAGCCTGCCAGCAGAGGTAATGAATCCCAAAATGGTAACAGGTTTCAAACATGTATGGGATACACATACGGGGACCTCAGTAACAGGGCTGGTCTGTTGGGGGGGATTAATTCTGGAGATCAGTTATGGTCCATGGTGGCACAGAAGATAGGGACCTTAAGGCAGACTTGGTGGGCCAGGAGGTCCTTTTCTGCCAACAGATTCTATATTTCTATTTTAGTAAACAGCTGGTACATGAGCATTATGCATTCATTTTGACATCAATTTTAAGATGTTAAATATAAAGCCTATTGTACCAGTAACACAATGCCATAAACAAGTGCTGCTCATTGGCAGATTATAAATGGCAACATATTATCATTTGTAATAGTTTACATTAAAAGGGATCAAGCACTATAACAAAAATGATGACAAGCAAGGTGGCTAAATGAGGATGTAAAGAAAGTGACTCAACAGCAACAATAACAACAAACAAAGCTAAACCTGCAATAAGATATCTGGAAAACAAAAGCCATGACATAACCACATGGTCAGAATATTAAACCTTTTAAAAGAAAGATAAATGCAATAAGTAACCATTTAAAAAGAAAATGGAACTCAAATGCAACAGATGCAGACAAAGGCAACACCAAGCAATTGTGCAGTTATGGCAATTGCCTAAACAAGAAAAAAATACAAGTATTACTAATACTAATGGGGAAACAGTAAAACAAATCCAATGGAGATAGCAAAGCAATGTAGTGAATATTTGTGTTCCTTATTCAAACCCAATCACAACGTAGTCCCCTGCCCCTGTACATTACCAGGAATGCCAACAGAATTAATATAGATACTGACAACATACTACAAAAAATTCAGAATAAGAAAATCAGAATGCAAAGTTTCCACTAAAACACTAAAATTAAATATTGGTATAATCCATAACCAGGCACCCCCTCAAAATACATATATTTTTTAAATTAATAAATTCAGATTCTGGGTAAAATTCTAGAATCACTACTTAAATATTTAAGTTAGCTACATGCCTAACAGTGATTTGAGTACAGAGAGCAACAGTGATTCACAAAGGAAGAATCATGTACCCTAAATGTAATCTGTCGCTATAAAAATGTGATCCAATTCTTGGACAACAATACCTCATGGACATAATTTCTGTTATAGCTTTGCAAAACATACTATCCAGTAAGGCAATGTCCCTCTTTAAGTAGGGATGCCAAAATTGCATGCAGTATTCAAGGTGTGGTCTAACCAGGCAATTGTAGGGTGGATGGAGCACCTCTTGACTTCTTGAGGTTATCCCCCTGGCTAGACACCCCAGCATTTTATTTGCTTGGGCCACAGCCCTTCCACACTGCTCTAAGGTATTCATTTTGGCATTCACCCACACCCTGGGGTCATTCACCCCTAGAAACCTGCAGTGCCTCCCCCCTCCCAAGGTGTATACATGAGCCAGGTTTTTGGCCTCCAGGTGCAGAACCCTGCATTACAGTTTAGCTTCCAGGCTCATGACCATCTCTCCAGAGTCTTCAGGACCTCCTGGAGAGCTGGCTTTTACTCTTCCCCATTCACCACCACCCACAGCTTCAAATCATCTTCAAAGAGGCTCATCCTGCTCCTGTTACCACTTCTGATGTCTGAGATATAGGTGTTAAACAGGAGTGGGCCCAGTATCAACCCCTGTAGAATCTCACTAATGACTCTACTGGAGAATGAGACCTCCCCCCTACCCTCACCCTCTGTACCCACCCCAGTAACCAGTTTCTTGTACAATTCATCTGCCCCCCACCCCCATATCCTCCAGCTTCCCCAGCAGCCTGGGATGTGGCATTGAGTCAAAGGCCCTGCTGAAGTCCAGAAAGAGGACATCCACTGGCCTGCCCTGATCCAGTGCACTCATCACCCCTTCATAGAACTCCACCAGGTTGGTCTGACTTGCTCTGCCCTTAACAGAGCCATGCTGGTGATTGTCTAGGTGACCACATGCCTTCAGAACCCCCTCCAACCTCTCCTTCAAGATGATATCCACCATTTTTCCCACTACTGATGTCAGGCTAACCAGCCTATAGTTACCTGGCTCCTCTTGTGAGCCACCCTTGTGTATAGGCATGATATGGGCCATCCTCCAGTCATGAGGCACCCACCCCGACTGCAGGGAAGAGTTAAAAATGTCTGCCAGGGGTGCAGTCTGGGTATCAGCCAGCTCCTTAAGCACCCAGAGATGGATCCCTTCTAGGCCCAGTGCTTTATCTCCTCTTAGGGCCTTGAGGGATTCTCACACTGTCCCACTGGGGATTTCAACATCCATTTCCCTCACTTCATCTGCCGGTCCCCCTTCCCTGTCCCCTAGCCATGCTGCTCCCCCTCCTCCTTGGTACAGACCGAGGCAAAATAGTCATTTAGTACCTCTGCCTTCTCCCCCGCTCCTCCATCCACTCACCATCATCAGCCCATTAATCTGCCCCTTCCCTTTTCTTCTTTCCCTGATATACCTGAAGAACCCTTCTTCATCCAATCCCCAGTGCCAATCTCGGCTCCGGCCCTGCCTTGGCCAACCTTACCACCCTGGTGACCCTCCAGGCTACCTTATCATACTCCCCTTTGGATATAGTCCCCCAAGAATGGCTGTATTGGCTATAAGCAGCATTTTTCCCTCACCACATCCTGGACCTCCCTTGTCCACCAGATTGGCCTCTTAGCTTTTCCCTACTTTCATCTCTCCCTCGTGCAGGCCTTGGTAACCTCTGCCACCTGCCACAGTACCACATTTGGCAGTCATTGGAAAATGTCTTTCCTAGCTATTCATACCTGTATTATAAACAGTATAACCCAAACCAGCCAAACCATATGACAATTCATCACTATAATTCTTCTGTATTATGCAAACTGTGATAATTAACAGTTGTAGAGTAAGTTAGTGCATCTGGACTTATTTGCTGCATGTACATTTCAGTCACTAAGGGGACCTGACCATGTCCACCCTTCCTCAAGCCAAGCTAGCTACAGAATGTCTAGCACTAACATTGATGGGAAGATTATGCCATTAGCAATAATTTCTTTCAAAATTTAAGGTTGATATTAGCTGGTATTAACAATAAAACCTAAAGAAATCAACAGCTTCTATGTTAGTAAACAACTGGTGTATGAGCATTATACATTCATGTTGACATTAATTTTAAGATGTTAAATATAAAGCATATGGTACCAGTAACACAATGCCATAAACAAGTAATGCTCATATATTCAAAATCCATGGAATCAACCTATTGTCAATTTAAATCTAAAATATTTATCTCTATAGCAGTCAGGACCATAAAAAAAGAGGAACAAAGAAACACAGAAAAAAAGTGTGCATAAAATAAGCCAAAGCAGTGTGTGTGTGTGTGTGTAATATGCATAAAGCAAGTGAGCAGAACTGAAATGCACTTTCTTTATACTTATGAAAGGATGAAGGGCTCAAGTAAAATATAGGTCCAAAATATAGAAAATGGTTGAAAAGGACTAAAAGGAACAGAAAGGGTCCTAGATGCAGTAGGAAAGAACAAAACAACCAAAAAATCAAAGAAACAGATTGGCATACAATTTAAAACAACTAAACAGTGAATAGTATTTGGCAAATTATAAAGGGCAACATATTATAATTTACAATAGTTTACATTAAAAGGATCAAAGAATATAACAAATGACAAGCAATATGGCTAAATGAGGATGTGAAGAAAGTTAACAACAAAGCTAAACATGCAATGAAATATCTGAAAACAAAAGCCATGGCATAACCACGTTGTCAGAATACTAAACATTTTAAAAGAAACATAAACCCAAAAGTAACCATTTCAAAAAGAAAATGGAACTCAAGTGCAACAGATGTAGACAAAAGCAATAGCAAGCAATTGTGTAGTTACATCAGTAGCCTAAACAAAAAAAAGTAATATTAATATTAAAGGGGGAAACAGTAAAACTCCAGTGGAGATAGCAAAGCAATGTAATGTAATGAATATTGGTGTCCTTTATTCAAACCCAATCACAACTCAGTCCCATGTCCCTGTACATTACCAGGAATGGCAACAGATTTAATATAAATACAGACAACTTACTACAAAAAATTAAAAATATGAAAATCAGAATGCAATGTTTCCACTAAAATGCTGAAATTAAATATTGGGTTAATCCATAACCAGGCACCCCCTCAAAATATATATTTTTTAATTAATATACAGGTTCCAGGTAAAATTCTAGAATCACTACTCAGTGATTTAAATTAGACACATGTCTAACAGTTATTTCAGTACAGAGAGCAGCATTGATTCACAAAGTGAGAATTATGCACCCTAAATGTAATCTGTCTATATGAAAACGTGATCCAATTCTTGGATAACAATATCTGATAGACATAATTTCTGTTATACCTTTGCAAATCTGCCACTGTACCACATTTTGCAGTCATTGGAAAAAAAATGTCTTCCCTAGCTATTCAGCCCTGCATTATAAACAGTAGAATTCAAACCAGCCAAACCATATGAAGATTCATCACTGTAAGCCTTGTGTATTATGCAGACTGTGATAATTAACAGTTGTAGGTAAGTTAGTGCATCTGGACTTATTTGCTGCATAAGCATCTCAATTGCTATGGGGTCCTGACCATGTTCACCCTTCCTCAAGCCCAGCTAGTGACAACATGTCTAGCACTAACACCAATAGGGTGATTATGCCATTAGCAAGCATCTCATTGAATATTTTAAAGTTGATATTACCTGGTATTAACAACAAAGCCTGAAGAAATCATGCATAGGGCTCCTGGAGGAGTTCACATAAACACAAACAATCACAAAGCCCACTTAGCCAATGGATGACCACAGCTGCGAAATGATTAGATTTGTCTACAAGCACTGTCTTCTGTGCAAAGCACAAGCAATTGAATCAAAAGTCCATAACATGTTGATCAAAATGGGGAGTAGGATTTTAGGCAAAGTGACACAGTTTATATACACAATTCAGGCAGCAATAACTGCTGCTGAGATGAACTGATGTGTCCCTTCCTATGCAATGTGGGGGGGGGGAGTGTAAAGTAGCACTGTTGAGGAGCAATCACAGATTTTTTTTATAAATAGCTGCACTCCATGAAGTTTCCAGACTACTTTATATAAACCATTCCAATTGTGCATATATTATTTAATTCATGGTCTACTCTAACAAACTGTAAAGTGCTGCTCCATTTCTGCTACTTGGTAGTAGTGCAAAAACTGAAAGGGACTGAGAGATAGCAACAGGCGTGCAGACAAAACTACTTTAAATAGTGACATGCTTAAATGCACGCACACACACATGCACCAGAACGCAGCTGGATAAAGTACCAATATTCAGGAAACTTACTGATTACACTTACTCTAAGACTAGCGGTGTGACTCCTCTGGCTGCTGTTCTCTATACTGTGGCTAATTTGAAACAAAAAGACCATGTAACAAGACACTGGCCCCCAGCAGGGGCTATAAAACATTAGAGCAAAGGGCACGCTGGGAATACAGTCTGGGACACGATGCATTAAAAGAAAATAGCAGCCTCCATGGGCTAAGAAACAGCCAGGGAAAGTTAGAAAAAACTCCTGTCATAGCCAGAACTGGAAAAAGGAAAAAATACTGAAATTAAGTTGGAATACAGAAAAAGTTAATACACATCTTTTCCTGATTTTAATATGTAGTTTTCCTTTAATTGAGCTATCCCCAGTACTGCCTTTTTTTTTTGCAAGCTGAAACCTCCTCTACAGTGTTTTATGGGCCTTTTCTTTCTGTGTTAAGTTTCAGTGCTTAATTTACAACCATTTGAAAACTGAGAAACTTGTTTTGCTGGTATCCCTTCCCCACTCTTCCAGAGGTGTCAGTTCATTAGTTTGCTAACCATGCTGGTTGATCTTACTTGCTTCCCTCATAGTAAGAATGTAAAACTAAACTTGTGTTATTTTAAATTATTTATAAAGTGACATGTCCAGTTTGCATCTCTTGGGGATGAAGCTGTATCCCTTTACCTGTATGGAGTAATTCACTTGGCACCAGCTCAAGACCTCAGCTGTAGGATACATCATGCATGTAAACAGGGGTGTAGCCAGGAATTTTAAACTTGTACTCAAGATGAGAGATGATGGCACTGTTGAATATGAGGAAAGATTCAGGAGTTAAACATGTACTCGCTAGAAAAAAGGAGGGAAAGTGGAGACATGATAGAAGTAAATACCTCAAAGTCATCAGTAAGGTACACTAGGGTTCAATTCTGCTGAGAAAGAGATGGTCAAGGGCAAGGGGGCATGATATGTAGATAGAAGGGGGAAGACTTAGAGGGGATGTCAGGAAGTTCTTCTTTATAGATAAGGCAGTGGAAACCTGGAACCTCCTGCCAGCAGAAGTAATGGGTACCAAAAATAACCAGTTTCAAACATGCCTGGGATACACATAAGGGGACCTTGGCAACAGGGCCGGTGAACGGGGGTTAAGGCTGGAGATTGGTTATGGTCCATGGTGGCACAGTAGGTAGGGACCTTAAAGCAGACTTGGTGGGCCAGGAGGTCCTTTTCTGCCAACAGATTCTATGTTTCTATGTTAGTAACCCTAATAACAGTACTCTCTTGGATATCATTTTAGTTAACAAAACCCATTTATTCTCCCATGCTGGCATCTTTTTCTCTGATATTAGCGACCATTGCTTCATCGCGTGTGTAAGATCCACTCTTAAATCCACAATTGCACCAAAATTCTACTTTAAAAGGTGCATACGCAACTTTGATCTCCATGGGTATATATCAGACCTAAGAGACTCCATGCGATGGCAGGACTTTAATCTAGGTAAGTCCCTGACTACGGCTTATGATATTTTCTCAGAAATTGTGCTAGGGGCTCCCAACAAGTATGCTCCCATAGTAAAAGTTTGTGCCAGAAACAAATCCTGTCGGTGGTTTACAGAAGACCTGAAAGATGCTTTGCGGAGTAGGGATGTACTCTGGAGAACTGCTAGGAAAACTAATTTAATAAATGACTGAAATTCTTTCCAGAGGGTGAGTAACCTCAGCACCAAAATGGTAAGAGAAGCCAAAGCTAATTTCTACCGCTGTCGGCTGAAGAGCTCCTCAAGAAATACCTCCAAATTCTGGAGGACTATCAAAGACATTGAAGGTCACACCACTGTAAATTCCCTACCTACTAAATTATTGATCGACAATACTGTCATCTCCGACAGACGGTCTATCCTTGATGCTCTCAATAATCATTTTGCCACTGCAGGGCTAGTCTTTGACTCCTCTTCTGTGAATATCCTCTGCCAACAATTTAGATTGGATACACAAGAAAAACCCATATTCAGTCCATCCTTCTCTCTGCAGCCTACTTCCCTGAAAGAAGTCGAAGATCTTCTCCTTCAGCTGGACACTAGGAAAAGTGCTGGGGCCGACCTCATTGACCCGTACTTCTTAAAGGTCAGCTACCGTGTCCTCGTAGTCCCAATTACTCATCTCTTCAACTTATCATTATCCCAGGGTGACCTACCGCCCATCTGGAAAAAATGCACTTGTGGTCCCTTTGTTTAAGTCAGGAGATCCTAGTGACCTCAATAACTACAGGCCAATCTCCCTACTTCCAGTCCTGTCAAAGATGCTGGAGAAAATAGTGAACTCCCAGCTTCAGAAGTACCTGGAATCAGAAAAATTGCTCAACCAGTTACAATCCAGTTTTAGAGCACAGCACAGTACAATCTCTGCTCTAGCCAAGGTGACAAATGACTGGCAGCTTGAATTAGACAAAAAAAAAAACAACCTGTCTGCACAGTTTTCTTGGACCTAAGCAAGGCGTTCGATACCGTTGATCACAGACTGCTTCTGTTGTCCCTTCGAAACATTGGTTTGGATTACCTATCCCTTAAATCATTCTCCAACTACCTCTCAGGATGACTTCAAGAAGTAAAGGCAGAAGGGGAAGTTTCTTCACCAAAACCCCTACTGAGGGGTGTACCACAAGGTTCCATTCTTGGTCCCTTGCTCTTCACCATTTATATTAACAACGTAGATTCCCCTATCAAAGAAGTACAAATACACATATTTGTGGATGATACGGTACTATATTCTAGTAGCCCCACACCTGAAGTGGCCTGTAAAGCCCTTCAAAATGAATTTAATCTGCTGCAACATCAGCTTATAAAACAGAAACTGCTCTTAAATGCAAAAAAACAAAGCAATGTTCCTCTCACCCCTTCAAAATGCAATAAATCCTGCAATTGCTGGGACACTCCCGCAGATCACTACCATTCTATGTGAGCGATTGGACTACGTACCAAAGTTCAAGTACCTGGGGGTCTGGTTAGACCATAGACTTACTTTCATGGATCACTTAGTTTTTTTGCTAGTTCTTCTTAGACAAAGACTTGGTCTGTTCTTTAGGATTAATAATCTCCTCACAAGAGACGCTAAACTGAAACTGGTTCAAACTACCTTTCTTTCCCTATTGGATTACGCAGACTTCCTATATTGTCATGGACCTGCAGGTACCCTAGCCAAACTCTATACGCTTTATCACAGAGCCATAAGATTTATCACGGGTCTTCCATACTCAACCCACCACTGTGCATTGTACACAGCAGTGGGATGGTCATCCTTTACTTACAGATGGCAAAAAAATGCTGTGGTTTGGACATACAAAGCTATCTCAAATTAACTACCCCAGTATATCTCTGTTTACCTTAGTGCACTCTGGGGAAGTATGCCCTGAGAAGCACCTCATATATCTACCTTTATGTTTACAAAGCAAAATCTTGCATTGGCAGAGCAGTCATTCACTTTGTGCTCCCTCAACTGTGGAACAACCTGCGAAAAACTTTGAAATTAACTCACCTCATCAGCCTAACAGCTTTTAAATCTCTATACCTTCATCATAATAAGGAGTCCTGTGCCTGTCTACCCTAAATAGTGACTCCTATAAGTCCAAGCACACTCTAATTACTACTTTTAAAAGACTGATCACATCTATAATCGATTCTTCCCTCTCCCCTTTTTCTACCCCCATATCTGTCCCTTCCTCATTCCTTTGACCCTGGTTCCAGCTTTAAATTCTCTATACTGTATCACTATGTATCTTTTTATATTAGGTTTTATTTCTGTTCGGTGCACCTGATATGTATATTTCTTTACTTTTATGAAAAATTGTGTCCTACCCAAAACTAGCTGTATCTTCTGTTCCAAGCATATACTACTGTCAATGCTACCTGCTGATACTTTGTATATACTGTATTATTGTATCTCACTTTATTTGTATTATTACTATTTCCTTGTGTGTTGCATCCCATGTATATTGTCCCTTGTTCCTTGTTAACAAACCCGGGTCCACCTCAAAAATGAGCTTGCTCAATGGTGATCACCTGGTTAAGTAAAGACACTGATTGAGTAAATAGCTGGTACATACTAACATACTAAAATGCCAGCAGAAATAGGCCTAACGGTCTTTCATGTCTGCTCATTTGGTCAGCCCCCACCCTGGGACCTGACCTTGCTGCCCCCCTCTCCCTCTCCCTCTCTGGCTTCTCTCTTCCCAGTCCTGGATATTCTCACTACACTGGATTTTGCTTCCAGAACCCTTCCCCTGTATCTATCCCACCCCCTCTTGAACCCCTCCACCATCTCT
This sequence comes from Neoceratodus forsteri, assembly GCA_016271365.2. Lineage (NCBI taxonomy): Eukaryota > Metazoa > Chordata > Ceratodontiformes > Ceratodontidae > Neoceratodus > Neoceratodus forsteri. Next base: position 536,455,569 of record CM028137.1, on the reverse strand, counting down.
GCCTCCACCAGCCCTCTGGGCAGCACATTCCATGGCTCCTCCACCCTCACAGCGAAGTAGCACCTCCTCCTCTCTCTCCCCTGAATCCCCCCTCCAGCTTCCACCCATGCCCTCTAGTTGCCCCCCTCCTTCATTCAGAGCACCCTGACTGCTCCTTCCCTATTTACCCCCTTCATGTACCTGAAGATCTCTATCATGTACCCCTGGTCACTTCTCTCTCCCAATGTGTACATATTTAGCTTTTTGAGCCTCTCCCCATAGGTCCTGTACCCCAAGCCCCAAATCATTTTGGTTGCCCTCCTCTGGACCCTCTCCAGGAGTTCATGAGACTCATGAGCATTGTACATTAATGTTGACATCGATTTTCAGAGGTTAAATTAAAGCATATATCACCAGTAACACAATACTATAAACAAGTACTGCTCAAATAAAAATCCAGGGAATCGACCTATCATCAATTTAAATCAAAAATATGCATCACTATAGCAGTCAGGACCATAAAGAAAGAGAGGGAAAAAAGAAACACAGAAGAAAAAGTGTGCAAACAATAAGCCAAAGCAAAAGAGGGGGGAGTATAGTATGTATAAAGCAAGTGAGCAGCATTGAAATGCATTTTCGTTCTACTTGAGAAAGGATGAAAGCTCAAGTAAAGTATAGGTCCTAAATATAGAAATCAGTTGAAAAGCATACAAGGGAAGGGAAAGGGTCATAGATGCAGTAGTAAAGAACAAAACAACAAAAAAGTCAAAAACCAACATATTTAAAACAACAAAACAGTAAATGATATTTGGCAGTTTATAAAAAGCAACACATTATCATTTGCAATAGTTTACATTAAAAGGATCAAGGAATATAACAACAAATGATAACAAGCAAGATGGCTAAATGAGGATGTGAATAAAGTTATTCAATGACAACATCAAAAAAAAAGCTAAACATGCAAAAAATCTGAAAACAAAAGCCATGACATAACCACATGGTCAGAATATTAAACATTTTAAAAGAAACATAAATGCAAAAACAACCATTTCAAAAAGAAAACAGAATTCAAATGCAGCACATACAGACAAAAGCAACAGCAAACAATTGTACAATTACATCAATACTCTAAACTAAAATATATATATATATATATATATAAAATATTAAAGGGGAAACAATAAAAAAAATTCTCCAGTGGAGACAGCAAAGCAATGTAATGAATATTTGTGTTCTTTATTCAGACTCAGTCACAACTCTGTCTCCTGCCCCTGTACATTACCAGGAATGCCAACAGAATTAATATAAATACAGACAACATACTACAAAATATTCAGAATAAGAAAATCAGAAGGCAATGTTGCCCAGATAAAGAAAATGGGTTCAACTCTTGTTATTTCTGGGACTGTGTTTCAAGTTAAAGTGGACTAAAAAGAAACTGCTGAGTAAGTCAGTTAATGAGTGTTGAAATATGTATGGTAAATAACACTCAATGATCTGTGCAATAAATTAGCTCTATTAGGCATATGCAGAAAATGAAAGCAGGTGTAAGGTTCTTTAATTTATTTATTTATTTATTTTTAGAACTGTATTTATCTCTTGCTTCCTGAACTCATTCAGGAGTGGTCGCATGTTGTCCACCTTGATCCCACCTGCCTGAAGCTCCCTCTCGCTCCTCCATGACTGGTCTCTCTATCCTCTCCCTATGGCCACCTAGCCCCCCCCCGCTCTGAGTCCCCCAAGGTGGGACCACCAAATTATACCTCCTGGCGCTCTATCTAGAATCCAGGCAGGTGCCCTAGGACAGAGGAGAGCAGAAGAAGTGAGAGGAGGAGTCAGACATTGAGCATGGTAGGCTAGCACCCCTGGACCCTCCATCACCTATCGGGAGGCAGAGGTTTTTTTTTTTTCTGGTAGTGGTTACATCCTCAATCCCCCACCCTCCAAGAGCTCAGACGTGCAATGGCATCAGCTTGCCTGCCTCAGCTCTCATCATGCTGTATTGCCCCCTAGCGTGCGTAGTACCTTCTGTCTCCACCGTGGGCCACTGCAGTGCTGGGCAAGCCTGAATCCCACCCCAGAGAGAGGAGATCTGTCCTCTGGATGCTCAATCCTACTGACCCCCAATGGCCCAGGCTCATTCCCAAACCCGGGTCGCTGGCGTGGCGCGAGGTGTGGCATCCAGCGCCTCAACATTCAGGGCCATTGACTCTTTATTTTTTGAGTGTACAGAGACTTGGTTTTCCACTTTGGTGTGGAAATAACTTTTTTGAATGTGTTTTTCCCTGCTACATTCACCTTCTCCCAACAGCTTCTTATATAGGAGTTCTGAGCAATATCCAGTTCAAAATAAAGATAAATGCAATTCATGTTTATGTTTAAGCCCATGAAACACCCTTATCAAGTTAATGCATTTGCAGCCCTAGTGGCTCTGCCAGAATTTGTTTGTATGCAGCTTATTTGGAGTAGAAAAAAGTTCATAATGTCCATTCTGTCTACAAGATGGTGCTGTCGTAACAACAAACTGTTGGTAACTGGCTGGTGTCTCCCTTCAGCACCGACCCCCCGCTCCACATATGTGTAGCTTCCTTTTTGTGTTTCATTCCTGTTTTGAAATACTTTAAGTAAAGTTTTGTTTCTGCTGTTGTTGTTTTTTACAGTAATATTTGCAGCCAGGATTGGCAGTGGCAGTTACGGCTAGAACCAGGAGAGGTGTCATGGTAACATTATGTGCCTTGCGCAAAGTCTTCTCCCCTTGCAGAGGTGTTTTTTTTTTTAAATGCAAGAAAAAAACATTTTAGATATGAATCCTCCCACAGCTGCACAAAGCATCATGGTCAGTATTTGTTTTTTACATGAAGATGCTTACTGTGGCAGTGGAGGAAGGCGGGGAAGCTAATCGGTAAGTGGCTCGTCCTTTGGTCTAATTGAAATGAAGACACGATGTTCATCACCATTAATAGCAGTTCAGAGACCGCCTTTATAAAATAGTTATGTTTCATGTCTTTTTTGCAGGTTGTTTCAAATTTGAACATCTTTTCATAGTGCCGGTTTACAGTAAGTGAAGAGATGTGCACCCTGCTTTTAAAAAAACACACTAATCACCATTTCGGTGACATGGGCAGCCCTGAAGAAGACTGCAGTACTGGTTTCATTTAATGTAAAAAGTCAAGTGAAGATTTTAAACTTTGAGTATGTGAAAGATGAGGTTATTCTGGTTTTGTTCTGTGGGGAATGTGACTGGGAATTGCTAAGCTAGAAAAGCATGTCAGGAGCACAGGGGCTGCCAGTTGTGCATACAAGTTGAGGTGAAGTGATTTTTTTTTGCATGTTATTAGGTCATGTATTGCTGGTACAAGATCAGTGATGTGACACTTAAATAATATCATGGGTCCATCCCTAGACTGATCAATCAGAGCCCAGCATTCTTTCTTGCCTTTGTATAATACAGGATCACTATAATTGCTGGTATGAAGCATGATTTGTGGGAAGTTGTCTCTTGATGTCATCATCACTCAGGGACCATATTGAGTTTACTTGGACCTTATGTTCTCCCAACAATGCTTTATAGTGAAACCCTAAGGTATTCTTTCCTCATATGATTGGCATGGTCTACTATTGTAACTGCACTGGAATTCTCTGCTGTTTTCACTGCATGCCAGTGGGCATTACATTTTTATCAACTAGGTATTAGTTCCAGGTCCACTAAGTATTTAGTGCCCATTTGAGTGAGTGGAGCCCCGATATTCACTGACTTACTATACTGTGGAACAGCTTCTTGCTGTGAGACAGCACGTTTGGCAGGAGAGGCATGCTACTTTTTTAAAATGCACATATCCTAGAAGATATTGGAAAGGCAGCAGGATTGGAGACTAAGACTCGGGGAGTTGTTGCGCAACATTAAACAGGAAACCAGGAGGGAGAGTAGCTTTGCCATCTGACATTGTCTAAACAGACTACAGGGGTAATTTGTAACTTTGCTCCAAAACACATCCTGGAACACTGAGAGTGCAAGGCTCCAGGTATTTTTAACATACATTTTATCTGGTTTTTGGGACTAGCCCGAGTTTGAATCTGTTAGCTTTTGAGTCTTGTGGCCTGGGCTTGGTTCCAGGTCCACTGAGTATTTACTGCCCATTTGAGTGAGCGGAGCAAGCTTGGTTGAATGAGCGCATGTATGCAGTGCACAAAGACAAGTGCAGAGACATGCATGTTTGACGCATGTCTTCGTGGCCAAGGGGAATGAGGGCAGTTCTATCTATATATATATATATATATATAGATATAGATACAGATAGATATAGATATAGATATAGATATAGATATAGATATATATATATATATATATATATATATATATCTATACTATATATCTCTATCTCTCGAGAGATATAGATAGAGAGAGAGAGAGAGAGATAGAGAGAGATAGAGAGAGAGAGAGAGAGAGAGATAGATATCTATATCTTACTAAGGATAGTAAGTAGACAAACTTTACTTTACTAGTACTTACATTTACTGGGTGTCTTGACATAATGGAGCCATATTACACATCGGAGGACTTTCTAGCAATATTGATGAATAACACAATAAAGAAATGTAACAGCTGCTTGGTGTATGCAACCAACATCACAGACATACAGTGACATTTTTATAGGTCAACAATGTATAGATTTAGGAAATCTGATGCAAGAAATTAGCAAAATGAAGGAGCAAGTAAAGGCTAACCATAATTAGCCAATAAATAGTGTGCCAAAGGACAAAAGGAAGAAGGAAGGAAATGATGGAATGGATGTAAATGGTGACCTGGGAAGAACATTTTATTCGCTTACAAATTCAATGTCTGAAGATGAGGAATGGCCATTGATGGGTAGAATGCCAAGAAAAAATGGACACTGGGCAATGGCTTATTCTGAAATACCATTGTCTAATAGATATGCCCACTTGCAGGAACATATTGAGGAACCACCTAGGAAGGTATTAGTAATAGGAGACTCAACATTAAGAAGAGCAGATAGCATAATTTGTGGAAATGATTACGTTAATAGGGAAGTTAATTGCCTACCAGGAGCTATAGCTGCCAATGTTGAAAGAATCTTACCTAAGGTTATTGAAAGTCAGGCTAACACCCAGAAAGTGGTGGTACATGTGGGTGTGAATAACATAGGTAGAGATCATGAAAAAGATATAGTAAATTAAATCATGATTTTAGCTGAGGTAATTAGGAACCATGGACAGTTTCCAGTTATCTCTAGGATTTTACTCATTATAAAATGCCACTGGGAGAGGAGTAATACCATTTGAAGGGTAAATATGAGTTAAAAATAAATGCAACAAGAATAACATTCCTTTTATAGACACGAGAGATACTTTCTCAAATTGTAAAGATGTATACCCGATCAATGGGTTATACTTAAGTAACAAAGAAACTAAAATCCTGGCGAACATGATTAATAGTACCCTAGGTGCCCTAAGTTTAAACTAACTAGGAGGGGGTGGGGGGTTACCAGACATCAGGATTAATCAATCTAAAGACAACCAAAACAGAAGGATTAATATGACTATCCTCATAATATAAATTGCTACTTAGCCAATGCTAGAAGTCTAGAAAATAAGATTGAAGAACTAAGGGCTATTATACATTCAGGTTCTAAAAAAACTGACCTGACCTTTATCACTGAAACATGGTGGAATGTGGATGACATCTGGGGAAGCGAGATTAATGACTACCAACTTTACCCTATGGATAGAATAAATAGGAAAGGGGAGTGTAGCTACCTATATAGCTATTACAATTAAATTATCTAACATAATTAATAAAATAAAGGCAGTAGACTATCACTGAGACTTTATGGTTGAAAGTAGATACTGTCATTGAGGTATCATCATTGGTCTATGTTACTGCCTGCCTAATGCAGGCCCAGAAATAACAGAACAGATTCAGAGAGAACTAAAAATAGCCTGCAAATATGGTCAAGTAATATTTTTGGGTGACCTTAACTATGTTGATATTGACTGGGATGTTAACAAGGTTCAAAGTCATGCTAGGAGTAACTTTCTCTCATTAATACAGGAGCTAGGACGCTGGCAAGAAGTGAAGCAGCCTACTTGAAATAAAAACATATTAGACATCATACTAACACTATTGAGAGCCAAAGATGTGAGATAAATGAACCACTCAGCAATAGTGATCATAGTAGCATTCAATTTAGTTTCACAGGGGGGTATTCTGTTACCTGAGGCTGCAGAACAATCTATAATTTCAGAGGGGCTAATAAGAAAATTATACAGAAGGAATTTGCTGCTATTCTGTGGGAGATACAAATAACAGATAAAGCAACTATAGAAATGTGGGAGTTAATAAAAAGTGAAATATTTAACTTGTGCAACAAACACTTGACAAAAATAAATATCATATTAAGGGAGTGAAACCAAGATGGCTAACTAATAGAATCAGAATGCTTCTGAAGAAAAAGAGAAGGTGTACAATGCATATATACATTGTAACTCTGAGGTAAATTGGGCGACATTTAAATCATGTCAAAAAAAACTGTAAATGGGAGATCAGGAGAAGCAAGGCCAGACGGGAACATAAACTAGCATGTAATGCAAAGAAAGATAACGTTAAGCAACTTTATAGTTATGTCAGCTCATTACATGGGAACAATGCGGGCATTCCATCTACACTACATAATAAACGAATAGAGGTGCCAACAGATATCGTAGAAATATTCAACACATATTTTGGTTCAGTCTTTACTGCTGCTACAGAGCAAAGGAGGGAAATTCCTATGGGAAATCCTTTTGCAGACAGAGATTACCCCAAGTCTAATTATAGATAAGATCAAAGATTTAAAAAATACATCTGCTGGACCTAATAATATCTCGGCCACACTACTTGAACTATTGTCTCCTAGCATTGCAACACCTTTAGTCATGTTGTGTAACAAATCTTTACTGGAGCAAGCAATTACACTCTGATTGGCTAATGGCCACAGTGATACCTATTCACAAAAAGGGCTCCAGAACTGATCATACAAATTACAGACCGATTAGCTTAAACTCTGTAATTGGTAAAGTACTGGAATCAATCATGAATGATAAGCTGTACAAGGACATTAGTGACAGAGGCCTAATAGATTTGACACAATATGGCTTTAGGCCAGGAAGATCCTGTGTTACTAACCAATTATGTTGTGTGTTTTTTTTTTTTTTTGGGGTGGGGTTTGCATCTTCCTGGCTGGACTCTCCTTTTGGCACACCTATGTTCCTTGCTTGCCACCCTGCCCTGACACAGCCATCACTGCCCCACATTGCAGCCTGGTGGGTAACCCATTGTAACCCTTTGCCAGATGGGTCCCCCTCCTCCGAGGGGGAAGGCACTGGTGGGGAATGCCAGCACACTCCTATTTGCCCAGGTGTGGCTAGGGTGGTCATTAGGCTGCCCAGGGTCTCGTGGCAGTGGGAGCTTGAGGCTGTCATCCGGTTGACCATGGATCACAATTTCCGTTTTTCTCCCCGGGGCGTGGTGTGCCACCAATGTCAGGCATTCGCCGATGTTCATCATGCCCCCTTCTCAGCATGACCCAATGTAATGCTGTACCCCTAGCCTCCACCAGGAGTCAGCAAGCGCTGGGTCTGCCCCTCCCCCCAAGAGAAGAGCAATCATTGGACACTCAAGCCCTCTCTCCCAGGCTGGACCTCCAATATCCCAGGTCCATTCCCAAACCCGGGTCACTGGCAACACAAGTGGAAATCCAGCTGCTGTGCCAATGGGCTGGCCAGTTATGTTTTTATGAGAATATCTCATATGCCTTGGACCAAGGACATCCTGATGTTTGTATCTTTCTAGATCTGTCCAAGGCTTTTGATAAAGTTCCTCATAAAGAGATTATTAGAACTTTAATAGACTTGAAAGTTGATTTTAGGATAGAAGGGTGGATCCAAATTGGCTAAAGGGTAGAACATGGCAGCTCAGTATAAATGGTTATTGTTACACTACTGTCCAGGTGACAAGTGGTGTGCCACAGGGGGTCCATATTGGGTCCACTTTTATTTCAGCTATTTATAACAAAATTAGGACACAGCAGCAGGGTTTGGATCAGCAAGTATGCTGATGATACAAAACTAGCATGTGTTGTCACTACAGTTTCTGATCAATTGAAACTTCAAGTTGCTCTGGATAAAATGGTATATTGGGTTGAGACATCAGGTATGTCGTTCAATCAAGACAAATGTAGTGTAATGCATATGGGTAAACATAACACCAAAGCAATCTACTATATGAATAGCAATCCCCTAAAAAAGGTTGCAGAAGAGAAGGATTTAGGAATGATTATCACTAATAAGCTGCCTATGAAAAACATTGAGCATCGCAGGCTATAAAGGCAAAAAAGAGTCCAATGGACCATTAAAAGAAACTTTAATAGTAGAGAGGCTAATATAATCATGCCCCTATCCAGAGCCTATATAAGACCACATTTAGACTATGGCAGTCCACTATGGGGACCAATTAAAGGAGTTAATAAGGACCTTATTGAAAAGGTATAGAGGCAAGCAACCTAACTGATTTATGACTACAGGGCTCTATCATAGGAGGATAGGTTGGAAAGGTTAAATTGGATGACTCTCCATACAGGAAGGATTAGAGGTGGCATGTTACTGTGCTGTACACTAACCCAGGATCCAACTTTAATGAAAGAATTAAACTTAAGATTTAAAACTCGCAATAAGGGTATAAAAGAATAAATGACACAAAATGCAATTGGTACATACTAAATTTCATACAGAAAAAGGGAGGGCTTTCTATATACAACGTATAGTTAATCCTTGGGATAGGCTTCCTGAGGATATGGTCATTAGCAAAGATAAAAAATCAATTTAAAAGTAAGCTAGACCAATATTTATTAAATGGAAATGCTTTAACATACTTTGCATAGACTTGGGGGCACATATGGGCCGAAGCCTTTCTTATTCCCCTTGATCTTGGTATGATCTTAGTATGAACTACACCTGTGAAATGTCTTCTTTGTACACGCTCCCTCATGAGTGCAGCTGACTTTTGGATCTAGAGTTCCTGGAACTGAATGCCACTTCTGGCAAGTGGTGTAGTGCTAAATTTAGAAATGAGGAGTCTGGTGGGGGGGGGCGCTGATAAGCAGCTAACTGGATAGTCATGTCTGCTTGTTGCTTTGTGCTAACGGCCGGTAAAAGTGATAAAAGAACCCCTTAAAACTATTATATACATGCAGTATTCAGCATAAATATATGCAGGAAGGTGCCATGGAGGAATACCTGACACCAAATCCAGGGAAGAGACAACGCTTGGCTGGCAAAGCCAGGAAGAAGTCGACGGCTGCTCCTACGGGTGAAAGCATGGGCATTATTTCACTCTCGGTGGCCGAAATGAGTGCATTCAGCCACAAAGTGACTGGGCAAGTGATTGTGGCACTGGAACCTAGGTTATTGAAGCTTGAAAGTAAAATCAACCTAAAATTGCAGGAGGTTCTGGAACAACAAATGTTGCACAGCAATAGAATTGGAGAGGTGGAGGACCGTATATCCAGGTTGGAGGACGAGACCATGGAGGTTCCTGGGCAAGTTGCACTGCTACAAAAAGAGCTGGATGAACTAAAGGAGGCATTTGACTATCAGGAAAATTGACAGGCGCCTCAATTTGCGCCTCAGGGGACTTCCAGAGGGGGCAGAAAAGGGAGATATGATGAGGTTCTGTGCCCAAATCCTGCTGGAGCTGCTGGGACTGCACCCAAAAAATGGGCAACTGGAACTAGAATGAGCCCAAAGGGCTGTGATGCCTCGACCCCTGGGAGATTCACCCCCGAGACAGGTGGTTATGTGGTTTCATGCATTCCAGGACCAGGAATCTATCTTAAAGGCCTGTCGAGAGAGAGAATCTCTGGAGTTTGAGGTCACCAGGCTATACCTATCTCAAGATTATTCAATTCGTCTTCTCAAAAAACATAAGCTGTTCAATCCACTCATGGTCCAGCTCAGAAGCCTCAAAGTAGAGAACTTCCTGACCTATCCAGCAGTTCTAAAAATCCGGCATGAAGGAGCAACATTCTCCTTTTGGGAGCTCCCTAAGGCTGAACAATTTGTGAAAGATTTACAAAAGAAGTTGGCTAAATGAAGAAGCTGGTTCGGGATGCACCATGGAGTTGTTTCTCCAATCTGCTGTTGAACACTCTGGCCTGCATGTGGCTTAGTATTCTTAAACTTAACTATGTTTTTTTATTATTAATATGGCGCTACTTTTGGCTCTGTTGGTTGGGCGAATACACTAACACCCTGCATCGGGAGTATGGGGGCACTCAGCATGAGATCGTGCACAATTGCTGAACTGGCCCCAGTGGACTATGGAACTTTTGGGTCACCTCGGGGTGAGGATGAGTGGCTGCTGATCCTAATTGTATGGAGTCTGGTGAGGTACAATACGACCTTCAGCAAGGATATATGTGGACTAGCGCTTGAGGGAACGAGCCGAAAGTTAGATACGATGGGGATGGGGGGAGAAGGGGCTTGGCGCATGTGTAATTGGCACAGCCTGCTTCCCTCCTTGGGTTGTGTGGAGCCTCTGCATCTTGTGGATACGCATGCCCTTTGGAGAGACTAATGGTGGATGTCAGAGGAGAATGTGGGGTGGGGAGATATGCCGGGGGGGTGGAAAATGTGGAGGCATCTTCTTCTATTTTCTCCCTGCAAATATGATGCTAGCAATTTCAGGGGAATGCCTTACTGGTAAGAACTGTGCCGAGTCATGCTGGGTGTAACCTCTTTTTTTTTTTTGTTCTGTGCAGGGTGTATATATGGGTCAATGGTGGAGAGCAGAGGGGTTCTTTACATTTAATCATACTTGTGCTAATGGGTAAATGCTGGCACCGGCTGTTGCTGGAGCAGCAGGGCACGTATATCCTTGGAGGGTTTACTGACACTCATGCTAGGGCAGCAATTGGTGTCGATGATAAGGGGGGGTATAAGGGGTGGGAGGAATGTTTTTTTGCCTGGTTTGGATGGGGGGTGGAAGCAGGGTGGGTGGAGGTGAAGGGAAGGGATGCTGTCAATCAAGTTGGGGACGAAATGAGGTAGGGCAGGGAAAGGGGGGTTACTGTTGTTTACATGTTGTATATAGTTCATTGTTCTTTCATGAGGGATGCATTCTGTGATGGGTACAGTCTACTGCAGAGTCCAGGAAACTGCATTTATAGTTGTTATATGGAATTTTGGATGCACTGGCTGGGGAAAGTGAAGGTTGGGGACCGAGGTAGGACATACCATGGCTAATATGCAGGAGCTGACGGTCTCCTGGAATGTGCAAGGGTTACTAACCTGCTCAAATGTACAACACTTTTGGTGGCACTTAAAAGTAGGGGCACACAGGTCACGCTACTCCAGCAGACCCACCTGTCGGATTTGGAGCATGCTAAGCTTGCACTTGGCTGGTCTGGCAAATGTTTTGCATCCTCGTACCCTGCTCTCAAAAGAGGGGTTGCTATTCTCTTGCATAGGCACCTGCCAATGGAGGTTACAAGGATGGTGAGATACCACCGAAATGGGCAATATGTTTTCATACTGGGGCAATTACTTGGGGAATTAGTTATCTTTGGTAATGTTTATGCCCCTGCGGTATATGACCCCGGGTTTTTACCTGAACTCCTGGATCTTCTAACTAAAGAACAGTTCCCAGGACTTATTATGGGTGTGGATTTGAATAGTACAAATGATCCGGTACTGGACCATTCCGAAAGCAAGGGGAGGAGGATGGAGGTATTGGGCCAATGGCAGGAGGGGATCACAGATATGGACCTGGTGGATGGTTGGAGGATGTTGAACCCAGGGGCTAGAGAATATACTTTTTTCTCTAACCCTCATGGGACATGGCCCAGAATCGACTATATTTTCATGCCGCGGGGTTTGCATGACAGAGTGGTGGATATAGCTCATAGTCCTGTCCATGTGTCAGACCATGCTATGGTCATCGGGCGGATTCAGATACGGGTAGTGAGAGACTCCCCTCCCCAGTGGAAATTTCCATCATACATGCTCTCAAACCAGGAGTTCAGGGAATACTTGGTGAATCAATGGCAGTGGTACAAGGAAACCAATGAGGGAACCGAGGTTTCAAAAGCTATATATTGGGATGCGGGCAAGGCCTTCATGAGAGGTGCCATTATAACATTTATGGGCAAATACAGGAAGGAGAAGCATGAAGAGAGACAGGGACTGGAAAGGAAGCTAAAAGATTTGGAAAAGAGGGCAACCCAGGGAGAGCGGGGGGAAGTGGCACAGTTATTAGCGGTTACCAAGGAGGCATTGAATGCTTTGGTTAGAAGTGAGGCTACGACATCCTGGTTATATTGCAAATGTCATATGTTTGAATGGTCTAATAGACCTGGTCCCCTACTGGTGTGACTTATAAAGGGAGGTAGATGCCCCACTCGAATAATAGGAATAAGGGGACAGGGAAGGGTAGTGTATAGAGAACCCCAGAGGGTAAGGAGTACTTTCCGGGATTTTTATAAGCAGCTGTACAAGGCTGGGTGTCAGGGTAAGGGATAATTTATGAAGTACTTTTTGGATAAGGTACAACTTCCCAGGCTTTCATCTTCCCAGAGAGAGAGAGAGAGGGATTAAATCAACCCATAATGAAGGAGGAGGTAATTAAACCATAGGGAGATTGCAGCGGGGTAAGGCAAGGGGCCCTGATGGATTCCCTGTGGAATATTACAAAACCTTGGCGGGGCAGACGGCAGAGGTGCTAAGTGGGCTGATGAAGTAGGGGGAGGAGGAGGAGTGTCCACATTTGCCCACTACCTGTTTTGATGCTCTGATTTGTTTAATACCTAAACCAGGTAAAGATGAGTTGGAATGTGCCTCTTATAGGCCGATATCACTTTTAAATTGTGATCTTAAAATCATAGCTAAAGTACTGGCCACAAGTTTGGAGGACTATCTGCCTGTGCTGATTCACCCAGACCAGAGCGGATTCATAAAGAGGAGATTTTCCTATCATAATAGGAGAAGGTTGCTCAACGTGATATGGAGAGCAGGGCAAACAGAGGAAAACACATTATTTCTATGGACGCTGAAAAAGCGTTTGACAGGGTGGAGTGGAAGTACCTCTTTGAGGTATTACACTGGTTTGGTCTGGGTGAATCATATGTACAGTGGGTACAAGGTATGTATTGGGCCCCTAAGGCTTGGATTTGGGTTAATGGGGTGCCCACGAATGCTTTTGATCTGGAAAGGGGTATGAGGCAGGACTGCCCCCTCTCTCCTCTGTTATTTGCATTGGCATTAGAGCCATTGGCTATAGCACTCCGGCAGTGCCCAGAGTTTCATGGGGTAGAGGGGGCTAGGGGTACTATGCATAGGGTTGCTCTTTATGCAGATGACATGCTTTTATTTGTCAAGTACCCGTAGGTTTCTATGCCACTTTTGTGGACACAATAGATACCTTTGCGGCATTTTCTGAATATAAAATAAACCTTAGTAAATCAGAATTGATGTGCTTTCCTAAAAAGGAGAAGGAAGATGAGCAGTGGGGTCTACAGAGGAAGTCCTTGACTATTACTTACTTGAGTATAACGGTGGGTAGGACAATTGGGACACTATGTGGGTTAAATTACACAGCCTTACTTAAAAAAAAAGTGGAAGCAGACCTGAGACAGTGGATGCAGCTCTCTATTTTATGGTTGGGTCATGTCAATCTGATAAAAATGAATGTCTTGCCAAGAATATTATACCCCATGTAGATGATACTGGGGGGGGGTATGTCAAGAAATGATGTTCACCGGATTGAGAAAGCATTTACTAGATTTATATGGTGGGAAAAGCATCCGAGAGCTCCTCTACAGAGACTCAAAGCTGAAACAAATAGGAGTGGGCTAAAGTTTCTGGATTTGTGGAACTATTATTTGTCAATTTCAGCAATGCTATGTGGCGGATTGGGTACACCGCCCTGCTGTGGCTAGTTGGGTGGATTTAGAGCAATGGGGCTGCCTGGGTCGTCTTTCGGCCTACTTGCATAGTAAGGGCCTCAAAGCATATTCTACTCAGGGTGGGGGTAACCCATTAGTGAGGGCAGTGTTAGAGGCCTGGAATCACCTCAGGAAAAAAGGAGGAATTTGTAAAGGGGAGACTCTGCTATTACCTGTGGTGGATAACCCCTTTTTTCTTTCTGAGTTGGAGGACAGAGGCTTCAAAGAGTGGGAGAATAAGGGAGTCCAGAGTATAGGGGCTTTAATTAAGCATGGAACCCTGTGCCCATTGGGGGATATTGTTCAGGGGTTAGGATTACAGGGACAACAAGTATTTCGATATCTTCAGTTTAGGGCATTTGTGTCAAAGAAGGACAGGGGAGGGGAGCAAGTACAGAATTGGCGGTCGACAGAGACACTGATTTATCTTGTGCAGAAAGACCCTAAGGGCTTTGTTAGAAAGGCCGCAAAAGTAGGGAAACAGGATTATCCAGATTTTGCTCAGAAAACAAGAGCACTGTGGGAGAGAGACATAGGGGGTGAAATTGCAGAGGGTAATTGGCAACTACTGTTAGAAGGACATATGAGACTTCTAGAGTGCAACAGATTCAAAGAAGCCTTCTATAAATTCTTGCATAGGCTCTACTACTCCCCGGTGACAGTCCATAGAGCACACCCATCTGTGTCTCCTCTCTGTGGTCGATGTGGAAGCGAGAGAGGGACGTATATGCACTGTTTTTGGTTGTGCAGAGTGCTTCAGACCTTTTAGGGAGAAGTACTTGGGGAGGTTAGTAAAATGGCAGGCTGCCCTTTGCGTGTAGAACCTACTGTAGGTCTATTTGGTATGGTTCCAGGAGAGGAGGGAGAATGGGATCCACTACCACGGTGGGTAAGGGTAGTATTAATGCTGGCGAGGCACTGCATACAAAATATCTGGGTCACCTGTGTAACACCTTCTATTATGCAATGGCGCAGGCTTATCCTTCAGAAACTGGCCCTAGAAAGATTGACCCTCGTGCTCAAAGACAGGGCAGAATCCCTATAGGGAATGAGCTCCCTTCCTGACATTGCTTAGTGGAGAAGAGTAGAATACATTACTGATGGGACTGGGATGAGGAGGATACAGGGTGATTGGAGGCCTATAGCTTAATGGTCGCAGATAACTTTGGGGAAGAATAGATTGGAAATGCAAATGAAATTGTATATGTAAGAACTGGACTGGGTTAAAAGTGATTATGTTGATGGTAATTAATGACTGTATTTGTACTGTCATATGGAATGCATCTGTTTGTCTGTTTGATGTGTTGTTGTTGACGTGCATGTTTTAAAATTTTGAAATCAATAAAAAGATTATGCAAAAAAAAAAAAAAAATGAGGAGTCTCTGACCATGACCCCGAAGCAATAAACCAGGGGTCTGGGGTCTGCCTAGGCCCCCTGGAGCTATCCGGTTTTAGATGCATTCTGATGGATTTTGAGGGTAATTTTGACACTATTTGGCTGCTTTTAAAGCCTTCCTTGACCCGTTATAAACAACTAATAGCACTATCAAAATAGTTAGCCCTTTATTTTCTTTAAAAAAAAAAAATTGTCAAAACTAAAACAACTTCTTGATCAATATCAAAGAGCAGAAACCGCATACATCTCTAATCCAGAAAATTCAGCCATGAAATGTTCACATTGGCAACTTTATTGCACATAGGATTTACACATGCTGTTAACAAAAATACAGTATGTGTCCAGACCATTTTGGAGATAAGATGGACTGTCACCATTTATAAACTTTTTGTCTGCCACGGTGTCTGTCTCATGTAAAACTGTGGCTACAGCATAGCAGGTGTCAGCATGGCTCAATTCGTAGCACCCCCCCCAGGTCAGGTGGTTGTGGGTCCTAATCCCATACTGGGGTTGTGCCCATACCATAAATGTTCTGGAGAGAGAGATCATGAGAGGGTGAGGATACAACAAAGTGGTCCAATAAAGAAATATAATAACAGATAGTTACCTGCAGTTTGTTTTTCCACTTCAGCTCCAGTTGCATCTTCTACCTTCTCTCTGGTGCATTGCCACCTCCACCACTCCCGAGTGCCTTCCACAGTGCAGCAAACCACCAGTAGCCAGAGGGACAGGCAGAAGGACAGATTGCTTTTTAATTTAGTATAGCACCTTCTCTGAGCCTGTCCCAAAGATTGAAACCTTCCACATTTTATGTCTTGAGGGAGTCACTTGATACCCTATCAATTAAACACCTCCCCCACCAAAGCTAAACATTCACTTAGGGCATCCACTTTTTTTACTTCCAACAAGAAAAGATGTGGCTTACACAAACGTATTAAATTCTGGCCAGACAATACACTACATGCACATTCCCCATAATTAGGTTTGTCAAAGGAGGGAATCTGGAGAGAAAGAGCATGTACTCCCCAAGTTAGACCACCAGGTCCTTCAGTCCAAATCCTCCCCCCAAGCCACACAATCAATCCCTGTACTCCAAACACCCCCTTCCCCCAAGCCAGACTAATAAGCCCATCTCTCCACCTCCCCAACCAAACTACACCGGCAGGCTGTGCAATCCTGATTCAGGTCTTCTGGCTGCTGAATTGAAGAACTGGTGGGGGGTGAGGTTGAGCAAACCAGTTTCCAAATACAAACTGAGACCAACAAGGGTGAGAAATGCTTGTTTTTTTTGTTTGTGTCCTAGTTGTCAATGCTGAATGTTGTCTCGCTGGCATTGGCATTGGTAGTGTTGGAGTTAGAGACTCATAATAGGAATGGCAGTGAAGTATTAAAATGACACCAACCCCACCCCCACCCTGTAGAGACAGATGGGCATTGGTGTGTGCCTTTGGGTCATCAGCTATGATGCTCATGCCATTTCACCTTACCCTACCCTGTAGACACTGACAAGTGTTGTGGTGTGCTTTGGGGTCTTTTGGCGTTATACTTTCCCCATTCCATAAGGAAATACGCTGAGGTGGGTGCAGTATAGGAGAATGAGGTGAACTTTGTGGCCGAACAGTGCAAGGAACACCATGATGCCTATCACTGGCTGCAGGGAGGGGGTAGGGGTGGAATGGTGTGAGCATTACAGCCGATGATCCCAAGTCACACCGCTGATGCCTGTCAGTCTCTACAGGGTGGGGTGCTACAGTTGGAAACCCTAACACCATAGGCGTATGTTGGTATTTTCACTCCAAATTTTCAACATGGGCTTTTTGTGAGCCCACCTCATGAAAAGCAGCACTATCAGTTTGTTAGCTGAAAGGTGGTTTTGTACAGTGGCTATGCAATTTGGCGACACAGGGACGAAAACACATTTTGGGCAGGATGTGGAAAATGACATCTGCACTGTTAATAAGGAGGTGTGGAAAAATGGCAATTTTGAAAATCTGGAGTGAAAATATGAAAAATGGTGAAGGTATGAGCATGCATAGAAACTGTGCAACGCACGTCAGTAATCCAATTATTTTTGGGATTTTTTAAACCATATCTTTAACGTAGGCATTTTGGGACCTCCCCTCATGAACAGTGGCAGTGTGATTCTGTTAATGTGTCCGAAATGTTGATATTGCACAGTGACCATGCCATTGTGCGCCACAGGTGTGAAAACACATTTAGGGCAGGATGTGAAAAATGACAACTGTACTGTTCATAAGGAGGTATAAAAAAAATGCCAGTTTTGAAAATCTGGCATGAAAATAGTGCAAATTTGTGAAGTTACACAGGCGTGTGCAAACAGTGCAATGCACGCTTGTAACACAATCATTTTATAGAATTTTGTCACCAAATTTTCAACATAGGCATTTTAGAACTTCTGCTCATGAACAGTGTCACCGTCATTTCCTGAAACTGTCCCAAAACTGATTTCATGCAGCGACTGCGCTGTTCTGCACTGGACGTGCGAAAACACATTTTGGCAAGGATTTGTAAAATGACAGCTGTACTGTTCATAAGGAGGTGTGGAAAAATGGCAATTTTGAAAATCTGGAGTGAAAATATTACAGATTCACGAAGTTACAAGCGTGCATGGCAACTGCACAGCGCACGCTCGTAACAGTCATTTTTGGGATTTTTTTCCACCAAATTTGCAACATAGGCTTTTTGAGAGCCCACCTCGTGAACACTTGCACTGTCTTTTCTTTAATCGGTCCTGAAACAGTGACCGTGAAATTACCTTTTGGGGCCGATTAATGCCATGACTGTGCCAGAAGTCATAAGGAGGGTCCCCAAAACCCCATGTTGAAAATTTGGTGCAAAAATTCCAAAAAATGTCTGAGATATGCATCAAAGTTGAGAAAATCCTATTTATTCCATTATACAGCTTACTGGAATTTCCTCAGTTCGCGGTCAGCTTTGAAGAGTGCAGACGTGTTCGCGGTCCATCGAAGATCATCGCGCCCGGACTCAGAGGTAAGTATGGGGTGGGGTGGGAGGTAGAGTGCGCAGTGGGTGGCGTGGGTTGTGGGAGGGCCAGGAGACCACGAGGGACTTTTTTTTTTTTTTTCTTTGGCGGTAAAAAAACAAAACATTACAGGACCGGCTAAACAGGGCATGTGGCATGCTGGGTGGGCTCCCAGCATGCCAACAGACTCACGGTGGGGGTGGCTGTGATGAGGTTGGGGCACCCCCATTGGCACCACAACAAAGTTGGGGTTACATTATGCTGATGGGGATTGGGCATCCCGTTGGCACACAACAAAGTAGGGGTGTTACATAATGCTGGCGGGGTGGGCTCCCCCGTCTGCAACATCATTCTGGCACTGAAGCCGATGGGGATTGGGGGCCCCTGTTGGCAAAGAAACTGTTGGGGGGGGCATGCATGATGCTGAGGGGGATTGGGCAACCTCCCAGCATACATTGTAAATGGGAAGGGGGTTATTATGCCAATGGGGAGTGGGCTTCCCCGTTGGCATTCTGACAGGAGGTGTTGCGTGCATGTTGGGAGGTGTGTTTTGGTCACGCTGCATGAGAGCTCCGCTCTCATTGCAGCGGACCTTTTGTTAGATCTGGTGGCCACATTCCAAATTGCTAATGTGGCATCTGCATGCTGCCTGATTGGGGAATGAGGAACGCACCTACTGATGCATGCTATGCATTCGCCCAACAGTGACCACACCTCCAAATCTGCTACTACCGCAATATGTTGGCTGCGCATGTGTGAGCCAACATAAAAAACAATAGAAAACAAAGTGTTGCACTACAAATTATTAAAACACATATTTCAGACAATATTTGGACAATGTATCACTTTTTAAACAATCTTAAAGAATTAGATTCAGACCAAAATGGTCTGACTTTTGAAGTTAAAAACTGGAGGTGGAGGGTTTGAAGCAATGAATCTGCTGGTCTCGGTTGGGCATTCCCAAAGCCAGACCGGCAGGTCCTTTTCTCCAATCTCCTCTCCCCTGCATCACCACAAGAAGCAGTACCTCTAGTCTGGAGCCAGAGTGGGACAAATCAGTTTGTGAACTTGTGTTCAGCTTGGCCCCTAGCTTTTAAAAACTGGTAGCCAAATCAACATTTATTGTCCATCATTTTTAAAGATTCAGAAATCACTTCCATGGGCAGGTAGCCAGTTTGCTGGTAACTTTTGAAATCTGGTAGCCAAACCAGTTTTCTTTAGTGGCCATTGGCTACCTGATTTTTCCCACACTGTCTGGAACACACACTGCAGCATACCTTCAATGAAAAACACTTCCAAGACCATTGACCCATACCACAAAAAGCTCCACTTTAAGTTGAACTGTTAATCTCTACCCCCATGATCACACAAGGTCCACATACATGTTAACACCCTCAAACATAAATTTTAAATCTCCATCCCCATCCCCCACAGACAAATACTATTTCAACCCTTCCCCCACCAGCTTTTGAAGTGAAGGGCCATGCTTGATGGGAGATTTGGAGTGAAGGGCTAGTTACCCTGGCTTGGTTGCTCCTGAAGCCAGACCAACAGACCCTTCAGTTCAAAATAACCCCCCCAGGCACACCAGTAGGGCATCACTCAACCCCTCAACCGACCAGGAGATCCATCAAGAATATCCCTCACCCCAGCCAGACTCGCAGGCTGGATCCCAAAACCAGACCAGCAAGCCTTAAGTTCCAATCCCCCCCCCACACACAAAATACCAGGAGGCACCATTACTTCCAACCCCCCCCCACAACACAAACCCTCAGCCACTCTTTACGGACAGAGCTGCTATATTAGAGCAGCTGAACGATTACTTTTCCACTGCAGGGCTAGCCTTTGACACCTCGCCTGTAAACAAACTTAGCCCGTTAGGGGACTGCACTGCTAGCTCTAATGCTAATATCAACCCAAACCAACCACATCCCTCTTCTTTCAGCTTTCCTACAGTCACATTTAAACAAGTAGAGGACCTCCTCCTGTCACTGGACACTAAAAAGAGTGCTGGTGCAGACAATATCGAACCTTACTTCCTAAAACTTGGCTATTTCTACTTGATCGCTCCATCACCCATTTATTTAACACCTCCCTGAAGCAGGGCAAGCTGTAGAAAACTGCCTACATCTTACCTCTTTTCAAGTCTGGGGATCCAAGTGACCTGAACAATTATTGGACCATTTCCATACTATCCACCCTTTCAAAATTACTGGAGAAAATTGTCAACACCCAAATTAGAGAACACTTGGATTCGCAGAAAGTGCTAAACCCTGCACAGTTTGGTTTTAGAGCCAACGATAGCAATATCTGCCCTTGCAAAAGTAACCACAGATTGGCAAATTGCCTTGGACTCTAAGACGCATGTGCTTGCCCTTTTCCTTGATCTCAGTAAGGCCTTCGATACTGTGGATCACAACATCTTGCTTACTGCACTGAGCAATATTGGTGTCGATAGTCCTGCCATCAAATGGTTCACCAGCTACCTCACCAACAGGTTAAAACAAGTCAAAGCTGCAGGTGATCCGTCTCCACAAAAATCTCTTCTACAAGGAGTACCCCCAAGGCTCCATCCTGGGCCCAATCCTATTGTCAATCCATATCAATAACATGGACACTGTGGAGGGGTTGTGGGATAAGAGATGGACCAGACACCAAACTTCAGGTTCAGCACACAGTCTGTGTTTGATGTTTATTCAGAATACAGGAAATAAGCTTCCGCAATGCCATTCCTTCTTCAGTACATCCATTTGCAGCAACAAACTATGTATGTCCTTTCTTTGCACTTAGCCAGCACCTACTGACACTGGTTTCTGATCCAATTCACCAGTTGAGCTGTAGCCATAACCCCTATGCAGGCCCCATTTACTTGCATAGTGGGGGCTCAAAAAAAAAAAAAGAAAAGAAAAACAGGCTATAATCAAAGAACCTCAATCAGAATCACTGAAATAAGGGTTACCCCAAAGGGCATTGGCAACAAATCAAGTTTCAAAGAAATACATCATCATACATACTTCCATAATGCAATGCATCATGGGATATATGCAAATCACCATGACATTTCTGGCTTGTTAAGTTTACAACAGTTTACATGCATTTTAAATGGCACTACTAGATTAATTTCTATAATAGTAACCTCATACTTTTTACCATTATCAAAAACACCCAGTGCCATGGTCTTTTCAACATTTACAGGTTTCATAAACATAAAGTATATACATCAAGGCATTTTATGACATAGTGCTATTACATACCAAATCCAACAACAATAAACACAATCTGTTTTACATACACTTGGAGGTCACCTCAAAAACCTCCCTGTTCGAGGACCTGAGAGGGAAAAATGAAAATTAGAGAGGACACTATAGCGTAGTCAAGGGAGGGAGAAGGGGGTGCCCACAGGTGGCCACCCTTATGGACTAGAAATAGTAAAGGATAGATTAGGCATGGAAATAGAGGAACTGTTGCAACAGATTTAAGAAAAGATTGGTCCTCATGAGTGGCAGGAGCTCCTGGTCACAGACACACATCTGTGCACAGCTAATGTGCACTTATTTGTAGATGATACTGTACTCTACACCTCAAATTCTTCCCTGGACTTGGCCCACGAGGACTTACAGCAAGACTTTATCACTCTCCAATATAACCTTATCAAACACAAGCTCCTACTCAATGCCAAAAAGACTAAAGCCATGATTCTGTCACCAAAGGCAGCCTCTGGACCAACACACGTCCCCAGTATACTAACTCTTTTGGATGAACCCCTTGAAATAGTTGATACCTTTAAATACCTAGGGTTCTGGCTGGATAACAAGCTTAACTTTCTGTGCCACCTGAATGAAGTCTTGAAAAAACTAAGACAGCGGTTAGGCTTATTCTACTGTATTAAGCATCTGCTTACCATAGAAGCCAGAAAGGGACTAGTACAATCCACATTCTTACCCGTACTGGACTATGCTGACTTTCTCTACAATCATTGCCCCTCATCAGTGCTCAATAAACTCAACACTCTTTACCACCGAGCCTTAAGATTTATCCTTAACCTGCCTCTTCGCACTCATCACTGCCTACTGTACCAAGAGATAGGATGGCCCTCACTCTCAGCTAGGAAGAAAAGAAATGCTTTTCTCTGGCTCTTTAGAGCACTGTCTGATAACCTTCCAGCATACATCTCGAGCTTCATCGAACGTGCCAAGGGATCTTATGGCTTGAGACGCTACTCCATACTTTGTTGCTAGACCCCTAGAGTGAAAACTTCCTATGGCTTGGCTGCAATCAATTTATCACTCCTATTGCTATGGAATGCCATGCAAAGCTCATTAAAGCTTTCCTCACTTCCAGATCTATTCATATTCAGAGCTCTGATAGCTGAATATCTGAAGGAAACATGCAGTTTTTTTAGGGGTCTATGAGCCCTTAGCTTCTGGCTCCTCCCACGAATCCTATGTTTCAGAATCTCACTCAACTCGCATCCCTAATGAGGGATACCCAGCACTTACTAGCCTATCTCCTCCATTCTTGGTCCTCTTCATCCTATCCCCTCTTTCCTAGCACACTTACCCTCTCTTCTTTCCCCTCCCTACTATTATCATGAAGGTACTAGCTTCTATTTAGTGGAGACAGCCTAGGATTGTCGTCTCTTCTCTCTCTCCTGTGAATTTATTATGAATTGTAACTGCGTGTACCTATGTCAGACCTGTATGTATAGGTCTATATTGACCTTTATCTGTACAATGCTTTTGCTTCTTGGCTACCGCATCTGTGATTATGTATTGTATTGTATTACTGTTCAGGACCACTTTGAAAATGAGCTTGCTCAATGGTGTTTATGCCTGGTTAAATAAAGTTTGATTGATTAAGCCCTTCACTCCAATACCCCACCCCCCAAGACAGACCAGGAGGTGCATTGCTTCACTTCCCCCATAACCCACACCAACAGCCAGGTTCCCAAACCATACCAGCTCTTTTCACTTCAAGCCTCCCTCCAACTTGACACTTCACTCCACCTCCTCCCCTACTGACCAGGAGGTCCAATGATCCCAGCCCCCCCCCCAAGCCACACTTGGGCCAGATCCCAAAGCCAGACCAGAAAACCTGGCTTCATCTCCAAGCACCACCCCCAAGTACACAATGCCAACAGGCACCATTACTTCCACAATGCCCCCCACAACACAAACCCCAGCCACACCAGTGTGCTGCCACTCCAAACCCTCCCCAGACAGACCAGGAGGCCCATCACTCCACTTTCCCCATGAGTCACACCAACAGGCCAGATTCCCAAGCCAGACCAGCTTTTTTCACTTCAAGTGCCCCTCCCACCAGAAGACCCTTCACTCCACCTTTCTACCAATCAACCAGGAGGTCCATCAACCCCATCCCCCCCAAGCAGGGCCGGCTTTACGGTTTTAGGGGCCCCAGCAAACTGTTGGCTCTGGGGCCCTACATTTATGGAGAACCATGATGTGCCCCAATATACACACAGTCATCAGTACTGGCTCAGTAACATCTGACAGTCTGAGCAAGGAAAGGCATCTTAGAAAATATAGTTTATGTAAAATATCACATATTACTAAGAACAAAATATTGCACACTATTAATTTACATATGGATGGCAAGAAAGGCACATCAAGCCAAGGTTTGTTTCTCAACACTGTAATGCTCTATAATAGAGCATTACAGTGTCACTACTGGGTAGTAGACTAAGTTCCTGGTGTGGGAGTAGAACCTATGACCTTTCCATCTTCTAGCCCTAGGGACAAACATACCAACAGAACCACTAATATGGTACTTTCTTTGTAGAATCAAGACTCAGTAGTGAAGTAAGGCTTTGATATGTTTTCACAGCCTCTTTTCAAACTAAGGTAGTCATTCAAACTACTCTCAAAACTCCAGCCCACGCCCCATTCAGGCATGTCAGGTAGGGCATTAGGAAAAGCAAGCTTTTTAAAACTAAAAGGGCTTATATTTTTAAATCCCATGTCACTGCGTGTACCCTAAAATACAGTTTCTGTAACAATGTTTTTCTTTAAGAGAGTGTTCTTTTTTTTTTTTTTAACTTGCATAAGACGACAACATATTCCACACAAAAGAAACAACTAAGCATAATGACGGCTAGTTGGGCCTCTGTCCTACAAAAGATTACTAAACTCTGCACATGCAGTTACCCCATGGCTACAATGCTTTTTATAAATATTTTGACAGTATAAAAATTGCACAAACATGTCCATGCAGAAAACAAGTGATAGACTTCATGCTATTACTAAAAAATACACAGCATATTACAATCTCTGTGTTAACTGATGCCACCTGTGATGGCATTTTCATTTCCACTTGAGTGCTGTGTTGGGCAATACAATAAAAGGAAATAGAGAGGCTGCCAGCCTGTCTCAGTAGCTGGCCATTTACCTGGACCTACCCTCCCTGGACCTGGTCAGGATAGGGGGCCTTCTCCTGGGGAAACATTGGGCATGGCATCTCCCAGGAGGAGGTCCTCAGCAGGCCACCCTTAGGAAGGGATGGCATAGCTAGAGGGAGGAGACAGGGGAGATATTTCAGGTGCTTCACTGGCACATCTGCTCCTCTCTCCTCCTTTGAGTGGATCAGCATTGGTTACAGACACTACCTGCAGTTCGAGGTACGGGCCTCATTGGACTTTTGTCTAGGAGGAGTGGTGATAGTTCTTAGAGCTTGCCTTCCAGGATTGGGATTCTTTGATGTTTTGTTTCTCCTCCCGGAGCATCAGTAATGGGCTGTATTGGAGCAGGGCACCCCCCCCCCCCCCCCCCCATTCACCTCCGATTCATTATCCCACTGTCAGGAGCTTGTGGGTTTTATCCCTGTCCTGGGAGGGCAGATGGAATTTCATTCTCCTGTTACTTAGCTCTGGGTCCACTTGAGCAGATGGTTTCCCTCTCTGGCTGCAACCACTGGAGCTAGAGGTTGACTCTCCGACCCGCTGGGCAGCCTCCTGGACATGTCTCTTCCCCCCCCTTGCCCCTTTCACTCACCTCCCTCTCTGGTGGTGTTCCGGGAAGAATTCTGATTACTTGGTGCAGTCCTGGCTTGGTGGGTGAGAGGCCTTGGTAGCAGGATCTGTATGGGTCCAGGGTTAGGGGGAGTCCCTTGCTGGTACAGCAGTGAAGGCAGTATTGGGCATTCCATTTGGGAGTTCATCTGAGTATCCTGGGTCACCAGCCTAGATGTTGTTCAGTGTGGGCCATGGCAGAGGATTGATCCCTGTTTGGCCACCATGCGTGGGAGCTGCAGCACGTTCATGCAGTGTGCTTCACCAGCATTCCTCCTGGCTCTCGTGAGTCTTCGTGAGCAGGGCACTCATCAGAAGTGGGAATCTCGTCGGCCGACTTGGGATCGGCAGATGGTTAGACCCAAAGTATATTTTTCCTGGGATTGATCTCTTGCTGCCGTGGGAGGATAGGGCACCATTGTGTGCCCCTATGTATTGTGCAGGCAGCCTTGTGTGGGCTGGTGCCCCCCCATCCTTTTGCATTGGGGAGCTGTGACATACAGCAAGATGGCGATGCTCATGGGGGCTACCATTTTGACTGCAGTCCTGTACAGATTGGCACTGGTTGCTTGGGGCAGTGGTGAGTGTCCCTACCTTTTGAGCTGGAGGCCCCGGGTCCAGGCCTGGCTATGGCCATTCTGTTGCTCCCTGTTTCCAGGTAATGGAATATATACTCAAATTAATGTGATGGGGAACATTTTTTTTTTAATTATTTTAAGAGAGAATATGACAACCAACCGGGTTGAATTCCAAGTCACCCCTGCATGCTGCTTGCACCTAAGTAGGTAATATAACTGCAGGAGAGCTGCAGTGGATGTTCCCTGGTATGTAGTGGTCACACTGCAGCAGGGGGCCAGTGCGATACAGAGTCCATATCTCAGCTAGGATATTCACATCCTGCTGTGGGCCAGGACATTCAGAGGACCAGGGGTGATGCTTGATCTTCTTTAACCATCTCCCGGGGCTGTTCTTCCCCCACCACCCCATTAAAAAAAAAAAAAAAAGTGTGGTTAGATCATTCTTTACTGCCTTACTAATGGGGTGTGGAGATGGGGGAAGGGGACTTTAGTTGTCATTGCAAGTATGGCTGCCAGGCAGAAGGCACCTACGGCCAGGAGGCAGGCGGCCATTGAGAGAACAAGTGCAACGACTCTACAGGAAGAAATGGGCAGCCTGGCTTGAGGTGTGTTTGGATAGGTTGGACGGTCCATTGGTGTCTGGAGACTTGGCAGCAAAGAACAAGATGGTGAAAGGAGATAGTGGGTGAACAGTGATAACGTTCCACCAGCGAAGATCTCCAGGGCTGCAGGTAAGGAAGGACTGGAGGGGCTTCTGGTAAGGGCCCAGATAGTAAGTGAAGTGTTGGCCATCCAAGAGAAAGACCCAGATAGTAAGCCAGAGGCAGTAGACAAGGGCAGTAGGGCTCTGGTGGAGGGTGGGCCCCCTACAGGGGCTACAGGAGATGTCCCAGCTGACTGGGTTGTCTCCACCGGGGACCTGTGTGCCACCCTCACCAGGCTGGTGGATGTGGTTTAGTACTAGTGGCTAGGGTCAACACTGCGCTGCCTGAGGCACTGGAGCTTCCCAAGTCCTTTTCTTGGCCACCAGCCAGCTCCTTCGTGGGTCTGGGCATGCCTGTAGAGAGACACCTGTTGGACAAGGTCTGCCAGCAGATTCAGAACTGGGAGTATGTAGACATGTTTTCCCTGTTGAATCAGGAAGCAGAGCAGGATAACAGTAAGAAAGCCAAGGGGGATAGGGTCAAGGCCAATAGGACCTTAGACATTTGGATTGCGGTATTCCTGGTGTATGCCATAGTGGTCCTGCAAGGAGATGCATCTCAAGGGCTAGCACTATTCAATTACATGCAACATGTTACCATGATGTACCAGTGAAAAGGGGTGTTGGTGTGGCTAGAATACGGCGAGGAATTTTGGTGGCGGCAGCAGGCAGACACATCCTGGGGGTGGGGTCACCTCAATATGCCCCTGATGGTAGACGTTATTCAGGGGGGTGGAATGCTGTACACAGACAGTGGCTTGGCCCTGTACGTGGCCTCTTCCTAGCAGTCCAAGGGTGGTCTCAGGCAGTTGTGTTACATGTTTAATTAGGGAAACTGCACCAGAGTGACATGTTGTTTTCATTACGTATGCATGGCACGCAACCGTTAACACCCATTTGTACAGTGTCCAGGTTCTCGATCCTCCTAGGGAAGATTTCGGTCCAGGAGGGATAAAGTACCCAAGCCTCAAGGGGACAAGTCTTCCCATCCCAGTTTGGGTGAGAAGACTTAAGCCTTGGTTGGACCAGTACCCAGACAGATCAGCAGCCTCCATGCTAGAAGACAGTTTCACGGTGGGCTTCAGGTTGTATTACTGTGGCCCCATTCGGGACCTCGAGGTGGTAAATCTGAAGTCCGCATGTAATCACTGTAAGTGGTTCCAGAAAAACTTGATAAAGAAAGGTGGTTGGGATGGGTCAGTGGCCTGTTTCAGTCCCCTCCTTGGCCTAGTTTGAAGGTGTCTCCCATTGGTTTGGTACCTAAGAAGGCACCGGGCGAATACCGCATTATCAATCATCTTTCCTACCTAGAAGGGGATTCAGTTAATGCCCACATTAATTCAGCCTTTACATAGGTGCAGTACACATCTTTTAAAGGGACCATCATGGTTGTGAAGGTGGCAGGCCCAGGAGTCTTATTGGCTAAGGCTGATATCGAGTTGGCGTTTTGACTACTGCAAGTGCATCCTGATGACAGAGTGCTGTTAAGCATGAAGTTCAGAAGGGGATACTATGTGGACAATTGCATGCCAATGGGGTGCATGGTAGCCTGTGCAATATTTGAGCAATTCAGTACTTTCTTGCACTGGGTGACTGTGTAGAGATAGGGGAACAAGGCAGTTGTTCACTACCTCAATGATTTCCTGTTCGTGGGACCGGCCAGAACCCAGCAGTGCGAGGCAACACCGGAGGCCTTTGTAACCATGTGGTAGGATTTTGGGGTTCCTTTGGCCCTGGGAAAAGTTGAGCAGCTCATCGCAGTAATCATGTTCCTCAGCATCGAGATCAACATGGAACATTAGCAGTGCCAGTTGCCGGATGATCAGCTGGAGTCTGTCATTGGGTTGCACCATGGGGGGGGGGGGTCGGCCAGGAAAGTTACATTGCGGGAGTTACAACAGCTGGTGAGGTATCTTAATTTTACATGCAGGGTCATTCCCATGGGTAGGTCCTTTATGTGGCATTTGACCAGGCGGGGCCAAGGCTGCAAGAAGCAGCACCACCAGATCCAGGTGACAGCGAAATTCTGGAAAGGCAACCAAGTGTGGTGTACCTTTCTGGAACACTTCAATGGGATAGCCCTGTGGAAAGAGCAAGCAGATGAAGCATATTTGGAATTGTTCATGGATGCAGCCAGGGGGATTAAGCTTTAGGGAGTACTTCTGGGGTGAGTGGTGCACTGGTCAGTGGCCTCCAGAATGGCTTGAAGTGGGACTGGGGCATCAGACCACCTTCTTGGAATTATTTCTGGTGGTAGTGCCACTGTGCATTTGGGGCCCAAGGTTACAGGACAAGAGGATTCGATTTCAGTCTGACAACATGGGGGTGGTGTACACCATTAACAGACAGCTTCTTCCAAAGAGACTTATGGGGGATCTCATGTGAGTTTTCGTGTTAAAATGCTTACTGTTCAACGTTCAGTTTCAGGCCATGCATGTACCTGGGGTGGATAATGGCATTGTTGATGCTTTTATCTTGTTGACAGTGGGAAAGGTTTCGGGAGTTGGCCCCAATGGCAGAGCATCAGCCATGGGCGGTCCCTCCATTCCTCTGGGAGATGGTGAACATGAAGCTTGGCAATACCTAGGTAATTCCATCACACCCAGGACAAAGGCAGCTTACTGCAAGGGGGTAAAGCACTAGCTACAGGTACAGGAGGTGGCTGGTTGGTCAGATACCTGGCCTATTCTGGTGGGCCAACTCTATGGTTACATAGTAAAAGCCAAGGAGGGACTTTCACTGTGCTCAGTGCTTCTGCATCCGGCAGGGCTCTCTTGGCTGGCTAGGGTCATGGGTGTGAGTGATAACACTAGGGCATTTAAAGTGCATAAAGTGCTGGAAGGGTGGAGACGGTCACTAGGGGTTAGGACTGATGACAGGCATCCTCTCGCTTCTGCGATCCTAGTTCAGATTTGGGAGGCATTGCCATTGGTATGCTGAAATGCCTATGAGGCAAGGTTGTTTTATACTATGTTTTTGGTGGCTTACTATGGGGCTTTGAGGGTATTGGACTCAGCTGGCACAGGCTTATGGGTCACCAGGTTTGCTTGTGGGGGATGTAATAATTATGGCAAAAGGAGTCTATGTTCATCTTTGGAGGTTCAAAATGTAGCAGACAGGCTGGCTGCTGGTACAGGCTGGTATCTCCCCCTGGAGTGTTGTGGCTGGTGAAAGACTAGGTTCAGGCATATGTGTAAGCCTGCCCAGCTTGGGAGAGACATTCTTCCATTATGAGGAAGGGAAGCCTGTGTCAGCTTATCAATTCCGATACATTCTGAGGTGAGCCGTGCAGCACATTGGTTTGGAAATACGGGGCTTCAGCACTCATTCCTTTCGGATTGGAGCATCAATAAATGCTCATTTTTTTTTCCCCCCTTCTACTAACATTCCATATTTTTTCCAGTCCCTTCCTTTTCTATCTTCCTGTACTGTTAATTCAGCCTAGCTACATCTGATTTTCAAATCACTTCTGTTCTCTCTTAATTGAGTTTTTTCACAATGCATGACATGACAATACTTGTAAGTATCAAAGTCAATGTTACATAGAATAGTATCTTTCAAATAGCTTCTTAAGTGAAAATGTATTAATAATATGACAATTTATTTGAAGGTATATTTTTCATCTCAAATTTGTTTTATGAGGCTTTAGCATATTTGTGATCTTTCATCCTTTATTCAATTTGTTTTCATTTATGGCTCATTTTGTTTTTATGTTGAGTAAGTTTCTAGTTCATTGACTGCATTGATTTATTTGAACACATAATTAATAAGTCAATGGTAACAATTGTTTTCAATTTCAGAAATGTTAAATTATGTTAAGACTAAAAACACAATAGTTAATCACAGCTGATAACTATATTATATTTTTTCTTTTATAATAATTATGAAAATTGTACTATTGTTTTTGAATATTTTTTGTGTAATGTTTTGTTTATTTTATAAAATAAAACACTATTTTTGAGAAAAAAAAAGCTATGAATGCTCAGAGCCAAGGATTGTCAGATCAAGAGATCCAGTCGCTGGATGCTGGAGGTCCCAGGCATTCATGCATTATATCAACCTCACTTGCAATAATCTCCCCTTTTTCTCTTTGTTGCAGGTCCCTCGGAAGGTCCCAGAAATGTATGGGTGTGCAGACATTCCTTCATCTATTGGGTGGAAAAGCGAGCAACTGGCCAACTTTGGGGGGGGGAAGCAACCTGGGCATTTCACTGCAGGCAGCACAGATTGTTTGGCTTAGCAAAGAAGGGATTCCCTGGAAGGGGAGTTGTGTCCATTGTTGTGAGAAGAGGTTGGCTGGTGGGGTATTCTAGATAGCCTGTTGATTCACTTAGCAGGAGAAGACTTGGGTCTTCACAAGACAGTGAATCTCCTGATCTCGATGAGGGAAGATTTGCATGCCATTAGAGACTGGTGGCCCCATATGACTATCATCTGGTCCCACCTGCTGCAAAGATCGAGTTGGAAGTGCAGCAGGCAGCATGAGGCTCTTAATCGGGCATGCATCACAGTGAATGGGGGATGCAAGCCATTATGGATTCCGTGGGGGGTGCAAGTTTGAGATATGGGATATCTATGCCTCCTGCCAGCCCATTTCAGTGGGGGAGGATGGGCAAGTGCAGGCAGCAGATTTGGATAGGATGCTGGTAGCCATTAACAAAATCTTGTAAGATCATCTTGAGCAATAGGCTTGGGGAGTCGGACAGGGTCCAGCCTGTGGCAGCTTGGGAGGAGTGCAGACCTGCGGTATCGGGGGAACATGGGGGATGAGGCCAATTCTCATGAAGGACTCATTGTCCCCAGTCAGTATGAGGCCAGAGAATTACCAGATTATGATCCAACTGGCGTCGTGGTCCAGCCTCATCGGGTCTCCACAAGGATACCAGGCAGCACCAGATGGGGGGGTGGCCTCCAGTGGCTTGGCCATATGACCTTATTCCCAAGAATCAGGGGCGTGTCCTCTCGGCACTGCCCATGCTCAAGATGATGTTCTGTAAATCAATAAACACATGGCTGTGGCCATTTCCTCCACAATTTTGCATATGTGTCTTTTTTAGAAAAAGGAGATATGGGGGGTACCAGGCAAGCGATATAAGATAATAGCTGAGCCTGTCTCTGCCAACTCTTGGAACAGCCTGTTCCTGACCCTAACTAGCATGTTTATCCTGTAAATTAATTTTGTGTCCTACTTTACCAGGCTTCATGAATCCAGACATCACACCAGTTAGCACTTAGGATAGGCCGCCGTAAGGATGATATCTTTTGCAGGTCTTCCTTGGGTCTGCAGAATTCTGCAGTCTGCCCTCAACACTGTGTGATTTAATATTGAAGGGGGCATCAAGCTGCTTCCTAACACACTCTCTCTGTTACTGATAATGATTTGAGAGCTCATGACCAGACTGTGAGGGAGTAGGGGCCAAGGAACCATGCCTGAAAGTGAGACATCACATACTTGAGTGAGACAGCAATGGTGGAGGGAGGGGATATAGTTAATTTACAAGTAAGTTAACTCATTGTAACCTGTGCAGCCCTTTTGTATCAGGTTAAGCTATAGATGGTTCAGACTTCAAAGGCAGCTATAAAGATTAATGAGTTAAGTGGCAAATGCTGCGAGGGGATGGACTGCACACATAGCTGACAGCTTGGAAGATAAACAATAGAACTGTTTTGATTGCCACCCACTGTGCTGTATAACCTGGTACAGCAGTTTCTTTTTGGAAGTGTGGGAGTGACAGCTCCTCTCAAAATGAAGTAAGGGGTCACCACTCCATCCCGACCCCACAGGAATACACCCCTGTTTCTGGAGTGCCCCCTTCCTTAAGCTGGGAAACCTTGAAAACCTGTCTAAATTTTTTTGCATATCTGGGAAGAAATGCAAATGAATGAAGGGACTGCTGAACTGTGACAAGGGATGGAATGGTTCATGGATAGTAGATGAAAGGCAGAGGTATTAAATTAATATTTCTGCACAGTATTCTCAAAAGAGAAGGATGGACCAATATTGCAGAGAAGGACAGACAAGGGAAAGAAGGGGGTAATAAAGATGTACAAGGAGATGATCACTGCTGACAGGGTCCTTAAGGAACTATTAGACCTGGGGGAGCTGGCATCCATACTGGCAACCCCACTGGTTGACCAATACAACAGGTCCCTAGACTCAGGAATGGTGACACACAAGTGGAGAACCCCAGATGTGGTGCTCTTCCATCAGAGCAGAGTCAAGGATGAGTCAAGAAACTACAGACCAGACACCTTGACATCAATCATTGGCAAGCTGATTGAAACCATTTTTAAGGAAAGGTTGGTGGAGTTTCTTGAGATGAAGGGGCTCCAAAATCTCAGACAGCATGAATTTATCGTACGGAGGTAGCGTAAAACTAACTTGATGATTTTTTTTTAACTAGGTCATGAAGGCAATGGATAGGGACAGGCAGTAGACCTACTGTACCTTGACTTCAGTAAGGCCTTTAACTCTGTCCCCCCAAAAAGATTGACCAAGATGTTGGGCATCCTAGCAGTGGGGGACAAAACACTGAGTGTCAAAATGATTAGAGAGGAGTACCCAGAGAGAAGTGGTGGAAGGGGAATACTCAGAGACGTGGCAGGTTAACAGTGGGGCACCACAAACATCGGTGCTCAAGCCAGTGCTGTTCAACATGTTCATAAATTCCTTTAGGAATGGCATAAATGGCACAATGTGCATTTTTGTGGATGCCAACATGCTCTGTGGAAAGGTGAACACAAATGAGAGGATCAGGGACTTGTAACAGGACCTGGAAAGACTGGAGAGATGGTATGAAATCTGCCAGCTGGGGTTCAAAGCCCAGAAAGAAGAGCAAAGTCATGTACATGAGAAGAAAGAATTCAGGAGGTTGAGTTCAGGCTGGGGGTGACTATAACGGTGACTGAGACAGAGCTAGGGATTGCAATTACCAGCTCCCTAAAGCAGTACAGTAAAGCAGAGGCAAAGGCAAAAAAGATGCTGGGTTGCATAAATAGGGGTTCACAAGCAGAAACAAGGAGGTAATTCTTCCTTTGTATAGATCCCTGGTGCAGTTGCACTGGGAATACTTAGCACACATCTGGAACTCTTCCACAAATAGGACATTAATCAGCTGGAGGCTTTGGGAAAAATGGTCATCAAAGTTATTCAGGGGCAGCACGGACCCTCATACACACAGAGGCTGAAGAATCTGAATGTGTAGTCACTGGAATACCGAACTGAGTAGGGGGAACATAATTTAGTGATGTAACCCCCCACCAGCCCCTTATTTAACTAGAAGGCACACCTCCCATACCATTTCTGTCTAGGGGAAAAGAGAGGGGTGGGAGTACAAAGCAATTTGCCAAAACAGGAAAAAAAACACAGAATGTCTGATACTAGACACAGACAGTCCTATACAAAAACCCATGTCCTGAGGAGAGAAAGTTTGCAAAGTGCTATGCTAGCTTTGCACTTCTGGACAGGGGTACCCAGTAAGTCCACACAGGAAGCAGCAACTAGATTGTCCATACCAGGTTAGGATTCTAGAATGTGGCTTTATTCCAAAGCAAAGATGGACGCCCAAGGGTTTACATTTCGTGACACAAGGCAATGCAGAACACATCTGTAGAAACAGAAACTTGAACCTCCCATACATCACAGGATCAAATATTTGGAATTGTGGAACTAGCCATGGTGAACACACACAATTTCTCCTCAAAATGGCACTAGACCAGCACTTATAACAGTTCCCATATGATATAGGATTAGATATCTGGAATGTGGAACTAGCCACAGTGAACACACAAAATCTTCAGAAAAAGGCACTTGGTCAGTACTTAGTACAGTTCCCATATGGCATAGGATAGGAATGTGGCACCCTGACCATGACGGAGCACTCAAGGCTCAAAACTAGCAAAAACCCACATACAAGGGGTAAACTTCTTCAGGCATTGGCCACATGAACTGACAGAAATCAAGCACCCTTACAGAACCTGAAGTGCTGAACTGGTCACTCCAGATGGGGGTTCTCCCACCTTTTGCATCCATGTCCATACCCAGCCATTCTTTGAGTTACACCTCACCAAATACTGAAACTGTAGAAAATGATGCTATCTTGAATTGTTTAGCACATTTAACATCAAGAACACCACTAAGGTGTAAGGTTAAAGTCCTGAACAAAGGACAAGTCACATATGGGGCATTCACTATCGTCAGCAAACTTTAAAAACACAAATCTTCTTGAGAAAATCCTCACAGAAATTGGGTGAATGGGTCCTTTTATCAGAGTGTCACTCCACAGAAAAAGGGCAGATACCTATCCTGGCTACCTCTCAGACAGAAATCTACTCACAGTTTATACACAAAGGCAGTTTCACAGAAGTTCTAGGTTGGATCAGGGGATTGCCCCTCAAATCCTCTGCAGTGCCCCTCATCCCACCTGGAATAAAGGCACAGGAACTCCTGGAGATGGTTTCCACCACTTCACAAGTCAGGAAAGTATGTCCTCCACTAGGGTGAGAAATACAGGCACGCCACACATTCTGAGCTGCTTACACTCTGAGCTGCTGGATGACAAGACTGACTTCAGAATTCTTAACTCCCCACTCTCATGCAAGCTGTGTGGCTTATGCTGCTGTGAGAGTTCTAGAAGACATCACCTCTGTGCTCTCAGCTGAAACCAAGCAGCAGAGAAGGACAAGATGAAAATCCAGTTAACTAGATATTCACCAGCTGCTTTCCCTACCTAACACTGACACTGATGGGATTCTAGTAACCCCAGGGAACAAGGTATTATTCTCACCCCTAACCAGGTAAATGACTGTCCACAGTCATTTCTCTACCCAGCACCAGGCCATCCTACCCTCTGTGTTACCTATGGAGAGGGGTTATCGGGCCCTCTCCTACCATTTGCCAGGTGTATGCAACACTAAAGGCACAGATGACAGCAGCTGAAACTTCAGCCCCTACTCTACAATCTATCTATGGAAGATCAGTGGCTCCAAGAAAACTGCCTGAAGCATGCCCTAATAGACCAGAACTATGGCCTCTAGTGCAACTCAGGATCACAGCCTGTTTATCTCCCTAGCGAAAATCTATCTGACTAAGCTGCCCACAGGGGAACCTCCCCCCAAACCCTACCTGCAAACCAAACACCAGGAAACAATACATTACTATGTATTACATTTCCCACACTTTCCCCACTTACACCTGTGAAGAAAAACATGTTAACACCCTGTTAACAACAGCAATTCTAAAACTCTAGGAAAACAAGAGGAACTTGGATGAGATCCCACATCCTCTTTTCTTCTGTTCATTTCTTCCTCTTTTCTTCAGGAACACCTGCAAGAGAAGAAAACAAAACACCACATTCTGCATACCATACAGTGTCTAAACCTCCACCTGAACACTAAAGAATCCCAAAAAATACTTTTTTTTTTTTTTTTAGAAAAGTACAAAAGTAGAAAAATAGAAAGACATTTTTACAACACATTTTGAGTGATGGAATGCCCTAAATGTCCCACACTAGTGACAGAATGTTGTTGCCTGAGGGCAAGATCCATAAAAGAGTCTCTCCTGGGGAACAGGGCAGGGCCTGCAAAGCACTGCAATCCATGGGAAGTGTCGTTGAGGACGGTTAAAACAGTTTGTAGTAGTCTGCCAGATAGCGGGTGTGTTGTGCAAAGTCAGTAAAACATAGAAAAAATGAGTCTTACCAGTTTCTTGAAGATCGAAACAAAGATTGCCTTACTTCTCCAAGCTGAAGACTCTCACCCATCAGGCGGCATCTTTGGATACAGCTGAGATGATGTACTCTGGAAAACAGGTGATGAAACAGGAAAACAGCTGGCATGATGTCATCTTGGAAATCAAACAATGAAACAGGAAAACAGCTGGGTTGATGTCTTCTGGAAGGCCAGGCGATGGAAATGGGAAAACACTGCCAGGCTGACTAAGCCAGGTGCACCTGTAGAATTCCTGGAACACCAATAGAGCTGAATCTTCCTCCTTGGATACTGCTGCTGGATGGCAGACACTGCACTGCCACTGCTTTGTTTCCCTCTGGGCATGCTGGGCGTATTCATAGGGAGTGGCACCATTAAGGGTAATACCACTCAGAGTGAGGTGCAAGAACTATGACACCATCTGGACGTTCAAAGTTGATGATGATGAATTTCTCATTCCCTGCCTTGTCCACAATTCGAACAGTGTCCATAAACAAAGTGCTGCCCAATTTCCAGAATTTCAGTCTATCACTGATGGTTCTATCTCTGACACATGCTGCTGCACCAGAATGCAAATTCTTGCTTGCCTCTTCCAATAACCAGGATTGCCTGTTCTATTCAATTTCCTCTCAGACTCTACGAGGAAAGGTAGGAAAGGACCTCCCATATATGGCATTGGCCCTCCTATGTTCCAGTCTCTCCTTCTTATTACTCTTCACAAGTGTACGGCCCATGGCTCAGATTGGGGGTGGCCAGTTCTGGTTAAGCCAGTGCCACATACTTAACAAATTAAATAACTTGTCCTAAACCATTTCTGTGGGCAGGACAGTAGAGCTGCCTTCTTCTCTCTCTGGGTCCTCTGAGACAAGCTTCAGGCATCAAACTGGGACCCTCAACATTAAGATGTTTATCCTCATCCTACTCTTCCTCATTCAAAATCTGAGCCCAGTCTACTCCTCACTGGGCATGGAAGTAGACACCTCTCAATTCAAAGTCTCTTGAAGGTCATCCTCCCCTACTTGGCTAGGACTGGGACACTCCATCCATGGGTTTATGGATCCTTCCGTTGCACTGCCCATCTGAGACACAGGCATAGAAACCTCTTGATGTGTCTGCCCTTGCAGTAGATCTATACGCTATCCGTCTGTGTCACACTCTACAGGACCTCCCCCAACAGGTTCAATCTGGTGCTGCGTGCTGCTACTTCCAGGGTTTCTTACTTTGGTCCAAGTGGGAGCCAACCAAATTCATGATGCCCTCTCTGGCAGTGCACCCCTGCTCACACCATGCTTCACTAGGCAATATGAACAGCGGGGTATCAGAAACACATCCCTTCCAGCCCTGAGGCATGTAATGCATAATCTCACTGGATATCTAGGGATCGCAATGTCTGGAGGCAACCCTTCAGCGTAGAAAGTTCTATTTCCCTTAGTTTGGCTACCTCCTCTGCTATCATTGCTCAGGCATGATCTGGGTAGTGGGATGTTCCCAAAGCCATGACTGCAATTAAAACACATAAGAGTTCATTGTTACTACTTGTTTACTAGATTCAGAACAGTCTCATAAAATGGCTCCCTGCTGCTGTGTTTACATTGCTAACCCAGCCCTGTAATGGTGGAGGTTGCTCTCCTCATCCATCAGATCTGTTTCTGACTCAAAAACCATGCATCCAACTTTTTTCTGCTACTGATTTGGCTCAAACTGTTATTGATTGCACTGCTTGTATCTCTCTCAGCACATTCATATGACTTTACAGGACTTGCGATTAACACACGAATCAAGACTATTTACACATTCTTAAAGTCACTTGCAAGCCACAGTATTTTTTTTTTTTTTTTACAGGATTGTCTCTATGTTACAGCCTAATATACAACTTACAGTCTCTCACTTGCTTAAGAAAAATTTTTTTGTGTTGCTGAACCCATCATAAATGCTTACAGTCTGTGCTCAGAATTTTGTTTGTTTGCACTTGCTGTTTTACAACTCATAGTCCTCTTTGCAAAACAATTTCACTGCTTGCACACAGATTCAGCTAGCTTGAAAATCACAACACAGTTTGATGCACAGTTGTTTGAATTGGTACTCACTGAAATCAGTAGCTGGCTTTCTCCAGTAGAAATTCTCGGCCTGGAGCCGATCCTGGAAGGCCTGTGGGGTGAATGGGCTGGCGGTCCTGCCGATTGTTATCAGGAATGCCATGCTTACTTTCCAGTCAGTCAGATAATGG
This sequence comes from Neoceratodus forsteri, assembly GCA_016271365.2. Taxonomy (NCBI): domain Eukaryota; kingdom Metazoa; phylum Chordata; order Ceratodontiformes; family Ceratodontidae; genus Neoceratodus; species Neoceratodus forsteri. Next base: position 536,416,956 of record CM028137.1, on the reverse strand, counting down.
GCTGTGCCCGAAACTGTACAGCAAAAGTCTCTTTTTTACAGATTAGAAAGTTCACAAGCCCCTTGATGATTGATCCTGGTCTGACCAGCTCACACACCACTCTACATAGAAACATAGACTTTGACGGCAGATAAGGACTACTTGGCCCACCCAGTCTGCCCATTTCCCTACCTACTGGATAAGCTGCAGATTCTAGTTAACCAACAGCCCATTTCCTGCACCCCCCCCACTATAATTGCCTTATGTTTGTCCCATGCATGTTTGAATTCCTCCACTGTTTTAGACCCCACAACCTCTCCAGGAAGGTGGTTCCATGCGTCCACCACTCTGTCTGTGAAAAAGAATTTCCTCACATTACCCCTGAGCCGTCCCCCCTCTAACTTTAAATTGTGCCCCCTTGTTCTTACACATCTCTTTTTCTGAAAGATGCTACCCTCCTGGACTTTGTTGATTCCCTTGAGGTACTTAAAAGTTTCTATCATGTCCTCCCTGTCCCTCCTTTCATCAAGGGTATACATATTAAGCTCTCTCAGTCTCTCTTCATATGGTTTCTGATGTAGACCCTGCACCATTTTAGTTGCCCTCCTCTGGACTGCTTCCATCCTGTCTATGTCCTTGCGTAGATGAGGTCTTCAAAACTGCACACAGTACTCCAGATGGGGTCTCACCAACTGTCTGTATAGAGGGATAACCACTTCCCTTTTTCTACTTGTGATGCCCCTCCCTATGCATCCCAGTATCCCCCTGGCTTTCCTTACTGACTTCTCACATTGCATACCCACCTTTAGGTCATCTGATATGACTACACCCAGATCCCTTTCCATTATTGTTGTTGTTAGTACCTCCCCTGCTATTGTGTACTCTTCTCCTGGATTTTATTTCCCAGGTGCATTACTTTGCATTTCTTTGCACTGAATCGTTGCCATTTGTCTGACCATTCCTCCAACCTTGCCAAGTCCCTCTCATCCTTTCTACCCCCGTGTATCAACTCTGTTACAGATCTTGTGTCATCTGCAAAGAGGCATACCTTTCCTTCAGACCCTCTGCAATGTCACCTATAAAGACGTTAAAGAGGACTGGACCCAGTACTGAGCCCTGAGGTACTCCACTAGTAACCCCTTTCTTCAGAATGTGTTCCATTCACTATTACCTTCTGTGTCCTGTTGTGCAGCCAGTTTCTACCAGGCTACCACCCTGGGATCCACTCCCAGGCTGGCTAACTTGATTATTAATCTTTATGCGAGACTGTGTCAAATGCCTTGCTAAAGTCTAGGTAGGCCATATCCACAGCCCCTCCTGGTCTATTACTTTGATCACCCAGTCAAAGAAATCGATTAGATTTGTCTGACATGACCTTCCTGCTGTGAATCCATGCTGCTTTGGGTCCAGTGCCCGCTGGCCTCTAGGTACTCAACAATTCTTTCTTTCAGAAGTGATTCCATCATTTTCCCACCACTGAGGTCAAACTAACAGGTCTGTAGTTTCCTGCTTCTGCCTTGCTCCCACTTTTGTGAAGGGAATCACATCTGCCCTCCTCAGTCCTTAGGTACCACCCATCTTCCCATGATTTGTTAAAAAGTGGGTTAGTGGGGTCACTAGGTCCTCCCTTAGCTCTTTTAGGATTCTAGGTGAATCCCATCAGGCCCATTGCTTTGTCCACCTTGAGTTTTAGAAGTTCTTTCAGTACTCTTTCTTCTTTAAATGGACTGGTATCAACCCACTATCCAGAGTGCTTCTACTGTTTGGTTTAGGTAACTCCTCCTCCTCTTCTTTTGTGAATACTGAGCAAAAGTATTCATTCATTATCTCTGCCTTTTCACTGTCTCCCTCTGCCCACCTCCCCTCTCCATTATTAATGTTCCCTATCCCTCCCTTAACCTTTCTATGTTCCCTAATGTACCTATAAAAGGTTTTATCCCCCTTCTTAACTGAGTTGGCTATCCTTTCCTCGGTTTGGGCCTTTGCTTTTCTGACTGCCTTCCCCACTTCTTTCTGCTTTAATTGATACAGTTCCCTGTCGTGCTCTGTCTGTGATTCCTTATACTTTTTGAATGCAGCCTTTTTCTCCTTAACCTTCCCTGACACTTCTTTTGAGAACCATAGTGTTTTTTATTCCACTTTGTTTTCTTTATTTGTTTCACACAAAGGCTTGTTGCCTTCATGATGGCAGTTTTGATTTTTCTCCATTGTTCTTCCACCCCTCCTTTCTGGCCATTTGCTAATGCATTCCTCAGGTATTCACCCATTTTGCCAAAGTCAGCCCTTCTAAAGTCCAGTATCCTTGTATTTGTATGGCTTGTCTCCATGGTTGTGTTTATTGTGAAGCACACTGTGCAGTGGTCGCTTGTTCCCAGGTGTCTACTGACTTCTAAGTTTGTGATCCTCTCTCCATTTGAGAGTACCAGGTCTAATATTGCTCCCTCCCGAGTGGGTTCCACCACTAGCTGTCTAAGTCATGCTCCCTGTAGGGCATCGAGAATGACCCTGCTCTTGGATGTGGCTGCAGTCCATGTTGCCCAGTTAACATCTGGCATATTCAGGTCCACCATCAACAGTATCTCCCCTTTTTCAGCCATTTTGAGAATGCCCTTTATCATTTTCTTGTGCATTTCCTCCCCTTGAGACGAGGGTCTGTATACAACCCCTGTACGGATTGTGATGCCATTCCCTGTTTCCAATGTGACCCAGAGTTCCTCTTGTCCTCCCCTTTACCTTTAGTTCTGTTACTTTGATCCCTTCCTTATGTAGAGAGCTACTCACCTCCTCTTTTACCCTCCTGTCCCTTCTGTAGATTGTGTACCCTGGTATGTTGACATCCCAGTCATGGTTCTCCATGTACCATGTTTCTGTGACTGCCACAATATCCAAGTGTTCCACTTCCATCAGGGCTACTAGCTCTGGAAGCTTGTTTCCAAGACTATGGGCATTGGTACTCATTGCCCTCCATTCAATGTTGGCATTATCCTTTTTTACCCCTTTTTTACCCCATCCCTGCTCTTATTGCCCTTGTCCACTTTTCCATTTACTCCTGTTCTGCCCTCTGTCAAGCTCTGTACCTCAGTGTTTACCCTACTAGCTGCCATGCTTTGCGGGGGGAGGCTTGAACTTTCCTGTTTCCTATCAGCACCTCCCCCCTTGGCTAGTTTAAAAGCTTGCCAAGGAAGCCTTTAAACCTGTCACCTAGGAGCATGTTTCCCTTCCTGGACAGATGCAGACCATCATGCCAGTATAGACCTTCATCTCTCCAGGTGGACCCCCAGTCCCCAATGAAGCCAAAGCCCTGTGCCCTGCACTAGTTTTGCAACCATTCATTAAACCACATGGTGTGCAGTACCCTAGCCTCACCCCTGCCATGGTCTGGCAGCACCTCTGAGAAGGTTACCGTGCTTGCTACCTGTCTGAGGCCCCTCCCCAACTCCACAAATTCATCCTGCACTGCACTGATCTCATGCCTAGCTAGGTCATTTGTTCCGGTGGACAATGATATCTAGTTTCTCTCCTGTGATGCTGCTTCTGCAATCCTGAGGATTCGCCTCCTGTCCCTCCAAGCCATGGCACCAGGCAGGCACCTTACCTCTCCTCTCCCTGCCCCAGGTCTCACACCCCTAACAATTGAGTCCCCTATCAGAAGCTGTTTCTTTCCCTTGTGTGTCCCTTGCCACTCTTTTGTGGGTCTCCCTGTGGCTGTCCCCAGCATTCTTCTTGGTCTCCAATGAGGGTGTCATCATAGAGGAACCTTGATTTGCCAGACCGACATATGATTTGTGTAGAGGTACAACTCGGGGCTACGCTCTGTTCCACCACCCTCACCCTCCCAGAACCTACTGTGGTCCATCTGCTTTTCACACATGGCAACCTCTGAGGCAGTGGTTGTGGAACTGGTGCTCTTTGGGTGGGGGAGTCCTCCTTAGTCCTTGCCAGTTCAGCCTGGAGGTGGTCAACCTCCTCCCTCAGAGCTGACAGTTGCCTGCAAATAGGGCAGCAACGCAGGTTCCAGAATGTTTCCCGGAAAATTGCTGCCCCACAGCCAGTGCATTGCACCACTCCCCACATGTCCCTCTTCCTTATAATATACAATGAGTAATATACAATTTTTTTTTTTTTTTTGGGTGTGTGTATACTTATGCTTTATGCACTGTGCTGGGTAATTAAGAATATGACAGTTCTGCTCCAAGACCTGTTGAGGAAGTGATGTCAGAACCTTGGCTATAAAGGAAATGCCACAACCACGGGTGACTGTTAGAAACAATCAATTACACCACTGCTCCACCACTCTGGTGAGTACTGCCCTTTATAGTAAGTCAACCAACACCACAATGTACTAGACCACTGCTCCTACACAAACCACTCTACTGAGTCCAAGGATAAAAACAAACTCACTGTTCAGCCAGCAGGACACTTCCAAAATATTGCACAAATATCCTTCCAAATCCTATGTTTCTAGCACAGAAATCAAGCAACTTCAGTTGTATTACAACCCCTCTGGTTATAAAATTACTACACTTTAATGGAATCCTGCAATTCTTAATGTCAATAAGAAAATAATGAAACTTTCTGTAGAAAGTGTAGCTTACCTTCCTAGTCCCCTACACTATTATGTTTTACCAAGTTACCAGTTCCTCAAATGCGTTCTAGTTTGTTCTCTGCAGTATAACCAATTTCTCAGCTTCCAAAAGGAACAGGCAGGTCCTCTGACTGACTTTACTCTGTGTAGTATGCCTAAACAGAACAGTGATACAAGCCCTACCCAGAATCAATTGATTGACTAGTGACACCTGTGATGTAAGCAGGCCTTTCAGTGAAGACAATTTGCTATGTCTGCTTCTAATACACACACAAACCCTTTATCTGAAACCAGGGATAAACTCACTGCTTAGCCAGCAGGACACTTCCAAAATATTGCACAAATATCCTTCCAAATCCTATGTGTCTAGCACAGAAATCAAGCAACTTCAGTTGTATTACAACCCCTCTGGTTATAAAATTACTACACTTTAATGGAATCCTGCAATTCTTAATGCCAATAAGAAAATAATGAAACTTTCTGTAGAAAGTGTAGTTTACCTTCCTAGTCCCCTACAATATTAAGTTTTATGAAGTTACCAGTTCCTCAAATGCGTTCTAGTTTGTTCTCTGCAGTATAGCCAATTTCTCAGCTTCCAAAAGGAACAGGCAGGTCTCTCTCTCATTCTCAATCACGGGGCTGCACTCTGAAGCTGGCTTGGGGGTGGGACTGAATGCAGTCGTACCAGTCATTCAACGCCATGCAAATGAGCCTCTCTCTCTCTCCTCACACTCATCCTCCACAGCGATCATTAAGTTGGGCAAATTTAAACTGCAAACTGAACTTTTTTCCTCTCGGCTGCAATTTCAAGGCAGGAGTGCTGTTTTGACAATTTTCTCACAGAACTTGACAATTTCTTTAGCGACTCCCCCAATTTGCACACAACATACATAAAACATTTAGGGTGCATTTCTCTCTTTGTTTCCTAAAGTCCACACTACTTTTGGCAACTAAAACATGAGATTTAAAAGTTCTGTAAAATGTTCTGGATGCAGAGACAAGGACATACACTTTCTGGCTTTACAGTCCATTGTTAGTTGGCACAATCACACTGCAGCACTGTACTAGCAAGCACACAGTGGCACATATGGATGGCACTCTCCTGGGCAAGATCCTTTTGTGCAAAGTTTCCCTTTCCAGTTTTGGGCTACCAAACTGCCAGACAGACAAAGCGCTTTCTATACCCTCAGCAAAAAAAAAATCTCTTGTTCTCTCCCCAAATTCAAACAATATCATCAGACGAGTCCCCAATTTTGTAATCCCCCCACCAGTCCCTAATTTAACTAGAAGGCACACCTCCCATACCATTTCTGTCTAGAGGAAAAGAGAGGGGTGGGGGTACAAAGCAATTAGCCAAAACAGAAGAAAAACACAGAATGTGTGTATGCACTGGACACACACAGTCTTATGCCAAAACCCAGGTCCTGAGGTGAGAACGTTTGTAAAGGGCTATGCTAGGTTTGCACTTCTGGACAGGGGTACCCAGCAAATCCACACAGGAAGCAGTAAATAGATTGTCCATACCCGGTTGGGATTCTAGAGTGTAGCTTTATTCTGAAACAAAGTTGGAAACACAAAAGCAAAGATAGACCCCCAAGGGTTTACCCTTCATGGCACAAGGCAATGCAGGACACATCCGCAGAAACAGAAACTTGAACCTCCCACATATCACAGGAATAAACATCTGGAATTGTGGAACTAGCAATGGTGACTACATACAATTTCTCCTTGAAATGGCACTAGGCCAATACTTAGAACAGTTCCCATATGACACAGGATTAGAAATCTGGAATGTGGAACTAGCCACGGTGAATACACAAAATCTTCTGGAAAAGGCACTAGGCCAGTACTTAGTACAGTTCCCATATGGCATAGGATAGGAATGTGGCAGCCTAGCCACAACAGAGCACTCAAGGTTCAAAACTAGCAAAAACCCACATAGAAGGGGTAAACTTCTTCAGGCATTGGCCACATGAACTGACAGAAAACAGGTGCCCTTACAGAACCTGAAGTGCTGAACTGGTCACTCCAGATTGGGGGGTCTCCCACCTTGCTTCCACATCCATACACAGCCATCCTTTCAGAGTTACACCTCACCAAATATTGAAACTGTAGAAAATGATGCTATCTTGAAATGTTTAGCACATTTAACTTCAGGAACACCACTAGGGTGTAAGGTTAAAGTCCTGAACAAAGGGCAAGTCACATATGGGACATCCACTATTGTCAGCAAACTTTAAAAACACAAATCTTCTTGAAAATCCTCACACAAATTGAGTGAATGGGTCCCTTTATCAGAGTGTCACCCCACAGAAAAAGGGCAGGTACATATCCTGGGTAACTCTCAGACAGAAATCTACTCACAATTTGTACACAAAGGCAGTTTCACAAAAGTTATCGGTTGGATCAGGGGATTGCTCCTCAAATCCTCTGCAGTCCCCCTCATCCCACATGGGATAAAGGCACAGGAACCCCTGGAGACAGTTGCTACCACTTCATAAGTCAGGAAAGGACGTCCTCCACTAGAGTGAAAAATACAGACAATCCACATACTCTGAGCTGCTGGATGACAAGACTGACTTCATAATTCTAAACTCCCCACTCTCACACAAGCTGTGTGACTTATGTTGCTGTGAGAGTTCTAAATGACATCACCTCTCTGCTTTCAGCTGAAACCAAGGAGCCGAGAGGGACAAAGTGAAAATCCAGTTAACTAGATATTCACCAGCTGCCTTCCCTACCTAACACTGACACTGATGGGATTCTAGTAACCCCAGGGAACGTGGGGGGGGTCCTTTATTTATTTATTTATTCATTCAATCAAAAATTAGTAACCCGGAAAGACACAATGAGCCAAGGCTTGTTTCCAGGTGCAATCCAGGGAAGGGGAACAGTGAGAGGACAGAAGCACAGTACATAGTAACAAAATAATGAACAACAGTTGGTAAAAATTAGTACAAAATTAGAATAAAATTCAGACAGTTGTATTTGCAGAGAATAAAGTGTGGTACAGCTCAATAAGAATGCCTAGCAAGTGCATATTCAGAAGTGGCAGCAATCCTTGGTGAATAAGAACAATGTTGACAACTTGCAGTGGACCTGAGAGGTGAGCTATTGCCTGACTCCATAAAGGAGGGAGTAACTGTAGTGGTGTGGAAGTTAACCAAAGGCAAGAGCGAGGACCCAGTTGCCTGCTGGACAGGAAGGTAAAGGCATGCCAGTGGAGCTATCAGGAGGAAAGGTGACAGGAACAGGTGGAGAAGGGTTGAAATTTCAACTGGTGCCTGAGAAAGCCAGATAATGGGGAGAGGCAGAGGGAGTAGGTTTCAGAGTGAGGGGAATTAAAAAGAGAAGGCAGATAATGATAAATAATTTTTAATTTTTTTAGTTGTTTAACCAGGAGTGGCACACTAAGCTGAAAGTTTTTTTTACAGGAGCGACCTGGGAGCACAGGGAAGTTAAGTGACTTGCTTAGGGTCACACAGTATGCAAGTGGAGGCTGTGGGATTCAAACCCAAGTCTGGTCTGCTGGATATCACCAGATTTGCAGCTCAGAGCCATAAACCACTGCACTATACTGCCTCCCTTTAAATACCTATACTTTAAATACCTGAAGGGGATCAACAGCATAGACGCCAATAAACTCTTCTGGACCGGCAACAACAAAAATACAAAAGGAAACCGCAGAAAATTGGCAGGGGTGAGTTGCACATTTATAAAAGTGCATGGGCTCCGCATCTGGTAGACTTTTTCTTAACTCTGTTTTTTCACTTCAGTTCAGGTTGGGATGTGCCCCCTCATTTGGCATTGAGCTACCCACCTGGCATCCTCCCTAAGCTGCCCAGACTGGTTGGCCTGCAGTTTGCCCCCTGTAGTGGGGCTACCGGTGGGGGTAGAGAGACTGAGCTCAGCCAGAGGCCCCAGCTGAGGCTTACACCTGGATGTCATTTGGAAGGGTGTCAAAGAAGCATCATCCTGCTGCTGTCCCTGAGGGTTTTCTACTTACAGTTTCTTCTGGAGGCAGGGATGTGCAATGACATCAGCATACATACATGCATGCTCCCACACACGTCTGCCACACCTCCGCCTCTACTGTATGTGGTCCTGACCAGTGTACACCCAGTCTCCAATGGGTGTCACTCATGCACTGGGAGCTCAAAACTGCCCCACCCTGGAGGCAGAGAGCTGTCCATAGGGTGCTCATCCAACTCCCCTCAGCTGGCTCTCTGACGATCCGGGCTCATTCCTGAATCCAAATCACTTGCATCTCAAGCAACTGTGCTATTTCTGCACTGGGAGGTCAGCATACATCTGGCAGACTTGATGGCAAGTTGTAAGTTAATGTCTCTGTGCTCCTGTCTGAGGGGGATTGCAATCTCCTATGCAAATAAAATGAACAAGTAATAGTCTGAGCAAAAATACCTGCTAATGCATTAACCTGATGATACATGTAGAATTAAACTATGCACTGTGTTTTAAGGGCGTTGGATGCACCCATCAGGCCTCAACATGCATATCAACCCCTTTTGAAGGAAGGTTCTTATTCACAACACAAGGTGTCATCTATGCACCAGAACACTGCTCTGTCACTCTTCAGGCTGGGGCCAGTGCCACACATCACAGCTCCTTCCCCCCTGCTTCAGTTCATTCAGCCAGCTCATTGAGCTTGCACCCAAACTCAGATCATTGGCACAGGAAGGCAACGTGGTCCCCACTAGGGCAACAGCTCTCCCTGCAAACAACAACACTTCAGAAAGTTTTAAGGGGGGGGCTCATTTTGATCCCAAATTTTCAACATAGTCTTCTTATGGCTCCACATCATGAACCTAGTAGGTGAAAAATTTCAAATCCTGTCTGAAGTGTCCTTTTGCGTCACAAGTGCAGAAACACATTTTGGCCAGGATTTGAAAACTGACACCTGTCACATTCATGAAGTGGAGTAAAAAGAAAAAAATGGCTATGTTGAAAATTTGGGATGAAAGTACTGAAAAGTATCAAAGTTATAAGTAAGTGTTGAGAAATGTTAACATACCTTCATAACTGTGATGTTATTTAATATTTTGACCCAACATTTTCAACATAGTGTTTTTATGACCCCACCTCATGAACCCAGTAGCTGAAATATTTCAAATTCCATGCAAAAGGCGAGTTTGCAGAGCAAATGGTGAAATCACCTTTTGGATCAAATTCTAAAACTTTCACTTGCCTTGTTCACGGGGTCTTAAAAAGGCCATGTTGAAAATTTGGGTCACAAGTATTAAAAAATGGCCAAGTTATAAGTAAAAGTTCAAAATGCATTAATATACATTGACCAGACTTATTGATTTCTACAGTTCCCTGTCTGGCTTTGAAGAGTGACAACATGTCTCTGGTCCAGAGAAGCTTACGGTGTTGGACCCCATGTAGGAAAGTATAGGTTGGGAGGGTGAAGGGTGGACAGTGCTGAGTGGGGATTGGGGTGGGTGGGGGTCAGGACTTTATTTATTTAAAAGTTTGTAACTGGAAAGGCACACTGAGCTGAGGCCCGTTTACAGGTGCAACCCAGGGTCTTTGCAAATAAAACAGAGTAAAACTGTGAACAGAGAACTGAAATACATGGTAGCTACAATTTGGATACATGTTACAAATAAGGGAACAACTATGTACAATATTGTGAAAGAGAACGAAAATAATGCTTAATATAATTGGTAGCTGCAGATTAAATCAGAGTATGCAACACTGTACAAGACGGTAGTAACACACAACAAATTCTAAAACATAAGCAGACGTAAGGGCTGCATCTAGTTCAAACAATTGCATTGAAAGCTTTAACGAATCAGGGGTTTAAAGTCTACATTATTAGGGTGAGAAAGAGGGTAGGTTGAAGGGCAGAGTACGGATATACTAGGGAAGGTGGGGGGGAGTAGACAAATAGGAGCAGACAGTGTTTGGAACAGCTTGGAGCAAGGATTTTAGGGTTGCGTGAGTTGGGGAATGGTCAGTGTCTCAGGGCAGTTGATTCCAGATGTGAGGAAGGCAGTAGGAGAAAGCTGCCTGGCCTGTGCAAGTGTGAGGATGGGGGAGGGAGAAAGTTTAAGTGTCCCTAGAGCAAAGGGAATAAGTGCTGGGACAAGTAGGAAGTAGGAAGGAGTTTAGGTAGAAGGGGAGTGCACCAAACCAGTATTTGGTGATGAAAGTAAGGCTGTGAGAATGATGCCTGGCAGGAAGAGGCATTATGGAGAGGGAGGAGTAGAGAAGACAGTGATGAGTTGGGGGGGGTGCAGTGGCAAAGCGGCAAAATGAGTTCAACAGTGTATCAAGTTTGGCAAGGGAGGTGGCTGGTGCAGAGCTATAGACTATATCTTCATAAATGAATACAAGTAGACTAGTTTTGATGACTAAGTCCTGGCAGGTGGCTATGGGGAGGCAATCCTTATGATGGTAGAGAGCTCCAAGTTTTGGGCAGAGTTTGGCACAGATGGAGTCAGTGTGGGTGGAGAAGTCAAGGTTACTATCTAACCAGACACCGAAAAATTTAAGATTTGACTGTATCAAGGGAAGTGTCATCCAGAGTGGCAAATGGGGGGTTATGGGATTTGGATAGTCTTTGACTTGTCCCGAAGAACATAGATACTGTCTTTTTGGAGTTTGGTTTTAACTGGTTTTACCAGAACCATGTTTGCACTGTGTTGAAGTCATGCTGAAGAGGGGAGGTTACATCGGCAGCAGTGGGGCTAGAAAAGTACAGCAGAGTGTCATCTGCATACGTATGGATATTGGAAGGGCAACAGATAGAGGGAAGATCATTTATGAATAAGGAGAAAATAGCTGGGCCAAGTATGGATCCTTGGGGGACATCTGCTTGGATGGGGGGAGGACATTTCCAACTTGCACAGACTGAAATTTGTTATTAAGGTAGGATTGCAACCAATTTGCAGCAGGAGGGGCAAGGCTGGAAGCATGAAGTTTTTGGATTAGAAGCTGGTGAGAGACCGAGTCAAAAGCCTTCAGCAAATCTATGAAGATGGCAGTGGTGACTAGGCCTTTGTCCATTGCAGATTGGATGGAATTGGTGATATGAAGCAAGGAGGAGACTGTGGAGTGCTACTTCCTGAAACCTTATTGGAAAGGGCAAAGACACTTGGTTTCAGAGAGATGCTCCAAGAGCCTAGAGTAAATGAGTGGCTACTTTAGTTTGGTGAGAGCAGGTAAGACATAGATGGGTCTGTATTTGCCTGGGGAGGTGGGATCACCACCTTTGTGGAGGGGGAGCATCTTGGACAGTTTCCAGGCTTGGGGTACAGAGTTGGTAGACATGGAGAGGTTTAGAATATGGGCAAGAGGGGTCCCAAGCAAATGGTGGAGCAAGACAGTGAAGGACCATTTTCTTTATTTCAGGTTTATAAAGCAAATCAAAAAGACATCAATGGATGTTTTGTAAGGAAGATAACTGAGGAAGATGGAATATCACCAAGGTTGCAGCTCTACTGCTGGTGAAGGGAGAGAAGGATGTAATGCTGCTGATTGGCTCTGGTGCTGCTGAGTGGATCTGCTGTTGGGGGGTGGTGGGACAGAGTGTCACCAAGTGGCTCTGCTGCTGGGGTAGGGGAGTGAGACAGAGTGCTGCCAAGTGGCTCTGTTACTGGAGGAGGGTGAGACAGAGTGTTACCAAAAGAAAACAAGGGACTTTTTTAGATGGAGTGGAGAGATGTACATCTGGCACAGAAAGGGAAGGGGGAGAGAAAAAAAGACAGGTAGAGACAAACAGAGGAGGCGGAGAGATTAAGAATACAACTGATGTTTCTGCTCTACTCTCGAAGGGAAGTTGGTTGTGGTGTGTTTGGCCTTTTTTGTTACCTCTTCCTCCTCCTGTATTCATAAAACTTCCGCATAGCTCTCACTTTGCAGTCATAAAAAGGAGGTGTTGGGAATGCCAGGTGAACTTGTGGCACATTTTACAGATCTGGATAAGCAGCACATGGCCATGAATTCAACATTTCATATGGGAAACGTTATCTGTCAAAACTAGAGGTTAACATGCTGACAACAGTATAAACATAAAGTAATATAATCATCACAAACCCTAAGCTTTGTTTTGACTGTGACTGCTCTGGAAGCTTGTAGCTTGGCAAATTAAAACAAGCATTTGTCAATGCCGAATGTTGGCTTGCTGGTATTGGCATTGGTAGTGCAGGAGTTAGAGAGATGCATAATAGGAATGGCAGTAAAGTATTGAAGTAATGCCAACCCCCACCCCCACCCTGCAGAGACTGACAGGCATTGGGGGTGCGCCTTTGAGTTGTCAGCCATAACACGCATGCCATTCCACCTCACCCCATGCTGCAGACACTGACAGGTGTCGCAGTGTGCCAAGGTCTTCAGACCTCACGCTCACCCCATTTCATAAGGAAATAAGCTGAGATGGGTGTAGTATAGGAGAATGGGGTGAACGTTAGGGCTGAAGACCCCAAGGCACACCTTGATGCCTGTCAATGGCTGCAGGGTGGGGGTGGGGTGGAATGGCGTGAGCATTACATCCGATGACCCTAAGTCACACACCCCAACACCTGCCAGTCTGTTAACAGGGTGGGCGCTACTGTCGGAAACCCTAATGCCCCAGGCATTTGTTGGTATTTTCACTCCAAATTTTCAACATGGGCTTTTTGGGACCCCACCTCATGAACAGTGGCAGTATCATTTCGGTACTCAATCTCAAAAGGTGATTTCACATAGCGAGTGTGCCATTTGGTACCACAGGCACGAAAACACATTTCAAGGAGGATGTGAAAAATGACAGCTGTATTGTTCATGAAGAGGTGTAAAAAAAATGGCAATGCTGAAAATCTGGAGTGAAAATATGAAAAATTGGTGAAGTTATAAGTGAGTGCAGACACTGTGCAACGCACACTTGTAACACAGTCATTGTTTGGAATGTTTTCTTCAAATTTTCAAGATGGCCTTTCTGGGAACTCCCCTAATTAACAGTGGCACTGTGATTTTGTTAATCAGTCCCTAAAGTTGATTTTGCACAGCGACCACGCCTTTCTGCACCACAGGTGCAAAAACACATTTTGGGAAGGATGTGAAAAATTACAGCTGTACTGTTCATAAGGGGGTATAAAAAATGTCAATGTTGGAAATTGAGAGTAAAAATATTAAAAATTGATGAAGTTATGAGCATTCATAGAAACTGCACAACGGAGCTCATAACACACTCATTTTTTTTTTTAGTTTTTTCACCAAATTTGCAACATCATGAACAGTTGCACTGTCGTTTTAATTGGTCCCGAAAGGTGATTCAACATAGTGACCATGAAATCTCCTTTTGGGACTGAGAAATGAAATGACAGTGCCAGAGTTCACGAGGTGGGGTACCAAGAACCCCATGTCGAACATTTGGGACCAAAACTCGAAAAATTGGCTGAGATATGAACCTAAGTTGAACCCGTCCATTGACTGCCATTATAGGGCTTACTGTCATTTCTTCAGTTCCCGGTTGTTTTCTGAAGAGTTCAGACATGTTCCTGGTCCACAGAAGATAGCTGCTCCCAATCTGTGGAGGTAAGTATTGGTGAGGGGGGTGCAGGGAGGTGGGGTGCAGAGAGGGAGGGGGGCCGGCGGGAACAACGGGGGACCTTTTTCTTTCCTTTTTTTTCAGATTTAAAAAAAAAGCAATAAAAAGTCACTGATATTTACAGCAAGGAAAATAACAAGGTGTTAGACTTCACCCCAAAAATAATACTTCAGGCAATTCTTCTATTCGAATTCCTGTTCTCTCTTTTATAAATCAACATCAATGTTACTGGGTGTACAAACACTCACACGTCCTTCCTCCTTGCTGGTCAGAAGAGACTGCCCTCCCTATCTAAATTCTAGCCCCCTGGTGGAGAGGTTATATGGGGAATAGGGGTGACATCACAAGCATGTGACCTATCAATTATACACACAGCCCTTTATTTTACTTCTAGGATGCTTCACCATGTCTAGGACGTACCCCTAATACAGTACCACCTTAAGTGTACTCAATACCATCATTTTAGACAGTTATTCACAAAAGTCTTACAATTCCTATACAACACTTAATTAAATGGGTATTCACATCATCAGGTATTTGTTCCTCCTACTGATAGTGACATCACACCCTAAGGCTACTATAAGGGCAGCCATTTGCTGGGCTGCCCGCTGTATAGTAGGACCCTCCACAAAAGACAAGGCTGATAAAAAAAAAAAAAAATTATATGTTGCTTAATTCACTGCTACCATACAGAAGTACCCAGACTGGACAGGGAAATAGCAAATGAGGGGCTCGCTCCCTATTTGCATTCCCCTGCCAGCCAGGAGATCTGATAATTGTGTACTTTTTATTTTGTGAAGAAAAAGACAACCATTTTTACTTATTTTATCTTTAAGGAAGTTCTCCAAATACAGCCTGCATGTTTATCTGAACAGGACTCTGCAACTAGAAGGGGGACAGGATCAGATCTACAGTACAGTAGCTTCTTGTTTTACATTGTTTTTCATGGATTCTACTTGGTAGAATGTTTATTTTCTTTCTTACTACTAAGGGGCTAGCAGGGTATTGTTTGGGGCTGTTGGAATTTTGAAACCTGTTTTGGTAGCTAAAAGTGGGCTCATTTGTTTGGTTTACGGTGTGGCAGGCTGCATTTGTAGAGGCCTATTTCTTCTCTTTTAAACATAATTGGTGTAATTTAACTGGTCTGTTTCTTTGAATTGGAGACCTATATCTTATAATTCCAAACCTATTTTGATGTATTGTTGGTGAAGCTGTTTGAATTGGTGTCCTGTTTCTTTGGGTAGCAAACCTATGTTGGGGCTTTGAGTAGAATTGATTCATTGTTGCTGGCTTCACTAGCTGCAAAGTTTTGAGTGGGGGAAGGGTGCTAATTTGTCTGGCCAGGTCTCACTCAGCAGGGAGGCAGAGCTGAATCAGGTGTGAGTCAGTGTTTGGCTTCAGAAGGAACTAGAAGGGGACAGGATCAGATCTACAGTACAGTAGCTTCTTGTTTTACATTGTTTTCATGGATTCTACTTGGTAGAATGTTTATTTTCTTTCTTACTACTAAGGGCTAGCAGGGTATTGTTTGGGGCTGTTGGAATTTTGAAACCTGTTTTGGTAGCTAAAGTGGGCTCATTTGTTTGGTTTACGTGTGGCAGGCTGCATTTGTAGAGGCCTATTTCTTCTCTTTTAAACATAATTGGTGTAATTTAACTGGTCTGTTTCTTTGAATTGGAGACCTATATCTTATAATTCCAAACCTATTTTGATGTATTGTTGGTGAAGCTGTTTGAATTGGTGTCCTGTTTCTTTGGGTAGCAAACCTATGTTGGGGCTTTGAGTAGAATTGATTCATTGTTGCTGGCTTCACTAGCTGCAAAGTTTTGAGTGGGGAAGGGTGCTAATTTGTCTGGCCAGGTCTCACTCAGCAGGGAGGCAGAGCTGAATCAGGTGTGGAGTCAGTGCTTTGGCTTCTCAGAAGGAACTAGAAGGGGGACAGGATCAGATCTACAGTACAGTAGCTTCTTGTTTTACATTGTTTTTCATGGATTCTACTTGGTAGAATGTTTATTTTCTTTCTTACTACTAAGGGGCTAGCAGGGTATTGTTTGGGGCTGTTGGAATTTTGAAACCTGTTTTGGTAGCTAAAAGTGGGCTCATTTGTTTGGTTTACGGTGTGGCAGGCTGCATTTGTAGAGGCCTATTTCTTCTCTTTTAAACATAATTGGTGTAATTTAACTGGTCTGTTTCTTTGAATTGGAGACCTATATCTTATAATTCCAAACCTATTTTGATGTATTGTTGGTGAAGCTGTTTGAATTGGTGTCCTGTTTCTTTGGGTAGCAAACCTATGTTGGGGCTTTGAGTAGAATTGATTCATTGTTGCTGGCTTCACTAGCTGCAAAGTTTTGAGTGGGGAAGGGTGCTAATTTGTCTGGCCAGGTCTCACTCAGCAGGGAGGCAGAGCTGAATCAGGTGTGGAGTCAGTGCTTTGGCTTCTCAGAAGGAACTAGAAGGGGGACAGGATCAGATCTACAGTACAGTAGCTTCTTGTTTTACATTGTTTTTCATGGATTCTACTTGGTAGAATGTTTATTTTCTTTCTTACTACTAAGGGGCTAGCAGGGTATTGTTTGGGGCTGTTGGAATTTTTGAAACCTGTTTTGGTAGCTAAAAGTGGGCTCATTTGTTTGGTTCTACGGTGTGGCAGGCTGCATTTGTAGAGGCCTATTTCTTCTCTTTTAAACATAATTGGTGTAATTTAACTGGTCTGTTTCTTTGAATTGGAGACCTATATCTTATAATTCCAAACCTATTTTGATGTATTGTTGGTGAAGCTGTTTGAATTGGTGTCCTGTTTCTTTGGGTAGCAAACCTATGTTGGGGCTTTGAGTAGAATTGATTCATTGTTGCTGGCTTCACTAGCTGCAAAGTTTTGAGTGGGGAAGGGTGCTAATTTGTCTGGCCAGGTCTCACTCAGCAGGGAGGCAGAGCTGAATCAGGTGTGGAGTCAGTGCTTTGGCTTCTCAGAAGGAACTAGAAGGGGGACAGGATCAGATCTACAGTACAGTAGCTTCTTGTTTTACATTGTTTTTCATGGATTCTACTTGGTAGAATGTTTATTTTCTTTCTTACTACTAAGGGGCTAGCAGGGTATTGTTTGGGGCTGTTGGAATTTTGAAACCTGTTTTGGTAGCTAAAAGTGGGCTCATTTGTTTGGTTTACGGTGTGGCAGGCTGCATTTGTAGAGGCCTATTTCTTCTCTTTTAAACATAATTGGTGTAATTTAACTGGTCTGTTTCTTTGAATTGGAGACCTATATCTTATAATTCCAAACCTATTTTGATGTATTGTTGGTGAAGCTGTTTGAATTGGTGTCCTGTTTCTTTGGGTAGCAAACCTATGTTGGGGCTTTGAGTAGAATTGATTCATTGTTGCTGGCTTCACTAGCTGCAAAGTTTTGAGTGGGGAAGGGTGCTAATTTGTCTGGCCAGGTCTCACTCAGCAGGGAGGCAGAGCTGAATCAGGTGTGGAGTCAGTGCTTTGGCTTCTCAGAAGGAACTAGAAGGGGGACAGGATCAGATCTACAGTACAGTAGCTTCTTGTTTTACATTGTTTTTCATGGATTCTACTTGGTAGAATGTTTATTTTCTTTCTTACTACTAAGGGGCTAGCAGGGTATTGTTTGGGGCTGTTGGAATTTTGAAACCTGTTTTGGTAGCTAAAAGTGGGCTCATTTGTTTGGTTTACGGTGTGGCAGGCTGCATTTGTAGAGGCCTATTTCTTCTCTTTTAAACATAATTGGTGTAATTTAACTGGTCTGTTTCTTTGAATTGGAGACCTATATCTTATAATTCCAAACCTATTTTGATGTATTGTTGGTGAAGCTGTTTGAATTGGTGTCCTGTTTCTTTGGGTAGCAAACCTATGTTGGGGCTTTGAGTAGAATTGATTCATTGTTGCTGGCTTCACTAGCTGCAAAGTTTTGAGTGGGGGAAGGGTGCTAATTTGTCTGGCCAGGTCTCACTCAGCAGGGAGGCAGAGCTGAATCAGGTGTGGAGTCAGTGCTTTGGCTTCTCAGAAGGAACTAGAAGGGGGACAGGATCAGATCTACAGTACAGTAGCTTCTTGTTTTACATTGTTTTTCATGGATTCTACTTGGTAGAATGTTTATTTTCTTTCTTACTACTAAGGGCTAGCAGGGTATTGTTTGGGGCTGTTGGAATTTTGAAACCTGTTTTGGTAGCTAAAAGTGGGCTCATTTGTTTGGTTTACGGTGTGGCAGGCTGCATTTGTAGAGGCCTATTTCTTCTCTTTTAAACATAATTGGTGTAATTTAACTGGTCTGTTTCTTTGAATTGGAGACCTATATCTTATAATTCAAACCTATTTTGATGTATTGTTGGTGAAGCTGTTTGAATTGGTGTCCTGTTTCTTTGGGTAGCAAAACCTATGTTGGGGCTTTGAGTAGAATTGATTCATTGTTGCTGGCTTCACTAGCTGCAAAGTTTTGAGTGGGGAAGGGTGCTAATTTGTCTGGCCAGGTCTCACTCAGCAGGGAGGCAGAGCTGAATCAGGTGTGGAGTCAGTGCTTTGGCTTCTCAGAAGGAACTAGAAGGGGGACAGGATCAGATCTACAGTACAGTAGCTTCTTGTTTTACATTGTTTTTCATGGATTCTACTTGGTAGAATGTTTATTTTCTTTCTTACTACTAAGGGGCTAGCAGGGTATTGTTTGGGGCTGTTGGAATTTTGAAACCTGTTTTGGTAGCTAAAAGTGGGCTCATTTGTTTGGTTTACGGTGTGGCAGGCTGCATTTGTAGAGGCCTATTTCTTCTCTTTTAAACATAATTGGTGTAATTTAACTGGTCTGTTTCTTTGAATTGGAGACCTATATCTTATAATTCCAAACCTATTTTGATGTATTGTTGGTGAAGCTGTTTGAATTGGTGTCCTGTTTCTTTGGGTAGCAAACCTATGTTGGGAGCTTTGAGTAGAATTGATTCATTGTTGCTGGCTTCACTAGCTGCAAAGTTTTGAGTGGGGGAAGGGTGCTAATTTGTCTGGCCAGGTCTCACTCAGCAGGGAGGCAGAGCTGAATCAGGTGTGGAGTCAGTGCTTTGGCTTCTCAGAAGGAACTAGAAGGGGGACAGGATCAGATCTACAGTACAGTAGCTTCTTGTTTTACATTGTTTTTCATGGATTCTACTTGGTAGAATGTTTATTTTCTTTCTTACTACTAAGGGGCTAGCAGGGTATTGTTTGGGGCTGTTGGAATTTTGAAACCTGTTTTGGTAGCTAAAAGTGGGCTCATTTGTTTGGTTTACGGTGTGGCAGGCTGCATTTGTAGAGGCCTATTTCTTCTCTTTTAAACATAATTGGTGTAATTTAACTGGTCTGTTTCTTTGAATTGGAGACCTATATCTTATAATTCCAAACCTATTTTGATGTATTGTTGGTGAAGCTGTTTGAATTGGTGTCCTGTTTCTTTGGGTAGCAAACCTATGTTGGGGCTTTGAGTAGAATTGATTCATTGTTGCTGGCTTCACTAGCTGCAAAGTTTTGAGTGGGGGAAGGGTGCTAATTTGTCTGGCCAGGTCTCACTCAGCAGGGAGGCAGAGCTGAATCAGGTGTGGAGTCAGTGCTTTGGCTTCTCAGAAGGAACTAGAAGGGGGACAGGATCAGATCTACAGTACAGTAGCTTCTTGTTTTACATTGTTTTTCATGGATTCTACTTGGTAGAATGTTTATTTTCTTTCTTACTACTAAGGGCTAGCAGGGTATTGTTTGGGGCTGTTGGAATTTTGAAACCTGTTTTGGTAGCTAAAAGTGGGCTCATTTGTTTGGTTTACGGTGTGGCAGGCTGCATTTGTAGAGGCCTATTTCTTCTCTTTAAACATAATTGGTGTAATTTAACTGGTCTGTTTCTTTGAATTGGAGACCTATATCTTATAATTCCAAACCTATTTTGATGTATTGTTGGTGAAGCTGTTTGAATTGGTGTCCTGTTTCTTTGGGTAGCAAACCTATGTTGGGGCTTTGAGTAGAATTGATTCATTGTTGCTGGCTTCACTAGCTGCAAAGTTTTGAGTGGGGAAGGTGCTAATTTGTCTGGCAGGTCTCACCCAGCAGGGAGGCAGAGCTGAATCAGGTGTGGAGTCAGTGCTTTGGCTTCTCAGAAGGAACTAGAAGGGGACAGGATCAGATCTACAGTACAGTAGTCTTGTTTTACATTGTTTTCATGGATTCTACTTGGTAGAATGTTTATTTTCTTCTTACTACTAAGGGGCTAGCAGGGTATTGTTTGGGCTGTTGGAATTTTGAAACCTGTTTTGGTAGCTAAAAGTGGGCTCATTTGTTTGGTTTACGTGTGGCAGGCTGCATTTGTAGAGGCCTATTTCTTCTCTTTTAAACATAATTGGTGTAATTTAACTGGTCTGTTTCTTTGAATTGAGACCTATATCTTATAATTCCAAACCTATTTTGATGTATTGTTGGTGAAGCTGTTTGAATTGGTGTCCTGTTTCTTTGGGTAGCAAACCTATGTTGGGGCTTTGAGTAGAATTGATTCATTGTTGCTGGCTTCACTAGCTGCAAAGTTTTGAGTGGGGAAGGGTGATAATTGTCTGACTAGAGGCCTCAGCTACCTGATTGTTTCTGGAAGACTTGGGCTGGTCCCACCACCCAAACCCCTCACCCCACCCACCCCTGGTCAATTATTCCCTTTGTGCTAGGGGTTCTGACATCACTTCTCAAACAGGCAAAGGATTTGCACCTGTCATAACAGAAGCAGACATCCAGGAAAGGAACTGCAGCAAGTGAAGAGGTGACTGCTCTCTAGTGGAAGGGAAGTAAATGCCAATCTAGGCGCTTATTATTACTTCACATAGTTATTGCATTGGGTAAAGGAGGAGTAGGAGTTGAAGAAGGTTGTGCAATGGCTACTTAAAGTATTTTTGAGTGTGGATAGGAATATAAAAGCAGTTGCTCAACATATCTAAACGTGTGCAACAAAGGAGGTAAGGGAATAAAGAATGTTTTGCACTGATAGAGGGGAGAGTGGGGACTTGGGGAGTGTTTGGTATCCTGCATCTGAAGGGTGGGGGTCGCTGGTGGGCAACGACAGCAATGGGTAGGGTGGTAGGCTGCAACAACTGCGGTGCACCAATCTTTCTAAACATTGCCTGGAGAGGGAGGATGTTTAGTGCAACCACAGAAAAACTTAGAAAGGAGATTGAGGGTCTGCAGGAGGAACTAAGACAGGCAAGGCAGATTGGGGTGGGCTTAGCCCAATACTGGAGGGAGGAAGAAGGGGAGATGAGGGAGGGCAATTTAAGCCAACAGTGGTGAGGAGAGGCTCAGAAGAAGGGAAGCAGAGACAAAGGGGCCCAGGCCAGGAAGAACGATTGCCGGGGAAACCAGGTCAGGAGACAAAAGTCAAATGGAAGGAGGCAATAGGGACTTGTGAGGGGAGGCGAAGAAGTGGCAAAAGTCATGCAGTGGAAAGGAGAGAACAGGTTACTATGCAGAAAGAGGGAGCAGGCATTTGTGAAGGATCTTCAGAAAATAGTTTTGCACTGCTAGAGAGGAAGAAGGTGGAGGAGGGAAGTGATGAAATTAGAGGAGTAATTGATAAATGCTTGGACCAAACTGGAGCGGGGGAAGTTCTGCTGGGAGAACTGCAACAGGGGTAAAAGGGCATAATAATGTGCAGGAGGAAGAAGAGGAGCTGGAAATGAGGGCGGGAGATGAAAGGAAACAAGCAGGGAGTAAGAGGGGTGGAATCTTAGTGCTGCGGGACTCAATACTAAGAGGAGTTAGGTGGGGTAGCAAGGCAGAGAGGCATAGTCGCATTTGGGTGGAGGCCATGCCAGGAATGACAGCGGAAAGGGTGGGACAGTCTGTTCTGAAATATACTAGAAGGGGTAGGGACAAGCCTCATTTAATTATACATCTTGGGACAAACGACCTGGCTGACAAGACAGTGGATATAGTCCAGAGGAGGTTTGAGGAACTAGCACAATTATGTGAGGGGGCAGGAAGATCAGTAACTTTTTCCGAGATACTTCCAGTGCCAAAGGCAAGCACAACAAGAAAGCTGAGAATAGAGGAATTTAACAGATGGCTAAGAACCTGGTGTTGTGCTAAAGGGTATGGGCTGTTGGGGGGTGGGAGGGACCTGGGAGGACAGTAGTCTCTATGCCAAGGACAGACTACACTTGAGTGAGGAAGGAAAGAAGTGTTGAAGCAGAGGATGGAAGAATATATAGAGGAAGTTGGGAGTTTAAACTAGGAGTGGGGGTGGCAGTTGGGGAAGAGATATGCAGAGACCACAGGTTGGGAAATCATATGAGCTTACCCCCATAACAGTGACAAAGGACAAATGGCAAGTACTATTGGTGATGCTAGAAAAGGAGGCAGGATGGGAAGAGGGGAAAGGGTGGAAGGTGGTTACCCTTAATGCTAGGGAGCCTTGGGAGGAAAACTGCAGAGTTGCAGGTTCTCATGGCAGAGGGAGAGGTGGACATTGCAGCCATCACGGAAACATGGGCCACCCAATATAATGACTGGGACCTGTCTGTACCAGGGTACAGGTTATTCCGAGGGACAGGGTGACTGAGAAAGGAGGGGGGGTGGCACTATATGTGAAGGAAGGACTGAAGTGTGTAAGGGAGGAAGGGGAGGAGGGTAGTACAGAGTCACTTTGGGTGCAAATCCAGGATTCCAAGAATAGGAGTCTTAGAATGGGAGTGGTGTACAGGCCAACATCTCAGATGGAGGAGTTAGACAGGGAACTAGCGGGACAGATCAGAAGAACCTGCAGAAGGGTAGTGTGGTGATTGTGGGGACTTCAACATGCCAGGAGGACTGGAGCACCCAACAACCAGGAACAGAAGGGATCAGGTACTGCTGGATGCCTTCCAGGACAGCTTCCTGCTGCAATGGTCAGTGAACCAACCAGGTTAGGGAATACCCTTGACCTTGTGCTGGCAAATGGGGACTTGTGAGAGAACTTACAGTGGAGGAACCGCTGTCAGGGAGTGACCACCTCTCAGTATGGCTCACACTGGATATGGGCAAGGAAGGAGTGGAATCTGGCACAAGAGTGCTGGACTTCAGGAGGGCTGACTTTGGGAGGATGGGGAAGTGGTAAAGGGTACCTGGCCAGAATTCAATCTAGTATGGATACAACCAGAGATGGGAGCTCATAAAGTTGGGGATAGTGGAGGCAACTAAAACCTGCTGCAAAGCCCAGAGCAAGAAGGCTAGGGCTAAGAAACCGAGCTGGTTGAGCAAGGAGGTCATGGAAAAGGTAAGGAGGAAAGAGCTGCCTTTGAGAAATACAAGAAACAGGGAGGGGGAGGACAGAGAGGAGTACTTGACAGAATTGAAGGAGGTGACAAGGGCAGTAAGGGGAGCCAAAGCATCTACGGAACTCAGGCTGGCACAAGGCATTAAGAAGGGGGAGAAGGACTTCTTTAAGTACATCAGGGAGAAAAGGAGCTGTAAGGACCACATAGTAAGGATTAGGAAGGAGGGGTGTTGGGTGGAAGCAGGGTACGATAAGGCGGAAGCACTAAATGAGTACTTCTGCTCAGTATTTACTAAAGAGAAGAGGGGGGTGACACCCAAGATGGGAGAAATGGCAGACGCGGGGGGGAAGTGGTGACAGATGGGGAAATCATGGAGGGCAGAGTTCGAGAGGGTTTGAAGGCACTGAGGGTGGACAAGGCACCAGGCCCAGATGGCATCCACCCCAGGGTACTGAAGGAGCTGGCAGAGGTCCTTGCAGGACCTTTGGCAGACCTATTTAATGCCTCACTACATTCGGGGTGTGTACCTCAGGACTGGAGGATGGCTCATGTGGTGCCCCCCACAAGAGTGGCCCCAAGGATGAACCGGGAAACTACAGACCAGTGAGCCTCACATCCATCGTGGGTAAGCTAATGGAGACTATCCTGAAGGAGAGGCTGGTGGCCCTCTTAGAGGCCAAGGACTACAGGACAGCAGACAGCATGGCTCATACGTGGCCGATCCTGCCAAACCAACCTGGTCGAGTTCTATGACTGGGTAACTAGGCAACTGGACAGGGGACATGCAGTGGATGTCCTGTATCTGGACTTCAGTAAGGCATTCACTCCAGTGCCACATGGAAGGCTGGGAAGGAAGTTAGTAGGCACAGGGCAGGTGCAATGCTGGTAAGATGGGTAGGAAACTGGCTGCAGGGAAGGCAACAGAGGGTGGTGGTGGTGGGGAGCCTCACACCCAAGGGCAGTGATGAGCGGTGTCCCACAGGGCTCGGTGTTGGGACCAGTGTTGTTTGGGATATTCATTGCAGACATATCATGGGACATCAAGAGCAAGATCAGTCTGTTTGCTGATGATACCAAGGTTGGCGGGTGGTGGATGACCTAGGGGGATGGCAGGGTTGCAGGATGATCTGGCAAAGCTTGAAACCTGGTCAGACACCTGGCAACTGGGCTTTAATGCCAAAAGTGCAAGGTGATGCATTTTGGGATGAAGAACCCAAGGAGGACTTACTAGCTAGGGGGAGTGCAGCTAGCCCAGACAGAGGAGGAGAAGGATCTGGGTGTGCTCATCACAGGTCAATGAACAACTCAGCACAGTGTAGGAAGGCAGCTGCAAGAGCCAACAAAATGCTGGATTGTATTGCAAGGGGTATATCCTCAAGGAGGGAGGAGGTGATTCTGCCACTGTATAGGTCATTAGTTAGACCACACCTGGAGTACTGCGTGCAGTTCTGGTGTCCGTATCTGAAGAGGGACATTAAGTTACTGGAGGGAGTGCAGCGCAGGGCAACAAAGATGATCAAGGGTCTGGGGGACTTATCATATGAGAGGAGGTTGAAGGAGTTGAACATCTACTCACTGGAGGAGAGGAGAGACAGGGGGGACATGATTGAAACCTTTAAATACATGAAAGGAATAAACAAGACAGGTACAGAGGGGCTGTTCAAAGTAAGGAAGGGGAGGGCCACCAGGGGCCATGATATGAGACTGGAGCGAGGAAGGTTCAGGAGGCAGATGAGGAGACACTTTTTTACAGAGAGGGTGGTGGATGGGTGGAATGCGTTACCTGCAGAAGTGGTATGCAGTGGAACAGTGGACTGCTTCAAACGAGGATGGGACAGGACAAGGGGGAGGGTTAATGAAGGGGAAGGGTGGAAGGAAGGGGCAGCTGCAGAATAAGGGGTGCTAGCTGCACATTCGAGCAGACTTGATAGACCTCTAGGCCTTTATCTGCTGGCAAATTTCATATGTTCGTATGTTCGTAACACCTTCAGTTAGCCTTTAAAGATAACACAGCTCATATTTCAAAACTACCCGACGGCTGAGCAGTCGGCTTTTACTTTCATTTTGGCCTGCTTCCTTGACAGCTCTTCTGACAGGACCCAGATACCTAATCCTGGGCTGAGCAATCTACCTCATTTTACAATGTAAGGACAATATGGAGCTTATTTCACTCCTTGCTCATAGTGTCCTTATGTTAGATGGCAACACTTTCGCTTTTTCTATGGAAGCACTCTGCTTCAAAAGGCACTAGCAGTCTATGTACTCTGCAGCAGAAGGCAGCTTTCTCTTAAAAAGGTCCACCAGAAACACTTTATTGGGCTACCACAGCTGTGGTTCTTTATTTAGTAATTCAAAGGCTTTTAT
The DNA here is from genome assembly GCA_016271365.2 of Neoceratodus forsteri. NCBI lineage: Eukaryota > Metazoa > Chordata > Ceratodontiformes > Ceratodontidae > Neoceratodus > Neoceratodus forsteri. Next base: position 536,391,218 of record CM028137.1, on the reverse strand, counting down.
GCTCCTTTTCCTTGTGACATGCCATTATAGGCACATCGCAACTCACAAAGAGCAAAATTCATTTGTAAAGCACTTTTGTGGGTTTCTTTTCCTCTGTGAATGTATGCAGTACCCTACACAAACGTGCAGCACTTCTCCAGCATGATTGTGTGCACATTCGCAATGTCCTACACTATGGGACAACAACGCAAAGTACTCTTGCTCTAAACGTTCTTTTAAGCAAAGCAAAGCACGTTATTATATTTTCTGAATGTATCCTTACAAGTACAGGGGATAGTTTCTTAAAAGGGACAGTAAAGATTTCAAGAGTTGTCAGGTTGGCCACCCTGACATAAAAGGATAGAAAAGGGGAGAAGGAAAAAGAAAGAAAGTAGGAAAGCAAAAAGGAATATTTTAAAGGGGCACATTTTACTTAACTGGGTTTTATGCTGGTGCATCAGAGAACGGTGGGTGCGGCGTGGGCAGCAGCAGTGGGAGGGAGGGTTTTATGCCAATGCGATGGAGAACAGAGGATACAGGGTGGGCAGCAGCAGTGGAAGGGGGCCAAGATTTAAATATGTTGTCCTGCTGTGTGCCTGGTTAGGAGAGAGGGGGGAGCTGACGCTGCAGTGACAAAACCACCCCTGATTGCAATGGCAGATGTCTTTCAAGTGCAGTGCTCACTCTGAAACTGCAACCATCTGCAGCTTCAGCATTAATTGGTGGCCGAGGGATGCGCCCATTAAAGCATCCACTGCATTGGCCATAACACTGCCACACCTCTGCAAAGTGCTACTGTCTCAATATATTTGTTGTGTGCTGCACCATTCATAAGATTACAATGCCAGGGTGTTCAGTGGCCACTGAAGCAACTGAAATTAATAAGAGTTTTATTAGCAGTTATATATACTTGAGGTAGAGTTTACACGTACCCCCCTCCCATGATGGCGCATAACATCTGAGCCACTGAAGGTTGGGGTAAGTCCACCAGGGTTGCTTGTGCATTCCGACTGGGACTGGTGTTGGAGGCCAGGTATTGAAAAGGATAGAGGAAATGCTAAGAAATGCAGTGCTCCTTGCCACCAAAGAAAGGAGTGCCTTTGCATATGAAGAGGAATGACCAGACTACCATTGCCATTGCTAATGCAATCAGACTACGGATCCAACAAGGCTAACTTACAAAATAAAATCAGTGCAGCGGTTAAGCAAACTGACTGTTCTGAATCAGCAGCTTTACACTGAGTGCCTACATCAACAACATGGGTTTGCCATATTATTGCCTTCTGACCCCAGGACCAGCCAAATGAAATGTGAGAGTCAGAAACTGCTAAAGCCATCTGGGAACCAGAGGGCAGAGTGCTTGGTAGCCTTTTCCCACCAATCTATGGGCCAGAACTGTGACCATCAACCAAGTCAATCAGTGTGGAGATGCATGCCTAGGATCTGTGCAGGAATCTTCCCACCAGTTAGGAGGAGTTGCAGGCAGTCCTGCTTGGGCATCTGGAGAAGTCAAACATGTTGAGAAGGAAGAACCGAGATCTAGCTGGACTTGGAGCCAAAAGTGTTGCTGTGCTCTAAAGAAGTGCAGAAGTTCAATCCAAACTGGAAAATAATTGTGTTTGCTGCTGAATGCTGTAAAAAGAGTGCTGCAAAGAGTATGCAGAAGAGCTGCTGGAATCAGAGGTAGGTGATTACCCCTACTACCTGTATCTGATGTGATTGAGGGAAGGGTGAGGTCAGGATCTCTGATTATAGGTACTTGGTACATGAGTACACCCAAGGGGGAGGCAGGGGAGCACCTCAGTCTAGGCTTTACTTGGAACTTGACCACTGCCATGTTACTCTGTGTACTGAGCCAGAGGGGACCACAAAAGAACAAAAGCATCTCGGCTCAAGCCAAGGACTGATGCTTTTCCACCTGTTTGCTGCCTACTGAGAACCTTCCATGCTTGTCTGCTGCAGAGGCCTGCTTTGGAGGACTGCTCCCATGATTCTGTGGCAGCCTAAGCTGAATTAGTAATCAGATGCATGAGTACTGGCCTAGCCAGCCAGAGTTTAACAAACCCTTTCAAGTAAAGTTTTCTTTGCTGGAGTACATTTTGCTTTGGATTACCAGTTCCCATCCTGAATACAAATTATGTTGTTTTAAGTGCTAGTAAAAAGTCAGTTGGGTGGGGTTTGTATTCGTTGCAAGCTTGCTTTAAGTACATTGACGCAAGATCATGGGCACCATGACATCAGGTGTGCAACTGGTGGTTAGCCTGGGCACCCAGTAGCTGGTTTAAACTATGTTTCTTGAAAGCAAAGTTCTTGGTAGAATTGCTACTATTGGGGGATGGGAGACAACTATTGTGGGTAGTTGGGGGCCTAACAGTAAAGTTGGGGAAGAGATTCAATGTGTGGGTGCAAGTAGGGTCTATACTTTATCTTTGGGGCCTACACAGTGAATAACATATTGTTTGGAAGTATCACATTGCTGCTAGATGGCTTACTAATTGCTTTTACTATTCATTGCCTATCTCATTGTGTTATAAGACACATAGGCAGCTGTTGTTAATATTAGTACAGTACAGTATTTTTGGTGCTTGAGCATATCATTAGAGCTCTCCATTTATTGAAATACTGTATGAATTTGTGTTTTACCAAGAATTAAAGTGTTGGAATTGGTTGATCTCAGGGTGGTGTCCCATATGCTGTGGGGAGGAGGGTTGGTACTGTACTGCATCTCAGGGGGAACTATCGTACATTTGAGCTGACCAATGTTTCTTTTTCTGGTTTGAGGCACCACGCTCTTTGTCTATCCCTTTCTGAATGGTAGCACACCACCACAACGACATTTACTCAGCAAACACCACCACAGCGCCAAATCCCAGGAGGTCACTGTGGTGTTGCACTGTACAGCGATGCTGAGATTCCCAGTGTTTTGCCCCACCTAGAACCAGCTCTGACTTGGTTCTTTAGAGATGGGTGTGGGGGGTCACAGCCCCTGCATGAGGGGTGCAGGGGGGCAAAGCCCCCTGCAAAAAAACACTTGGTCTCAATGGGAACAATGCCAACAGGTCAGCATTGTTCCCATCTCTATCGGGGATGTCAACAACATTGCTGTCGATATCTTAACATAAAATCTTTCTGAACCAACCAGTAGGCAAGTGGGGAGGGGAGTGGCTGGGAAAGGGAGAGGAACAAGCGGAAGTATTAAATGAATACTTTTGCTCTGTTTTCACAAAGGAGAAGGATGGTCCACTACCATCATGGAATGGGAGGGTGGGGCTGGAAGGGGAGGAGATGATGGACAGAATGATTGAGGGGAGTAGAGTAGAGGGTCTAGAGGGGCTGAGGGTATTAAGGGTGGACAAGGCACCAGGTTCTGATGACATCCACCCCAGGGTGCTGAGGAAGATGGTGGAGCTGTTGGCTGAGCTGCTGGCGGATCTGTTCAGCAGCTCCCTGGACATGGGATGGGTGCCTCAGGACTGGAGGTTGGCCCGTGTGGTGCCCATACACAAGAGTTGCCCTAGGGATGAGCCAGGAAATTATTAGCCTGTCAGTCTCACTTCCATAGTGGGTAAACTTATGGAGATGATACTGAAGGAGAGGCTGGTGTCGTTCCTCGAGGGTAATGACCTCCAGGATGGGCAGCAGCATGGGTTCATCTCGGGGAGGTGTTGTCAGTCCAATCTAATAGAATATTATGACTGGGTAACAAGAGAGCTGGATATCAGTCATGCCATAGATGTCCTGTACTTGGACTTCAGTAAGGCCTTCAATTCAGTGCCTCATGGGAGGCTGGGGGAGAAGCTGACTGCTGTGGGAGTGGGGATGAAGCTGACAAACTGGATAAGGAACTGGTTGCAGGGGAGGCTACAATGAGTGGTAGTGGGGAGGGAGCTCTCGACACCTAGACCGGGGACCAGTGGTGTGCCGCAGGGTTCAGTGCTGGGCCCAGTGCTATTTGGGTTCTTTATCTCAGACATTGCACATAGATTTGGGAACAGGGTTAGTCTGTTCACAGATGATATAAAAATGGGGGAAGTGGTGGACGAAGAGGATGGATGGAAACCACTACAAGGTGACCTAACCAAACTGGAGGTATGGTCGGAGAAGTGGCAGCTGGTATTCAATGTGAAAAAATGCAAGGTTATGCACTTCGGGGCAAAGAACCCAAGGAGAGACTATTGGTTCAGAGGGGTGAGACTGGGAATCAATGAGGAAGAGAAGGACCTAGGGGTGTTGGTAACAGGGAGCATGAACAACTCTGCCCAATGCAGGAAAGCAGCAGCTAAGGCGAACAGGATGCTGTGCTGTATTGCAAGGGGTTTCTCATCCAGGCATAGGGAAATGATCCTGCCCCTCAACAGATCTTTGGTCAGGTCGCACTTGGAGTACTGTGTGCGGTACTGGCAGCCGTATCTGAAGAGGGATATTAATTTACTGGAAGGTGTGCAATGGAGGGCAACAAAAATGTTACAGGGGATGGAGGGCAAGGCCTACGAAGACAGGCTGAACGAGCTGAATATGTACACGCTGGAGGAGAGGAGGGATAGGGGAGATATGACTGAAACGTTCAAGTATTTAAGAGGGATAAACAAAGCTAACACTGAAGGGGTGTTTAAACTGAGGAAGGGTAGGGACATGAGGGGGCACAGACTAAGATTGGAGGGCAGAAGATTTAGGAGGGAGATGAGGAGGCATTACTTCGTGGAGAGGGTGATGTCCAAATGGAACACTACCAGAGGTGGTGGTATCATGTGAGACAGTAGGAAGTTTTAAGGGCATGGGACAGAGCACGAGGGAGGGTCTGGGTCGAGGGGGCTGAGGCCGTCATGGGAATGATGATGGGGAGGGGGTTGGGGCAGCTGTAATCTAGGGGGCTAGCTTCACAGTTGGGCAGACAATAATAGACCGGGTGGTCTGTTTCTGCTGGCAGATTGGTATGTTCATATGTTCCTACTTTCGGACGTAAAATAAGGAGTTTAATAAGCCCAGGCCCCTCAACTTTATTTGTGGTCCCTACAGGTGCAAGGCAGAGGTTGTAACCTTGAATAACATCCAAAATCTGCACAGCAGTCAAGTTACATACAAGTTTGGACCCCCCAAGTCTTTCTTGGCTCTGTTACTCTGCCTGCCTTATCATGGCAGACAGACATAACATACATGCACCTCTAATTTGGCAGGAGAGTGAGTGAACAATAAACAGTCTTAAAGAGCAGCTGACACCACCAGAACAACTTTGAAAAACATAATATTTGGGCACAATTCAGCTTATATTTCATATTATCTCTCTACCCTTTCTGTGTAGAAAAACTTCCTCACATTACCTCTTAATCTACCCCCCTTCCAATTTCATATTGTGCCCACTTGTTCTAGTACGTTTTCTACATTGGAAAAGGTCCCCCACCTGCACCTTGTTTATGCCCTTGAGGTAATTGAAAGTTTCAATCATGCCCTCCCACTGTCTCCTCTCCTCCAGTGAGTACATATTGAGGTCCCTTAGTCTCTCCTCATATGTTTTGTGGTGCAAGCCCTGCACCATCTTTGTTGCCCTTCTCAAGATAGTCTTCACCTTATCTATATCCTTGCACCAGTGTGGCCTCCATAACTGCATGCAGTACTCCAGGTTCCTTACCAATGTTTTATACAATGGCATCTCCACCTCCCACCTCCTGCTAGTGATATCCCTTCCTATGCACCCCAACATCCCACTGGCCCTCCCTGCTGCCTTTGTGCATTGCTTTGATATCTTAAGGTCATCAGAGATGATAACCCCAGGTCCCTTTCCTCTTTGGTGACAGCCAGCTCCTTCCCCCCAACCTGTAGCTCTCCACAGGGTTCCCTCTACCCAGGTGCATTATTTTGCACATCTTTGCATTGAACCTCAGTTGCCACATCTCCGACCATCTTTCAAGCTTCTCCAGGCCCCTCTTCAGTTTCTGCACCCCTTCTGGAGTATCCACCCTATTGTAGATATTGGTGTCATCTTCAAACAGTCAGACCTTTCCTTCCAGCCCCTCTGCAATGTCACTATAATGAAGACATGGAACAGGACTGGTCCTAGTACTGATCCCTGTGGTACTCCACTGGCCACCCCTCTCTCCACAGATTGTACCCCATTTACCACCACCCTCTTTCTCCTGCCTGTTAACCAGTTCCTAACCCAGTTCACAACCTTGTCTTCCATGCTCAGACTACCCATCTTGTTCATCAGCCTTCTATGTGGGATGGTGTCAAAGGCTTTGCTAAAATCTAGGTAGGCAACATCTACTGCCCCTCCCATATTTATTTCCCTAGTCACCCAATCAAAGAAATCTATTCGATTAGTTTGACATGACCTTCCTACTGTGAATTCATGTTGCCTCAGATCCTGAGCACCACTGGATTCCATATGTGCCACTATCCTTTCTTTCTACAGCATCTCAATGATCTTTCCCACAACTGAGGCAAGGCTGACTGGCCTATAGTTCCCCACCTTCTCCCTACTGCCACTTTTGTGCAGTGGGACTACATGTGCCCTCCTCTAGTCCTCTGGAATGACACCTGTGTTGAGTGTCTCTGTGAACAGGGCCACCAGAGGGACTGGTGGTTCCCTTCACAGCACCTTTAATATCCTCGGGTGGATGCTGTCTGGCCCCATGACCTTATCCACCTTCAGCTTTGTGAGTTCTTCCAGAACTCCCTCCACTGTGAATGGACTGGTGTCCACCCCCCCATTGCCTCTGCAACCTAACTGTGGTCCTTGACCCTCTTTCTCCTTAGTGAATACTGAGCAGAAGTATGTGTTCAGTATTTCTGCCTTGTCCAGATCCCCTCCTTACACTCTCCCTTCTCCCCTTTGAGCCTCATAATCCCCCCAATTTTTCTTCTTTCACTGATGTACCTATAAAATGCCTTATCCCCTTCATTTACAGACCATGCTAAGCCCTCTTCTGTCTGTGCCTTCACCCTCCTAACAGCATTCCCTACTTCCCTTAGACATTCAAGGTACACCTCCCTGTCCTCCTCCCTTTGGCTCCACTTATACTTCCTGAAACTCAGCCTTTTAACCCAGGCTTTGTCCTCCACCTCTTTGAAGAATCATAGTGGTTTCCTTCTTCTTTTCCCTTTGGCCACTATCCTAATGCATTGGTTTGTTATATCCACTATAGTGCCTTTCAGTATCTCCCATTGTTCTTCCACCCCCTCTATTACCTCTCCCTACCCCAGGGCTGCTTGCATACTTCTACCCATTACAGTGAAATCCACCCTCCTGAAATCTAATACTCTTGCCCTTGTGTGGCTTAACTGAGTCCATGTCTCCATGTTGAACCACACCATGTGTTGGTCACTGGACCCCAGATGCCCTTCCACCAGTTTTTCTTTGACTGTTCCCATTGGTCTATACTAGGTCCAGAACTGACTTGTCCCTCATGCATGAGCTGCCCAAGTCCAACCCCCCAGCAGGGATTCCAGGATGGCTGTGCTTCTGGCTGAAGCAGCCACCTGGGTGGCCCAATTCATGTCCGGCATATTGAAATCCCCCAGTAGCAGGATTTAATCTTTAGCTGCCATGTTGTGTATGTTCTCCACTAGTTCCCTGTCTAAATCTTCCCTCTGTGCCAAAGGTCTGTAGATCTTCCCTATGCGTATTGCTGTTCCATTCCCTGGCTCCAGGGTGACCCACATTACCTTGGCCTCCCTTGTCTTCCCTGAACTTCTGTAGCCTTTATACCTTCTCTGATGTACACGGCCACTCCCCCACCCTTTTTACCCTTCCTGTCCCTCCTGAACAGTGTATAGCTTGGTACATTGACTTTCCAGCCATGATGAACAGAGTACCACGTCTCTGTTGTTGCTGCTATGTCAAGGTCTGCATCTGCCAACAAGGTCTCTAGGTCTAGATCCTTATTTCCTAGGCTATGGGCACTTGTCAACATGGCCTTCCATGTTTTACAGTCTGCCCACCCTCTGCTCTTGTTCTCCTTCTTCAGCGTCTTCCCCCTACCCTAGTTTCCTTTCCTATGTGCTCTTGCCCCCATATCACTCATTATACATTCTTTACCTGCCTTCCCTTCCCTGCCTACTTTAGCTGTTCCTGTAGTGAACTTATGTTCCTACATGTTTCCATGGGAGGTGTTCCTAAGCCTCCTGACCCTCCTGGCTCTCCCCCATTGGCAGTTTAAATATGCACTGCTGAAGCATTCAAACTTCTCACAAAAGACCAAGGTTCCCTTCTCAGACAGACACAGTCTGTTCTCCTTATATAAGCTTGCATCTGCCCAGGTCAGGCCCCAGTCCCCCATGAAGCCAAAACCCTCCCTTCCACACCAATCCTTCAACCAGGAGTTGAAGGTACAGATGTGGAGTGCCCTAGCTTCCCTTGTGCCCTGAATAGGTAGCACCTGTGAGAATGAGACAGAACGTGCTATCTGTTTCAGGTTTCCCCCAGCTTCCTGAAATCCTCCTGGATTCTGGCTAACTCCACCCTTTTCCTGGCCAGGTCATTAGTCCCCAGGTGGACAATGACATCCAGCTGCTCCCTCCTAGCTATTGCCATAATGATCCTATGGATCAGCTTTCCATCCTTCCACACAGCACTTCCTGGGAGGCACTTGATCTCCCTCTCTTCCATGCTAGGTATCCCTAAATCTACTCCCCAGACAATAGAATCCCTCACTAGGAGAAGCTTCCCCCCCCTCCTCCAGGGTCCCCACTTCCCTTCCCTGGGGCTTCATCCTGGAGGACCATTCCATCCTCCCTGGTCCCATCCTTGGGTTCCTGAGTGGGGCTTTCTCGTTCCTCCAAAACAGTGTAGGAGTTACTAAGCAGGATCGATTGGGGGATGTGCTTTTGACCCCTTCCCTCACCCTCCCTGAACCCAACGAAGTCCAATCACTCCTCTTCCCTGGCATCCTTTGAGGTACAAGTTGTGGACCCAGTGGTCTCTGGGTGGGGGTGGATGCCGCCTTCAGCTTGGCCAACTCTGCTCAGAGACAGGCAGCCTCCTCCCTCAGCCCAGAGAGGTGTCTGCAGATAGTGCAGCATCACTCCTTCCAGAATGTCTCCCTGAAGACAGTTGCTCCACAACCACTGCACCACTCACATCATGTCTGTTTCCCTCCTCAATCAACTGCCTGCTAAAGACGGCTATTTGTTATCACTCAAATATTTGTTTTTTCTTTTGTTTTTTGTTATGATTTCTTTTTTTGCTACTTCCTGTATGGATGCAGGATGTTGCAAGGCCCTATGGGACCCACCCTATAAATGTAGGGCAAGCCCTGGGGTGGGTGAGTTGTGGGGTGGGAAGGTAGGATTACACCACAGGCTGTATCCAAAAACAATCAGCCAAGGAGTCTTCTGGCAGTGGCTCCTCACTCCACTCACTGTGGTCCAGACACAACCAATTACAAACACACAGTCACAAACTTATCAGCTAGAATCCCTCAATCCTACCCAAACTTAATGGAAAAGCACACAGAAATGGCAGTTGAGAAAAGACCTCAAATTCAATTACAAAAACACGGTCAGAAACTCACCAGCTAGAATCCCTCAATCCTGCCCCTACAAAATGAAGATTCAAACTGAAATGGCAGTTAAGACCTCACATTCAAACTACACTAATCCCTGTAATATGAAGCCTGCACTTACAGTGAAGCCCACCAGGATGAAGCGCAGTGCTGCAGAATTCTGCAGTAGAGTTACTGCAGTGAACAATGCAATTTCAATGGGAGTTAATCACTTTTGTCATGCAGTAAACCTGTGACACTGCGCTTCATCCTGGTAGGCTTCACTATAAAGCTCAAACACAGCCAATTACAAACACACAGTCACAAACTTATCAGCTATAATCTCTAAATCCTGCCCAAACTAAATGGAAAAGCACACAGAAATGGCAGTTATGAAAATACCTCAAATTCAATTACAAGCACAGTCACAAACTCACCAGCTAGAATCCCTCAAGCCTTCCCCAATTAGATGAAGATTCAAATTGAAATGGCAGTTAAGACCTCACAATCAAACTACACTAATCCCTGTTATATGACACCTCCACTTAAAGTTCAGACACAGCCAATTACAAACACACAGTCACAAACTTATCAGCTAGAATCCCTCAATCATGCCCAAACTAAATGGAAAAGCACACAGAAATGGCAGTTAAGAAAATACCTCAAATTCAATTACAAACACATTGTCACAAACTCACCAGCTAGAATCCCTCAATCCTGCCCCAATTTAAAGCAGAACCAGCCTAAATAGTCATGGTGATTTGTTTTACCAGTTACCTAAGCAACCTTCAGAGGTGTCCTGTAAAACATCAGAATTGTGAGTAACCACTGGTGTTTGACACCACAAATGGGGCATGGACTTTGTGTAGTTGCTTTAGGGAAACCAATCATAGGTTGCGTGTGAGGGAATAACATGCTTGTGATTATGTTTTACTTTGTCTTTACTCGCTCTCACCCCTTGTGATGAGATGCTGGGATTGGGGTAAATGAAGGCCCAGAGAAGGGGTAAGAAGAGCCCCGAGTAGGAGAAGGTGGGGAGGACGGAGGGTGTCCAAACAAACTAAGCACTGAGTGAGTTTGGAAGCATGCTCAAATAGTGCTGGTGGGCAGAATTACCCCCCTCCCCCATTGAACCATGGCCTAAGCCCTCCCATTTGATGTGAGGGAATAACATGCTTTTGTGAACTTGTGATTATGTTTTACTTTGGCTTTACTTGTTCTCACCCCTTGTGACGAGAGTCCAGGATCAGGGAAAATGAAGGCCCAAAAAGAATTGGTGAGAAAATCTCCAACTTGAAGAGTGTGAATGACAGCACACAGGAGAGGAAACCCCTCCTGTGGGGGAACCCTCTGAGGAACCATGGCTGCCAGACTGCCCTTCATCTGGGCATACTAAGAGGAGGTAATTCTAAGATATAAATGTGGACTCGGATTTCTTGGAGAATGATCATCTGGGAATGATATGGACTGTTGAAGTCTTTGTATCTAGAATCTTCTTCAATGCAAGTACTGCATGTGTGATCCATGCAGCATAGGTGGATGGTTACTGTGCAGTTTGATGATGAAAAAAGGTCCTTGTCCATGGATGGTGAAGTATGGAGCAGAGAATCTTGAAGAGTGGTGCTGAGAATTTGGGACCTCACGAGGGCGGAGATAGAATGACATGACCTCCACATAAGACAGCTAAGGAAGGAATCTTGGAGAAGTGGTGCAGTTTGCTATGTGCTGCTTGACCCAGATTGGAATTAGTTAGCCTTCTGCATAGGACTGCTAAGGAAGGAATCTGGGATGTTTGTGCAGGGATGGTGAGACCCACGTGGGCCGAGCAGGAAGTGGCGGGACCTCCACGTATGTCCACCACTAGATAGCATGCAGAATGGTTGAGTCATGAAAGAGACCCCATGTAGGCCAGGCCAGGGATGGCAGAACCCCCACATATGTCTGCCTCTAGATAGAGTTCAGGAAGGTCAAGTCATGAGTGAGCACCCACACAGGCCAAACCAAGGATGGCGGGACCCCTACCTTGGTCTGCCACCACACAGAGTACAGAATGGTTGAGTCATGACAGAGGCCTCACATGGGCCAAGCCAGGGATGACAGGACTCCCAGATAGGTCCGCCACTTGGTAGAGTGCAAAATGGTTGAGTTATGAGGGAGGCTCCCCACACGGGCTAGAATGGGGATGGCAGAACCCCCCACATAGGTCTGACACTAGGGAGAGTTAGGAGGGTTGAGTCATGAGAGAGGCCCTCAAGTGGGCCAAACAGGAGATGAAGGAATCTCCACATAGGTCCTCTACTAGAAGTATTACGTAATTGTTAGGATTATTAAGGTTGGAAGAAGCCAACATCTACTGAGCCAGAGAAGCTATTAGGGAGACTGGATTGAATGTTTGGAAGTGATGGAAATTGCTGCTATTGGGGTAAGTATGGGCAGATGACCTTAGGATAGGCTTTGCCACAGAAGCTGCAGACATGAAGGTAACAACACCCATAGATGAAGTAGCTGGATGAATTGTAATTATTGCAAATTGGTTGCTGTCCCATGAAGGTCATCGGCTGACCTTGGCTATAGTGGCTTGAGAGAGGAAGAGCCCTAGGATTGGGTATGGTGCATGTAATGCCCATGGAGGCAGGAGTGGAGTCCCCAAGTGAGATTCGTGAAGGTGGATCTGTTGAATAAGATACAGATAGCAGGCAAAGTGATGCAAACTGGGAATTGGCTGTGCATAGCTGGCAGGATAGGGCTTGTTGGCTGGCAAAGTGGCAGCAAAATAATTCACTGTCCAGGGTAGACCAGTCAATCTTGATATTAAAATGAGCTAAGGCAGCAGCTGCTTTGTCGGAGAAGGAGCAGTGGTAATCCTAGAAGAGTGTGCCCCTGTATCTGGCCCCCAGGTCTACCAATAGATATAGGTAGGAATCTAGCTCCTGGTGCTGGGCTGGGAAGGCAGACCATACAATGTCCCCGTAGATGCTAAATGCAAGCACAAATGCCAGGACAGTCAGCTTCTTGGTGAGCCAAGGGTCTTTAGATTTTAGGACCACCGAGACGTCGCTGCAAGATACAACTCTATTTTCTAGGTTGTTGTGGGAGGAAATCAGGAGGGAAATGAGGTTAATGTCCTTACCCTCGATGACATCTTTGTGCAAGTGACTCAGGACTAGGTGAACTGCAGATATCACAGGAAGAGGAGTGGCTGTACTGGGAGATGCAGGATCCTAAGCAGACTGTGAAGCTGAAACTACTGGAGCAGCTGATGGTGGGGAAGCCAGAGGCAACCCCTCAGAAGTGCTGGAGAAGCTGGTAGGCAAGAAGAGAGGCAATCCTGAAATGGAGAGGAAGGGCTTTATACCCACTCAGGCTTCAAGGGCTGAAAGGTGTGCTTGCAAGTCCATTACAGCAGGGTTGGATGTCTGTTGGATAAACAGACAGGTTTCCAAAGATATAAGGCGATTTTGGAGGTCAGAGAGGGAAGAAGCCAGAGGAGTTAGGAGAGTACGAATTTGAGCATAGGCATCAGGTACATGTGGGGGCAACGCAGCATCAGGAGGAGTGGAGCCATGTCCAGCATCAGCCAGGAGGAACAAATCAAATAAGTCTTGCTTCTTTGTGGATGGTGAATAGGGAATGCCCAGCCTCTTGAGCTCAGATATGAGCCAAGGGTTGGTCCAGTCCTTCAATGTGTAGCGAGGCTTAGTGAGCCTTCTTCTAAGGGCCAGCGAGTCCTGCAAGGAAGGAGGGTGTGAAGACGAGCCCTCCTCGGGGTCATCAAAGTCAACAGCAGGATGGTGAATCAGTCAACGTGGATGGAAGGCAATGAGCCTGGAGATCTCCATCAGTGTTGAAGGTCTGGCAGAGGACCTGAGGCAATAGAGAATGATATCCCTATGGAATCAGAAGGAAGAGGAGAATCCAGGAGTCCAGGGACTCGTTTCAGTATTAGAAGGCAGCTGTAAAGTGAATCCTGCAGAGGTCCACAGTAGAGCGTGGACCTCAGTATGGGGATGAGGAAGTAAGCAGGGATCAAGACCAGTCCACAGGAATAGGGCCCATCAAGGGCAGACAGAGGTGCCTGATGAGGTGGGATTGAGGGGTAGTATCCCTCGGAAGAATATTAACCCTGTAAAATGGTACAGAAACCAATGCAATGATGAGGAACTCAGTCACTACGCAGGACTGGGCTTAGGCAGATGAGCTAGAATATAAGGGACTGGCCATACAATGTAGTCCTTTCACTAACAGGAATGACTGAGCTCAAGCACAGAGTAAATTCACAGTCCAAATAAGGTTGGAGCCTTGGCCAGGGAAAAGCTGGTCTAAAATGCCAAAAAGTAGGGAACTGCCCATTTAATGCGAGCTGAGCACCAACAGGCATGTCTAGGCTCAAGCACTGAGCAAAGTCACAGTCCAGAGAAAAGGAGCATCCCAGACCCACAGGGCAGTGGAATGGAAGGAGAGGTCTATGGGGAAATGGGGATGACAGCACCATGGGCAAGTGGTCAGAGAGAAGGAGAAGAGAGGGAGAGAGGAGCAGGTGAAGCAGAGAGAACAACCGGGCAGTGACGGCAGGGCGAATCACCCATAAGAAATACAGGGAGAGCAGAGAGAAGCAGTGGTGGAGGAGTGTACCAAAAAGTGGGGGGTCAGAATTGCATAGAACACCTTAGCCCAGGACACTGTTCAATTCAATGTATGGCCCTTTAGCTACAAAATTGAGGGGTCGCCTGATCCTCTGACCCCCCAGCTCTGCTGCCTATGGAGAGAAGGAGAAGCAGGGAAACAGGCCAGGCAGAAGCAATAAGAAGAAAATGGAATCCCAAAGGAGAAAAGAAACACTTGGGTAAGATACAAAGGAACAAGTGGGCTGGAGGGCCGGGACAAAGAAATGGGAATGGGCAGCCGCAAAGCAGCATGCCTGGGGAAAGGAGGCCAATGGGGTGGAGGCAGGGGGGGTGGAGAGAGAGCAAAGGGGAAGAAGGGGATGAGCCTGGCAGCAGCAAGAAAGAGGGAGGGGGAAAGCCAGTGGCTGAGGGCAGCAGGTGGGGAAGAGGAAACAGCAGGGGGCAAGCAAACATGGGAGCACAGAGGAGGATGAAAAAAGACAAGCAGAGCAAAGCACAAAGCAAAGCAGGAAACACAACCACAAACCACACAGCAGCTCAGTCCAAATGAACTAAACATTGAGTGAGTTAAGAGGCATGCTCAAATAGAGCTGGTGGGTGGAGTTATTCTTCCCCATTGAACCATGGGCAAGCCCTCCCATGAACATTGTAAAAGTACTAGGCCCATATGAACACCTGCTGAGGCCCATCTGACCTCAAGCCCTTGGATTACAACTAGGGGCCCTTCCCCTCTTTATCAGTTAAAGCAAAGTTGGTGTTTGTCTTCAGTTGTCTGTGTAGCATTGTTACAGCTTGCTTCCTCAGAGTTCAGAGGTATGGACCCCGAGGATCCCAGACAGCTGACACAATTGATATACCAGTAAACCTTAAATCTAAAATCAAATATGTGTGTATCCATATCATTGATAAATTAACACAGCTCTGCTAGCTTAGTTTTTGCCCTCTGGTAACAAAAATTAAGCAGGATTGTGAGTGCCAGAAGATGCCACCTCTTATCTTTATTGGATGGGTAAGCATAGTGAAAATAGAGAATGTCCATGCAGGTGTGCGAAAAATCCTCATAAAACAAACTTTGCACTGGCATTATTTTTTATAATAACTGGTCCGAGGTTTAAACAGAGAAAAACTGTATTTGTGCGAATATGTCCCTGAGAAGCCACCATACTCACACAAATACAGTCTTCTCTCTTTCGTGCTTCAGTGAAGTGAAGTGATAGAGTGAGGAGGAAAACGCTATAATAACCCGCTGTCATGTTATTACGGAATTCAGCAGGTTATTACAGCATTTTATCAAGACTAGATATCCAGTCTTTATAGAGGATCACCAGTTATTATATGAATATTCTACCAAGGTTACTGTGCAAGTCACTTAATGGAATACTGACTACCTTACTGTGGGAAGGTAAAGCCACAGGGGTTAAAAGAGCATCTTTACAGCTACTTATCAGATTTGGTGGGTTGGGTCTCCCTAATTTAAAATGACTGTATTATGCAGCTCAGCTGTCTTTTTGCAACAGTGCAGTACAGCATGCCTGCAAGAACAGTGTGGTAGCAAATGGACAAATGGAGAAATTCTTTTGGGGAGGGAACCTAATGTCAGACATACTATGCCCAGAGCTTGGAAAAATACATATTAAAAAAGCTTCCTAATCTATTCACAGCAGCACTGGCATCTGTTTAGCAACTAGCACATATAGTAAATTGCTAGTCCACAAGCAAGGGATGTCTTCACATATAGCCTTCTGTGAGACTCTCCTTGGGAAAACACTTTAGGATCTTTTAGTAATTACTAAATGGGAATCTAAGTGGCTGCAGTACATAGACAACCTGTGTGAGGGAAGAAAATTGGACTCGATTATTTCACTAAAAGGGAGATTCTACCTGGATCCAAGTGATTTTTCCCCTATTTGCAGGTAAAGCAATATTTGTTGATCAATTTAGGGGAAATAATCCATGAATGCATAATCATGTCTAATAGAAGAGGCCTTATACTAACCTCCCACGAAGTTGAAATCTATTTCAGAGCTCTATAAGATGCATACTAGGGCGTCACCAAAACCAACAGGACTAGTCTGAGACAAGTGGATGACAGACTTGGGAGTGCTGATATGATGGCCTACTTGGAGAACGTAGACCACTACTGTATGTAACAACATGCTCCAAAAATATTCACCGGCATTCTGATACAAATGTTGGAATGGTTGTTGAATGTAAACCAAGGATTTCATTTAGAAGAGCCAAAAATCTAAGGGATCCACTAGTGCACAGCAGCCCAAAGGAAGAATCAAAAACTGAGAAATGTTTTTTTTTTCCTGACGAATAAAAAGGGTCATTGAAATGCACTAAATGTAATATATATAAATATACCCAAACAGGTAAAAAATTTGAGAAGCTTAGAGATAAGAATTTATGTGTAACCACCCAGTTCCTGGGGTTACTAGAATCCTATCAGTATTATTGTTAGGAAATCAGCAGGCAGCTGGTAGGGAGTTCATTAGTGGCTCCTTACATAATGACATTATTGTTTACTCAGCTAGCCTGAGGGAGGAATGATTAGGTCATTTAGAACTCTCGCAGTAGCAGAAGCCACACTGTGTGGATAGCTGCTCTGGGGAGCTTAGAATGTTCTATGTAGAGAGAAGTGGAGTGAAGAGGTGAGAGTGGCAGAAGGACTGCCAGTGGGCTCTGAGAGAGGGCCCAGGATTTCTCACCCTAGTCGAGTGTAATTTCCAGCTTCCAGGTGAAGAGGTGGAGACAAAGGCAACAGCAGGATTTCCTGATTTCTACTCCCTGTGAAGTGAAAGGATCTGCTTGTTCTCTGTGGACATAAGTGGCAATCCCCTGAATGTTCTGTGGTGTTTTCAGCTGCCTTGGATAGGACCTGACTCTTTGGACCAACTATGTAGAAGAGTGTCTTTTCCTGTTCCTTCTTAGTTGTTCCATGCCCTGTGGATGGAACAACTCCTGTGAGTACTGTCAAGGAAACTTGATCTCCACAATTTCTTATGGGAGTGGATAGTCTGTGGTGTGTGTGCCCATAGATAGGGCTGGATCACACCTGTCAGTGCCCCTAGTCTCACCAGTGTGAGAGAAGTGCAGTTAAACTGTGGACCTCAGTGAGTGCAGTTTATTTTCAGTCTCCCCCCAGTGTTGTGACAAGTAAAGTACGGGACCTCAAGCATTTCAGTGGGGAATGGGGGTTTCAATGGTGTAACACTGATGAATGGCAGAGACTGTCAGTTGTAGCCAAGAGTGGGAGGAATGCCATCTAAGTGCTTACAAAGCAGGGCTTCCTGGTTCGTAAAGGGCACCAGTGTGTTTACCTGAGTGAGGGCCAAGCTGCAGGATACGGTGTGTGGCTATGTTTCACATATTGCACCTATGTCTGAGAAGAGTTCTGAGTGTGTGGCTTAGATTCACTAAAATAACACTCATAGGAAGAAAGATGTGCATGTGCGTGGCCCGGTGTCCACAAATGCATTTTTTGGAATTTGGGAAGATGTTTCTGTTGTTCATGAACTGTACTGCATGCAAGGAGAGTTCTTGAATTTGTACCTGTCCAGTCTGGACCTACCCTTGGGGTCCACTTCAGCTTTTACTTGCCAGCTGTTGAATAAAGCTATACTGCACAATCCCATTCACTGTTATGGACAATCCAATTATTGCTTCTGGTTGTTTGGATTTACTGGGGTCACCTCAGCAGGTTAGATCAAGCATATGCCTAGCAGCCTCCACCCAGGACCTGGGTTGTGTTATTTACACATGGTTCAAGTTTTTTGTTTCTGTACCCCCACCGCTCTCTTCCTCTAGAAGATGAGCCAGGTATACATCCTAATACCAAGCGTGATACCTACCTTTTAGTAAAGTAAATGGTATATCAGCATATGGGCACCAGTGTCTCCAGAAATTTAATTTAAGTGAGCATTACAAAAAATAGAGGGTGTGCACACTAGTTAAATAAGTGGCCTGGGGGTTACATATGTGTAGAGATCAGAGGGTGCATTACATGTGATACCCCCTTTTGTGTCTATGGCCTCTGGTATATTTGTGATTTGGTTTATGTAGGGTGCACCATGATGCCACTTAAACACATAATTCAAGAACAGATCAGATCAATAATTAACAAAAGATCTGACACACAAGTTAGCATGCATTTTCTTGGAATTTCATAGCTCTGATCCAGGTGATGTGAAATGTATCAGTTTAGAACATATCCCATATACAAACTAGCATTTGTCAATGCTGAATGTTTGCTTGCTGGTATTAGCATTGGAAATGCAGGCATTAGACAGATGCAGAATAGGAATGTCAGTGAAGTATTGAACTTCACGCCAACCCCACTTCCATCCTGTAGAGATAGACTGGCATTGGGATAAGTGTTTGGGTCATCGCCCATGAAGTTCATGCTATGTCATCTCACCCTATTCTGCAGACACCGACATGTGTTGAGGTGTGCCTTGGGGTGTTTGGCTTTACAGTCACCCCATTCTATAAGGACATACACTGAAATGGGTCCAGCATAGCAGAATGGGGTGAACTCTGGAGCCAAAGAGTCCAAGGTACACCTTGATGCCTGTCACTAGCTGGGGGTGGGATGGCATGAGCAGTTCAGTCGGCAATCCAAAGGCACACCCCAATGCCTGTCAGTCTGTACAGGGTGGGACATTATGGTGAGAAACCCTAATGCACCAGGTGTTTGTTGGTATTTGCACAGCAAATTTTCAACATGGCCTTTTTGTGACCCTACCTCATGAAAGCATTTGGGACCTCTTCTCATGAAGAGTGGCAGTGTGATTTTGTCAATGTGTCCTGAACTTTGAGTTCCAACAATGACCATGCCATTCTGCACCACATGTACAAAAACGCAGATTGGGCAGGATGTGAAGAATGACAGCTGAACCATCCATAGGGAGGTGTGAAGAGATGGCAATGTTGAAAATCTGTAGTGGGAATATTAAAAATGCTTGCACTTCTGAGCATACGTAGAAACTGTGCAACGCATTAACATAACACAGTCATTTTATGGACTTTTGTCACCAAATTTTCAACATAGGCATTTTAGGATCTCTGCTCATGAACAGTGTCACTGTGATTTTCTTAATGTGTCCTGAACACTGATTTCCCACAGTAACCATGCTATTCTGCTCCAGAAGTGCAAAAACACATTTTGGCCAGGATGTGAAAAATAACAGCTGTACTGTTCATAAGGAGGTGTGTAAAAATGGCAGTGTTGAAAATCTGGAGTGAAAATATTGCAAATTCGCAAAGTTATGAGCGTGTGTAGAAACTGCAAAATGCACGCTCGTAACACACTCATTTTATGGACTTTCATCACAAAATTTTCAACATAGGCATTTTAGGACCTCTGCTCATGAACAGTGTCACTGTGATTTTCTTAATGTGTCCCGAACACTGATTTCCCACAGTGACCACGCTATTCTGCACCAGAAGTGTGAAAACACATTTTAATAATAATAATAATAATAAAACTTTATTTATATCACGCCTTTCTAAAATCAAGGCGCTTTACAATATCTGACAACATATTATAAAAAAACCAATACATAATAATCTGAGCTCCTAAAAATCACAGTATTAAAATAAATCTTTGACCAAAGATAGGTCTTCAGGGCCTTTTTAAATTCCTCCACGGATGCACATTGATGAAGTGGATGGGGTAGAGAATTCCAGAGGGTCAGAGCAGCATATGTAACCCCCCTGCAAATGGGGGTTCCCAAAAGACTTCCAGGAGCTTGCTTGAATGCTCCAAGCCTGAATGGTGTTTGGCATTTAAGCCATTTATCAGTGAGTGTTTTTAGAGCCTCTGGTACTGTCTTTAAGAGCTGTCTGCTTGCAGACATAATTAGTTGTATGGGGGACTGTGTGCTTCTCTGAGTACCACTCGAGCTGCTGCCAATTCACTTCATTTTTGCAGTCACTAGGAGTGCAAAGGAACCTATCTGAAAGATGTAACTGTTTGCCAGAAATTATTTAGAGTAATAATGAAATTACAGTTTGTCTAACCTGCTTTTGCAGTCAGAACTGTGTCTGCTAGTTCCCATTCTAGTTTTGAACTGCTGAACTGGACCAATCAGTGTGGGGTAAGCTAGCTCTAAAATGGTGCCTTGGACGAATCAGAACTTGGACTCATAATCTGAGCCAGCCACAAGAGGATTGTATGGGCAGTGACTCTGGGAGATGTAGTTTAGACTTCAGTGCCTTTTGGACCAACAGCAGCAGTCTATTGTGAGTGACAGCCAATCCAGTCAAGAACTGGGAGGAACTCAAAGGAAGTGCCCGTTTTGTTTGGTTGGAGTTTCAGTTGAGCTTTGGCAGTGAAGAAGGAAGGAGCCCTGTGCTTTTTCAGTGTGCAGTTTTAGTCAAAAACGTGTGTAAGGCCCAGAGTTCCGTCTGCAGCTTGTTAGGACTGAATCCGTCCTGTGAAAAGAATCAAAGGATCTCTGAAGAGTAGAAACCAGGCTCACCCTGTAGAAGACTGGAAGAATTAATGAAAATTGCACTCGGTCTGTCAGGAACTGAATCTGCTGTGTGTTCTCCCGGTATTGTGCAGTAATTGCGATCGGGATACAGATGCAGCCTGCCTGGTATAGTGCTTTCTTTTATATGGATGTGTGAAGAGGTTTGTGTACCTCAAGTGAGCCCTGCTGACATTGAAGGACCCTATCTTATTTGGAGGTCGTGAGTACTAATTCAGGGTTGCTCCTGTTGAATTGCCACATTAAATCCAAATGGAATTACTGTACTGCTGACTGTTTAATTCTCCTTTTCTCTGTGTGAAAGGGCCCCTACCAGCTGCCACGGTTTGGACTAGCCACTAGGGCTTGGGTACCCAGGGACAGTAACTGATAGGGATAGGCCTGTGCAAGAGCCATAGGAGTAGATTATTAGAGTGATAAGCTAATTAACCTGATTTCCCCTGTCCTTGTTATATCCCCTAATAAATCAGAGCTGCTTGTTTCAGCAAAGTTATACTGCCTGAGGTATTTGTCTATGTTAAAGTACTGTACTGTGATTGTTGCACTGTATCTCATTTCACAGGAGGTCCCAGTGCCGAACCAGTCCTGGGGGTAAGTGTATACTGTGAAGGTAATTCTGATATATTGTGTGGGCCACTAGTGGGAAGAAAGGGGGGTTGCAGTGTCCCAGAGGGCTGTGACCAAGTTAGTTTAACTATTGCAAACCCTGACCTCTGGGTGGAGGCACCCGCCATTGGATCCAGGCCCCTCAACCTGTTAGTGGCAAATCAGGCAGGGGTAGTAGCCCCTGGGATAGCGCCATCTAGGGGTTACACATATATAAAGGCTCGAGCACCTGATGATTTCAATCTCTAGCAACCCCTCGTCTGCTGAGCGGAGAGATCACTTAGGGAAGTAAGGAACTAAAAGCTCTTTCAGGTAGTCCAGACCCTGTCCATGTAGGGCTTTCTAAATCAAAAGACCAACTTTAAAGGTGATCCACCACTGAATTGGCAGCCAGTGAAGATCACGCAGCACTGACGCAATATGACAGGCACGAGAAGTACCTGTCAATAACCGGGCTACAGCATTCTGCACCAGCTACAAGCTGCGGATATCAACCCCAGGAAGCCCTAGATACAGGGAGTTGCAATAATCAAGGTGTGAGGACACAAAGGTGTGGACCAACATTGGCAAATCCGTGAGCAGAACAAGGTGCTTAATCCTGGTGATATTCCTAACATGGTAAAAGGAAAGTTTGACAACTGCTGACACTTGTGAATGAAGTATCAGCTCACTGTCAAAAATCACCTCCAGGTTCCGCACTCATTCAGAGGATGGAAGCTGGACACCTCCCAGAAATAAACATGAAGGAAGACCAACTCCCACCCCCTCTACTCTGTGACCTGGGTCCACTACCATTACCTCCATCTTTTCAGAGTTCAACTTCAGCCAGCTTGAATTCATCCAGCACTGGATTTCAATGAGGCAGCTATTAAAGATCGAGAGAGCTCTGTCCTGGTCGGGTGCAAAAGATAGGTAGAGCTGGGTATCATCTGCACAGCAGTGAAACCTCAGTCCATACCTTCTTACAATGTCTCTGAGGGGCAGCATATACATTGCAAACAACATGGGGGACAACACCGAGCACTGGGGAACCCCACTTGACAGAGATACTGGGCGGGAAGAATTTATCCCCGATACCACTCTCTGAGTTCAGTCAGTGAGGAAAGATCAAAACCATCTGAGGACTGTACCCGACAGGCCACAGATGAACTCCAGGCACCCGAGAAGTACCCCATGGTCCACAGTGTCAAAGGCTGATGAGAGATCAAGAAGAATGAGAATGGAATGATTCTTCTGATCTCTAGCCATCAGGAGATCATTGAGCACCCGAACCAGTGCTTTCTCGGTACTATGCCTCTTACGAAAACCAGACTGGAGCGGTTCATAGATGTCATGGATGGTTAAATGGTTTTCCAGTTGTGCAGCCACTACTTTTTCAATAATTTTCCCAACAAAAGGAAGATTAGAGATCTGCCTGTAGTTAGCAAAGCAGCCTGGGTCCAAGGAAACTTTCTTCAGGAGGGGTGTCACCAACGCCTCCTTCAGGGAGCTAGGAAACTCACCCTTATCCAAGGAGCACCAGACTATCTGTGCTAGGGCAGGGCCAATAATATCAAGACAACTACAGCAAGTAGGGCACATACTATGGACAATCCTCATGACATCAATGAACTCAGGCCGGTCAAAGGAACGCCAGGAATGACCAGAGGATGTGACCAAATGCCAATCAATAGCTTCTCCCATAGAGGAAGCCGGCTGGAGCTCTGCCCTAATGTCAGCCACTTTATCTGCAAAGAAGCGAGCAAGCTCATCACACTCTATTTGTGAAAAAGTTTTCTGAAGCTGAAAACAGGCTGGGTTGCACTGTCTGTCCACAGTTCAAAAAAGCTGAGCTGGTCAGTTCTGAGCAGCTGTAATCTCCCCGGACAGGAACTCTGCCTTCTTATGAGAGATTGCAGAATGATAGAATTGATAATGTTCCATCAGTCTAAGATGGTCGGCATCAAGGGCAGTTCTCCGCCAATGATGCTCTAACCTTCGTCCTTGTCGCTGCATCTCCCTCAAAGTCCCATCGAACCATGGAGACCAAGGTCGAAGGGGGAGAGGACAAACATGGACAGGAGCAATTTGATCAAGAGACAAGGAGATGGCCCTATTATAAGCCATCACCAAGGCATCAAGATCATCGTTCACTCTGGAAAACTCCGATAGATCAGGTACCACTGCCAGGCCCGTAGAGCTAACATCTCGTAAAGAGTGGTACCTAACATCTCCACAAGGGTAGGCCTACAAGGGGGGGGATGCAAAAACTGTACCCCACAGTGTAATGATCAGACCAACTGACTGGTTCCACCTCCACATCAGAGGCCTCAATCCCCAGGAGGAAAACCAAGTCCAAAGAGTGACCACTCATATGAGTGGCAGAGGTAACCACTTGTGTGAGGCCCAAAGATGTCATTAATTGGAGGAAATGTTGTCCAGACAGTGAGAGAATTGGAGGAAGTGTTGTCCAAACAGCGAGAGTTTGTCATTGACCCAGGCATTGAAGTCACCCAGGACCATCAGCCTGAGTGACTCAAATGCCATGTCAATGACGAAATCCACTACTTCCTATCAAAAATGTTTCCCATCACCTGGTGGATGGTAAATGAGAACAATTCAACACCACACACCTGCCCTTGCAGTACACTCAAAGGACTCAGCCCCCTCAACTGGTACACTTGTGAGGCCCAGTTCAGTCTTAAAACAGACTGCAACCCCCCTTGCAGTCCAACCTCGGGCAGTATAGCACCAAATACCCAGCTGGAACTGCTGCCTCCAAACCTGGACCAGCATTTTTGTCCAGCCAGGTCTCGGTAGTGCAAGCCAGATCCACAGACTCCACAAGATCTGCAACAACTGCAGTCTTATTCCTTATGGATCTGGCATTGCACAATACCGCCCGGGTTGGACAGGTCTCAGGAGCAGTACAGACCACTTGCCCAGTACCATCAATAGTAGTGGTGCTTTGGGTATGAAAACCAGGCAAGAATAACCTTGCTGTGGAATCCATTTAATCCCAGGGCATCTTCTAGTCCCCACTACCCCAATACAATGTACCCACTCATTTGTCCTCCACTGTTCGCTACCCCCAAAACCCCTCCTCCCCCTCCACACAATCCCCAGCGCTCTACAGCCAGGATGTGAAAAATAACAGCTGTACTGGTCATAAGGAGGTGCATAAAAATGGCAATGTTGAAAATCTGGAGTGAAAATATTGTAAATTCGTGATATTACAAGCGTGCGTGGAAACTGCACAATGCAGGCTCGTAACACACTCATTTTATGGACTTTCATCACAAAGTTTTCAACGTAGGCATTTTAGGACCTCTGTTCATGAGCAGTGTCACTGTGATTTTCTTAATGTGTCCCAAACATGGTTTTCCACTTCAAGCGTGCTATTCTGCACCTGGAAGTGTGAAAACACATTTTGGCCAGGATGTGAAACATGACAGCTATACTGTTCATAAGGAGGTGAAGAAAAATGGCAGTGTTGAAAATCTCGAGTGAAAATATTGCAAATTCGCAAAGTTACAAGCATGCACAGCAGCTACACAATGCACGCTTGCAAAACAGTCATTTTTTTTTCCACCAAATTTGCAACATAGACTTTTTGAGAGCCCACCTCATGTACACTGGCACTGTCATTTTGTTAATCGGTCCCGAAAGGTGATTCTGTGCAGTGACCACAAAATCCCCTTTTGGGACTGAGTAACGCCATGACAGTGGCTGAATTCATGAGATGGGGTTACAATAATCCCATGTTGAAAATTTGTTGCCAAAATTCCCCAAAATGCCTGAGATATGCACCAAAGTTGAAAAAACCCTATTTATGCCATTATACAGCTTACTGGCAATTCTTCAGTTCGTGGTTGACTGAAGAGTGCAGACGTATTCCCGGTCCACCGATGATCATCCAAAGGGCTGTGGAGGTAAGTATGGGGGAGGGGTGTGGGGAGGCAGGTGCACAGAGGGTGGGCACGGGTTGGGGCCAGTGGACTCGACGAGGACCGTTTTCTGTTTTACAGGTTAAACAAAAAAAAACACATTGCAGGACTTTTTTTTTTAAACAAGGACATTTGGCATGCTGGGGTGGGCTCCCAGCGTGCCACCCTAGTGTTTTTCTTTGGGGGCACTAGCTGACATGGGATTGGGCATCCCCGTTGGCACATACTAGGGGGGCAAGAGCCGACAGGGATTAGGCACCCCCCTCGGAACAAAACAACTTTTTTTGGTTGGGGACATAATGCCAACAGGGAGTGGGCTCCCCCATTGGCAAATTAAACTGGGAAGGGGGGGCTGAAGCCGATGGGGATTGGGGCCCCCGTTGGCAAACAAAGGATGTTTTGGGGGGGACGCATGATGCCAAGGGGGATTGGGCACCCCTTCGGCACTGGGGGCTGGTAATATTGTTTGTAAACATGGTGGCGGCTTGCCGCTATGTTCATAAACAATATTACACCAGGCAAGGTACCACCCTACAATGATGGGTTGCTCCCTCATTGCAGCGGAATGTCTGACGCTGCAATGATGAGGCAGCCCCTGATTGCTGCAGTGAAAACCTTACAAGTTGGTGGCACTTTTGGAAGCCAGTGTCATCAGCACACTGTGCCTCAATTGGTCCACCAGTGCCAAGCCCCCAAATGCAATGCCTCTGTTGGCTGCCACAGTGCCGCGCCTCCATAACCCGCTTCTCTCCTAAGCTGCCACATAATGTTTCTTGCACATGCGGGCAAGCAAACATAAAATTGGGGGTGACAGTAAACAAGTTCTTTTAAAATGAGAAAGTTACTGGATTTTCACTTCACGGATAGAGAAATCAGCAGGATTAAATGACTGCTGGGATTTGAAACCTCATTTATGATATGAAGGACAGAACCATAATTGTACTGATTGTTTAGACTCCTAACTTTAAAATCCACCCCTTCATCTCCTCCCCTTCATTCCCCTCCCTTTCCTTCCCCTGCTATTCTCTGATATTTTAGTATATAGATATGGTAATATAATTTTCTTTTATAATGTGAGTATATAACATTGGAATATCATGTAACTAAAAAGTTTTCTTATGTGTCTCTATTTTTCAGATTTCATCAATTCCCTTATCCACCTCTTGGAGACTGAAACACTGCATTAATCCACAAACTGAGGCATTGAAATAGTGTTGATCGACTTCTATTTCCTGACTCAATTTCTCATATTTGTCCCTCACCCTCTCATATCATACTTTTTCCTTTGTCTTTTTCTACCATTTCCATTACTTGTAACCATGTTTCTTTGACCCTTTATACAGTTCCACTGCTATGAGCCTCCCGGTTCCTCCTATATTGTGTTTCTAAACTTAAAATGAGCAACTTACATTTTTTTATGTTAAAGATAGTATTGACTACAAAATAAGCTTGTTGCTCTGAGCAATATGTTTTGTGCAATATGTGTTTGAAATTAAGTTTAGCAACATATTTCTGCTGTGTTAAATTTTGATGGAACCTTAAAATAGCAGCCCATTGAGATTCAAAAAGAAAAAACCTATTACCTTTGGAACTAGAAATTATTTTATGTCACTGCTTTTTTGTCCACTTCGCTATTATTTTATACATAAGCACTGTTGATTGGGGGATTTGAATGAATCTGTGTTGAACATGTATTAGAAGATGGTACTTAAGCTGTGACATCACTGCTTTTTGACCATGCCCCTGAGGAAGAACTGTTTGAACCCAGGGTGCCAGAGCAAGTGTGGCCAGTGAATAGGCTGTCTCTCCTTTGCATCTGCTTTGGGGAATTTTTGTAGTAAAGACACATGTTTTACATCACAATATTGCTTGTGAACCCTTCTTTCAGTAACCAAAAGGATGTTGTGCATTCAGCATCCAGGTAGCCAATGGGCAACTTCGAGTAATAGAAAGGTATGCTTTGGTTTACCACAGAAGTTCACTAAATTTTAGCAATTGTATGTTTGTGAGAGGTAGCCCCCCTATTTTGGTGCACTCCCCTTTTTGTGTGTTTGCAGTTATCCCCGATGGACTAGTACCATCACCAGACCCAACAGGCAAGTCTGAGACAGGTGGGTGACAGACTTGGGAGTGCTGATAAAATGGCCTATGGGGGAAAGCAGCCCACTATGTAACAACATGCTCCAAAAACAATCACTGGCAGTAAATGTAATTTACTTTTATATATAAAGTTTGCTTTACACATTGTTGTCTACATCATGTATACAGTTCACTAAGACACCCAACACTTGCTCCAAATGTATAAAAGATAATGCCACTTTCATTTATGTGACCCTATTATTCCCCAAGGTAGCAACTTTCTGGCATGATGCACATAAAATCAGGGAGCAGATGACAGGAAAGCATTTAGAAAATGACCCTCAAATGTTATTGTTGAGTGCTGAACAGGAGACTGAGGTACCCATCTTGAGTGGAGGCCTGCTGTGGAGTACTGCAATTGAAAATGTAAAAAAAATAAACAATTGTCCAGAACGGGATGGTATCAGATACTTCTACTGTTCTCAATGGCTAAATAGCCTGTTAATACGTATGAATACAGAAAAGGTTCAGCATGTAATTACAGGGCTAGCGTAACAGTGCTATAAGTTGTGGTCACCTTTGGTAGGAGCAATTGAGAAAGGAACCCCCCCCCCGTATGATACCTTATGCAAGGTATATGTTGGATTTTGGGGTGTAAAAGGGCTCTTGTGTCTTGTATTACATTACATTATACTATGCCATACTACAAAGTTTTGTCTCTTGTAACAGTGTAGAATATAATGCAATGTCTTCAGTAACTATATGAAATCCCTACTGTGCTAGATCTGCGATCTTTGTGTGCACAGATTGAATGGTTTGCTTCTGTACCTACCAAAACTTTCAATAAAATACAGTTTACAAAAAAAATACTTGTAATGGTGCTCGAGATGAAGATGATGAGCAACCCAGGGTCCGAATGAAAATTTCGGATAGGATAACTGCTATCTGGACAAGGAGAGGCAGGAGTCGACTTAGGTATTTTGATGCCCACAGGGTGGGCGTTTATTTGGTACCAAGGGGTAGACAGACACAGTGACAAGAAGGAGGAAAGGGGATTGCCCGATAAACAATAGGGCAACGGAACAGGGATATACTGAAATACTTTCTATCTACCACTTTTATGGTAACCACTACAAGCATAACCTTTAGACCTATTGCCACTCTTACTCTAATACTAGTTTGTACTGCACTTCTATACTCTAATACTAGTTTATACTGTACTTCTATACTCTAATACTAGTTTTCAGTTACATGGGCTACTCAGCACTACATTAGGGTGATCAGCATCACACGTCTACAAAAGAGTCCAGATTTTACAAGAGTCCAGAGATCCGGCTTCTTTGTGTACACCGTCGTTCTTTGTTGGCAGCTACAAGGGAAATAAAACAGAACTGTGGAACCCTAATCTCAATTCCCAGCAAGGACCTAGATAAGGCCACTGGGGTGGTGAGAGGTTTGGTAAACAGACCATATATCTTCGGCAATAGCCCACTCTCTCCAAGGCTGCCGGAATGTAGAACCAAAACAACTGGTTCCTGAAATAACACACACTGAAGCAAGAGGTTCCTCATCCAAAACCCACTTCTAGGGTTGCCAAGGATGAAGAAAGACCAAGATCTTCATGGCGATGAATCTAATGGAGGACTACCACGATCCGACTGATGCTGCAGCACTCCAAGGGCCAGTTGGACTCAGAAGGAAATCTGACAGGACCAGGAACCATAAGAATCTGAAGAGGTGATGGCTGACTTCTGCAATCCTAGGATCAGGAACTAACACAAAACATAGAAACGGCGGACGCATCCCGGACTGGGCTTCGATGGACTCGACTTTCGGTGAACGACCAGGTGGGGGCACCGAACAGGTTCTCCAAGATGAGCTCTCTCTCTTCTGCAGAGGGCGACCAACTTTGGGACACCTGGAACAGGAACCACACTGAACGACACTGGCATAGCTGTCATGATGTGTTTCGGCGGACGTACTTTCAAGCTGTGAAAACAAGAAAACAGCGGGTATGACTTGTACGACTGACGACGGACTCGACTTCGGCGGACGACACAAACGGATGGGTTGAGTTGATGGATGATCTTCCTGGAGTGAAGAATGTTGGTAGGATGTCTTCTTCTGAGTAGAGACTGATTCTGAGCACGTGGTGTAACAGACCACACTAGGAGACTGCAGTGTGGTAGAAGATTGAGACTGTCTTCATACAGTAGTAAACATACAACTGAAGAATGCCTAAAGAACTGTGGAATAGTACAATAATTTGCCAGGGAGGGCAAATTACAACTTCAGGGGTAATTGTTACTGATAAGGGCCAATGTTCATGTGCTTAGAGCAATAGTTCAGGTACTTCAGACAATAGTTCAGGTACTTAGGACAATAGTTCAGGTACTTAGACCAATAGTTCAAGTACTTAGGACAATAGTTCAGGTACCTAGGACAATAGTTCAGGTACTTAGACCAATAGTTCAGGTACTTCAGACAATAGTTCAGGTACTTAGGGCAATAGTTCAGGTACTTCGGACAATAGTTCAGGTACTTAGACAATAGTTCAGGTACTTAGGGCAATAGTTCAGGTACTTAGACCAATAGTTCAGGTACTTAGGACAACAGTTCAGGTACTTAGACCAATAGTTCAGGTACTTTGGACAATAGTTCAGGTGCTTAGAGCAATAGTTCAGGTACTTCGGACAATAGTTCAGGTACTTAGGACAATAGTTCAGGTACTTAGGGCAATAGTTCAGTTACTTAGGACAATAGTTCAGGTACTTAGGACAATAGTTCAGGTACTTAGGACAAGAGTTCAGGTACTTAGACCAAGAGTTCAGGTACTTCGGACAATAGTTCAGGTACTTAGGACAATAGTTCAGGTACTTCGGACAATAGTTCAGCATAAGCAGTACAGTAATCACAGCAATTTCACAGTATAGGCAAATAGAACAGTCTCAAATGAACCCCTGTTTCTATAGGTAGGGTATTCTGGGATAGGATCCCTTACTGTACGTTGTGGCTAGGGCCTCCCTTTAGTACCACTAGGCTGGCTTGCCCTATTCTGCTAGGCCGGGGCCTCCCTTTAGACCAGGCTCTACCTCAAGCCTAATGCCCTACCATTACCTCGGGCCTGAAGCCCTACGTTAGCTTGAGCCTGCCCTATTCCGCTAGGCCGGGGCCTCCCTTTAGTACCACTAGGCTGGCTTGCCCTATTCCGCTAGGCCGGGGCCTCCCTTTAGTACCACTAGGCTGGCTTACCCTATTCTGCTAGGCCGGGGCCTCCCTTTAGTACCACTAGGCTGGCTTGCCCTATTCCGCTAGGCCGGGGCCTCCCTGTAGTACCACTAGGCTGGCTTGCCCTATTCCACTAGGCCGGGGCCTACCTATAAACCTGGCTTTACCTCGGGCCTAATGCCCTACCTATACCTCAGGCCTAAGGCCCTATGTTAGCTTGAGCCTGCCCTATTCCGCTAGGCTGGGGCCTTTCCTTAGATTGGGCCTGGTGCCCCAATTTACAATGGGCCTGGTGCCTCTCGTTACCTTGGGCCTGGTGCCCCACCTTAGATTGGGCCTGGTGCCCCAATTTACAATGGGCCTGATGCCCCTCAACACTTTTGGCCAGATGCCCCACTTTATAAGGGGCCTAATGCCCTACTTTACATTTGGGCCGGAATTTCACTTTTAACTGGCATTGCCCCTTTAAATTCTGCAGGCTCCCAGTGCCTGCTGTCAATCTTTATGCTGGTTGCCGCCTTTAATCCTGCCTTAGTCCCACCCCTTATGAATATTTATAGGTCGCAATAAAGGCCTTGCTTTCTGGCCCCTCCTTTGGGGCGTCGTTAACCCCACCTCCCTAACTAATATTAATTTTGCGGGTCCTAGTGACCCGATGCTCCCCGCGGCGCTCAGCCACCCTTTCTAAGCGCCTAATGCGCTATTTCAACACAAGGCAGTTTTTTCCTTTACAGGCGGTCAGCGCTCTTCTTGTGCTGCCGCCGACTCACCGCTCTGCGGTCTCCGGGGTTCTTGCTGTCGCTGTTAGGCAGGAGGGATGCTGGCAGAGGGAGGGAGAAATGGACAGGTGGCTGGGGGGATGACTAGAGGGCCTGAGAAGGCTGACAGGAATTCGGCAATGCTGCGCTTCTGTGCCGCTGGCGTGGGACCGAAATTAAACTAATTAAACACTTTGGGGGGCTAAAAATAATAAACGGAGGGCTTTTAAGCCCACAAAACATGGCAAATGGACGGTTTATTTTCTTCTGGTGCCCCGATGGCACCGTGGACAGCAGGACTAACGCTGGGCAAGGAGTCTTCAGGCAGGGGAGGCAGCACAGGACCACAGCAAGCCCAGAGGGACGGCTTCAACACAAGGTAAGCCCTAAACTGTCCCTTGACTTCTGTGTCCTGTCTCCTCAACCACTGCCCAGGATCAACTGACTAACTGTGGAATTATTTTTAAAAGTTAAACCTGCCTGGGTTCTAGAATGGCTGGATTGGAACGCTGTGCATGAGCCACTCAGCACAGCATTCCATCCAGACCATTATGACATGGAATGCTTACAAAATCTATCTTTTGACCAGTTGTAAGTGCACAAGTGCACTTTTTTTTTATTATTTACAGAGTTTTGTGTGTGTAGGGAGGTTGACTTTTATGTCTAGGAGCCTCTTCGTACAGTACCCTGCTGCCTACCCCTGCAGCAGGTACTCTATGTATTCTGCTTCATTTAATTTTATTTTATTTTTCTGTAATGACCACCTTTGGGGTATTACAGATTCGGGCCTGCCTAAAAATACATGTCCCCATGTATTCCCTTAACATTCTATAAAATCTATCATCTTATCAGCCTCTGCAATCTTACTTAATACTCTATGAAAATCTTTCTTAATACTCTATGAAGTCTTACGTTAATAAAACACTCTTAAAATCTCTAAAATATTCTTAAAACATCTACTGTACTGTAAATTTTTGTTTTAAAGATTTACCCTAAAGTGACTGTGTCTGGGAAATTACTTGAATTAGATCTACTTGTTTTACCAAGGTATGAGTTGAGAAACTTCTGTGATATACCTTCTAGGAGGGATACCTGCGTGATCTTTGAGATCTGTGGGGTTGGAAGTCAATAGGTTCTGGAACAATACATTCTCCTTCCAGGAAATCCGGTATTTCTGGAGCTAGTACTGGTACACAGTTCGAACGGTCAAGGGAATGCATATGCGACGTACGAGTCCAAGGTTCTGTACACCAATTTGTTGGTGATTCTGGTTTCCATATTTTGTCTTTGGTGGACTCCTGCCTCTCTTTCAGTGTAGGACTGTCCTGTTCTTTAACAATCACAGTGTCTCTGAAAGTGCAAGCTTTGAGTAGGTTGCGATGGACAATTTTGGTGCCATGTCCAAATTCTTGTTTGATCTTGTAGAACCGCAGTTCAGGGTAAGGTACCTCAACGATGTAATAAGGTTCTGATTCCCACTTTGAAGAAAGTTTACTGCATTTCTGGGTCTTTTTCAACATTACCCTTTCTCCAATAAGTAAAGGTGTAGCTCTGGCCTTGATATTGTAGTTGGTTTTCTGCTTCTGCCGTGCATGTTCCATGTGTTTTCCAACGATTCTTCCGGCTTCTTGTAACCGTTCATTATGTTCTTGGACCCAATTTGTCACTGGCTTCTTTCCTTTAACTTCTTCTGGTGGCACTTCCAATACTAAGTCCATTGGAAGTCTTCCATGTCGTCCAAACATCAAATAGTGCGGTATAACCTGTGAGCAATGAATCGATTATTGTACAGATACGTGAGTTCAGGCAGTAAATGCTGGCCAGAAAGGACGTTTATATTCTGGTAGAGCTTGCAACATTTCTAAGAGAATTTGGTTTGTTCTTTCACAAAGTCCATTTCCTTGGGGTGGTAAGCAGTAGTCTTTAACTTATGAGTCCCACATAGAGCACACAGTTCGGTGAAAGAGTTGAGATTCGACGACGTCCTTGATCTGTTAGGATTTTAGTGGGATCCATAAGGTCATACAAAACATCTCATAAAGGTTTCAGCAGTAGTTCGAGCAGATAGATCTTTCACTGCACTTGCAACTACGAACTTGGAAAAGTGATCCACCATAGTGAGAATGTAACGTGTCCATTTGAACTAGGATCTAGTTTCAAGTGATCAAGAGCAACTAGTTCCAATGGTGCGCTACTGACTATTGGATGGAGAGGAGCTCTGATTCCCTTTCTTATGCTTTAAGTTGCATGTTGGACATTCCTCACACCATTTTGCTATATCATTACGCATTCCTACCCAATAGAATCGCCTTCTGATGATAGCTTCTGTTTTCTTGTGATCAAAATGTCCTGAGTTGTCATGGTATGCTTCCAACACTACTGAAGCACTGGTCTTTGGAACTACGATTTGAGTTATCTCTGTGTGGGTGGTGGGATCTCTACTCTTCTTCACCAGACAATCATCTTCTATTGTCAAGTGAGTCCTGTGCCTCCACAGTTTCATCATCTCTGTGGTCCATTTCCTTCTTTCTTTTCTGTTCATGTGTTTCTGTTGCGTAACTAGATCTTTCACTTGGTGCACTATGGGTTCTTGGCTTTGCAGTTTCGCCCATAGGTTCTTTTGATTAGCAATCATGTCATCTACTTCTGGTGGATCTTTCTCTTTAACCTCGGGAGCAAGTAGACAGCATGCCTGCACAATCTCAGCTGGTACCTGTAGAAAAGGTGGCATTTCAATATTTTCCAGTGGGGTGTCATCTATTTCTACCTCTCCATGTTCAGGCATCCAGGACAAGGCATCAGCATTCACATTCAATTTACCTGAGTGATACTTGATGGAAAATCTGTAATTTGAGAGTCGAGAAACCCACCTTTGCTCGAGGGCTTCTAGCTTTGCAGTATTCAGGTGTGCTAATGGATTATTGTCTGTGAAGACTGTGAAAGGGGTGGCAGCCAAATATTGTCTAAATTTTTCAGTGATGACCCAGACTAGCGCCAAAAACTCCAATTTAAAAGAGCTATAGCGGGCGTCATTCCGCTCAGAGCCTCTTAATCCTCTACTGGCGTAGGCTATTACCCTTTCCACACCATTTTGTTCTTTTGTGAGTACCACACCCAATCCTCTGTAGCTGGTGTCTGTATAGAATAGGAACGGTTTTGCATAGTCGGGATATGCCAAGATGGGAGCTTCAGTAAGTATTGTCTTTAGTTGATCGAAGGCCTCTTGTTGCTCGGTATCCCATGTAACCAGGCGATTCTTCGGGACTCTACCTTCTGCTGATCCTCTCAGGAATTCGTGCAAAGGCACAGCAATCTTTGAGAAATTCTTAATAAACCTTCGGTAGTATACAACAAATCCCAAGAATTTCCGGACCTCTCTGATGGTGGTAGGAACAGGCCATTTCTTAACAGCTTTGATCTTCTCTGGGTCTGTCGTCACTCCATCTGCGGAGACTATATGTCCCAGGTAACTTACTTTGGTCTGCAGTAGGTGACATTTGGATGGTTTCATTTTCAGCCCATACTGGATCAACTTTTGGAATACTTCGTCCAGGTGGTGTAGATGATCTTCATGCATTTTGGAATATATGATAATATCGTCCAAATACAACAGCAGGGTGTCGAAATTTTGGCTCCCAAGACAATGTTCCACTAGCCTTTGGAAAGTTCCAGGTGCATTACACAAACCAAAAGGCATCCTAGTGAATTCAAATAAACCCATGGGAGTAATGAAAGCTGTCTTCTCCTGATCCTGGGGCACCATAGGAACCTGCCAGTATCCACTGGTCAGATCTAGAGTGGAGAATATGGCTGCTGACTGAAGAGCCGTGAGGGAATCCTCGATCCTAGGCAGAGGGTATGCGTCTTTGTGAGTGATGGCATTCAACTTGCGGTAATCCACACAGAATCGGAACTTACCATCCTTCTTCTTGACCAGAACAATTGGCGCTGCCCAAGGGCTGTGACTTTCTCTTATCACATTCACCTTTTTCATCTCCTTGATCATCTCTTTGACCTGCTGGTACATAGCTGGTGGAATCAGCCTAAATCTCTCTCTGGATAGGTGGATGTCCATGGGTACTGATGTGATGTTGTACCCACGAGCTGACCCAAAATCCAAGGGTGTTGTCTGAAAGCTTCTTTCTGGTGCAAAACCACCTCCAAAACATCGGCTTTTTGCTTCATGCTGGTCTTTGCATTGCCAACTTTGATCTCCTTGGTCCACTCTGGTCTCTGGTCACTTTCCATCCCATCTTCTGGCACTTTCTCCATTTCTTCCCCAGCTTCAACAATATCCTGCAAACATACTGTGTGGATCTGCTCAACCGTCTGGTTCCGGTACAGCTGTATGTCATGAGTCCCGTAATTTAGCACTCAGACTGGCATCCTCCCTCAGATCACTGTGGCCACACTTCTAGTCACTATTATGGGCTCTTCCTTATTCATTGGGTAGGGTTCTACTACGGCGTCGTAGTCTTGACCCCTCGGGTCCACCTTTGCTTTGCACCACAAAGTGGTTTCGGTGCCCGGCTTTAAGGTTACAGGTCTAGCATCCATCACCGTACCTTACCAATTTCACCCTCGGCATTGGCGAATCTTTGGTGGCATTGCAAATAGTGTATTGTCTGTTGCAGGGCATGCTTCTCCACTCGAGGCACATGTTTGGCTTGCTGCTGGAGGATGCTCACTAGTTTGTCGAAACAATTCTGTAGAACGTTCATACCGAGAATGAGTGGTGGAAGCTGATCACTCTCAATGTCACTCACAATGATGCCTGTGCTACGTTGAACGTTAGCCCCTAGCTGTACATCAGCTTCCAGGTAACCTAAGTATGAGACTTCATCCCCATTGCTTGCGATCAACTTTACCCAAGATCTAGGAGGTGGCTTCAGATCATTGGGCATCCAGTACCTTCAGAACTCTCTTCCTTGCAGGGTGGTGACTTGCGATCCGGTGTCCAATAGCACCATTAGCTCGATGCCATCGACCTTAAATGGAATTATGTGGCTGTCACCAACAAAACATGACTGTTCTAGTGGGACTGCTGGACCTGCTTGGCTATTCTTCGGGGGTCGGTCCTCATCTCCGAAGAATTCCCGTTTAAACTTAAGATGGTATTGACTTGCTGACCACATCTCCGTTTGACATGACCACTCACACCGCACCGGCGACATATGGGCCTTCCTTGGCCATCAAATCGATCTGTGGAGCATCTTCCTTCACTCCTCCTTGAGTGGTTCATTCGATCATGCTTCCTCTCTTTCTCCGATGGACTGAAGCTTTTCTCATTCTTCCACCCAGCTTTCCAACTCTGCATCTCTTTATGCATTTCTGCCATCTGGTTGGTCAGCATAGCAATCTGTTCCATCAGCTCTGAATGGTGTTGAGTGCCCGTCTGTACAGAGCACATCGGGGTCTGTGACCTTGGGTCAGGTATATGATCATGTTCGGAATGCCGGCTCAGGTATGCAACAGCTTCTCTTCCTGGCTCTCATCTTTGTAAGGACACTTCTGGTTGGAGGCCTAATTGCCAAGACTGATCTTCTTTCCGACCCTTGTTAGTGTAGGTCAGCCATTGAGTTCCCATAGAGATTTGGGGATATGCTGGAGCGTCCTCTCTAGGATGCCCTGAACCAAATATTCAGATGGCTTTCTCTTTGAAATCCAGAAAGTCAACTTCAGGGTTCTGTAAATGCAGCATCCGTAGTTCTCTTTTCAAGGCCTTGCTTTGTACTCCTTCCACAAATTTCTCAACTAGTACTCTGTCTGCATCCCGGACCTCTGCTGCGTCAACTCTCTCTATTGCTCGTAACAGCTCTTGTAGACTCAATGCAAACTCTCTCAGGGTCTCTTGAGACTTCTGGGTACGTGAAAAGAACTTCATTTTGAGGTCGGACATGGTCCTAGCATTGAAAATCTGCTGCAACCTCTGGAGTATCTGGTCTGCTGTGGCTTTTGCTCCACTTGGCCATGATTGGACTTCACGTGGGTGGCTCCCTTCAATTGCCTTATTAAAATTTCAACTTTTTGTGGCTCTGGGATTTGATACAACCGGAACATGGCTTGCATTTTCAAATGGAATTCTCCCAGGTTGCTGGTTCCATCCCCATCTTTCTGTCCGGAAAACTGCGGAAGCCATGGCGCTCCAAAGTAGTATGGCATGGTTAGGGGAGAGGATGGGATACACCCTCTAAGTCCATCCCGGTCTCCTCCAGACAATTCACTACTTCCCCCTGACTCCATTGGTACTTCCTACTAAGCCACTCCAACTTTGGACTCCACGGATAAATTATCTTTATCCTGCCAACTATGCCAATTTTTGTAATGGTGCTCGAGATGAAGATGATGAGCAACCCAGGGTCCGAATGAAAATTTCGGATAGGATAACTGCTATCCGGACAAGGAGAGGCAGGAGTCGACTTAGGTATTTTGATGCCCGCAGGGTGGGCGTTTATTTGCTACCAAGGGGTAGACAGACACAGTCACAAGAAGGAGGAAAGGGGATTGCTTGATAAACAATAGGGCAATGGAACAGGGATATACTGAAATACTTTCTATCTACCACTTTTATGGTAACCACTACAGGCATAACCTTTAGGCCTATTGCCACTCTTACTCTAATACTAGTTTGTACTGTACTTCTATACTCTAATACTAGTTTGTTACATGGGCTACTCAGCACTACATTAGGGTGATCAGCATCACACATCTACAAAAGAGTCCAGATTTTACAAGAGTCCAGAGATCCGGTGTCTTCGTGTACACCGTCGTTCTTCGTTGGTAGCTACAAGGGAAATAAAACAGAACTGTGGAACCCTAATCTCAATTCCCAGCAAGGACCTAGATAAGGCCACTGGGATGGTGAGAGGTTTGGTAAACAGACCATATATCTTTGGCAATAGCTCACTCTCTCCGAGGCTGCTGGAATGTAGAACCAAAGCAACTGGTTCTTCAAATAACACACACTGAAGCAAGAGGTTCCTCAGCCAAAACCCACTTCTAGGGTTGCCAAGGATGAAGAAAGACCAAGATCTGCATGGCGATGAATCTAATGGAGGACTATCACGATCCGACTGATGCTGCAGCACTCCAAGGGCCAGCTGGACTCAGAAGGAAATCTGACAGGACCAGGAACCATAAGAATCTGAAGAGATGATGGTTAACTTCTGCAATCCTAGGATCAGGAACTAACACAAAACAAAGAAACGGCGGACACGTCCCAGACTGGGCTTCGATGGACTCGACTTTCGGCGAACGACCAGGTGGGGGCACAAAACAGGTTCTCCAAGGTGAGCTCTCTCTCTTCTGTAGAGGGCGACCAACTTCAGGACATCTGGAACAGGAACCACACTGAACGACACTGGCACGGCTGTCGTGATGCATTTCGGCGGACGTACTTTCAAGCTGTGAAAACAAGAAAACGATGGGTACGACTTGTACGACTGACGACGGACTCGACTTTGGCGGATGACACAAACGGATGGGATGAGTTGATGGATGATCTTCCTGGAGTGAAGAATGTTGGAAGGATGTCTTCTTCTGAGTAGAGACTGATTCTGAGCATGTGGTGTAACAGACCACACTAGGAGACTGCAGTGTGGTAGAAGATTGAGACTGTCTTCGTACAGTAGTAAACATATAACTGAAGAATGCCCAAAGAACTGTGGAATAGTACAATAATTTGCCAAGAAGGGCAAATTATAACTTGTGGGGTAATTGTTACTGATAAGGGCCAATGTTCAGGTGCTTAGAGCAATAGTTCAGGTACTTCGGACAATAGTTCAGGTACTTAGGACAATAGTTCAGGTACTTAGGGCAGTAGTTCAGGTACTTAGGACAATAGTTCAGGTACTTAGACCAATAGTTCAGGTACTTAGGGCAATAGTTCAGATACTTAGGACAATAGTTCAGGTACTTCGGACAATAGTTCAGCATAAGCAGTACAGTAATCACAGCAATTTCACAGTATAGGCGAATAGAACAGTCTCAAATGAACCCCTGTTTCTATAGGTAGGGTATTCTGGGAAAGGATCCCTTACTGTATGTTGTGGCTAGGGCCTCCCTTTAGTACCACTAGGCTGGCTTGCCCTATTCTGCTAGGCCGGGGCCTCCCTTTAGACCAGGCTCTACCTCGGGCCTAATGCCCTACCATTACCTCGGGCCTGAAGCCCTATGTTAGCTTGAGTATGCCCTATTCCGCTAGGCTGGGGCCTCCCTTTAGTACCACTAGGCTGGCTTTTCCTATTCCACTAGGCCAGGGCCTCCCTTTAGTACCACTAGGCTGGCTTGCCCTATTCTGCTAGGCCAGGGCCTCCCTTTAGTACCACTAGGCTGGCTTGCCCTATTCCGCTAGGTCTGGGCCTCCCTGTAGTACCACTAGGCTGGCTTGCCCTATTCTGCTAGGCCAGGGCCTCCCTTTAGTACCACTAGGCTGGCTTGCCCTATTCCGGTAGGCTGGGGCCTACCTGTAGTACCACTAGGCTGGCTTGCCCTATTCCACTAGGCCGGGGCCTACCTATAAACCAGGCTTTACCTCTGGCCTAATGCCCTACCTTTACCTCGGGCCTGATGCCCTACATTAGCTTGAGCCTGCCTTATTCCGCTAGGCCGGGGCCTCCCCTTAGATTGGGCCTAGTGCCCCAATTTACAATGGGCCTGGTGCCTCTCGTTACCTTGGACCTGGTGCCCCACCTTAGATTGGGCCTAGTGCCCCAATTTACAATGGGTCTGATGCCCCTCAACATTTTGGGCCAGATGCCCCACTTTATAATGGGCCTTATGCCCTACTTTACATTTGGGCCAGAATTGCCCTTTTAACTGGTGTTGCCCCTTTAAATTCTGCAGGCTCCCAGTGCCTGCTGTCAATCTTTATGCTGGTTGCTGCCTATAATCCTGCCTTAGGCCGGCCCCCTTATGAATATTTATAGGTCGTGATAAAGGCCTTGCTTTCTGGCCCCTCCTTTGGGGCGTCACTAACTCCGCCTCCCTAATTAATATTAATGTTACGGGTACTAGATCCCGATGCTCCCCGCGGCGCTCAACCGCCTTTTCTAAGTGCCTAATGCTCTATTTCAACACAAGGCAGTTTTTTCCTTTACAGGCGGTCAGCACTCTTCTTGTGCTGCCGCCGACTCACCACTCTGCGGTCTCCGGGTTTCTTGCTGTCGCTGGGAGGCGGGAAGGATACTGGCAGAGGGAGGGAGAAATGGACAGGTGGATGGGGGGATTACTAGGGGGCCCGAGAAGGCCAACAGGAATTCGGCAATGTGGTGCTTCTCTGCTGCCGGCGTGGGACCGAAATTAAACTAATTAAACACTTTGGGGGGCTAAAAATAATAAATGGAGGGCTTTTAAGCCCATAAAATGCAGCAAACGGATGGTTTCTTTTCTTCTGGTGCCCCGATGGCACCGCGGACCGCAGGACTAACGCTGGGCAAGGAGTCTTCAGGCAGGGGAGGCAGCACAGGACCACAGGACCACAGCAAGCCCAGAGGGACTGCTTCAACACGAGGTAAGCCCTAAACTATCCCTTGACTTCTGTGTCTTGTCTCCTTAACCACTGCCCAGGATCAACTGACTAACTGTGGAATTATTTTTAAAAGTTAAACCTGCCTGGGTTCTAGAATGGCTGGATTGGAATGCTGTGCATGAGCCACTCAGCATAGCATTCCATCCAGGCCATTATGACATGGAATGCTTGCAAAATCTATCTTTTGACCAGTTGTAAGTGCACAAGTGCACTTTTTTTTATTATTTACAGTGTTTTGTGTGTGTAGGGAGGATGACTTTTATGTCTAGGGGCCCCTTCGTACAGTACCCTGCTGCCTACCCCTGCAGCAGGTACTCTAAGCACCTAAGTATTCTGCTTCATTTAATTTTATTTTATTTTCTGTAATGACCACCTTTGGGGTATTACAGATTTCCTGTCGTACCTTAGCTTTGGCATAACCACAATCCTGATTTGTATCCAGCAAATTAAAATCGCCAATAATGGCTACCTGATTCTTATATGCTGCAATATAGAGTAACGGAGCTCAATTTTCAAAGGGGATGAAGGGCTTGTGTCAAGCCCTGCATGGCACCTGTTTTTTGGTGAAGCTGTGCCAAACTGCTGTGATTCAACTGCACCCAATTTTAGTACATTGAGAGTAGTTGTGACACATTCCTTAGTTTACAGCAGCTTGCGCCAAAGATTTGGTGCAACACCTTAAAAAGGGTCCCTCAAATAACGTAAGTTAGACCATGGAAAAGCTGGTCTAACTTGTGGCATTTGGCACTCAGGATTGAAAATCCCAATGGCTGGACAGAAGAATGCTGCAAGCCTCCTGCACCAAACAATTGGGGTACCAGGGACTTGCAGCATTCTTAGGGCTTTGAAAATGGAGCCCAGGGGTTTATAGCATACTGCCAATAACATTTTATTTTTATGTCCCTCTTTTAAATCCTCCTTTAAGGATTCTGTTTCCCCTTCTATCCTCTTAATATCCTCCCTTACACAAACCTTTAATTCATGCTTCATATACAATGTCAGTCTTCTCGTCTCATTCTACTTTCATTTTCTCTGAAGGCTTTGCAACCCTCCAGGTTTGTATCCAATTGGTTTGTGTTATTCCACCCAGTTACACAGATACCAGTTATGTAACATGCCTACTCCAGCTAAGGATTCTAACTCACACCTTTATTATCTATTTATATAGAAAGTGGAGATCATGAAAGGCCTATTAAGTCAAAGCTTAGAGTATTTAGACATATTTCCATGAAAATCAGAATTAAATTTACAAAGTTTTCCACAGAGTTTGTCATTAAAATCTGTACACATAGTTGTTTATTTCCATGACAGCATGGAATAATCCACTTTTTTATGGAATTCCATGTTACCTTCTGTTGCACCTTCTGTGCTCTTTTGCCATGCAGACTACTAATGGAAACCATCATCATCATCATTTCCATGGAAGACATGAAAAATGATATCAAATAGATATTTTTCCATGGTATATTTCAAAGATTTTGGAAGACTTAAATGGACTATGAGAAATCCAGGGACAGGCTTTTTCAGGGAAGCCCATCCCTTCAATAAAGCCTTACCTTAGTACAAAAGTCTCCCCAGTAGCTTAGGCACCTAAACTATGACTCCGTGTAAAGTCTCTTTAACAAGATGTTAGTCTGCCTAATG
Source organism: Neoceratodus forsteri (assembly GCA_016271365.2). Taxonomy (NCBI): domain Eukaryota; kingdom Metazoa; phylum Chordata; order Ceratodontiformes; family Ceratodontidae; genus Neoceratodus; species Neoceratodus forsteri. Next base: position 536,348,868 of record CM028137.1, on the reverse strand, counting down.
AATCTTGACTTTGATGGCATATGACTGGCAAGGGATGTATCTTTCATTATACAATGGCAAGAAAGAATGATGGACTCTGATTGGTCAATCTAGAGCTGGACCCGTGATGTTATCTCAGCATAACATCACAGATCTAGTCCCAGCACACACATGACTGAATGTCATCAGTAAAAAAAAAATCATTCCACTTGCAGATTAGGGAGCTAGAAAAATCAGCTATTTACTGTACCCACAATTCCTCACTATATAAATTAGTATGTAGGCTATTATATTTCTGACTCTCTACAGAAATTAGAGACTACATCTTTCAGCAAAGAAATCTTGTCATCTATCACTGTATGCACAATGCTTCATTTTAATTCTAAACATCTGAGATCTTATATTGTTGTGACCACCATAAAAATAAGAGACTGCACCTTCAAGTAAGGAAAAATGGAAGGCAGCTTTATATTGTACCCATAATGCATTGCCACTATATCTACATATTAGATGCTGTACTATAGTCACCACTACTAAAAGTAGGAGACTGCACTACTAAATAAGGAACATTTAAGTTACCTTTATAAGTTACCCAGAATTCCTTGTTGCTATATGTAAATCAGCATATTAGCTGTTGTATTGCTGAGGTGCTATACTGCAGTCCCCACTACCAGAAAACAGTCTGCATTACTGAGTAAAAAAATTTAAATTAACTTTATAATCTACCAAGAATTCTTTGTTCCTGTATGTAAGTCAGAATATTAGCTGTCATACTGCTGTATTCATTAGCAAAATAAGAGTTCATTGATTTAAGAAAAAGGGACTACTTTATTTCCAGAGGGGAAGTATATTCCACAATGTATTTTTTAAACTTTCTTTTGTTTTCAACAATGGAGCCATTTTATAATAGGAATAATGCACTGCAGGGTGTGTGTTGTACCTGGATAATGTCACTTCGCGGATGTTGGATGCACTCAGCCTGTGGCCTCATGCCCAACCACCTGAGGCGTGATGTTATTCCAGCATGACACACACCCTGTCATGCATTATTCATTTAGTATATTATTCAGGAGGTCCTGCTCCTGAGCTTTTCCCCCAGTTGCCTACATTTTAACTGGAGGACAATCTGGCCAACACATTTCAATGCTGTTTATGACAGTGTAATGACAACAACTGCTCCCCCAGCAACTAAATAATTATCAAGAGAATGAGCCTTGCAGCTAAAAGGCTATGGACTATCTGATTTTCATAGTCATGGAACCCTATCTAGGACTAATAACAGAATCCTTTACCACCACAGTTTACATTCTATGTTTACCTTTTTCACCCCTCCCCAGAAGGCTGCTTAACTGGTCCAATCAGTCAACTGCCCCAGTCATCCACAACTGACCACTGTACCTCCATAACATCTCTTTCCAGTGCAGGATATTTTTTCCTGGCGGATGAGGTATGGTTGGCTCCTTCCCTTTTACACAATCATGATTTCTAACAACCTGTCTGTCCCACACCAGCTCTAGTTAATAAGTCTTTTCTTCATTACTGTTCCACATTAACTCTTCAGTTCTCAACATCTATGGTCCAGTCTAGTATAGAATGAATACAGCGCTCCCCTGCACAATACAATATTTCTATGCATGGCTTGCTGCCCATTAAGGATCTAGCACTTTGGCCATCAATGTGGGCAAGTTGCATACATCTGCTATAGATGAATTCCTTCTGGCTATGGACCAGAAATGCAAACATCTTTTACCTTCCACTATTCCTGAGATATTCAAAGTGTTATTGATTGTTAAGGAAAGCAAAGTATCAGTAGAGGACTGAGCTATCAGGGGTGGAAGTGTGGTGTCATAGTCACTGAGGATCCGGCTCATGACAGCATCAGCTAAGAAGTTGTAAGTGGGTGTGATTCATAGATGACCAGGACAGGGGAGGAGTGTGACAGTGAAATAGGGGAAGAAATTGAGAAGGGAGTCACAAAGGGGTATGTAGTGGTTGGGGATCTCAATCTACCAGACATACTGTATATTGGGACACCCCATCAGCTAAGAGTGCAAGGAGCTAAGCCCTGCTAGAAATGACTAGAAATAGTGCAAGATCCTTATATTCCATCCCTCCACTCAAACTAGATATGAGCAAGAAAGCTTTTTATGGTATGCACCATCAATTTTAAATGAGTTTGCAGATTTGGTTACTGGAGCAACCAATATAACACATTATAAGTGTTTGTTATTTAAACATCTGTACTGTAATAATGTGTCAATGTAAGTAACTGTAGTTTTCATTCAATTAATGGTGATCATTTTTTACATATGGATAACTGCACTATTTTATCCAGTTACAACCTCCTGTGTTGATATTTTTGATTATAATGAGGAGGTTGTAATCAGCACTTGTCAATCAAGCTCCCCCACAGAAAGCTCATTGGTGCTTACTCTGTCTAAGGGCAGACTAAACTTCTCACACAACATCTTGTGTGTGTGCTTATGTTTCTCTCTGTCTGTCTCTGACAGAAGTGCTGTGCTGATTCAAGTGTACTGAAACAAAAAAATGATCACCAAAAATTAAATTAAATAATACACGGGTGGGCGTGTGTAAAACCAGACTTTTACACACACCCTCAGTGTGGGATGCTTTTATAAATGCCTCAGGCCTCGCCCTCAGGGTTTATGTTGCATTCCGTACCTTGGATGTGTGTAAAATTCTGGTTACACACACCCACCCATATATTGTTCTATATATGTTGTAAGTTTTGTATTATATTGTAATTTAATGTCAGGCGTGGCTTAAAAAAGGGCTGTGCACAGACCACCTTCCGGTTAAAGCTGAAATAAAATAATCAAAAAGATAAGTTGCATGACTGCCTGATAGTGTAGCTGGTCCAGGAACCCACAAGGAAGGTTGTCATTCTTGATGATGGTAGTAGAGTGTAGCCCCCTATGAAGTGTCTCGGAGAAGACATGAAATGCTAGGGTATAGTGCTGCGGACTCCATGTAGAGCCGAGTTTGACTTTATTTGTGATTTTCTTTTCATTTCTTCATTGACAGAGTGCTTCCTTTTGTGTTTTTTTGTAGTAGAGTGTTGGTTGGGGAGCCACTGGGTCCACTGACCATAACACCATATGGTTTGAACTGGCCTTAGATATCACTATTCCTTTGTCAAATGCTAAGGTTCTCAATCTCAGATGACCGGATGAGGGAATTGGTTCAAAGTAAGTTGGTTAGATTAGATCAAATCAGGGAGGTAGAGGAGAAGTGGGGAGTAATTAAATGGGCCATTCACAAGGCAACTAAGTAAAGGTTGAGAATAGTTACCAAGCGTAACAGGCAAAACAGATCAATCAGTTTCTCTAAAAAAGTCAGGTGACAGTGAAGGCCAAAAAAGGTCCTTCATCAGATACAAAGAGAAACTGGGGGACAAGGAATGGAGAGAATGTGAAGCAAAGATTAAGGAAACAGGAAGGCATCTAGGGATGCAAAAGCAGATGCAGAACTACACATTGCAGAGGGGGCATAAAGGGGGAAACTGTTTTTCATATACAGTATGAAACAAGCATTTGTCAATGCCAAATGTTGTCTTGCTGGCATTGGCATTGGTAGTGCAGGAGTTAGAGATGCATAATAGGAATGGCAGTGAAGCATTGAACTGTCGCCAACCCCACCCCCACCCTGCAGAGACTGACAGGTGTTGGGGTGTGCCTTTGGGTCGTCAACTATAACGCTCATGCCATTTTACCTCACCCTACCCTGTAGACACTGACAAGTGTTGTGGTGTGCTTTGAGGTCTTTGAGCCTTATACTTACCCCATTCCATAAGGAAATATGCTGAGATGAGTGCAGTATAGGAGAATGGGCTGAACTTTAGGGCCGAACACTCCAAGGCACACCTCGATGCCTGTCACTGGCTGCAGGGTGGGGGTGAGGGTGGAATGGCATGAGCATTACAACCAGTGATCCCAAGTCACACCCCTGACGCCTGTCAGACTCTCCAGGGTGGGGTGTTACAGTTGGAAACCCTAACATTGTAGGTGTTTGTTGGTATTTTCACTCCAAATTTTCAACATAGGCTTTTTGTGACCCCACCTCATGAAGAGTGGCACAATCAGTTTATTAGCTGAAAGATGGTTTTGCACAGTGGCTATGCCATTTGGAGACACAGGGACGAAAACATATTTTGGGAAGGATGTGAAAAATGACAACTGTATAATGCATGGGGAGGTGTTAAAAATAGCAACGTTGAAAATCTGGAGTGAAAATATGAAAAATTGGTGAAGTCATGAGCATGCATAGAAACTGCGCAAAACACATCCATACCCAATTATTTCTGGGATTGTTTTAGCCACATTTTCAACATAGTAATTTTGGGACCTCCCCTCAAGAACAGTGGCGCTGTGATTTTGCTAATCTGTCCCAAAAGTTGATTTCTCAGAGTGACCATGCCATTGTGCGCCACAGGTATGGAAACACATTTTGGGCAGACTGTGAAAAATGACATCTGTACAGTTCATAAGGTGGTGTGAAAAAATACCAGTGTTGAAAATCTGGCAAGATAATATTGCAAATTTGCGAAGTTACTAGGGTGCGTGGAAACTGCGCAACACACACTTGTAACACAGTCATTTTACGGACTTTTTTCACCAAATTTTCAACATAGGCATTTTAGGTCCTCTGCTCATGAACAGTGTCATGGTCATTTTCTCAAACTATCCTGAAAACTGATTTCGCGCAGCGACTGTGCTATTCTGCGCCAGATGTGCGAAAACACATTTTGGCCAGGATATGTAAAATGGCAGCTGTACTGTTCATAAGGAGGTGTGGAAAAATGCCAATTTTGAAAATCTGAATTGGAAATATTACAAATTCACGAAGTTACGAGCGTGTATGGAAACTGCGCAATGCACACTCGTAAAACAGTCATTTTTTGTTTTTTTTCACCGAATTTGCAACATAGGCTTTTTGAGAGCCCCCCTCATGAACAGTGGCGCTGTTGTTTCATTAATCAGTCCCGAAAGGTGATTCCACACTGTGACCGTGAAATCACCTTTCGGGACTGAATAACACCATGACAGTGACTGAATTCATGACTAGGGGTCCCAATAACCCCATGTTGAAAATTTGGTGCCAAAATTCCCGAGATATGCACCAAAGTTGAAAAAACCCTATTTATGCCATTATACAGCTTACCGGCATTTCTTCAGTTCGCGGTCAGCTTTGAAGAGTGCAGACGTGTTCCCAGTCCACTGAAGATCATCACGCCGTGCTCTGGAGGTAAGTATGGGGTGAGAGGGGTGTGGGGAGGCAGAGGGTATGCGCGGGTTGAGGGAGGGCCACTGGACTCGACAAGAGATCGTTTTCTGGTTTGCAGGTTGTAAAAAAAAAATAAAAAATTGTGGGACAGAAGGGGGGAAGGGTAACCAAGGAGGCCAAACAGAAGGCATTCATGCTTAATGACTAGTTCTGCTCTGTATTTACTTTGGCGGATAGCAAGTCCTTATCAGAAAGTGGCCTAAAGGCTTGTGAGAAGGGGAACTCAAAAATGGGGCAGGTGATGAACACAGGGGAAAGGATCAGAAAAGTGCTTACAGCCCTGAAAGTAGATAAGGTCCAGGACCTAATGGATTGTACCTGAGTGTGTTCATGGAACTAGCAACAGAACTGACTGAACCCTGGGCAGTGATTTTCAGTAAGTCACTACAGTCATGGGTAGTTCCAGATGACTGGAGGGTAGCTGACATAGTTCTGCTCCATAAGGGAGGCAACAAGAAGCAACTGGGTAACTACAGGTCTATCAGTCTTACCTCGATTGTGGTTAAACTGATGGAGAGACTAGTCAAGGAGGACCTAGTGGACTGCCAGGAGAGAAATGGGCTCCAGGATGGTAAGGAGAATGGATCTTTGGCAGGGAGGTCTTGTCAGACCACCCTGATAGTATTCTTTGACTGGATAACTCAGGCATTAGATATTGGACAATGTATGAATATGCTTTTGTTTGACTTCAGTAATACATTCGACTCCATGCCACAAGAAGGTTGCTGAAGAAATTAGAGGATCCAAGTGCAGTGAAGGACCTAAAAAGATGGGTGGGATGTTGGTTGAGGAGAAGACAGCAGAGTGTGGTGTTGAACGGAGTCAAGTCAGTGTACAGGGACATCACAAGTGGGGTGCTGCAAGGGTAAGTCCTGGGACTAGATTCAATTTGTTTATCAGTGACACTGGAGAAGAAATACAGAGCACATGTGTCTCTTTGTAGATGACACTAAGCTTTGTGTCAGGGTAGGCAGTGAGGAGGAAGCAAAGGAGATGCAGGGCAACCTGAAAAGGGTCAAAAGGTGGTCCTGGAACTTAAAATTCAATGCCAAAAAGTGTAAGGCAATGCACATAGGAAAAATGAACTCCAGGATGGAAAATTGGATGGGAGGGGTTAAGCAGGCCACTGCTTCTGTGGAAAAGGAGCTGTGATTTATCATAAGTGACTTCCTGAAACAATCCAGTCTGAGCAACAAGGCCTACAGCAAGGCAAGCAGAATGTTGGGGTGTATTGAGAGGAGTTTCAATAGCAGGAGGAAGGAGGTAATACTACCTCTCTGTAGAACATCAGTGAGGCTGCATCTGGAATACTGTGCACAGCTCTGCAGTCCCTACCCAAGGAAAGACAAAGACAGACTTGAGACAGTGTAACATTGAGTAACAAAAATGATTCAGGGCAGACAGGGCAGATCCTATGAGAACTGCTCATGACACTAAACATGTTGTCACTGGATGCCAGGAGGGAGAGGAAGACATGATACTTTCAAGTTCAGAAGCAAGATTCGGGATGGAAGTAAGAAGGTTTTTCTTTACAGAGAGGGTGGTTGAGCCATGGAACAGCCTTCTGGTCAATGTGGAAAGAAAAAAAAAACATCAATGGTTTCATGTACAGCTGGGACAGAATTAAGGGATTAATGGTTACTCAGAGGGGTAGCAGTAAGACAGAGGGGAAGGGCGGAAGCTAGGCATAAACCACATGTAGACATTAAGCTGAGGGGTAGCACAGTGTATAACAAGGAAGACTGAATGGACAGATGGTCTTTTTCTGCCAATATGGGCTATGTTTCTTTGAAACTACTTGGCAGGTGCACCTCCAGCCCTAGCTTGGACTCAAACCAAGGTCCCTCAGTGCCAAAGGTGGCAGATCTAACCATTCAACGAAAAGAAAATTTCTCACATTCAGCTAAAGGAAATTTATTTCTCTCTTTTTATGTTGTTTTGTTTCCAGTGCATCTCACTGTATTGTATAGAAATGTATGGGAAACTGTTCAAAACCAGGAAAGGCACACTAAGTTGAAACTTGTTTCAAGGTGCGATCTGGGAGCACATGGAAGTTAAGAGACTTGCTCAGGGTCACACAGTATGCAAGTGGGGGTTGGTGGGTTTCAAATCCAGGTCTCCACGTTTGTAGCTCAGTGTCCTTAACCATTATGCTATATTGCCTCCTAATGTACATTTAATGTAATCTACACTGGGAAGTCTATGTTGCCATATGATGTTCTTATGTTACTTTGAAACCAGACGTGTCTCATGAACTGTCCCCACATTGTAGAATCCACTTCACTGACCTCTCTACAGTGCCGTCCTTTCTTTATTATTGACTGAAATGTTGCTGTCAGCTACAATATATTCAAGAATCAGAAGAAATGAAAGCCTAAAGCCATTGAAGGGTAAAAGAAATCTATGTAAAGTAATCATACATATTTTCTATGGATTTGGAAAGGCATAGGCTGTTTGCAGTCATTTGGGACTTTTAACTACTTGCTGACAAAACATTCCTCAGTTCAATAGTGGTGTGACAGAGTATTATAATCCATGCTATGTGTGCCTACTCGGTATACTCCTGCTGATGACTAGTTTTCTCCCAGCCCTTTCTCAGAATAAACAATTTGTTCCAGCCTGCCACGCCCATTTTAATGAGCAGCATGTTGCATTCACCTCCACCTTGGAGACAGGTAGTCAGCTTGTCTAGAGTACAGTAATAATCGTATATTTGAATTCAGGCTGACACTGATTTCCAGTGAATACCAAGTAAAGTACCCCTATCTAGAGTGTAGTGTCTTTAGTTAAGTCTGTCTAGAGGCAGTGTGGTCTAGTGGTTAGAGCAACAGCTTGGGAACCAAGAGATTGTAGTTTCAAACCCAGCTAGTACGAAGCAATATGTGCACTCGGGCAAGTTATTTAATCTCTTTGCGGTCCAGTCCACCCAGCTGGTGAAATCGGTAAAAGCAGCACCCACTGAAAAGAAAGATGTTGCATCTCAGCTGGATTATCCTGAGTAGGCACATATTACAGTTAACCACAGTGCTTTTTGATTGGTGAATGACGTAGACCAAGTTTACATAAATTTATTAAAGCAAAACTGAGTTTAAAGTCCATTTACAATTATTATTGGTTATGTAAAGTTAACCTGAGGCATCTTATATTACCAAGTAAGTGCAATGTCAACAGATCAGAGTGTGAAGTAGTGCAATGCTTGTAACTGTAAATGGTGAGAATTCCAAAAATGCTTCCTTCACTTGAGAAGTACAGTAAAAACATTTTGGAGGAAATAAATGGTGGTAAAAGTTACTTAAAGGCTGCTGAAATTGTATGCTATAATAGCTATATTTGGCAGCAGATCAATCTAGTCAAAATAAGGCTGATTTAATAATTGTTTAAATAGCAGGTATAGAGACAGGGTAATTACAGGTAATTAGTATAAAACCTTAACTGTTTGTTTAACAAGGGATCAAAATATACGTATAGTCTTCTGACAAGAGAATAAAATAAGAATAATTCAGAGTTAGTAAAGAAACTCATATGCCAAACAGGAAGTAATGAAGCTAAAGCAGAAAAGTGTTCATAAAAAAATAGAAAAAAGGCATACGGTGAGGAATAGTTAATTTGACAAATAACAGTGTAAGACCTAAAACAAAGTGCTCACAAACACTTTTTGTAAGGAAGCTCCAGGTGCATATTCTCATTCTCAAGGGAGATCAGTGTAAGGAGGCCAAGCAAGTTAAGAACGAAAGAAGTGATGACTTGGTTCAGCACACATAAGTCTTTGTGACTTCAGATTGGGAAATTGTGAGCTTGACCCACAGCTGGGAGTCACTCAGCCTTGACCTGAGTTCAATTGAGTGGAGCATTATTGCTAGAAAGCATATCAATAACAGGCTGGCAAATCATTCACTTGGTAATGTATGGGGTGTGAGAGCTCCCAAGTGACTAGGCTGGTCTATGAAAATCAAGGCAAACCACCCGAATGTAAGATGTTGGATAACAAAGAACCTTTCTTCTGCTGCTGCCTTACCTGTGCTCCAATTTCATACTCCTTCTGCTGGCACTTACAGTATGCATAGTCAGCAATTACAGAACGGGTGCAGGGAGCCTTTCAGTATTAGAGTGATAGAGAAAAATCTTTAGAAAAGTGGTCTAAAAACTTGAACTTCTAATCCCCCCCTCCACCCACTTCCACCCCAGCTCAACTGTCAGTAATTACACTAAGTATAGACATGATGACTAAATTTATTGATGAAATCCAGATTTGCCAGGACTTTGTTGAAAAATACATCTTCTGTGTAAGTGAAAGCAAACTCATCATTCATGCCAATGCAATCATGTCACATGGCCATGTGCCACAAATGATCATATTGCACTGAAGTACTGTGGAACTGTTATTATTGTGTAAGGCACATAGCCAGATTAATATAGTAATTATGTATGTGATAACATCATTTCCCCTAAAACAAATGATAGACTTTATTGAGGGTTTTCGCATTCAGTCTGGCTCGGTATCAGATTACTTTGACTTGTTTGATTAAACTCAAACATAGCAATGGAACAAAGGAATCTCTGGATAGCTAGTTGTCCTCGTAACCATGTTGGTCTGAACAAAGAAAAGTCAGGATGCCTGGGTTTAAACCCTACCCTGACCACATAACAGTATGTTAGTTTCTCAAAAAAAGAGAAAGTATGTGCGTTCAGTGCCTGGTGATGAGATTCGTGCTGCATTCTTTTATACTAATTCAAAGTGTGATCTGCTCAACCCTGTCTTTATAAATTTATTTAATTATTTTTAAAGGGGCTCCTGGTTGTGACCAATATGAACAAACAACAGAAGTCCAGTATGCCCCCCCAAACTGCCCAAACAGGCCTGTAATGGAGGATTTTTCCAATCTCTCATGTCCCAAATAGGGGCTCTTAGTAATCAAACTTTGGCCAAAATGTAAACATGCCAAACCTCTACGTCAAAGTGGCCCCAAACAGTTTGGTCCTGCACTTTGTAATATCGAAAGTACCTCGCTGATAAGAGTCCTGCTTCTGTTATTTGTTCATATTGGTCACAACCAGGAGCCCCTTTAAAAATAATTAAATAAATTTATAAAGCCAGGGTTGAGCAGATCACATATTGAATTTGTTTATGATTGGGGGAAAGCTGTGACTACTTTCCTAAGTGAATTGCTCCCAGCCACACCTAGTAGACTGCACTTTATAAATGTGAGACAAGGAAGCTGGAGTATTGTCTCTGCAAGCAGAGAATGAAGCAGCAGGACTCTAACTCTTATTAGTGAGGTACTTTTTACATTATAAAGTGCAGGACCAAATAGACTGGGGCCACTTTGATGTAGTGGTTTGGCATGTTCACATTTTGGCCAAAGTTTGATTACTAAGAGCCCCTATTTGGGACATGAGAGATTGGAAAAATCCTCCATTACAGGCCTGCTTGGGCAGTTTTTGGGGGCACAAACTGGACTTCTGTTGTTTGCATTCTTTTGTACCCCCATCAGTACCAGACAACCAGAAGGGTGTTTGAGCCAGGTCATTGCCATGTATTCAGGGCACTAACAGATCATTAGTGGGGCAGGGCTCTCCTACTTAAAAGTGGGGCTACTGCTAGCAGCACTCCATGGAGCATTAGTCTGCATGAGTGGCTCCTACAGTAGTGGTGGAAGTCACAGAGTGAATCCCAGTGGGTCACAGTATACTGTATGTGAGTTTTGTTTGTAGTTAACATTATCACTCTGTCCTGGGACTTTCTACAAAGACATCTCAGGTTTTGTTTGGAATCAGAATGTTGTGGCCTGAAATCTTCAGAGTCTCAGTGCTCTTCATATTAAATACTGCTATGTGACAAACTGGTCTTTCCCAGACTCAACCTGTCAGTGTTATCAGCTTTCTTGAATCCTTCATATGCCTGCGAGGGTAATCAGTAGCTGCAACCACTAAACATAGACAATCTCTTGAGGTATCTCAAGATCTGAGTCCTTCCAGAGACACTGCTGACACAGTACAGGGCTCCTTAATCATGAACAACTGACCCACCCCTGTCTGTCACAGCTGAGAACTCTTAATTTTAGAAACAGAATATGGTAACAGTAGCCTTCTCTTCAGAGGCAGAAACACAGTTTTGACAATTATAAATCAGTTAGCTGTACCTCTAAGGAATCAGTCACATATACATGAAGTATATAAAAATATAATATTTTTTAATACTTCCAGATATTTACACAGATAATACAGGGTATTGCTGCAAGCTATGGGGAACAGTAATTCTACCTAAAATGGAAAAGAAAATGTTTGAACAATGTGTTACACACAGAAAAACATATCTCTCTCTCTCTCTCTCTCTCTCACCCTCTCTAGCAAGGTAGAATGGTTTACCTCACAGGTCACTTGGTGAATCAGGGCAGACTCAAACCATTAGATGGTAGCCTATTCATAGTCCCAAATCTGACTTCCTCTTTCAGGCTTTGCCAGGTAGTTATACTCTCAAGCTGCCTCATGGCACATCATCCAGTATGTCACTCTGACATCATTGTTCCACAATTCTTCGTGTCATAAGAGCTGTGTTGGAAAACCAGTTTGATCTGGACTTCGGGAAATGCATCTGTTTTCTATCCCACGTAATGTCTCAGCAGCAGTGGCTGGTTTAGCTAGCAACGTCCAGAGATGAAAAGACACTTTCTAATCTCTCCCATAAATTGTCCAGGGGTCCTGCCTGGAAGTACATTGCTGCCAGAGCCAGTGGATCTGTCTCTGATAAGAATCTTGTCTTTTTCCTTGGAATGTCAGCTTTGTCCCTGAGTTGCTACATTCCAACTGATACCCATGCAGAAATAACTGAATACAAATATACAGTGACAGGTATACATAGCAAATTGTTACATCCCCTCCTCCCCCACCCCAGAAAAATTAAAACCAACTCTTTCTAACAGCATTAAATGATTTTTGTTTTTTGTGTGAGCTGACTCTACCTACCATGACCTCAGTTCACGCTTTGTGTGACCCGGACATTAGCTTATCCTAGAATCTCTCCTACTTAACGGGGAAAAAAACAAGGGCACTAACTATTGTCGGGGCAGCCCATCTGCATTGCCATGCTGCAAACTGCTGCAGTGCCTAATATCTGTATTATAGGACTGCAGCACCAGGCTCCACTATAGCATTTTTGAGTTCTGGCTGCTGCTTCTATATAACCGGGTAATGGGCTGTGATCAATAACCAGGGTAAACTTCCTCCCATACAGATATGGCTGCAGCTTCTGCAAAGCCCAGATGATCCCTAGACACTTCTGCTTGATTGTGGCATAGGCCTCCTTTCCGGCAACAGCTTTCTGCTCAGGTACATGACTGGGTGTGCCTTTCCCAAGTGTGTAACCTGACTCAGCACCATGCCTAGCCCATAATCAGATGCATCTACATGCACAATAAACCTAAATGAATAGTCCAGGTTGGCAAGCGCAGGTGCCTGACACAATGCCTCCTTCAACTGGCAGAATGCAGTATCACAGGTTTCCATTCTCTGAACATTTCTGTCATTTTATTCCTGATGACAGGTGTCTGGCCATGCTGCTGAAATTTGGCACAAACCACTGGTAGTACCCTGCAATCCCTAGAAATGCCTGCACTTTCCTCTTGGTCATAAGTGTGGCCCATCCCTGGATGGCCTCAATTTTCTCTGGCTCAAGCTGGGTGTACCTACTTTCCATCCTTTACTCAAGGTATGACACTTCTACCATTCCTATCTGGCACTTCTCCACCTTGACTATCAGCCCAGCAGCCAGCAATCAGCAGAACACCTCAGCTATGTACCTGAATTGTTTCTCCCAGGTCTGGCTATAGATGACAATGCCATCCATGTGCACCAGAACAAAATCTCCTGCCCCATTCAGAATGCAATCCAAGAGCCATTGAAAGGTGGCTGGCCCATTCTTCATCCAGAAAGATCTTACTTTTTTTAAGCATATTTTATTGAAGTTTTCAATATCACATGAAACTACAAATAAACATTTCCAGCATCAGTCCAAGAACATCAGAGTATACAATATACAAAAATACATAGACCTTTCTTTCATTTTTACTAGTCAAAATTCTTCTTGTGTAAATAGTCCACACCCTTCTTCAATCAGGTGCTGCAATTTCCAACTCTTTCCAGAAGTGCATGATATAACACATGTACAAAAAAAAACCAACACTTGTAATAAAAAAAGCACAGAGAGCATTAGACAATGTTGAACCAATAACACTCCAGATATCTAAGGGGAGTGTATAAGTGCTTCCATGGAACAAAAGCAGGATCAACTCCCTGTTGAAAGCCAATCCACAGTTTCCAAAAATTCAAACACTGATGTTCTCGGCCCATGCATTTGTAATGATACTTGTCCAGTTAAAATACATATTTTACCACCTGGTGCCAATTATCTAAAGTTGGCATCTGTGTTTCTAGCCAAAATCTAGATAATATCTTTTTTGCACATAATAATAACATTAATAACCACCACCACCCTTGGTCGGCATTCGGATTTATAGGCAAGGGTGGTCAGGTGACGAGGTGAAATAACCTATCAGCTCACTTTTCCAGCTGCAGGTTATACTAGGCTACCACTAGAGGCCACTGTTATTTATATCCCTCACTATCAACTTCAGTATGTTATCCCTGCTACTAACTGCCCTCCTGGTTTCCTGGATCCTACACTATGATCAGCATCCCCTCTGGGGCACCAGAACCACATTGCCATAACATTTCCATTCATTACTTCCTTACCAGTATTGACCTTAGATGCTGTCTCAGCAACACCTCTCATGCTAGCCAATCAGGGCCAGCTGGCCTATACCCTTACGCCATCGTACTAGCTCTCAAACCCTCATATGCTGCTCATTGCACCTCAACGCTCCTCCTCCTCAGCCCAAGGCAACAAACCCCACCACCACTGCTAACACCACAACCGCCCCCACACCTCCTTTGCCCTTCTTGCAGGTGTATTTCACAGTCTACCTGTCCCTACCTCCAATGACAAAAGCCCCTCTTCCTACCAATCCCAACGACGCCATCCAAACTCTGCAAGTTGGCCTCCCACGGCACACCCCTCCTACTACTATTACTATCTGGCAATATCCACCCCAACCCAGGACCTACCTGCACAAAGGCCTCTCCACCATCTGAATTGTAGACTACTACTAGCAACACTGAATATTTGCAGCCCTACCCAAAACTCACCTCTCCAAGGCTGGGTTGCTCAGCATACACCTGACATCCTAGCCCTTTAGGAGACATGGCTCTCTAATAAAATACCCAATAATGCGGTCCCCTCAGTAACTTTTTCTCTCTTCAGGACCGATAGGGCCAGCAAGAGGTGGTGGCTATGCTATTTATCTTAAATCCCACTGCTTGCCACAGAGTTTCCACCCTGTGCCAGAACATGGCGCACAGACCTTAACAGTGAAAATCCAGTCTGGGCACCAAAACGCTGTATATAGTTGCTGCCTACATCCCCCCAAGAAACCAAAAACTAGCCTTTGATTCTATCCTCCGGACAATCTCCAACCTACCCAATACTAGTGAACTCATCTTATTGGGAGACTTCAACGTCAACTGACTATCCCCTAGTTTGTCCAGCTACAAGGACGCTGCTCTGGCTTATGATCTAACCCAAATAGTCACCCCTCCTACCAGAAGGGACACTAGAACTGGGGCCTCCACCCTCATAGACCTTATATTCACAACTAGGCCTCAGAACCTCTCTCAAGCCTCAGTGCTCCTAGACTCAATTAGTGACCACTCTCCGGTGACCAGCTGATGAACTGGCAAACTCCCCCCTGCCCGCCCGCAAATCTCCATGCAGAGACAGCTAAAAAGAGGGAGTCTACGTAAACTCATAGCCCATCTAGTTACCTGCGACTGGCTCCCTATATACACCACGCAATCTGTAGACCTAGTGCTTGATCACATCATTACCACCTTTAATGCCTGCAACATTTTTGCACCCCTCACCAAACGAGTACGGAAATCCAGAACCACCCCTTGGTTCTCACCTCACTACTCAACATGCTCCAATCAAGGGATAACCTTTGGCATAAGGCCCTTGATTCCCCAAAGCACACATGATAGACAATTATACTGAGCGGCCATAATCGTGTACTTAGGCCATACGGCAGGCTAAGGCCTCATACCACCACCAAACCCTTCACCTCCTCCTGGGAGACGGGAAAAATTCTGGAGAAACATAAAGGAACTAAATGGAATTCCCCTCCCCCTCCCAACTCACTATAGATGGAGAAGTCATCCAAGACCTCTCCACTATAGCAGAAGCCTCAACACCACATTCTCGGACCTCCATATCCTCCCACCTGAATTCTTCACCCTGACCCCTCCCCCAACACTCCTTCTAGCTCAGGTCCACTACCCTTCAGGCTGAGAATCATATCCAATCAGGAAGCAAAACATTACATTTCCAATGCAATTTCCAGTTCCCGGTACAGCAATGACTCACTAGATCTTAAACTTCTTCGGCTAACCCTGGATGTCATACTTCCCCACCTTACTAAAATTCTCAATCTCTCTCTCTACCTTGGTCAGTTTCCCTCAGCCTGGAAGAGTGCTTTAATCACTCCCATCCTGAAGAGTGGCGACCCCATGCTCTCAAGCAACTATAGACCTATCTCTATACTTCCTCCTCTCTCTAAAGCACTGGAAAAAATAGTCTCTGACCAGTTCACTGAACACCTAACTAGATTCAACCTCCTAAGCCACACACAGCATGGTTTCCGGGTAGGCCATAGCACCGTCACCGCTCTTTCTGAGCTCACCCTGCTCATACATGAGTCCCTAGACCAAGGAGACATTGCAGGTGCAATCTTTGTGGATCTTACCAAAGCCTTACAGGTTAGCCACGACCTGTTGCTCGTGTTATCTACGCCTTCTACGTGGTTCCCGAGACAATGGCCTGGTTCAAGGACTACCTCTCTGGCCGATCTCTCAGCAAGTTGGGTTAAATACTACCATCTCCCACTCATGAAAGCAGTGGGCTCAGGAGTCCCACAGGGAGTCTATCCCTTGGCCCTCTTCTCTTTTCCCTCTTTTAAACTCCCTTCCCAAAGCTTGCAGTGGCCATTTGCTTCTCTATGCAGATGATGCGGTACTTTTCTTGAAACACCCACAACCTAGCGCCCTACAACAAGCCCTACAGGGTTTCTTTGGGAGCTTTAATCATGGTTTGATGAGCACCTTCTGATCATCAACTACTCAAAAACAAAATCCATGTTATTTGCGCACTGTCAAAGTCCACACAGCCATTCGGCCCCACTAATTAAAACAAACAAGGAACCCCCTTGAACACGTCTCTAATTTCAAATACCTGGGTATCACATTAGATACGCTCTCTCTTACCATAGCCACATTAAACTGCTTTCCACCACTGTTAACACTAGAGTGGAGTCCTCTATAGAGTTAAACACTGTCTACCCTGCAGACCTTGCACCTAGCTGTTTCTGCCTCAATCCTCTCCCTAATTGATTATGGGATTACGATATATGGATCAGCTGAACCCACCGCTTTACACAGTATTAACACTGCCCTAAATAAAGCATGCCGACTAGTTACCGGCAGTGACCGTCTTACTCATACATGCAACCTTTTTGCCCTTACTGGGTGGTTAAATCTCCAACAAAGACTTCATTACCACACCTGCATATTGGCTAAAAAAATACAACTCCAGAAAGCCCCACTTGGCCTCTTCCCCATAATCCAAGAAGCCCCCACCAGGCGCAATACTTGCCTCGCTACTAAACTCTCATTCCAGTTCCCCCACTGTAGGACATCAATGGGTCAAAGATCACTTCGGTACTGTGCTCCCATGTGGCTTACTGTCTCTACCTCCGTCTCACTCGGACTCACAGTATTTCCCTGTTCAAAGCAGGCCTCAGAGCCCACCTAACTGAGTCAGAAACCTGTGACTGTGGCTAGCTCTACCCTGCTTTTATGCTTCCTAACCTCGTTAATCACAGACACAGGGTCTACTTAGACCCCACGACCATGCCTCCTCCCTTTCACTACAAATGATGCCATGAACACTGCCCACCTCTGCCTATGCATATCTATGATAGAGCCTGGTAAGTAATACCAGTACTGTTTGTCCAAAAATGAGTGTATATGTTTTTTCTTATATACTGCTTTTCTACGTATGTATCCTTATAGTATGTTTCCCCCTCCACCCCTGTAACTGACGTGGAGTCTTTGCAAATGAGTCTGTGACTCAAAGGGTTGTAATTCTGATCGTATGCAATAAATAAATAATAAATAATAATAATCTATGCTGTTGTTTAGGGAACTTCAATGTTTCAGAGGGTATAACTAGTAGGACCAATTTAGGGGACAGAATTATTGGTTCCATGAACACCTGTTGTAAGGCCCCGTGTACATCTTGCCAAAAGGTGAGCAGCTTGGGGCAACTCCAAAATACATGGACCTGGTCTACTTGCTGAGTCCCGCATTCATTGAAGTAATATGCATATTGGGTGCCCTTGTATTTTGCCACCCTTACTGGTGTTAAAAAAAATTGAACCTTGCACTTCCATACAAATTATTTTATGTAAGGGAGGGGAGAGATCCTATTACTTAGCTGCACTGATTGGGACCATTCTTCCCAGCTTATAGATTCCTCCAACTCCTGCTCCCATCTGTCTAATATAGCATTGGTTAAGCCCACCTTCTCTGCCCTAATATTTGTATACACTTTCCCAATAAGATGGCTAGCAACCTTTCCTTTTTTTTTTTTTTACTTGTATTTATGCTCCTATTCTGTCTCCTCCCTCCACTCTTTCAGACATCCTCTGTCTGTGGACTCCTCCCAAACCCATCATGGTCTGCCCCTAGAGTGCCCATGGTTCTACACACACATTGTATCCCCCAGTATACCACTGGGTAGGGGTGAAGAGGGATCCCCCATGCTTACCTCCCCAAACCAACATACTGTATCCATGTGTGTAGAGCTGGCACAGCAGAGTCTGCCCGATGAGCCTAGAGGAATCCCCAGAGAGGTGTCATCACCTAGGAGGGACCGAGGTGTTTTTACAGTTTCCTTCCCTGACATCGGTGTGCAATGAGGGGCTATGAGCTAGGAGGCATGCTGAGATGTACCACCTGCTCTGCCCCTCTGCCAACATCCACCCCATACCCTTACTGCTCTCTACCATACTGTGCCATCCATCTGGGCTCCCCTAGGTGGCAGCATTGCAGTGGGAGTCTGCAGTGAACCCCCGGAGGAGGAAAGCAGCCATCGGGAGCTCTATCCTTCTCCACCCTGGCCGACCCCCAGTGACCCATGCTCATTCCTGAACACGGGTCACCGGCCTGGTACGAGGTAAGGCGTCCAGAGCCTCAGCTTTCAGCGCCACTGGGCTGGCTCAACCTCTCCTTTTTGATTTGCCACAATAGTTCAGACCCCTGACACTTTCTGTAGCTCAGGTAAAGAATCAAAGTAAGGTTTAGCCTGTAAATACAAACTTATTTGCAAATACCTAAAATGATCTGCCGGCCAAATCCCATACCTCGCCTGTAGCTCAGAAAAGGAGAGGTAACCCTTATCATCAAATAACTGAAAATAATAAGTCAGACTCAGATTAGACCAACCCCTAAGAAAAATCTCAGTTCTATAAAAAGGGGTATCTCCATCCCATGCCATAGCTGCCATTAACAGGTGGAATTTTGAAGGCAAAGTAAAGACATATGACTGCCATATTTTTAATACCACTCTAGTGAAAAAATAGAATTGTCTGATGGGAATACACAGGATCGCTGCAGAGTAAAACATTCTAGGAATATCATGCAGATGATTTAAGACTAATTCTATATCTTTCCAATGAGATGAGTATGTTGAGCTGGTCCACAAGCAAACTATATGCCGACATACCTCCTTAGCATACCATTCTAAATTTGGAAGACCAATTCTCCCTTGATCAGGTGACAAGAACAAAATCTCAGAGCAAATCCTAGCCTGACCTCCTTTCCATATTAACTGAAGAATTGTTTTATGCCAGTCCTGAAATATTGCTTTGGAGGGAAAAATAGGAAGTGTTTGGAGAAAAAAATAACTTTTGGTAAAATCATCATATGAATAACCTCCTTTTTCTTCAAGAAAGATAAAGGTAATATAGCCCAAGTCTGCAGTACTTTTTTTAACTCCTAACTGAGGGATTCATAATTTAAAAGCTCAACATAATCTAATGATTTTGTTATATTAATCCCCAGATATTTGATATAATTTCTGTTCCATCTCACAGAGAAGCCGTCCCGTATATTTTCTGGTGGAATCTAACGATAGGCAATTACCTTTGTTTTTGATTTATTTAATTGGACACCAGAGAAGCTTTCAAATTCCTGTAGCAGTTGCCACACCTTTGATAGGAAGAAGGAAGGATTTGTCAAAGTTAATAATATGTCATCTGCAAATAATGACACTTTATATTCCCTCCCAACAAGGGAATCCCCTCTACCTGCTTGGATAGCTGTATTAATGAGGCTAAAAGCTCAACATATAATGCAAATAAAAGCAGTGATAAGGGGCATCCTTGATGGATGCCATGTGCCAATGGAAATGGATCTTTTAGGGAACCATTAACCTTAACATACGCAAAGGAGGGAAAATAAATGGAGTGCAACATTGTTATAAAATTCAGCAGAAAACCAAGTCTGGAGTACCAACCAGAGGAAAGGCCAAGAAACTCTATTAAAGGCCTTCTTTGCATCTAGGCTGGCTGGGACCAATGTAAGGGATCACTCATCCATGTAGTTTAATAACAAAAAAGCACATCTCACATTATCGAAAACCTGGCATCCCCGAACAAACCCTATTTGGTCCCGGTCAACCAGGTCTGGGAGAAGGCCCTCCATTCGAGATGCAAATACTGCCATAAAGAATTTATAATCAGTACTGAGCATGGATATGGGACAATAAGATTCCGCCCTAACAAGGTATTTTCCTGGTTTCAGTAGGGCTGTTATAATCACACTATTCCAAGGGGGGGGGATAGTCCTTCCTGAACTCCTTTCATCACTCTTACTAGTATTGAACAAAGCAGTTGTTGCATATCCTTTAACTTATAAAAATCTGATGGACAACCATCGTTCCCTGAGCTTTTGTTAGTTTGGGATCTCTGGATGCAGCAATTACTTCCATCTGAGTAACTGGCACCGTTAAGGAAGCAGCCTGCTGCTCTGAGAGGCTAGGTAGTATAGCTTGAGTTAGATTTTGGAGGACCTGATCCTCCAACGGGCATTGGGATTCCTGTGAATACAAATCCTGATAGTAAGTTTTAAAAATTTGAAGTATCTCTTTCAGTTTGTAAATAACATTACCTGACAATGGATTCTGCATCTTTAAAATTGTAGCTGCCACTTTCTGTGCTCTCAGGCATCTAGCTAAATATCTAGCCCTCCTGGACCCCCCAGCTTCATCCTTTGCCGTAAAATATACAAAGCTTGCTCAGTTTTTAGATCCAAATACTTTTGTATAGTTACATTTACTTCTAGTAGTCTATTTTTAACTGACATATCCCTATTAGCAAACCTAGCTTGCAACAACTGCGCTTTCTGATAAAGTTCAGTATATTTCTGTCTCCACTCCCTTTGCTTAGCTGAGGCATATGCCACTATGTTCCCCTGAATAAAACCTGTTAAGGAGTCCCATAGGATGGGACCTGAGACATCCCCCACATCATTTATTTCTAGATAAACCTTAGTTTGCTCAATGACGCTTTGCCTCAAAGCTGGATCCTTCATATTGACAATATTTAAACGCCAAAATGAATTCATAGGCTGCATTTCATATGTAACAGTTATCCATACAGGGGCATGGTCTGATAAAAGTATAGGGCCTAAAGAGAGATCCTGAACATCACTAACGTATTCCAGAGCGTTAAAAAACTAATCGAGTCTTGCTGAAGTCCCATGCTTAGCCGAGTAGTGAGTATAATTCCTTTCCCTTGGGTAGAGACACCTTCAACCATCTATCGACCCCAAATGTTTCAGTGCACTATTAAAATATATGGTCACTACTGGGTTCTGAAAATGCTTTTGGTTAAAGAGTCCAACCCAGGACAGAGAGTTAAATTTAAATCCCCCAATAGTACTCTCCCTTTCAAATGTGAGGTGAGATGAGAAAAACATTTAGAAAATACACCTTTTGATGAATTTGGGGGGAAATAAGTATTAACCAGAGTCAGCTCTTTGCCAAATAATGAACCATTAATAATAACATACCTGCCTTCTGAATCTCTTAATATTTCTGTCATCTCTAAAGTTAGGCCTCTTTGTGCTAAAACTAAAACCCCTCTACATCTCCCATGAGAACTCAAAACATAAAATACCTTCTCAAATCCAAATTTAAATCATTTTTCATGCTCCGCTGGTATTAAATGCATTTCCTGAAAAATAATTATGTCCACTTTCTGCTGGCAGGCATAATGCAAAAACCTATGACACTTAATGGGATTTGTGATCCCATTAACATTAGAAGATAAAATTCTTAAGCTATGGAACCTTATACTCCCCATCCATCCCATTTAAGCCCCAAACATTTCTGATACCTCTGGAGTGTACCCAGCCACATCTCTTCAGTTCAAACATACTAGTTGTAATAAGCCAAACAAATTCTTGTAAGGTCCACCTAGAAGTATTGAAAGTAAGGGATCCTGTCCCTGACAGTCCTCTTGACCAACCTTGCTTGTATCTAAAATCTGTGCTTTTCTGATGCAAATACTTTGACTGTTTCGTACAACGTGAACCCAAAATATTAATTAAATATAAACTCTGCACCCAACCCAATAGAGGGTATTCTAATGCTGGATATAAACCATTAACTTTAAACTTTAATAATGCTCTCTTTTTAACAAAATTAAAACCGTGCCTAATTACATTAGTGCAACATACAGTCTGAGTCAAATTGTAGACATGGTAAAGGAGGTCCCTCATTAGTTGAATTAAAAAATTATTAATTCTATCATTTGCTTTTAAAGACAACAAAAGAACAAGTATCCAAAAATCATTGAACCTACTAGCAACACGTACTATCACTTGAAAAACTTTACATTTTGCACTCCCTTAAATCAACACTAAAATGGTCTTTCTGATACAACTCAATTTTACTAATTGTACTTCCAAGACAGGGAGCCAAATCAAATTCTTGGCTCCTAGTCACTGCCCTGATCTCATTTGGTACTGTTGGGGTACTTACCCAGCAAACCCAAAACACCCCTAGGGGTAGAAACACCCTGTTCCATGCAGCAGCATGAAACAGCGTGGCCTCTGTACTTCCATCAGAGTAACCACAGGGCCATAAAGTGAAGCCAGAGGATGAAATTCTAACACAGCCATAGTTAACTATATGGATCTGTTCACAAAAAGGAGTTACCAAGCCACCCATCACATTGATTGAATTGTATTCAAAAAAAAAAAAGATTTCCCTAATGAAAGTGGTGCTTTTTAAGGATAGTTGGTAGTAGAGATAGGCAACATAATGTTTTTTTGCAATTACATCCCTCACTTATATTTTTTTCAATTTAAGTTAATTTACTGCTGATTTTCTTGACCCAAAATGTGACGTCAAAACCAACGTGTTTGTTATTTGCTACTGTGAACTCATTTTACTTCACAGTATTCAAATTAAAGAACAGTGTTGCTCAAAATATCTTGTTTTAAAATATCCACACTGTCCTTCGCCTTCATTTTATTCCCTTTGGCTGCAGAGATGCTCAATAGTTTCCATGATGAGTAACGTGTAGTGTCCTCCTTTGCTACACCCATCACAGTGAACCCCACACTGACTTCCAGTCAGTTATTTAAAATTCTTGCACTTTTCCTTGCTCCCTGGATCTCTCAGCATCTAAGAGAAAACATTGATTTGTCTATGACCCCTAGCACCGTGACGTTATGTGGCTGTTTGACCCCCCACCTGACACCGTGTCCTAGATTTGAGTATGTTTGCACGTTATGGGGGGGGGGTCAGTCTGGTAGCCTAGCGTGATACTTGTCTCGTGTCTGTGTGGAAAAAGAAGTTTGAGTTGGCGGCAGTGTAAAAGCTGTGTTTGTGACTGGATCTTACTCTTTTCCTTCACATCCAGTGTGAGTTGAAGAGCTGTGTGTTTGCTGCTCCTCAACGTTACAACCATCAAGAGGTGAGTGACTAGTTACAACCATCACGGGGACAAGTGACATTTAGTGAACTGGGCAACTGAGATCGAACCTATAGGATCAATTGTTCACTGGTGGCATTAGTATGCAAGTTCTCCGATTTTGGAGATGGGGAGGCTTTTCATTTGCTGGAGTTAGTGAAACATACCAAAACCTGTGGTGTATCTGATCGCCAATCACATTCTCTCATGAATGTCTTTAGTGAGGCTAGAAGTGAAGCCAGTTAGTATACATTTTAAAAGGACTATGTCCCTCTATTGTCAAGTATGTAAATTCTGTGGTTTGGTCCCAGCCCATTTACCTGCATTTTTGTCTGTACATGTTCCCCTTTGAGAGAGATTAGTAGTGGAGATCTCCTCTGGACAGTTTTAACTTGGAGGGATAGGTTGCATGGCAGCACAAATATTAAATGCCTGTTCAAGCATCCTGGTGTTTTGTTCTGGATGTCAGAGCTCTAGTGCAATACATTTCATTGTGATGATAACTGTGTGAGCTCCATTGCAGCAACACTGCACACCCTAGAAGGTAAAAGCTGTGAATGAGCTTGGTACATCCAACAGACAGACATGGGTTTGATTCCTTCAACCTCCACTTGCATACTGTATGACTCTAAATCTCTAAACCTCCCCTGTGTTCCCTGGTCATCCTTGAAAACAGGTGCTTGTGCCTCTTGGGCCTTACCCGGTTACCATAGAATAAAAGAATTTTTAAATGTGCTATAAATTTAGTTGACGTTCTATTTTACCAGGACTTGTTGTTTTTGTTTTAATTTTTTTGCTACCAAATATTTTGATGTACCTTCTGTGTTCTGTTGTACTATTTTTATTTTGGTATTGTTTACATTCTGTTTCCCAGGACCTCCTTGTAACTGAGCTGTGTAGGTGGTGGAGTTATTTTACTCGTGGTCTGGCACAAGGCTTCATCAGATGAAGGACTAGGTCTCACTGTTTTGTCATTACACGTAAGAGTGAGGGGGCAGTGACTGAAATAACATTTTGGGCATTCTTTGTAATTGCTGTCCATGCATTTTGTACAGGGGTGGGGTTAGGGGCTTAATGTACTGTGAACTGTGAATGCTTTGTTCTTTATTTTTAATGTTGGAATAAATGTAAATGTTATATAGCAATAATTTATACAGAAAAAGTGAAAATGTGCTTTGACTCTGCCTATGTGAGCATTCATATTTGGCCTTTCTGAGCACCATGTGGCTTCTCTGCTGGTGGATGGTTGTTGGGGGGTACTCTTGGTGCCTTTGATGCTGGTCTCATTATGGCCAAATATGAATGCTCACACAACCTTGATGCTTCCGATTGTCTGAATCATTGTGTCTGGGTAAAATGAAAAAAAGTGGTGTAGTTATGCTGTGGTTATTATGCTGGCCTGGGAATGTGTCCCAGCCAGTCCTTTGACTCGGCCTGTGTGAGCATTCATATTCAGCCTTCATGAGCACCATGCAGCTTCCCTGCTGGTGGTTGCTGGTTGAAGGGGGGGGGTACTCTCGGTGCCTTTGACACTGGTGGAGTACTTAACAGACTGTTAATCTAACTCTTGAAAGTGCCTTATTGCAATTTAAAAAAATGATGCCATGATGATAAGGCTGTACATGACAGTGTAACAGGGATTATTGTAAGGCTTTTGGACTCTTAACAGCCAATCAGATTGCAGAATTTTGGAAAGCCTTTTTATGTTGGCTTGCGTGCTTGCGCAAGCAACATCTTGCGCAGGTACAGGTTTGGGGGGCATGGCCGCTGTTGGGTAATGCAGGGCATGTATTAGTAGGTGCGCCCTCATTCCCCAATCAGTTTGCATGCCGCGCCATTACCATGCATAGCATACGGGCGAAGACATCTAAGCAAAGGTCCGCCTGCAATCCCGAGCAAAGCTTGTCACACGCAGTGGTCCTTTGCTTGCCGTACTCGGCCACCATTATGAGCATGGTCGGGCGAGCTGGTGGCCGCTTCACACCTACCGACATTGGGGGTGCCCAATCCCCCTGTCGGTAACCCCCACTATGTTTGGTGCAATGGGGGAGCCCACTCTGTCGGCATCACCCCCAATTGTTGAATGCTGAGGGTGCCCAATCCCTCCCAGCTCACGCCCCTGCTTTCTTTTGTTTGCCAATGGAGGTGCCCAATCCCCGCCTGCATTACTTCCCCCATGTTGTGGTGCTGATGAGGGTGCTCAATCCCCCATCGCTACTGACCCCCAAAAAATAGTTAGGTGGCACACTGGGAGCCCACCCTAGTGTGCCAAATGCCCTGCAACATGAAAACTGTCCCGCAATGGTTTTCCATTTATTTTCCCTGTAAAATGAAAACTGCCCCTTAGTCTTGATGCCCCCTACCCCACCCACACTCACCCACTGTGCACCCTGCCTCTCCTCACCCCATATTTACCTCCGGAGTCCAGCGTGATGATCTTCTGTGGACTGGGTACACGTCTGCCCTCTTGAAAGCCGACCACGAACTGAGGAAATGACGGTAAGCTGTATAATGGAATGAATAGGGTTTTTTCAATTTTGCTGCAAATCTCAGGCATTTCTTGGAATTTTGGCACCAAATTTTCAACATGGGTTTTTTTGGGGGCACTCCTCATGAATTCTATCACTGTCATGGCATTACTCGGCCTCGAAGGTGATTTCGCAGTCACTGCGCAAAATTACTTTTTGGGACCCATTAATGAAATGACAGTGCCAGTGTTCATGAGATGGCCTCTCAAAAAGCTTATGTTCCAAATTTGGTGGAAAAAATCCAATAAATGCCTATTTTACGAGCCGCGTTGTGCAGTTACTACGCAGGCTCATAACTTCGTGCATTCGCAATATTTTAATGTCGGATTTTCAGCATTGGTATTTTTGTACACCTCCTTGTGAACAGTACAGCTGTAATTTTCCACATCCTGCCTGAAATGTGTTTCTGCACTTCCAGCGCACAATAACGCAGTCGCAGGGAAAAATCAGTGTTTGGGCCAGATTATGAAAATGACAGTGACACAGTTCATGAGCAGAGGTCCTAAAATGCCTATGTTGAAAATTTGGTGATGATACTCCATAAAATGATTGTGTTATGAGCATGCATTGCCAGATTGCATGCACACTCGTACCGTCATGCATTTGTGATATTTTCACTCTGGATTTTCACCATTGCCATTTTTCCACACCTCTTGATGAACAGTACATCTGTCATTTCTCATATCCTGCCCAAAATGTGTTTCCACACTTCCGGTGCAGAATAGTGTGGTCACTGTGCGAAATCACTTCTTGGGACACTTTGAGGAAATGACAGTGACACTGTATATGAGCAGAGGTGTTAAAATGCCTATGTTGAAAATTTGCTGCCAAACGCCCATAAAATGGCAGTGCTGCAACCGTGTGTTGCATATTTACCACGCACCCTTATAACTCTGCAAATTTGCTATATTTACATGCCACATTTTCAACACTGGCATTTTTTTACACCTCCTTATGAACTGTGCAGCTGTCATTTTTCACATCCTGCCCAGCACGTTTTTCCGCACTGCACTACCAAACACCCAAAGGGACACCCTAATGCCTGTCACTCTCTGCAGGGTGGGTTGGCATCAGTTCAGTACTTGACTGCCATTCCTATGCTGCATCTCTCTAACTCCTGCATTACCAATGGCAGCAAGCCAACATTTGGCATTGACAAATGCTTGTTATAATATCCCACCTTTTGTTCTGTCAAATTGTCCTGAGTGTTCCATGTCTCTCCCTGATTGAAGGATCATATGGAGTGAGCATGCTGACTCTTTTGAATACCGAATGGCCTTGAGTGCTCTGTTCCTCTCCCATCGAATGGTCTTGAGTGTCTCATGCCGTGTAGAATAGTTTAAAGTAGTGTAATTATAATAAACATGTTGTTGTTTAATGTAATGTTATGTTTAAAAAGCCTTCAATCTACATAAGTAAGCCTTTTTACTCATTAACAGTTGTGTGGTGCCGTTTATTGCACTCGCAATGATGTGTGGTGTGTCTTGTTACACTCACCACAGTCTGTGGTGTGTATTGTTAAACTCATCACAGTGTGTCTTGTTACAATCATCACACTAGTCCCCATTTTTCTTGGGAACCTTACAATTTTGTTACATTAAAACGTTGTGATTTTTTCACATGTGGGTCATAGTATCTTAACCTGTATTACACAATTCATCTATGGTCACCCTTTATTGCACTTGCAGTGATGTGTGGTGTGTCTTGTTACACTCACCATGTTGTGTGGACTGTATTGTTAAACTCATCACGGTGTGTCTTGTTATAATCATCACACTAGACCCCATTTTGCTTGGGAACCTTAACATTTTTTATCTTAAAACACTGTGATTTTTCACATGTTGGTCATAGTATCTTAACCTGTATTACACAATTCATTTATGGTCACCTTTTATTACACTTGCAGTGATGTGTGGTGTGTCTTGTTAACTCACCACGGTGTGTGGTGTGTAGTGTTACATTCATCATGGTGTATCTTGTTACAATCATCACACTAGACCCTGTTTTTCTTGGGAACCTTAACATTTTTTATCTTAAAACATTGTGATTTTTTCATATGTGGGTCATGGTATTTTAATCTGTATTATACAATTACTCTATGGTCAAGCTGAAAATTTCACACCCATGTCACACTTTGGTAACCCCTTTTCATGAACAGACCCATATAATTATTATTTATTATTTATTTAGGTTTACATCCTCCCCATGTTCCCCCTACCCTTACCTATCTATTATGATTAATGTTCCATACACAGATAATACAATAGCCTAAAAGCAGGAAAGTCATTAAGTCCTGAATAGTCTTAGGGTAACAGCCCCTTCAATTGTTAATATCCATATGTCCAAGCTGTTCTGGGAAATTTCAAAGCCTCAAGCCTCCTACCTGTCCATGTCCCAGAGTGCCCAGTGTGGTAAGCCCCAGAAAATCAAATGATCACCCCAATTTGTAAACGCAAAGGGGGCTAGTCCCAACCAATAGGCAGGCTGCTGAAACACCTCTGGCAAATGACCGAGGAGTAGGGGTAGAAAGTCCTCTACAAAAAGAACTTCAAAATACTGAAGAAAAGCTCTATGCAAATTCCACTGTAGTTGAGACATTTCCCTTTTGCAACACAAAGATCCAAGTTACTGTTCTTAAGGTGGTCCCAGACATCACTGCTTCCTTAACCATAATCCAAAGACCATGTCCACACTTTTTCATAAGAATGCAAGTGAGTAGTTATTTTAAAACCAGTCACTACTAACAATTCCTTCTTCAGCAGGGCCCCCCAACAATCAGCGAGATGCTTTCCACAGTGCATTAAGCCCTCATTATTAAGATGGGTCTCGACTGAATGATTTCAACAGAGATCTAATTTCTTCCTGGTTCTGCTCTTTTCTTCTTCTTCTTTTCCCTCCGGAGATGCCTTGGCCCATGGTTCTCTTTGCAGTGAACGTTTATCACACAGGGATTGAACCTCTAGTTTCTCAGCAAGGAGGGCTTGACTTTTTTGTAAATCCAATAAAGCTGTTTCAGGCTCTTCATATACTTTTGGGTCAACTTTATAAAATACTTTTAGTTTAGCTGGATAAGGAGTAGTGAACTTTTACTTTTGTGCCCTCAAAAGTTTAAAACGTGGCACAAAAGGTTTCTGTTTTCTCTGAATAGTTGGAGAATAGTCATTGTCCAACCTGATTGTGTGCCCCTCATAGATTAGCCAACCTTTTCTCCAAGCTCTCAATAAAATCATTTGCTTCACCACAAAATTGTAAAATGAACTATAAGGGATCAGGTTGGGCTCCAGGGTGATCATTTGGAGGAATAAGACCATGGTGGGCCCACTCTATAGGCAAGGGGCCCAGTTCTGAAGTAGCCACGATTTCCAAAAAAAAATCTTGCAAGTACATCCAAAGATCGCCCTTGCTCTTGGACCCCTCTGGGAGTCCAAATATTCTCAGGTTATTCCTTCTAGCCCAATTTTTTAAATAGTCCATTTTATCTGCTAGTTGCTGGGTATCTTTTAGGATATTTGCATAGAGCTGTTCCAACCGGTCAACTCTACCATCAGTGTCTGAGGCTTGTTTTTCCAAAGATGCCATCCGTTCTTCCACTTGCCTTAAAGAGGATTGGAGCTGTTGGTAAATTGTTTGGGTTTCCTCCCAAACTACCTAAATTTCTTTAAGAAGAACAGCATTAGTTGGCTGCTCCTCAGGGGTTGGATTATCAGCTGCAATAACTGTCCCCAGTGAGTATGACGCGGCAAGCAAAATCCTTTGTTTGTGAGGGAAATTAAGTAAACGTTTTCCACCTTTAGCTTATGTGTTGAAGTATTACCTCCTAGTTGTTAAAATTTATCAATTCTGACTGCTCAAAATTGGCTGATGGAGATATAATTGTTTAACGCCCCATGGAGCACTCCTCTTAAGCTGCCATGCTGAGTCCCTGTGCTGCCAGAAGTCCCTGAAAGGTATTACTTTGAACTCAAATAATCCAAACAGAGTGACAAAGGCTGACCTCTCTCTCTAGCTTCATGGGTCAGAGTACCTGCTAATAGCCCTTTATCAGGTCTATTGTGGACAGGTAAAGGGCTCCCCCAACGTCTCTAGCACATCATCTATGTTGGGCATGGGGTATGCATCTGACTGTGCAGCTGTTGAGCTTCCGGTAATGAATGCAGAACCTCATGGTCCTGTCTTTTATGGGAATCAATGCCACTGGGGAGGCCCATGGGCTACTGGACTCCTGGATCACCCAAACAGCCACATCTCCTTTATCTCCCCTTCTTTGGCATGTCTTACTGCTTCTGGGACTTTGCAGAGTGGCTCTCTCAGCAGAGCTTGGGACCCTGTAGATACCCTATATGGCGAGTATTATTGAGCTCAATACAAGAGCAACTTATTAGTACTGCTCACCTGTAGAGTGAGAGGAGAAGAAGAGCATCTAATGATTATAGTGAATATAGCACTGAGGATACTTGCTACACTCATGAGAAAGGATATAAATAGATCAATTTGGCCAAGCCCTGTGTGCTGGCCATGTGGCATAGTGACTTGAGCCATTGCCCCTGGAGCCTGTGGGGCCTGGTTCAGATCCTGGTGCAGGAAGCTGTTTTACTTTCTGGGGAGTTGCCATTTGCTTCTATATCTGCTCCTCCTGGAGTTGGAAATCTTTATTTTGAGGGTGTGAGGGCTTGCCCCCAAATAAAACATCTTTCTTTCTTTTTTAAAGTAAGTGACCGTTGCTATTTGCAATGGTCAGTGCTGTCTTGGTTTGCTCTTTGACGTCGGGCAGTTGTTACTCGTGTTATGTGATCGGTGGTCATATAGACTCACTTTTATCACATAAAGCCACCCTGTATCCATGTGGTGCTCTACCAGCATGGTATTCCCTGGTTTCCCATGAACATTTCACTAAATACATGTAGCACCCCACTTATTTCAGCAGTTTTGGCTGGTGTCAGCCATTCTGAGAGGGTAACAGCATCCACTGAGGATTCTTCCATTACCTCTAACAGGAGATCCACCAGTGGGTCTACTTCAGCCCCCATTTCTGGATAGCTTCACTCAGCCAGGACCATTTCCTCTCTATCATGGTATGCTCTGACCATGTTTATGTAGTAAACTGGCTGTTTGTGCCTCCTTTCTAGTAGCTTTACTATGTAAGTAACATCCTTCACCCGTTGACCACTGGTAAGATCCCTCCCATGCCACTTGTAATGTGTTCTGTCAAATGGGGATGAGCACCATCATCTGTTGCTCAACTATATGCTTCTGGGCTCTGCCCCCACAGTTCCACCATGTCTTTTGCCTCTGTTGTGCAGTGGCTAGGTGCTCCTGGGCAAACCCCATGAGATCATTGAGCCTTGACCTGAATTCAGGACATATTCCATGACAGATTACCCTTAGGGAGCAAGCTCACCCTTCCATTCATCCATTACCAAATAAAAATCAAGGGGTTCTCTTACTTATGGTCAAACAAAGCACAGGAGAGGCCCTGTGATCTCCTGGGGACATCCCTATTGTAAATAGGAGATGGGGTAGGGACTAGTCCCAGTCTCTTGCATGCTGGTCAGCAAATGCCCTTAACATGGTCTTAGGGACCCATTGAATCACTCGACAGACCATTAGTCTAAGGGTGGTATGGCAAGGCCCTAGATTGCCTTACCTCACAATTTCTCTAAAGACTAACCATCAGATTAGATATGAAGTTGGTACCCTGATCAGGCAGAATAACTTGAGGGAATCCACCTGGCTAACTATCCACAGCAGTTCATTGGCCAACTTCTCAGCCTGAATGGAAGACAAGGGCACTGCCTCTGGGTGCTTTGTAGCATAATGTATGATCACCAAAGTATGTACTGCTTGCCAGTGCAATTTAGAAGTGCTACGTGTCCCTAGAATGTCCACAGCAACTCACCAAACTGGCTCTTCAGTATCAGGTGGGAGAATCAAACCTAGCTTAGTCTTGTTCCTAACCTTTCCCACTTTCTGGCACTGAGGACAAGTCCAGCAATAATTTACCATATCTTTAAAAATACTGGGTCAGAAAAATTGTTAGTCAGCCACCGTTTTGTATGGCTAACCCTTAGGTGTCCTGAAAAGGGTATATCATGGGCAAGGTCTGAAGCTGCTTCCTATACTCCATAAGAACCATTATCTGCTGGAGTACCCCTTTCTTGAGTCCTCCATTAGGAACCCACTCATGATACAGGAGCCCATTCTGCCAGTACTCCTCCCTTTTCCCAGAACTCAGAGAGTCACCTTCCACACTGGTGGCTAACTCCCATAATTTTTGCAAGGATGGGTCAGCTTGCTGAGCTCTCCCTAGCTCTGCATGCCTGACCATCCCCAAAACACACCCTCCTGTGAGAGAGTCACACACATCTGGGCTCAATTCAGTCTATAGCTGTGGCTGGAAACTGCTGCTGCCAACTTGTTCTTCAGCAACAACCTCTCCTGGTACTGAGATAGGGGTTGCTTCCTCATGCACTACCCCCTCTGTGCCCCTAGATCCCAGTTCCTTTGCCTTGCTATGGGTAGTGACGCATACAATATTAGCCCTACTATCAAGGTCATTACCCATGATTACTTTCACAGGCAGGTCTGCTACAAAACCTACCTACCTCCCTATGCCATGGCCACCTTCCCAGCTTAGAAAGATCTAGGCCAGTGGCATTGAGACTGCAAGACCTATCAAATGGTTCCATTTTATAAGGGCAACTTTCCTACAGTGACTCATTCCTCTAATCCTCGAAAATGGTCAGGCAGGATTGTTTTGAATCAAGTGCTGCTTCACCAACAAAATGGAGCCCCAGTGTCCTTCAATTGCTGGGTCACCATACCATTTACACACACAGGGTGCATGTGTGCAGTGGAGTTGAAGGTACTGCACTCCGTGTACAGGCTGCCAACTGCTGGGATCTTCCAGAGCAGAGCTGCAGCGAGTTTCACTCTACCAACAAAGTTGCCATGAAGTGGCTGAAATGTGCATCTGCAGAGTTTTGCAAAGTTTTCCCTATCATAGAAACATAGAAACATCCTCATCAACTGAGACTTCACCCCAAATCATGAAGTTTTCCATGCAAACAGCAGAATTCCACCCACAAAGTACAACATTTTTTGCCCATAAATCATGGAATTTCACCCATTATCTATGAAATTCTGCTGTTCTCAGGGGAAATTCTGTCATTGGTGGGCAAAATTACACACTTCATGGATTGATCCACACTTCATAAAATGTGCTAAATTCATGGATTAATTCAAGGAGTGAATTTAGCCAACTTCACTCATCTCTGTTCCTGAGCTACTCCATCCAGCTGCGCTCACACCTTTTTTTCAAATTTTTTAGACAATCATAAGACAGATGGCCCAGTTTCTGGAAGATATAGCACTTCCGTTCATCAGGTTTCCATTTCCATGCTTTTGAAACCAGGTGGCTTCCCTTTTGGTCCAGGCACAGGCTGGCATCCATTAGATTACCCACCTGGGTTCCTTTAAACCCACCTGATGTCTCTCCCCCATTTCCTTTGCGATGAGAGGATGATCACTTAGATATGAGATGATCAGCCCCCTCAGCTGCCTCCCTTATGGAGCTCGGAGTTCTATCTAAAACCATATTCTCAGATCCTCAGGTACCTTTTTATAAACTGTTCTAGAAGAAATAAATCTTTTATTTCCTCTACAGAGTGAGCTTTTGTGCTCTCTAACCCAGCACTCTAACAAGTTACTTAGCTGCTACATGTTTCTGCATAGCTGTCCCCGGTGCCTTTCTTAACCTCTAGATTTTTGCTTAAAGGTCTGGGAGGTTAACTCAAAATGTTTTACTTTATCAAAGTCCACGCAGTGATCAGTGTCCATTCTGGCAAAGGTTTCTAATGCCTTGCCTGTAAGCAGTGGCAATAGGTGAGTTGCCATAAAAGCCCTGCTAAATTCAAATGGTTCCATGTCATAAGGGTGACTTTCCTACAGTGACTCACACAAGAGCGAGTACATTTTTCTGAATGTAAAATCGGTCCCTAACTCACCTTAATGGTTGACAAGATGGATACCAGGCAGACATTAACATTAATGTTTAATGCAGTGGGTGCCCCCCCTTACCGCCCAAACTAGTATAATCAACTCCTGGGGGGTGTACACTGGGGGAAAGGGGTATGCACAGGAGGGGGCACCAGTATTCCAGGGGCATACTGCACCTGAGGCACCATTGGAGTGGGGAACAGCAGGATAAAAAACATTTCTAACAGCCAATACAGTTAAAAACATTTTTCCCTATGGGCAGTCCCGAACCTTGGACCATCACCACTGTAGTCAATGACCCTATCCACCACACCAGGTGGAGAGTTTGGCAGCAGCAGGCTTAATTGCAGTATTTGACCTGCATCACTCTTCAGCTCCTCCCATAATTTGCCCTTGCCATTGCATCACTTCTTACTCGCTATTCCCTCCTAACGCTTTTTCTCCACACTCACTATTCTATCGGGCAAACAGAGTCACTCATATTTGAGTTGCTCAGTTTGTTTCACCTAGATGACAGGATACCAACTCAAATTGCTCACAGATTCTCTCAAAAGATCTTAAAAACAAATCAAGATCTTCCTCCTCCTGATAACCTGGGAAACAGTTTAGAATTCATTCTGGCTTCCTGGATGGAACCCTTCATGCCATTACTCACAGCCTGTAGTGACATCTGCTAGCACAGAATCTCCATCTGACTCTCATGCTCAATGTTCTTCATCTGAATCTCATGCCGGTGCTGCTTTCCCTGCTCCTCATTCAGTTGAATCTCATGCTGGCAGTCTTTCTCTCATTCTTCAGTATTTAACCACTAATCCACAGCTTCCAGCTTCATGTTCTGCAGTTCCACCTCTGCCTTTTGCCTTTCAGTTTCTGCCTTCACCTTAACCAAGACAAGCTTCATCTCCAACTTTTGTACTGGGTCTACTTGTGCGGCTGCCCTATTCCAAGGCTCTGGCACATCTGCATTCTCTGTAGCCTCCATCTCGCAACCTTGGCTAGCAGTTGCCCCTTTTGCATGGCTTTCCTGTTCACTTTTTTCAAGGATGGTTATGAGTTCTGCCTTTGTTTGGCCATCCTCTTTTTCTTTGGCACAGCTCCTACAGGTTTAGCAATGAGTGCCTCTTATATGGCCCAGACATATTGTATTCTATCTACTCTTGCTTAAAG
Organism: Neoceratodus forsteri; assembly: GCA_016271365.2. Taxonomy (NCBI): domain Eukaryota; kingdom Metazoa; phylum Chordata; order Ceratodontiformes; family Ceratodontidae; genus Neoceratodus; species Neoceratodus forsteri. The sequence goes on along the minus strand of CM028137.1, from coordinate 536,313,746 downwards.
AAAACACAACAAACAAACAAACAGTGGTAGAATATGCAAGTTATCTTTGTATATCCTGTTCTGTGACTGGCAAAATAACCTTTATACAAACAAAACTGTTTCAGATCCCAACAACTGCCTACTCACACAGTACAGCACCCCTTGCCCATGGGCAAGGGACCTCTCTCTCTGTCATGGCTGAGAACTCCTTACTTTAAAAACAGAATATGGAAATGGTAGCCTTCTCTTCAGAGATGGGAACACTGTGCTGTCAATTATAAATCAGTTAGCTGTACCTCAGAGGAGACAGTTACAGAAACATGCAGTATATAATATTTTAATACTTCCAAATATTTACAGAGATAATACAGGATATTACAACAAGACTATGGGGAACAGTAATTCTACCTAAAATGGAAAATAAAATCTTTAAACAGTAGGTTACACCCAGAGAAACCTCTCCCTCTCTCTAACAAGATAAAATGACTTAACACACAAGACATTTTGGTGAATCAGAGCAGACTCGAGCCCTTATATGGTAACTTGTTCGTAGTCCCAAACCTGACTGTCTCAGGCTGTGCCAGAACTTAACACCCTCAGTTACCCCATGAAACATCATCCAATATGTCACTATGACATCACAGATTCAACATTCTTTGTGTCTTGAGGCTATGTTGGAAAACCAGTCTAATCTGGACTTTGGACAAACGCATCTGTTTTCTGTCTCAAGCCATATCTCAGCTGGAGTGTTTGGTTTAGCTAGCAGCTTTCTGAGATGAAAAGACACCTTCTAATCTTACACATAAGGTGTCCAGGGGTCCTGCCACAACAATAGACAGCACATATTTTAATTGTCTTCAGAGTCAGTGAAACTGTCTCTGATAATAATCTTGTCTATTCCAGGAATGGCACTTTTGTCCCTATAGCTGCTACATTCCTACTGATACCCATGCAGAATTAATTGAATACAAATAAAAAGAAAAGAAAATAGATTGATAGGTACACATAACATATTGGTACCTGCTGGAAAGTATTATGCACTCTAGAATGTATGTCAATACTGTGCAGAAAATGTTCTGTTTGGTTTAAGTAGTCCATCCTTGGTCTCCTTGTATTTGACATTACTCAGGTTTTGTTCCCAATGTGGTGTTGTGTGGACAAGTTAGATGGAAGCTTATAAATTTATTATTTTACATTTTCGAGAGTTGTATGTTTAAGTTGAACATTCTTTACTTGATTGTTTTTATACTTATAACTATGATGAAAAAAATAATAGCATTGACTTCTGCATGTATTTTGGAATTGGCCTGCTGATGATCAGTTGAGAAGGCAATTTAATTCTCCTGCTTGCTGGTCTTCTAGTAGGCTTTGGACTTACAGCCACTGATTAACAGACTGATTCTTGTCATGCAAATAATTTTTGCAGTATTGATGTTCCTGGTGATTTGGGGTTTAATTAAGTTTAACCTGGAAGGTTAAGCAAAGTATTGCAAAGCTTTTATCATTTCTAATTTGCTATCTTTGTGAACATATAGTAAATTTGTTTAACAGGTAACATTGTCTCTAACCATAAATGGCATGTGTATTTTCTCCAAAGTCAGACTCAAATTTTGCAATTTTGAATAAAATTTCATCTAGGTGAAATGGATAGTACATTCTAAATTTAAATCTGGGGTAGTAACACATACTGTATCATTTGTATTGCACTATTAATCTGTAGGGATATTCACACAAATCCTGCCCTTCATTTACTTTTCTTTTCTACTAATCCAGCAGATGTAGTGTGTTAAAAACTAGTAATATGACAACTGTTCATAATTCTTGTGGTCTGCTGATTAAAATAGACTCCCTACATACAGTATATGGATAATACAAACCATTCTGATTTTTTTGGTAATTACAGAATCCTGGCTGTTCACTAGAATCCGAGACTTTTCTTTATCGATTCATGATTATCTGGAGGATGCTGAGGTGGGAAGAGGGGGACCTAAAGCCAAGATTGCTCCATGGCAGAGGAGCTAATGTAAGTGTTCTTTTTAGATTTCAAACTTACTTGCTGCTGCTAGGATGCAATGCACTGCTGAGAAATTTTGCATTGGGAAGGGTGATTGGGAAGAGGGAGGAGGGAACCAGAGGGTGGGTAGATGGCAGAAGTCAGCAGCTGAAATCCAGTGCCATTGGCAGGAAGAGGGGGGTCAGGTGACTACAGCCAGCCAGTGAGATGGCTGCAGTTCAATTCTGGGAGGAAGGCTTCATCAGTAGTTTCCATTGCTCTGCCTTTCATTGCAAGACACTGAGATGGGAGGGTGTGGACCTGAAGCCTGAAGCCAGGATCATTCCACAGCTGAGGAGCTAAATGTTCTTTTTAGATTTGAAATGTGCTTGCTGTTGCTAGAATGTAATGTGCTGCTGAGAAATTGTGCATTGGGAAGGGTTGGAAGAGGGTGGAGGGGACCAGAGGGAGGGTAAAGGACAGGAGTCAGCAACTGCAAGCCAGTGACATTGGCAGGAAGGGGGTCAGGTGACTGCAGCAAGCCAGTGAGGCAGCTGTATTTCCTATGATGAGCCACAAACCCTATTTACTCTGAAGCATGAGCAATGTTGGAGCATGAGTGCCATGAAGCAGGAGTGTGGCATCTAAGTGGCATCTGGGAGCATCAGCAGGGTGTCAGCAAAGAATTGTCAGAGAAGACCTCAGGCCTCAGGCCATGCTGCTAGCAGAAGGTAGCTAATAGTAAAATGATGGCAGCAAATACACTGTCATGTGATGCTAAGGGTTTACAACTTATCCCTATCTAGGTTCAGCTTGTAGAATACAACAGACTAGTGGATTGCTAGAGAGGGCAGCCGGCTCCCATCTGGGACCAGCTCACAAGGTTACTACAGGTAGGGAATTGCAGCTGGTCCCTTATATAGGGTCATCTCATATGTGTGTTGAGACAAGGTAATCAGTAAAGTTTCAGCTGGTCCCTATCTAGGGTCAGCTTACATTTATATTGAGGTTCAATGTAGTAGCAGGGAGGTTTGAGCAACTAGAGTTCACTGTCTAGGCTAGTGGGGAACTGCAGGTAAGGTTGCAGCTGGTTTTGATCCTGGGTCAGCTTACATTGGTATTGAGGTTTAAGATAGCTGTAGGAAGGACTTGAGCAACAAGAGTTAGCTGTCTGGCCACTAGACTTTAATGCCAAGAGTGCAAGATCATGCACATTGAAGCCCAAAAGCCCTGGAAGGAGTACTACATGGGGGGGGGGGGACTGGGTAACTCCCACAGAGGAAGAGAAACATCTGGGAGTAATGATATCTAGCAACTTAAAGCACTCTGAGGTGTGCAAGAAGGCAGTGGCATGAGCAAACAGGATGCTGTGTTGGGCCGTATAGCTAGAGGGATCAGTAGTAGGAGACAGCAGGTGGTTCTGCCCTTCAACAGATCACTGGTGAGGCTGCATCTGGAGTATGTAGTGCAGTAATGGAACCCTCACCTTAAAAAGTATATCAACCTAGTGAAGTTGGTCAGAGGATGGCTACAAAAGATGATTGCAGGCAGCAGGGTAGATCGTATGAGGAGAGACTGGGGCCCTAAACATGTACTCCTGGAAGACAGACAGGAGAGGGAGACATGATGAGACCTTCAAATACATGAAAGGAGTCAATAGGGTAAAAGGAAGTCTATTCAGGAAAGCTGCATCAAAACTATGAGGGGCACAGTCTTACGCTGGGGAGGGTGTTTAGGGGAGGTTGGAGACACTACTTCATAGAAAGGTGGTGACCAAGTGGAATGCACTGCCAGAAGAGTTGATTTCAGTGAAGATGGTGGGCAGCTTCAAGAAGGTCTGGGATAGATGTAGAGGAGGATTAAGATCAGGGAGGAGAAGGCCAGGGATGAAATAGTTGGGAAGGGGAGCAGGGACATGAGCCTGAGCAAAGCTGAAATCCCTGCACAATGAGAAGACTTGATAAACCAGAAGGCCTAATTCTGCTGGCTACTTTGTATGTTCGTATGGTATGGGAAATTGCAGCTTTCACATCCATCTCCATCTGGATTAAACAGTATACAGAAGTTCCTTTCTGGAGGGAGAGTCGGTCAGGAGGATGTTGGGAAATAGAAACATGTTCAGGCATCAGGATGGGAGAGAGTGTAGTGTGCTGTAATGGTTGTGGGGTGACAATATGCTTGGGGTGGCCAGAACAGGGGCTGTCCAGTGTGTTGAAGCCTGAAGCACCTAAAGGCAGAGGTAAGGCAGCACAGACAGGAGCTGGGGAAGCTGCCATGAAGCATAGGAGGAGCAGAGCAGGAGAGAGAGGCAGATGGAGATGCCCATGGGAGAGATCAACAGGCAGGGAATGGGCATAGAGAAGATCACCCAGGTTTCATAGCTATCCCTAACTCAAAGGGTAGGGGAGCCCATGGAGGGAATGGCAAGTGGTAAGTGTAAGGAGACACAGAGGTACCTACCTCAGATGGTGGGGGAACCAAGGGAGGAGAATAGCAAGTGCTGGGTAAGGGGGACCATGAGAAGTAAGTTCATAGGTCATTTCAGAGCAATTGAAGACGTAAGTCCATTTAGCTCACTGGTATCTGTTACCCATATCCTCTGATGTTATTTTCCATATAAAAGGCATCTATCTTTCTTTTAAATTCTGACAAATTATTGCTGCCCACCACTTCCTCTGGGAGTGAGTTCCATAGGGTCACCACCCTTTGGTTATACCAATTTGATCTTTTGTCTGTACGGCATCTCTCCCCTCTTGATTGTAAGGTATGGGATCTTGTGTTATATGACACATCTTTCATTTCCACTCCGAGGCACTTCCAAAGATTATGACTGGTTAAGGTACAGTACAACATACACATGTCTCCCCTTAGCCTCCTGTACTCAAGTGAGAACATGCCCAGTTTTCCTAGTCTACTCTCATAATCACACCCTCATAGATCCTTGATTTCTCTAGTTTCCCTTTTTGTGTACTCTTTCTAAGGAATTGCTCTCAGATTTCTTACTAGGTGCCCATACTCAAGCACAATATTCCAGATGGGGCATGCCATGGAAACATAGAGTGGAACCAATATCTCCTCCTTCCTGCTAGATATATGTCTGATTATGGAGTTTGGTAATCCATTAGCTCATTTAGTAACAGTGAGACAATGACTTTTAAAGGTCATATCATTTGGCAGTATGACACCGAGGTCCCATTCCTCTGTTATTTCCCTCAGTGTGTGGTTACATAGTTTTTATTTTGTCTTTGTGTTTTTATTTCCCAAATACATTACAGAACACTTATTTATAGGTACAACAGCAATGGGAATATGCAAAGGGTTGCCCTTAAGGAAGAGATTTCAACCACTCTTGGAAGTGAGGAGGGGTTGGGTACAGGCAACAGGATTGGGAGTAGGACTGGAGAAGGGATAAAACAATACTGTACAAAGTAGTCATGGTGGGCAGGGAAAAGGGAACAGGAAAATGGGGTAGTTGTTGGGGAAGAAGGGAGTAAGGTGACAGGAAGAGGGGGAAGGGAGGGTGAGTGTAGGTGACCAGAAAGAAAAGGTCAGGGAAGGGGTGGGAAGGCAGATGGAGGGATGAGTGGAGGTCATTGGGGGGGCAGGTCAAACAGGGGATGGGGAGAATAAGGGAAGGTGGTGTCAGTCATGGAGGGGGAGCAGACAGCTGGTGAGACGCTCATAAGACAAACAAAGAAGTTAAAGAGGGAGATAGAAACGTAGTGGATGGTGGAAGGGTGGTAATTCTGGAGGACTAAATAGTAAAAGGTACTCAATGGGTAAAGAAGAGGGACCCAAATATGGTTAGGAAGGTAATTTGCATGCCAGGAATGATGGTGGAAAGAGTGTGCCCAAAGATTGGGGAGATGATGAGGGAGTTGGGGGGGAACCACATGCAGTTATACACCTGGGTACCAACGACCTAGCCAGGGAGGAGATAGGGGTAGTACAGGAAAGGTTCAGGCAGTGAGGAAGATCTGCAGAGAGGTAGCCTGATCTCTTGCATTCTTGGAGGTATTCATAGTACTGAGAGCCAGCACAGTCAGGAAGAAAAGGATAAAAAGAGTTCAATGAGTGGCTGAGGAAGTTTTACAAGGAGGAAGGGTACAGCTGTATTGGGGTTTGGGGAGATCTGGTCAGATAAGATACTTTTACACCAGACAGACTACACCTCCATGAGTGAGAAGTCAAGAGTCCTCTAGGGGCAAGTTGGGGTATATAAATCAAAACGTAAACTACTGGGGGATAGTGGGCCTACAGGCCCTAAGTCTCCAGAGAGGAGGACTAGCAGGCCTCCCACGCCAGTAGAGAGGGACAGGGTGGTAGTGGAGGAGGGGGGAGGGGTAAGCAACAGTGGATGGGGTACAGAAAAAAGGGAGTAATTGGAAGGCAGATGGGCAGGAGGGATGCAGGCTCAGACTTTGGGTGGAAAGCAGTGTTCCTGAATGCATGAAGTCTTGGAAACAAGATGGATGACCTGAAGGCCTTGCTGCTGGAGAAGGGAATGGACATTGTGGCATCATGGCAGTCACAGAGACATAGGCCACACCTAATCATGACTGGCAGGACTTCTCAATCCCTGGGTTTAAATTATACAGGAGAGACAGAGAGGTAGGAAAAGGGAAATAGGTGGTGGTTTACATCAGTGAGTGTAAAACTGTATGAAGGATGAGTTGGAAGAATGGAGGGAAGAAATAATGTAGATTCAATAATTGTTGAGTAGATGGAAGGAGGTGAGGCTGGCAGTGGTTTACAGTCCATTAAACCAGGAGGAGGAAACAGAATGGAAAAACTCACAAATGAAGACTGCTGTAGGGAAGGAAAGGTGGTAATAGTGGTAGACTTTATCATGCCGAAGGTGGATTGGAGGGTATTAGCCATGACCTGCACCAGGAACCAGGTGATGTGTTGCGAAGTGGATTCCTGACATAAAGCATCACAGAACCCACCAGGGAGGGTGCAATCCTTGATCTGGTGCTGACAAATGGCGATTATGTCCAGGATATAAATACTGAGGAAGCCCTGGGTAGGAGTGACCATTGCACAGTTTGGTTCCAGTTGGACATGTGCAGAGAATAGGCCCCACTAAGACTAACATCTTGAAGTTTAGAAAGACAGACTTCAGAAAGATGGCAAGTTGCTAAGGAGTCACCTGGAAAGCATCTGTGGGGACATGGGGTGGACCAAATGTGGTCCATCATCAAAGAGAGAATAATGGTGGCAACAAGAGAAGTGCACTAGGCTCAAGGGGAAAACTCAATGGCCAAAGCACCCAGCTGGTTTAGCACAGAGATCACCCAGGCAGTAATGGATAAGACGCCAGCTGACAAAACATTCAGGAGGACCCAGAGGGGAGGACTGAGAGGACTACCTAAAGATGGCTATTGTAGCAGGCAGGGTGGTGTGCAGTGATGTGAGTGAGTTTTACTGAGCGTCTCAATTTCAGTGACTCAATAAAACTGCTTGTAGCAAGATCGAGTGTTGAAAAATGCCTATGGGTACAGTAGAGTGAGTGTAGCAGTGAGCTACACTTGCTAAAGGAGGATAAGAGGATTTGTTTGGCCAAGCCCTGCCGAACTTGACATTTGGCGTTGTGGCTTGAGCTGCTTCCTCTGCAGCTGGTGGACCAGGGTTTGGGTCTGGCTGTGAGAGAAATTATTTTTTTTTATTCCTCTAAGTCTGCTCCCACTGGAGTTGATAATATTTAAATTGGAGGGCTCGGGGGGCTTGGCCCTCCACATAAAAATGTGTATTTTATTTGCCATCCTTGAGGAAGTAAGTGACCATTGCTGTTTGCGATGGTTGGTATAATGTTGGTCACCCTTTTTGTTTCAGGTGCATTTCTGTTATCTCTTTTTGCTCGGTGAGTTAAAAACTCACCTTTATCACATAAAACCGGCAGGGTAGACGGGCAGACAAAAGCTCAGAAAGAAGAGCAGCTAGCTGAGGGAATTAAAAAGGATGAAAAAAGCCTTCCCGGTGGTGCTGAGGGCTGAGGTGCTGGATGCCTTACCTCGCACTATGCCGGCGACCCATGTTCGGGAATGAGCATGGGCCACCAGGGGTGGCAGGGGAAGAGAAGGATTGAGCATCCAATGGACTGCTCTCCTTCTCCAGGAAGGGGGGTTCTCAGTGGTCAGCACTTGCCTGCTCCATAGTGGAGGCTGGGGACAGGGTGCCATGCTGCAGAAGAGGAAGAAGTTGGGGCAGACGCTTAGAGTGAGCATATGCAGATGCATGCACACTCCTCTCCACATGCATCACTGCATGCTCCAGCTCTTGGAAGGAACCAGGAAATAGAAAGAGCCATGGCACAGTGGTGGAGGGCCCGTCACAGGATCTGCTCCCATCCAGCCACAGCACTGACCCACTGAATCTGGTCTTCGGTGGGGATTGAGGAACCCTGCTTGCCCCACCGGGGGGTCAAGCCCTGGGAGTATGGATCAGTGCTGGTTGGTGACATTGGGGGACAGGGCTGGGGGCTCCCCCTGTATGATAGCCAGCTCAGGAGAGGAAAAAATTACTAACTGTAACAAAAAAACAAACAAAAAAGGATGAAAAGGCCTATTTCCACTATATTAGTTAGAGAAGGGACAAGAAAGATGTGATTGTTAGATTCAGAAAAGGGGATGGATTAGTAGAGGAGAATTGGGGCAAAGCAGAGGTACTGAATGAGTACCTCTGTATGGTCTATATGAGAAAGAGGACCAGACCAATGTCACTTAGGGGAAGCAGAGGAGATGAGGAGGGAGACAGAGTATGGATGTTTTGACAGAGGTGGATAGGGTGAGGATGGGGTTGCTAGTATTATGGGCAGATAAATCCCCAGGCCCAGACAGTATATACCCAATGGTGCTGAGGCAGCTGGCAGAGGAGCTTGCAACTCCCTTGGCTGGCCTGCTTAATGGTTCACTGGAGCTGGGAGTGGTACAGTAGGACTGAGAATGACACATGTAGTGCCCTCCATAACAGCAGTCCTAAGGACATCCCGCGAACTACAGATTAGTCAGTCTGATCTCAATTATGTGCAAACTCATGGAGACCATACTACAGAAAGGTTAATAAAATATCTGGAAGAGAATGGTCTCCGGGAAGAGTGGCAACCTTATACCATTGCCGCAGCAATGGAACAACATGAAGACCATTACAACGACAGAATCGACTGTTCCCTGTAATGGTCCGCTGTTGTTCTGACACTGCTGTCTCTGAGGTATTCACCCCCTCCCCAAAACAACTCAGACTCGGAGTTGGTAATCAATAAAGGGGGGGGTGCAGGGGCACAGGCCCCTGTAAAGGGGGGGTCTGGGGAGCAAAACCCCCCACAAAAAACACTTGGTTCTCCTGATGGCACAATGCCAGCTGTCAGCATTGTGCCATCACTGTAATGCCCATAGACAGAATTCCTGTTAATGTGGCTTGACTGAACCAGTGGCAACATGGGTTTATGGGAGGGAGAGTGTGTCAAGCAAATCTGATTGACATCTTTGACTGGGTCACTAAAACAATGGACAGGGTCAAATTGTGAACATCCTTTACATGGACTTCAGCAAAGCTTTTGATTCTGTACCCCACAAGAGATTGATCAGGAAGTTGGTGGGTCTAGGGGTTGGTGAGTAGTTGACTAGATGGGTGGAAAACTGGGGTCACAACCCAAAGTATGGTGGAGAAAAGTGAGCTCTCCATCACCAGTGAGGTCACCAGTTGGGTCCCACAGGGCTTGTTACTTGGACTGGTGCTTTTCAATGTTTTCATCAGTAATATTATAGATATCACTAAAGGCAAAATTTGCATATTCACAGATGACACCATGCTCTGTGGGAAGGTGGACACAACAGAAGGGGTACAGGACCTAAGGGAAGATCTGGAAAAGCTGGATTTGTGGTCTGGGATTTGGCAACATGCCTTTAATGCAAAGAAGTGCGAGGTTATGCACACTGGAGCCAAGAACCCAAGAACTGAGTACTGCCTTGGGGGTTCCAGGTAGCTGAGTCCCAGGAGAAGGAACTGGGGTGATGATCACTAGTGACCTTAAGCAATCCATGCACGTAGGAAAGCAGCAGTTAAGGTAAATAAAATGTTGGGCTGCATTGCCTGGGGATCTGCAGTAGGTGGGAGGAGGTGATACTGCCATTGTACAGGTCAATGGTGAGGCCACACCTGGAGTACAGTGTACAGTACTGGTGCCCATACATTAAAAGGATATAAACTGCTGGAGACAGCCCAGAAAGGGCTACCAAGAAGAATAGGGGCCAGCAGAGTAGGCTGACAAGGAGAGGTTGGAAGCCTTAAACATGTACTCCTCAGAGAAGAGGAGGGGGCATAAATAGGGTGAACAATGAGTGTCTCTTCAAGCTCAGTGGGAATTGAAAAATGAGGGGACACAGTCTTAAGTTGTGAGAAAGAGGTTTAGGACACAGACTAGGAGGTACTAATTTATGGAGAGGGTGATGGCAGGCTGGCATGGCTTTACTTGGGAGGTAGTTTCATTCAAAACTGTGGGCAGTTTGAAGAGGAGCTGGGACAGAGTTAAAGGGAAAATAAAAATCAACAGAAGGAAGGGCATGGTCAGTAGCTTATGCTGAGGACCCTGCAATATAAGAAGACTCAATATACCTAATGCCCTTATTCTTCTGGCTTTGTCACATGTTTGTATGTTCATTTTAAAAAAGGTCAGGAATAAGAGAAGAGGGGGCGCTATAATTTAGTTTGCATGTTAATTATAGTAATAAAACTTAACGTTTCAGACTTCAACAGTAGCTTAAAAATCTTATTCATTGAAACTGATATTCCAAATGTCTTTTCATTTGCCTTATAGGGTGCTATCACCCCTCAGTTAAATCTCTTAATAATACAATGAATGGTTGGTCATACTGTTGAAAACAAAAACGTATTTGGCAACAAGCGCTAGGGAAGCACAGTGACAGCAAACACAGTTTAGTGAGAAAATGCAGAACAGTAAAAATAGCGCAAAACAGTGGTCTAGTCAATGTACTTTATTTCTGCAACTTACTTACATTCTAAAATAGGGCTGCCCCACAACCCCCATATATATAGAACAATTCCAGTCCATGTGAAATTAGACACACAGCAATATTATCCCTACAGCATTATTCACTGTGATATTTTTGTTTTGCTGTTATGCCTCAGCTGTACTTCAGGCAGCATATTGACTGGTTACCAAGGGGGAAATAGATGAGGAACATGGTTCCCAAGGAAGGCATCCACAGCATACTCCATCTAGTTTGGGCATAACACATCTAATAATTAGGATCTCTGAGCAGACTAGATGGAAAACACATCCTTCTTTGCCTGTAAATTTCTGTTTCAATGTACAGTTCATATTTTCTAAGCAACAAAAAAGTATTCAGGATGCTTGGGTTAAATTCCTACCATGATCACAGTAAGTTAGTTTCTGAAACAAAAAAAGGAAGCAGTAATACCTTTTTTTGACTGAAAAATGCTTATTCTACAAGCTGTCAAGTCATGCAGACCTGCTTATCAGGCACTGTGATAAAACAGTAAAGTTCAACAAAAGAACCACAACTCAATCACTGAAACCCTGTGCATTAAAACGAGCAGCCAGCCCGTGGACTCAAAACAGAAAAACAAAACAGAATACACTCGTAACTTGTATCTCAATAAGGCTTGGAACATAAGTTATAACCAAAAGTGAAAAGATATGTATTCAGCTCATAGAGCACAATCACCAACAGTGCATGCCAGCTAGCCACCCATCACTTCAACTGCTCACGAATCTTCCTCTTCATGAAGAATCGAAGCGCAGAGTGGCTAGCTGGTGTGCACTGTTGGTGATTGTGCTCTATGAGTTGAATAATATCTTTTCACTTTTGGTTATAACTTATGCTCTGAGCCTTATTGAGATACAAGTTACGAGTGCGTTCAGTTTTGTTTTTCTACTGTGATAAAACAGTTACAAGGTGAGGAAGTTATACAGAGAGGTCAGTGCTACTTAGTATCATAAATTCAAGCAGTTCAGATGTAAATAAATGTTTAAATAACAGTTTGACAGTTCAGTTGATGATGAAGTATCATAGGAAGAGAACTATAATTGGATGTTTGTATTATAGGGGCACAGAAGTACCCTTGTAGTTGGGGTGGTTGGCGAGTTTGGTTAAATAAAATGTTTTGTTTGCTTCTTGCAGAAAGATGGTTTACAGATTTACATGAAACTTTCAGGATTTGTTGTCTATGACATAATCTGCAATCCCTGAAAGTCTCATGTAAATCAGTTCAGCAAATTAAAAGATATTGAAGTATAAAAATTTAATTTTCTATTGGTTTTAATGTTTTTTTTTCTGACTTTTTGCTCTCATATAGATAAAAAAATTTTGATTGGTTGTGTAGGTTGGCAGGAAGAATTTCCTAGGGGAGTTTGATGGTTGGGAGTAATTTTTTAAGATATTTACATTTTAAAAATGTGGGGTTTAGTATTTACCAGTCTGCTCTGACAGTCAGGCTTGGAGCTAATGCACCACATGCACAGAACTGCTTCAATACTGCTGAATGGGGATCACTGGGCTGCATTTTAAGTATTGCATACACAGAGGACTTATGGGGATTGGAAAGTGAAAGTCATGACTGGTAGCTCAGTGGTTCTACTACACTGCTGGAGGGGAGGCTGTGATCGCACTGCTCAATATTTTTTTTTCCTCTGCCAATTTTTTTTTTTGTCCAGGTCAGTAGCAGCATTTTCACTGCTGGCAAGTTCTGCTCCATAAAAGCCACAGTTTGATTTTTATTTTCAGGACCATAGCCAAGCAGGGATATTGGGCAGTAAGCAGATATAGTGGGGAAGGACTTAAAAGTTCCCATGTGCATTTTGGTAAACAGGCATTAAACTCAGAAATCCCTCTGGAATTTGCTTCTCTCTCAAAGTCCAGGTTTGTTTGCTTTAATTTAAAAACCTCTTTGCCTGTTTGGCTGTTTTGTTTCACAGGCCTTCCTCAGTCTCACTATGTAAGATTCTCCAGCCATCAGGTGCCATATCAGATACAATTTCAGACATTAGAAAGAGTTCTCTGTATGTTACAGAGAACTGTTTCCGAGACCTGCTCCCAATGTCTGAAATCTTATGTGATACACTATCTGATATCATATATGACATTGTATATACAGTTCTTTCTTGTTTATCTACCCCTCTGGCTAATGATTTCACCTTCTAACTTACAAATAAAAGGCATGCAAATAAAAGGAGCCTCAAGCTCGATATTCTTTTGTAGGTCTAAGGGTTTCCTTTTATGAGACATGTTCTGTTATTTAAACATATCAGCTGGATCAGTGTTTGACACTGTTGAAAGGAAACCATCTCCATGCTATCTCCATGCTGCTCTCCAGTTTTTGCCAGATGTTTTTGCTTTTTCGTCCATTTTCACTGTTGGCAAGTCATGCTCCATATTAGCTGCAGTATGATATTTATTTTCAGGACCACAGTCAACTACTTGGGGTAAGCAGCTGTAATGGGAAAGGCTTAAAAGTTCCGAGGTATTTTGGTAAACAGGAATTCAGTGCTATTTATACTAGACACACTCTGCTGGTCCAAGCTGTACCCCACCTAATCTTAACCATGGCACCCAGGCATTATTTCTAAAGATCACCCCAGACCTTCCAAGGGCCCCTTATACTCATGGCATCATATCCCTCCCCACAAGCAAACCCATGCCCTCAACACACTCACTGAGTACATTGCTACCTTTTGCCACAAATCTGAGCACATTCTACTGGGGACTGCAACCTAAACTGGCTTAGCAACATGAACGCCCCTTCATTTGACATGCTCGCAGCAAGTGACCTGCATGAGGTTGTAACTAAACACACTAGATGCAACCCAGCCAATGGCACACAAACCCTTTTGGACATCATACTCACAAACTGGCCCCACAAAATCAAGGACATTGAAGTCCTACCAAACTCTCTTAGAGACCACTCCCCAGTGATCTGCACATGGTTAGGCCAACTATTGCCCCCCCCTTCCACTACATGTTGGTCCCATCTCCACCCAGGCAAACTCTTTGCGCTTAAGCGGCACCTGGCTCAATGGGCTGGTCACCAATCTACCAAGCCAATAACATTGATATGGCAGTCACCTATTTCTGTGACTCATTCACCAGGGCCTGTGATATCTTTGCCCTCTAAAAATCACACTCCAAAAAGCAAACTGCATCTTGGATAACACCGCCTCCTCCAGCAGCTCAAAGGCTGAGATGACCTATGGCACAAGGCCAATGACACTGGCAAATCTGCTGACAGGCAAGCATACAGAGCTGCTTGGAACAGATGCACCTGGGCTATCTGCAAGGCAAAAGCTGAACACTACAGAGCCACTCTAACTGCATCATGGGGTGCTTCTCACAAGTTCTGGGGCAACATAAAAACCCTAAATGGCAAATCTTTTAGGAGCTACCCCCCTCCCAGATTGCAACTAAGGGATCTCTTACCACTGACCCCAAGGAAATTGCCAATGCACTCAATTACAGCTTTATTGACCTAAGCGCTGTCCTCCCCCCAAACATTTTTGACCCTATACCCATCCCTGACCCCCACCTCCCTCGGCCACCTTTTACCTCTGTGCCATCTCCACCCAGGAAGCTAGGCCTATCTAGCCAAGACCCTGAAAGGAACCAGCACCCTAAATGACCCACTTGACTTCAAACTCCTCCGCCTGGCACGGGATGTGCTCCTTACCCCACTCACTTGCCTCCTGAACTGCTCCTTTGCATAGGTCAGTTCCCACAGCATGGAAGACTACAGTCATTACCCCATCCTCAAAGGAGGGGACCCCAACACCTGAAAAACTATTGGCCAATTTCCATTCTGCCCCTGCTGTCCAAAGCTCTAGAAAAATTGTAGCAGTACAGCTGACAAACTACCTTGGAGCTCATAACCTACTCTGCAAGGAACAACAAGAGTTCCATGCTGGGCACAGCACCACCACAGCCCTCCCAGAGTTCTTGAACCACATACAGTCTGTCCTTGACAAAGGGTAAATTGCAGGGGCCATGTTCATAGACCTGTCCAACGCCTTCAACATGGTCAGTCACCACCTCTTACTAAACTCCCTCCTCAAACTGGAGTTCTCACAGGAACTCGGACTGGCTCATCAGCTATCTGTCATCCAGATCACAGTGTGTATGGATAAACAGAGTGGTCTTCTGCACATGCCCAATCCACTCTGGTGTGCCACAGGGCTCCATCCTAGGGCCCTGCTTTTAGCCTCTTCATAAATGCAGTCCCTGCCTCATGCACTGAGAAAATCATCCTGTATGCAGATGACACCATCATCTGCGCCTCTCAAACAATCCAACCAACCTGCAGACCACACTCCAAAATGCCTTCAGTCAAACTTGAGCAGTGGTTTGGTGAGCACAGGTTAGTCATTAACCTAAAAATCCCCAAAGTCCTTCTATTTGCACATCACCAAAGCAAGCTAAAAAATACCCAGCTACAAATCATATCTGGGCAACCCTACACGCTAGAGCAGGTCTCTTCCTATAAATATCTAGGGGTTCTCTTTGACTCAGCCCTCACTATCCACAAGCACGTCAGCACCCTTGCGTCTGCTGCCAATGCACGCAATGGCCTACTCTATCGCCACAAGGACTGTCTGCCACCAGAAGCACTAAAACTAACTATCACCTTCTCTGTAATGTCCCTGATTGACTATGGACTACTGGTATATGCTGAAGCCAATTCCACAACCGTCAATAAAATAAAAGTGATGATTAACAAAGCCTGCAGGCTGGTCATTGGTGTGGACCAGATGACACACACATGCACCCTGTACTCCCTCACCCAGCTCCTTAACTTTGATGAGAGGGTACAGTACCAGGCCTGCCTCATGGTCAAAATCCCTGCTGGGTCTGACCTCCCCAGGACTATCTGCCTCCCTGACACCCGCCACCCCAGCCATGAGCAACTGAAGTGCCACCACGACTGCACTGACAATTCCCAGAGTAAGGACATCATTAACCCAGAGATCCTTTCCCGTCAGGGCTCCCGCCTGGTTCAACTCCCCTGCTGTCATCAGTCACCAACCACATAAAACTTGGCCCTTTCAAAATGGCCCTAAAGGACCACCTCCTGGCCACCCGAAGTGCACCTGCCTGCAATAGGCCCTCCACATGTATTCTTGCTCCAGTGGTCACACGGCCTGCTGTCCTGCCTATCTTTGCCTCAGCCCAGTCGCAAGGCATAGCGGACTGACAAGTCTGTCTTATGACTGCTGCTTCCCTTTGTACCCAGCATATATGCTGTACTGTTATCAATTATTATTTCTCCTAGCTACCTTGATGTATGTGAATCTCTAAACTTAAATATACTCTTAGCTACCCCACTGTATAGGCTTCAATATTTTACATGTACTCGCATAACAGCATTGATTGTATCAAATTGCCTCATATCTGTATGGTTATTAGTCTGTCTATGATTGTCACTGTTACTTTGACGTGGAGCTTTGAAAATGAGTCTCTGAC
Organism: Neoceratodus forsteri; assembly: GCA_016271365.2. Classification (NCBI taxonomy): domain Eukaryota; kingdom Metazoa; phylum Chordata; order Ceratodontiformes; family Ceratodontidae; genus Neoceratodus; species Neoceratodus forsteri. The sequence goes on along the minus strand of CM028137.1, from coordinate 536,297,285 downwards.
TCAAAGGTTTGTAATTCTGATGCATCAAATAAATAAATAAATAAAGTTCAGAATGACTCTTGAATTCAGCTCTCTCTCTCAAAGCCCTGGTTTATTTGCTTTAATTTAAAACATGCTTGTCTGTTTTATTTCACAGCCCTCCTCATATTCATTATGCAAGATTCTTTGGTCATCAGGTACCATATCAGATACAATTTCAAAAATCAGAAGCAGTTCTCTGTATATTACAGAGAACTGTTCCTGAGAACTGTACCTGATGTCTGAGACCGTATGTGATATGCTATCTGATATTGTATGTGATATCATATCTACAGTGCTCCCTCCTTTATTTGCCTCTCTGATTCACAGCTGCACCTTCTAATTTTTCTGGCATACAAATAAAAAGAGCGTTGAGTTCTATATTCTTTTTGCAGATTGCTTTCTAGACAGCTAAGGGGGTTCCTTTTTATGAGACGTGCTCTGTCCTTTAAAAACATCAGCCAGAGTGCTGGTCTACACTGCTGGAGGAGAGGCTGTCTCCACCCTGCTCACCTACACAACATACCTGTCATAGTCTTTGTCAAAAAATATGTCGCCAAACTATCTATCTATCTATCTATCTATCTATCTATCTATCTATCTATCTATCTATCTATCTGTCTGTCTGTCTGTCTTCCTGCCTGTTAGTCTGTCTGTCTGTCCAACTGTCTACCTACCTAATTTAATTTTTTCTTAAGTGGATTAAGGTGCCCACCTCCAGTACTGTTTCTTTCTCCCCCTCTCCTTCAGGTTGCCAGCTCACCCTTCTTAACCTTTTACATATTTTTACTCTCAACCCCCCCTTCCAGGTCACCTACCCCATTCACATTATGTATGTGATGACACTGGGGTGCTCACCCCCAATGCCGCAAACAAGAGCCCAACAGCGGGGTGCCCAATTCCCAGTGTTGGGATATCCCTTAAATAAAGGAAAACATCCCTCAATTTTTTTAAACCATGTAAACAAGAAAATGGTACCCTGCTGATCTGAGCCCCACTCACACCCCGAACCAATGCCACCCAACCTCCCACTCAGCATCTACCACCCTACACCACTTCCACACCCTCCACACACCCTCACTGAACTGAACATGCCCCACAGTATAGATCCATTCTCAGATCAAAGTCATATCTTTCTGCTTAAACAAGCAACTGAGACATGAGAAAATCATGTAAATTCAGTTTAATGTGTTGCAATGGAGTTTTGAACTTTGATTCATAGCTTTGTGATTTTTATGTATTTTTACCTCAGATTTTCAACATGGTCTTTTGGGACCCCCATGACAGACAGCAGTGGAATTATGCAAATCTGGTCCAAAGTTGATTTCACAGTCTCTTTGCAAAATCAATTTTCAGGTAGAATTTGAACATTTTAGGTGGGTCATAAGAAGGCTACAGTATGTTGAAAATTCAGGGTCAAAATATGTAAAATGCCAAGATTATGAGTGTATTTTGCAATGTTTCTACACTCACTCATAACTTTGGTAATTTTCAATATTTTGACCCAGGATTTTCAACATAGTCATTTTTACACCACTTCATGAATGTGACAGCTGTCATTTTTCAAATCCTCACCAAAACGTATTTTCACAGCTGTGGTTTGGAATGATGTTTTGGCAGGGACTTAAACATTTTCACCTACTGGGTCGGTAAGACGGGATAATAAGAAGGTTATGCTGAAAATTTGGTGTACAAATATGGTAAAATGACCAAGTTATGAGTGAATGTTCAGATTTTGCAATATTGCAATGTTCATTCATTGCCTCACTAATTTTCAATATTTTAACTCCAAACTTTCAACATAGCCATTTTTGCATACCACCACATAAACATGGCAGATGTCCTTTTCTAATTCCTGGGTGAGATGTGTTTTTGCACTTGTGTGAAATGATGTTTCAGATAACATACTATAAATGCCACATGTCATGTTTATAAGGGAACTCATAAAACTACTATCTCAAAAATCTTTGGTCAAAATAAGAAAAAATTATAATTATTAAGAAACTTTGTGTCTAGTGCCGGTCTTCACCCTAGCAGGTAAGCTTTCTGATCCTGTGGCAGTGAGCCGAGTTTGGGCGCAAGCTCAGTGCACATGGGTACATGGGATGAGGTTGCTGCAATAGCACTGTTATGTGACACACTGCTCCCAAGCCTGGGAATGAAAGCTGCACGGTTGCCTACAAGGGCTTAGGTATCATATAGTAAAGACAGCTCTTCTCTTGTCATAGGATGCTTGCTGCACTTCTGCACCCATTCATTGCAGAGGGCCTGTACATTGGCTGACAGATGGACTGTTCACCTTGTACATCTGTATCTCTACACAAGCAAGTGCAGGGACCAGAGGGCCCTGCGCTTCTGCAGCCCACCAGACAGTCCCATGAATTCTTCACTTCCATTACTGTATGAAAGTATAGGCCTGCAACAGCTCTGCACTTCTGTAGGTAAATGGAGTCTTTCCTTGACACAGGGCTCAAAGGTCCCCCTCCCTGTCTGCATCTGTTCACAGGAGGTCCCAAAGGGACTTGTGTGAATGAGGATACGATTCCCCTATTTCAAAGAGAAATGAAATTCTTTGTAAAAATACTATGTTAATGTACATTTAGGGTTCAATTTAACACCAAAAAGGTCAGGAAATGTGGTCTTAGGGTTTCCAACACTAACTCCCCACCTATATTCACTAAGCAGCAAAGGAAAAAAAACATTAGGATTTTGGGTCTCCAGAGACTTGGCATATCAATGGTGGAGTCTTCCTTGGGGTTGTCACCTCTAATGCCCACCCCATTCCCTAACAATGTCAAACGTGATGTCCTTTCTTCACACAAGGAAGACCCCACCACTGCTTCTACCAACACTCTGGAGTACCCAACCCCTAATGTTTTTTCTAGGCATTGGCAAGCAGTAAAATACCCTACCTAATATTACCTCGGGTACCTCAAACTACCCTAAAAATACCGTAATGCAATTGGGCCCTGGTGGTGCCATGTGGCATATGCCCTCCATGGCCCTTAGCCTGTCCAAGGCCTGGGCATGCAGCCTCTTGAAGGAGTACATTGGCACAGTCACAGCAACACTGTCTCCATGTCTCACTGTTCAATGTTTCTCCATCATGGTATTCATTTCCTTGTACTGGGAGTTGCACATGCCCATGTATGGTGGGGTCAAGGGGTGGGGATGCTATATTTAAGGATGCCCCACTGTCCCTTATACAGCACTGCACACATCTATTTGTCATGCTTCTGCTTCAGCTCCTGCTACATGTGTCTTTGTGACTGGCACACGTTTGTTTTTGGCCAGCTGGGGCAGATAACTATGCACCTGCTTTACTGTATATAGCATCTGTGTGCAGTTTCACACATTCATGAATAGGGCCCTATATGAGACCTACACGAATTCTGAAAGGCATCTTATGTTATAAGCATTATATCAGAATTGTTACAACAGTTTCCATTAGCATCACTGTACTCAATGTTGCTGTCATTCTACTTGAACACATACGACTGATAACATTGGCCATCACTACTGCCACCTTGCCAGCCACATTTGTTCACTGCTCTTAATCTTGTCAAGCATCAATGTTTGATGTTTAATGATTCAGTAATGCTCATCATGTGTATACTTTTTGGAAACAGCAGCAGACTCACTTGGAGTGGTTGCATTTCTCCCACCTGACTCAGCAATGCCCACCATGGATATAATTTTTGGAAACAGAAGCAGGCTCATTCAGAGCATCTGTGCTTGTCCTGCATGACTCATCAATACCTGCTATAGGTATAAATATTTGAAAGCAGCATCAGACTCACTCAGAGCAGCTGGGCCTGTCCTACAAGCCTCAGCAATACCTGCCATTGGTATAATGTTTGGAAACAACAGCAGGCTTACTCAAAGACAGCTACACCTGTTGAACCTGCCTTAGCAATGCCTACCAGGGGTATAATTTTTGGAAACAGCAGGAGGCTCACTCAGAGCAGCTGCACCTACCCTACCTGCCTCAGAAATTCTCACCATGGGTATAACATTTGAAACAGCATGAGGCTAACCCAGAGCAGCTGCACTTCTCCTACCTGCCTCAGCAATGCCCACCGTGGTATATTTTTGGAAATAGCAGGAAGCTCACCAGAGTTGCCATGCTCCTCGTACCTGCCTGACTCATGCATTGGCCCAATAGACAAATGACTTATTTAACTGTGTATGGCTCACTGTCCTTGACTACTGGGGATGCTCAGGCTGGCAATATCACATTAATAAAGTCACTGTATATAAGGGTGGCCCTATAGGAGAAAACCTGATACAGCCACAATACAAAGGCTGAATTTTGGAACCAGTGGCAGGCTTGCTTACAGCAGCTGTGCCAATCATATTTAACTCAAGACAGCACCTTGTGAGTAGTTGCCTTTGTTTGAGTAGTCAAAGAAAGACTTCCACCTTTTTAAAGCTGTGGTCAGCTTTATAGTTGTTTTGGGATCAATTGTAGCTACAAAATGGCCTATCATACATTCTGTTTACTGGACTTTTTGAAGTGTCCTTCCAAAAGTCCAATGGAGCTTGAAACACTCCACCATGATTGGTCAGGATGGAATAACAGCCACACTATTTTGGCTGTTACTTCCACATTCCAGGGCAAGAACTACACAAGCACGACTTGCACACATGCATAGTTCCACTGGCACTGCCATGTTGTGGGTGATGATGTGTGATATGGCTGCCACTACACATTCAGTCACTTCACTATCAGTCTAGCATTGCTTGTAAAGCATTTTGGTACACACTGTGTATGAAAAGTGCTATATAAATGCTGATTCTTCTTCTTCTTCTTGTGAATGGCAAAATGCCATTCACTGCAGCTGTGCATGTGTGAGTGCCATGCATGTGCAATCATGTTGCCACCACAAGCACATGCATGAAAGAAACTCTACAACTGCTGCTGTTCTCCTAGCTCCCTGTCCCCGCACCAACATCAGGGTCCAAAATCCTCATGTTAACATTAGGTAGCCTTCCCAACTCATGTGACACACTGGGAGCCCACCCCAATGTGCCCAAATGATTGTTTTTTCTTCTCCCCTGCTAACATCAGGGTGCCTAATCCCTGTGTTGGCATCATGTACCCACCCCCAACTCATGTGGCACACTGGGAGCCCACCTCAGTGTGCCCAAATGCATTTCCCCCCTGTAAATAAAGAAAACCTTCCCCAACATGTTTTTTAACCTGTAAAAAAGAAAATGGTCCCTTGTCGTTGCCCCAGTCCCCCCTCCCCAGCCCCATCATCCCACTGAGCACCCACCTCCCCGCAACCCCCCAACCCCATACTTACCTCTGGAGGTCGGTACTGTCACCTAAGCTGGACCAGGACACGTCTGCACTCTTCAAAGCCAACCCGCAAACTGAAGAATCAAAGGTAAGTGTGCTATAATGGCATTCAATGGGGTTTTCAATTAAAGTTGATAAATCAGCCATTTTTTCCAAATTTTGGCCCCAAATTTTCAACATGGGGTTCTTGGGATCCCACCTTGTGAACAGTATCACTGTCATTTTGTTACTCTGTCCTGAAAGGTGATTTCTTCATCACTGAGCAGAATCACCTTTTGGGACCGACTAACAAAATGACAGTGCAACTCTTCATGAGGTGGGGTCCCAAAAAGCCCGTGTTACAAATTTGGTGAAAAAATCAAAAAACAAATGACTGCATTACGAGCATGCATTGTGCAATTTCAACGCACACTCCTAACTTTGTCACTTTTTAATATTTTCACTCCAGATTTTCAACATTGCCATTTTTGCACATCTCCTTTTTAACAGTACAGCTGTCATTTTTCACATCCTGCCCAAAATGTGTTTTCGACTTGTGGCACAGAATGGCACAGTCACTCTGTTAAATTACCTTTCTGGACAAGTGAACAAATTGACACTGGCACTCTTCATGAGGAAGGGTCTCAAAAAGCCATGTCAAAGATTAGTGTAACATCTCAAAATGGTCAAGTTACACCTGTCATTCAATAATTTCTATGCTCATGTGTAACTTTGATCACTGGCAGCTCATCACAGCCGACAGGCTTAGGCTAGAGATTTGTTAAGGGTCAGGGGTTGGGCAATAGGGTATAGAATGATCAAAGTAGTAACTACTGTATCCCAACCAACTATCTGTTATGCATTATGGTATTTGTAGGGTATTGCAAATGTACCTGCAGGTAACATATAGTGTAGGGTATTTCCTACTACCTCCAATGCATACTGTGATGTTTCCTTATCTGCCTGGAGCATGCCATTAAACCAGCAGGTGGAAAAGTTTATTCTTCTTGCCAGGCAATACAAAGATCAAAGTACAAGGAAAATCAAGTCAAATGGAAACTTTGGACTTGCCTGCTTAGTCCAAGAATCTCTTGAAATAAATCCCATTTACTGCAAGCTAAATAGGACCCAAGTGCATAAAAGTATTCCTAGCAACACATTTTTTAGGGATTACAGCTGTAAATGCTACTCATCAGAACAGCAGGTTGACTAAAATGCAACTGAATATTTCCTGAATAAGATCACACACCCAAGGGCCTTCATGAATACAAGCAATGAATTAGGTGAAAGATTAAAAAGGACAAGGTTCTCTTTCTTATTAGAGACTTTTCTTCTTACAAGAGTCATGAACCAGAAGAATATGTCTCCATTAAAAAAAAAAAACTTGGCAATTAATTGAAGAGCATCTGATAAAGATATGTTATAAGTTCCAAGCTACAGGAGCCTGGTCTACACACAGTCTCACATACATTTAATAAAATGATAACCCATAAGAGACATACTAATTGTAACGACCCATTTAACTGTTAAATTGAGCATTGAAAATATTTGGCCAAAATACTCACAAAAGACTGGAACTGGTGCTGTCCTCACTTGGTAATCAAGGCCAGATGGGTTTTATAAAACACTGTCATTCTTAGAATACCCAGAGGAACTATCCAAAAATGATCAGTTTTTTTTCCAAGAATTAACACACTTAATGCTAGGAACCTTATTCTAGATACAGAAAAAAATTTGCGCTGAATGTGGGTAATGAAGCTTTACCTCTTATTGTACTCTGGAACATTTTGGACTTGATGGAGACTTTAATAAGTGGGTTAAGGGATTACTGTACACAACAATACTAGAGCATCAGTAATGACAAATTGGTATATTTACAGAAATCCCTATAAAATCGAAGCCTGACATCACTGATGACCTCATCTCATCTACTGTTTACCTTCAGAAAACTATTACCAGAGCTTATATGGTCCCAGACAGGCATCAAGGGATGTAGACAAGATATAAAAATCATGCAAAAAGTAATGTATCAGTGTTCCCTTTAAATGTAAATTTAGTTTCAAATGATCAAATACATCAACAGTTTCTCTTTTAGTGCATGAGGTTAATGTGACGTTAGTGATGCTGTATAATGGAAAATGAGATCTCTCACTATGAATACCCTCCTTGCAAAATTACATATTTAGGTGTCCTTCATTTAAAAAAAATATAAATTTTGGTAACATTAGCTGCTGCCTAATAATATAAAAGACTGTGATGTAAAGGGATGAGATCCATTAGCTGTATGCACAGCTGGCATAATCAAAATGAATGTGATTTCCAAAATACTTTGGCCTTTTTAGGTGTACTATATCTAGAAAGTCTTGATCCCTGGGGCACTGATATAATAAGCAAATGATTTCTCCAACTATTAAAGAACGCTAAAGTATTTTAAGTATACAGTTGTTCAAACTCCTTCAGTAAAAGGACTTCTTGATAGATTATTGCACCTATCCAGCAGTTCTCAGGCCTGTTTTACAGAGTTTTTTGCACCAATGTGAGTGGTGTACAGTTGCTGATTCACTGTCAGAGGACAAGTGTAAACACGTTTGGAAGAGTTGTTAGCTGATCCATTTCAGTTCCTGTGAGACTCTGCAGTGGGAGGGGGGACTTAAATGGTGCAGGGGTTTTGTATCCATAGCCCCTTTTACACAGAGCAGCACATAGATCATAGCAGTTCCAAATAGTTCCCTCTGCTCCCTCTGTACTGCTACCTGTTGCCTCTACACTACAGAGGATAACACTGATCTTGTGGCTCTGCTGGTGTTTTCTTCATCTTACTGGCCAGCTGTGAGTCTGAGACTTCCTAGCTGAGGAGGGAGGGCTGCCAGTGAATGGTTTACGTACAGTGTTGTACCTGAGTTCAGCTAAATATATCACTGGATACTAGAAAGAAAGCTGAACTCAGGAAATGAGTTACTTTTCTGAAATGGGGCTAATAACTATTTTAAAGGAGCTTCAAAAGTGGAGGCGTGATACTGGGCATGCACTAATGAATATTCATATCCATTGGGCTATGAATATGCATTACCTCATGCATAGTTTTTCCAATTATTTAACCAGGTGAGACACACTAAGCTGAAAGCTTGTTTACAGGTGCAACCTGGGAGCACAAGGAAGTTAAGTGACTTGCTCAGGGTCACACAGTATGCAAGTGGGGGCTGTGGGATTCAAACCCAGGTCTCCAGATTTGTAGCTCAGAGCCTTAAACCACTGCACCATACTGCCTCCTATAGTATCACGGCAATAATGGTAACATAGGACTAGTGATGTGGGGGCAACTGTGACCAGGTTCTGATTCCAACTCTGATTTATTTCCAAAAAGTTTGGATTTAATCTGACAAATTGTAGACCTATTTTAGTTTATTTGAGTATGGGAATTGTATTAGTATTATTTTTAGATCCTCTTTTAAAAAAATGTATCTTTTAAGCAAAAACCTTTGTCTATATTTTCATGTCATTTCAATGTAGGAAACAGAGGATATCCCATGAAGATGGAGATTGCAAAAAGGTGAGGAAGAAAATTGGAAGCAAAGAGTGCAGGCACATAGGGCAAATGGCAAAAACAGTGATCATCAAAACAGTGACCTACAGCTTCCCCAAGTTGTGTCCCCCAGAGTTTGTTATATTTAGTAAGGGGAGTGTGGATGGTGTGCAGGTGGCAAACTTCCCACAAAAAAATCATTGTGGCATTGTTGGTGCCATTTTGGCAATCGCTGGTTTTTGCCAGTCACCTATGTAGCCACACTTAAATAGAAAAACACTGCATATAAAACCTTCCTTAAAACCAGATCACAGGAACACTGGCACAAATGTGTTCACTGGCAGAAGGAAAGTAAAACAGCTATTAAAAAATCCAAAAGTAATATGGAATTCTCCCTTGCTAAAAAACACTACAAAATGGGTGACAACAAACTCTTTTACAGTTATATCAATTCCCTAAAAAAACAGGATGATAGTATTGGACTAATCTCATCCTCTAACAACTGTATAATTAATGATCCCACCCAAATGACAGAAACTTTTAATGACTCTGCAAGAGACACCATACGAGGAGAGACTAAAGGAGCTTAATATATATACCCTTGGGGGTGACATGATAGAAACTTTTAAGTACCTCAGCAGAATCAACAAAGTCCAAGAGAGTAGCATCTTTGAGAAAATGAGATGTGCAAGAACAAGGGGACACAATCTGAAGATGGGGGGTGATTCAGGGGCAATGTGAGGAAGTATTTTTTTCACAGAGAGGGTGGTGGACACATGGAACAGCCTTCCTGAGGAGGTTGTGGGTCTAAAACTGTGGGAGAATTCAAGAATGCATGGGACAGACATAAGGCAATTTTTGTTGGGGTAGGAAGAAATAGGCTGTTGGTTAACTAGGATCTGCAGCTTATCCTGTAGGTAGGGAAATGGGCAGACTAGGTGGGCCAAACGGTCCTTATCTGCTGTCAAAGTCTATGTTTCTATGTTTCACTGTTTTCCCTTCACCATTTTTGTTCTTGTCCTTTTGTGCTCATCGTTATCACATAGAACCAAAACAGAGAGCTGGTTTCACAAAACTCTTTAATATTCTGCAGCTATGGGAACAACTTGATACAAGGGGTTTGCTACTTGTGGAATCACAGTTTCTCTCATAGCTACGGTATTCTCAAAAATGGAGCTGGTTTATGACTGCTTCCCCAGTTTACAGCAGCTTGTAAGTGGTATTGCCATGGAAATTCCTGCAGCTGCAAAAAAAAATGTTATGGCCAGTGAGACCAGCCATAACATCTTTGGCAGCTGCTGTGGATGTGAATCACAACCTTCACAATGGCAGAGATCTGGATCAGCAACTGGAGTTGCCATGTGGGATTTAGTCCCAAAAATGTTTGCGAATCCAGTCCAGTGTGTGCAGCTCTTTGGGGCTTTGTAGTGAAAGGAAGCAGTATATCAAACATTAGCCAGAGAGAGAGAGAGAGAGAGAGAGAGAGAGACTAACGAACTGAACAGGAAAAAGACAATAGTAGAGTGCAACCCTTCCCTGAATCTGCACATGCTTTTTGGTGGGAGACAGGCAGTATAGGCTGGATATGTGATGGAGCCCCAGCCATCCCTTCTGCTCTGTTGACTTGAGATGTTATTTTTTTTTCTTGCCTACTTGGTGTTGTAGAAAACATCATGGGTCCCAAACCACGCACACACTCTTGCATGAATGACCAATTATTTTCTATCACTTGTGTTTTGTAATTTACATTTGATCAATTTGACCATGCTCGTCCACACCAGACATTGCAGTTTTTGGATATATCCTGCAGGCTTCCTCATCTAATAATTGCAGTCAATTTGGGTATATCATAGGAGCACGGTCATGCCCTATATTTAGGGTTGAGTAGGCATTTTAGTGTTAAATCTCAAATTTTCCACTTAAATAACTGTCCAATCATTCCATGGATTTTACAAATGTGGCATTTGCTGTCTGCTTAATAGATCTTTGACTTGGCAAGTTTCGTTACATATGGATGTGTAGATTGCAAGATCCAGATAATGCAAAAATCTTAAAACTTGCAGAGATGTGCTCAGAGACACACGCACATCTCTGCACATGTGTCAAACATGTCTAGTGTGGTCAGCAGGTCTGGCAGGACAGATTGCATGCTAATGGATAATCAGGTAAGCATATCTAGGTACTTTATTGTAGTAAGAATAGATAGCTTGGTGCAAATCTAATGGCTAGCGCAGTAGTAAATAGGGTGCTGACCCTTAACACAGGGCACGTTCTGCTGATCTGTAGTTCTTGCAGCCACATAATGGATATGGTTTCCAGTGCTCACAATATTGCTGCAGTCTCAAACTATCCGTACTGTGCAGAAGTAGCAGCATTAAAGGAGGGATTTGTCAGTTTATCTAAAGAGTTACAAGTAGCTAAAGAGATTAGGGATTTAGAATATTACGTAGACAGCATGGTCAGAAGTCTTCCAATTCCCATGAACAAAGTAATTGATACACAAAAAGCAAATCAAGCTTAAGATTGTATTTATAAAACTACATCTTCAGAAGATGGCATGGACACTGTCATGCAACCTAACCTAGTTGCAGGAGGTAAAAAACATTTTCATATGCCTTCAGTTCCCTTTGGCCTCCAGTAATCAAGCAGTCGCTATCAATAATAAAAGAGGCAGAGAGCTTTGTTCTGATATAGAAACAAAAGAAGGGTGCAACCATCCCAAAATGTAAATTTAGAAAAAGAGAAGAGCAGGATATGGTCCTTATCTGCCCAAATTTTAAATTTCTATGCTTCTATGTACAAAGTACATCTTTGAAATGAGCAATAGATTTGATCCATTGATAACTGAGCAGTTAGAACCTACACATGAAAATGGTGACACTGCTGTGACCTTGCCCACTGTTATTATTGGAGATTAAATTGTTTTTTTTTTTGTTTTTTGAAATTCAATGTTTTATTGATTTGACATATTAAAGAGTATGAAATACAGATACCAGCGCAGAACAGCACAAACCACATCACTGTACAGAAACATGGCAAGAACATGTATCAAAATATACAAGCCACCCTACCCACCCTCCCCAGAAGGTGCCACCTCCAACTCCAGGTTAAACCTGAAGAGCAGTTATCCGGTGCCATGGATCAATATGCAGTAGAGATCAGTTAGCTACATAGAGACATCTCATAATGAACCAGTCAGAGGCTTCCAAGAAAAAAATTCAATGAAGGTACAAAGCTATAACTTGCCCCATTTTTTATGAAAGGCAGGCATAGCATGTCTGGAACTGGCTATTAATCTTTCCATCTTGAAACATAAGGAGATTTCCTCCAGCCACTCATTATAGGAAATAGCCACCTGGTCTAGCCAGTGTCAGAGAACTAATCTTTTAACCGCCATTGAGATTATGGCCATGTGAAATTTCCGTTCTTTAATCCTAATGTTCAAATACAGGCCAATTACACAAACTTCGGCTGTGAATAGTTCCTCCAGACACAAAATTGGATCTAGACTGTTACGAATTGCATGCCATAATGGGGCAACTTTAACGCAGGACCAAAATATATGTAGTAGATTCCCCACTCCCATGCCACACCTTATGCAGCTAACAGATTTTGATCTGTCAAATTTAGCCAGCTTTGTCGGTGTGCAATACATATTATTTAGAATGTAAAACTGTATAAGCCTATTCCTGTCTAAAGTAAGGTATTTGTACACATCACGCCAAACTTGGCTCCAAGACATGGAGGGTTCAGAGACAATGGGGGCCCATACATTGGAGCCAGCTAGGGAATCAGGGAATTTTGTAAGCAAGAAATAATTGTATAGCCGAGTTATGCTGTGGGGATTTGTGATGCAAGTCCTGAGTTGCTCCAGAAAAGGCCTAATTCTAGAGGATGAACTCACCAACCCAAAATTTTTACCTACCAGGTGTCTCAATTGGTACATCTTGAAGATATTCTGGGGAGGAATATTTAGTTTTATTAGTAGTTCACCAGAAGAGCCAAGGGATCCCTGAACATAGAGATCTTCCACTGAGCAGTCCTGAATTTGTGGGAGCCAGGTCAACGACAGCATGTGACCACCAATTTTAATATTAGGGTTAAGGACTAGTGGTTGGGCCAAATCCTTGGTATACGGGATTTTAAAGAAATTCCAGTATTGAGTTAGGATTTTAATGGACAACCCTATTACTGAGTTACGGATATCCTCTGGTAGGGCAGAGTAACTATAATAAAAAATATGGTGAGGATCTATATTGTGTTCCTCCAATAATTTAAGCTCTAACTCTAACCACCTTGGCATATAATATTCATTTGGAGGGCAAATCCACCTACCCAGTTTAGCTAAATGACTGGCCCAGTAGTAAAACCCAAAATTAGGCAAACACAGGCCTCCCCTATCTTTAGGCAAGCAGAGTTTAAGGAAAGATCTTCTTGGTTGCTTACCACCCCAAATAAACTTGGACACCATTGAGTGTATTTTCTGGAAAAAGGACTTAGGAAGCCATATGTTGAGAAGGTTCAGGGGATAAAAGATTCGTGGAAGTACGTTCATTTTGATTATGCTGATGCGCCCTCCTACAGCAAGGGGAAGACTGTCCCATCTGTTAAGGTCCTTTTGGATTCTATCCAACAAATCATCCAGATTAAGTTTTTTAATCATCTCCTCATCCCGGGCCAGATGAATGCCCAGATATTTGAGGTGGTTCGAGGCCCATTTCATACCAAATTGAGATATATTAGCCTGGAGCAAGAGTGAATTGAGTGGAAATATCACTGATTTGGATAGGTTCAACCTATAGTTGGCTGCTTTACCAAATTGGTTAACAATTTGCAGTACCTCCGGTAAGGAAGATTCAGGGTTTGAGAGGTGTAAAAGAATATCGTCAGCAAACACGGATAGGGTCCATGCCCGTTGAGCAATGACACACCCCGAGATCTTGGGTGACATTTTGATACGAATCAACAGGGGCTCCAGATATAAATTAAATAAGTAAGGGGACAATGGACATCCCTGTTGAGTGCCAGAATGCAGGGAAAAGTGAGATGAGAACACCCCATTACAATAAACCTTAGCGGAAGGCGAGCCATATATCGCCTTTAACCAGTGAATAAACTTCCCTAGAAAGCCCATTTTGTTTAGGGTAGACCACAGGAACTCCCAGCTGACACGATCAAAGACCTTCTCAGTGTCTAAGGCAACTAAAGCCATAGGGAACTGGGACTCCTGAGCTGCACGAGAAATATGAGTAAGTATACGCATATGGTCCATAGCTGACGTCCCCTGGACAAATCCTACCTGTTCGTGACTCAGCAGACCCTGCCAGACTTGTTTAGTTCTCAAGGAAAGAATTTTAGTTAAAATTTTAATATCATAATTAAGTAGTGAGATTGGCCTATAGTTAGCTGGATCCAAATTAGGCTTATCTAGCTTAGGGATTAAAATTATAATTGCCTCCAGCAAAGAAGGGTCCAATGGTCCGGAAGAAAGAATATAGTTAAATAGTTTAAGGAGAGCAGGAGCAATCTCTTTGCAGAAGGTTTTGTAGAAATTAGGAGGAAGGCCGTCAGGTCCAGGGGATTTGTCCAGGGGTAGGTTTTTAATAACATCCTCCACCTCACTTAAAGTGATAGGAGATGAAAGTAAATCACACTGACGTGCATGCAATCTTGGAAGGTACACCCTCCAGAAAAGCTTCTGCATCTGATATTGATGGTGAGGAAGCCCTGTTACCATACAAATCTGTGTAAAAGGCTTCAAAAACCTTGGCTATGTCCCTTGGGGCAGTTTTAATTGAGCCGTCCTTCGCCATTAAGGCAGGAATTAATCTGGAACCTTCTACCTCCCTTAACCTGAGTGCAAGTAATCTCCCAGGTTTCTCCCCCTGGTCAAGGTATCTCGTTTTAGATTTTAAAATAGCATATTCCGTTTTTTCCTTGATCAGGTCTTCATACTCATTTCTGAGTCTACATAAATTCTCTGAATCTATTTGAGAGTTAGAGGAGGAAAGGACACCTTCAGCCTTTTTAATCTGGTTAGCCAACGAGGTAATTTTCTCTTCCCTCAACCTCTTCCTTCTAGAAGCTACTTTTATAAATTCTCCCCTAAGAAAACATTTTAGCGAGCACCAAATTAGATCATCTCTGGAAATTGAACCCTGATTGATGTTGAGAAAGGACGAGATCAAAGACTTGAAATGAGAGACAGTGTGCTCGTCCTTCAGAAGCTGTGTATTGAGCTTCCAAGAGGTATCCCTTTGCCCCGGAGGACTGGGTGATAACTTGATCCATGCCATTGAATGATCCAAAATAACAATCGGCTCTATACCAGTAAGGGAAATATTGGCTAGAAATGCAGTGCTCACCAAAATGTAATCCAATCTTGACCAGGATTTATGAATTGGAGAGTAATGAGTGTAACTACGACTAGAAGGATTTAATATTCTCCAAGGGTCTCCCAGACCCAATAAATTACAGAAGTCATTGAGCGCCATTTGGGTGGGCGTTGGGGATTTTAGGGGTCTGTAGGTTCTGTCTAGAGCCTGCGAGGGAGCAATGTTCCAGTCCCCCCCTAATATGAATACCGTTGGCAAAAGTTCACTTAATCTAGCTGTTAGCTGCATAAGGAAATTAGGATCCCCACCAACTGGACAATATATAGCTCCCAGAACCACATCCATGTTATTGAGTAATCCTTTGACTAATACAAATCTGCCCTCTGGGTCCTTAGTGCACTTCTCCGGTACAAATGGTACATTTCGCCTTATCATAACAGCCACTCCTTTACTAACTGTAGACCCTTCAGAAACAAAAACCTGGGAAAAACTGTGGCATTGTAACATTTTAGCTTCTGAGACTAGAATGTGAGTTTCCTGCAAAAAAAGAATGTCCGTACCTACCAGAGAACAATTTAGTAGTATTTGTCTTTTTTGTTTACTCTCTAATACCCCTGACATTCCAGGTAGCAATTTTAATGTGGCCTAAAGCCATTTAACGACAATAAAGAAAAACAACTTGGGTAAATTACTCACCATGGCATTGCAGTTCAATCCTCTGAGTGGTGGCACCTTCCGCCCACCCCTGCACCCTCCCTAACAAGTAAATCATAACAAAGAAGAATATCCTCAAAATCGAATCTACATATCCAATAACTGCATCCAGAATTATAACTGATTTACGTATATCCAACATGAAAGATAGTGTCTACCTCCCCCACCCATAAACTTGTTCCCCCACCTCCAAGATTCTCCCCAAACTATGTACATTGGGTCCCCATACTACCAGAAAACTGAATACTACCCAGCTTCGACACGTTATCGGGAACCCCCCCCAAAGGTACCTTGATCCATAATAAGCCCCTTTGGAACCAAAGTTTCTTCCGAACAAAGGGAACCCCCCCTAACTTGTATATACAGCAATAAGAATTCAAATTAGTCACCCTACATATGTTGGACCTAGATACCAAAAAGTCCCTAATAAGGCCGCAAGACAGAATCCCCAGAGCCTATCTCCCTCCCGAGCCCCCACCACCCTTAACCAGAATTAGCCTTGCATTATCTCGCCCGCTTTCTTCTGTTGCCCTTTATTTATTGGCCCATATCTAAGCTTACTACGTTAAGAGAGTTGCCTGTGAAGGCCTTACCTCCTAATCCCATTCTAATCTCACGCACTCAGACAGGAGGTCACAGAACAAACCCCTGCAGCACAAATTACCCCGTAATGAGATTCCAGCCTTTGTTATTTATTCGGTGCATTCTGGCTACTCCCCCACAGCTGCCCTGGAGAAACCACCTGACAAGGAAGTCCCCGGCGGAAAGCGTGTGGACGGACCAAAACGGTCCTACCTCGAAATGGAACTTCAGAAACCGCATCCTTCATGTTTGGTTCCCGTACCCCCAGCTAATGGCTCAAATTCAAGGCTCCAGAATCTGGACCAGGCCTCATAGGCCATGGGACCTACAACCTCACCTCCCACCACCCCATACCCCAGCACTTCTCCCGAATATCTCCCAGGTAAGAGAACAACCAATATAAGGGTAAAGAGATATCATATTCGAAGAAACATTAAGTCAACACAGTTTAAGGCAAAGACAACTGCCAGTAGTAAAATTAGTACAAGATAAAATAAAAGAGTCAGTCCCCTTTGAAAAGGTTCGGGAGTTTTATAGAGAGATCAGGCAACGCTTGTTCTGGATTTTCGAAGGAGTGCCAGACACCATCCAGGGAAACCATTAGTCTGGCAGGGTAGTTCATCCTGAACTTGATCCCGCGGCGATTAGTTTCTTCACTATGGGGTGAAAGCTGTTCTCCTTTGGCGGGTTTCATACGGGAGGTCTTGTGTAATTCTAACCTTGTTTTTCTCCCAATAGATTGTCTTTAGCTCTTTACTTTCAACATCACATGTTGCTTCTCGATGAAACTAAGGAACCTGATGATGATCGGTCGGGGGGCATTAGGCTGAGGCTTGGGCTTTAGAGAACGTGTGCCTCTCAATGTGGTATTGCTGCTTAAGAGGAGAGGGCCAACAACTTATTAAGTAGCTGCTGCACAAATTGAATGATATTCCACCTTCCTCTGACTCGGTAAACCCAGAATCAGAACATTGTTCCGCCTACTTCTGCCCTCTAAATCCTCTGTTTTCAGCTGTAGTTTTTGTATTTGTTGTCGAAGTTTAATTATTTCTGGTCGATTCTGCCTTTCCAGCCCTCGAGTGAAGAAGTCTTGCCTCCATATCGCCCACCCTCCGTGAAAGAGCAGCTAAATCGCTCCTGATCGATTTCACCTCACTAGATATCTCTTGAAGAGTTTCCCGAAAGGGCAGGAGCTCCTGAAGAAAGTGATCTTCAGTTAGTAGATTGTTTGGGTTATTGGGAGGTGTTTGCTTGGATGTCTGCCCCGAATTAGTGTTTCTGGCCTTCTTGGCACTTTTTTCTGGTATCGTGGTCGGAGTGTGCCTAACTCCAGCTGGTTTCATGTCGGCCTCCATTTCCTCTCTTATCGTTTGAAAGGTCCCTCTATCGCTGTGTCTTTGGTCCAAAAACACCTCTAGCGAACGAAGTAGCAGTAGAGCTGATAACCTTTTAAAAAGGTTGCAGTAAAATAAGCAAACGAGGCGATTAATTAGGGTGATAGGTAGGAGCCCAGGAAAAGGCAGCTACCAGACACTCTGCATCATGTGACTCCCCGAGATTCAATTGTTAAGTATGTAAGATCACACCATGGTAACAATGATAATGATCACTCTATAGTTCATTGATTTCCTG
Source organism: Neoceratodus forsteri (assembly GCA_016271365.2). Lineage (NCBI taxonomy): Eukaryota > Metazoa > Chordata > Ceratodontiformes > Ceratodontidae > Neoceratodus > Neoceratodus forsteri. Next base: position 536,279,197 of record CM028137.1, on the reverse strand, counting down.
GAGCAAACATTGAGGATATTGTAGCAATAGCTGATGTTTTAGTGACTCAGCCATCAAATGTTATCCTTCATGTGTGATAAATAATGTGGGTTACTCACATGAACAAGACATTTGTTTGGACATCATACAGCTAGGAAAAACTACCAAAAAAAAGTGTTTATGTTTTTATTTCTGGTATACTTCCAATTCCATATGCAAGGCAAGAAAAGAACAGTACAATTGAGCAGATCAATGCAAGATTGCTCAACTGGTGCAAATCAAAAAATTTTACTTTTATTAATCATTGGGATAACTTCAATAAAAACCACAAATTATTTGCTAGAGATGGTTTACTTTTAAACAAACCTGGAGTGATTGAACTTGGCCAGCAATTTCAAAACCATGTTCCATCTGCTAGTTTAAACTAATTGAATGGGGGGTGAAATAAGCTTAGGTAAACTCTCTTTTAAACAAACAACTAAGGGTGATAAAAATATTCAGCTATTAAATACTCATAGCTTAGGAAATAAATTTGATGAGTTGGTTGTAAGAATAAAATCAGATCACCCTGATATAATTGGTATCACTTAAACTTGGTGGCCTGAAGATCCAGTTTGGACAAAATCTATAAAAGGGTACACCCTGTTTCATTTGAGCAGAGAAAATAGGAGGGGTGGGGAATAGCCCTGTTTGTAAATTATGCCTTAATTGTTAATAATATTTCTAATAAAATTAAATCAGAATCAAGTTCTATCGAGTCACTATGGCTGAGGATAAAAAATCAAAGTGACAGAAATTTCATACTAGTCATCTGCTATATGGCTCCTGATTCAGAGGCAAGCATTAAATGAGATTATGTCAGAAATGGCAGTTGCATTCAATTTAGGTAACATATTCATGGGAGATCTGAACTTAAATGATACAGATTAGGAAAATAAATCAGCTTCCTCCCAAAGTTTCAAAGATTTTCTTGGAATTATGTGAAGATCCAATATTCTAGATATCGTACTAGATAGTGAACCTTTAGGTATTACTAACTGCATTGTCTCATCTCCATTAGGTAACAGTGATCATCACACTGTTGTTTTTAAACTTGTTTTTTCATTTTATCACTCCGAAAAACTAACTAAAGTATTTGCATTTTATAAGGCAGACAAAAATGCTTTAAATAATTATTTAGCCAATATAAATTGGAGTAATCATTTTCAAGACAAGGACACTGATGATATGTGGAAATCATTTAAAAACATTATTTTAGAAGCAGCCACTTAAGTTATTCCCAAAATTAAGAAGTAAATGAAATGGTCATCCTAAATGATTATCAAAAAGTTTATTGAAACTTATTAAAAGGAAAAATAGATTATTTAAGAAATATTCAGTAAATAACGTGCAAAGGCACTGTCTTAATTTAAAAACTTCAAAAATATCCAAAATGAAATTAAAAAGGCTAAATTAGACACTGGGAAACATATTACTGCACAAGCTCAAAAAGGAAATAACAAAATTCTATGCAGTTATGTAAACTCAATCAAAAACAGGAATGCAAAGTTAGACCATTAATTATAAATGGCATAGATATTACACACCCAAAGGAAGTGGCAGATGCACTTAATTTGCATTTCTGTAAATCTTTCAGTAATTCAACAAAAGGTATCAGTATAGATAAGATTCCTAGTCAGGATAGCATGGACATCTCATTGGATACCATTAAAGACATACTTAATAACATCAAAAAAGGGTCCTCTCCTAGCTCGGATGGCATACCAGGTGGTATGATTCTTATAATGAAAGAGCATTTGTGTTTGCCTCTTAAGATCTTATTTGAGAAAAGCTTAACATCAGGTAATGTACCATCTGAGTTGAAGTAGGCCAATGTAATTCCTCTATTTAAAAAAAGTGAAAGTGGTTTTCATGAGAACTATAGTCCTATTAGTCTCATTTCTATTTTTTGTAAAATACTCAAGAGAATTATCAAAAACAAACCGTTGATTCTAACCAACATGGTTTTATTAAAGGTCATTCTGTATCAACAAACTTGGTAGACTTTTATGATTTCATCAGTGATACATTTGACAACAAAAAAATTTCCTGTAATGTAGACCTTTTGGACTTTAAAAATGCCTTTGATTCAGTTCCACATTGGGCGTTAATTCAAAAAATGCAGAGTTGTAAAATCAATCCCCTATTCATATATTGGATACCAGACTGGTCAAAGGATAGAAGACAGAGAGTGGTTGTGGATGGACATAAGTCCACCTGGAAATTGGTCAGGAGTGGAGTCCTCTGGGATCCATCCTGGCTCCTGTTATTTTCAAATTTATATAGCAGATTTATCATAACGATGTGCAATGCAACATCATTAAATATGCAGATGATTGTAAAATCACTTAACATTTGCAGATCATTAGAAGAATACAATTATTCAAAATGATCTACATATTTTAGAGGCTTGGTCCAGAAAATGGAACCTGATGTTCAATACATCAACATGTTCAGTTTTACATTTTGGAAAAAAATAATCCCATGGTTCAATATTATCTGTACAATAATGTACTGTCTAATAGAACTGATGAACAGGATCTCGACATTATTATTGATTCAAATTTGGACTTCTAACAATCACATCACTAACACAATTAACAAAGCAAATAGAATTTGGTGGGCAATTAAATATAATATTAATTCTAGAGACCCAGATATACTTCTTCCCCTGTACTGAGCATATGTTAGACTGTGTTTTGATTATGTTTCCCAGTTATGGTCCCCCCATAAACTGAAGGATACAAACAGAATTGAGAAAATTCAAAGAAGAGTTACTAAAACAGTTGTTTCTGACAAATCCCTCTCATATGAGGAAAGGTTATCCAAATTGAATTTAATGTCCTTAAAACAACGATGATTTAGAGAAGACCTTTTATTTACTTGGGATATTGTTCATGATATCAATTTGATGTTAGAAACTAGTTTAGATTTTAAGCAAACATTAGTAAATACTAAAGATCACCCACTTCAACTGATGAGAGGCAAACTTAGCACAAGAAAGAGGGCTTTCTATTTTTCTCACAAAGTGGTTAGACCATGGAATAACCTGTTGTTGGAAGTTATTATTAGTCCAAATAAAAATACTTTTAGAAACAGGCTGGACAAATTTCTGTGTTCAAACATTTTTTTTTCCTATTATATGTAATATAGGAGTTCAATGGGCCTATTTGCCTATTGGTCCATTTCAATTCTTAGTGTGATTCTTACTAAATGTATGTGGTAGAAAGAGCTTGGGTCACAGAAATGTCTTTTGCTTGTTTGGTGAAAAAATATTAATCCATTGCAAAGTTTTTCTGTTTTTAAGTTCCCATTATTTTCTAAGGGAATTTCACTCTCCAGGACAGTTTCCTGAATGACAAAGAAATGTGTTCTCACAAAAAATGATTCTTTTCTTGAGGGACCAATCCATTTTTGTGAGGGAAAAAACTTTTCTTGAGCTGCCATCTTGTTTTATATTTTCCACACAAAAAACTGTCATAGGTCTGCACAGGAACATCTTCTAAAGAGATCCAAACATGTGTCTTGCTCATAGGGAGTTGATAAGCTGCATTTTGTATTTTTTAACAGGTCTTTTTTAATAGGTCCCATGGCCCTTGAACATTTTTTTAAAATGCTATAAATCCTTTTTTGTGATTTGCTAAGTTCCTTTTCCATGATTCCTTTTTTGTTCTCGCAAAAAAAAAGTAAATTGGCTCATGAAAAAGGTTTAAAAAAAATTCTAAGTACAAAATCCTTCTTCACGAGATGGAATCCTTTTCCGTGACAATGAAAAATGATTCATGGAAAAGGAGTCATCTCATAAAAGAGGATTTAAAAAAAGAATTAAGTCCCAGATAAAATCATTTTCCATGACCATATGGCGATTAACAAAAAGGATTTCTTTTCCAGAGAAAAGAATTCCTTTCTATGAACATGGCAAAATATTCATGGAAAAGAAATCACCATAATGAAAAAGGATTTATTTCACTGTGCCATCCCTCTTATTTTAAGAAAAATATAACACTGGTGTTGAGTGGCACCCCCCTTTCCATCTCCCTATTGTATATTCTTGGTGTTTTGTGCCCCCCTCAATTCATATATACAGTGAAGCCCACCAGGATGAAGCTTAGCACTGCAGAATTCTGTAGTAGAGTTACTGCAGTAAACAATAACATTTCAATGGGAGTTAGTCCTCTTTGTCGTGCAGTAAACCTATCACACTGCACTTCATTCTGGTGGGCTTACTATGTATGTATATGTATATACATATATATATGTGTGTATATATATATATATATATATATATATATATATATATATATATACATATATGAGACATGATGGGAGAAGTTGGATAGGGGAATATTTCACTGCTGCAGAGTAAGCTCTGTATTCTCATGAGTGCTAAAGGCATGAGTGAGAATGCACAGCTCACTCTACAGAGAGAGAATATTTCCCATATCCCACGATCTGCACATCATGTATGCTATTTACACAAATAGGGTGACAGCTATGAAGTGTCATGTTTTGCTGTGTATTTTCCTGCTGTTTTTGGTATGCAGATGAGTTTTTAGGAGTGAGGTGGGAGTACTGGGAAGTTGAGCATCTTCTTCAGAGTCACACAATATGCAAGTGGAGGTTGTGAGAATCAAACCCAGGTCTAGCCTGCTGGCTGTAATAAGCTTGTTCAGAGCTCATTACTCTGACCTCTAGGCTATACAAAAGCACTGTTTGTCTGTGGTTTGAGAGTGTGGGAGTGTTTCTGAATGGGCTGGCATTGTTAGAAGCACTGTGGGACACAGGTAATTGTGTTTTGCTATGCTATTTGTGTTTGCAGCTTGCAGTGAGAAAGAAACTTCTTTGTAAATGAGTTTCATTTCAATTCAAGCAAGTTTGAAGCTGAGATTAGCACAGAAATAGGCTAGGAATGTTAGAAACTTTGGAGCACAGGTAAGTGTTTTGCTATGCTATTTGTGTTAGTTGCAGCTTGCAGTGAGAAAGAAACTGCTTTGTAAATGAGTTTAATTTGAATTCAGGTTGTTTGAAGCTGAAATTAGCACAGAAATGGACTAGGAGTGTTAGCAACTATGGGACACAGGTAAGTGTGTTTTGCAAAGCTGAGTAATTTGCAGGCTTTAGTGAGACACAGAAACTGATTTTGAAGCACTTTCATTTAGAATGCTAGCTTAATTGAGTGAGTGAATGGCTACATCAGCAGAGTATGGATAAATGGAATATATCGCCTCCACTGATATCATCAATATTTATCTCACTGCAGTGAGTATTTACTCCACTGCAGTGAGAATATCTCCATTTATTGATTGGAATAGCTCTCACCCTCATCAGATAAATAGGATACAATATTCTCACTCCTACAGAGTGAGCTGAGTATTCTCACGAGTGCTGAAGGCATGAGTGAAAATACACAGTTCATGAGGCAGGAGTGAGAATATTTTCCATATGCCATGATCTGCCCATCATGTGTACAATTTATACCACAGGGATGAGAGTGCAGGAACATTTTTATGAGTCTGTGTCTGCCCGCTTGTGTGTGCTGGTGTGTGTGTGTGTGTGTGTGTGTGTGTGTGTGTGTGTGTTCTGAATGGACTGGGAGTCAGAAACACAGATGAGTGTGTTTTGCAAAGCTAATTGAGTGAGTCAGCGGCTCAGTGAGAAAGACAAACAGCTGCAGGTAGCACTGAGAAACAGAACCTGCTTTGTAAAAGACGCATTTAGAATTCAGGTTATTTTGAAGCTGAGATCAGCACAGTAATAGGCTAGTAATGCTAGAAACACAATGGGACATATGTGAGAGTCTTTTGCAAAGCTAATTGAGTAAGTTGCAGCTTCAGTGAGAAAGATACATTTTTTCTGAAGCAGTTTCCTTTAGAATGCAAGTTGCAGTGCATTTATCCTCACTCTGGTGCAGATTATGGATAAATGTCAATATCCTCACTCTGCTGATGTCATCAGGATTTATCCTCACTGCAGTGGAAATAACACAGGTGATCCTACTGAGAGAGCGCCACCCCGTGGTATAAATATATATACAGTGACTTGCAAAAGTATTCAACCCCTTGAAAGTTGTCAGATTTGTCTGGATTACAAATGATACATTGAGATTTTGTTCTGTGTAATATTTATTTAAAAAGACTGACCCTCAAAATAATTATTTTAAAGTGACATTGGTTTTATGTTAGAAAATATGTTTAAGAAAATAAATAACTGAAATATGCTGTTTGCATAAGTATTCGACCCCTGTGCTCTGGAAGCTCCAAAGTTTACACAGATGAAAATATTGCCCTAACGAGGACACAATTGGCTTACAATTGGCCTCACCTCTGAAACATTAAAGTAGCTCACATTTTCTGGATAAAACCCCTCCCAGTTTAATGACCATTAGTCAGACTGTGAATCTGAAGGAAGGTGTGAAAATGAAGACTAAAGAGCATTCTAAGGAAGTTACAGATAAAGTAATAGACATGCATAAATTAGGAAAAGGGTACAAAATAATATCCAAGTTTTGATATCCCAGTGTGCACTGTTGGATCAATAGTGAGGAAGTGGAAGCTGCATCACACCACCCAGGCACTACTCTAGACAAGGCCGTCCTCAAAACTCAGCATCTGAACAAGAAGGAGACTAGTGAGGAAGCCACAGAGAGGCCAACAATCACTTTGAAGGAGCTACAGAGTTCAGTGGCTGAGAGTGGAGTGAAGGTGCACCAGTCAACCATATCAAGAGCTCTGCATAATACTGGCCTGTATGGGAGGGTGGCTAGAAAGAAGCCATTACTCAAAAAGAACCATATCAAAGCACGTCTGGAGTTTGCCAGAAAGCATGAGAATGACCCAGCTAAGATGTGGCACAAGGTTTTGTGGTCCGATGAGACCAAGATAGAGATTGTTGGCCAAAATTCAAAGCGCTATGTGTGGCGCAAACCTAACACTGCCCATGCCTCGAGAAACATCATCCCTACAGTGAAGTATGGTGGTGGCAGCATCATGCTGTGGGGATGCTTTTCAGCAGCAGGGACTGGGCATCTTGTTAAAATTGAAGGAAGAATGGATGGCGCAAAATACAGAGAGATACTGCAAGAGAACCTGTTCAGTCTGCTAAAAAACTGAAGCTTGGGAGAAACTTCACCTTTCAGCAGGACAATGATCCCAAGCACAAGGCCAAAGCAACACAGGAGTGGTTAAACAACAAAAAGGTGAATGTCCTACAGTGGCCAAGTCAAAGTCCAGTTCTCAATCCATCGAGAATCTGTGGCGCTGTTTGAAAAGTGCGGTCTAGCGCCACCCAACCAACCTGAACAACCTGGAACAAATCTGCCAAGAAGAATGGCAAGAATCACTCCCAAACAGTGTGCAAGGCTGGTAGATACTTACCCTAAAAGACTTAAAGCTGTTATTGCAGCAAAAGGTGGCTCTACCAAATACTAATGTGTAGGGTTGAATACTTCTGCAAGCAGCATTTTCCAGTTTTTATTTACTTTAAAAGATGTGCTGATGGATAATTAATTTTGGCTTTGAGGATATACTGTTAGAGCATATGAGTTTGCAATAAAAATACTGACTGAATAATATATGTAAGTCTTTCATTTGCAATCCAGACAAATCTGACAACTTTCAAGGGGTTGAATACTTTGCAAGTCACGTAGATATATATATATATATATACACACATATATATATATATATATATATATATATATATATATATACACACACACACAGAGTAGATAAACATTTATATACACGATACACATTATGGTAGCACGGTAATGCTACCATAGTTAGGGTTGAGTAGCATTTTTAAGGTTAAAGGGTCACATTTTGCACCTTAATAACTTTGTCATCATTCAACAGATTTGCCTGAAATTTGGAATGGCTGATTGGGCATGATAGATCTTGGGATCTGCCAAGTTCCGTACCAGTCAGATATACAGCTGCAGAGTTATTAAGTGACAACCAACTGCACAATTATGCTTTTTTGCGATTCCTTTGCTCTCGCCTACAATGTCGCACGGTTTGTGCAGCTGGTCCAAAAACTTCAGACAATTTGCGGCTGGGGTCCTCAATCTGCCTTTTGAAGATTCTGTGAAAAAATATTAAATGATTTGAAAGTTATTCAAAAAACAAGTTCCCATTATAAGTCAATGGGAAAAGTTAACAAAAAGTTCAACACTTTTGCAAATGCAGTTTTTACTTTCACAAATCCACCATTTTGTTTTCAGCTGGTGATCAGAAAAATGCTTGGCATTTAACTTTGGGACCCTCTAGAAACACAATTATTTTTACTCTGAGGATGCTAGACATGTCTTTATTTTGAGGTTAAACACCCTAAATATGTTTTTTAAGTTTCTGGAAAAAGTACTTTTGCAAAGTAGTGTCGCACTCATGAAAGTGTCGCAAATTTTTGCGAAAGCTTTCTCAAATTGCAATACTACTTTTCCAGGCTATGGCAAAATGACAGCAATTCTTTGCCACTTCAAAGCTGATGCTTTTTCCCATTGATAACATTACGGGTCCGGCCAGACATAGGAATCCTTGTCACTGCAAGGTAAAATAACAGTTTAGTCTTTTGGGTTGAAATTTGGAGGGAAGAATGGCAACATCCCACTGGTGTGCCTTTTCATGGTTTGGTGAAAAAATATTACAGGGCGTCACAGTGAAGGTACTCTGAAGTTAATGCTTTTTCCCATTGGATAACATTATTGTGCCAGTCATACATTTCGAGGCCCGTATCTCGGAAACGGTGTGAGATAGGGACTTTTCATTGCAAAAATGCTTTGCCCCCTACTGGGGTCATCGGTCCTAACTCTCACCCCATTCTACTATACCTCTGCTTCTTTTCACATGTGATGGGGTGAGAGTTAAGGCGACGACCCCAAAGCACACCCGATGCCAGTTGGGGGCTGGGGGTCCAAGGGAGTTTTCAACCCTAACAACAAATTTCCTCACTTTTGTCACTGTGGAACAACCGTAATCTGATACATTAAATGGAGGTTTTTGCTCTAATATATATATATATATATATATATATATATATATACACACACACATACACACACACACACACAATATCTATATCTATTATATATATATATATATATATATATATATATACAGATAGATATATATTTATAGATATATATATATACACACACATATATCTATCTATATCTATATATATCTCTCTCTCTCTCTCTCTCTCTCTCTCTATATATATATATATATATATATATATTCTTATAATGGCACAGTAGTGCCACTATAGTGAGGGTTGAGTACCCCATTTAAGATTAAATCTCAAATTCCACACCTTAATAACTTTGCCACTGTATGATGGATTTGCCTGACATTTGGAATACATGGTCTGGTATCATAGATATCTGGCCATGCTAAGTTTTGTTATGGTTGGCTGTACGGTTGCAAAGCTACAGAGCACCAAACAACACATAACTTACGCATTGATGTGTGTTTCTTTACTCGCACCTACAGCCCGCACAGTTTGCGTGATTTGTCCAAAAACTTAAGGGAACATGCAGCTAGGGTCCCCATGTGCCTTTCAAAAATGCCGTGAAACAATATCACAGGTTCAAAAGTTATTCAAGATAAACTGAATCCCATTATAGTCTATGGGAAAAGTTAACAAACTATGCAAAAGTGTCACAAATGCAGTTTTTACTGTCACAAATAACCCTTTTAGGTGGTCAGAAAAATGCTTGGCATTTAAATTTGGGACCCTCTTGGGACACAATTCTTGTCGTGTTCACCTAGTTGAGCCCCCCTGAGGATGCTAGCCATGTCTTTTTTTGGGATAAAACATCCCAGAAATATGTTTTTTAAATTTTTGGGAAAAGTAGTGTCGCAAAGTACTTTGGTATGTGCGACACTTTCGTGATTTTTTTTTTTGCGAAAATGTCATCATTTGTGAAAGTAATTTGTGACACTATGCCCAAAACAATAGGAAATCTTTGTCACCCTGCTGCAAAACAATGGTTTGGTCCTTTGGGCTGAAATTTGCAGGGAGGAAAGCCAACATCACACAAATGTGCCTTTTGGTGGTTTGGTGCCAGAATATTGCAGGGCTGCAAAGTTATAGCACTCTGAAGCTGAAAATGTTTCCCATAGGATAACATTATGGCGTCCACTGCACCTTTCGGGTCCTGTATCTCGAAAACAGTCCGAGATACAGACTCATCACAAAAATTCTTAGACCACTACTGGGGGCTAAGTGCAAAACTAGCCTAGAAAGTCGTAAATAATATGAGATTTAATTTTTTTTTCTCTGTCATACGGTTCCTGAGATATTAGCAGTTTAGTACTACAAGTGCTCATTTACCTGTCTGGGGGCCACCATTATGCCCACATTCTCTGTATTCACTGTGCTTCTGAATGCACCTCTTTTGAACATAAAGTGTGTGCGCTAGCATTACCTAGAACGTTAGTGTTTGTGTTTACATTTGCACTTACGTTTCCGTTATCGTTTGTGTTAGTGATTCAGTTTGTGTCACTGTTAGCATTACCGTTTGCATTTGCATTACCGTTTGCTTTCCATTTACGTTTGGTTCACCATTACCATTACCATTTTCCTTTCTGTTACCATTACCATTTGTGCTTCTGTTACATTTACGTTTGTGTTACCGTTAGTGTTACCATTTGCATTTCTGTTTGTGCATTTACGTTACTGTTTACGTTTGTGTTTCCGGTTGCATTTCCATTAGTGTTCACACATGCATTACCATTTGTGTTTCCATTTCTTTTACTGTAAACATTACCATTACCATTTGCATTTGCACTTGGATTCACATTTGTGATTGTGTTACCGTTTGTGTTTGTGTCACTGTTACCATTGATGTTAGTGTTTGCCTTTACATTACCATTGCCATTTGCATTTGCATTGCTGTTTGTGTTTGCATTTACACTTGCATCACTGTTACACTTACTGTTTCTGTTTCCACTTCCATTTCTGTAAGTGTTAGCATTTGCGTTTGCTTTCATGTTTCTGTTACTGTTACCAGTATTGTTTGCTTTTACGTCACTGTAACTGTTAGTGTTATAGTTACTGTTAGGGTTATTATGCAGAAATGGCCAGCAAGGTGGAAGTGTGGGGCCCAAAAGGCCCCGCACTCCCACCACCACATTCTATTCACCATTTGTATTGCACATTCTCAAAAAGAAGGGGAATTTCATGACAAAAAACTCTGTTTAATGCATCAGTTAAGGTTGTTCCACAGTGACAAAAGCAAGGAAATTCGGTATTAGGGTTGAAAACCCTAACTATGCATTCCCCCCACCACCATACGCACATACATGGAAGTAGTGGAAGGACCAAGACAACATAACCAATCACACACAATCAGCAGCAGGTATCAGAAATAACATACAACTATCTAAACCATGAAGTCACATACCAATGCTCCCATCCAGCTGAGGCATGGGGTTGTCACTGCTAACTCAGATCCCGTATGTTCTAATCACCACAAACACATATCACTATGGACAACTGGGCATCTTGGGTCACATGCTGCCACCAACACATAACACAGACTACACATATGGTATTTTGGGGTATAGAAGACCCAAAACAGGATTTTGCACATTCCCTGAAATACTTTCTAAAATCACTTTAGTAAATGCGACTCATGTCTGCATATGCATTTGCAACAGTTTCCTGTTTGCAACAATAATTTGCAACACTGTTTTGCATGTTTTTGCAAATGCAACACTGTCATGTGTTCCGTTTATGACACTTCTATGTTTGTGACAGTATTTTGTGAAAGTATGCTCCTGATCTTTTCACCTATATTCAAGATGGTGGTCATTTTTTCATTTTTATTTTTGTTTGTTTTGTTTATTTGTTAATTTGTGTTTTAGTGATAGTGACTTAGGGTTGAAGCAGTGAAGTTTGTAGTAGTAGGAGCATTTTTTCGGGCTTTGCTGGTTGTTTTATATTTTAACCACATTGTTTCTGTGTCCTGAATGGCTAGCATTTTCCACTGGCTTAAAACACAATTGGTTTTATGCTGAGAAGATTTTTTCTTTTCATTATTGAAGTTTTGATTTTGGTCCATGTTTGGAGTAAATCTTGAAGTCGACCTATCAGCTGGAGGGGTTCGTCCTGGGAGCCTGGGAGATTGGTGCAGATGTGGTTTTGCAACAGGAGTTGAGTGAGTGGATTATTTGACCATTCGAGCTGGGCTGTGGGGAGTTATGATTTTCCTCTGGATTACTGCTTGGACTTAGATCCTGACTGCAGCCACGTGTGCGTGGTGGTTGTGTTCCCCAAGTATTTGGAAATTGAGGATTCTGGTGCTTGAGCCTCTGCATTTGCCGAATGGGCCCTGTCTGAACCTGGGGTCGGTTCCTCCGCAGTTGTTGATTTCACAGGAGGCTGGGTGTGGTGTGTCAGAAGATGCATGTCGTGGTGCCTGGTTCTTCTTGATTTCTTCGGGGGTTGGACTATAGAGCCTGTCCCTTGTTATGGCCCACAATTCACCTAAAAGTACTTGTCTGGATCCAGGGCCCTCTTGACCCTCCTGGCTCTCTCTCTGTCCTTGTAGCTTCTGACTTCCCCCTCTTTTCTCCCTCTATTTCATTATGCCCTGTTTCTAACCCTACCCTTATTCTACCCCCTCCCTTAACTCATTCCTATCTCCATCTACCTCTCCTCTCTCTATTGACATTCCCTCCCAGCTGCTACCCTTCCTTCACATTCTCTGACCTTCCCCAATTTCTAGCCACCCTCTTCTTCCACTTAGTTTGTAACACCTGAATTGTATTTTAAAATTTGTAACTGAGAATGCTTATATATATATTCTTTAGTTGTTGTTGTTCTCTATCTGTTTGTGTCAACCCTTCCCACTCTTTGCGTGGAACCTTTGTAAATGAGCTGTCCTGTGCTCAAAGGTACTTGTAATCCCAGAATGAATAAAAAAATAAATAAATAAAGAGTTGCAGCCTTCTTTCCTGGTGGTCCTTCTTGGTGGAATGTTTGGGCAGCGCGAGGTAGTGGGTGGTCTATTCAACTAAAGCTGGAGCCGAAAGTTTTTGAAGTCAGAGGATTCCTACAAATTCAGCTACCCAAACTCGATAAGGACTGCACTAGCTGGCTGGTTTAACTTTATTGTCTTGCTTATTTCTTGAACCTGTTGGGCAGTGAGAGTGCCTTATTTCCTATTTGGACATTTGTGATAATTTCTGTTTACTGTACCCTGACCTAAGTGGGAGATAGGCTGGGGAATCAGTATTCTGTTTCAGTATTTTGTTTTCTGGTGAGGTGAGAGCTCCCAGAAATTATAATCACTTCTTTTGGGGTGAGTTGTGGTAATCTTAGTTTGTTACATTCATTATCATTTGTTTTGTTTTAGTCTTTATTCTCTCTCTCTCTCTCTCTATATATATATATATATATATATATTTGATTTTTTTTGTATTATTCGTAAGTTTGAGTGATGGTGGATGTTTGAGAGGTTGATTGAATAGCTGTGTGTTGGGGTGGATGTTTGAGTGTTATATTTGCAATTTTGTGGTTGCTTGTTTATTTTGGTGCATCTGCAGAGTGTGATAGATATGTGTTGGGAAGGTGTAGTGATGGTTAGGCATTATTCCCCCTCCAGGCTAAGGGATCTTGGTCCTTTTTCCTGTCCTTCATTGTCCCCAGAGGTTTATAGACAGTGCCAAGCTCTGGGGATTGCTAGGAGATGGAGGGCAGGGGCTGGGCCAGGTGGGGGAATGGAAAGGAGTAGGCGGATTGGGATAGTGGGGATGAGGAGATGCCCTGGGGAAAAATGGGTCCAGGAAAGGGGTTTTCCCTGTCTGGTTCCCATACCCATGGGCTCTGCTTGTAGCAGGCAGGTAACACGGTCTTCCTTGGTTACTCATCCTACTCAGGCAATGTTATGTAATATCATGTCCATTAAGAACAAGCCTGCTATAATAGCAGATCTTGTTGGATCATTGGACCTGGCTGGCATCACCGAGACCTGGCTGGATGAGAATGCTGATCCAATTTTGGTATCGGTAGTTCCAGTCGGGTATTCGGTGATACACCGCCTGATGATGGATCATAGGGTCAGGGGGGTTGTCATCTGTTTTAGAGTGGAACTGAACCTGGTAGATGTACCAGTGGGGACCACCAACTCCTTTAAATGTATCATGGGTGAGGGTGTGGAATACAGGATTCTTTTCATCTACTGTCCACCAGGAGATGCAAATGTTTTCCTGTGGGAAGTCATGGATTTCATTGTCAACCTGACATTGGGATCCCCCAGATGGTTGGTTCTGGGGGATTTCAATGCCTGGGTCAATGATGAACTGTCACAATTTGGTCAAGACTTCCTCCAGTTAATGAATTCACTGGGCCTTACCCAGGTTATTTCCTCCTCAACCCATATTGGTGGTCATTCATTGGACTTGGTGTTTCTCCTGGGGATGGAGATATCTGACTTGGTGGTGAAACCAGTTGGGTGGTCTGACCATCATACCATTGGGTTCAGTTTTGTGGCCCCCAAGAGGCCAGCCCCTAAGGAGATGGTCCAGTATCACCCTTTGAGGGTGTATCCCCTGATCATCTGATGGCGGTGCTGGACCTATCAAGTTAACTAAGTAAATGCATGGATCCTGGGGACCTGGTACTTGCCTATAATAAGGCGGTGGTAGGGGCCCTCAATTCCTTTGCTCCTGTTCATGCTCATCCCGTCTTTCTTTGCCCCAGGTCTCCCCGGATTAATGAGGTCTTGAGGGAGCTGAGGAGAGTGGGATGAAGGCTAGAGAGATGTTGGCAGAGGTTCGGCCTGGAGTGTGACAGACTTAAACTAATGGATCATTATCAGGTCTATCAATCAGCAATTACCCATAAGAAGACAGAATTCCTGTCCAGGGAAATTGCTGCTGCACCGAATTGACCAGCCCAGCACTTCCAGACTGTGGACAGATTGTGCAATCCAATCTGTCTCCAGCCTGGAAGTGCTTTTTCACAAGATCCATGTGAGGAGTTTGCTCGATTCTTCACTGATAAGGTTACCACAATCAGGTCCAGCATATGCGTGACCATCTCTCATGGGAACTGTGGAGGTCAGCAGGAGATGTCAGACACCCAGTTTGTGTGGTCTTACTTCTGCTGGCCCACAGTCAATGACATTGTGATGGTCATCCAGTTGTTGATATCAACCAACTGTAGTTTGGATCTGGGCCTACACGCCTTTAAGTGGGTTGTGTGGATAAAATTGGCCCGGTCCTTGCTGAGACAGTCTGGATGTCCTTGGATAGGGGGATCTTTCCAGATCCCCTGAAGGAGTCTGTGGTCTGGACCCTCCTTAAAAAGCCCTCCTTGGACTTGGACTGTCTGGCAAACTTCAGGCCTGTCTCTAACCTACCCTTTGTGGGTAAGGTTATTGAGAAGGTGGTTGCGTCACAGCTGGATGATCATTTGACCAGCCACAATCTTTATGATCCTGTCCAGTCCAGATTTAGGAAGAGACATAGTACCGAGACGGCCCTTGTCCGGGTACTAAATGACCTCCTAATAGTGAGAGATCAAAAGACCCATTCCATCTTGGTCCTTCTAGATCTCTCTGCAGCATTTGACACTAGTGACCATGATGTGCTGCTGGAACACTTGCAGTTCACCTGTGGACTGTCCGGTATGGTCCTCAGAAGGTTTCAATCATTCCTTGAGGGCAGGACTCAGAGAGTGGTTTCTGGATTTTTTCCTCAACGCCACTCCCCTATTCCTGCGGGCGCCACAGGGTTCCATCTTGGTGCCCATGTTGTCTGCAGTGTATATGCCACTTTTGGGGGTGATTATTAGGTGGTACAGCTTGAGTTTTCACTGTTATGCAGATAATGCTCAGCTGTACATGTCCTTTATGCCTGGTCAGGGTGATGCTGTTTCAGTCTTTAATAACTGTCTCGCTGAGATCCAGGACTGAGTGTGAACTAGCTGCAGTTAAACCCAGGAAAAACTGAGGTATTGGTTGTGGACCCAGGTCATCAGAAAGCAGGTTTGTGGGCAGGACTACCTTCAGGACTATGGCTTGGAGGTGTTCAGTTGACTAGCTCAGACTGGGTACGAAACCTGGGCGTTATTTTTGATGACTGCCTGACCCTTAAATCTCAGGTGTTAGCAATCATCAAAACCTCTTTTTATCATCTGAGGAATATCGCATGGGTGAAGCACCTGGTTCCTTTCCGATGATCTTCCAACTTTGGTCCACGCCTTCATTACCTCCTGCCTTGACTACTGCAATGCCCTTTACCTAGGGCTTCCGGGGGTTGATATCTTTCACTTGCAGCTAGTGCAGAATGCGGTGGCCAGACTGTTGACTGGTGCTTCTAGGACCAGTCATATAATGCTTGAGCTCTTCGGACTGCACTGGTTGCCAGTACAGTGGCGTATCACCTTCAGGGTCAGTTTGCTGATCTATAAGGCCCTACACGACCAGGGACCTAGTTACCTGCAAGATCTCATTTGCCCCTACTGTCCCTTCTGCGCTCTCTGATCCATCAATGAGGGATTGCTAGAGATTCCAAGGGTCTGTTTAAAGACATCTTGGGCCAGGTCATTCAGTTTTATGGCCCGACCCTGTAGAATTCTCTACCTCTATGGGTGTGAGATTGCCTGACTGTCCAAAGCTTTGAAGTTGCTCTTAAAACTTTCCTATTTAATTTAGCCTATTCTGATTTTTAATGCTGCTATAGTGTTTATTGTTTTAATTAGTTGTGTTTATTTGATGTACTGTTATTTATTCTGTTGTACAAGTGCTTTGATTTTTAGAAAAGCACTTTTTATAAATAAAATTGATTGACTGTTTGATAACTGCACATCTTTGTCATCATCATGCAAGCAAACGCTTCAGTTCTTTGGGCTGAAATTTGAAGGATGACAAGCCCTGGTCCCACAGATGTGCCTTTTCCTGCTTTGGTGCCAAAATACTTAAGGATATCAAAGTTACACTGTTCTGAATTTGAGCAGTTACCCATATGCAACATTGTGGCACCCATGATGCCTTTTGACACCCATATGTCGAAAACGTAGGCAAGGTACACAGTTTTCACTACTGCCACCTTTGTTTTACCTTGCATGTATGTGTGTGTGTAGTGGTGGTGGGGTTGGGGAATGACAGTTAGGGTTTTCAACCCTAACACTGAATGTCCTTGCTTTTGTCACTGTGGAACAACTCTAACTTCATTAAACTATAGTTTATTTGCCATGAATATGTGTGTATGTATATATATATATATATATATATATATATATATATACACACACATATATGTATATGACATTATTTCTAAGCAGGGCTGCCCTGTAAAGAGTTGGGGAAAGTGTTTAAAATTACTATATCCAACTACAGTAAATGTTCAGAGCTATATTAACAGTTTTATTTGGTAAAGTTTATGTGCACCAATGCTGGCCAACCCAAGGCAACAATAGGCTCTGCAACAGTCTGGGATACCCTCAGCTGAGGACTAGTGGGTCTTACCAGGCGGGAGGGGGGATCTCAATTCCTTGTTGCATGCTGATGGGAGATTGGGAACTGTTTTCACTGCTCACAGTTTAAATGTTTATGTTTCAGTGCTCATTGGGTATATCCCTGCATTGCATTTCTGCCAAACAAATGAATGACTAATTCTGTGTACATCTCTGTTCCAGGTATTCCCTCCCTATCCCTACCCCTATGGTAAATAATGATGTGTTTGTTCTATTTTTCCTACAAATGTGTCAGTGAGCATATTATTATAGATCTCCTCTAATTACATGGTTGGAATTGAAGTGCAAGGTAAAGTGTGTTTCTGTGTGTGTGGTGCTTGGGAAGGGAGATGGTAGGTACAGCATCCCAGGGGCTGTAACCAAATTACCAACTAGCCTACAAAACCTTACTCTGGATGGAGGCACTGCACTTATTGTGAAATCATCTGGAAATTAACTCCCAGACCATTCCAAACAGAGCCCAGGTTCCTCAACCTTGATTGTGTATACAAGGCAGGCGTGTAGCCCATTGGCACATAGTGTCCAGGTTACATCTTTGGAGGCACTGCTGTGACATCCTATTGCCCAAAGTGCACCCCCACATGGAGTTACTTGCCCAAGCAGATGGTGTGGCAATCCTCCAAACTAAAATAATGGTTGATGCAAAAGCATATGAAGATTTGCAGGACTGGAGTGATGGTGAGGACATGGACCTCAAGAAATCACTATTCCTTTTGGGAGTCCTCCTTGGGACTAGTAATGGACAAGCTGAAGAGGTGTTATCAGCAGAAATAAATGTTGGTCAAATTGTAGAGTATGGGGGCAAGTGAGGGAACACTCCACCGAGACACTGACCATCCTTGTTGAATTCAGAGAAGCTGTAGATGCTGCAAAGGTGCCAGACCATGTGATCCCTGAAGGTTTCAGCACTGCCTGAATATTGGTGTACCATGCAAGTAGAACACCCAAGCTCAATGTACCCCCAAAATCTGAAGGTTTTCAAGAGAAACTGAGTCACTTGTTATTGGCAGAAGGGAAATCTGCTGAAGAAGTCCTAAAAGTAATTGATGTACTAGAAGATAACTTGCCTCACGCTCCAGTAGGAGGACCAAGCTATCTACCAAATATTATGCAAGATTCCTATAGAAGATTATGTATGTTTTCCAGAATCAAGGCCATTCCAGCAGTGGAGGAGAACCTTGGCACCTGGATGGACTATGCCACTCTATTGGTTCAAGACTGGCAGTGTCCTGAGGCAGGAAAGTGTAAGAGGACAGGAGACAGTCTCTGAGGGCCCGCCCTTGATTTTATCCATTCCTTAAGGGTCTCAAAGCCTGATGCCACCACACAAGATTATTTGATTGCTCTTGATAGTGTGTTTGGAAGCACTGAGTCAGGTGAAGACCTCATGTGGTGATACAAGGCTAGCAAGCAGTGCTGAGGAGAGACATTATCAGACTTCCTAATTCACCTTGAGTGAGCATTGCATCAAGTTTTCATAAAGAGGCGTGGCTTCCTTTGATGTAGCTAAAGTAAGAATTAACTAAGTGTGAAAGCTGCTTGATTCTCAAGACTGCTACTGTTAAACTGGGCCTGAAAGATTGAAAAGACAACTCACTCACCTTCAGTGTACTAATAAAGGAAGTAAGAGAGTAAAATGAGACAGACTTTTGGGACTCCAATGCTGAATAACCACAGTGCTGTCTCATAGTGAAAGAGACTTAAGTAGTGATAGTCATGAACTCCATGGACTGTTGCAAGAGCTCAGAGAGCTGAGAACCACCCCGTAAGTTACTGTAGCTTCAAGTCAAGACTTTGAAGTTCAGCAAAACCCATGGACATGTCTCCTGATCACAGCTTGTCTGTGCTGGGCACCATGGACCAACTAGCTAGTCGTATAAATGTTTCTGATTTCACAGCCATTTGCAGGAACTAGAAGTCATTGTGGATGATTTAAAGAAAATTAAGTCTGCACCTATGATGTACCAAAAGAATGAAAACAGTAATAGAGGACCTCCTGCAAGGAATGATGCATATCGACCCTTCAGAGAGAGAAAACCCTTGACAAGTGCCCCCTAGCACTCCTCTGGGCCAACTCATTCATGACAAGTCCAAGATGGCATCTTTTGTTATCAGTGTCATGTGGATGGCAACATTAAAAGACAGTGTCAGCCCCCAGAAGATTTGCTCAAGGTTAATACCAGGTTGTTGGAAGAGCGTGGAAAGGAAATGAATGCCCCCCCCGTAATGCAGCTAAACAGAGTTTAAACCCCTCAGTAGGTAAGTCATCTGTGAAAACATTTGGACTTGTACAGACAGAGGTTGATAGACTTCTGGGTCCTACTATGGAAGCTATTATCACTATTGAAGGAGTGCAGACCCAAATTGTCCCAGAGAGTGGATCGCAGGTGACAATCATTTTTAAATGATGGTATGACAGGCACTTATCTCACAACCCATTAATGCCGCTTGACGGATTGAACATTTGGGGCCTAAGTGACAAAACTTACCTATACTTGGGATACATCAGAGTGTGGATAGCTTCATCACAGATCACTGTGTGGGAGAGCCTGTTGAGACCTCGCTCTTATGTACCCAGAAGTGGGCTTTTTGATGGTATACCTGTGCTTATCAGGGCAAATGCCAATATGTTTAGCCAACTGGCTCAATTGTGACAGGAATGGGAGGTCAGGAGAAGGGGCCGAGCACTAAATGTACAAGCTATGATTAAACAAGCCTATCAGAAGCAGTCCAAGTTTACCCAAGGGGCTCAAGATTATCCAGTGGACATTGTGGAAGAAGGATGCTGAAGAAGTTGTGATACTCACAAACACTGGATGTGGCATAATTGGACTGGTACATTTCTGAGGAGAGGCCAAGAATAAGTCGCTAATGCTAGTCACTCCAGAGGAGCATGGACTACCTGAGGGAGTACTTGTGAAGCCCAGTGTCCTTCCAGTGTGAGCACATGTCTATGCTTGACAAGTGACTGTCCTTGTGAAGAACATAATAGAGAGGTGACCACATGGCAGGGGAGTACCCTAGGTAGAGTGTATTGTGCTGATACCACTGTGCAACTGTCTGCTGAAGATGGAGATCTTAGTACTGGATTAGATTCAAAGCTCTTGATTTTGGAGACTCACCAGTTTCTAAACTTGAAATGATGAATTAGCAAGAAACTGGCTAGCATAATAAAGTTTTCTCACTCCACAAATGTGATGTAGGGTATGAGGATGGTGAAGAACATCACATCAGATTGCATGACGACCAACCATTCTGAGAAATGTCACACAGACTAGCCCCTACAGATATAGATGATGTGCAGTGCCATCTGCAAGAACTGTTGGCTGCTGGGATCATTCAAGACTCTAGAGGCCCTATGCTTCTCCCATTATGGTTGTCAGAAAGAAAAACAGATCTGTACATATGTGTGTAGATTACCACACATTAAACAAGAGAACAACACCGGATCAGTATACTATGCCGAGATTCCAAGATGCCCTAGATTGTTTAAATGACAGCAAATGGTTTTCTGTGTTAGATCTAAGAAGTGGGTACTATCAGATACCAATGGCCCCTCAATTTAGAGAAAACAAACTTTCATCTGCCCGCTGGGTTTTTATAAATTCTTAAGAATGCCACAAGAGATCTCAGGTTCCCCAGCCACATTCCAAAGGCTCATGGAGAAGGCTGCTTGTGATATGAATTTACTTCAGTGTTTGGTATATCTGGATGGCATAATTGTTTTGGGGAAATGTTGAAAGAACACAAAACTAGGCTCTTAAAGGTCTTAGATAATCTAGAAGAGTTCAGATTAAAGCTCTCAATAGATAAGTGCCAGTTTTTCCAGACCTCAGTTAAGTACATTGGCCATATTATACCTGCAGATGGAATTTAGACTAACCAAGTAAGGTGGAGGCATTGACAACATGGCCCAAACCATCCACGCTGAAAGAGCTGCAGCATTTTTATGGGTTCGTGGTTACTATAGAAGATTTGTGAAGGACTATACCAGAGTGGTCAGACCTTTGTTGAACCTAATGCAAGGCGTCCCACCTATCCAAAAGGGGAAGAACCCATCGGTCAAGACAAATGACCTCAAAACTTACTATAAACAGTCAGAACCATTTGGAACTTGATGGACTTCCAAGTGCAACAAAGCTTTTAATGACATTATCCATTGTTTGACACATGTCCTTGTCCTGGCGTATGCTGATCCAGAGAAATCGTATATACTCTGCACAGATGCAAGCTGCAATGGGTTGGGGGCAGTGCTCTACCAAAGTTTCCTGAAGGATTATGACCTGAGGCTTTCACCAGTAGAAGCCTTTAACAGTGCTGAAAAGAAGTACCCTGTTCATAAAGAGTTTTGTCAGATTTGGGCACTAAAGTAGCAATAGTGGACCAGTTCCATGAGTATATCTATGGAGCCAAAATCACCATAAAGACAGACAATAACCCCTTAGACCACCACAAAGTTGGATGTAGCCAGGCACCGATGGTTATATGCCCTGTTTACTTATGATTACAGTGTTGAGTACTGACCTGGATTGAACCATGTTGATTCAGATGCATTGTCTAGAAGACCAACAACCACCCAGAACAATGTTCTTGGGTCAAAATCCCTGAACAGACAGTGCAAGCTCTTTGTAAGATGTTTGACACTGATAAGCAACCTTCAGTAACTAATTTAAACAGACTACTCAGCAGAATGTTTGTCCATCACTACTGCAGCTTTGCTGCATTGATATTAGCTCACTGCCACAACTTACAAAACCAAGACCTGCAATGAGAGCAAAGGGAAGATATGATTATCAAATATATCTCTACTTTAGAGCAAGGGGTAATGTAAATCAACTGAGAAATGATCACCCAGATTCATGACTACTGTTGCAGAATAGTCCAAACTGAAAATAGTGAATCGACTGTTGTGTCAAGAAATACAAGGTCCTGAAGGTTTCATTAAAGTTACAGCTTGTCTTACCCTCAAAGTTCAAACAAATAGTCTTATGTGCTTTACATGATGAAATTGGGCATCTTGGCAATGAGCAAACACTAGACCTAGCCAGATCACATTTCAATTGGCCCCACATGGCAAGTGATACAGAGAAGTATTACAAGACATGCAGTTGATGTGTACAGAGGAAGGTGCAACCACAAAGGGTTGCCCCTCTACTAAATATATCCACAAGTGCTCCCATGGAATTGGTCTGCATGGACTTTCTCAGTCTAGAACCTGACTCAAAAAATGTCACAAATACATTAGTCATCACAGATAATTTTTCTCGCTATGCACAAGTGTATCACATTAAAGACCAGAAGGCCTCCATAGTGGCAAAAGTGATGGTAGAAAGGTTTTTCATTCATTATGGAGCACTGCAATGGATTCACTCCTACCAGGGGAGAAATTCTGAGAGCCAGCTAATAAAAGGATTGCTGTCATTGTGGGGCATTTGCAAGTCCAGAACAGCAATCTACCACCCTCAAGGTGACCCCCACCCAGAATGGTTCAATTGGACTCTCCTTGATATATTGGGAATGCTAGACCCAAAAGACAAATGCCAGTGGAGCTAGAGGGTCAGTGCCTTGGTCCATGCATACAATTGTACATGAAGTGATGCCACTAGGTTCTCACCCTACAGTCTTATGTTCAGAAGAGAACCAGGTTACCTGTCGCCCTGTGTTTTGGTGTCATGGCCAATGGGTCTAGGCTGGAGATATATCTGCTTTATGTTTAGGGACTGTAAGATCAACTAAATGCTGCATATGGGTTGACTGCAGAGACTGCTGTTAAGCACAACAAACTCAATAAAGAAAGATATGATAAAAAAGTTAAAGCACAAAAACTGCATCGAGGAGACCATGTTCTCCTATGAAACCTTGGCATCCCCGGAAAGCATAAGGCATAAGATATCCAACAGATGGTTCAGTACTCCTTTTGTCATTGTGGAAAAAATGCAAGGGATGCCAGTTTACAAAATTGAGCAAGAAGGGATTAAGAATAGGCAGCAGATTGTCCATTACAATATTTACTTTCTATTGGGCACATGACAGTCACCAACAGTGATGTAGCCGAACCTCCTGTCACCCAGTCTTCCTCATGCAGATGCCTAAAAGAAAATCAAGAGCAACTCGCTGAATCAAATCTTGATTCGTTAGAGAAAGCTGGAGAACAAGACAATTCTGACTCAAATACTGAAATGCAAGTTTATTATCATGCTCTAGAGCGTCCCACAGTTTTCAAAGTAATGACAATTTCATTGACCAAGCAATCCATGCACCTGCAACAGAACAAACTCTAACAAATGCTATTCTTGAATTGTATGAAAGAAAAACCCCAGATGAAAGGCATGCATCTGAAGTGGCAATTGAGACAAGTAATGAAGTTGTGGAGTTTGCGTTAGAACAAATACAATCTGAAGAACCTGAACAATCCATATAACTCCCAGAGGAGGTACTGGAATCTTTTTCAACTCTGGATAGCTTATTGCTGGTTGATGAGATGGGGATGCCTCCAAGCCAAAGAAGAAGAGATGGTGCCAGTGTGACACTGAACGAAGCCTAAAACCTCTTCTAAAACTCAAATATGACACTGCAGGAGAACCAATTGATCTGTCATTGTATGTGCTGCACAAAGGGATTCATGTTACACCTAGATTCTTACCAAGAATTGTCTTATGCCCTCCAAAAGTTAACCCCCCCAGACAAGGTACAACCCCAAAGTTTAAAAAGGGAGATTGAAAAGTGAAAAAAGTCTCTTGAGATAGGATGCAAATGTAAAATGGCTATTGTTTTGGAGATCTAACAAATATTGGTTTCATGATACAGCATTTAATGATCATTCACATTTTGGGACTGTGTAGTACAGTACAGTCTGCACGCCCATTGGCCCACTCTGTGGACCAATGGGTGTACAGCCATACCATATGCTGTCAGTCAGTGGACAGCCAGGTGACTTGCAGGGGTGCTGCCACCCGCCACTGACTGGTGGGGTGGGGTGGCAGGACTGAGGGCGGGTTGAGGGGGGGCACCGCTGGACCACCAGGGATATTAGAATACTGAAAGCCCATGATCTGGCTTCTGATTGGTTCCACTGGACCACCAGGGATGTTAGAATACTGAAAGTCCATGATTGGGCTGTGTGATTGGTTACACTGGATCAAAAGGATGTTATAATACTGAAAGCCCACAATTGGTGTGATTGGGTCCACTGGACCACCAGGGATGTTAGAATACTGAAAGCCCATAATTGGTTGTGTGATCGGGTCCACTGGACCACCAGGGATATTAACATAATGGAAGCCCTTGATTGGGCATGGGGGTGACGTGATGGTGGCCACCACAGCTGGCAGCTGCCGTGTTGCACCCTGCAATACGGCAGCTCACCTGTGGGTGGCCAGCTGTTGCTCCCTTTTTTTTGGCACAACTGTGTGTGGCACATGTAGGGGTTGCATCTGCCTATGCTTAGCACATCCCGAGCTGAATATCGGGATGTGCAGGGTAGGCATGGGCCCCCCCCCACTTGTGCTGCATACATTACTGATGTGCCCCAGTGCATCGAGATTTGTGCTGGGCACTTTCCCCATTTGAATATCTTGCCAGAGCGATCAGTGGGTGCATGGTGTCCCCTGTTGCGCCGCGCAACCCTTTGAATATCCTACCCACAGATTACTAGTAATTTGATTTTGTCATTTTCCATCTTTAATGGGAGTACATAATTACTATGGCATTTCATTTTAGTTATTCTAAAGTTCATGGAGGTCTTCACATAAGTAATAAGTACAGTTTTCAGGCAGCCCTGCTTTTTTTCTTTTACTGCAGAGACCCCATACACAGTAAATCCTGGAATCAAGCATGTTTCAAAGTGATTTCTCCAGGTCTCTTGTAAACACAGCATGTCAAAGGTTCCAAGAAAATCCTTGATTTCCTTGTCAGCCAGTTTATATTTCACACCCTCTATGTTCCATGATAATATTTTTAGGTCCATGACATTCTCGCTATCATTAAATTCCTCTCATTTTGTATTCAATTCTTGAGTCTATATAACTGGACTTTTTCTTTCTTTTGACCATCATTGATTGTTTGTTCCTTAGATATTTTAGATATTAAAACATTATTTATGCCTTTCATTATTATGTTTTTCACTATTTCTCATTCCTGTTCTATTTGTAGTTGCTGTGTAGACCTTTGAGTTGTTATAAGAATACCAAATTTATCCAGTAATGTAGCTTTTTGAAAATTGTATCTACTTATGAGCATTTTTGAAAATTATATCTATTTGTGGTGTTACTGATGTTTCATTGTGAATTCTTCTATCATCAATTGTATAAGTTGGGATTTCAATATTAAGAGAGTATTACAAATGCAATCATTTCTTTCCTGATTTTCCCTTAGACCTTTCTCCCAGTGTATTCCATCCAAAATCAAGATAACTTTATTCTCCCATTCTGAATATTGTTTCTTTTCATATTTTGATATAATTTGAATGAGACTCTGTATTTCTTTATCTCGTTCCTTTATTCTGTGTGTTTTATACTTTGAGTCTTCCTCTGATGCTGTATCTGGAATAATGGATACCCTCTGTAGTTGACTTATATTAAAGCCTTCGCTTAAGTATCTCTGCCTGTGCCTATATCATCTCCATCAGTATCCAAGACTTAGAGTATTTCAAAACACAATCTGGAATAGTAGGATTGGGAAGTCTTATAATATATAGTTCCTTCTCCTGGTGATTTATATTTAGTAGTTCCCTAATATGTATATCCAAGTCTTCTGATGTCTTTTTTCCAATATCTCAGCCCCATACATTTCCACTAGAAATTCTGTTTCATATTCTCTCTCTTTAAAATACTGAAGGAGGTATATTCATGCTTATTCCACTTAGTATTAGTACCAATTGTCCCTCTTAAATATTCAACATTTCCTCATGGAGTTGCAACATTTGAGGTCCCAGCCTTCCTCATGGCCCATTCTCTAGTTACAATTTCATTATTTACTTCAGCTCTTTCAGTACCAAGATCTTTTCCTATGAAAATGTCATAGTTTAAGTTCTTAATTTCTTTATTCCCTTCATTTCCTGGATCCATATGTCTACTCTTTCCAACTTCCATAAAGGCAGATTGTATCCTTTCCCTACTTCAATTTCTCCTTCCTTTTGCTTCCTTAATGTCAACTTTGCAATTATTTGATTTTTTATCTTTATCTCTATTTTGATTTTTATTCTTTTTTCTTTTTATTCTGATTAGTTTTTCTTTTATTTTCCTTCCTTTCTTCTTTCCATTGCCTTGGGCCCTTCCCTTAAACTGGGTACCATCCGAAAAAGGAGAGGTAGACTGTTCTTTGACAAAAGTTGAGGTTCACCTGTATTCCATGGTTCATCCCTTGCCACTGAACTCCCTGTGTGACTCTGATATCCATGCTTGAGTTAAGCTCATTACTTTCCTGAATTTCCTATCTGTTCCAGCAAAATCTTATTCTAAGTACATCAACTTTCAGGAAGAGAATACTTCCTTAAGGGCTGCAATATTATCCAGAATTAGTATATTTGTATAATATGGATTTTTAATCATCTCCAGCATCTACCTAGACAAAACAGAGCTGGATGTAAATCTCCTTCATTCATGAAGTATTTCTTATTATATTGTATTGAATGCATGGTCTGATTTGGATTGATATCTAATTTTTTTGATCTCAGGTTTTCTGTGCTACATCCCCCTCCTATTTCGTGGCCACTAGAATACTATTCTCCCTGCTCCATTTCTAATTTCTTCAAGCCATCTATAATATTACTCAGTTGTTGTATAACTGAGGCCAGTTTATCACCTCTATTTCTTTCCAAACGTTTCCAGTTCTTCTTCCCTCTATGAGTAATGGGGGGGGGAGGAGGGGGAAGGGGGATAAAAAGGAATATAAGAGTTATTCATTGTTTGATTGGTTATAGTTTCTCCAAAAGTGGAGTATTCAGGGCGAAAACCTCCTCATAGAAATCTAAATTATCTTCCTCAGATTTTTGCAGTTGTGTTGTTTCCCAGCCATATGTTAATAAAGAAATATCCCCATCTTAGGCTTCATGAGTTGCACTATTATTCCTCTATGGGGTTTCTTCAGAAACCGGATTAATTATGTCTCTATCCTTGTTGTTTTGGATCAGACTTAGGTGTAGATAAGTTTATGGGGCATCTACATGTTCAGGAAAAAAAAGTTATTTTAAATTGCTTGCTTTTTTCTCTTGAACCGCTTTAGCTGATATCTTTCCCTTCTGTTGTAGTTTTATGCATTATTTTAGGTTTCTTCCTTTCCTAGTACTGATTTCTCTAGCTCATTGTACCCAACAGCTCGCATGAAGTCTGAACCAGCCATTGATTCTCCTGATACAAATGGCCACCCAGGGTATAATGAGCTAGGGTACTTAAGTTCAGGGAGCTATTTTTACCACTTCTTGTTAAAACCCTTATGTAATAATCTAGGTTCAATTTATTGCAATATACCCCTATATTAAACTTTCTGCTATGCAAAGTTTTTAAACTTTGATGGACTCCAGATGCTTCACTGATGCTAGAGTGCTGGAGGAATTGATCAAGCTGCAGACTGACAAGGCGATGGGGCCAGATGGGATTCACCCAGGTGTACTCAAAGAATTTAAACAGGAATTGGCAGCACCAATCATGAGGCTATTCAGCCTATCACTGCAACAGGGAAGGGTTCCAGAGGACTGGAAAAAGGCCGAGGTGGTGCCACTGCATAGGGGGTGGATGGGAAGAGTCAGGTAACTACTGCCCGATAAGCCTGATCTTGGTGGTCAGCAAGCTGGTGGAAGCACTGATTAAGGAAAGACTGGTTAAGCATCTTGAGGGGGAGGGCCTACTGAATGACAGTCAGCATGGATTCATGGATGGCAGGTCATGCCAGACCAACCTGACTGAATTCTTTGACAAGGTGACAGAGATATGGGACCAGGAAGGGGCGGTGGATGTGACCCACCTGGACTTCAGGAAGGCATTCAACACCGTCCCCCATGGGAGACTCATAGGCAAGGTGAAAAGCATGGGGTGGGAAGCAAGCTCACTAGTTGGATGGAACATTTGTTGGTGTGGAGGACTCAGAGGGTCAAAGTTAATGGGGTATACTCAAAGGAGGAAAGAGTGACAAGTGGGGTTCCACAAGGGTCTGTGTTGAGACCCATACTCTTCAACATATACATAGGGGACATCACAGAGGGTCTGCATTGGAAGGCATGTCTATTCATGGATGACATGAAAATCTATAGTAGCAGGGTGGATATGAAGGAAGGGTGGGGGTGGAGGATATGATGGAGGACTTGGCCAGTTTGGAGGAGTGGTCAGAAAGGTGGCAATTATGGTTCAACACAAAAAAGTGCAGGATTATGCACATAGGGAGTAACAACCAGAAGGCAAAATACCAACTGGAGGGGGAGGAGCTTGAGGAGACAGAGCAGGAAAAGGACCTGGGGGATTGCCATCTCAGACAACCTGAAAGTCCAGGGTCAGTGTGACAGGTCATCAGAAAAGGCATTGAGTATGCTGGCATGCATAAGGAGGGATTTCACAAGCAGGAGAAGGGAGGTGATCCTGTCACTGTACAAAATCATGGTCAGACCACACATTTAATATGGGGTCTCATTCTGGAGGCCATACAGGAAAGGGGACATGGACCAGCTGGAAAGATTCCAGAGAAGAGTGACTAAAATGATGTGGAGAATGCAGGGGAGGCCATATTTATTTATTTGTTTATGTTTGTTTAGTCTTTGGTAACCAGGTAAGGCCCACTAGGCACAAGTGCCTGTTTTCAGGGGTGACCTGGGAGCACTGGGTGGTTAAGTGACTTGCTCAGAGTCACATAGTATGCAAGTGGGGATTGTGGCAATCAGACCCAGGTATGGTCTGCTGGATGTACCAAGCTCGTTCACAGCTCATTACTCTAACCTCCAGGCTATACTGCCAGCCAATTTGTATTTGTACAATTGGATTTACAACCCTTGAGTCAGAGACTCGCCTACAAAGGCACCTCGTCACAGTGAGGACAAAACAATAATACAACGTTCTAAATACAGACTGTGATACATAAAATTCATAGGTTACAGTGATAAAAGCATTATTACAGT
This sequence comes from Neoceratodus forsteri, assembly GCA_016271365.2. NCBI lineage: Eukaryota > Metazoa > Chordata > Ceratodontiformes > Ceratodontidae > Neoceratodus > Neoceratodus forsteri. The sequence goes on along the minus strand of CM028137.1, from coordinate 536,249,595 downwards.
GATACAGAGCATTATATACAGTCAATTTACATAGGTAAAGTGTGATACAAATAGGAGATATAAGTCCCTGCAATGCAGTAACAATGAGGGCAGAAAAATATTTTCAGATAGGAGCAACTGGGGGGGGTGAGCAGTCCAGGGGACTTTGTCAAGGTTGGAGTGAGCAAGATGGCATGAGTCTTTGGAGACCTGAGGAGGGCACAGGGATTTAGTTAGTTGCACTTACAGCAGTATGTGTTGAAAAGGTGGTCACGGAGGGTGATTTTAAAGGGACCAACTTTGAGCGTGTTGGTGATGTCGACTGGGAGAGAGTTGAAGCAGGAGGGAGCCCTGTAGCAGAAGGAACACTGGGCTAGGGAGGTCCTGGTCCTGGGCACCAGTAGGGTGGTCTTATCCAAGCTGCAGGTGGCCACAGTTGGGGTGGCGAGTTGAAGGATGCAGCCACCCCTGGGGGGGAGAGCCCAAAAATAATTTTCTTGGATAGTAGGCAGGTTTGGTAGTGGAGTCTTTCTTTAAGGTTGAGGAGGTTTGCAGTGGCATAGAGTGGGCAGGTATGGGTGAGTCTGGGTACCCCGATCAGGAGCCTGCATGCCTTGTTTATTGAGATTTAGATTTTACTGATAGTAGTGTTATCAGCAGCACCATATATAGGCAGGCCATAATCGACTAGGGACAGGACAGAGGATGTGATGGCCAGCTGGAGCGCATGGGGAGAAGGCAGTCATTGTGCTGGTAGAGAAGGCCTAACCAAGAGTTGGTGGCTGCTGAGAGGGCATTTACGTGGTGGTGAAATGTGAGAGAAGTGCCAAGGTAATCCCTACTTATTTATATATGGACATTTGCTCTAAGGGGTGCGTGTGTTGGGGAGGACTAGGAGGAGGCATTTCTGGACTTGTTTTGGCGGTGGGTGAATAGCATAGACTTGTTCTTTTTTAGATTGATAACATGTTTATGATCCTTGAACCATTTTTCAACTTGGTTAAAGGTGAGCAGGAGAGAGTCCTGGAGTGAGGCAGGTTTATGGTGAGAGGCAAAGAGAACAGCATCATCTGCATAAAGACAAATGTTGCCAGAGCAGGCACTGGGCGGGGTGTTGAGGTACAGACTGAACAAGAGGAGCCTCAGGATAGAGCCCTGGGGGACCCTGGAGTGAACAGGTCAGGTGCTGGATCAGGTCCCATTGCTTTTTATGCACTGGGAATGAGCTGAGAGGTAGCTGGAGCACCAGGCGAGAGGACCAGTGGAGAAACCGATTTGGTAGAGGAAGTCAACCAGGAGGGAATGGCAAACAGTGTCGAAGGCCCTGGAGAGGTCAATGAACACTGCACCAGCAAGATTACCAGAGTCTAGGGAAGAGTGCAGATAGTTGAAGAATTCAAAGAGGGCTGTGGTGGCACTATGTTCTGTGCAGAAACTGTGCTGCTCAGGGCATAGTATGACATATTTGGTCAGGTACTTGGTGAACTGAGTGGCCACCACTTTTTCGATAGCTTTGGAAAGAGGGGGGAGTATGGAGATTGGCCTATAGTTGTTTAGGGAGGACCTATCACCACTTTTGTGTATGGGTGTGATGATAGCCATTTTCCAGACACTGGGGAATTGACATAGACAGAGGGATTGATTCAGTAAGGCAGTCAGTGGGACAAGGATATCAAGTACTAGGTGCAGGATCCTGGTGTCCAGAGTGTTGTAGCTAGGGCTATTGCTGCCCAGGACTTTTTGCAGGTATGGTCTGGCTTCTTGGTGGAATCTTACGAGGTGGAAGTGAGGGCATTGTAGAACAGGTGGCTGAGATTCCGGCATGGGGTCAAAGAAACTACTGGGAGGACAAACTTAGATCAGTGAAGGTGGTATTAAGCCAGTTAGATATGTTGAGGGGGTCCATGGTAATACAGCCATCAATAGAAAGCTGGGATGGGGGAAAAGTGTTTTCCCATTCAGTTATTTTATATTATCCCAGAAGGTCCAGGATGAGCCACAGGAGGAGGTAAGGGTGGCCTGGTAGTGCTCAGCTTTGGCCTTGTGGATGGCCCATGTGCACTGATTGCACACAGCATTGTAGGCTTGCCTATCTGACACTTTGCCTGACTCTGCAGCAATATGCCAGAGGTTATCCCTCTTCTGTAGTTTTTGGAGCAGGGATGGGGTGATCCAAGGTGCATTTTGTTTTTCTGAGTGATGTCTGGTGAGCGGTGCATAAAGATTGCAGGCTTTGTTGAAAGCCTGTGTAAAGAGGTCAAGCATGGCATCAATCCTTGGGGCATGGTTGATGGGGGACCAGTCAATCTGGGAAAGATAGTGCCTGAGTTTTTTAAGGCCACCTGGGTGAGGCGCCACTAAGAGTGAATTGAGTTACTGGTTTCTGGGTGGCGGAGGACCAGAGGAAGAGGATAGGAAAGTGGTTACTTAAGGAGTCCAAAAGGATTTTAATATCCTGGACTTTTTGGGGTGGTTGTAGACTATGATGTCCAGGAGGATGATGGTTCCTCTGGTGGGGTTGAGTCTAGTGGGCTGGGAGACTGGTTGGTTCATGTCCAAGGGCAGCAAAGGTATTACTCGCTTGTGAAGCTGAGGTGCCAAGCCAATTGATGTTAAGGTCCCCTAATAAGACTTGTTCAGCTTTTTGAGGGAGAGTTGAGAGATGCTCTGTGAGTGGCAGGATAGCTGGGTTTTGGTTCCTAGGAGGCATGTAGGAGACTGTGATGTAGAGCGGACCCCTGGTAGGATCAGGGATGATTTTGAGGGTGAGGGCCTGGGCTCCATTGTCAAGCTTCGGAGTGGGGAGAGCATGACCAATAATGGTGTCACGTAAGTAAACAGCACATCCGCCGCCTTGTTTGTCTAATCAATCTTCCCAATAGAGGGTGTACCCGGGGAATGAGACAAAGGAATCTGGGAGGATAGATTTGAAGATCCACATTTCCACTAGTGCAATAATGTCAGGTTGGTGTTGGCTGACCCAACATTGGAGAGCAGCAGATTTTTTTAGCAAGCTGAAGATGTTCAGGGAGGCAATGTGGAGCCCAGAGGATAAAGTCTTGGGTGGGCTTGTGGGAGTTGGGCCTGGATTTGGGTGGACATTTCCATAGAGTAGCAGTAACAGAGTGATAATTCTAACCAATGGGCGGCAATAACAGGCCTCCTTTACTGGTCTACAGGATGAGGGTCCAACCTCAGGGGTGCAAGGAATGGGTAGGGCATGAAGGGTGAGAATAGTAGTAAGGAGGTGGGTCCAAGGGGGTCCCAGATAGGCAGAGGAGTCTGGTGAGTAGCAGGGAGGTGGATGCCAGGCCCTGGGTTTGCGTCCAGTGTGGATGGTGGTCAAGAGATCAAGATATAGTCGGTGGGTGCAGTACCATGAGTGCAGAGAGTGTGGTCTGTAGGAGAAAGGCCAGTACCAGAAGGGCTGGGATGGCCGATGAGAAGAGGTGGGGGAACTGGGCCTGTACTCACTGGATGAGAGGAGCTGAGAGGTAGATATGGTGGAGACATTTAAATATTTGAAGGGCATAAACAGTGCAAGGGTCAACAGCATATTCAAACTGAGTAAGAACAATTCCACGAGGGGTCATACCTACAAACTGGAGAGAGAAGTTTCAAAGAGGACATCAGAAGCAGGTTCTTCACTGAGAGGGTGGTACAGCCATGGAATAGGCTGCTGGAGTGGGTGGTGGAGGTGGATACAGTGGATAACTTCAAAAGGGCCTTTGACATGCACATGGGACTGATGGGCAGAGTGCAGACTGCAAAGGGATGGAGGAAATCTTCCTGGAGGGAGGGGTTGCGGGCAGACTAGATGGACCTAGAGGTCCTTATCTGTCAACAGTCTTCTATTATTCTATGATTGTATTATTCAAATATAAACAATCAAAAATGAATAAAAAAATTTAAAAATGCCATGCTTATATACAGATATTCTGGCTAAGGTAAATCTAGTATCACTGTTAACTATCTCAGCAATTAAAAGGTAAATATAATATATTCCAAGAGAAAGTCAAAATACAGAATATAAAATTCACCACCAGTCCTTTGTGAGTCTCACAATATGGATTCATCTGAAAAATGAAAATGCAATGTCCTTGGAGCTTGTCCTTCGGTTTCTTTCAAGGGCTCAGACTCATTTTCCAGAAGACACAGCTTTGTCTTTGCTTAAATCAATTTCTTGGCTTCCCAGCAAGTATATATAAAAACTTCAGATGAATAAGGCCTCTCCTTTGCTCCTCTTTGCTTCCCTTTGCTTCTTTGAGCTGATTCCTCTTGTATGGAACCTCTGTCTAATTTAGTCAATATCAGAAAAGACACACGTCTTCCTGAAAGCTGCCTTGTGGTTCTTGAAGCATCTTTAGTTCAAGTTAATACAGGTCTTTGCAAGAGCTTGCAGACTTCTAGATTCTCCACTTTAGAGAAAGACTGCAATGCTTCTACCCTTGCACCCACTGAGTTTCTAGCTAAGCTACTACCTGTAGTCACTCAGTTTAATTTCAGAAAATCAAGTAATCAATGAGTGTATGAACATGTTTGAGCAAGTGTTTTACTTTTACGATGTGTGAGAATACACTAATTCCATGAGTTGCAAGCACTGCATCATGGATATGTAAATGATATGGGTTGTGCAACATCTCTGCCATCCCTGAGAAACAAATCACTAAACTGCAGCAGATATGAAAGAAGTAAACAGTAGCACATATGTAGAATAGAAAACAGGGATATGGTTTCAAGCAGAAAGAACAGTAAATAAGAAAACCTTCCAGTTTGTATTTTCCACCCTGTGATTGGGCAAGGACTTCAAAGAGAAAAGGAGGAGAAATGCTGAGAGTTAGTGGAATTATGGAGGAAAACCAATGTTCTGGAGATGTGATAGGTGGAGAAGAGGCATGCTGCAAATGCCTTTCAGAGCAGACCGATACCAATATGTTCACATACTTCACAAGCAAACATAAAAGAAGTTGGCACAAGCGTCCATTTCCCTTGTGGAGGACTGCAAAGTTTTGGGAAGGAGAGGTGACTAGACTTTCTCTCCCAAGCTGGAGGCAGGTTATGGGGAGCAATTGAAGGGTTAACCTGGTCTCAGAGAGCTGTTTCCTGTTGGGCCTCAGCTGGAGACAGTGTGTCAGGGTCTTTAGTTCAGGTACCATCTGGTTTATAACATGGGTGGGGATGAATATTCACATCTCTACCCTTCCTCCTTTGTCTATTCAGGGAGGGGGCAGCAGAGCCAGTGTCTTTCGGCTGTTAGTCAGCAGTAGGAGATTTAGGCACCTTTACAGACTACCATATGAAAGAAGAAGGGGAGTCCCTGGGAACCCTGCTTCTCCTCCCTCTCCCTACGGTAATTACTGAATTATTCAGAACCCTCCAATTAAATGTAATTATTGATTGTGTGTGACTAATAGGGTGGTATGTAAAACAAATGTTTGCCTCTCATAAACCATGCTCTCTAACAAAGCTCCATGTTTGGGTGACGCGCTGGGGTAAGGCAGCTGCTGGTGGAAGAGGTATCTATATTTGTATTTTGTGCCTTTTGTCTGTGTGTTTTGGTACTGGAAACTAGTAATTGCACTTCCTAATGAGATGAGACTATAGATGACTATTGAATGTATTGTATGATGAAAACCGGATATAATAAATTATGTATTAAAAATGAAAAAATAAGTAGTTTTTATACTGCACTTTTCTTGTAAATACTAGTCTTTATTTAACTACCTCTTCTTGAGTGCATGCAATATTTCTATTTTTGGCTAGCCTGCCCTTTTCAGTGCCTCCTTCCTGTACCATGGTTTCTCCATAGTTCGCTGGAATAGTGAGAAGTCCTGGGTAACTATACCCCAAATGCCCCAAAGGAGGGCATGACAGCAGATCCTCACCCAAGAAGCAATTTAAAGTAGTGCTTGACATCCTCACAAAGGAGGTTACTGACATCCATTCAGATTAACTCCCTTATCAGAAGCAGAGCAAAGGAGGATTACATCTCCAAGAATGCTCAGTGAACCAAAGATAAAAATGTACTGTATATGGAGAACACCTTAGAAAATGATTGAAGATTGGTTACTTGAGTATTGGGATAAGAGGTCAGCCAAAGTCCCACTGATGAGCCAGATGATGGAGACTATTGCAAAGGTCACTTAGGACCAAGGCAATGTGAAGCAGCTTATCACACACACACACACACACACACACATACACACACACACAGACAAGCAAACACGCAGGCATGCATGCATGTGTGCATACACACTTAAATGTTGGTTTCTGCTTTGATTTAGCAGGAAATAAAATACAGCCTGATGTGTTTTAAGATATATTTGTAATATAATATTTTCTGTTGAAATTTTGAAAACCTAGCTAAACTAATTATCAGTAACAGTGAGCCCTATGTAGCTACCTCTCAGCCTAATGCCCAGCATGCAGATGAAACATCTTGCTGCAGATAAGTGCCAAACTGACACCAAACTGAGGCTGTGTACCATATCACTGCCCCTTTGGCACACTCTGGTAATCTAGTCTTAAACAGTGCACAAACTGTGGTTTACTTATTCACAGGCTGACTGGCTTAACTAGTTCACACCATTTAAACCAGTTAAACTAAAACTTCATGTTTTGGTCCAAAGGTTTGCAAGTGCCCTCTTTTGATCATCTTCTTTTTGACTTCTACAAATAACAGTGTCTCTCTGTTGGCTTCCATCTACTCTCATAGCCATCTGGACAAGCAGAGGAAGCTGTATCCATGCTTGGTTTCTACCCATTGCTCAATGGCTCAATTAGTCTGGTGCAGTTTGACGAGTTTTGCTACCTCACTTTTTCCAGGTGTCAGTCATGGTCCATACCACCAGTCTTAATTTCAATATCCATTTGTATTTCAGCCTCTGCCTCCTGGTAGTTGGACTGGACCTCTGCTGGTTTAGGCTACAGGGCCTCAGGTGCATCATGGGATCTCCTTCCTGGCTTTTGCTCTGTCATTGCTGGTCACAAGCTCTGCCACCACCATGTAAGAATCCTGGTTCTCCTGTTCTGCTGGGGTGGCAGTGCTCCTGCTTTCTTCTCAAGGGTCAATCAGGGCAGGTGGGGGACTGAACCATGGGCAAGCTACAGAATGAGCAGCCACACTAATGGAATGGCTGATGAAGTCAGAGGAAACAGTCAGGCCCAATGAGTGGCCATGTCACTCTGGACTATCAGTTAGGTTCATCTAAAACCAATGTCCAGTCTCATTCAGAACATGCAAGAAGCACTCCTACAACAACTGATCAGAGAACCTACTAGGCACAGGGCTACACTAGAATGAATACTGACAAACTGAGATACTACAGAGGAGGTCTCAGTATGGGACAATCTGGAGGCAAGTGACCACAGAGCAGTTAAGTTTAGTCTTAGGATGGGTCAGAAGGAAATCAAACCACTACTAGGGTACTGGACTTCCAACAGGCAGATTTTGATAGATTGGGGGAGATTTTGAGGGTAGAGATGGAAGGCAAGGAAAAGCTGTGGGATGTGGAAGAACTGTGGGGGCAATAAAGGAGAAATTTTGAATGCAACTGATCAGTGCATTAGAAGATAGGCATGAGCAAATGAGGAAGGGGACACTTTGAGTCTCTAGAGAGGTGGCAAGGGTGATAGTGGAAAAAGAGGGCTTTCAGGTCATATAAAAGAACACAGGGAAAGGAGGACAGGGAGGTATACAGGGAAAAGCTAAGGTGGCAGGGCAGACAATCAGGAGGCAAAGGCAGATACAGAGGAGAGGATAGCTAAAAGGGCCAGTAGGGGAGACAAAAAGTTATTCAGATACATCAATGAGAGAAGAAAGAACAAGCAGGGTAAATGAGACTGAAAGAGGAGGGGGAGCCGTGATGGAGAGGACTGGGAAAAAGAAGACTTGCACACAGGTATTTCTCCTAAGGGTTCATGGTTGAAATGGAGGGAAGAGACCAGAGATGTGGGGAAGAGAATGGAGGCTAGGAGGTGGACACTAGCCCGCTCAAGGAAAGCAGGGTTTTGGAGGAACTGGGTGTTAAAGGTGGACAAGATAATGGGACTGGATGCCCTACATCCATGAGTGTGCCTGGAGATTAGGGAGGAACTGATAGCACCACTAATGAGGGTGTTTAACCTATCATTGGACACACAGAGAGTTCCAGGGGACTGGAAAAAGGCAGACATGTTACCATTGCATAAGAGCGGAGGAAAGGAAGAGCAGACTAACTATCGTCCAGTCAGTCTTACCTCAGTGGTAGGTAAGATTATGGAGGCCTTCCTAAAAGAAAGGATAGTTAAATATCTTGCAGATAGTCTACAGGATGACAGCCAACATGGGTTCATGGAGGCAAGGTCATTCCAGATGAACCTGATTGAATTCTTTGATTACGTGATAAGAATGAGAGATCATGGAGGGGTGGTGGACATGATCTATCTGGACTTCAGCAAGGTCTTTGGTGCTGTCCCTCACAGTAGACTGGTGAGCAAACTGGGCAGTTTAGGAGTAGGGAAGAAAATAACAAAATGGGTGGAAAATTGACTTGGTGACAGAGGTCAAAGGGTGGTTGTTAAAGGGGCTCACTCCAGGGAGGAAAGGGTGACAACTGAGTGACAAATTGGGTCCCATAGGGGTCAGTTTTGGGGCCAATTCTTTTTAACATTTACATTAGGGATATTGCAGAAGGACTAAATGGGAAGGTGTGCCAATTTGCAGATGATACAAAGATCTGCAATAGGGTGGACACACCATGGGGGATGGAACAAATGAGAGAGGACCTGAGAAAGCTGGAGGGGTGGTCAGAGAGTTGGTAATTGAGATTTAATACAAAGAAGTGCAGAATAATGCACATAAGGCACATGAACCCAAAGGCCATCTATACACTGGGAGGAGAGGAGATTTTTGTTACCGAGCAGGTGAGAGATCTGGGGATTATCATTTTGGACAACCTATAGGAGGCAAGCTAGTGCAACAAGCCAGTTGGAAAAGTAACCTGAATGATGGCATGCATATGGAGAGGTATTACAAGTAGGAGAAGGGAACTGATAATGCCCCTATTCAGGTTCATGGTTCATCCCAACTTGAAGTATGGGGTACAGTTCTAGAGGGATTACCTACAAAAGGATATAGATAAGGTGGAGAAAGTCCAGAGAAAGGTGACCAAAATAGTGCATGGTATGCATCACTGGACATATGAAGAGACGATGAAAGAGCTCTACATATATCCCCTGGAAACAAGGAGGGAGAGGGGGATATGATAGACACTTTTTAAATACCTGAAGGGAATAAACAAGGTGAGGGAAGTGTGTATTTTCAAGATGAAAGAAAATCTGAAAACTAGTGAGAATCTTCAAGATGAAAGAAAATCCGAAAACTAGGGGCACAGCTTAAAGCTGGAGGGTGAAAAATTTGGAGGAAATAGAAAAGGACGCTACTGTAGTTTACAGAGAGGGTGGTGGGCCCCTGGAATAGGTTGCCAGAGACAGTGATGGAGGCAAAAACAGTGGGAGAGTTCTAAAGGGCAGGGGATAACTACAGGGGTTTAAACAAGAAAGGGAAGGATAAGTTTACTGAAGGAAAAAAGGGAGCAAGAATCCACATGAGTGGGGGGCACAGGAGTGGGATGTAAGGTGAAGAGGGTCAAGGTTATCTATGGGGAGGGGATGGGGCAGACTGGATGGGCTGTTGGGGTCCTTTTCTGCTGACAGATTTCTATGTGCCACCTACATAATGATGTCAGTCACCTTTAACAGTGTCAGTGACTCAGTAGGTAGCACACTCACCTCCGAGACCAGGAGATCAGAGGGCTGTGGGTTCAGTTCCCACATCTGGCACTTGGATTAATATCCCAGTACTGACACTATAGTGCAGCATGAGAGGGGTGCTGCACTTCTGAGGTGCCGTCTTTCAGATGAGACGTTAAACCGAGGTCCTATTTGCCTGGATTGGTGGTAGTTCAGGTGGATGTTAAAGATCCCATGGCACTTATCGAAAAGAGTAGGGAAAATTTTTATTGAAAAACCAAAAACAAACTATCACAAAGAAATTAGACAAAATAACAGTCATCCACAAATAATCATAACAGCAAAAAAATACAGAATCATAAACAGGCACATGAACTTAGATTGTTTTAACCAGATGCAGCTCATTCCATAACCATTGGATGGAGAGAAAGGAAAAACAGACCAGAAGAGATCTCTAACCCACCCAATCAATATTTGTCCATAATTTCCCAAACACCTCTTCACTCAAAGAACGTTTTTCATAGGCATAAATACTATCCAATTCTTGTTGTATATTAAAGAAAACATCTTGCTGTCGTATTGTTTTGCCTTGCAAAGATCGAGAACATCGTGCCTGCCAAATGGACCATTTAATACATACCAAAACAATGTGTATTGTACTGTTCTCCCATTTTGCCCATGAAGCTGGGATTTGTCCTAAAACCAAAATATCATAAGTAGTTAGTAAAAAGGACTTTTCACCCCAAAGGACTGATAATAGCTGCCAAAACCCTTGTACATGAATGCAATCAAAAAAGAGATGCTGTATTGTCTCCACAACGCCAGCACATTTATACTCTCCACATTCTTGTTCTGAAATCTGCTTGTTTTTCTATATTGGTTTCACCTGTAGTTTTTGGTGTCCACAAAGCCAGGCAAAATCCTGCATTTTCCAAGGGATTCTTTTCTCTATTATATTTTCTAACAAAGAAGTAATTTTAATATGAGGAGGTACTTGAAAAATCGGATCTTCTCGATACCTAGAGTCAAGTATCCCTTGATAAAAGACTTTTTCCTTTTTCCCCTGACACCAAGTTAAATCAATCTTCCAAGTACATATGTATTGTACTGTCGTTTGCACATACCTAGGAAGTAGTCGGTCAGTAGGATGCCATTTTCCCCTACCCCATGCTTCGAAAAAGGAATTACCCCAAAGCTGAAAACAAACTTGTCCTGAAATAGATGTCTTCACCAACAAAGGGAGAATGGAGCTATAAAAAAAATTCCCAAAAAGGTATACAATCGGATGTATCATGTTTAAACCTCCCTCTTTCAGCACCCTATAGGTATGATTTCGTTTGACTGGGTTTACTCTGCTACCCCATAACAGGTGAAAAAATAAGCCTAAAACCTTTGTGTGCATGTTGTACGGTAAAGGAAAAATATGAGATAAATATAAAAAAACGGGCTAAATATGCCCGTAAAAGATACACTTTTTTCTTCCTTGACATTTTCCAATTTAACCAGGCCTGCACCTTCAGAAGCGCTTTATCATAGGGCCAAAATCCAATTATAGGATTCTGAGTCCCTAGTCCCAACATAAATACCAAGAATTTTCACCTACTCTATTGTCATTTTAATGGGAAAATCTAATACAATATCATTCTCTCCAAGGACCAGAATGGTACTTTTCCCACATTAATCTTGATACCTGTTACTTCAGAAGATTCTTGGAAAGTAGATATTATAAGGAATCCTGAGACACTATCTGCTACAGTGAAAATGCAATCATCCACATAAGCGTAAATTTTAGAAAATTCATATCCATCATTATTTTTAATTGCCACAATTCTTGGTTCTGATTTAATCTTCCTCAAAACATAATCTAAGCCAAAACATACAGTAAGGGCTCATTGGCAACCTTGCTTCACTCCGTTCTTCAAAAAATCGGACTCCCAAAACCATTCACTAAAGGTAGTGCTTGCTTCTTTATATAAAACTTTCACTAAGTTTATGAAGCCTGATGGGATTCCATATTGACTTAAAGTCTGCCATAGATAGTCCTGACTAACAGCATCAAAGGCAGTTTCCTGAGCTATTGCCAATAGATATCCTGACAAGTTCTTCCTCAAGCCTTGTTCTATAATTTCCCTAATAATTACCAAGTTCTGCACAATATTTCTGCCTGGGATGGCACATGTCTGTTCTGGTAAAATCACTGTCTGTGCTGCCTGTGCTAGCCTGCTGTTAAGTATTTTTGCCGGTATTTTGTAGTCGGAATTCAAAAGTGTTAACGGCCCCCAGTTATGTATGTCCTGTGGGTTCCCCTTCTTAAAGATGAAAAACATAATCCCAAGCTGCATGGCAGGTACGAGCCTTTCCTCTTCCCAAATAGCCTGAAACAGTATTTCCAGACAGGGGGCTAAAATTTCACTATATTTCTTATAAAAATCATTAGGTAATCCATCCTTACCCGGAACTGTTTTATTGGACAATTGTGAAATAGCACTCAAAATTTCAGTTTGAGTAACAGGAGTAAGCAGAGCTTCTTGCTCAAACTTGTTCAAAGTCGAGTAGAAAAACCCTGGAAGAAAGGAGAAGGTCTTTCTTCCTGCTCTGAAAAGTGGCTGCCATGCTGCTGTACAATAAGCATGATATCCCTGTTATTATCCTTTAAATTACCCTGTGTATCCCTAAGGCTTGTAAAAATTCTACTATGTGATGCACCATCCCTAACTTCAAAAGGGTTGACCTCGTCCTTTGTCCTCATGATTATATGTCTGTTGTGTGCTTGCTTCTGACTACGCTTATCTAAATACTGTAACATATGTGTTTTGTGTGGACAAAATTTTAGTCCAACATATTTCACTATCTCTTCCTGAGACACTAGCCTAAGATACCAGGTTCTTAGTTTAAGGTATTCAGTATAGTCTTTGTTTGCATGCTGTTTCTTGACTATGCCATACCAATCCTGCAGGTCCCTTTTAAAATCTTCTCACCACTCTATGGGGCTATCATATAAGAAACTTAGATCTTTTCTGGACTGCAATAAGTCCTAACACCATTGTCAACCATATCATCGTGAAGCTTGGAAACATTCATCTTCCAGTATCTCTCCCAATTTGTATCTTCTGAACTTCTCCTAAATATAGGACTACCATAAAATGATCAGAAGTTTCCAGAGCCACTTTAATCATTTGACAAGATAAATGCGGATACCAACCAGAAATCAATGCGAGTAGATAACCTGCCTTTAAAAAAAGTATGACTTGGTTCCAAATGTAAAATGTCATATACATCACATATGTGATTATGGTTCAGAAGCGTATTTAAAGAATTCGTATCACAAAATACTATTTTTGTATGCCTTCCCCAATCCCTAGCAGTAAGTCCACAATTGAAATCCCCACCCCATAATACTAATTTAGAAGTGTGCAAAATAGGTCCTATACATTTGAACAAAGCGGTTCTCTCAGCCTTACTTTATGGAGCATATATATATTAATCACTTGATATCCCACTTTCTGCAAAACTATATCCATAATCAAAGCCCGACCAGGTACTAAATCATACACATGCAGTACTTTAACCTCACCTTTGAAGAGTATTCCAATCCCAGAACAAACTTCCTCACCTATAGACCAAAAAGAAACCCCCCACCTCCAATCTTTCCGAGCTTGTTGCACTTCAGCCAGAGAATGTAATCTAGTGTCTTGTAATAAAAAAACAGCACCATTCCCAATACTAAGACTTAAAAAAGTGCTCTGCCTTCTCCCATAAGCCTTAATGCTGTTAACATTGATTGTACAAAACACCAGAGCCATCAATACCCCCAAAAAGGAATACAGAGGAAGCAAAAATAGCTAAACCCATTTATCGCTTCTTTTTCCTTTTCTTAGTCTTGGACTTTTCTGAAGGGCCTACCTCCAAGACCCCATCTGCGTGAGAGGAGGTTACCGAGGAGAGGTCTGACTCCTGACCTTCCTCCTCTACCTTATCGTCAAACAGTAATGCATAGGAATTTTGTACGGCCACTTTCTCAACGTCTGTTGTGTGTTTTAAAACAAATGTCCCTACTTTCCCTGCTTTGGATCTTGTGACCCTTTTGAAATCTGTATCTGTGTGTAATAAGGGGGCATGAAACTTGAGAATCCTCTGACTGCACCTTGGTTTCCAAAACCTGAATTGTGTCGCACTCCAAAGGCATCTCCACCACACCACACTTCATTCCTTCTGCTGGTTTGCACTGAAAGTTGATGCCCTGAAGGCATGGCTCATCTGTCTCTACCCTTGTCTCCTCTCCCTCATCCCTAGGAATTTGTTGGGGTACATGGGAATCAATAGGCCCTTTCGTTAATAATTCAATCATGTGCAATTTTTCTTTTTGAGCTGTAGTAACATATACGTCTTGCTCTGCCCGAACTAAAGCATCTTCATTATTATGTGAGGCCCAAGAGCAAGTATGAAAGGAGTGACCCTGTTCCTCACAAAGGTTACACTTCAAAGGTTGCCGACAATGAGCCCCAACATGTCCCAGATTACCACATAAGCCACATTTTTGCTTGTCACAGACATTGCTCAGGTGTCCCACCATCCCACATTTGAAACAAGCCCTTGGCTGCCCAGGATAAAAAATTACTCCTCTGTCTCTTCCCAAAAAGAAACAGTTTGATAGGTGGTGTGTTTGTCCGTTTTCCAATCTCAAAACTATCTGATAGTGCCATCCCCCTGTCCACAATTGTTCATCATCTAAAATGGGCTTCGGGGTTCCCTGCACTGTGCAGTGCTGCTGCAGCCAACACGTAATGTCAGCAACATTAACCCCTTCGTTCCTAAAAAGAACTGTAATTTTTTTAGTTAAGGGTTTGGTCAAAGGGATAGCCAGATACGGCTTCCACAAAGGAGAAAGCTTTAATGCACGGTATTGTTTCCAAAATCTTTCTAGGCCAGCCGGATGCTTAAAACTTATGTCAAACATTACATCACCCAGAACATGTATTAAAGCATAGATCTCATAAGCAAAGAACTTCATACTATCTTTCAATAAAGTTCTACCCACAAATTTCCGGTCAGGTATCAAATCAGGGTCACCCTAAACTTTAAATGAACATCATTTCGCGTTCTGCAGGCTCCAACAAAGGACCCGTGATTAGCTGGGAATAAATGTTCTGCAACCTTCCCTGCCAGACTCTCACAGGTTCTGTTTCTGTAAGAACCGCATCCAGCCCTTCTTGGGGAACAGAACTAGGGGTTATTACTGCTGCTTCAAGACAAATGTCCTGAACCGGGTCCTTTGACTCTAGTTCTTCTTGTGCATTAATGATAGACATTAAAGGATGAATGTCACTTCGTTTGCTGTGATATCCCAAAGTCAGTAGGAAAGCATTGTCCCGGAGGCAAACTAGAGGAGGGCAGGACTTCAAGCACCGGGGGGGAAGGTAAAGAACGAACAGTGGGTAATTCAGTGTCAAGAGCTGCATCCCAGCCATGTCCTGATGGGCTCTTCACCCATCCAGCAGCCTGCAAGGCTGTATCCACCCAGTCCTCTGAATTCTGCCTTTCCAGTAAAAAAATGGTCAGAGGGTTTCCTAGAATCCTCCCCTTTCTTTTTTCCAGACTGTTTACCACTACTTTTGTCAGGAGAAAGACATCTTGGACCTCCCACAGAGGTTTTAGGGAAAGTGTAGCATTGCATGGTCCCCAATGTTAGGAATCACCCTACCCCTCCTGTTGTGATCCTGTAAACAGATACAGTGCCTGAGTGGCATTCTCAACATCTGCTCCCATTTCCATCGTCTCCACGCATTGTCCGTGTTCTGATTTCACGCCATGTCTTGTGAAGGAGTTCTGGCAAAGTAGTAGTGCTCTGCATCCCAGGCTCCACACTTGCAGCATCCTCCATCTCTACAATCGCACCAGTCCCATGCACATCCATTTCCTGGTCCATCTGGCCACGCTTCCGATGCTCCAGCACCTCCATGTAATTTTCTGTGCAGCGTGCAGCACTGTTCCACTTCAGAAGTTGCACTCGCAGAGCTTTGAGTTGCATATCTTCAGGAAATACTGGAAAAGCTTCAACCATCAGAGGACCAGATCGACTGCAGTTTCCATATCTAGTTGCTCCACCAAAGGTAGGGAATCCTGTAAACCAGGTGAATAGCCATTGGTAGTCTCCATAATAAAAGAAATGAAGAGGCCAAGGAGGAGACACAATCCATAGCCTCCCTGAAGTCTGCCTGTGACTAGAGCTCAGACACTACTAGGAGAAAGCTCATCACTAGAGCCATGCAGCCCTCTGCCTCCATGAGTAGAAATTTCCCGGTATCCTGGCCAAATTTCCCTCATTCACTAAAATGCCACCAACAGCTTAATCTGGTTCAAGGTCAGTTGGCATTCATCTATATCCCCTCCCACTGGTTGTGCCTGAAAATAGGCAGGATTTGTCTAGTGCACTTACCGGTCAACAAACACTAAATAAATAAAATAATCAGCCGGGAAGATGCCTGGCACCAGGCACCTGGGCTTAACAGCTCTACAGCAGGATGGTTTAGCATCACTCCATGCATCCTGGCAGACACTTCCTGGATCCTCAGTGTTCTATCAAGGTGGACACTCTTTATGCGGGTAAAGCCTTTCTCCTCTTTAGTTTCTTCCATTGCCAGTCTCATGACACGGGCATCTTCCCCCAATTGAGTAGGGTCGGTGGTGGTTATAGATGAAGCTGCTGCTTTGCTGTGTTTGTCCTCTTCTTCTTTGAGCTATGACTCTGGGGAGTACCTGTTCAAGTCTGGGACCATGGCTATCCAAGGAACAAGCACAGTGTGGTCATATTAGGCCTCACACAGCTGCACAAACAGTACATGAAATGTATCTAAGAATCACCAAATCTTGTACCAAGAGTGTTTCATGGATTCTGTCAGACCCCTTGGCAGGTGCTTGGGCTCTTCAACATTCTCTCTCATTCCAGTTTCTCCTTCTGGAGCCTCAGGGAACACATCCACTGATATGGCTGCAACTCTTAAAGTCATGCCCCAAGGCCAGACTCCATTATTTCTAGATGGTAGCCCTTCTCTTTGACATGCCTCTTCTGACTTGGCTGTATATAGCAACTTTACTTTTTATTTTGGACAATTCATACACACCAGAGACTTGATACAGCACCTGCTTTTAAAATTAGTGTCACCTGAGTTTAAGTCTCTTGCAAAAGACCTTGGTGACTCCCCAAAATACAAAAGGATACCTGTTCACAAACCCCTGTGACAGGGAGCTCCTGCCACTCTTGAGGACCTACCTTCTCTTAAATCTGTTGCAACAGTTCTTCTATTTTCTTAGCCTAATCTATCATTTACAATTTCTAGTCCATAAGGTTGGCCACCTATGGGCACCCCTTCCCTTTCTTGACTATGCTATAGTGTCCTCTTTAATTTTCCTTTTCCCTCTCAGGTCCTCATACAGGGAGGTTATTGTGGTGACCTCCAAACATATGTAAAACAGGTTGTGCTTATCATTGTTGGATTTAATCTGTAATAGCACTATGTCATAAAATACCTTGATGTATATACCTTAAGTTTATGAAACCTGTAAATGTTGAAAATACCATGGCACTAGGTGTTTTTGATAATGGTGAAAAGTATTAGGTGACTATTATAGATATTAAGTTAGTTGTGCTGTTTAAAATGCATGTTTCATGGATTCTGTCAGACCCCTTGTCACTTCAACATGCCAGGAGTGGACTGGAGTACCCCAACAACCAGGAATAGAAGGGAGCAGGTACTGCTGGATGCCTTCCAGGACAGCTTCCTGCAGCAAATGGTCAGTGAACCAACCAGGTTAAAGAATACCCTTGACCTTGTGCTGGCAAATTGGGACTTTGTGAGAGAACCTACAGTGGAGGAACTGCTGTCAGGGAGTGACCACCACTCAGTATGGTTCACATTGGATATGGTCAAGGAAGGAGTGGAATCTGACACAAGAGTACTGGACTTCAGGAGGGCCAACTTTGGGAGGATGGGGGAAGTGGTAAAAGGGTACCTGGCCAGAATTCAATCTAGCATGTACACTAACCAGAGGTGGGAGCTCATAAAGCTGGGAATAGTGGAGGCAACCAAAACCTGCTGCAAAGCCCAGAGCAAGAAGGCTAGGGCTAAGAAACTGAGCTGGTTGAGCAAGGAGGTCATGGAAAAGGTAAGGAGGAAAAGAGCTGCCTTTAGGAAGTACAAGAAAACAGGGAGGGGGAGGACAGGGAGGGTACTTGACATAATTGAAGGAGGTGACAAGGGCAGTGAGGGCCACAGCATGTATGGAACTCAGGCTGGCACAAGGCATTAAGAAGGGAGAGGACTTCTTTAAGTACATTAGGGAGAAAAGGGCTATGAGGACCATATAGTAAGGATTAGGAAGGAGGGGTTAGAGTGGAAGCTAGGTATATAAGGCAGAAGCACTAAATGAGTCTTCTGCTCAGTATTTACTAAAGAGAGGGGGTGACACCCAAGGTGAAATGGCAGAAACAGGGGGGGGTGACAGATGGGGAAATCATGGAGGCAGAGTTTGAGAGGGTTTGAAGGCACTGAGGGTGGACAAGACACCAGGCCAGATGGCATCCACCCAGGGTACTGAAGGAGCTGGCAGAGGTCCTTGCAGGACCTTTGGCAGATGTATTTAATGCCTCACTACATTTGGGGTGTGTACCTCAGGATTGGAGGATGGCTCATGGTGCCCCTCCACAAGAGTGGCCCCAAGGATGAACCGGAAACTACAAACCAGTGAGCCTCACATCCATCGTGGGTAGCTAATGGAGACTATCCTGAAGGAGGCTGGTGCCCTCCTAGAGGCCAAAGGACTACAGGACAGCAGACAGCATGGCTTCATATGTAGCAGATCTTGCCAAACCAACCTGGTGGAGTTCTATGACTGGGTAACTAGACAACTGGACATGGGCCATGCAGGGGATGTCCTGTATCTGGACTTCAGTAAGGCATTCGACTCGGTACCGCATGGAAGGCTGGGAAGGAAGTTAGTCGGCACAGGGGCAGGTGCAAAGCTGGTGAGATGGGTAGGAAACTGGCTTCAGGGAAGGCAACAGAGGGTGGTGGTGGTGGGTGGGGAGCTCTCACACCCAAGGGCAGTGACGGGCGGTGTTCCACAGGGCTCGGTGTTGGGACCAGTGTTGTTTGGGATATTCATTGCAGACATATCATTGGACATCAAGAGCATGATCACTCTGTTTGCCGATGATACCAAGGTAGGTGCAGTGGTGGATGACATAGGGGGATGGCAGGGGTTGCAGGATGATCTGGCAAAGCTTGAAACCTGGTCAGACACCTAGCAAATGGGGTTTAATGCCAAAAAGTGCAAGGTGCTGCATTTTGGGATGAAGAACCCAAGGAGGAGTTACCAGCTGGGGGGAGTGCAGCTAGCCCAGACAGAGGAGGAGAAGGATCTGGGTGTGCTCATTACAGGGTCAATGAACAACTCAGCACAATGTAGGAAGACAGCTGCAAAGGCCAACAAAATGCTGGGTTGTATTGCAAGGGGTATATCCTCGAGGAGGGAGGAAGTGATTCTGCCACTGTATAGGTCATTAGTTAGACCACACCTGGAGTACTGCATGGAGTAGTGGTGCCCGTATCTGAAGAGGGACATTAAGTTACTGGAGGGGGTGCAGCTCAGGGTGACAAAGATGATCAAGGGGCTGGGGGACTTATCATACGAGAGGAGGTTGAAGGAGTTGAAGATGTGCTCACTGAAGGAGAGGAGGGACAGGGGTGACATGATTGAAACCTTTAAATACATGAAAGGAATAAACAAGATGGGTACAGAGGGGCTGTTCAAAGTAAGGGAGGGTAGGGACACCAGGGGCCATGATATGAGACTGGAGGGAGGAAGGTTCAAGAGGGAGATGAGGAGACAGTTTTTTACAGAGAGGGTGGTGGCTGGGTGAAATGTGTTACCTGCAGAAGTGGTATCCAGTAGAACAGTGGACTGCTTCAAAAGGGGATGGGACAGGACAAGGGGGTTAATGAAGGGAAGGTGGAAGGGAGGGGCAGCTGCAGAATAAGGGGTGCTAGCTGCACATCTGAGCAGACTTGATAGACCTCTAGGCCTTTATCTGCTGGCAAATTTCGTATGTTCGTATGTAAATTGCTGTAAACTGAAAAAGTCTGAAATTCCATGGTGATTTGCATATATACTTCATACTTAGTGGTCAGGAGCTGAGAGAGCCCATGACGAACCCATACAGCCCTGCTTTCCTCTTACCCTTAAAATATTGGAGTGTGTCCTTCTAGGATATAGTTATCACGTTTTCTTTTAAACTGTGCCTTACTCGAAGCATATACTATTTCCTCTGGTAACCCATTCCATGTGGCCACCACTCGCTGAGTATAAAACACAATATGTTTACTAGTGTTACACTTTATATGCCTTAACTGGAGGTGGTGCGCCCTGGTACCAGTTTATTGTTTTTAAATGAAGATTCAGTTTGTTTAACATATGGTCATCCTGCATTATATTGTAACATAACCATGAGTCTCCTCTGACTTTTATAGTTTCCAATGACATTAGTCTTAGGTCTTCCAGTCTCATGGTAGGACCTATCCTGCATGCCATGGACCATCCTAGTGGCCCTTCTCTGTACCCTCTCCAAACTCACCACTGCCCCTTTATTAATTTGGCCCCACATAGAGGCACCGTAGTTCAATATGGGCCTAACATAGGCCCTGTACAAGGGCAAAATCAGTTTCCTTTCTACTTGCTTTGCATTATGGAAGTATGTATGATGTTGTATTTCTTTTGAATCTTGATTTATTGCCAATGCCCTTTGGTAACCCTTTTTCAGTGTTTCTGCACTGAGGTTCTTTGTTTTAGCTCTTTTTTTGAGCCACTACTACCCAAGCAAACAAGGCCCACATAGGGATGAAGAGTTTTCACTGAAAAGTGGCTAGATCCAGAGATCAGTGTCAGTAGGTGCTGGCTAAGTACAGAGAAAGGACATTCATAGTCTGCTGCTGCAAACTGATGTACTGAAAAGAAATATACCATTGCAGAAGGTTCACACAGAGATTGTGTGTTGAACTTGAAATTTGGTGTCTGGTCCATCTGTTATCCCACAACCCCTCCACAGTCTTGGTGTTAGAAGTGGGATAACTTGCTTGAAGCATCTGGACTGGTCAAAGAGGGATGTTTTCTGGTGGATACCACCCAGATATCCCAGGTGAACCAATGCACTAGGAGTTGCCAGAGGAGAACCAGGAGAAGAAAGTCCATGGAGTTCAGATGGAGAGAAGCTGCTGCCTGAACTGGATATGGGAGCTCAGAGTAAGGCCAAACCTGAAGACAATGAAGAGATGCAGGTTGAGGCAGACTGGAGGTGTGAGAGACAACACCCAGGAGGTGGAGACCCTGATGAGGATGATCCACTGGATGAGTGAGCAATGGCTGGAGGCAGACCGACTACACAGAGAGGCAGAACAGAATTGGTGCCAGGGTCTTGAGAGATCCCTGCCAGAGAGTTTGGATAAAGAATCAGAGTAGGATTTTTCATGGGCTCAGCTGGATGAGGACCCCCTCACTGAGCAGGATAGTCCTTTCTTGCCTGTGTTCCCAAGATGTTACTTGTTGGAGGTCAGAGATACAAGTATGGAACTTGAATATGAGACCCCAGGTAAGACTATGTCTAGTGATACTGTACTGAGGTTGAAGGCTCCAAGCAAGCAAGAAGAAGCCTATGAGGCTGAAGGGACTTGTTCTTGTATTGATACAGCTAAATCTATTAACAGTATTTACTGGGTATACTGCATGCTAAAGATGCTAATGTTGCCAAACTGTTACAGTATGTTAAGGTTAAGGAGGGTAGAGGTCATTAAAGAAAAAAGATGGCACCCTTGGAAAAGGGAAAACTCTCACACAGGTCACAAGGTACTAGATGGTATCAGATGGCTGAAAATAGCACATTGATTAAAATGATGTTTACTAAGACACCCCAGAGTTAAAGGTTTAGGAACCTGCTGTTTAACACTGCAAGGTATTAAGCATGGGAGGTTCCTTGGCTTCCTGTAGGTTTCTGTAGAGACCTGCCTAGCGATAAGATGACCAAGGATTTGGGGTCATAGGTTATAAAAGGTTGAAATAGGAGAGTAGAAACTACCATTGCTCCTTCCGTATTCCCACAGACACTTTGTATAAGATAGAGGGGTCAAGTTAGTTGGAGGCAAGGCCAGATGTGGCTCTGCAATGTTCCCTTTCTGTAGGCAAAAGTATAGCATGTTTGGTCAGGGAGTGGGCCTGACGTCAAAGAAAAAGGTGCCCAAGGGCAGGCAAGGTGTCTGAGGTGGTATGTGTGTTTTATTCTTTTCTGAGTGAAAACCTACAAAGGAGAAATGTGTGGAAAATAGATTGGAACCCATGTTGGGGTAACACCAAAAGAGCATCTGCCCTCAGGTGTCTGTATCTGTAGCAAGTGAAAAGAATCAAGAGACATAGTGGGTTCTTATGGAGGGGTTGAACCTAGGAATGGCCCCTGCTTAAACCTGACATGTCTGGTGGGATTGGAGCAGGTAATTACTCACCCCAGAGAAATTGTTTCTATGGTATTGGACTTTTCAGCCGTCCAGATTTTTTGGTTAAAAAATATGATGTACTTTCACTGAAAGGAGATAGTTCAGGAAAGGTACCGTTAGTCTCAGTTGAGAAATGTATTAGTGCATCAGGGTAAAGAATGATGATATCCACTATGTTTATGATGGAATGTGCATCATTAATACGGACCCTGAGATGTAGCTTCTGAAGATGGATGGGTGGAAGCTCCATTCCTTCCTGGGACAGGAGGGTGGTAAGCAGTCTGCAATAAATGCTTCCCTTTTAAGGTGGGGGATATGTGACAGGGAGCTCCTGCCACTCCTGAGAACCAACCTTTTCATAAATCTGTTGCAGCAGTTCTTCTATTTTCTTAGCTTAATCTATCATTTACAATTTCTAGTCCATTAGGTTGGCCACCTATGGGCACCCCTTCCCTTTATTGACTATGCTATAGTGTCCTCTTTAATTTTCCTTTTCCCTCTCAGGTCTTCATACAGGGAGGTTATTGTGGTGACCTCCAACCATATGTAAAACAGGTTGTGTTTATCATTGTTGGATGTAGTATGTAATAGCACTATGTCATAAAATACCTTGATGTATATACCTTATGTTTATGAAACCTGTAAATGTTGAAAATACCATGGTACTAGGTGTTTTTGATAATGGTTAAAACTACTAGATGGCAATTTAGAAATTAAGTTAGTTGTGCTGTTTAAAATGCATGTAAATTGCTATAAACTGAACACATCTGAAATTCCATCGTGATTTGCATATATCCCATGATACTTTGCATTATGGAAGTATGTATGATGTTGTATTTCTTTGAAACTTGATTATTGCCAATGCACTTTGGGGTAACCCTTTTTTCAGTGTTTCTGCACTGAGGTTCTTGGTTTTTAGCTTGTTTTTGTTTTTTTCTTTTTGAGTTCCCACTGCCCAAGCAAACAGGGCCCACATATAGGGATGAAGGGTTTTCACTGTAAAGTGGTTGATCAGAGATCAGTGTCAGTAGGTGCTGGCTATGCAGAGAAAGAACATTCATAGTCTGTTGCTGCAACTGATGTACTGAAGAAGAAATATGCCATTGCAGAATGTTATTTCTTCTTTGTTGAATAAATATCACACAGAGATTGTGTGTTGAACTTGATGTCTGGTGTCTGGTCCATCTGATATCCCACAACCCCCTGTGGGCAAATTTGTGTGTGGAGTCCATCACAGGCTAGGACTTGTTAGGTAGGTGGGTAAGGGTGAACAGGCAGTTCTCCATCTTCTGGCAACTGGGCATGATATACAGTGGTGGTCTGATGATCCATCACCTCCTGTCAGTGATGCTGCTGTCACAGTCAATGTTGGACTCTGTAAGTCTTCTGGGATTAGAGGAAAGGGTAGGAGGACTTTCCATGGCTCTACCAGTGCTGGCAATCTATCTGAGTTATTGGTTGCTGGTCTCACACTACTGAGGCCTTCCTACACTGGGGCTGGTGCATGTCCTCTCCAGCCATTGTCTTCTTATTCATCCATGCAGGAATGCTTATATGCATGCGAAGGATGTGCAGACCCTCTTCTACCTCTGCTTATTTGCATGCAGGGACAGGCTTCAAGTACTCAGTCTTCAATTGGTTCATGCCATGCAAATTAAATGGACTCCAGCTGCACCTTCCCTTAAAGGAAGGTATATGTGCACTACTCAATTAGCTATGAAAGTAAACTGCAAGAATGGCAGATTTTTCTTCTTTTTTAGTTGTTATTGACAGGTAGGTGCACTAAACATGACATTAGACAATTTTCAGATGTGTCCTGGGAGAATCACAAAACATGAAGTTACCAGAAACATTATACAGGGTATAGAGTGACATAAACAACTGCATATCAGTAAGCATAGAAATACCCAAAGGAAAAAAATATATATTTTAGTACTCTTAAGTCCATATCTCAGCTGTTTCTAGTCCAATTTGCACAAACAGCTTTTTAAATTATGTGAGAGGCATTGAGGACACCATGGACATAGTACATCCAGTACCTTGCATCTCCCAAATGCCAGAGAATTAGTATCACTAGAACTAGAAGGGGGACAGGATCAGATCTACAGTACAGTAGCTTCTTGTTGTTTTACATTGTTTCTTGTGGTTTCGACTTGGTAGCAGGTTATTTCTTTTCTTTCTTACTACTAAGGGGCTAGCAGGGTATTGTTTGGGGCTGTTGGAATTTTGAAACCTGTTTTGGTAGCTATAAGTAGGCTCATTTGTTTGATTCACTGTGTGGCAGGCTGCATTTGTAGAGGCCTATTTCTTCTGTTTTAAAACAGAATTGGTGTGATTTAACTGGGTCTGTTTCTTTGAATTGGAGACCTATATCTTCTAATTCCAAGCCTATTTTGATGTGTTGTTGGTGAAGCTGTTTGAATTGGAGTACTGTTTCTTTGGGTAGCAAACCTATTTTGGGGGCTTTGAATAGAATTATGATTCATTGTTGCTGGCTTCACTAGCTGCAAAGTTTGAGTGCAGAGTGGGGGAAGGGTGCTAATGGTCTGACCAGAGGCCTCAGCTACCTGATTGTTTCTGAAAGACTTGGGCTGGTCCCACCCCTGGTCCATTATTTTCTTTATACCAGGGGTTCTGACATCACTTCCTCAAACAGGGAAAGGATACGCACCTGTCATAGCAGAAGTGGACATCCAGGAAGGGAACGGCAGTGAGTGAAAAGGTGACTGCTCTCTCAGTGGAAGGGAAGTAAATGCAAATCTAGGAGCTTTCAGGGGTGACATGATTGAAACCTTTAAATACATGAAAGGAATAAACAAGACAGGTACAGAGGGGCAGTTCAAAGTAAGGGAGAGGAGGACCAGCAGGGGCCATGATATGAGACTGGAGGGAGGAAGGTTCAAGAGGGAGATGAGGAGACACTTTTTTACAGAGAGGGTGGTGGCTGGCTGGAATGTGTTACCTGCAGAAGTGGTATGCAGTAGAACAGTGGACTGCTTCAAACGAGGATGGGACAGGACAAGGGGGAGGGTTAATGAAGGGGAAGGGTGGAAGGGAGGGGCAGCTGCAGAATAAGGGGTGCTAGCTGCACATTCAAGCAGACTTGATAGACCTCTAGGCCTTTATCTGCTGGCAAATTTCGTATGTTCGTATCACCTATAATGCCAGTTCCCTCCTGTGTCTAGGAGCATATATCTAGGAGCATATATGTTGCCTCTCATTCGGGGAAGGCCTTCTTACACCAAACTTGCACTGTAAAAAAACGCAATAGACCTGTGAAATGGAGACCAGTGCAACAGTAACTGCATTGGCACTGGAAACAAGGAGATGAGACACAAACCAGATGTTCATATCTGGAGCTGGGATCAATGTGCTTATTGAACCTGAGATGTCCAGGTTCCTCAAAGGGCTATTTCTCTCTTTTTCTAGCTCCTTCCCCCTAAAAATCATCTGGTGAGGGCATATATGGTGTCACTCAACCCTTGGTACTGGATGGGTACTGCTGCATTACGATAGTTAACATTTCATTTTACTTATATTCCAAAAGGAGTCACGTGGGTGCTATCCAATATGACTGCATGCAGTGGTGCTCTCCCTAGACAGGGTGAGACACTTCCATGAGGGACTTCAGTGCATGCACTATAGTGGACTGTCAGATGGTAGCACCTAGGTGAAAATACTGAATTCAGTTTGTAGCACTTTGATATAAACTACCAGTCAGTTCAGCCATTGTGTAAGTCTTACCTGCATCACACTACAGTGGTCCTAGTGACCTTTGGCAATGGGCTCCATTGCCTGGCCCAACCTAGTGGGACTTTGGCTGATCTCAGCTCTTACCAGACACCCTACTGTATGCCAGTACACTAACAAACAATCTTCAGAACTTTGCAAGAGGTTTACTCAACATGCATTGCTACCTCTTTTACCTGAGCATTCTAGGAAGTGTACTTCCACTTTACTATCTGCTCCTGATATTGGGGTGGATTCGCATGAAGCCGGTGACTGCCTTTGAGAGGAGTCCCATCACTATTCCCAGCTGTCTTTCAGGCAAGGATCTGCAGTCATTCCCTCCATTGGTGTAAAGTTACCCGGGTCTTCCCTCCTGGTCCTGCTGGAGGGCTTCTCCCATCCTGGAGGGGTGAGGAGAAGAAAGGCTTTCCAGGGACCTTTCTCTCTCTCTACTTCTTCTTTGTTGGTACTATATAGTTATCAAAATCCCCTGATGCTGGCTAACAGCTAACTGACACAGGGCCAAGCTAGCCTGCTTCCAGTATAGACTCAAAGAGGGAGGGCAGATCCATGAATATTCATGCCCTGTCCCACATGGTAAACCAGAAGGAATGATGACACAAACACCCGGACACTCTACCTTCAGCTGGGACCTAGCAGAAAACAGCAATTAGGGACCAGGATAACCTTCTGAGTGCTCCCTCATAACCTGCCTTGAACTTGAGAAAAGAGAAAGGCTGGTTACAAAGCCACAAAGATACTGGAGGTAGCCTAGCCCTGGTCCATCTCCATCTGGATGGAGTCTGTAAGCCTGAGAAGGGAAGATCTTGGAGCAGTGTGGGCCTTCATTTATCTAGACAAGAAGATGCCAAGGAAAGATGAAAAGACATATCAGAAGGAGGAGAGCTGAGAAAGAACTAGTTGCTCTTAAACCTCAGCCATTGCAGGTGCACTATGACAGACTCTGTTCATAATTCTTCTAGGTTAAATTTCCCTGTCAACCAACCAGGTCATGCCAAAGGTTCTGAGATGTGATTGCGTTTAAATACAACACTTCTAAAAAAAAAAAGGAATCAGTAAAAAGCTTTACTTCTTGTATACTAATAGCAGCCTTCTCAGTTTTTTCAGTCATCATAAGATTTTATAACAACACCAACTTATAGCATAGTTGATTGGCTCAGTTGCACTGTGCTTCCTCACTTGAGTTAAAATACTTCATTAAGTGTATTTCAGTGCCATAGCAAAGGATAAAGTATCTAACTGTATCAAGGTAAACTAAGAGATAGATGTACAGAAGGCGAAGACAAAGTACAAGATTAGCCCTGGAGAGCAGATTTCTTATGTGTGAGGGCTTCTTTAGGATACGCTGAACCCCACTCATAAACTCAACAGCCTCCTGCAGCTTAGACAAGGGCATCCATACCTCTTGAGAAAGAGATTAAACTAGACAACGAAAATAGGCACAACAAGATATTTTAGGAATAGTTTTGTCAATGGCCATTAGGACTTTTGATATAACTTAATTGTCATTTTAGAACAGAGATGACTTATTGTGAATTATTGTGGAATTATCACTCCTATGTATGTGCAAAATATGCAGTGTCTAGTAATGAGTCATTTATATTAACAGCTAGCTTTTATTTTATTAAATGTTTTTCACTGTAAATGGTTGTATTTAATGCTTGTATATACTGGGTGGGATATTCAAAGTGGGTGCGCAAGGTGCAAGTGAGATGCGCCAGCGCAACAGCGGACATGCACCAATAAGCGATATTCAGCAGGCGACAATGAGCAGTGCAAAACACAGTGTGCCAATGCAAAACCCAAATGAATGCATATGCAAGTGCAGGGGGCTTAGCCATGAATCAGTTGCACAGTGTGATATACAACAGCAAGCTGATGGCACAAGTGCAGAGCAACAGGGACATGTGCGGAGCAAAGTTAAGCCCATAAAAGGATGAAGCAAGCAGGGGATGGAGGCTTGCGCCCATGGGAATAGGGGTGAGAGACAGAGAGAGAAAGAGACAGAGAGAGACAGAAAGAGACAAAGACAGAGGGAGACAGAGACAGAGAGAGGTCCAGTGGCCAGGCAGGACAACATCAGGGGTGCAGAACAGGCACAGAGGCAGGAAGTGCAACAGGCAGTGGGACAGGGAGTGCAACCTTGACTGTGCCTGTGAGCATGAGCTGACCAGAATGTGTGTGTGGGTCCCCAATACAGGAGTGCACCCAGTGCGGGGGCCCAGGCAGCAGCACACAGCTGGGGTAGCCCAGGACATCAGCCACGGGGGGGGGCAGGTCAGGCCATGGCCAGTGCAATATTCCACATGGAGGCAGTAATGAGGGGTGTGAGGAGGCAGGAGGATGAACAGCACAGCTGTGGAAGGGACCGGCGTTTGTATGCCCAGAACAGGTGGTACCGTTGCTGCACCACATTCGAACAGTACAGTGACACCGAGATTGTGGGCTGGTATTGCTTGAACTGGGTGATTCTGAGGCAGCTCTGTGAACTGTGCAGTGATGAGATGAAGGCACACACAAGACGTAGCCACGCCGTCAGTGGAGCCAAAGGTCACGGCCGTAATGTGCCTGCTTGCCATGGGCACCTTCCAGAGACCAACAGGGGACACCACAGGCACAATCCAGTTGGCTGCATTGCAGCTCCTCACACAGTTCCTCAACACACTGCTGCCACATGCTGCAGAATACATCCACTTCCCCAGCACACAGGTGGAGTGTACAGCAAACATGCAGGAGTTCCACAGGGTAGCACATATGCCTGACATGCTAGGGGCCATTGACTGCATCCGCACACCACAGGGGCTGGAGGGGGTGGCCTACATCAACAGGAAAGGCTACCCCAGCATCAACTGCCAGGTGGTGTGTGATGCCAAGGGGTGCATAATCAGTGTCTGTGCCACACACCCTGGAGGAGCACACGATGCCTTCATCTGGCACCAATCTGCACTGTGCCACAGGTTTGAGAATGGGGACATCCCCACTGGCCACCTAGTAGGTGAATATGCAGCTGGAATGGGCAGCCCTGAACAGCAGGGCAGGGTCTGGGGGCAGATGCAATGCTGGAGTCATGGGGGGTCTGTCTGTGTAGGTGGGGTGGCAGTCACACAGACCATGGTGCTAACCCATCATGTCCCCACACAGGTGACAGCAGATACCCACTCCGGCCTTGGCTGCTCACCCCGTAGTGGCACCCGTCGACCCCAGCACAGGAGAGATACAATGAGGCACATGCCAGCACACAGAACATCATCGAGTGTGTGTTTGGACTGCTGAAGGCATGATTCTTTGCCTGGACAGGTCTGGCAGTGCCTACAGTACAGACCCTCGAAGCCCTGTGGCTATTCCTGGCCTGCTGTGTGCTACAACATGGCCACTGACCATGGGATAGCCATCGAGGACAAAGAGGGCAACAACAGTGGGGACGACGCAGATGCCGGGCCACACGGTGGTGGGCAGCCCTCCGGATGACATGAACCCCGCTGCAGAGGATGGCCCAACAGCACTGGGGCACCATTGCAGAGGAGCACTACTGTGCACACAGGTAGGTGAACGTGACCACATGCAGGGACCAGGGCACAGTATACAGGCATGCCAGGCTGGGCCCCACAACAGACATGGCTGGAGGGCAGCATTGATGGAAAGGGGCAGGACACTGTGGAAGCACCCCATACAGCACTGCGGACCCCACACACATGGCCCCACACACCTCCACACACACAAGCACAGTCACACGAGAACCCACACATGCACACCCCGAAGCCGCCAACAGGTGCATGTCAGATACTAAACACCAGTGCACAGTGGCAGCCAGTGATGTGATGGCATCATCATGCACAAGCCACGGTGGCCAGCGGCTGGGTGGGTGTGCACAGGGTGGGCATGTTGTGTGGGCCATGGACCGCATGGCCCTGGTACGTCCACGCACACACCACACCACACCACTGTGTTTACAGGGCTGTGGTAGGCAGCGGACAGGAAGGAAGGCGGATCATGACCGCCGCGCAGTTGCATGGTTGCCACGGACACGTGGATGGCCCCACCGAGGCCACCCAGCAGACTCTGGCTGTGTGATGGCCACAGGGGGTGTCACAGACAGTCCCCCAGGTGTGACGCTGTGGGTATGTGACCGGTCCCTCGCAGGCATCTGCAGGTCCCCGAACAGGCCCACTCCAGGTGTGCCTAGAATGTGTATGGCAGATCCCAGTGATGACAATGCCAGGGTCGCACGACGCCAGGACCGAGGGGTAGAGAATGCACTCTGTGGTGACTGCTGCAGATGGCCCCGCACCAGGTTGGGCAGTGGCGCTAGGCCGGCCAAGACTGCAGCGGTGAGCCAATCCAGGCATGCGGTCATGTCCTCTCGCATGCGTGTGGCCTCAGCCAGGAGCTGCTCAAAGTGCCGGTCACACTGCCCTGCAGACTGGTGCAGCTCCATGTGGAGTGCACGCACCCCTGCCACGACCAGCATCTGTTGCTTCATGGATGCTCAGAGCAGATGAGAGTTCTGGGTTGGGGGTTGGTGCCCTGGGCTTGGGCATTGTGCTGGCTCTTGGGAGTTGCGCGGCCCAGCGGCACGGCCCACCACGCAGGTGGGGGCTGCCCAGCAGGGCCCCTTGGGCCTGTACTGTCTGCAGTGCAATGGCCATTGCACCCTGACCCCCCCCTTGGCACCATCCTGCTGCCACTGCTGCCCCTCCAACCACTGTGCATGTGATGGTGCCAGGGTGGCTGCACCACCACCGCCACACAGTATGGGCTCCACCGCAGGGTAAGTTGACCACCGCCTTACCAGGCGGTGTGGCCGGAGGGTCATCAAATGCCACCTGGGCACCAGCTGCACTGCTGTGTCTGGTGCATGGTAGGAGTGCCTCCCCCTGGCTGGAATCACCACTGTCCAGGATAGTGGACATGTCATCATTAGACCCAGACCCTGCCCCGATCAGTGTCTCAGCATACTGGACGCCATGGCTGGCATCCTGCTGAGACACTGCCTGGTCCTCATCCGCACCCACTCCACAAGCATCAGGTCGGACAGTGGGGAAGGCCCAGCAGTGATCCGGACCCCAGACTCCAGTGGAGGTGGATGGGCGCTCCTCCAGGTCCATGTCAGCCCACAAGGTGGGCACCGCCACCCCTGCAGCTGCACACAGGCACTCAGGATCTGTAAGGGAACACATACACGTTAGTGCTGCCACTACGCAGCCCTGCCCACTTGCACCCCTCACCCCCATCCCCATGCACCACTGTACCTACCATGCAGTGATGGGCTTCTCCCCATATGGAATCCACCTCCAGGTACACCCTCCACAGTGCTGCGCTGCAAGGATGCCACCACCAGCTCCTCCTGTGGTGTCAGCTGTGGCACCTCAGGCTGTCCACCGCCCGTGGAGGCCCATATGGCATGGCTGGCAGCCACTTTCTCCTTTATCTGCCTCTGGTCTTGCCCACCTTTTCTTGCACTCCTGTGCTGACTCTCTGATGGCTGCCCTGCAGGTTCACAGCCTTGGCCACTCCTTCCCATGCCTCCGCCTTGGCCTGCGGGTGCCTGTGGAGCCACTCAGAAGGGGGTTCTGGTCCAGGTAAGCATCATACAGGGCATTGCACTCAGCCCTGAGAAATTGGGCCTGCACCTCCATGTAGGCCCCCTGCCCTCAATCTCCTCTTGCACCAACATGCTCACTCCTATGGGTGGGGACATGTGGTTAATGCTGGCTGCACACATGAGGCACCCCATTCCACTGTCCCATCATGTCCAGTGGCTGGTGTCTTACCTGTGAAGGATGCAATACTAGTCTGGTACCTGTGCAGTTCCATGGTGCCCTTTATAGTGCATCACATGCAAATGAGGGAATACGCAACTGTAATAAGATGCAAATGCCTCTGACGTGCTGCGGATATGCTGGTCAGCTCATCTGTGTATGCCTGCTCAATACTGCGGAACTGCACATGGCACAGTGGGGATGTGCATGCACAAGCCATGGTGCAACTGTATGACGTGCGCATTCCACATGGTACAGCGCATGTGCGCACTGATGTCACTTATGTTGGTAGTGCATACTACACACAGTGCGTTACAGGTGGCATGGCACTCTGATGCTATTGGGCATGTGGGACATGTGCGCTGTACACCCAATGGTGCCCGTGCACTATTGACATATGGCCCATGGGGCACACTGGACCCTATAGTGCACCATGCTATCCATGCCTTGTCATGCTGTCATGCAGGTGTGAGTGCAGACCTTTGTCCCCCGTGTGTGTCCCTTGACCTCCGGGTGCCTGCGGCACATGCCAGAGATGCACCAGCTGTATTGCGCATCAGCGAGGCATGCCAGGAGGTCGTGAGGGGCTCTGCACTGCAACCCTCCTCCAAGCCAGACCGCGAGGGACCGTCTACCCTCCCTGCCCAGAGCAAAAGTAAGTCGGAAGCCATACTGCTCACCATGGGATTGCTCCTTTCAGCACAGGTTTGATCCAGTAAAGCAGCAACTTCAGAAATC
Source organism: Neoceratodus forsteri (assembly GCA_016271365.2). NCBI lineage: Eukaryota > Metazoa > Chordata > Ceratodontiformes > Ceratodontidae > Neoceratodus > Neoceratodus forsteri. The sequence goes on along the minus strand of CM028137.1, from coordinate 536,217,101 downwards.
ACCCTTAATTTCCAAATTTTAGTCCAACATAACCACGATTCTGGCACCATAACACTGTCTGTACTGAAGCTAGGTTTAGGGTATAAAGCTTTGATATTACCTGTTTGCACGTCTGTAACAGCTGCCTGCTTGTAACCCAGGGTCTAGGCGCCAAAATCCCAGTTTGAATGCTATCTCAAAGGGAGCCTTAAGCTCGGGACACTACCTCGCCTTTCTGGGCTAATTTTGTTTCTGACTGGCTCATTTGTAACTGTTGCAGCCAGGGAAAGACAGGTGAGTCGCTTGCTTCCCAAATCCCTCACTCGGGAGCCAAAAGAAAAAAAAAAACATAAAAAAAAAAATATCTCCACAAAGAGGGGTTTAAACTGCAAGCAGGGCAGAGTTTAGAAACTAGAGCCCTTCCCCTTGTTGTAACGCCCTTTTCCTGCAGTATTTAAGTGTGCTCACCTACCTCTTTTGTTGTCCACAGGCCGGGACCAGGACCCAGGAGGTCTTGAGGGGCTCTGCACTGCAACCCTCCCCCAAGCCAGACCGCGAGGGACCGTCTACCCTCCCTGCCCAGAGCAAAAGTAAGTCGGAAGCCATACTGCTCACCATGGGATTGCTCCTTTCAGCACAGGATTTGATCCAGTAAAGCAGCAACTTCAGAAATCACCCTTAATTTCTAAATTTTAGTCAAGCATAACCAAGATTCTGGCGCCATGACACTGTCTGTACTGAAGCTAGGTTTAGGGTATACAGCTTTGATATTACCTGTTTGCACATGTGTAACAGCTGCCTGCTTGTAACCCAGGGTCTTGGCGCCAAAATCCCAGTTTGAATGCTATCTCAAAGGAGCCTTAAGCTCAGGACACTACCTCGACTTTCTGGGCTAATTTGTTTTGACTGGCGCATTGTAACTGCTGCAGCCAGGGAAAGGCAGGTGAGTCGCTTGCTTCCCAAATCCCTCACTCGGGAGCCAAAAGGAAAAAAAACATAAAAAAAAAATCTCCATAAAGAGGGGTTTAAACTGTAAGCAGGGCAGAGTTTAGAAACTAGAGCCCTTCCCCTTGTTGTAATGCCCTTTCTCTGCAGTATTTAAGTGTGCTCACCTACCCCTTTTGTTGTCCACAGACCGGGACCGGGACCCAGGAGGTCACGAGGGACTCTCCACTGCAACCTTCCCCCAAGTCAGACCGCGAGGGACCGTCTACCCTCCCTGCCCAGAGCAAAAGTAAGTCAGAAGCCATACTGCTCACCATGGGATCGCTCCTTTCAGCACAGGATTTGATCCAGTAAAGCAGCAACTTCAGAAATCACCCTTAATTTCTAAATTTTAATCCAGCATAACCAAGATTCTGGTGCCATAACACTGTCTGTACTGAAGCTAGGTTTAGGGTATACAGCTTTGATATTACCTGTTTGCATGTCTGTAACAGCTGCCTGCTTGTAACCCAGGGTCTAGGCGCCAAAATCCCAGTTTGAATGCTATCTCAAAGGGAGCCTTAAGCTCGGGACACTACCTCGCCTTTCTGGGCTAATTTTGTTTCTGACTGGCGCATTTGTAACTGTTGCAACCAGGGAAAGGCAGGCAAGTTGCTTGCTTCCCAAATCCCTCACTCGGGAGCCAAAAGAAAAAAAAAACATAAAAAAAAAATCTCCATAAAGAGGGGTTTAAACTGTAAGCAGGGCAGTTTAGAAGCTAGAGCCCTTCCCCTTGTTGTAACGCCCTTTCCCTGCAATATTTAAGTGTGCTCACCTACCCTTTTTGTTGTCCACAGACCGTGACCGGGACCCAGGAGGTCATGAGGTGCTCTGCACTGCAACTGTCCCCAAGCCAGATCACGAGGGACCGTCTACCCTCCCTGCCCAGAGCAAAAGTAAGTCAGAAGCCGTATTGCTCGCCACAGAATCGCTCCTTTCAGCACAGGATTTTGACCCCGCTGGCGCTGTGCGCCGGCTCCCCACCGCCCCCACTACCACCCTTGGTCGACACTCCACTTTATAGTGGTGATCACGTGAGCACATCACTTTTCCATTAGCCGGTTATACTGAGCAAACCCTAGAGGGTGCACTAATAATTTAACTCTTCTCAATTGACAAACAACATGTTATGCAGCCAAATGTCATTAATCCAAGCATTGCTAATCCTGGCACTTGCTGCTCAGTCACTCCCTCTAACAGAACGCGGCAATATTCTGCCAAATAAGCTTCCTAATGCCCACTTCCCTTACTCCTACTTAACCAAATTCCTAAGCTGCACCGAAGTGGACCTTCACAGGCTAGGCTACCACCCCAGCCCACCCCACACCTCATGAACACACACAACCCCCTTCTTCTTCTTCAAGCTATAATAGCCAAAGTGACTCAGTCAATTCCCATACCTTGCAGTCCTCTAAAAAATCATATCAGCGCACAATACTCCAAAAACTGTTATAAACGGCTACACCTTGCTGCACTCAGGCATGCACTTCTTCTCCTACTACTATTGGCCAGAGATATTCATCCAAATCCAGGGCCTTCTCTTGATTTCATAAAAAGAAGACAGGGTAATGCTGGTCTTCTACTATCCTCCCTAAACATCTGCAGCCTGCCTAAAAAACTAACTCTACTACAAGGTTGGGTAGCACAACTCTCACCAGACATTCTTCTCCTCTCCGAAACTTGGCTCACAAGAAATGTCCCAGACTCATCAGTTATCCTAAATAACTACACAGTTTTCAGAGATGACAGAGTGGACAAACGGGGTGGAGGTTGTGCTATTTACACCAGACTGCAACTACAACCATTACTTGTTCCCCTACCACCACCGGCGCAAGAGGCACAAGCTATTACAGTCAAAATCACGGTAGGCTACCATGGGAAACCGCTTTACATAATGGCAGTCTACATACCCAACAACCAAAAACTAGCCTTTTACTCCATACTGGCCAACATAGCACTGCTCCCTCCTAGAAGTGAGCTCATAGTACTGGGTGACTTTAATATTAACTGGCTCACTACCTCAGCAGATCCCTTCAAAGACGCTGCTACAGCGCACGACCTCACCCAAGTTGTCCAGACCTCTACCTGGCTAGATCCCAGGACAGGAACTCAGACCCTCCTGGACCTAATATTAACAAACACACCCAATCACCTCACTAACGTCTAGATCCTACCAGATGTCCTTAGTGATCACTCCCCCCTCACCTGCCTTTGGTCAAACAAGTGTCCTACTGCTGTACCCAAAATCTCACTCCAAAGGCATATCAAAAAAGGCACGATAACCAAGATACTTCACTCTCTTTCTACCACCGACTGGTCCGCTGTCCACATCACACAATCTGTGGGTGAGGCTCTCACCGCCTTTATCAAAATCTTCAACACAGTGTGTGACAAATATGCCCCTCTCTCAAAAAAGATCCTAAACACCAGAGACAACCCATGGATCACACAATCCCTGATTGACCAGATGCACCATAGAGACAACATTTGGCACAAAGCAATCAACTCCAAATCACCCCATGACAGACAACTCTACAGAGCGGCAAGAAACAAAATGCACCAGGGCCATTCAGCTAGCAAAGGCCAACCACTACAAGCAAGCCCTCATCTCAACCTGGGGCACAGGAAGCAAATTCTGGAGCAATGTCAAAGAACTCTCGGAAAACTGTTAACCAATCACCTACCCAAATATTTACAAATGGTGCCTCTCAAAAACCCTCCACTACAGCCAACGTCCTGAACAATTCCTTCACAGACCTTAGCCAAATCCTCCCATCAAACTTCTTTGACCCACCCCCAGTGTCCCACGAACCCCATTCCCAGTCATACCCCCACACCATTTCGGCTCAAAACAATCTGCAGTCAGACCAAACACCACCTGGCTTATGCCCTACAGAATAAAAGGTTTAGCAGTGACTCTGTAGACCTCAAAATACTCTGTCTAACATTTGATGTGACCCTCCCACATCACCAAGATTTTGAACCTGTCACTATGCCTAGAACAATTCCCGCCCTATGGAAAAGGGAATTATTACACCAATCTTAAAAGAGGTGACCCAACGGACCCCGCAACTACAGGCCCATTACAATACTCCCCTCTCTCAAAAGCCCTTGAAAGACTAGTTTCAGACCAACTCATAGAGTACCTCACCGGCACTCCCTACTATGCCAAGAACAACATGGTTTCAGGTCAGGACACAGTACCACTTGGCACTCCTAGAACTCTCATCATATGTACACGAGGCTAGACGGTGGTGAAATTGCAGGAGCAATCTTCACCGACCTTACCAAAGCATTTGATACCGTCAGCCATGACCTACTATTATACCTACTCCCTCCCTCAACCTGCACCAGACACACTACTCTGGTTCAAGGACTACCTAACAGGTCGAACACAACAGGTTAAAATCAATACCACTCTATCCTCTAAAACCCGGTTCTATCAGGTGTACCCCAAGGATCAATCTTAGGCCCCTATTATTCACTGTCTTCCTGAACTCCATCCCTAGAGCATGCAATGGAAACTTCTGCTCTATGCAGATGTCACAGTAGTCTACTGGAAAGATAACTCCCTAAACTCCCGCCAATACAAACTGCAAACCTACTTCCATGAACTAGAAGACTGGTTCACAAAGCACAGGCTCATATTAAACTACACCAAAACAAAATCCATGATCTTTGCGCACCAGCAAAGCCCCCATATAAGAGCCCAACTAAACATCTCCAACTACCAGGGCATCTTAATTGAACAAGTCTTGGACTTCAAATATCTAGGCATCACTTTAGACTCATCTCTCACCTACCACACACACATCAACCAACTGTCCTCTTCAGTAAACACTAGACTAGGGATCCTCTAGAGGCATAGACAATGCCTCCCACCGCAGGCACTTCGTCTGGCAGTGACCAGCTCGGTCATATCCTTGATAGACTACTGAATAATAATATGGGATGGCTGATCCCACTGCCCTGAAGTGTATCGACCTTGCCCTCAACAAAGCCAGCTGGCTGGTCACGGAAAGTGACCACCTAACCCACACCTGCGACCTCTACAAATTAGCGGACTGGCTGACCTTTAAAGGAAGGCTAAAATACCATACCTGACTCCAGGCTAAGAAAATCCTACTGAAATCTGCACCCTTGGGCCTTCACTACCTAATACAAAGTAACACCCACAGGAGCACCTCAAGGCACCTAACAAATGTGCCCATCCTTGTCCCCTATCGAAGGACTGCGCTAGGTCAAAGGTCCTTCAGCTATCGTGCACCCACCTGGCTCAATGAACTCCCACCCACCATAACCCAGGCTCCAACTTTAGGCCAATTTAAAACCAAAACCATGAGACACCTCGTAACCTCAGAGAAATGTAGCTGCAATTGAGCATCTAACCCCTCTTTGATGCAGGGTTTCAATTCTATCCCCAGAACCTACCCAGAACCTCAAATGTAGTCTCAGACTGAGGATAAGGCAATCATTACACTATTTGTGGGATGTTAATTCTGGCCTAGGGCTCTAAGTCCCACCCTATTGTAACTTTATTTTGTATATGTTTGTCGTCAACTTGTAAAGCACCACTGTGTAACACTAAGGAATGACTTGTTCACATCAGTCTGTATACTGTGGTCTCACAAATCTGTTTGTTTGTCCAGACATGGAGCCTTTGCAAAGGAGTCTTTGACTCAAAGGTTGAAATTCCAAAAAATGAATAAATAAAATAAAAATAAATGCACGATTGGGAATGGTGGCGCATCACCAGGCGTGTCGCGCATCCATCGCACGTGTGTCTCGTGTGCTCACCAGCACCATTTTGGCTCAGCTGTGTAGTTTGCAGGCATACCTCATCAGAGCACACTGAGAGCACCCACCTGGAGCCAGGTTGAGTTAGTCAAACAGGTGGCACTGGTGGAGCCACATGTTGGTTCCCCATATGGGCACGTACCCCTGGACCAGCCACGTACAGAGGTGTGGCAGAGAGTGGCCCAGGAGCTGGAAGAAGCCATAGGGTCATGCTGTAGTGGGGAGCAGTGCCACCACAGGTATGGGGACCTGCAGAGGAGGGATCTGGACCATCAGAGGACACTGCAGGCACGCGTCTGGAGGGGTGCAGTGCCATGGCCAGTGAGTGCACATACCCATGACCATTCCATGTTGCTATTCTGTGGGGTGCCAGTGGGTGCCACGCCATGCTGTTGGGGCTGGGGGGGGCTGTGGCTGGGAATGCCACCGGCCATGGCAGCGCAACACTGGTGTGCTGTGCCACAGCACCGCCAATGCACAGGACATGGGGTATGCTGTGCTGGAGGGGGTGGGGCACGTGGGTTGTTGCCCGTGTTGATGTCTGCCTCTTGCTGTCTCCCTACTAGGGCCCTGAAGATCAGCGCAGAGCCCAGATGGAGGTGCTGCTGCCAGTCGGCAGCAGGACAGCGGTGGTGCATGGCAGAGGGATGCTGACCAGGTGGGAGGTGCAAGTGGACAGGCGCCAGTCGGACCACAGCTTGCAGGTAAGCACTTTATCGGTGTACATTGTTGTGTGGGGTAGGGGTGGGCCATAGCCCCCATGCACATAGCCATTATGGCCGTGCATCGCCAGCATGGTCCATTGCACCATGCTGTGCCTTTTGCACGTGTGTGTGGCTGCTGTGGGTGGGCTGTGGGTGCATCTGAGTCCAAGCCAGGCCACTGCCATCCCCACACAATGGCCATTTGCATGGCAGCCATGGCTGTGGCATGCTGCGCATGGCTGGTGGTGGTGTGCAGTGCTGTACATGGCTGTGGATGGTTGGGATAGTGGCTTATGTTGGCATGCATGCTGTGGATGGCTGTGTACCACCTACAGGACACATGTCACCACTGTCCGCTGTGCACGGTGGATGGGCTGCAGTCATGTGGGCGTGCACTCATCCTTTCCCTCCTTTGTCATAGGTGCCCATCAGGTGGATGTCCACACACGGCTGCTGGAGAGGATACTGAAGTCACCACAGTCACCCTGGTGGTGGCCGCATCATTAGGCAGGCCCTGTTCCGGCCTCAAAGGCGAAGATGGATGAGGCGCCAGTAGGCATGGACATCTTGGGGACCATTGGCCTCTACAACCTCTCTCCCTGACCCCTAATCTCTCCATTGTACCATGCCTAGCTATGACCCCATCCCCACCCCCTTCCCCAGCCTACCTTACTGATTGTGGCCTCCCATTACCTGCCCCTTCTCCCTGTACCCCTGTATATAGTTTGATGTTGTTGTTGTTTGTTTCTTTTAATACACTTGTATTTTGGTAGCCATCTGTGTCTGTGTCTGCTTTGCAGCTGGCGTATAGTGCAATGCTGCAGTGGTGTGCATCATGGCTGTGAGGTATGTCTGGCATCGACTGGGACTTGTGTCTGGTGGTCTGTGCCCAGTGGCCTGTGTGTGTGCCCTGGGGTATACGTGTGTTCCATGCTGGGCTGTGTGGCCTGTGTGTGTGTTGTGTGTGTCGGAAGGTGTGTTGTCAGCTATGGTCCCGGTGGCATGTGGGTGTTGCCCGTGATTAATCATTGCTGCAGTTACTCTAAGTCTTTTATTAATGTAGCAGTCCTTAACCCTGCATTAATTTGTAATTATTGGCTTCTGCTGTGTTTCTGCTGATGGAAGGCTACAATACCTGACTTTAGCCACAGTACCTGTATCACTGTAGCCTGAGCTGTGTTCTGTGTGTTCCATGTCTCATCCCTTGATTTTGCCTTTTCTTTTGTTATTTTCCTTTGCTGTGTGCCTCTGAAACCCAATGGAAGCCCAAAGTGCCGTGGTCAAAAGGAAGTGCAGAGGAGAAGATAGAAGACTTTGACAGTGCAGATGTAGAAGCAGAGATCGAAGAACTCAATGTACAACATCAGGAGCTGCTCACCACCCCAGATCTCACCAATGGTGACACTGTTACCCTTGTCTCCCAGCAGAGAGTTGTTTAATTGCTTTTAAAAAATGGGCCTGAAGATTTGCTGTGTCCCCGTACACACTGTGTTGCAAATAAAGAATTGTGTACTTCAAAGTCAGACGTGTAGTTTTTTGGGAGTTTTCAATTATCTGGACTATCAATTATCCAGACAAAATCACTGTCCCCAAGCGGTCCAGATAATCAAGGTCCAACTATTTTTTTTTTATTATTTTTCTTACAGTAATAAAAACGAATTAGTAATTCTTATTTTAAGCCCTATCCTTGTCACCTTTGGGTACCTCATCTCCCAAACTATTAATGTAGGTCCCCTGAATCCCTACATTACTTTAAAGCTTATTACCTGCCTTTCCAAAAATATATGGCATTTGTCAAAAATATGTTATTTGATTATTAAAGGGGGTTTTCAACTTGATTTTAATTTTTAGATGTAGGGTCCTTGTCCTCCAGATGATTTTTAACCTCTGTTCAAAGTGACATACATTAGACATAACCCCATTCCAATAGCTTCTTTTGCCACATATTGCATTAGTTGATCAAACTTGAAATTTAGAACTATTAAGGCCCTGTATCCTGCTATCGCATTCCAGCATTTTTTTCCATGGCCTGTTCAATTTCTTCTTTGGACCCCATTATCTCCTGGATCCTAAATAATAAACCCCTCAACTCCTTCATTCTTTCTGCTCCCATGGCACATCAGTACCCCCCTCTCCTTAGAGTTTCATACTCATTCCCCATCTACCCATAGGACTCTCCTCCTGCTTCTTGACATCACCCCCAAAACCCCTGGTTGTCTCTGTCACTATGTTTCCAACTTTTTCCTGCTGGGGAGCCCTCCTCAGATGCCAGGCCTCTGCAAAAGAGTGAAGAAGTACCTTTCCATGTTACTGCAATGATGGGGGGGTTAAACCTGGTAAAGAAGGGGTCTGGTGGCATTGGTGGATGGAGACTGCAGGGAGTCGCCATTTGGTACACAAAGTGTTTTTTCTGCCTTTCAAGGCCCTCCCCTTCACCTCAACTGCCATAGAAACATAGAAACATAGACTTTGATGGCAGATAAGGACCGCTTAGCCCACCTAGTCTGCCCATTTCCCTACCTAGAGGATAAGCTGCAGATCTTATTTAACCAACAGCCTATTTCTTCCTACCCCCCACAAAAATTGCCTTATGTCTGTCCCATGCATTCTTGAATTCTCCCACAGTTTTAGACCCCACAACCTCCTCAGGAAGGCTGTTCCATGCGTCCACCACCCTCTCTGTGAAAAAATACTTCCTCACATTGCCCATGAGCCGTCCCCCCTCTATCTTCAAATTGTGTCCCCTTGTTCTTGCACATTTCTTTTTCTGAAAGATGCTACCCTCTTGGACTTTGTTGATTCCACTGAGGTACTTAAAAGTTTCTATCATGTCCCTCCTCTCCCTCCTTTCCTCAAGGGTATACATATTAAGCTCCTTTAGTCTCTCCTCGTATGGCTTCTCTTGCAGACCCAGCAACATTTTAGTTGCCCTCCTCTGAACTGCCTCTATCCTGTCTATGTCCTTGCGGATATGGGGTCTCCAGAACTGGATGCAGTACTCCAGATGTGGTCTCACCAACTGTCTGTACAGGGGGATAACAACTTCTTGTTTTCTGCTGGTGATACCTCTCCCTATACATCCCAGTATCCCCCCAGCCCTCCCTACCGCCTTCTCGCATTGCTTGCCAACCTTAAGGTCATCTGATATGATTACCCCTAGGTCTCATTCCATTTTTGTTGTTGTTACTATCTCCCCACCATTCTGTAATCTTCCCCTGGGTTTTTGTTTCCCAGGTGCATTACTTTGCACTTCTTTGCATTGAATCCTAGCTGCCATACTTCTGACCATTCCTCCAACCTTGCCAAGTCCCTTCTCATCCTTTCCACGCCTCCTTGTGTATCATGTATCACAGTGACATTCATGGGGGGGGGGCACATGGTCACCCATGCCAGCAATGGCTCCACGCCACAACAGGAGTCACTCTTCAAGCAGTGTTCCACAGCAGCCTCCCCAATAGTAGAGTGTCTGCCATCCCTGCTGACCACCACTCCTGTTGTTCCAAGCTCAGGATGTGAACCAAGGTTGCTAGCCTGACGAGAATGTGCCCCACCTGTCAGAACTACAGAGCTAGCCAACCTCCACATTTTTAAAGGCAATTTGTTGTCCTTTCTAACAATGTTAACAATTGCTGCAAATGCTGGTCAGACTCAAGGCGGGCAGTTTTGCTCAATGTTCTTTCAGTGTAAATAATCAGAAATGAACTGAAACTCTGTATCATATTTTTAGAAAATGTGTTATTTAGCTGTGAATGGTGGTCTTGTAAGCCATTGCAGTTAATGATAATGGCAACAATTTGTTTTTACATTTCCATGCAATGATACACATTACTATAAATCAGAGTGTTTCTTGTATGCTGTTTTATTCAATTTTCTATATTTGTATAAATTAATTTTCCTAAAAAGACTGTGTCACTTTGGGAATTTGCAAAGGAGGGGTCAAGGTCACATGCAAATTTTCAAAAGTATTGCTACACTCTGTTTCTAGTCTTAACTTTAGCAATAACCCCTGACTGTAGAACTGTTACAACCAGGTAGCAGGTGTTTTGCTAAAGTGTAACCAGAAACCATACAGCAAAAGTGAGACATTCATTGGCAATGAACCTGAGGAATGAAAAATGGTGCTTACTGAACAAGACTAAACAAGGGGTCCACTGGATGACGAGGACAGTAATTGGGCTGAGTTACAGTGAGGAACACTGTGCTATTAGGAAGGCCAGGAGAGACTCATGATGAATATGGACAACACACCTGAGAAGCAAGCCACACAATATGGGTTAGGTGGATGGAAGAATAACTTAAGTGATCATACCTGTACTCACAGCCTCAATCCATGCACAGGAGTCAGTGGTATCAATCTTCAGATGTTAGCATGCACAAACCCTGTTTGCTAACATGAACATGTGGTGACACTGTTTTGAATTACACCAGATGCAGACTTCTCTCATTATGACTAATACAGAATTTAGCATATAGCAGGAAATTGTGGGCTGCAACAGCAAGGCTATTTGCCCATATTTTGCACTTCCATACATTGGGGCTGAGGATGGGACCCACTGTACTTATCTATGTAAATTATTTTTGTGATATGAATTGCTTTAAAAATATATCAAAATGGTCTGTACTATACATAAAACATATGAAATGTAATTTACAAAAACAAATATAATTGCTAAGAATGTTTATTAAATGTGTGTACTTTGTTTCTCACATTTCTGAATGAAAAATGTCAAATTTATTTTAAATGCAGTATGTGTTCACATTAAGCATGTGCAATTTTTGATGTAATGTTATGTCTGCTATGTACCATATGCCTTTTATTTATGTTCATTTTTTCATGTACCACGCACATGCACATATCTCACTCCCCTTCCCCCAAGGATGCTTCTGGAAATGAGCCTTGCTGCTCAGTATGCCTTCCAGGTGAAATTTTTGAATAAATAAAATAAATAAATGAGGATGAATAAATGTGGTTCAAATAAGTCTGAAGGATTTTTACTTTTACTGTAATTTACATATTGTAGAAAACTATTGTGTCAGAAGTTACTAGTGGTGTTTCAGTAAAAGAGGACCACATAGTTTTCTGTTTTCATGAGTTTACAGAAGACTTCTGGTGTTTATACATTTGTTATTTTAAAATTGCATTATCATCATCATCATCAACATGTTAAGTACTTTGAGAGATTTGAAAAACTTTCCAGCAGTGAAGGAATTAATTATTTTACTTCTGTGGGAGCTTTAGAGGCATCATTTTTATGGTTGCAGCTGACTGTATTTTGGTGAATCAAGTAACTAATAATTTGGCTTGCCACTAAAGGCAGGCCAGGTTGTCTAATGGCCCAACCAGAAAAAGACAAAGGGAGGAAGTGGGGAAGGGTGGGATGGGGGAAGGGAGCAGTGACATCAGCAGTGACAAAGCAAGGGTAATATGACCAGGGACAGGGCTCAGTGGCTATTGATGGAGGGGAGGGTTTTAGTTGGGGATCTCAAGGAGCATTTAAGGGCTGGTAACCCCTAGAGAGCCCTCTTTTCATTGATAAAATTTCAGCACATTGCTGGCAATCTGAGAGGTAAGGCACTGTCTGGGGAATCACAGGCCTTTGGTGCCACATGGAACCCTGTATTAAATTTTACAGGAATTATACTGTATGTGATGTGTAGCGGATAGTATGTCATGGCTCAATGTGATTTAGAGGCAGGAGGGATTTTGCTGTTTAAAGTTTTGGCCAGGGAATCCCAGGTTTTAGGCTACCTGGAACTGGAGGTTTTCGATAGTTTTGTTCAAAAAAAAAGAAAAGCTAGAAAGCGGTAGCTGTCATGATTAAGTGGGCTGATTTAACAAGGGCTAAGCATGTGATAATAGTAGCACTGTTTAGGTTTCTCTTTATTGCAACTGAGATGAATAGAATGGTTTAAGTTTAGATAAGCACCAGTATATAGATAGGGTGCTGAATTGCATAGGTAGAGAGTGGTTGCCACACAGAATTTGGTTTTTAGTTGCTTGCCTGATAATTGTAGAAGCAGGTCTGTGGTTATGACAGCAAGCAGGATGGTGGTGTTGCACTGTAAGTGATTTTTTGCTGTGAATTGGGGCTGATTCAGCCCATGGAGGGTGTTGGTTCCCAGTAGCTGCGGTGGGCCTATGGGAGTGGTGCCAATCCAGGTGGATAGGCGCTCCTTCCAGGAGCACAGTGGAACGGTGGCCTCCGCAGGTAGTGGGGAGGCATTGCAACAAGAGGGGGAAAGTTGCAGCAGAGTGGCAGAGGGCAGTAGGAGGGGGCTGCGGGTTGTGGTGAGGCTGGTTAATGGCTGGCAGATGCCAGGAGGCCTCGTGGGCCATCAGGCCTTAGAGAATGGTGTCAGCGCCATGTGAGATCCATACAATTCCGACATGACATTCACCAACAATTATTTTCTCAACACCCTTTCCCGCTAGTACTATACCCGGCAATATAAATCCCAACAGTAATGTGCCTACTAAACAAAGTAATGTGACTTTAATTTAAAATCTACCCCCTTTGGTGGTGCACATCCACAGTAAGTAAGCAAAAACCCATTACTGGCTGTAATGGGCTGGAACACAGAAATGCAACTATAATGTTTAATAAGCAAACGTGTTAACATACTGTGTTGTGGATGTGCCCGACTGTGCTAAGTGCGTTAGGTAATGATTTCTTCTTACTACCCAGTGCAAGTTATGGTTACAGGGCTTGAGCACATATCTTTTTCTGTCATTATCAATGCAGTTACTGTTTCCCCTTTGGTGATTTCACCCTTTCGGTGATTTTGATGTAGCTGTTGCTCATGTGGGGATTTTCTAGAAAGACATTTTACAGCAACTGGAAATATTCTACAGTTCTGAGAACTTCTCTTTTGAGAAACACTAACAGCTAAACACACACGGGAACAGCTGCTACTGTTTCAGTGTGCATAAAATAAGTTACAACATGTTCTCAAAGTAGATAGAATTGAGTTGGGATATTACCTGATTAAAATAAAAGTATAACAACAAACTAACAAAGCTTGTCAAGCATATCTACGTAACTGATGAGAGAACTCTCTTAGACTTACTGCATAATGTACGGCATTTTCTCAGCTTGTCAGACAATAGCATTCTGTGCAGTAATGCTGCTGTGGTCTTGCAAGAGGTGCTCTAGTTGAGCAGGGCTGAGTGGGATTATGACAGGCATATATGCGGCAGTAAAATATACCTGTTGGGTAGATGTCAGTCAGGAAATAGGAGTCGAGATTTTATGCATCGGTCACTTTGTTATCGTGCAATCATACTAGACCCAGCCAAGTTGGGCCTAGCAGCAGGTACGGGAAGGACATGGAGTGGGAGTGGCATCCTGGCATAGGCTCAGCAGGCCAGGGGCATGAAAAGGAAGGGATTTTGCCAGTTGGACTACAGCTACCGCAGGTAACAGGGGCTGAAGGGGGCAGAGACTAGGGCATCATTAAAACAAAATAAGGGAAGAACAGAAAGGGGAGACAAGGCATGGAAGCTGTAGGAGACTGGGCCAAAGGGCCTGAAGCCAAGCCAGGGGGATGAGTGGTTTCTGACACAAGTAGCATGGGGGGGTCTTGGTTTATTAGCTAGGAGCAGACTTGGCAAAACATTAGTAATGTTGACTGCAAATAGCTGCACTGATGCAGACTGAATTTGAGTCCCACAGAGGGGAGATTGGGGGCTGGATGGAGAAAGCCAGCAATTTATATTGTTGGCGAGTGAAAGTGAGCATGCTCCATTAGAAGCCATGGCAATGTGGTGCCAGGAGGGTGCAGGAGGTGGTGGGATACAGGGCAGTGTGCCGCAGTTGGCAGAGAGCAGGCAGGGTAATACATGGCTAGAAAGCCACACAGCAAAGATGGGATTTATATGCAGTGGGCCCAGACAGGGGCTCCGTGAGGCCATGGCCTGGTCAGGCACTGCAGGGGCTCGGTAGGCCTAGCTGGCAAACAGCATGTGACCGAGTAGTAGGAAGCCAAGTGAGGATGGTGGTGAGCACAACACAAAATGGGGCCCAGGTGCAGGAGCTGGGCAGAACGAGGCCTTGGGGCAAGGGATATTAAAAAAAAATATATATATATATACATGTATGTGTGTGTGTATATATATATATATATATATATATATACTATATATAAATAAATGGAAATAAATGCATTTATATATATATATATATATATATATATATACATATATATATATATATATATATATATATATATATATATATATATATATATATATATATATATATATTATGGTAGCAATATAGTGCTACCATAGTTAGGGCTGAGGAGCCATTTACATGTTAAACCTACAATTATGCACCTTAATAACTTTGCAACTGTTCAATGGATTTGCCTGAAATTTGGAATACACAATCAAGAACCATGCATCTTGGGATCTGCCAACTTTCGTACTGTTCAGATATACAGCTGCGGAGTTATTAAGCATGATCTGCGTGCACGTTTACACTTTTTTGAATTATTTGCTTATCCCTACAGGTCGCACAGTTTGCTCGACCAATCCAAAAACATCAGGGAACGTGCGGCCAGGGTCCCCAATGTGCCTTTTGAAGATTTCTTAAAAAAATATTAAATGGTTCAAAAGTTATTAAAAAAACAATTTCCCATTATAAGTCAATGGGAAAAGTTAACAAAAAGTTCGACACTATCGCAAATGCACTTTTTACTGTCACAAATGGCCCTAGTAGTGTCACAAATCCACCATTTTGTTTTTAGTTGGTGATCAGAAAAATGCTTAGCGTTTAAAATTGGGACCCTCTAGAGACACAATTCTTTTTGTGTTTACCTAGTTGAGCCCTGAGGATGCTAGGCATGTCCTTATTTTGAGGTTAAACACCTCAGAAATATGTTTTTAAAATGTTTTTAAAAAGTAGTGTCACAAAGTAGTGTCGCACTCACAACACTTTTGCAAATCTGTGCGAAAGCTTTCGCAAATCACAACGCTACTTTGCGACACTATGCCCAAAATAACAGGAATTCTTTGCCACCTTGCTGCAAATGAACATTTTGGTCTTTTGGGCTGAAATTTGAAGGGAAGGTAGCCAGCATCTAACAGATGTGCCTTTTGGTGGTTTGGTGACAAAATATTGCATGGATGCAAAGTTACGATACTCCAAAATTGACACTTTTTCCCATAGACTAACATTGCGGCGTCCGCTGCATGACAGGAATTCTTTGCCACCCTGCTGCAAAATAACGGTTTGGACTCTACACTGAAATTTGTAGGGAAGCCAACATCCACAGATGTGCCTTTTGGTGGTTTGGTGAAAAAATATTACAGGGCGGCAAAGTTATGGCACTCCGAACTTCTCTTTTTTTCCCTTTGGATAACATTACGGTAATCACCGCGCCTTTCAGGGCCCGTATCTTGGAAATGGTGTGAGATATGGACTTTTCGTCAGAAAAATGCTTAGCTCCCTAACAGGGCATAAGTAAAAAAGTAGCCAGGAAAGTCATAAATCATATGACTTTTAACTTTTTTTTCTACGTTGTATGGTTCCTGAGATATAAGCAATTTAGTATTCCAACTCCTCATTTTCTGCTCCAAGACCCATTATTATGCATACATTCTTTGTACTCACTGTCTTTCTCTATGCAGCTTTTGGGGAAAACCAGCCTGTGTGCTTACATTACTGTTACTCTTACCGCTTCCACTTGTGGTTCCATACCCATTTCACTTACTGTTCCTGCCTACGCCACCATGTGCGTTACCCTTTGCATTTTCATTTGAGCTTGCATTTGCATTATTTTTACCATTTGTGTCTACAGTACTGTTTCTCTTTCTGTTTTGCTTTGCTTCACCATGCGCAGTACCACTTGCGTTTGCTGGCACTGTGTTACTATGTGACGGCCCTGCACTACCGCCGCCGCATTACATTCACTATTTCTCATTATCATTCTCAAAAAGAAGGGAAATTAGAGGCAAAAACTCCATTTAATGCATCAGTTAGGGTTGTTCCACAGTGACAAAAGTGAGGGAATTTGATGTTAGGGTTGAAACCCCCCTTGCACCCCTCCAGCCCACCTCCCAACCGGCATTTGGAGTGCGTGTTGGGATCGTCGGCCCTAACTCTCACCCATCACATGTGGAAAGAAGCTGAGGAATTGGAGAATGGGGTGAGAGTTAGGACCGACGACTCCCAACGCCGCACCCCAATGCCGGTTGGGGGTGGGCTGAAGGGGCAAGGGGGTTTCATCCCAACATTGAAGTTCCTTACTTTTGTCACTGTGGAACAACCCTAACTGATGCATTAAATGGAGTTTTTGCCTCTAATGTATATATATGTCTATTTATATATATATATATATATATATATATATGAAGAAAGAAACTTACAAAGGGAAATTGGAAAGGGGGGTTTGGGGCACAGTATCATGATACAGGGTGAGCCAGAGGCCCCCCCCATCTCCCAGTTTAAGGGTAAATTACTCTGGGAGTGAAGGCCAATGGGGGAGAGGGGATGGGTTTGGCCAGGCTGTTCCAGTTTGGCTAGTTGGGGAGCCATGACAGTGGGCCATGGGTAGTTCTCATCCATGGAGCAGGTTACCATTGGCCCAAGTAAGACAAAGAATGAAGTGGTTGGACAGGGACTTCATACTGCATATGGCATCTTCTTCTTGGGTTGGGGGCCAAAGAAGTACACAGGGGTGAGGGGCAGGGTTAAGGTGGCCATGCTGAAGCACAAAATTGTGGGTTGTAACCTCACCAGGTATACACTTTTGGGGGATGGGGCCCTCTGCCCGAGTCCTCATTCAAAAATGGTAGTCACGGGTGGGACCCAGAATAGAGCTTGGTCAGGAGTGCTAGCTGGCAGAGGAGGGGGTGGATGAGGAGCACTGTGGGTCCACGACATACAGGAAGTAGTAGAGGTGCCATGCCGGGGGTGAGAATGCAGTGAGGGTGGCCGCTGCAAGCAGATGGATGGAGTGGGCTTTGTGGGCTCTGCACAGCTCAGGTGGGAGGGTTTTCAGTTTGGCAGAAAGGAGATAAAACAAAAGAGAAAAGGCAAAAAAAAAAAACATTACAGACACTGTTCCACTGCAGATACCATTCTTCTCTTCGGGCATGCCATGGGGAAAGACTGTACTTCCGTGGATGGTCTGCTGGCCACTGCTCCATGGAAGGAATTGATTGGTGGAGCTCCAGTCTCATGGGATAGGTACAGTGTACAAGGGATCAACTTAGGAATGATGGGAAACTCTTTGTGGTTTTTCCTCTATGGTTTATTAGAGCATTGTGATGATATAGGGAGGCTGGAGGCAGTTGATTAGGGCTGCAGCTGTTCAAGAGGCTGATCGGGTCATGGGCAGAGACCATTCTGCTTGAGGGGGTAGTACTGAGGAGGAAAAGGTGTTCATTTAGGCTGATTACAGACCGAGGCTCCATTTCCCAAGGGGGAGGGGCGAGCATGCCAGCAGCTTGGAACCGGGATGGGGGAGGTTACTCAGATGGTCCATCTTGCCTTTTCAAGGATGGCACCCAGTAAGGGCCCCGGCCCCAGTTTCCAGCACTTGGGGGAGAGGAGGTGGCAAGTTTCTAGGGATAGAATGACAGAACTATGAAAGAACAGAAAGCATAGCAGCACAACTCCAGGAAGAGGAAGAGGTGGCTGCCAGGAGGTGGAAGGAGCTGGAGGGGAGGATTGGTCATGATGAGAAGGGGGAAGAAGCCCCAAGAAGGGGACCTGGACCTGCCAGCCAATTGTCTGCTCCCTGAGCCTGTGCCAGCCCCCAGTGGAGCCAAACACGGGGTGGGGGGCTAGGGCAATATGTTTTCATAGAGGAAGGTGGCCTGGGGTATTTTGCAGGCCTTAATGGGGACTGGGGTTGGAGGGGTTGGAGGATATATGGTTTGGTAGGGGAAGAAGTGGCACAGATAGGGCCAGAAGGAGTTTTATGGGACTGTATGGCAGTGCAGGCAGCATGGCTTAGTGGTTATAGGTAATGAACTGCAAACTAGAAGACTTGGAGGCAGGAAGACCTGGGGTCTGAATCTCAACGACCCACACTGGTATATTGTGGGTTCCTAAGCAGGAGTGGGCAGGAGCTGTAGGGCAGCATGGGGTGCATTCAATAGGGAGGGTGGGGGTGCCACCACAGAGGGGGGGTTGCAACTCTGACTGAAGTAGGGAGATGAGCACTGGGAGGTGACGGGATGATGCAGCTTTACAGTGACAAGTATGCCTAGCTATGGAGGGGTAGGGTCATGGGGGCACAGGTATCCAGAAAGAGATGGGCAGTTGGATTATGGAAGGTGGAAGGAGATGGCTAAAGGGGTTACGGTGCTATGCCGCAAGGGATTCTGGTAACCTTTGTGACTGTCAGATCATGCAATATTGAAGGAGCTGAAGATGGTTACTGTCAGCTTCTGTACATTGTCAGTTTTTTTTCTAATCATCTGTAATTGCTGAGTTGTTCTGTTCCTACAATGGTAGCCAGAGGCTAGTAGCAGTATATGCAGATACATGTAGTGAGGTTACCAGAAATCCCCATTCATTTCAGCTGGATTTTCTGTCATATACCTTGATATATCCAGGTATTTACTGAAGCATATCTCTGGCTATTACTACAATTTACAATACTGTGTTTTAGTTTGCAGTTTTCTATTGATAAGCGCATTCATTTTACTGGGTTTGAATGTGTGCTAGCAGTTTTAAAAAGCTTTAAAATGTGTGTGTGATAGTCATTTTTTTACTACTATAGATGGCTGAAGATTGTTTGACCAGACTTTACTATGTCTCTTTTTGAAAGCACATTTCTTCAGGTGCAGTAAGAGGTTTGCTTCTTCCTACAGCTTGACAAACTGTAATTTTTAAGATTAGACCCACCTTGATCCAGCTCTTACCCACTTACTGAGATAAATACAGACCCATTCAATTGAGTTCAGTTAGAAGTCCATGGGTATAGCTGATAGGAGTTGGTGTGGGCATTGTGAAGAGAAGGGATACAGTGAGTGCATTTGGTGCCTTGTTGGGTGTGATGAGGGGACTGGGTGACATGGGTAAAAAGGATAAAGAGAGCATGTGGTGCCTTGTGGGGGGAGGAGAGGAGGGGAGGGGCAGCATGGGGATATTGGGGAGAAGGGATGCAGCAAGCATCTGGTGCCTTCTAGTTGATAGCGAGGAGTAGACTGGATGATGTAGTGAGAAAAGAAAGGATGTACAGTGAGCAGGAGTGCTGCCTTTGGTGAGTGGGGGGTTGGGACTGGCTGACACAATAGATTATTGGCATACTAGTTGTAGTCAGCTAATAGGAGTAGCTGGCAGGCAGAACAGGTCTTGTGACACTGCTCAGCAGTATACATACAGTACTGCTACACTGTACAATAACAGAGAAGGACAGTAAGAGCAGAGTGAGACAAAAGATGGAGAAGCAGAGAGAGGACAGAGAGATCGAGAGTGAGTGAGTGGGAGAGAGGGCTGGCCTACTAAAAGAAATGGGAAACCACCTACTAAAGAGCATACTAAGGAGATCAGAAGCAGAGAAGGCTCCTATATTTTATAAATAGTACCACCTACTAAATAAAATATATAAATTAAACAACAATATATGGGTTCTACCTGATTGCTGAGATGAAGGGGGGGGGAGAGAGAGACAGGGGATATTGAGCACCGCAGATGGGAGGGCCAAGGTTGCAAAAAAAAAAGAAAGACAGACTACTAAGTTGCATTTTGGCTGCTAAGAACAGAGTTGGAGAGAAAGAGAGTCGAGAGAAAGGGGGGATAGAGAGAAAGAGGAGAAGTTTGTGCTGAGGGAGAGGGCCAAGGGGGCCAAAAGGCAAGCAAATGACTAAATAAAAGCTACCATTTATTTTACAAAAAAAAAATGCCCTTAACATGACAAAAGTTAGTACAGTAAAACCTCGATTGTCCCAATGTTCTGTTCTACATAAGATTTGTTTGGATACTCGAGAGTTCGGATAATCGGAGGTCCATAATATTAGGCAAATGAGAGGTGAGGGACAATGTCAGAGTTTAGATAATAGGGAGATCTAGATAATAGGAGTTTAGATAATCGAGGTAGTACTGTATTTTACAATAAAAGACCCCTTTACAAAATGCAAAGTTACCATTTTACATAAAAAAAAAAACTTCCTAACAGTGGCTTCTGGCTGCTGAGCATGGAGTTGGAAATATGCAGAAGAGATGGTGCAGGGGTCAAAAAGCAAGCAAACTACTAAACAAAAGTTATGATTTTAGAATAAAAGAACCTCTTAACATAAGAAAAGTTATCATTTTACAAGAAAATACTCCTAAATGGTGGCTTCTGGCTGCTGAGGATGGAGTTAGAGAGAGAGAGATTGAAAGGGAGGGTGACGGGAGAAAAGCATCCCTTAACAGTGGCTTCTAGCCGCTGAGGATGGAGTAGAGAGAGAGAGAGAGAGAGAGAGAGAGAGAGTGAGAGGGAGGGAGGCAGGGGAGAAAAATACCCCTTAACAGTGGTTTCTGGCAGCTATGGATGGAGCTAAACAGAGAGAGAGAAAGAGAGAGAGAGAGAGAGAGTGAAAGTCAGGGAGACAGGGGAGATTTTGCTAGGGGGTGCAAAAACAAAAAACAGCAAGCAAACTACTAAACAAAAGTTATTATTTTACAACAACAACAAAAAAAACTTAAGATAAGAAAAGTTACTATTTTACAAAAAAAATACCCATTAAGATCAGCTTCTGGCTGCTGAGGATGAAGCTGAAGAATGAGAGAGAAAGAGGGAGAAAGAGATGGAGGAGGTTATGTTGAGGGTTACCATACAAAAATAAGATACCCCATCTCCAACTTAAAAAGTGGCTTTGGCTGCTGAGGACAGAGTCAAAGAGAAAGAGAGAAAGACAGAGAGATTGATGAGACTGATGCTGTGCTGTAGAGAACAGATAAAGTACAACAAAAGAGATTAAAGAAGAAAAGCAGACAGGGAGACTGACTGTAAGAGTGAGGGGGAACAGATAGTGCTGGTTTGCCGGCTGCCTGGCTTCCAAAACAAGCATTTGTCAATGCCGAATGTTTGCTTGCTGGCATTGGCAGTGGTAGTGTAGGAGTTACAGAGCTGCATAATAGGAATGGCAGTGAAGTATTGAACTGAAGCCAACCCCACCACCACCCTGCAGATACTGACAGGCATTGGGGTGTGCCTTTGGGTCGTCAGGCATAACAGCTATGGCATTTCTACCACACTCCCTACCCTGCAGACAATTTATTATGGTCATGGTGTGCCTGGGGTCTTTGGCCCTTATGTTGACCCCATTCTATTAGGAAATATGGTGAGATGGGTGCAGTATAGGAGAATGGGGTGAACTTTGAGGCCGAAGAGTCCAAGGCACAACTCGATGCCTCTCACTGGCTGCAGGGTGTGGGTGGGGGTGGAATGGTATGAGCATTACAGGTGACAATCCCAAGTCACACCCCTGAGGCCTGTCAGTCTCTACAGGGAACGCCTCAGACGTTCATTGGTATTTTCGCTCCAAATTTTCAGCATTGTTTTTTTGTGACCCCCACCTTATGAACAGTGGCAATATCAGTTTATTAGCTGAAAGCTGATTTTGCACAGTGACTACACCATTTGGCACCACAGTTATGAAAACACATTTCGAACAGGATGTGAAAAATGACAGCTGTACTGTTCATGGGGAGGTGTAAAAAAATGGCAATATTGAAAATCTGGAGTGAAAATATCAGAAAAACTGGTGAAGTCATGAATGAGCATAGAAACTGCACAACGCACACACGTAATGTAATTAGTTTGGGGATTTTTTACAGCAGATTGTTAACACAGGCATTTTGGGCCTCCACTCATGAACAGTGTCATGGTGATTTTCTTAATCTGTCCCAAACAGTGATTTCCCACAGTGACCATGCATTTCTTCGCTGGAAGTGCGAAAATACATTTTGGCCATGGTGTGAAAAATGACAGCTGTACTGTTCATAAGGGAATGTGGAAAAATGCCAGTGGTGGAAATCTGGACTGAAAATATTACAAATTCATGAACTTATGAGGGTGTGGAAACTCGCAATGCTCGCTCGTAATACAGTCATTTTATGAACTTTTGTTACCAAATTTTTAACATAGCTATTTTAAGACCTCTGCTCATGAACGGTGTCACTGTGATTTTCTTAATCTGTCCCAAACATTGATTTCGCACACCAACTGTGCCACTGTGCGCTACATGCGCGGAAACACATTTTGGGCGAGATATGAAAAATGACAACTAAAATAGTCTCTGTTCATTTGTGTGCTGCGGAGGAACTGCCAACCATTGAATTATGTAAAGCAGACACTTGGTAAAAAGGTATGAGGGAATTATTGTGAAACTATTTACAGGATATTTAAAAAAAATCCCCCTTTTAAAATAGCAATTAAAAGCAGGTGAATTCAGGTAGCTGCTGTACTGTTGCTGTCTTTTGACATGACAACAATGCCTTCACATGTGCTTGATTTCATTTATATATCCTGCATTATCCTAAGTTATTTAATTGCTGTTTTTTCAAGTTCAGTGGCATAGTTGAAACCATTGTCACACAGGCTAGAACATCCCTTGTAAGTTTACTCATGTAAGCTTCAGAAGAAGACCTTGTTAGGCCAAACACTTAGACACTTTGTTCTTTTTGTAACATCCATGTATGTTGGTTCAGTAAAAGGCAACAAACCATTTGCTTCAGTATAATTTTTTTTGAATGCACTGCATTAAAATAAGAACTATATTGTAAGACCCTGGCAGACTATATACAGCAGGGCTCCCAAATCTATAGGGAGTCATTTACAGGGAAATTGTCCCCGTTGACTTGCATTGGTTACAAGGGCATCAGACATAAGCCATTTTACTCAGGATTTCATGACAAGTTGAATTCCTTTGGAGAACAATTGCAGTGACTGAAGTGAATATAGGTTCACTAGGAGAGAGTGAGTGTGTGTGTGTGCATGTGTGTGTGTGTGTCTGTGGGAGAGAGAGAGAGAGAGAAAAAGAAGGGAAAAAAAAGGGGGGGGTGAGAGATAGAGAGAGAGAGACAGCATCTCCTTAAAGCTATGTATCTCCCCCACCCACATTATGGTGATGTGGGGTGGGGTTAGGGTGTATTGTTTGTATGAAGAGGAGGAGAGAAATTACATTTTTATCTCTTTTTCAGATTCCCTAGACACTTGTAGTACATCAAGTTGTTACATTCTCAGTGTATAATGACATCAGTACATATCAGGCTATGTGGTCTTAATTCCTTGAGGTTCCTCGACTAGAGTTTTTTTGTTTGACACTAATATTATCAATTTATATTTAAATTATCATTTATATAGTCCTGAGGTTTTTGAAATTTCTTGGGCCTTATATCTAGCTGGAGGGTATAGCTGGGTGACAGGTCCAGCTAGGTTTTACACATCACACAGTGTGCACTTATGTCTTTAAGACAACTTTACTGGTAAATTCTTGTCTATAATGCAGACATTGAAATTTCATGAGCCCTATAACAATCTTAGTTTGTCTTTAATCTGGGTGGGGGTTGCCTTTCAGTAATCACATCTTTATACTAACTGTGACACTCACAGCTTGATTTAGGAGTTATCTGCTTCAGCAGTGTTATCTTATGTCAATTAAATTTATATGCAGCAGGATTCTTTGTATGTGTGTTCCACCAAGCACGTTTAACCCAAGGTTGCTTCTGGCTGAAGGCAGTATAGTACTGTTAAACTTCTCTGACATCATCTTCTGTTTTTTTTTTTTAAATGAGTATTTTAAACCAATGGGGATTTTTTTCTGTTTTTCTCTGCATTATCTAGCTGTTGTAAGTATTGTATTTTCTAAACAACTGCCATGAGCTTCTGAAGAAGGACTGGTTGGTCCGAAAGCTAGAGCACTTTGTTCTTGTTGTTACATCTATGTTGGTCCATTAAAAGGTAAATAATCATTTGCTTCAGGGGCATCAGAGCAATTCTGCTTCATGTGAAATAATGAAATGTACGGGGGGAGGAAAATTTGCACTAGAGTTACAGGAAAATGCAAAATCAATGTGATAGCACTGCTACTGTGTCCTCTAAAGTCCATCATTTGTTTTTTGTTTTTACGTTCGCTTGCGCGCATGCGCAAGGAACGTCTTGGGAGAATGGGACACTTTGGAGGTGTGCCTGCCCTGTGCAATCCCCTGCTCTGTTGAGCAGGCGTGGCGGTCCTGCACAAATTGCTGCGGTGCTGTGTATGACAGTGGTGGGCTTCTCTTCAAAGAAAACCACTGCTGTGTGCTTGCAGCGCATCACGCCCCCAAATCTTTTCTGCCATGCTGGAAGCCCACCCCAGTGTGGCAAACATCCTGCGTCGTCTGCCGACCGGGGTGCCCAATCCCCCATCGGTTCCACCTCCCCCCAAACAGCTTTCTCTGCTGCCATGCTGGGAGCCCACCCCAGCGTGGCAAACGTCCCATGTCATCTGCTGATGGGGGTGCCCAATCCCCCATCAGCTCCACGGACCCCCCAGCCATCCTTCTGCCATGCTGGAAGCCTACCCCAGCGTGGCAAACATCCCGTGTCGTCAATTATAGAAAAAAGAAAACCTGTAAATTAAAAATGGTCCCACGCAGTCTCCCCGCCCTCCCACAACCCGCACCCACCCACTGTGCACCCTGCCTCCCCACACCCCTCACCCAGACTTACCTCCAGAGCTTGGCTTGATGATCATCGCTGGACCGGGAACACGTCTACACTCTTCAAAGCCAACTGCGAACTGAGGAAATTCCAGTAAGCTGTATAATGGGCTAGATGGGCTTTTTTAAACTTTGTTGCATATCTTAGGCATTTTTTGGAATTTTTGCACCAAATTTTCAACATGGGGTTTTTGGGACACCTTCTCATGAATTCTGTCGCTGTCATGGCATTAATCAGACCTGAAGGGTGATTTCACAGTCACTGCGCAAAATCACCTTTTGGGCCTGATTAATGAAACAACAGTGCCAGCGTTCATAAGGTGGGCTCTCAAAAAGCCTATTTTGAAAATTTGGTGGAAAAATTCCTAAAAATGACCGTTTTACGAGCGTGCATTGCGCAGTTCCTACGCAGGCTCGTAAGTTCATGAATTTTCAATATTTTCACTCCAGATTTTCAACATTGCCATTTTATTACACTTCCTTATGAGTAGTACAGCTGTCATTTTTCACATCTCACCCAAAACATGTTTCCGCACATTAGCGCATAAATGGCACAGTCAGTGTGCAAAATCAATGTATGGGACACATTAAGAAAATCACAGTGACACAGTTCATGAGCAGATGTCTTAAGATGGCTGTGTTGAAAATGTGGTGAAAATTCCTAAAAATGACTGTTTTACGAGTGTGCATTGCGCAGTTCCTACGCACTCTCGTAAGTTCGTGAATTTTCAATATTTGCACTCCAGATTTTCAATATTGCCATTTTACCACACCTCCTCATGAGCAGTACAGCTGTCATTTTTCACATCCTGCCCAAAACGTGTTTCCGCCCATGTAGCGCACAATGGCGCAGTCGGTGTGCAAACTCAATGTATGGCACACATTAAGAAAATCACAGTGACACTGTTCATTAGCAGAGGTCTTAAAATGGCTATGTTGAAAATTTGGTGAAAAAATTCCTAAAAATGACTGTTTCTGTGAGGCGTCGTTCTTGGTTCTCTGCAGCTAAATGGGGTTCAGTTTTCAATATTTCCCTCAGATTTTCAACATTGCCATTTTACCACACCTCCTTATGAGCAGTACAGCTGTCATTTTTCACATCCTGCCCAAAACGTGTTTCCGCCCATGTAGCGCACAATGGTGCAGTCGGTGTGCGAACTCAATGTATGGGACACATTAAGAAAATCACAGTGACACTGTTCATGAGCAGAGGTCTTAAAATGGCTATGTTGAAAATTTGGTGAAAAAATTCCTAAAAATGACTGTTTTACGAGTGTGCATTGCGCAGTTCCTACGCACGCTCGTAAGTTCGCAATTTTCAATATTTGCACTCCAATGACTTCCAAATACCTAAACAGCACATAGAAGCAAGCAACATTTGGCATTGACAAATGCTCGTACTTCTTTGTCACTGATTTTTTTAAGCCATGTCCAAGTGCCAAATACCACTGCAAATACCTGCAATCGAACGTTCGGCATTCACAAATGCTTGTTTTCATAGTGTAATAGACCAACAACATGCCTTTTCCTGATTTGAAAGGAAGTGTAAATTATTAAGTATCTGAATGTACTAGTGTCAACTAGCCTTCATGTTTTGCCCAAGAGAAGTGGGGGTGGAGGGTTGAAACAAAGAGAGTGGATGAGGCAATGTGCAGTGTATCTGGCACAACTTCTGAAATCCATGTAACTCTTCTCAATTCAGTAAGCACCAGTGGCTTTGTTTGAGAGGTGTGAGGGGGATGAGTGTGGGAATGCAGACACATGGCTGACATACAGCATCTTGTTTCTGCAGTCACATAAAAATGCCAGCTATGGCAATTCAGAGAAAAAAAAAATTTGAAGCTGCATTACCAGACTAAGTGTGCAGTTTAGTGAATTACCACACAGGGGTGTGTATATGACAGCACTAAAAGGCGCATTAAAGTGCTTCAGTCATGAAAATCTCCCCCATTGGCTGCTACTGAAATGCATAGCAGTATGTTCTCCTTTGTGCATTCTGGCTGTTCTTTGCTTCAGCTGCAGGTAGTACAGTACACTCAAGTTCATTTGCATAGGTTTTAGCAGCGGGGGAGTTCACATTGACAGAGTCTAGTAAGAGAAAACGCTTGGAATTACACATACAATGAAGTCTGAGTTTTCACATCAAATGCTGGGGTATTTTTTTTCTGGAGGATTAGAACCCATGGAGTCCATGAAGGTGTGCTTTGGAGAGCTGGTGTGTGTAAGAATTGTTAGGCACCCACACATTTTGGTGGTCCTGCTGTGGCAGGGAACAGTTTATTAAAGTAATGATGTGTGGCTTGTCTCTCTAAGCTAGACAAGACTACAGCAATCTATCAGGTAACCAACACAGTTGATCTGTATGTGTGTGTGGGTGGGGGGGAGGAGCTGCTCACTGAAGCGTAGCTCCCTCTTTCAACTGTATGCCACTGCATTTTCAACTGCTGTCATAGACAGCTCCAGCAGTGATTGGAGAACTGTGACCACGCCTGCAAACACACTGACTGAACTGGAAGATGCTGACACACCTCTGAAAAACTCAGATGATGGCACTATGTTTCTTGCACATGCGTGCAAGCAAACATAAAAATAGAGATGCACAGTGATGCCTGACTGTGCCTGCCAGAAGGCATCAAAATATGTACATAATTGGCAGCAAAAGTGATTAAGGGACAATACTTGTCCCCCAGCACTCCACCTCCCCAAACCACAACACCTGCTTAGGTTTTTCAGCCTAAAAACTACATTTTTTTTCCTCTGAGTAATAATATATCTTCTGATGTAGCTGCCATAATGTAAACACAGCTGGAGCAGTGCAGCTCAATTTCACATGCTCAGCGCAGCTCCACACTGCTCCCCCATATTAATGATGCAGTGGAGCAGTACAGAGCTACACAGAGCATGTTAAATGGTACTGCACTGCTCTAGTCATGTTTGCATTATGGTGGATACATCAGAAGAGATATTATTACAAAGAGGTAATGAAAAAATTATGTTTTTGGCTAAAAAGCCTAATCAGGGGGTTGTGGTTTGGGTGGTGCTGGGGGGACAAGAGTTGTCCTTTAAAACAAATTCTAGCCAGAGCCAATATGGCTGCAAAATTGTATTACTGATGGTAATGAAGAATGTGTAAGAAAGATGGTGTCATAAGAAACATATACTACATAGGTTTTTAGAGCAGCACAAACATTTGGACATTAATCAAAAGCTTACGTCCATGAGACTAGCTCCTCCATCCAGATTGTTTTCCCTCTTCACAAACTAGTGGTATTATAATGGGATGAGATTTTCATCATATGACTGATTTGCACATTCCAACCTCTTTTTTTTTCCTTTCATATACTGTATATGCACAGAAGGGAGGGTCATGCCCCCCCCCCCGCATGCAACAATCCAGACTGGCTCGGGATCTGAGGAGTTCTGAGGATGGAAGCATGGTAGGAGAATCATGGGGCATGCTTCTGCTTCCAGTTTTGCATGTTCTATCCCCATCTCTGCACTGGGGCATGCAAGCCAGACGTGCATACGTGGAGACATCATGCACATGCCCATGGAATCCCATAGTTCCCTCCTTTTCCAGCCATCCTCAGACCAGCATTACCACCACACCTCCGCCTGGTGGCAGTCATTCAGTAGTAGAGGCAGCCCTCCCTCCCGAGGAAAGGAGATCAGTTTAGTGGATCCTCAATCCTTTCCCTCCCTGGCCAACCCCCAGCATCCCAGTCTCGTTCATGAATCAGTGTTGCTGGCATGACAAGAATTAAGGCATCAAGTGCCTCAGACCTGTACACCACTTGGTAGGCTACTAATGTTATTTCTTTGCCAAGCTGTAATTTAATTACATCAACGATTATAAGCACATAAGCAATTGCAGTGGATTAGATAGGTTGGGCAGTGAATACCTGTATAATTAATCATGTTTTACTTTTTCTTTTTACATGTTTTCTCTATTTCCTACCACTACAATTTGTAAGGCTGTGTATTAATTTGAGCTGTATTATTCATAACCTCACAATGAGAGATCACAGACTTCAGAGCAGGATCAGTATGCTCATGTGTTTTAGAAAAATTTCTCACTTGATACAGTCATCATCCTGGAATTTAAGTAAACCCCAGCTGCACTATACAATTAATATCTGTACCAATATTAACCACCAAATGAGACATTTGCAGAAGCAGCACAAGAAACAACTATATCACACATTTCCATTCAGTGGCATGCATTTACACTCGCCCCAAGACACAATGTTCTATAATTCTTTAAAAAATATTTTCTAAATCCATTTCAGTGAACTTCACCAAGGGCCAAGGTGGCTGTATTGGATATTGTAAACTAATAACAGTGCAAAAATTCTCCTTTAAGAACTGCACTAACAGGTTCCACAGAGCCCAATAAAAAGGGGGAGATAATGTAACAGGGACATGGAGTCAAATTATTAATATATTGAGTACTGCAGATCTGTCAAATAAGTTTAAAAAAGAAGGTACTAACAAGTGTGAACAGTGTGACCCTGTTAGTGCATTTCTTAAAGGAAAACTTTTGAGCTCTTTCTTTGTTAATGGTTGCCAATGCTGTCACCTTGCCCCTTAGTGTTCACTGAAATGGATTTAGAAAACAGTTTTCAAAAAATTATAGAACATTTTGTCATGGGGTGAGTGTAAATGCATTGCATGGGATGAAAATGTGTTACATACTGTAATTGTTTCTTGTGCTACTTTGGTAAATATCTCATTTTTGTGGTTAATATCAATACAGATATAAACTGTACAGTATAATTTTGGTTGCTTAAATTGCAAGACGGTAATTCTATCAAGTGAGAATTTTTTTTCTAAAACACATGAGCATATCTATGCACCCCTGACCTTCATGACCTTCCAGTGTGAGGAGACTGCGAGGTTGTGAATTTTGCAGCTCAAATTAACACACAGTGCTACATGCTGTAGTGGTAGAGATCAGAGAGCACGATAAATGTAAAAAGAAAAAGTAAAACATGATTAATTATATTCACTGCCCAACTTATCTAGTCCATTGCAATTGCTATGTGCGCTTGATTGTTGATTTAATTAAATTACAGTCTGGTAAAGAAAGAAGATTAGTGATATAAGTGGGAATCCAATCCTTGATAAATATAGACTGAGGTTGTGATGCAATGTTAAAAATACATATAGAAAAGGGAAAAAGAGGTTGGAATGTACATCAATCACATGACAAAACTCTGATTTCTTTATAATATTACTAGGAGAACAGGTAGACAGAACTGGAATGTAAAGGATTGCGGACTGTCAGTCCATGGTGGCAAAGTAACGCTTAAACACAGTGGTGTGTGTGTATACGTGAGTGTGTGTGCATTTGTGCGTGTGTGCAGGTGTGTGTGTGTGTGTGTGTGTGTGATTTAAAACCTAGGAGGAAACAACATGGCAGTAATTGATTACGCACAGCAGTGTTATCCCTTACTACCTACAGGCAGATCTGGAATGTTATGTAAAGGGATTCTTGACTAATGACTGATATGTGAGTCTGTGGCAAAGTAGCACTGGCTACAGTAAACTAGAAAGAGTGCAAAGGTTCTCCTTTAAGAACTGCACTAACAGGGTCCACAGATCCCAATAAAAAAGTGAGGGTAATGCAACAGTGACATTGAGTCAAATTATCAATATATTGGGTACTGCAGTTTTTAAAAATAGTTTATAAAAGAAGCTACTAACAAGTGTGGACAGTAACCCTGTTAGTGCAGTTCTTAAAGGAAAACATTTATGCACTTTATGCACTTTATACTGTATGTTTATGGTTGCCAATTCTGTCACTTTGTCCCTTAGCGTTCTCTGAAATGGATTTACAAAACAGTTTTTAAACAATTATAGAACATTTTGTCATGGGGCAAGTGTAAATGCATAGCACAGAGAGGAAAAGTTTGATATACTGTAGTTGTTTCGTGTGCTGCTTTTGTAAATATCTCATGTTGTGGTTAATATCAGTACAGATATAAACTATAGTATATTTGTGGTTGCTTAAATTGCAGGATGGTAAGTTTATCAAGTGAAATTTTTTTTGTAAAACACATGAGTGTATCAGTCCCCCTCTGACTTCTGCGACCTCCCAGTGTGAGGAGCCTGTGAGGTTGTGAATTATGCAGCTCAAATTAACACACAGCACTACAATCTGTAGTGGTAGAGATCAGAGAGAGTTATAAATGTAAAAAGAAATAGTGAAACATGATTAATTATATTGACTGCCCAATGTATCTAGTCCATTGGAATTACTTATGTGCCCTTGATTGTGGATGTAATTAAATTGCAGTTCACTAAAGAAATAAGATTAGTGATATGAGTGGGGAATCCAATCCCTGAATAAATATATAGACTGAGGTTATGATGCAAGGGCAAAAATATATATATAGAAAAGGTAAAAAGAGGCTGGAATGTGTACATTAATCACATGACAAAACTTTTTTTTTTTTATAATACCATTGGAGAACAGGCAGACAGACCTGGAATGTAAAGGAATGCTTGACTGTATCAGTCCATGGTTGCAAAGCAAGGCTAAAACATAGTGGCATGTGTGTGAATTTTAAAACCTAGGAGGAAACAACATTGCAGTGATTGATTGAGCACAGCACTGCTAACCCTTACTGCCTACATACAGAATTGGATGTTATCTAAATGAATTTTGGACTAATGACTGATATGTGACCTTGGCAAAGTAGGAGAGGTGTTGCAACTGCAAAGGAAACACACTTTTTTTCTTTCTTGTTTTTTTGTGAAGGGACTTTGTTATCTGGTGTAATTATCTGGTGTAGGAGATTGTGCTGCAAGTCCTGCATGTTATTTGCTGGGAAAGAATGCTTTGAAGTAATGCTGAGTCCTTTTTTGAAGCAAGATATCTTCAGGGCTCCTCCCACTGCAGCCATAAAAAAACTGTAATTTTGGTTGCAGTTTAAAGGTGGCATACGTGATTTACAGCTGAGCTTGCATTACAGTAAAACAGTTTTGCCAGGCACAAAGTGAGAACAAGTAGTGGATATTTCAGTGCTTTAACTTCACAGTGGAAGGTCACAGACATCAGAGGGGGACTAGAATGCTCATGTGTTTAAGAAAAAAACTTCTCACTTGATAAAATTATCATCCTGGAATTTAAGCAACCCCAATTACACTATACAGTTATATCTGCACTGATATTCACCACCAAATGAGATATTTACAAAAGTAGCACAAGAAATAACCATATTGCACATTTCCATTCCATGCCATGCATGTACACCTGCCCCATGACAGAATGTTCTATAATTCTTTAAAAAATATTTTCTAAATCCAATTCAGTGAACTTCACTAAGGGGCAAAGTGACTGCACTGGCTACCATAAACTAATACGAGTGCAAAACGTCTCCTTTAAGAATTGCACTAACAGGGTCCACAGAACCCAATAAAAAGGGGTGGGGGGATAATGCAACAAGGATATGGAGTCAAATTATCAATATATTAGTATTACGATTTTGTAAAAATTGCTTAAAAAAGAAGGAGCTAAAATGTGTGGACAGTGACCCTGTTAGTGCAGTTCTTAAAGGAAAGCATTTTTCGCTCTTTATACATTTATGTTTGACAGTTCTGTCACTTTGCCCCTTAGTGTTCACTGAAATGGATAGAAAACAGTTTTTAAACAATTGTAGAACATGTTGTCATGGGGTGAGTGTAAATGCATGGTACAGAAAGGAAATGTGTGATATACTGTAGTTGTTTCTTGTGCTACTGTAAAGGAATGAAAGACTATGTAGGTCAATGGTAGCAAAGCAAGACTAAAATGTGTGTGTGTGTGTGTGTGTCTGTAAGAATTTTTAAACCTAGGAGGAAACAACATGGCAGTGATTGATTGAGCACAGCACTGTTAACCTTTACTGTCTACAGACAGAACTGGGATGTTATGTAAAGGAATTCTGGACTAATGAGTGATATGTGACTCTGGCAAAGTACAGTAGGAAAGATGTTGCAACTGCAAAGGAAATGCCCTCTGTTTTTTCTTGTTTTTTGGGAAGGGACTTTGTTATCTGATGTAGGAGTCTGTGCTGCAAGTCCAACATGTTTTTCTGTGCGAAAGAATGCTTTGAAGTAATGCTGAGTCCCTTTTTAAGCATAAATGTCTGCAGGGCTCTGTCCACTGCAGCCTTAAAAAGAAAGAAACTAGAGATACACAGTGAGAGAGATTGAGAGGTAGAGAGATCAGTGAGTATCGTATCACATACTCATCCTGTACAAACTCATAGCAGCCTATTTTTATTATTTTTGTTAAAGCAAAGAAGAAGGAAACAACAAATCATGCACAGTGTTTTGACATTTGTTAATTTATTAAGCTAGGACTACTGGAACTGTAGACAATACTAGTGCCTGTATGCTTATGTATAAGAGAAGTGTAATAATCACAGCATCCCGATTCTCATCCTTATTTTCATTATCAACACTATATCAGTGTGCTCCACATAAATTAAAAAATGTTTAAATCACCAATTTAAATTTCGAGGCCATAGTAGCATAACATTATTGATCAGCTGAATACAGTCACTAAACACTATAACTAGGAATCACTCTTCTTTTGCAGTGAGCTTGACAGGAAGTGCTGGTGGTCATCATCATTGCTGTGTGCTGTGTACAATACAAACTGAGCCCAGTAGGGAGCAGGAGTGAAGACATTAGGGACTCAAGATGGATATTTTTATACAGCAGAAAATAAAAAAAAAACAAAATCATCAAAAAAATAATTGAATTGTTTCTAGTTAGATTAATTCTGAGTCTCAGGTAGACACCATAGCTTCAGGCAACCAAAACGGAGTGTTAAAGGTGAGGCTAAGTAATCATCCTCTTGCACAGAACAAACAAAATCAAATCCCAAAAAGTGATGCTGGTAACTCTAATGTTTCATCATCCAAGCAAAGGTTTGAATCCAATAAAGGTGCATTTGTTGGATCAGTCCCAATTTTAAAAAAAAGTTTCTTGATTTAAAACTAACAGGTTAATGGGTAACACCCACAGAGACACTCCAGGTATGGAGCAATTGCATACTATGCTAATATAAGTCCCCCACAGACTACATGTGATGCTTCTGAGGTGGAGCCCATAGAAGATAAAGCCAGTGACTTGGCACAAGGTGTACTGAAGGATAAGGGGATGGAAACTGCAAATGAGGAAGAGTGAAAGCAGATGTTTCTATGGTGGAAGAGGAAGACAGTGGGTTAGAGGAAGGGAATAAAGCACAACAGGAACAGGTCCAAGAAAAATCCAGTAAAAAAATTAACTGAAAAGGAAATTGAGCTGCAGTGCCTACATGGCAACAAAACTAAAAAATAACATCTGTTGTTTGGTTATACTTTTCTGTTAGTGCTTTTAGTTGGCTGGTGGCAACATACTCCATTTTTATTTATTATTTTGTAATCAGGTAAGGCCCACAAGGCACAAGCGCCTCTTTTCAGGGGTGACCCGAGAACACTGGAATGAATAAGTGACTTGCTCAGAGTCACAGAGAAAGCAAGTGGGGGTTGTGGGAATCAAACCCAGATATGCCAGAGATACCAAGCTCATTCACAGCTCATCACTCTAACCTCTAGGATACACTGCCTTCTTAACCCCATTGATTATAAATGGGCAATCAGCAGGGGTAAAAAGAAAGGAACATATTGGAACTTCTGCAGTGAAAAGGCACCTAGACAGATGTCATAACATTAATGAGACATCCATTTTAAGAATAGTAGAGAAAGTGGCAGTGATGATACCATCTCACTACATCTCAGGGTATCACAGATAGATGATAGCAGTGGTAGCCTCCTCAGCAATGTTGAAACACCCCAGCACTTCTTTCCATTCGAATGACTCCTAGTGTTTATGATAGCAGCCACGTGTTCAGAAGCCCCTCCTTCAAGAAAACAGGTTACCATCTCAGAAATCTATGAACATAAAGCCAAATATCCTTCAACCCTCCCTGTTGCTGTTACAGAAAAAAGAACATTTTTGAGATGATAACTGTTAACTTCTGTCATGTAATATGATAGGACATGTAGGATTCAGGTGGCTGCTAGAGATCTTGAACCTCAATATACTATATAGTTATATTGAGAAAATATTTCTGAACAGAGATTCCAGAGCTTTTTATGATGTATGTAAACACTCAGATGAGTTTTGGTCAGTGCTGTTGGAAGGATGGTGCATCTCACAACAGATATCTGGACAAACGGTTGACTTGACACTGCAGAGCAGGACACTGCGGCACAGGAGCTAGCACAACAATACTCACCCAAATCAGGAACCAAAACTAAACAAGCACAAAGGAAATCCAAAAACTTGATCATAGGAGACTCCATGATTCGGGAGTTGATACCCATCTCCAGCAGGGTGATGGTCAGATGTCTCCCAGGTACATCAGCATGGAGAGACACTGACCGCATTGCTAAAATTGTTCACAAAGCAGGAGAAAACATTGATGTCCTAGTACACATAGGGACTAATGATCTCGCCAACCGGTCAGTTGTGGAGACCAAGGAACACCTGATCAAGCTGGGTGACAAACTATCATCTATTTCGTCCGGCATCTCCTTCTCTGAGATCCTGCCAGTCTGGGAGAAGGAACAGATGGACGGAAGGTCAGAGAAGGAGAGATAGGGAGCTAAACACGTGGCTCAAGGACTGGTGCCAGGAAAGGACACAGATTTGTAGGAACTGGCAACAGTTCTGGGAGCGAAAGTTCTTTAAATTTGATGGACTGCATCTGACTAAAGAGGAGTCAGTGCATTGGGGCAGAAGTTTGACGTCTTTGCAGAATATTAAACTAGCAATGGGGAGAGGGTGCAGCACCCCATACGTCGAATGGGAAGAACACCCTCCCCTCAGCTAGTGGTCAAACAGGAATTCAGCGTGTTTGCCATTCATTTGCATCACCAGGTAAGAAAAAGGTTTGTCTCCCATACGATGCACAGGGTAATGCCAAACTTCACCCAACAACTAACACACCAAAATCTGGCCAATGGAAAATCATGTACACAAATGCTCACAGCCTGGGAAATAAGATCCCAGACCTGCAGGCAATAATGTCAGAGGCTAAACTGGACATAGTAGCAATTAGTGAGACGTGGTTTACCAGTAACCACACTTGGGAGACTTCAGTACCTGGCTATGTATTGTCTCAGAAGAGACCGAGGTGCAAAAGGGGGAGGAGGGCCCTGTATGTTAATGAAAATATCAAAGCTACAGAAATTCAGAATACACATAAGGAGCCAGAAGAACTGTGGGTCACCCTGGAACAGGAAATGGGACAGCCATAAGAACTGGGGTTGTCTACAGGCCCCCAGACCAGAGGGAGGACATAGACACATTACTGTTAGAAGATATACAAAACATGACAGCTAAAGGGAGGTTCTGATAATGGGAGACTTCAACATGCCAGATATAGATTGGTCAATACCAGCAGGAACATCTGCCAGAACTAGACTCATAGTGGATTCCCTGCAGGGGGAGGGCCTCAAACAACTGGTACAGCAACCCACAAGAGACAGGGCTATCCTAGATCTAGTACTGACTAACAAAGAAGGGATCACAGATCTCCAGGTAGAAGGTCACCTGGGGTCCAGTGACCATCACATGGTATGGTTCAATTTGGCTACTACATCTAAATCATCCCATTCCAAGGCAAAAATATGGGACTTCAGAGGAGCTGACTTTGATAAGATGGCCAAAAGAGTTAAGCTAGCCCTGGCAAAAAGAAACACAGGTGAGGAGGTACAGGCAAAGTGGGCAAGCATTAAGGATACAATACTTGAAGCAACATCCCATTGTGTTAGACAGAAAAGGAAGTGCAAAGAAGAAGGAAACCACTTTGGTTCTCAAATACAGTAGCAGAAAGGTCAGAGCCAAAAGGCTGGCCTTCAGAAAATATAAGGAACACAGCGGGATGAAGATAGGGAGGCATACCAAACTGCCCTAAGGGAAGCAGGTAAGGCAGTAAGGCAGGCAAAGTCCCAAACTGAGGAAACACTAGCACGAACAGTAAAAGAAGGTGACAAGACTTTCTATAGATACATTAGTGAAAGGAGAAAGTCCAGAGGGGTATTGCTAAGCTTAATGGAGAAAAGGGAGCATGTGAGAGGAGGACCCTGTAAAGGCATCTATCCTAAATAGATACTTTTGCTCAGTATTTACTGAAGAGAAGGTAGGGCAGGGCCCACAGCTCAGCATCATGGACACAGGGGAGGGAGGTGAGCACTACTCCTTCACAAAAGAAAGGGTCCTACAAGAGCTTGCTAAGCTCAGGTGGATAAGGCAATGGGACCTGATGGCATACATCCCAGGGTACTTAAGGAGCTAAAGGAGGAACTAGCAGAGCCATTAGCAGAATTGTTTAGTGAGTCTCTGAGCACAGGAGAGGTCCCAGAAGACTGGAGAAGGGCTCATGTGATCCCGCCCACAAGAGTGGTAGCAGGGAGGAGGCGGGAACTACAGACCAGCTCAGTCTTACCTCAGTAGTGGGCAAGATTATGGAGGCACCTTAAGGAAAGGATAGTGCAACACCTGGAATCCATAGGGCACAGGATCCAAGACAGCATGGGTTTACAAAGGAAGGTCCTGTCAAACTAATCTCATAGATTTCTTTGACTGGGTAACCAGAGTGGTGGACCAAGGGGAGCAGTTGATGTCGCCTACCTTGACTTCAGCAAAGCTTTGACACTGTTCCACATAGAAGATTGATAAATAAGCTAGGTAGGCTCGGTGGGTCAGAAGTTGGT
The DNA here is from genome assembly GCA_016271365.2 of Neoceratodus forsteri. Classification (NCBI taxonomy): domain Eukaryota; kingdom Metazoa; phylum Chordata; order Ceratodontiformes; family Ceratodontidae; genus Neoceratodus; species Neoceratodus forsteri. The sequence continues at coordinate 536,179,238 of CM028137.1, read as the reverse complement.
CAACTGGGTGGCAAACTGGTTGACTGGCAGAAAACAGAGAGTGGTGGTAAATGGTATACAGTCAGAAGAGATGCAAGTCACAAGTGGGGTACTTCAGGATCAGTCCTGGGGCCAGTCCTATTCAACATCTTCATTAGTGACCTCGCATGAGATGGACTAGAGGGTAAGGCTTGTCTGTTTGCAGATGACACCAAGATCTGCAACAGAGTAGATGATCCAGATGGGGTGGCAGAATGAGAAGAGATCTGGATAAACTAGCAAAATGGTCAGAAGAGTGGCAACTGGGATTTAATGCAAAGAAGTGCAAAATCATGCACATAGGGAAGAGAAACCCTGAAGCCACTTATAGGCTGGGAGGGGAGTTGCTAGCAGTCACAAAGGAAGAAAGAGACTTGGGCATCATCATCACTGATGACCTAAAATCATCCAAGCAGACCTCTAAAGCAGTAGGTAAGGCTAGGGGGTGTTAGGGTGTATTAGTAGGGGTATCACAAGTCGTAAGAGGGAGGTGATAATCCCTCTGTACAAGACATTGGTTAGGCCCCATCTGGAGTACTGCGTGCAGTATTGGAGGCCACACCTTCACAAGGACATTAACTAAATTGAGGCAGTCCAGAGAAGGGCAACCAAAATGGTGCAGGGACTGCATCAGAAGACATATGAGGACAGATTAACGGAGCTCAATATGTATACCCTTGAGCAAAGGAGGGAGAGAGGTGATATGATCGAGACATTTAAACAACTTAAGGGCATAAACAAGGTGAAAGAGTCTAACATGTTTAAATATAAGAAAATTGCAGGACAAGAGGACACAGCATGAGATTAGAGGAGGCCGATTAAGGGGAATGTGAGGAAATTCTTTTCACAGAAAGGGTGGTAGATGCATGGAATAGCTTACCACAAGAAGTGGTGGCTATGAATACAGTGCAGGGCTTCAAACAGGATGGGATAGGCATAAGGAGCAATACAAATGACTATGAATAGATAGGTCACTGACAGAGCAAAGGCCGATGGCACATTTATAAGGTAGAAAAGAAATGGGCAGACTGGATGGGCCTTATGTCCTTATCTGTCACAACTTCTATGTTTCTATGTTTCTATGAACCTTTATGTCTGTCACTGCAAACTGGGCCTGTTTTGTTGATAATTCTTGTAGAGCAGTGAAATGCAATTTGCTGTTCTAAGAATGTTTGATTTTCCATCTGAATACAACTTATACAATATCAGTGAGGAGCTCAAACAACCAATATAGCAGTGGCTCGCATCACAGGGACTGTCAGTTAGCTTTATAGTTGTAGACAATGGGTCAAACATTAAGGTTAGCCTTGGAAAAGGGGTGGCTTTGTTCACACCCCCTGCTTTGCACATTGCGTAAATTCAACAGTTCACAATTTTCTTGGTGAGGACAGGAGCATCAAGGCTGCTATTAGAACTGTTAAAAGAATCTGCACTTATTTCAATCACTCAAGCAATGACTGACACTTATTTGAAACATACAGGAGGAGCACAAATTACCTTTGTACAGACTGATCCAAGACATCTCCAATAGGTGGAATCTGACCTTTTTATTCTCCAATGGCTGCTGGAACAAAAGAGAGCTGGCAGACAGTACACCTTGGAAAATAAAATTGGTAATGCAGACATTTATATTCTCCATCACAGTGGACTGTGCTGGAGTTTGTAGTTTTAATTCTTCAGGCATTTGAGGAAATTTTCAAGAGGTGAGTGGAAACACAGCAACACTGAGCCAGGTGATACCTTTATTAAACAAGCATTTGTCAATGCCGAATGTTTGCTTGCTGGTATTAGGATTGGAAATGCAGGAGTTGGACAGATGCAGAATAGAATGGGTACATGACAATTCGCTCCCATCATTACGCTCCCTTCATAATCACTCCCAACAACTCGCTTCTGTTAAACTCACCCCCTTTGTAACTTACTCCTACTCAAACTAACTCCCACTCCCTCTATGAAAATCCTCTGTCTTACTGCTTACGTAGTCACCTTCTCTAGCTACTGTACTTATTTTGACTAATGGGCTTCTTTATGGCATTACAATAATTACGAGGTGGACAAGTAAGTAATGTAATCCTTTCTGCTGTTGGTTTTACCAGATTGTACCATTACATGGCATACATGATCAAGTACTACACATTCTTGGCCATTGCTCAGCATTTTGAAGGCCAGTGCATTTTAATGCTGCTAAGAGTTAAGTTAAGTATGCTTGGAAGCCCTGGAAAAAATTCCCCATTTAAGAAGCTGCATTTCACCCAACAGCAGGTAACTGAATACATCAGTGCAGACAGGTATAGGTTAGTAACCGTGAGTGTATTGCATTCTATGGTCACCCAACATCAATCTGTCAGATTTACAAACCAAGTTCAGTCGATTAGCATCAAGAAAACAAAGTATCCCCTTCAGGCTAAGGGCAAATAATAAAGAACTCAAGGGACCAATACATCACCACCTGCTCCTGCTAACAGACAGTGCCTACATTAAGAAACAATACTTTTTGCAGAGATGTACAAGTCCTATCCAAATGCATCTGAATATAACAAAACTTGTTCAAATAATCTCTGTTTGATAAGTCTGTCTCTGTAGACAGTACCTTGACTGAGTCGCAGTAGGGTGGGTAGGTGGAACTTGCCGACAATCAGATCCAGTGGTAAAGACACGGAGCTCCAGGCAAGATCAGAGACGTGGCCTGACAACTTGTCCATTGTTATTGAGTCAGGAATGTAATCTGTTACTTAGGATAGGACAGCAGGATCAATGGTAAAATTACCACATGTGCTATCAGCAATTGGTGTTCCTGGATGAGTCTTAACTGCTGGCTGGTATGCTTGAGTGAGGTGGATTATCTGTGTGTGTGAGGGGGGAAGGGGGTTGGCATAGCCACTGTCCAAGGTGCATGCAGTAGCAGTTTGTCTCAGCATGTTCACTGAAATGTAGAGTTCATTTAATTTAGTTTGTGCTGCAGAATTACACACAGGAACGATTGTCGGAGCGGCTAATCAAAGGAGCAAAATGACTCAGGGATGTATTGTCGGGAGCAAGATATCAGGGAGCGTATTGTCGGGAGTGTATTGTCGTGCTCCCATAGGAATGGCAGTGAAGTATTGAACTTCACGCTGACCCCACCTCCACCGTGCGAGAGACAGACAGGCATTGGGGTATACATTTTGGTTGTCGCTCATAATGTTCATGCCATTTCACCTCACTCCTGTCCTGCAAACACCTACACATGTTGAGGTGTGCCTTGGGGTGTTTGTTTTACAGTCACCACATTCCATAAGGGCATATGCTGAAATGGGTGCAGTATAGGAGAATGGGGTGAACTCTGGGCTGAAGAGTCCAAAGTACACCTCGATACCTATCACTGGCTGCAGAGTGGGGAGTGGGGTGGAATGGCATGAGTATTAGTTGGCAATCCAAAGGAACACCTCTGATGCCTGTCAGTCTGTGACAAGGTGGGATGATATGGTTAGAAACCCTAACGCCCTGGGCATTTGTTGGTATTTCCATTACAAATTTTCAACATGGCCTTTTGTGACCCCACCTAATGAAATCATATGAGACCTCTTCTCATGAACAATGGCACTGTAATTTTGTTAATGTGTCCCGAACTTTGAGTTCCCACAGCGACCATGCCATTCTGTGCCAGATTTATGAAAAATGATTAGGCAGGATGTGAAGAATGACAGCTGTACCATTCATATGGAGGTGTGAAGAGATGGCAATGTTGAAAATCTGTAGTGAAAATATTAAAAATGCTTGAACTTCTGAGTGTATGTGGAAACTGTGCAACACATGCGCTTAACACAATTTAGTGGAATTATTTCACCAAATTTTCAACATAGGCATTTTGTGACCTCTGCTCATGAAAACTGTCACTATGATTTTCTTAATCTGTCCCAAACATTGATTTCCCATAGTGACCATGCTATTCTGCACCAGATGTGTAAACACATATTTCAGGCAGGATATAAACAATGACAGCTGTACTGCTATAAGGCAGTGTGACAAAATGCCAATGTTGAAAATCTGGAGTGAAAATATTACAAATGCACAAATTACAAGGGTGCATGGAAACTGCACAACATACGCTTGCAACGCAGTAATTTTATGGACTTTGTCACTAAATTTTCAACATAGGCATTTTAGTACTCTCTGCTCATGAACAATGTCACTGATTTTTAATCTGTCCCGAACACTGACTTCCCACAGCGAAAAGCTTATTGTGTGCCAGAAGTGCGAAAACACATTTGGCCAGGATGTGAAAAGACAGCTGTACTGTTCATGAGGAGGTCTGAAAAATGCCAATGTTGGACACCTGGAGTGAAAATACTACAAATTTGTGAAGTTACGGGCACTCCTAACACAGTCATTTTATGGACGCTTGTCACCAAATTTTCAACATAGGCATTTTAGGACCTCCGCTCATGAACAGAGTCACTGTGATTTTCTTAATTTGCCCCAAACACTGATTTCTCACAGCGACCATGCTATTCTCGCAGGAAGTACAAAAACACATTTCAGACAGAAGGTGAAAAATGACAGCTGTACTGTTCATAAGGATATATGGAAAAATGTCAGTGTTGAAAATCTGGAGTGAAAATATTACAAATTCACCGAGTTAAGAATGTGCGTAGAAACTGCGCAATGCACCCTCATAAAACAGTCATTTTTTGGGCTTATTTCACCAAATTTGCAATATAGACTTTTTTGAGAGCCCACCTCATAAACAGTGGCACTGTCTATTCATTAATTGGTCCCAAAAGGTGATTCTGCACAGTGATCACAAAATCACCTTTCTGGACCGAATAACATCATGACAGTGACTGAATTCATGAAGAGGGGTCCCAATTACCTCAGGTGCCAAAAGTCAAAAATGGCTAGATATCCAAAAGTTGAAAAACCCTGTTTATGCCATTATACAGCTTACTGGCATTTCTTCAGTTCATCTTTGGCTTTGAAGAGTGCAGATGTGTTCCTGGTCCACTGAAGATCATCACGCTGGGCTCCGGAGGTAAGTATGGGGTGAGAGTGTGTGTGGGAGGTGGGGTATGCAGAGGGTGGGCATGAGTTGGGAAGAGAGCACCAGACACAATGTGGGACCATTTTCTACTTTTAGGTTAAAATAAATTGAAACCATCACGGGAAGGTTTTCCTTTTTCAGGTAGATTTGTCATGTTGGGGTGGGCTCTCAGCTTGCCACCTGTGTGTTTTGGGAAAGGGAGACTGAAGCTGATGGGGATTGGGGCCCCCCCATTGGCAAAGTAAGAAGACCCTGTATTTTGAGGGAAGACATGATGCTGAGGGGGATTGGGCAACTCCTCAGCAAACAAAATGCATGGGGTAGTATTATGCTGATGGGGAGTGAGCTCCCCCACCAGCAAATGATCTGGGGAGAGGGCATGCTGATAGGGGGATTTGGCACCCCCATCGACTTTTATGGGGGCTCTGAGGTGGCGACAACTGCTGCAATGTAACTAGAAATGTTACACCAGGCAAGGCACCTCCCTTCAATGACGGGTCGCTCCCTCATTGCAGTGGAATGGCTGATGCTGCAATGACAAGGTGGCTCTCATTGCAGCAGCCAAATTGTTTCAAGTTGGTGGCACTTTTGCAGAACCAGTGTCATGAGGACACTGGGCCTGTTTTGGGTGAACAGTGCCAAGCCTACAAATGCAGGGGCAAGTTCGCTGCCACAGTGTCATACCTCGACAACTCGCTTCTCTCTTAAGCTGCCACATAATGTTTCTTGAGCATGCACGCCAGCAAACATAAAAATATAAATAACACTTGATTCTGATTAGGACAATGTAGAGAATGCAGACAATTCCATCCCACATGCTGCCACTGCTGACACAAACAGGTTGCCCAGCAGAATACAAAACGATCTGACCAAATGTATGATAAAAAGTTGATGAAGATAAAATCTATGTAAAATGCTTCAGTCTGACCACTACATTAAAGCAAAAATCCTGGACCCATGATACAAATCAAAGCAAATGCTGAATGAATTTGACACTTCTTTTGGATAAGCAGAAGGAAATAATTGATGAAGTGCATGCTATCACGTATTGGAGTACAGAATCAGATTCAGAGCAATCTTCATTACAACACAGTACATCAGGTTGCCCCTCCTCTAGTGTTCCAGTAGTTTTCTCTTCTTAGTCCACTGCGTCAGATTTTTTTTCTTTATCACCATCAAAAGATATCAGTTTCTCATGATTGTACAGTTCAGCTTCAAGTCTCTCGAGTCACTTGCAAGATGCCATGGTAACTTCTTCATCAACTTATAATACAGTCTCAGCACAGATAATTTTGAAACATACCTGGTAGAGCCCAATACTGATTGTTGTGCAGATCCTTTGAAATACTGGAAAACCCAATAAAATATGTTGCCTGCTTTAGTACAAATTATCACGAAGTACATGAATTGGCCTTCTACTATCATTTATTCAGAACGCTTGGTTACTTCAGGTGGTAATGTTATTACTACCACAAGATCCTGTTTGTCACCAGAAAATGTTGAGCTTTTGACATTTCTAAAAGCCAACATTTCTCACATTAATTTCAAATATGATACCCGAAGAATATAAACATACTGACTCTGACGCCCTCTCCATGAGCACTTTGTCACATTGTGCCTGAGGTAAAAAAAAAAATTTGTGAGTGGGATCTAAATATATGAGGCAGCTGGGCCAGGATTACTTGAGAGAACACAGTGAGCTTAAAAAAATACAAAATAATATAGGTGGGTCCAGAGTCCATATACTGTTCCTGCTACATTTCATGTTCCAGACACTGTTGGCAGTACTAATTTGATCTGAATGGCAGGGTACTGTTTATTAATACTAGTACTTGTCAGCAACTGAATAAAATATTGCTTTACCTCCTGTAGTATGATGTGAATAGTGTACAGTAGTTACTTTTTTTGTTACAATGGATGACTTAGCTGAAGACTCTTCTTTGGATAATACATTTTTCACATTCATCTCTGTTTGGCTGAGATTACATTACAGAGAAAAATGTTACTATTCATTCATTGCTTTAGTATGATTTAGAAAATGGCTCAAAAAAATCCACCAATCTGATTGGTTGATGTGGCACCAAACCTGGGCAATTATTTTTACATAATGCCCAGTAAAAATCAAGTCCCACAGCATGGCAACAGAGGTGCCACATCACCCAATCAAATCAATGACACAAACAAAACATTCTTCAATTAAGACACTGTAATCACCGTGAAGCGCTTTTTTCCAACTCGACTGACAAGACCAAAGTTAGCAACGCAAACGACAGCCCCAACTGACAACATACCTCACGTAAACTTCAATATGATGGCACAGGAAGATCTCAAGCAGTTGTTCAAGGAATCATCTGAGGGAGATGAGTCACTAAACGATGAAAACCTGTGGAAAAAAACAAAAATGTCAGTCAGCACCCCAAACGTCACGTCTCAGTCACTACCACCCAGCTGACAGAGATCGAAGAAAACCGGGAAGAAATCAATACTTGCAAAACCACAACCTGGACACTGTCAGTGATTCATGACTGGGCTAAAGAAAGTGGCATTAAAATAAATTGGGAAACAGATAGCCCCAGTATCCTAAATGAGACCTTCTGTAAATTCTATGCGGAAGTCAGAAAAGCAACCGACGAGCAGTACTCTGTAGCTGGCTACTGCACTTTACGAGCAGGGCTTAACAGACACCTAAACAGCCCAGCAATATGCCTAAACATAAACCTCATCACAGACCCTCAATTTAAAATGAGCAACAATGTCTTCAAAAGCATCCTTAAACAATACAGAAAAGAAAAAAAGGATCACTCTGCACACCACCCACCGATCTCCGACACAGATCTGGCAAAACTTAGGAAATCAACAGCACTCTCCGTAGACACTGCGGCGGCTTGCTGAACCATGTTTGGTTTGAAATTCAATTACACCTAGCCCAGCATGGTAGAGAAGGCCTGTGAGAGCTCACCTCCTCCTCCTCCTTTGAACTGCAGAAAGACCACCATGATCAAGAGTTTGTTACCCTGGCTTACAATCCTGACAGCAAAAACCACAAAGACCCACTAGAAACCAACAAAGAATTCCAAAGACGCTGCATGTATGCAATTCCTGACAACCCCGATTGCCCAGTCGCAGCATTTAAAAAATACATCAGCAAACTTCCTCCCAACCCCAAAGCACTGTACCTCCACCCAAGATGAGCTCCACGAGAGTTCCTCAACACGCAGACAACCTGGTACACACAGGAACCGCTAGGGAAAAACTACCTCGGCGACATGATGAAAAAAATAAGTAAAGCAGCAAATCTTAGCCATGTATACACTAACCACAGTATTCGTAGCTCTGTTGTGCAAATCCTCTCAAACGCAGGTCTACAGTCGCTCGAAATTATGACCGTTACTGGTCACAGGTGTGAGTAAAGCCTCAAATCTTACTGGAGACCAAAGGAAGAAGACAGAAAAAATTGGAGCGCCCTCCTCTCCGGAAAACCTCCAACCAGCAGCACAAGCAATCAAGCAAGCACCAGCAAAGCAAAGGAAGCAACGTCATCTACTGGAATTACAACAGTACAGAGCTCCTTCAATCTAATGAACTGCACCTTCTCAGGACCGGTTAATTTTATTGAAAATAAAAAATAAATATCCCAAAACAGCTGCAATTCTTTGTAAAAGTTTAAATGTTCAAAAAGTTTGAAAAGTTTTATTATTAAAAAGTTTTAAAAAACACAATTCCATTGGCAATTTTCTTTTGCACTACTTTTCCTCTCTTAGTATTTATTGACACAAAATAAAGTTAACATTTTAAAGCAATCATTTCTTTGTGTGACTATTTTTTAAATACAGTGAAGCCATTTTCTAAGTGCAATAATACTCCCTCAGGGTAGGCATTATTAGGAAATACCAGACCTTCCAGGGTTATAAGGCCCTCCGCCTGCGGCATCAGGCCTCATCACGCCCTGGGCGGTTCTGTATTTCCCACATGCCCACCCTGTTGGGTATTATTGCTATATAATACTACATCCTGGTTAAGGTGACTGGCAAGGCTGAGATTATATTTTATTGTACATACTACAGTACTTGTCACTGCAGCAAATATTTGTTGGAACTAAGAAGGATATAATATGTGTGTCATCACACAGTGGGCCCCAATATTCAGAGCTAGCAAGATGCATGCACAGACAGATGCGCTGCATGAAAAAAAATCACCTGCCAGCTCTAGAGCCATATTCAATCAGATTGTGCAATCACGCAATCCGTTTTAATATTGGACCCTGGATGCACGGTGCACAGCAAGCAGTCACCAGGTATGGGTCAGTGCATCCAGGGTACAGGGCTGAAGACTGCCAACAGGGAATGCATGGCACACATGCATGCGCCACTGCCCCAATGAGTGATACTCAGTAGAAATATGCAAATCAGCCCATTGGACATGCAGGGTGCAAAAGGGCCATTTGCATGCCCATTATGGGCTCATTTACATGGTTGTTCCTGGCAGAATGCGCCAGGCCAGCCCCCCAAGCCCTGAGCAGTGTAAAATATGAAATAACTCCCTAATCCATGTTTCCATAGAGTAGAAAGCCCCCCAAGCACCAATCACATTAATAAAGAAAAAAAAAACCCTTTTTCCATAGTGTAGGAAACCCCCCCCTTCCCTAAGCACTGCTATAAATTTAAAAAAAAAATCCCTGATTACCTTTTCCATAGTGTGGTGATCCCAATCTCCTTCCCCAAGCACTGTTATAAATAAAAATAATCCCTGAATCCTTTTCCCACAGTGTAGAGACCCCACTCCCATTCCCCAAGCACTATTATAAATAAGAAAATCCAGAGTCTATTTTCCATAGTGTAGGGACCCTCCGTTCCCTTCCCGAGCACTGTCATAAATAAAAATCCTGAGTCCCTTTTCCATAGTGTAGGGATCCTCCACCCTTGTTGGCAGTAACCCACCATCCCACACCCCCATCTCATCCTGTGCCAGCAAATGGCACAACCCTCCTCACCCTGCCAGCGACCAACTGATCAGCACCTGAGCAAGTACAGTAAATAGTACGTGCTCATTGGTTGTCTCGGACAACCAATTACGCTTCAGAAGGTTTCAATATTGTGATGCGTGGCATATGCATGAGGGACCCCTCATTTGCATGGGTGCATCCCAATAATCAGAGGTGCGCAGCTCATTGGTGGCCTTTGAATATGACCATGCCCTGATGACCCGCGACAAGTCCAGAGATGCATGGCATATCCAGGGATGTGCTATGCATCGCTTCTGAATATGTGGGCCAGCATGCTGATTATTATTGACTGCATATGACTGATGTAACTGCCTAGGTAGTGGTCAGTAAGATACCTTTCATTACTTATTTACAAGCACACAGAACCTGGGGCTTGTTTCCAGTTGTAAATTGGAGGATGGGGGGATTGGGAGAATTAGATAATATTACAGAGTACATGTATTATACTTTGCAAAATTCAAATGAGTTAAGTAGATACAAATATGTCAAGTACATAGAAAACAAATACATAGAAGCCACTACAGTTCTGCAGAGAGGCACAGCAAATGGGCAGTGCATATAGTTCTGAATTAATATGGCAAAGTGTTACTAGATGAATTATATAGAGTCATTTTGCTAGCTTTCCTGTGCATAATTTGTAGCAGTTTGTTGTACAGCTAACCTTCCAGGCTCTGGGGAGACTTGGTATTAGGGCAGGTCATCAGAGATCTGTAGTTGGACTTGATCAGGGCCTTACTTTATTTGAGCAAGGGAGCAGAGACTTTGGTGGAATCCACCTCAGATACGCATGAATATGTAGGGTTTGTTGAGGGGGAGAAGAGGTCAGATAAGTATCCAGGCAGTTTTTTTGACCATTAACTGTCTCCCACAAGGGCAATGTACATTGTTTGCCACACAGGGGGGACTCACCCTAGCTCCTTGTACATAATGCAGTGGTGGGTTCAAGGGGTATCCCAGTAAAAATCTGCACAATGCATTGAACAGTGTGTTGATTTTGTCTAGGGAGGTGGAGTTGGCACCTGAGTACACTACATCTGCATAGTCCAGAAGAGTAAGGATTTCTTGTTCTGCAATCACTATCATGATGTTCAGTTGGAGGCACCTCTTAACCCTGTATAGGGTGCCAAGCTTGGCAAAAGACTAGGCTACTACCGGGTAGATGTGCCTGGAGTAATTAAGGTGTTGGTCTAGCTGGAAACTGAAGTATTAGTATCATAGTAAAAGCCAGCAGAATAGGCCCCATGGTCTATCATGACTGCTCAGAAGCTAGCCCCCTTCTGGGAGGTGGCTCCTCCACCCCCCCAGCCCCAAAGGTGGCCCTCCCTGGCCTCAGCTTCCCTCTGTACCTGTCTCTTCCACCAGACTCCTGGGCAGTGCATTCCATGGTTCCACCACCCTCTCTGTGAAGAAGTGTCTCCTGCTCTCCCCCTGTACTTCCCCCCTTCCAGCTTCAACTCATGCCCCCTGGTGGTTCCCCCTTCTTAAGCCTGAACACTTCCCTGTATCCCCTTTACATACTTGAAAGTCTCTATCATGTCCCCTCTGTCCCGCCTCTCCTCCAATGCGTACAGATTGAGTTCATCCAGTCTCCCCTCATAGGTCCTACCCTCCATGCACTGAATCATCCTGGTCGCCCTCCTCTGGGCCCTCTCCAGCAGCGCTATGTCTCTCTTAAGATGGGGTCTCCAGAACTGCACACAGTATTCAAGATGCGGCCTAACCAGGGTATTATACAGAGGGAGGATCACTTCCCTCCTCCTGGAGGTAATCCCCCTGGTTATGCTGCCCAGTATTCTGTTTGCTTTTGCTGCAGCTCTTCGACAATTCTCTGTGTTATTAATTGTGCTGTCCACCACTATCCCTAAGTCCCTCTCGATTGCAGTGTGATCCTCCCCAGGGTGTATACATGTCCTGGGTTTCTGACCCCCAGATACAGAACCCAACAATTCCATGTATTGAACTTCAACCCTCACTTCCTTGTCCACCCCCAGGGTTTCAAGATCCCCCTGCAGGGCCTTTCTCCCCTCCTGCCCATCTGCCAGTGCTCACAGTATTGAGTCATCCACAAAGAAACTCAATCTACTCCTAACACCCCACCCTATGTCTGAGACATAGGAATTGAACAGTAGTGACCCCAGGACCAAAGCCTGGGGGGCCCAACTGATGACCATCCTGGGGGAAGGGACTATCCTTCAACCACCACTTGCTGTTTTCACCCCGTAAGCCAGTTTTCCACCCACCTGAGCAACTGCCCCCCACCCCTATCCCCTCAACTTTGTTAGTAGGCCATTGTGGGGAACCGAATTGAACACCTTACTGAAATCCAGATAGAGGATGTCCACTGGCTATGTCGGTCCAGGGCACCCATCACCCAGTCATAAAACTCCTCCGGGTTAGTCTGGCATGACCTCCCAGAACAAAATGATACTGCCTGTCATCCAGGTGCCCCAAACTTTCCAGCTGCCCCCGCCTCTCCTTGATAATGTCCTCCATAACATTGCCAACCACAGACATTAGGCTAATGTGCCTATAATTCCCCATCTCCTCTCTGACTCCCCCTGTGGATAGGCACCACATGAGCTACCTTCCAATCTTAAGGCACCCACCCTGTCATCAGGAAGATGTTGAAGAGTGAGGCCAGTGAAGCTGCCAGCACATCCCCCTGTTCCTTCAGCATCCTTGAATGCAGCCCATCTGGTCCCCTACATCTTCTCAGCCTTTAGAGACCGGAGGGCCTCTCTCTCACCCTATCCTCTGTGATTTCGCCCTCCATCCCCCCACCTCATGCATCCTCTCGTCCTCTTCTAGATGCAAACTATTCCCATGCCTTAGTCTTATCCGGTCCTTCTGTCTCCAACTGACCTCCTGGTTCAGTGGGCTCCTCTACCCTCCCATCAGGTTGGAAAAATCCCCCACCTCCCCTGGTAAAGACAGAGGCAAAGTACTCATTTAGCACCTCTGCTTGTTCCCCAGCTTCCTGCGCCCATCCCCCAGTTCTAATCCTGCTGATCTGTGCCTCACTTTCTTTTTCCCCTATGTATCTATAGAACCCTTCCCTTTTTCTCCCTCACCACCTCCAGCACTTCAAGGGTCCACCAACACGGCTTACTGGCCCTACATTGCTTGGCCTCCATTTCAGGAGGCCTCAAACCTCCTGCACCCCTCTTAATGGTCTCCCACAAGCTACCAGATCCATGTCTGGTCTTACCTCATCCAAGCACCCTTTAAGAATCCTTCCCATGCCCTCAAAGTCTGTCCCCATGAAATCTATTACTTCTGTGTTAGTGCAAATTTCCTCTCCCCCTAGGAACATAAGAAACCAGACCATGGCATGGTCACTGCCTGCCAATGGGCTGCTCACATCCAGGCCACTTATCTGGTCACTATCTGCTAGAACAATATCCAGGATCCTATCCTGCCGTGTAGGCTCCCCCACATGCTGGACTAGGAAGGCATCCTGGAAGACATCCATCAACCTCTGCTCCTTGACCACCGAGGATGTTATAGTGCCCCAGTCTGCCCCCGGCATGTTCAGGTCACCCTTGATCACCACCTTGCCCTTTCTGAGGCCACAGTGACGCCTGATGTTCATCCTCCAGTTCCACTTCCATTGCGGGGGTCAGTACACCACCCTGTTTTTAATCTTTTAACCCCCTCATTTGTAGGTTGCCCAAATTGCCTCCACCTCTTCTAGTAGGCGGAAACATAGTTTAAACAGGCCCTGTCCACAGTGCATAGGGTCAGAGTTGGGGGAGCTGAATCATTGCTTGGTGTCGAACAGCATGGACACCATTTTCCTTTGGTTTCATGATGAACAGTTATCAAGAAACCATTGTTGTACTGCAGTCAAGTTTTGTTGAAGGGATTCCTCGATGGAGGGAGTGGAAGTACCTGATAAGTAGATTATGATATATTCTGCATACATGTGTATGCTGTTGGCAGATATGGACAATGTTGAGATCAATAATGTTGATGTGCCATCAGGAACAAAGGTGGTTGATGGGTTTAATGAATTTTTCACATCTGTAGGATTGATTGCTCAAGGCACATTACCACAAGCTAATCAAAAGGGAATCTTTGGCAATTCACAAATAGGAAGACATACAGAAAAAACTGGTATGACATTAAATATATTTGAGTTCACACCTATTGAAGTTCATAAAGACATAGAGGCACTAGGAAAGATAGATATACATAAGGCTGGAGGGAATGATGGTATACCAAATTTACTGTTAAAATATGCTGCTCCTGTGATTGCTTACCCTTTGACAGAACTACATAATACGTCATTATTTAAATCTGAATTTCCAAGTATATGGAAAATTGCCAAAGTAGTCCCAATATACAAATCAGGTTAAAAAGAACAATTGGGAAATTACAGACCTATTTCTCTTTTACCAGTGATTGCAAAACTTTTGAGGTATGGTTGCTAAGCAGGTTCAAAATTTCCTTGAGAAAGAGAACATTTTAAATAAATACCAATCGGGTTTTCAAGCTGTACAGGGTACAACTTCTGCTCTTCTGCAGGTCACTAACTCCCTATCCGGAAGCCTGGACAGGGGTCTATTTGTGGGCACCATATAGTTGGATCTTTTGAAGGCGTTTGACACTTTGAACCATGACATTCTCCTGTCCGGGCTTCAGCATATGGGGTTATCAAATCGGGTCATAGATTGGTTTAGATCATATTTATCTGATAGAGGCCAGTTTATAGTAACTGATCAATGGAAATCACAAATCTGTCAAATAAAACTGGGCATTCCACAGGGCACCCTATTAGGTACGTTGTTGTACAATGTATATGTTAATTCCATGAAGTTTCTCAAATCTTGAAATAAAGTGCCATCTATATGCTGATGATACAATAATCAATCTGTCTGGACAAATGGATACCCAGATAGAGGGTGAATTACAAACAGCATTTGATGAGATGCAGAGCTTTTAGTCTCATCCAGACTTATTTTGAATTCAAAAAATCTCAAACCATTTATTTTCAAAGAAAGGCTGGTAGGGATCAGGCTGAGGAGTCCTGTGGATCAAGACTATAGATGGTCAAATATTAGAACAGGTGGAAAATTATAGATACTTGGGGTTTATTTTGATTGTTCCCTAAAATGGGACAAACATATAGAACAATTGATAAAGGCAATTAATAGATGTATGGGGGCTTTATATAGAATTAAACATTGTACAACATATGCAATTAGAAATCATTTAATAAATACTACAGTGATCCCTTTATTAGATTATGGAGATTTAGTATAAATGTTGGCCAATTCAACATTATTGGGAAAACTAGAAACTGAGCATAATAAAATGGCATGTTATATTACAATGGCACCGAAAATGACACATAGGGAGGACTTATATCATACCTTAGGATGGTATACATTGGGGGACAGGAAGTCCTTACATATATTGTTATATATGGTAAAAAACATTTCTGATAAAGTACCAGGATATATTATAGATTGTTTGCAGGTAAGAATGATAAAATCGAGTCTTAGGGCAGCAAGAAGAATAGAATATTTGCCACTAAAAATATAATACTAATATGGGCAGAGGTCAATTTTTTCCATCGAGGACCGTCTCTATGGAATTTATTACCAGTAAAGATTAGGATCAAAGATGGCAAAAGAACGGTGGGAAAGATCAAGAGTTGGTTTGGGACAAGGAAGATAAATGAATCCTAATGTTAAATAACAGTACTGTACCTGAGTAGATAGAAGGGAGACATTGTAATATTATACTGAATGATATATGTATGTATTGTTGATGTATTGTTTGGATATTTGTACTTTTGTAGTACAGTATGTTAATTTCTTATGTACCCATTTATAATGTATATGGAATTGTAACTAATGTATGCAAAATTTTATAGATCTCACTGGAAATGAGTTTTGACTCAGCTGAGTTACCAATTCATTATTTATAATGAATAAATTTTACTTACTTACAAGGAGGTCATTGATAAGGTCATGAAGAGCAGGGCTCCAAGTCTGGGCCTTGAGGACTCAAGGGAGACTGATAGGATGAGGGATGAGTTTGGGCCAAGCTTGACACATTGGTTGCTGTTGGTCAAGTAGGATTGCAACCATGCAGGGGCTGTTGGGGAGACACAACAGTTTGCTAGTTTATATAGCAGCGATGGTGGTCCACAGTGTCGAAGGTCCTTAGTAGGTCTATAAATGTGACTCCCATGTCCAGGTCAGTGTTCATGTTGGTGTATATATGGTCAGTGGCGACAGTGACTCTGAATGAGGAGGTAGAGATAGAGTGGTTGGAGCAGAAGCCAGAACTGTAAGAGGTTAGGAAGCCAGTTTATGTATATATGTATTTATTTAAACATCTTTTACCAGGTAAACAAGCAGAGCCCTGAAGTCTCACTTCCAGTTGTGACCTCAGGGGGAGGGGTAAGGAAGGTTCTAAGGAACAATATATTCACCCACAAGAATACGTTCACCCACAAGGGTTATTAAAACAGCATTGGTACATGATTCAAAATACAAGAATACATTCAGCCACAAGGAATCTGTAAAGAACAATGGTACAAAATATAAATTCCAACAAAATTACAAACAAGGCACAAGGAATGAGGCAAGTACATTTTGTGTCATTGCAATAAAGACAACAAGTTACATCACAAATACCAGCAAGGTGCAAACAATCAGATAAAGTGAAATTTGTGTCATTGCAATGAAGACACGTTATTTAGAGGGTATATTACGTACATTGCATGCAACAGGCTATATACCAATCAGCTTAGGTTTGTGTGTAGAAGTTAGACAGCTGCCTACTTACAAACCTCTCAATGGTTTTGGAGAGGATGGGTAACAGTGCTACTTGGTGGTAGCTGGAAGGTGGGTCATCTGGGCCACCTTTGTGGATCAGAGATACCAGTGTATGCTTCCAGCTACTTGGGATGGAACTGGAACATAGGGACATGTTGAAAATGTGTGCAATAAGGACAGCCATTGCCGGAGTACTGGTTTTGAGAAATTTGGGTGAGTTGTTGTCAGATCCACAGCTAGATGATGCATTCAGTGCCAGTAGCTCTTTGCATACTTTATCACCTGAGATCACCTACAGGCAGAAATTACCATTTATGGTAGGTTTGGGGTTTGGGTTTTGGGGGCAGGGTTAGGAAAAGGACCCTGGGGTCTTCAGCGAAGTGTCAGTTGAGATCATTAGTGGCTATGGAGGGGTGATCTGTGCCCTACAGTGAAGAGTTTAATTTGGCTGGTAACTGTTTCCAGAATGTTGAAGGGTCAATGACATTGCAAGATAGCTTAATCTGGAAGTATTTGGCCTTGGCTAGTCATGTGCTCCTGGTGCAATAATTCTGGAGGGTGATATAGGCTTATCTGTACTAGGTTAGCCCACTAGATTTGTGTCTAGCACAGGCTGAGTCTCTGTGCTGGAAGAGTTCACTTAAATCTGGGGTGATCCAGGGGCTGGATGCCCCAGACTCTTGTCGCTTGTCTAGGGTGCACGTATCACAAATGTCTAGGAAGATAAAGCAGAAGTGTACCAGTGATCTTCTATATCAAGGGCTGATAGGCGGGGACCAGTTGGGTGGGGAGATCCTGAATGAATCTGTCATGGGAGAAAGACTTATAGGATCTAGTGAAGGTTATTCGGGGGGGGGGGTTACTGGATTTAATTTTTCACACACAGTAAGTCATGCAGTGATCACTGAAAATACCTAGAAAGGTAGCAGAGGCCTGTATTCTTTGGGGGTGGGAAATCAACACCCAGTCTATAGTGCTGTGGTTTGCTGAATTTGGGGTTGAAGTGGGTGGGCGAAATCAGTTGGTGCAGGTTCAAGCGCTTTGATATTGGATGGGGGAGGCGTGTTGCCAGGTGGCCAGTTAATAGTGAAGTCACCAAGCATGATGTCTTCAACTTTGGGAAGTGGATCCCACACTTTATGGAGTAGATCCATAACCACTTTGGAGGATTTGCCTGGGGACCAGTAGATACCTGTTAACTGCATTAAGACGGTGTGTGGGAGAGTAAGGACCCTAAGATGAGTTTATGTTATTTTGGGGTGGCTCTCTCTTAGTAATGGAGACGCTGTGGGAGCATACTGGGTAAATGAGGCCCTCCCCCATGCTTAGTGTGGTCTTGGATGTGGGATATGTGTCCAGGAATGTTGATGATTAAAGAGGGAGTACAGGATAAGAACCACGTTTTAGTTAATATCAGGAATCCTGGTTGGCTCAGGCTTGTCCAGGTTTAAACTAGGTTAATCTTAGGGAAAAGGCTTCTGATGTTGACATGGCATATTTTGGAATCCTTAAGCAAGGGAAGGGGTCCTCCATTTGAAGTATGGGGCATGCTGAGGTTTGCTCTTGAAATCTCTGCCCAGAAGGAGCAGCAGTAAGAGTAGGAACTGTCTTCTCTGTGGTGGAATTTTCTTATGAGTTGCTAGGGTGTAGAAGAGAAATTGTGGTGGAGGTAGTTTAGCCTCATCAGTGACTCAGGAGAGAGCCAGTTGAGGTGTAGTAGGCCTAAAACAAGAAAACCTGCAGACTCCAGCATGACTGAAGGTGCAACCCACAAAGGCTCCAGCCAAACTATATCAATAAAACAAGAAGGCGCACACACGATCACGAGCTTGTGAAATTTATTAAAGAACTGCTTCCATCAGGCACGCCAAGGTACTCCTACGTAGCACCACTGAGGCTTCATCAGAGTGCAGTACCCTGGTGAAACCACAGCTATTTTAAACAAATGCTCATATTCATAATTGTGCATTTAAAAACAAAAATAGAAACTTTTTATTAAACTTATATTTTTCACCCAGCCATGGCTTGCTCCTGAAAAGCCCTGATGCCAAAGCACACCCCAGCCATGGGATATCAACCCCACAAGATTGCCCACTTGTGGTAGGGTCATCCCAAAGATGGTTCTGTACCATGGTGTCACCACAGCAGTCATGCCAGGGTGTGAGTGACCACCAATCTGGGAGGTCCTAACACACAGGAGTTTTTCACTTCCCATCTGGTCCAACTCTTCGAGTATGACAACATGCAAGGGAACCCAAGGAGGCATGCACAAACAGAAACATGCTGCTGTTCTGGGCTTCGGCCAATGTTCTCCCCTCCATCGCAGTGACCTGAACTGTACTGCCACCCATGGTCACTAGGTGGCAATAGTGCAGCGGTTGCAACAACCCTCCCTCCCTGGAGGAGATCATCATATGAACATACAAAATACCAACAGAAACAGGCCTCACAGTCTATCAAGTCTACTTGATTGTGCAGCTAACCCCTCAACTTGCAGCTGCCCACCCTCCCTCCCTTCTCATAACCACCCATCCCTCACTCTGTCCCACTCTCTTAGATCATCCCACCATTCTACACGATACCACCCCCTCAGGCAGAGTGTTCTACTTATCTACCACCTTTACTGTGAAAAAGTGACTCCTGATTTCCCTCCTGGATCTCCCCTCCAATCTCAGCTGATGCCTCTCATGTCCCTCCCCTTCTGATCTGAAGAATCCCTTCTGTATTAATCTTTAAAGGTTTCGATCATATCCCCATCCCTCCTCTCTTCCAGGAATACATTTGCAGCTCTCCCAGTTTCTCCTCATGGATTTTCCCTCAAGTCCCTGTATCATCTTGATTGCTGTACGCTGCACCATCTCCAGCAGTCTGATGTCCCTCTTCTGGAATGGATGCCAGTACTGCATGCAGTATTCAGGTGTGGCTTAACCAGTGACCTGTACAGGGGCAGACTCACTTTTCTGTGCCTGGAGGAGATTCCTCTTGCTGTGCACCCCAGCAACTTGTTTGCCTTTGCAGCCGCTTCCCTGCACTGAGCTGAGTGGTTCATACTCCCCATTATTAGTACACCTAGATCCTTTTCCTTCACTGTGCTTTCCAACTGTACCCCTCCCAACTGATATTTCCTCCTCTGGTTCCTTACTTCGAAGTGCAGTATCTTGCACTTCTTGGCATTGAATCCTAACTGCCATGTCTCTAACCATTCCTAAAGTTTGGTCAGGTCTTCCTGCAGCCCCTCCACTCCTCTATGTCATCTACCACTGCACCAATCTTAGTATCGTCTGTGAACAGACTGATCCTACTCTGGATCCTGTTTCAGATATTGGCTATGAATATCCCAAACAACACCAGTCCCAGTACTGAACCCTGGGAACCCCACTCATAACATCCCTTGGTGATGAGAGTTCCCCCTCCACCACCACCCTTTGCTGCCTACCACTCAGCCAGTTGGTGATCCAGTTGACCATTTTTGTCCCCACCTCAGTGTATTCCAGTTTTCCCCCCAGCCTCCCATGTAGAACTGAGTGAAAGGCCTTGCTGAAGTCCAAATATAGGTCATCCACTGCATGGCCCTTGTCCAGTTCCCTGGTAACCCAGTTGTAGTACTTGACTAGGTTCGTCTGGCAGGATCTGCCCAATACAAAACCGTGCTGATGGCCATCTTGGATCCCATTGTCTTCCAGAAAGGTCAACAGCCTCTTCTTTTGGATTGACTCCATGGTTTGCCCACAAATGAAGTGAGACTCACTGGTCTGTAGTTGTCTGGATCATCCTTTGGGCACCACATGGGCTATCCTCCAGTTCTGTGGCATGCATCCTGTATCCAGTGATGTACTGAACAGGTCTGCCAATGATCCTGCCAGGATCTCAGCTAGCTCCTATGTACCCTTAGGGTGAATGCCATCCTGCCCCAGTACCATGTCCACTCAGTGCCCTTAGTCCCTCAGCACTCTGTCCTCTGTGATTCTGATATCAGCCACCCCCCCCCACCCACTCCACCCTTCACATGGGGTGTCTTCCCTCTTTCCTTCATGAACACAGAGCAGAAGTATTCATTCAGTGCCTCTGACTGGTCCTCCCCTTCTCCACCCCCCATCTTTCTTAATCCTCACAATTTGGTCTTTGTTTCTTCTTCTCTTGCAAATGTATCTGAGAAAGACCTTTTCCCCTTACTTGAGTCCCTGTGCCAGTCTCAGCTCTCTGGAAGCTTTGGCTGCTCTGACTAGCCTGGTAACCTCCCTGAACTTCTCTGTGTGCTTGTCTTTGTCCCCTTACCCTCCCAATTTCCTGAGCTTCCAGAATGCTTTGCTTTTGGCCCTCACTCCTTCCATTACCTCCCGAGTCAGCCAGCTCAGCTATTTGCTCTCCTTCTTGCTCCATGTCCTGGTGCACGTCTCCAGTAGCCTCTGCCAGCCCTTTCTTAATGAAATTCCATTTTGACTGGCACAAATGCATGTCTGAATGGTGTACCGATGCAAGGATGAAACCTTTTTTTTTTCAAACTCTTTTTTCTCCCCTGAGACCAGGCATCCTTCAGGAGTGCCTACTCAGCCTTGCCTCTCACTCCCAACCTGAATCCCTTGCAACTCCCAGGCTCTCTCCCAGAATGACTGGTCAGGTCCAGCCCCCCCAGATCACCCTCTGGGGGTGGGTCCATCCTCCCTTGGTGGCTCTTTCTGTAATTAGAGGTACCTACCAGTTGTTGGGTGGCACATGAAGAGTCCTGGGTGTGTCAGATCAGTGATGGGGTGTGGGCACTTTTCTGAGGCCTTCATCATCTCACTGGCTCCAGAAGTGGGGTTTTCCTTTGAGTTACTGTCCCCATGCAGGGCGTGGCTGTCAAAGGCATCACTGTTCCCTACTCTGCCCCCATTATATATGTGGTGTCTCTACATCATGCTCCTCCGAACGTTGCCAGAGGCAGCCCTAAAAGTGATCACTTCCCTGAGCCCACCCCAGGAAGAGAGAGCAGTCCTCCAGATGCTCAATCCCTTCCTCCCTGCTGACCCTGATGACTTGAGCTCATTCCCAACCAAGGTCACCAGCGTGGTGTGAGGTGTGGTGTCCTGCACCTCAACCCTCAGCACCACCGGCTGTCTGCAAGGACAAACCTCATCTGCAAATCCCCACAGCAACATTTTCAACAAGTTTCAAAATGTCACTGTGGGGGACCCACTTGAAATTTTGCACTCACCATGTTTCACCCCTTCATGTTAATTCTGACTCAGAGTTAACAATCTTTAGAAGGGGTTTGCAGGGGGCGCAGCCCCCCAATAGAAAAACAGACCAATGTCTGACAGGTGAAAATTTGTCTGTTGACATCGGGGATGTCTCTATGCCAAATGTCGACAACAAGGTTGTCGCGTCGGCATAGGTAAACCATCTGATTTCCCACCAGATGCTCAACCAAAATTTCCCCTATCCCTTAGGTCATACAATCCCCCCCACCAAGCTGGCCCTCCGACAACCCATGCTAGTTTACCAAAAAGCTGTTAAAAGCTACAAAAAAGTTGTTAAAAGCTAAAAAAAAAATCAACGGTTGGTAGGAGCATCGGGGGCCATGACCAGGGCAGAAAGAACAACAGAGGACCCGCCAGGAAAAAAAAAAAAACGATAAAGGTGGGAGCAATGTTTATAATAGTAAGGGGTGATTTCAATGAACAAGCCAATAAGGCTGGCTCGAAAAACAACCTCTATATACATTTATTCAAAATACCGCCAACTTCACCTTGCAATGTGACTGAAAATATTTTTCACAGTTAATACTATGTAAGAAACAATGAATTTGCAGGATAAATCCTGTAACAATATATAAGTGAAGTGATTGAAATCTCAAGCATGTAGTTGCAGTAGGGAACTATTGGGGAAACTCTACACTACACATATACGTGGAAAACACAGGAATTGGAAGTTTAGTAAATGTGTGTGCACAGATTTCAGTGAGCTGGGATGATACAATCTGTTACAGTAGCCATGTGTGTTCAGACTGAATTGAAGATGCAGTTAAACTTAAGTGTTAATTCTGATTCCTGTGTGGTTCACTGTCTAATGTCCACTAGTCAAGGAGTTGGTAAGAGCCACGAAACATGGTGGCATTGGTCAGATCAGCTATGCTGTGAAGGAATGAACTGAGCATCCTGTAAAGAAGTGCAAACAATGTGAGACAGCCAAGGTCAAAGGGCCATGAGAAGTACTATTCAAAGTAAAAGAGATACTATAAATCTTTTGGTAAAAGGCAAGATGGAGTGTGGGCTGCAACCTCCATAAGGTTAGGTGTACATACAAAAAATCTAACATGGGTTTGGAGGAGATGGAAAGAAGAGTTTAACTTGTATGTGGATATTTCTATGAAAGATAAGAATGAGAAAATGAAAGTAAGATTATTTTATTATCTCATTGGAGAAAAGAGGCGAGAAGTGTGTGAAGCATTAAATGCAGATGTACCCCACGGTCGATGTACTTTAGAACAAATGTTGAATTTTTCTTCTCCCCTTCTCTGGCTAGGCCCTCCTTCACACCTGCTCTCCTAGCCCCATCACCTGGCTTCTCACAGTCTTATCTGCCAACTCCATTCTCCACTTGTTGGGGGTGGCAGGCCTAGCCTCTCACCGCACAGATCAGGTCCCCTTTGTACCTCTGTTCTGCTGCTGTTCCTGGGCCTGTCTTTGTTCTTTTCCTTCCCTTTTGGGGTTTTTCTGGGCTCTTTCTGCTTTTCTCCATGGCAGTATTCTAACCAGACATTCTTCCAGGTTTGTGTGCATGGTGATGTCACCATCTGCCTTAATGCAGCAACACTACTTTTTCTGCTCTCTGGTTTCTCTCCTCTATACTTGTCGTTTATAACATAAATATTTGGCAGTATCTCCTGCTCTAAGTTCTCCCTACTTCTAAGAATTAATTATCCTATTTCACCTTCTAGTCTCTCTCTCCTTACAGCCCCCTTTGATCTTTCTTTACACTTTTCAGCTCCTCCTTTCTAGCAGCCCAAACCAGCAGCCAGCCCAGTCTCTGTCTCCCTACCTTGTTCCTTCAAGAGGTCAACAAGGATAGGTACGGTTTGATTAATCTGCCAGAGATGGGAGTCTGAGACTTCAAACATCAAGCCATTAATTAATCAGCAATTGCAATATTGTTACAGTGCCATGACATCCACTCCATCATGTGTGTCCTCTCTGGACATCGAAGAAGATCCTGCAGGGCTCCCTTGGACTTGTTCAGATTCTCTAGCACCTCACAAAAGATCTTCAAAATCAAAATTTTCCATAAAAGCCTGGACTGTTCCATCCCTGATTTCTGAATTGCAAAATTTGGTTATTTCCTATTCAGGGTCCATTCAGAAACAGGAGCTATTCAATCTTTTTGCTGCAGTCAAGTCTCAACCCAATTGGAATCTTATTTCCAGCCAGCCTGTTCTCCAACCAGCTTCTGCCTTATCTGAAATCAAAGACTTTATGGCTCAGATGGCTACCTCACTATCAGAGATACAATCCAGCATCTCTTCTCTCGAAGTTTGCCTTCCCTCACAATCCATTCCAGCTTCCAACTCAATGACTTCCACTACTCTGACAACCACTTCTCATATTCATGAGGATGCTGCTTCCACTAGTTCTGCACATCCTATAAGCACTCCATTTATATCTGGTCTTCAGCCACAACAAGATCCAGGTACCTCTCCTTCAGTCACTCCTCCACCATTCATATCTCCCATTCACCTGATCCCAAGACACCTTTACAAACATATTCTAGAGGGTAAGGACATAAAACTGATATCTCTCCATATCTTGTCCCATGATACAATTGAAAACAGAATACTATCCTATACAGATGTTTCCATTGTCCTGAACTTGAAAGATCTCAGACTCCTAAAGAAATCAACTGTTCCCAAATTCATCCTTGCTTTCAGCTTTATACTGTGATGTCATCTGCTCCCCTTACCCCTCTATATGAGAAGAACTGGATTCATATCTTTATCTCATCATCGATCTAGGCATCTGGTACAGAGGAACCCACTTTTATGACTATCATCATTTTTTTTCCACTAAAGTCGCTGCTACATTGGCTCAAGACTGAATTGCGCCATCTTGGACAATGAAATCTTCTGCCATCACATCGCTGGCCAGCAAACCTATTCCTGCCTGCTATGTAGTTCCTTATATGACTTTGCCTCCCTGTGCCTTCTGACAGCTTCAGATATCACCTCATATTCTGTGACTATGAGGGATTTACCAGCTGGTCCAGTCCCGGCTTCCTTTTTCCTCTTCATGGTTGACCCACATGATTTCTAATCCTAATGCATATATTTGCCCCAACCTAGACAGGCGGAGAATGCAAATTAAGTATGTGGGAAGCTAATCAATTTACAACAATTTCAGTGATGATGGATGCTCAAAGTTCTGGTTGCCTGTTTCTCCATATTTGCAGTTTCTGAGGTGAAGCTCTTACTCTGTTCATTTGTCTGGAAGTGCTTCAGTCAAAACAGTGATAATTACTGCACCCCTCCACTCCTGTTAACCTACGGGCTTTAGCCCAAGCACTAGCTTCTCATTCTTCCTGTTCATTGGTGGAATATCTTCTGCATGGGTTTTTAGAAGGATTTCACACCAGTATTGCTGTGCTTCCGATGCCTTCAAATGTCATAACTTGAAGTCTGCTTTAATTAAGAACCCAAAATTGTGCAGCAATTACTACAGAAAGAACTTCAAAAAGGATTCCTCATCCACCATTTCTCACGTACCAGATCTATCCTATTGGTGTGGCCACAAGAAAATTTTCTAACAAAAACAACTGAACATTATTTTCTGCACCTCAACCAAAGTCTATTCCTAGCATCAATTCAATGATTCCATCTGACGAGTATTTTCTCTCCTATGCTTGCATAGACAATACTATTATAATTATTAAACGATTTACCCTGGCTCTCAAAAGTGGATGTTTCAGATGCTTTTAAATTGCTGGCCATCCATCTTTCTCTGTTGCACTTATATGGCATCAAATGGAAAAATCATTACTGCTTTGCTGTTCATCTGGCTTTTGGTTGCAAAAGCAGCCCAAAATTACTCAACATGTTTTCTTTTTTTTTAACTCACGTATATTTTTATTGGTTCACCAGGATGACATAACCATTAAAATATACAGAACTAGTACATAGCTTAAAAGAACAATTATTAATGCCTAATATAATTATATCTTTAAAATGATTGGTTCAGCCTGCCAGGTGGCGCTGAGGGTTGAGGTGCTAGATGCCACACCTCGCAATACACTGGCAACCCAGGTTTGGGAATGAGCCTGGACCGCCGGGGGTCGGCAGGGGAAGGTGAGGATTGAGCATCTGGAGGACAGCTCTCCTCTCCTGGGAGGAAGGGGAGCCCAAGGGTTGGAGCTTGACTGCCTCTGGCAGAGGCCAGAAATGCAGCAAGTTCCCTGTCTCACAATGTGGGGTAAGTGTACGGCAGACGTTGGCAGGGGAGGGCCTTGACATCGGGGTCGCACACCGACACAGGAACACCAGAAAATCACCCTCTAGGCTCCTGGAAGATGAAGCACTCTAGTGCAGACCCCATAGCCCACCTGCCTGTCCCGGTCTGATGCCCTGATGAAAGAAATATAGTTCGGGTGTGTAGGCGCCCCATCCCTGTCCCCGCCTGGGGGGGCAATCCAAGGCTACATGGAGGGAATACCGGGGTGCAGGTAGGATGAGGCTGGGGCAGATGTAATTAGTGACTTCTGAGGTGGTGGAGTCTAGGGGCAGGGGAGGAGCATAAATAGCAAGTAGAAAAAAGAAAATGATTGGTTCAGATTAAGGAGGCTGGCAAGCCCAACTAAGAGGACTGCATAGCAAACCAAAAAAAAGTAAAACAACAATAGTGATGAGGCTCCATTTAGAAGGGATAATAACTGCCTTAGAAGAGCTAAATGAAAGTGACTGTTTAAAAATGTCTTTGATGTATATAAAGCCTTCTTATAGCCATTCAAGGAGCCTTAATCATGGAGTTGTAGAAACGGTGCCATCCAGGATATAAGCCTGAAAAGGAATACTTCATTACTTCTGTAACTCTGAAACAACATTCAGATAACAAAAAACAAAGCAAACAGGCAATCTCTATTATTGTATTGTATATATAGAGACAGGTCACATTAGTTCCCTTTGGGGATCTAAAAGGTGCCCCAGCTACGTATCTAAAACTACTTCTGCCAAGTTCCACAGTCACCACACAACTTCAAATTGTTCCATATTTAAATGGATGCTACTAGTAATATGCTCCATCCTTCCTATCTTACTTGACATGTTTTCTGAGATGCTTTGTTGGCTATGGCTCAACATTTGTCATCATCCAGCTATCATCCATCTCCTAGACAATTTCTTATTAATTGATCCACCAGAATCACCTCCAACTGCTGGCATCACTGCTCTCATTCACCTGTTCCAGGAGTTAGCAGTACCTTTGTCTGAAGACAAAATCTTGGGACCTTCTGCATCTATTTATTTGTTAGGCATCAAGCTGGATACAATACACATGGAAGCCAGATTACCTCATGATGAACTACTCCAGATTCAAGCACTAGTGGAATCTTTTTCAATTCCTTTCATTTGTACCAAACACGAATTGCTTTCGTTCCTCAGTTATCTCAGTTTCGCAATGTGAATCATTCCACAAGGCCATTCATTAATTTCCTACCTTCTATAATTGGCCTCTTCAGTCTCTGAACTTCATCATCACATATTCATCACTGCTGCAGTCAAATCCGATTTAGCCATGTGGTCCCACTTCCTTGCCTATTAGAATGGATGCTCCATGTTCTACAAAGAACCATCTCCTGATCTCCATCCCAGGATATATACCGATACATCTCCTAATCATGGTTTTGCAACTATTTTTATCATTCCTGATTTGCAGCTCTTTAAACCTCCTGACATATACACTCTTTGAGACTTTTCAAAAACACCTCCTTTGTTCAAAATTTACCCTATTATAGATGCTGCATTCGTATGGGGCCATCTTTGATCTTTGCAGACCATCTCAATTTTTTTTAGATACTCAACCTACTGTGGATATCATAAATAAAGGCAAGTCTTCATCCCATTCCTTCATGTTGTTCATGTGGAGGCTGACTTGGTTATCAATGTACCACAATTTTACCATGAAATGTTTTCATATCCCTGGCTACACAAACAAGGCTGCTGATTATGTCTCAATTTCAATTCCAGGAATTCCATTGCATCTGTCCTGCAGCAGATTTGACCACGACTCCTCCTCCTTGTTTCACCAATCTAACCATGACTAGGGCTGTAATTAATTCATGGCAAAAATTGATGATTTTTAGAAGTAAAATGAGGGGTAAAATGACTCATTTCATGGGTTGTGCAAGACATGGGAGCAGGCAATGAAGCATATGTGGTTATACATTTTAATTAATGCAATATAGTAATAAAAAGCACATTAAATGCACAATAAAAACTCAAAAGTAATAAAAAGCAATGCATAAAAATATTTTTTCTTGCTGAAACAGTGAAAGTGCTGAAAATTTTCTTATTTCATATGATTTTGCTGCAGCATGAGTACATTTTCAGATTCTGCAGCTTTATGCTGCATCTATTGTCAGTCAAAGTGCACTATATTTCAAGATGACACTCAACTGGAGATGCTGTGGATAGGGGCACTCAAACAGCCCAATACAATCGATCTTTCTAGGTTGGGAAGCGGTCTCTGTTTTCCATCCAGAACTGTACAACTGTGCGATTATTCAGAGTCAGTCTGTTGCACTGGACATCCTTAATGTAAATGCAGAGCTCAGCCTGAGTACGAATGTTTTCTCAAAGCAGGTATGTGGTCACACACTTCTGCCTTGACACAGCAATAGTAGCTAGTCTACCAAGGTTAAATACACAGGTTGCTTGAAAAAAAATTGCCGCAGACTGATGAAAGCTCCCATTGCCTGATATGCAGTCCTTGATTATTTTTGAACACTTGTGCAGTGCATTTTTAGTGGGTTCATGTCCTGCATCTACAGCTTTTACTTCCATAAAGGTTGCAAAGTCTAACAAGGCGTCATATACCATGTGTGATTTAACCTCATCCCCTCATAGTTCTCAAGCATTTTAACAAGGGGAGGAGGAGCATGCATTGCTAGCTGAATCAGACTGAACTGTATTGCTGGGTTAGATGCTAATTTTACCACTTCCTCACAGGCTGCACTTTCATCAGCGAAAAATTGAATGTAAGCATCTAGGTGCTCTGTATGGTAAAAATGGCATAACACCATGTATTCCACCTTGTTATTACTGGAGTGAGTGGAGTACGAGTAGATTTTTCCTTAGAAGTGAAAAGTTGTTTGAATCCTGCCTTTCTTGCAGGGCATGCAGTAAAGGCTTTTTTTCACTGCAACTACCAGTTCATTAATATCAGAATAATTGCGCTCCATATATCCCAAATAAATTCAACAAATGTGTTGAACATGTCACATGAACAGCATTTAATAAGACATGTTGCAGACTTTGCAGCCAACATTTGTTCATGTACATTGCATTGTCTGTAATAAAAACATACACTTTGATGTAGGGGATATTGTAGTTTTGGAAAGACACTAAAACAGCCTGTGAAACTGTTTTGTAGTTCGTAGCTTCTAACACTACACAGCTGAGTAGTATACTATCAAGTTTATTGTCTGTGGTGCTGCTTTGGAGTTGTGAAGGGGAGTGCAATGATAAAACTCCAACTATGTTTAATATATACCGATCCTGCACATCTGTAGTTTCATCACACACAATTGAAAGAGAGATGCAGTCTGACACTCTTTTTTTAACATCAGTCAGATGGTATGAGAAAACTTTTGGGAGAAATTCTGCTCTAAGCCATTGTGAGCGAGTGATAGCACCAACTGATTGTAAGTTCTGTTCAAGAAAACAGTGTACTGCAGGATTATCTAGGCAATGCAAAGGCCACATTGGCTGATGCAAAAGCTTCTACTACATTAAATAATGCCAGTTTTTTTCTCTCCTGTTGAACTGTTGAAGAAGAAAATAGCTCTCGCACTGTTATCTGCTTCTCTTGCACAGAAACTTTCATTTGCTTTCAGTGCTTTCATTGACTCACTAATTGACTGGCCATTCAAATGTTTACAAGGGAATTGACTAATTAATGACAGCTTAGTCTGGTGTGATTAAATCACTGTTACCACTAACAGACATCAAATATGATTGATAGTTGAGTGACAGCCTCTTAACTTACTGCTGTTAGCCAATCTAGCAGCTTTAAACGCCAAGTGTTTGGGTTAAAAATAACCTTTTTACATGATTCTTATTTAAAAAAAATGGTACAATACATGGAGACCAAAAACAATGATAGATTTCATGCAAATCTGCACTCCGTGCAGACAGTGACTTAATTACAGCCCTAATCATGACAACATTCTACCACCAACAAGCTGAAGTCATTATGTGGTCAGCCCTAGCCCCTACTACTCGAGCAACTTACACAACCGCCTGGAAGAAATTTTTCTCATTCTGTGCCTTCAGTTCACCCAGGCTTCTTCTCCATCAGCCTTATCTTGGCATTTATAACCTTCTGCCACCAAGCCTGGATGTTATCTTTCAGGACCATTAAACAATAATTATCCTGTATTCCATTTTTTTCAATATCAATTGAATCTATCTATGTCTTCAAACCCTTTACACGTTTCAGTCAAACTCCTCCTACTTGGAATCCATGGAGCATCCCAATCAAATGCTCCTAAATGATTACCTATCAAAGGATCTATATTTTGCAGATTGTTGAATTTACTATGCACCAGCCCCTTCAACACTACCTCCAACATTGTGATTTCTTCAGCTATTTGTTTAGCATTCTATGGCTCCCTGGGTCCTGGAGAGTTTACTGCTTCTTCAGCCTCTTCAGTTAAATTTTTTATTTACCAATTTAAGAAAGCAATCATGTTCTTTTCCTCCCAACTTCAAAAACTGATAGATTGCATAAAGGAGTTTAGATCTCATGCTACCCCACTCATAAAAACTGGTGTCCAGTAGCATATTGGATCAACTCATACACTATCATGTTTGTTCAAGTTCTTCAAAACCTCTCCTATCTATTGATAACCTCACACCCATATCAACCAAATGATTCATGGAACACATGAAAATCCTATTACAAAGACACAGACGTAATCCTTTAGCCTTCACTGGTCACTCTTTTGAATCAGAGCTGCATCTTCCGCATTGAAAAATAATAAGTCCCTGCTCACATCATCAAGTGACTCGGAGGTGGACCTCTTCATGCTTTGAGAACTGCTTCCCTAATCCTGAAGCTGAATTCAGACAAGCTTTTTAGGAATATCTCTTCTTCATATGCCCAGAGGAAGGGCAGTAGCCATGGTTTCTCAGAGGTTTACTCCTCAAAGGGAGTTTCCCTCTCCTGCATGCTGCAGTTAATATTCTCTGTAAGTTGGAGGAAGTATCTCTTCTTTTTTGGGGGCCTTCTATTTCTATAATGCCACCCAGCTCCTATACTGACGATGGGAATAGAGAAAGGCCAAAGCTAAAGTTAAAGGGCCCTATGCACGATGCTAGTGCATGTGTTGGTATCATTATGCATGAATGGCACATAACAGTGCCTGCCCGGCATTCACCAAGGGGATGCACAACAGATATGCACCCAAACCCCTAGCGCACAGACAACAATGGGGTGGGTGGGCATTCTGGGGCATGCCAGCACTATCGCCATTTACAAAGATACTTCATGCTGTGCATTGGGGGACATAGGAGGTACAGGTTATACCAGGTGGGACCCTGCCATGACTGCACTATGTGCCCATCCATTGCACACTGTGGCCCAAGCAGCTACATGGAAGACCCCCATAACATCCCCTCCCTATTGCAGTACTAGCAGGCCACCCCCAAACATCACTACCACATCCCCATCAGTGTGTTCCCTCTCCACAGCAGGGTGTCTGCCCCTGTCCCCCATGTCAGCCCACCCCACAGTACAAGGCCATGCCCCATCCCTGTAATGGTGCCTCTGCCATGCCAAGGCAACCAGGTCTGAGACCCAACCCAGTATAGTACTGAAAGCCCCCATCCAACACCAATCCAAAAGCCCCGGTACCAGCATTGGTGGGCAGTGGTCCCCCCACCCCCTTTAGCACTGACAATACAACCCCTATCCTCCATACCTGCCAGTCAGGGCTGCAGCTTGGAATGGCCAGTGGCACAGTTTTCTGCACACTCCTCGGCTGCTGTCCGACTAATGCTTGAGCATGCCACTCCACATATATATATGAAGCTGGCTACTCAACATCATTTGGATGGGCAGCAGCTGAGGAGGTGGAGGCTGTGCGGCTGCCCATCCAGGGCCACAGCACCGACTACCAGGTACAGGGTTGGGGTGAGGGGGTTGCTGGCGCGGAGGGCAGGGGCTCCTACAGTTCCAGGCTTGGGGCTGCCATACCAGGGGTGGGGGCTCCTACATACCAGAATTGGGCTGCAATGCCAGGGGCCTGATGTACAAGATCAGGAATGGGGTGGCAGTGTGTGTGGGGTGAGGCTGCCATGCAGTTGAGGATAGGGCTTGAGGTGTTGGGGTGGGGTGCTTTGATTATTCAGGAACATGGTGAACTTGTTGTAGGTGGCAACTCTACAGTGGGAGCCATGGAGACTGTGGGATTCAGCAGGGGAACTGTGGCCAATGTGGCGGGTGGGTCTGGTGCCTGCAGGTGCTATACATGTACCAGGACCTACACAAGGATTCATTCCTGACCCATTATGGGCATCTGATTGGATGCCCACATGTGTCCATTATGCCACCCCTGGCCATCCTGCATGGTCCTGTGCACTGGGGGTAGAGCAGTGGACAGGGTGGTGGCCATTTGCACATACTGGCTGGTGTGCACCTGTCTGCGGTGCAGAGCTACATGGGTGAGATACATGTTTTCATGTACCTTCACCCCATTCATGCATAGCTCCCATTATTTGCACAGACACTTATTAATTATTCCTAACATTGAATGGGAGGGCATTGCCAGAGATTCGATCGTAATAATAATTCCACCCACCATCCACATTTAAGGCAGCCGCCCCTTATTCCATGCTTAGCACATTTCAAACATTCTCCAACTCTCCTGCTCTTCCTCTAGCACTCTCCTCACCCTTAGTGCTAGGTCTTCTATTTCCATAATGCCGCCCTGCTCCTCTACTGAGGTGGGTATAAAGAAAGGCCAACGTTAAAGTTACAGTTTGTACAATCACTACACTATTCCCAAACACTAAATTATAAATTACTGGACAATTACAGAAAAGGTTTAAAATCCAACTCTGTATTTAAGCCATGAGGATACAATGATTTCAAATGATAAATCCACTCAGTCTCCTTTTCTAACAATAAATCAAATTTTTCCTCCTCTCCCATTAATCCATATGTGTTCCCAAGCCCTAAATGGAAAAATCTGAGGTGGTGCACCTGTGCATGCCCTAAAGTGGTTACCAGGTCATTCTTCCTGAACTAGCCTAACCAGCAGTTATGGGCACAGTACTAGACTGTCAGATATGATACTTGCATGTAAATCAAGTATTGACCATTAAGCATTGCACAGACTGGAGCAATAAGCAGTGTGCATTTTAAGAGATAACCAGCCTGGGAGCAGCAGGGGAACTCTATTCTAGAGTGATGAACATTAGCTGTAGGAGTGTCACAAGCTCAATGATTTATCTTAAAGCAGTACAAAGCATGCACCAGTCTGAGATGTGGTTTGGAATTCAGAGCAGCACCATTAAAATGTTAACTAAGTAAAGTTTATTTCATGTATAAAATCATCATTTGTTACATACAATTTTTTTTTAAATCAGACAGTCTTATATATCTAACTCTTCCAATTCTCACAAGTACATATTTTCATCTCCAACAACTTGAGAAAGTTAATGTAACAGGTATTAAGTCCCTATGTACATTCAACAACATCAGATACTCCACTTCATTTTTCTTGCCACTCCATGTGCAAACTTTGTCAAAGCAAATGTTTCGTCCAATTTTTGCCAATTTAAAATTTCCTTTATTTACTCATCTCTATTCAGGCCTACAAGGTTTTGGAAGGGTTGCTCAATGTATATTCTCCTTATATCACTATAAGCCTTTCACTCCAAGACTAAATGAGCACTGGAGATAACAGCATTATTACAACTTATACAAATATCCATTTGATTAAAGCCACTATATCTCCCTCCCCATTTATCAAATTCACCTAGTCTTAATCTAGTGATTGCTTTTCTATGTTTCTTATTCTCACATTTCAATGAATAGCCCTTTATTTCAAATATTGTTTTAATTTTCTTGAATGGAGAACCATTTTATATATAGTCTTTTATCATTCCAAAATCAAATTGTATTGCTTGATCTTCTATCCTCTGTCCAGCCATTTGTATAAATTCCAAAACACCCTTCTTAGCACCTTCCAAATCCAATATATAGTTATAGGGTAGCCAGCTTTTATTTAGTACCTGATTTAATATACTAAACCAATTCATGTCCTTCCATATCACTGTTACTAGCATCTATCCAAAAATTATATATCAGGCTATCATCATATGTAGTTACATTTTTTTTCCAATATGTTATATTTCTTTTATAATTTCTGCTTGAATTGATAGAGTCCCATTTCTAATCTTACTTCAGCCCCTGAAGCCCACATTGGTAAACCTAAAAGATTTTTAAATATTTGTTTTGAACTATTTCAATGCTTTATGATTACCTGGGAGTCCCCAAACCTCCAAAGCATATACAATTTGAGAGTTAACTTTGCTTTTAAATATCTATATTGAGCTATAAAGGAGTTTCCACCCATTCTTTTGTGAAGTGCTTAATTCCATTTAAAGTTTGCAATGCCTTTTCATTTATTTTCTCTATTTGTTTTCTCCATTTTAGATCCTCACTAAAATCACTCCCAAATATGCAAACTCTAACTTCTTCTAACCCTATATTCTCAATTCTCCACTTTTGTTTGTTTTTAGTTTTCTACCAAATAAGACTATTTTAGTTTTTCCTGGTTCAATTTCATATGTAACATCTCTAATGATTTTATTATAGTTGCAATAGCTCTCTTTAAGCCAAGAGGCATTTGAGAGATTAATAGCGCATCATCTGCACATAACAATATCTGTACTCTAATCTCTCTCATCCTCGGTGCAAAAGTATCCACCTCCTTTAAGTCTCTCACAACTTTATCGATATATAAATTGAATAAGGCTGGTGCCAATATACACCCCTGTCTTACCCTACAATTAACTTTTATTTTTTCACTCATGTCACCTCCAGCACGGATCCCATCTCGGCTGCCTCCCGAAGCCTTGCCCGGTGTGGTCGGCTCTAACTAAGCCTCCACCTGTGCTGCTCAGCTGGTCTGCCTGGAAGGAAGCTCCTCTACCCTGCAAAGTGCAGGCCCAAATTGGGTGCTGCTTCCAGCACAGATCTCATATCTGCTGCCTCCCAAAGCCTTACCCAGTGTGGTCGGCTCTAACTAAGCCTCCATCTGTGCTGCTCAGCCAGTCTGCCTGGAAGGAAGCTCCTCTACCCTGCAAAGGTACTCAGGACTCAGACATCAGGTTCGATTTTTGCACGTCCACAGCCACATCCTGATTGGACACTGCCCTCTGTTGTTGCATCTCTAGTGGCTTTCCGCCTGGCTAATTCTCCTGATGCCACAATTGCTCCTTATACTTAAAATTACTGTTTTATTTTTGAAAGGGCTGTTAAGTTCCTGATCTTAGTGATGTTACTATATTCAAGCTAATGCTGCTAAATTACTGATTAATTCATTTGTTTTCTTAAAGGTTTAAAAATATTAAACATTTCATATAGTATCATTTTAAATCTGTTAGATAAGGTTAGCATCAAATTCTGTATAGCCTTGCAGCCCCTCCCAGACTCAGTGGCAACAAGACCACCTTTCAACTGCAGATTCATTTTGTTCCTTATTCCTTGGCCATTTCTACCCCTTTGTTAGTTAATCTGTAAGCCCATACATCTCATACTCCTGCTGTTCTTCTGTCTCTGCTGTTGTGTCATACCCCTACCCAGAGTTCCCTAGCTCCTATTTAATTTCTTACTTGTCTCTTTTCCCCTCAGTGCAGGAGCCAAATTGGGTGCTGCCTCCAGCACGATACCATCTCTGCTGCCTCACAAAGCCTTGCCTGGTGTGGTCAGCTCTAACTAAACCTCCACCTGCGTTGTTCAGCTGGTCTGCCTGAAAGGAAACCTTTACCCTGCAAAGGTATGACAGGACTCAGCCATCAGGTTCTATTTTGCTATGCTTCACAGCCACATCCTGATTGGACACTGCCCTCTGTTGCTGCATCTCGAGTGGCTTTTCCCGACTAATTCCTCCTGATGCCACAATTGCTCCTTATACTTAAAATTACTGTTTTTTTTTCATTAGCAGGTTATACAGATCTTCCACTAGAGGGATTTTGTTCTTTCATTTAAGAAAATGTACCCTTGTATTTGTGGCATCATGGCACTCTCCTTATACTCAAGCCTTTTCTTATTCCTAACCACCTTATCCATATCAGCTCACCACAACAAAGAACAAGGATCAGGTCCACCTCTGGAAATTTCCAATCCTGTAACCAGAAACATTCCACTGCACCTCCTCTTATCTAATATGCCCACCTCCCTTTATCCTCAGCCCATATCCTTCACCCTTACACTTGTTGCTCCCCTCATATATGTCAATCAGAGCACTCTCCTTAGCTTTCCTTCATTGTCGCCCTAGCATTCGATGCACCCATCGTCACCTTGCAGAAGGTCGCAGCGAAAAGCCTCCTATCCTGCAAAAACTCAATCAAGAAACAGCTTCTCTTGCTCCTTCTCTGTTCAGATAATGTGGAGCTAAACCCTGAACCCCCATTACCACTTGCATCTCCCACAGAATTTTCATCTGCACCTGGACTTAAGTTAACATTAGTCAGCATATTGAGCCTTGCAAAAAAGTTTGATCTGCTCCAAGTATGGGCTGCCCATACTGAGATGGTTCTCATTATTATAATCAAATCTTGGCTCAAAAAGTCAAACAGTGATAAGCAAGTCTCCCTTCCTGCGTAGAACCTGCAAAGAGCAGATAGGAAAGCCAGAGGGGGCGGTGTGGCCATCTACACTAAATCTAAGTTTACAGTCAGTGATATGCACTGTAGATCTAAACCTAAGGAGTACGAAATGGTATCTCTCAAATTCCACCTTCCATCCACTGAATGTCACACTATTATTGGTGGTTATCACCCCCATCTGGTGGCACTGACATCCTCACCATACTTAAATCCTAATCACCCCACAACACTGAAGCTTTAATACTTGGGGATTTCAATATGGACTGCTTACCCCAAGTCGCATAGTCTGAAATCCTTCTGTGACAAAGTTGGCTTAGCCCAGTTAGTCGGTGAACCCACTAGAACCAATACATCCAATCTCGACAACAGTTCTCTCCTTGATATCATACTCTTATGCATCCCAACAAAAGTCTTCACTCTGCAGTCTTCCACAATGATATGAGTGATCATGGGGTGGTTGTTTGTACAAGATCACAAATTATAGCCTGACAGCAACCAAAATTCATAACCAAGTGACCCTTTTGCAAGTTTAATACATCGGACTACTTATCCGACTTATGCAAAATTAGATGGCAAGACCTCTACCTTGCTAAAACGATCGATAGAGGCAGTCACTGTCCCAACGACAACCTCACCACGCTGGCCAATAAGCATGCCCTTTGATCAAAGTCAGAGCATAAAACATCCAACCCATGGTTTACATCAGATCTCAAGGCTGCACTCCTACACTGCGGATAAACTCCTGGGCTAAGGCTAGAAAATCCAAAGCCCAGCTGATTGGCAAGCATTCAGAGCAGCTAGAAACACCTGCATTAAACAAATCCACGCAAGCAAAGCCAACTATTATGTCTCCACCCTTGAACAGGCAAAGGAATTCCCCAAAATCTGGAAGACACTCAAGTCCATCAAGGTCAGCCAGTAGCCCCTCTATCCTGCTGAAGATCCTCAGCAATGGTAGGGCTGTGAAAAAACAGCTGCCTAATCCTTG
This sequence comes from Neoceratodus forsteri, assembly GCA_016271365.2. Classification (NCBI taxonomy): domain Eukaryota; kingdom Metazoa; phylum Chordata; order Ceratodontiformes; family Ceratodontidae; genus Neoceratodus; species Neoceratodus forsteri. Next base: position 536,141,339 of record CM028137.1, on the reverse strand, counting down.
AGGAAATCAACAATCACTTTGTAACTGCTGGCCTAGCTTTTGACTCTTTGTCTAATGCAGCCTGTGGTAGCAACCAAGACTGTAATAATATTGACTCACAAACTTCAACCCGCCCATTCCAGTTGTTCCTGCTTAGCTATAAAGAAGTCAAAGATTCACTTCTTAACATAGACATTCGAAAAAGTGCAGAGGACGATGGTCTAGAACCTTTTTTTCTTAAACTAGGCTATCTTGACCTCACTGCCCCATCCTCCACGTATTCAATCTTTCCATTTCCACTGCCACTGTTCCCTCCTGCTGGAAATCTGCCGACGTCCTCCCATTATTCAAGTCAGGGGACCCATGCGACCTAAAACAACTATAGGCCCATCTCAATTTTACCTGTCCTCTCCAAAGTCCTCGAAAACTAGTTTACTCCCAAATGAAACTTCATATCAAATCATCTTCAATCCTCAACCCTGTGCAGTCTGGCTTGAGGCCCAACCATAGATACAGCCACTGCTCCAGCCAAAGTTACCAATGAATAGATCACAGCTATGGACTCCAAGAAAGTTACTGGTGCAGTATTTCTAGATCTCAGCAAAGCGTTCGACACTGTCGACCACAATCTGTTAGTCTCAAGCCTAATAAAAGTAGGTACCACCCCCCCTTGCTGCCCAGTGGTTTTCCAGCTAACTATCTGGAAGGACCCAGAAAGTAACAGCTGGTGGCCTCTTTTCTGCATCCCTCCCAGTTGTTAGGGGAGTCCCACAAGGCTCCATATTAGGTTCCATCCTCTTCTCCCTGTACATCAATAACCTTGATGCACATATATCCCAGTCCCATCTGCATTTCTTTGCTGATAATACTGTACTGTATACATCAGGCCCTACACTGGCTGAAGTGAGGATGTACTCAAGCTAACTTTGCTCAACTAGAAATCAACCTAATCAATGCCAAACTACTTCTCAATACCAAGAAAATTAAGGTCATGATCTTTGACCCAAACACCACCTCCATTTCCCTTGCAAATATGCACAAAGAATTCATCACTACCTCCCTAGGTGAACCCCTTGAAATCACCTCCAAATTCAAATATCTTGGTATGTGGCTAGACAACAAGCTTTCCTTTCATGACCACCTCAACGATCTGGCAAAGAGGCTAAACATTAGGCTAGGTTTCTTCTTCCATAACAAGTCCTCTTTCCATTGGATACCAGAACTAGGCTGGTCCAGGCCACTTTCTTGCCGCTACTGACTATGGAGAGCTAATCTATTCCTCTGCAGCAGCCTCAGGACTCAGCAAACCAGACATCCCTCTACCACCGTTGCCATACGGTTCATGACAAACCTACCCTACTGAACCCACCATTGCGATTTGTACCTAGCTGCTGGCTGGACATCACTCTCAAATAGATGTACGCTTCATGCTGGTATCTGGACTCTTAAGCTACTCCTGAGCAAGCTCCCAAACTATCTCACAACCCTTTTCCTTATTTCCCATAGCACCTACTCTCTTAGGAATAATGACCTCCTCCTCCTCAATGTACCGATAACTCACACCTCACTCGGCAAGCGGGTCATATCGAGTGTACTCCCAACTATCTGGAACCAGCTCCACGGTGTACTGAAGCTTCCCGTACTGTCCCTGTCAGCCTAGTTAAAAGTTGGTTGCAGTAAAAGTAAAGATACATGCAGCTGCCTAAATCCTAGCTCACTGTTCTAACCCTTGCCCACTGCTTCCTCTTACTTATCTAGAAATTAGCTGCCTCATTACCTGAAACAAGCACTTAGTACCTTTTTTCTGTACTGTGATTTTTCTATGTCATTGTCATTTTATGCAACATGTTAATGCTTGTCCATAATTCTGTACTTGAATATTTACTGTTTTTGATTATGCAATCTGTAACTACCTGTCTGTGTCAAAGGACCTCCTGTGAATGAGCTTGCTCAATGGTGTTTTCCTACAATAGACTTGAACTTAAACTTGAAACTGAACCTTCCTTGTTATATCTCTAAAACAAGTTTGTTTCCTTGGTGCTATATCTTAATAATATTCAATAATTCTAAGTCCATACCAAAATCCTTCAAGATTTCATAAGGTCATTCTGTGGACTGAGTCGTAATGCTGATTTAATATCAATAAATGCAGTGTATATCTTACCTTCCTTGTTCCAACATATTTATCCAAGATATACTTAAGAGTAAACACTGATCCACCGTTGACCTATTTTTAGAAACCTGCTTGAAAGTGGGAAAGAACATAATTTTCTTCCATCTAGTATTCTATCCTGTTCAGGATCAGTCTGGCAAAGATTTTTTGAATAATACTCAAAAGTGTTATTGGCCTATAATTTTCTGGCATTGTCATATCCCCTTTCTTAAAAAGGGGTACTATCAATCCTATATTCCAATTCTCAGGTATTCTCTTATACTTTAACATGTTCTTATACAATTTTAGTAATATCTCAGCCCACCATTCAATGTCTGTCTGATATAACTCTGCCCCAAGTTTATCTATACCTGGGGTTTTATTCCTTTTATGTTTTTGTATTGCCAACACTATCTCCTCTTTTATAAATTCCATCCAATTTAGCTTTTCAGCATTATCCACTTCTATCACAATCTCTTGTTCATATACATTTTCTTTATGCTAAACATTTCAACAAAAAATTTACCCATTTTCTGGAGGAATAACTGCTGTTATATTGTATCTTAAATCATCCATTCCAAATGCCACCAGTCTTCAGAAATCACTTCCATTCTTTTCCTGAATAGCTGTTTGCAGTTTATACCACAGATCGCAATTATATTTATCCTTTTATTTTAATCAATGCTTTGTATTCATATTTTAATGATTTCAAAGCTTTTCTATCTTCTACACTATTAGTTTTCATTATTCTCCTACCAGTTTGATTTATTAACTTTTCATTTTAATACATCCTCCATCATACCATTTCACACCAACAAACCTCTTCTTGTTTTATCCCTTTTGTTATTTCTCCAATTGTCTAAATATTTTCTCTTCAACTTTAAATATTCCAAAACAACTCATTCTTCTGAACTTGGGCTATGTCTAATTCTAATTTAACCTTTAGAATATTCATACAGTATTTCTTTAATTCCTCTGTTTCTGGTGAGTTTGGTAACCTTTTAGTTGTTCCTTATTCACTTTATTCCATTGTATTCTTTACATTTCTTTATTTCCATATTCTGATCTTCCTGTTATCTTCTATCCTTTACCACCCTTGACAATCATAATTGGACAGTCCAGTGTCACTAGAAGTGGCCTGTGATCACTGTCCCAATTTTCAACTATTTGCAAACTACAGATCTTTTGGTAAGAGTATATGTCTACAATTATATATTCCAACAAACATGTACTATTTTATGCACAAACGCAAACCTCAGTTTATCTCCATTGCTTCTTCCATTCATAATCTGCATATTCAATTTACATAATCCAGCTAAAAATCTATTACCAAATCTGCTTTTCTTGTTATCACAAGATTTTCTAATAGGAATTCCAAAATATCATCCAGACTCCAATTATTGCCATGTTCTCTTGTTCTTCTCCTAATCTTAAATAATAATCTCCTGCAGCAATAATCGTAACCCTTGGATACTGGGTCTGTAATTCTTCTAATATTTCTGTATATGTACATATGCAGTGTATGATGGTGAAGTAGTGGTAACAGGTGGAAAGTACACATTTACCAATAACAATTTCTCCTTGTTTTCCCATTCCACCCAATAACAAGCATATTAAAGTTTTGTCATTCCAAATACATTTACACATTAAACCAGACATTATTTTAACAAAAGTACTAATTCCCCTTGACACCCATAAAGACTTGTCTTTTAGCAGGGATATGCCTCCTGAAATCCCTCTAAGTCGTGTCCCTCTAATGTGTTTATCCAAGTTTCTTGTAACATGACTATATGCTTTTCATTTATAAATCTAAGAATTCCATTATCTTTAAGTTTCCCAACAACTCCTGCTATATTCCAACTTAAGAGATGTCATTTTGTTCTCCTTCATTAATTTTCTATAGTCATATTGTCAATTTATCTGTATTGTTTCTTCAGTTCCATTTTCCACACTTTCTTCTCCCACTCCATATCTATTCTTACTCATGTAACTATCTAGTGTCTTCTCTTTTGGGATTTCATACAAGATTACACTACTATTTATTCTAGGTCCTTTTGCAGTCTACCCTCTTATCACTCTCTTATATTCCACATCAGCAGTTATTACATGTTCATTCACTACTGGTTTCATGTAGTGTGATATTCTCTGTTGGAGCTTACCCTTTGATGTTTACTCTTTTCATTATTCTCCTTTCCTGTCCAATCAGACTTATCCCTACTATCCCTTTCTTCAATATTTCTCTCTTCTACAGATGTATCCGCTCTTATTCCTATCTCCCTAAACTGTTCTTTCATTGTCAGTAGCTGTTTCCTAACATTACTGCTTTTAAGCACCAGACAATCCAACCTTTTTCTTTACCTCCATGATATCTATAGGTAGATTTTATATAATTCATGTGAACCTCTTACCCAAAACTCCCTTGCATATTGTATACAACCAGTTTTAGGGTTATGTGGTTCTCGTTTTTGCTCTTGGTATGCTTTTAAAAGAAACTGTAGATAATCTTTCCCTTTCTCAATCTGTTTGTCTCTTTCCTCATCTCTTATATAAACACTACCTTCAGAGTCTCCTACCCTTTTCCTTTTTCACAAGATTTTGTTTTCCACCTCTACTTCTCTTTTTTCTTTCTTGTCTTACTCTGTTCCTGTTTTTCCTTCTTCTCTTACATCTTTGTATTTTCTCCTCAGATTTATTATTCTTACCCTCCTTAATTCTCAGTAAATCCTGTACTAGTTGTTCAATCTCCCTTATTCCTTATTTCCATTTTCTATTGTTGTAGCCTTTATCTTTTCCTCTGGGTTACCTTCCTTTCTACCTCATTTCTCATAATTTCTGTCATTTATCCCTTCAGTAGAAATATCTTTTCCACCCTCTACAAATTTCCTACTAAACATTGTTGTAAGATTGATTAGTAATTCATTATTTAACAAAATCCCATTCTTTATTTCTTTTAAAATTTCCAAAAAAGAGAGTATCTTGCCTCACTTTCAGCCATATTATTACTAACCTTACTGTTCTCCTCCCCTTGTACATAAATCTTCTAAATTTTCTTCATTTCTATTTTGAAGTAGATGAGATGTATCTGGAAGAAGTCTAGATGGGGATCTAATTTAAATCTTTGTACATATGGGGTAAGAAGGTGTCAAAGTCACCAAGGAATGAGGCACTAGGACACTGATGTGAAACATCTCTCATATTACTTTTAACATTTCTTTGCTCCAAATCTAAATTCTGCATCTGGTGTTTTCTTTCTTCCCTAACTGTTCCTCAGATTGTTGAATATTTTAATATTTCTCCACCTTTCTCCACTTCTGTTGTTCTTCTAGTTCTTTCTGTACTAAATCTTTCTCTTGTAAAATCTGACCTTCATTTTCTATTTCAAATATCCTTATAGATTTCATTAGTGGATGCTCCTCTTTACTAAACTGTTGCAGGTTTAATCTATCAGTTATAGGGGAAGAACTTATGGGTGGCAGGCTTGAACCTTGAATTGTTAAGGTCTCTTTTTTCCCTACAAGGTTTATTTGGCTTCCTGGGGCTAAAATATAACTAGTGTTTTTCTGCTCTTGTTTTTTCCCCATTCCATCCAGATTTTTTTGTTTCTTTTTCTGTTTTATAACATGCAAGATTTCCACTTATCTTCCTTTTGATAACCTAGTCATCATTTCTTATTTCTTATACTTTCAATATAGCCCAAAGTATAGCCAATAATATAACAAATAGACCAGGAATTTTAAATTTAAATGAATATTTATCATAATAAAAATTACTGAGTATTCAATAACCCTTTATCATTTGACATACCAGGTTTACCTATAGGAGTATCAAAATATTTATTAAATATGCAACTAATTAAAAAGTCTGTATTTTTGAGATTCTTCATTTACATTGTTTCTCCAATAAAAGGGCGCTTCTAATAATGGTAAAATTCAAATATACACAAATGTATCTCAATCCATTCTATATTACATACACAGTTTATAAAAATCAAGAGGTAAAACATCTTTATTCATCCAGTTCTCTCTAGCTTGACTCTGTGGTGCAAAATTATTTTCCCAGCACACAGATCAGGTACAATATCGACACAGTTTCAACACAATCCCAACACAGTTAAACACAGTCCCAGCACACGGTTTCTTCTTCAGTGATTTTAATTTCAGACTCTGGGAACCCTTCCATATTCTTAAACTTGATAATTGTTTCCTTTTCCTTGCTGTTAAAACGTGACCTGTCAAGGATCCAGGAGGACACTGTATGATAAGGGGGCAAAATAAAAAATAGGGTAACGACTAATAAAATCCAAGGACCCGTCACAGAAGAACCAAAGCAACATGATAAAAAGTTTTAAATTTCAATCTTGAAGATGAGTTTAAATAATAACTAAAAATAATAATTTAAAAATAAAATATTAAACAAAAAACAAAAAGCATACTCCTATCATACCAGAAACATTCAAAGAACCTAATATCAAAACCAACCAAGGCCAACCAGAATACAACTTTTATCCCTTATGTAAGCTAGCTTAACTATAAACCTTTGCTAAGGATAGCTTGTTGTATTTAAGAAAAACATTAGACATGAATAACAGCAGAGGCAAATGTATCACTTACTTTTGCCTCCCAGTTTTAACTTCTACCAGCTTTCATTCAGTTTTCATTCCATGATACGCCAGCAACCAACAGCCATCAACCAGCAGGACACATAAAGCAATCTGCAGCATTTCAGCGTTTCACCATTTCAGCATTTTTAGATGTTTTGATGTGTAGCAGCAAAGAAAAAACAAGACCATACAACCCACGGCAAAACAAATGCTGGATCTCTCGCTGAGAATTTTCTCAACTGGAGGAGGGCTCAGAAAATATAAGCAGCCAAAAAACTTTTATGCAGTTCGGCTTCAGCTTTACAACTAGAATACAACTAGACCAATTACCGAGAGAGGCAAAAGGCAGAATGAATGACAAAATCAATGCAATGCAATATATTTAAACCTAACGATCTCAAAACACCTGCAGCCAGTTACAGCCTTATTGACTGAAATGCTCAGTCCAAACTTGCACTCCACTTTATGCCTTCAGAATGTAACTCCCCAGGACTAGTCTTTGGCTAGTTAACCCATTAGCTAACTAACCAATTCTTTAGCACTAAGCACTAAAGCATTAAAGCATTAAAGTATTAAAGCCAGATTAGCCAAAATAAGACTCTAAACTTCAAATGCTGCTACAATAGAATGTACACATTTCCTGTGTGTATTCAGTCACTATAATTAAATTCAATTACTTTGCAGATGCATTGTTCTAGTATCTATTAGCTATCACAGTAACTGCTTTCAAATACAAAAATAAAATATATTCAAAATAAAACATGACAAATACTACAACAAATCCTCACAAATCCTCAAAATCCACCCACTTTTATAATTTTATAAAATAATACATTTATACATTTTGTGACAATCGCAGTTCATGTGAAGCTCATACACAATGCTAAAAAGGAATAAAATGTATAACAACAAGCACCCAAAGACAGAGAGAGAGACAGCAACTAGCCAAAAGACAGAAATTAACTGTTTTAACTGTATTTAACTATATTTAGATAAAATAGGGAGCAAAACATCTCTCTGGTGACAGACCCTTCACAGTCACCCCACTATAACACTGCTTCTTTGGAGCTTCTCCACTGCACGGACTCAACCAAACAAAAGCAGTAGGAATGTAGAGCCAAAGATTTTACTCCCAAGAACTGCAGCACAAGTTAAACTGGAAAGTACACAGACTGTCTCTTCTTCTTTACAGGCAACAATGGTATACCTGTAATAAAAAAGGTAACTGTGTGTCTGTGTCCCTGCTACTCCTTCTTCTCCTCAGAACGATAGAGTGCAGCTGCAACAGTCTCTCCACAATAACACAGTCACAATGATGCCCCAACTGTATGTGAAGGATGGTGTACCTTTATCATAGGCTGGTTGTAAAATGTTAAGTAGTTTCAGCCTGGTGGTGCTGAGGGTTGAGGCACTGGATGCCACATCTTGCACTACACCGGCGATCTAGTATTGGGAGTCACCTTTGGTTGCTGGGGGTCAGCAAGGCAGGGAGAGAATCGAGCATCCGATGACAGCTCTCCTCTCCCAGGGCTAGTAAGGAGGTCATCCTGCTCCTTGGCTGCCCCTCAGTGGAGGCCGGGGGGTAGTGTTGGAGACTGGTAGACAAGAGTGTGGCTACATGTTGCACATGTGCTTCACACACACGCATTCACAGCCACAAGGGAGGGACCAAGAAAAGAGAAACCAGGAGGGGCTACCACAGGCTACATGAAACTCTGCTGGAAGCTTGCATCCCACTTTATCTCTGACTACCATAATTGCCCCAGTCTGGACTGTGTACTGGATGAGGTGAAAGATGGACCCCCTCTTCTGCCCCACCATGGGGATCCTTGGGGGAATTGGGGCACAGGGTACCGGGGGCATCGAGGTGGACCAAGGCAGCTGGTAGGGGCACAGAATCCTGCCTGCAGGGCCTCAAGAGGCAGAAACAGAAAATGAAAAAAAAATGTTATGTACCTTAGTACATAACATATCCTAGCAAGCAGCAGTTAGAGAGTGCAGTCACTGACATTATGATATTTAGTGGGATGTACCTGGCTTAACTAACTGTAAACCAGCTCCTTACAAAACCTATTCTAGAAGTAGTTAGAGAATGCAGTCCTTGGCATTTGACATTTAATAGCATATGCATGGTTTAACTAAACATTAGTGCAAGGGATGGGAACTACAGTGCCCAAGGATTTTTGGCACTGACCAGATGCTACAACCACTGTATACACTGCTTGCAAACAAAAAAAAAAAAAACAATCAGGAGGCTTACCTGAGATGGCTAAGATCTCATTCATTGTGCAGCGGAAAACAGTGTAGGAAAACACAGTTATTGAAGAATAAAATGCAGAGTGCAATTAGTGGCAGAAACTCAAGGTCTAAATGTAAAACAAAACACCTGCTAACACAATCCTAGGTGTTCTTTCATGGCTACTGATGGGCTGCAGACAGTTTGCTTTCATGATGAAAGTGACACACAACATGCTGACATTTTGGCAAAGTCACCTTCATCAGAGCTTTTCTTTGTTAACTGAACATAAAGCAGTTCAGTACAAAACCTGCCTCAGCAGTAGTAAGTGAATATAGCCCCTGGCCTTAAGCAATTAGCAGTATATGCAAAGCTTTGCTGACTAGTAGTTGGTGAGCAATTTCTAGCACAGTGCTGGGATAACTCAGCCAGAACAAAAAGGGCACAGGAATGGAAGGATTCACATTACCCATGTAGGAAGTAGCTCAGGACAGCTGTGATAGCACACTTCTGAGGTATCTCAATTAAAACACGATGAGGTTGCTGTGCTTACCCAAATAGGTGCAGATGAATGGGAGGATACACATTACCCAGATAGGGTGTGACTAGGGTTTCAGGCTTGAGTAGAAGCCAGGGGTGAGAATAACAGTTTACATACTTACACAGCATAGAGCATAAACTGCCCAGCTTGGGTGTGGTTGGCCAGTTAGCTAGGTAGAGTACCCAAAAATGAAGCAGAATGGTATATATACAGTACAAATGCACAGTCTGCCACAATGGGTAAACAGCATACACCACCCTGAAGGGGTGCAGTTACCAAGGCATCATAACCAGAAATATGCACAAATCAGTGCAGTTGAAGGTCCAATGCAGATATCTATAATATTACAAACAAAATGCAGCAGTAGAAATAAACAAAGAGTAGTACATATAACCTTGTGCATTTAGAGACAACAGAGAAAGCTTTGCATGACGGCTAACTAATTTTGAATTAGAGTCTTACATGTTGGGTCTGTAAACAGGCAGCATGGCTGGCCACTGACTGCCTTCTCTGGCTGTCTCCTTGTAGATGTTAGATGGTGTCCTTGCGCTGTGGTACTTAACATCCAGACCACAGTACAGAGGACTGCTTGAGGGTTTGGATTAAGAGTCCAGGCAAATAGATGGCCTCTGAGAAACTCAATTGGTTGCAGGTAGATCAGGGCTGGTCAGAGATCTCCAGTGGCCTTGGGAGTGCTGTGTGAAGTGGTCATGGGGAGAAGGTGAAGCTCTGGCTTCACTCACCTTGTCAACCCCCAGGTGCTGTTGCAGCTTCCTTTGCTGGAGTCCAAGTACTGATCATGCTCTGCTGATGCAGGGAGAAGATGGACTGGGGTTTTAAAATAGAACCTGAGTCTGATGGCAGCAAGCAACCTGGTTGGTTGCATGTGCAAGTTGGACCTGGACGAGTCCTTTGGGGGCCTGAGGGTGTTGTGTGAGGCAGTTATGAGGGGGAAGGTGAAACCCTGGCTTCATTCACCTTTTCAACCCCAGATGCTGTTGCGGCTTCTGTTTGCTGGAGTCCATGCCCCAATCATGCTCATCTTATGCAGGGAAGATGATGGGGCTCAGGTTTTAAAAATGGCACCCAAGTCTGTAGACAACCCGAGCAACCTGACTGGTCACAGAGGCAGATCAAGGTGAGCAGAGTCCTCTGGTGGCCTTGGGGTGTTGTGCGAGTTGGTCATTGGTGAAGAGGTGAAATGCTGGCTTTAATTCACCTTCTTGCAACCCCAGATGCTGTTGCAGTTTCTGTTTGCTGGAGTCCAAGGCACTGATTTCACTCCACTTTTGCAGAGAAGAAGATGGACTGTGGTTCTAAAAATGGAACCTGAGTCTGTGAACCGGCCGTAAGGAACCCAATTGTTTGCAGGAACACATCAATGTTGGCAGAATCCTCCGGTGGCTTCTGGGTGTTGTGTAAGGTGGTCATGAGGGGGAAGATGAAAAACTGGCTTCACTCATCTTCTTGACCCCCAGGTGCAGTTTCAGCTTCTCTTTGCTGGAGTACAAGTGCTGACCATGCCCAGCTCTACATGCAGTGTAGCTACATCAAATGGGTAGGCTTGGTGGCTCTTACTGCTGATCATTTCATCATTCTTTCCTTGCTCTTCTGTTACCCTGGTCTCCTTTGACACAGCGCATTGGTAGGGGAAGAGAGCATATGAATGCCGTAACACCTACTCAGGCGTTACGGTGTTTATTACACATTTTTTTCAATGTAAAAAAACAGAACCCATTAATTATATAATTTTCTAAAATGACTTTGATAAAGCAAGCATTCTGAAAACCCTCAACTGTTTTGCTGCTTTGATATAAAAAGGTATTCAAAATCATACCTTGAGGGACCCACAAACAAAATTTTAGTTTGAAAGTATGGTGGGAGATTAGTAAATCCCAAATTCAACCTAACGTCACGAAAACTTGACATTTCATTATTTGTGTGCACACATTTTTAAATAGGTTTTTTTTATATATAACTCTACTAATAAGAATTTATTCATCTAGTTATTTAAAAATGTATAATGTATATTGTCTGCCCTTAGTATTATCTGAAATCAAACAAATTACAGACTTGTTATACCATCAATATTATGTTAGGCTGTTGTTAACCCTTCTTGAGTACGTCATAACGATGGCATAAAGATGCGAACGTGTTTGAGCATGCATGTCTCTGTACCACAAATGGCTGTGGTGGTGAGAGCTGGCCAGATGGAAAGCGGTGCAATGGGGACAAAAAAATTCACACATTTGTATGAGATCCATCCTATAGTGTTTTATATGGTCTCTGTTCCTGTCCCATTCAATCACGTAATGTAACCATGCTCACGGCAGAGATCCAATGGCTCACAGTTAATTTAAAATTGCTGTGGTGCTTGCACTGTCAATGGGAATGGGAGGGAAGCCCTGGAAAGATTTGATAGGTAAACATCGTTGTAAAGTGACTAGTGGCCATACACTATAGAAGATAACAGATGGTCATCAGATAATAGCCATGACACAATCACATCTCGAGGTTTCCATGACAACAGTAAACCTCTCAAACTGTGCTCTTGAGGTTTACCATGTTGTCACAGAAACCTCTTGAAGTGATTACAGCATGGTTATTGTCTGATGGACATCCATTTTCCTATATGTTAACTGAATTACCGAAATGAATGTTAAGTGTTTCTAACCCTTTGAATTCTTTTCCACTCTACAGACGAGCACAAAACTCATTGGTGAGACATACTGTAAACTTTTACTTTTCAATTTCTGGAAACAATAACAGTGCTAAGTAGAAATTATTAGATTTGGCCAAATTAGTGGAAATGGAGAAATCAAATGGAAACTCATTACCATCAAATTACCATCATCACATTGCTGTCTGTCCTCAGCAAACTGCTCAAGAAACTGGCAGTGTCTCAGCTAACTGAACATCTGCTCCCAAAACCTTCTATCTCCTGAGCAGCACAGCTTTAGGAAAGGGCATAGTACAATGATTACAATTACTAAAATCTCAACAAAATTTAGAACAGTTATGGATCAAGGCAACCTAAATGGGGCTATTTTTGTAGATTTATCTTGGGCCTTTAATCTGGCTGACCACACACCCAGTCTACTAAGCTTCACACCTTTGACTTGTCCCAGCATGTTGTTTCCTGGCTTTCAAACTATCTTCATGGTAGAAACAGTTATTCAAATTCAGTCAAGCCCTATCTGAATTAAACCTTGTTATTATTGGTGTTCTTCATGGATCCTTTTTGGACCTATTCCATTTTTCTCACTTTATTAATGATCTTTCCATGTACCTTCCTTTAGTAGCACCATTCTCACGCAGATGACCTAGTACTTGTCAGTGCCAAAGACACTGCACGCATGAAGTCCCAGTTTAATACTGACCTTGTAGTGTCAAGTGTTGGTTTGAAGAAAGCAGGCTTGTCTTGATCATGAAAAAGACCCAGGTCATGCTCTTTGGGTCCTCAGCTAAGATTAACTCTTTCCTGAACCATTAACATTAGCCCATGCTAATGCCTCACCCTCTTGTCCATACAACTTTTAAATATAGTAGGTCCACCCTGGGTACCCTTCTTGTTACACATTCATAACGTGTGTAGGGCTCTTAATATTAAACTTTGCTTGGCCTTCAGATTTAAACAGATCCTTAACCCTACTGCTCAGCTTGCCCTTACCAGAGGAATACATCTCCCTCATCTTGCATACCAGCTCATACCTTTTGTATCTAGCGGCAAAATGCTACTGGCCCAACTGGGATACTGCCTACAAATAATATAATCTGGTTTGCCCTATCAGCAGCCTGCTTCACCCACCACTGCAACCTCTACAACAAGTTAGGATGGCTGTCTCCTGAAATCAATTGCTATTCATCCTGGGCTGTTTCATGGACAAAATTATGAGATATGCCACCCTTCATACCCTGGCTGAGATGCTAAAATGCACCAACCAAGTGTATGCCCTCAGGTCTAGCAAACAGTCCTACTGGTTTGCCCTAAAACCCACATATTTATGGGAGAACAGGCTTTTACATCATGTGTGCCAAGGCTATGGAACACTCTGCCATTATGGTCCAGTGTCTCTAATCCCTCTTCAGAATCTCTTTTTGGACCATCAGAAGAGTGACTTAAGATGCCACTGCAATTGACATTTATTATATGGCATGGTACCACCTAGTCATGTTATTTTGGATGACCTCTACTTTGGAAACCTTTTAGTTTTGCTAACTGGTGGTCTCTTATTGAATCTCCATTTTATGATGTACCTTGGTATCTGTAACATCTTAGTTCTTCTCATGTTACTTTTACTTGCCTTCTATCAGTTTTGTGATTTCTTTGAATTTCTGACCATGTCCCTTGCTTTGTAATTGTCCTATTGTATCATTTGTATGATTTTGTATGTATTTCTGACCCTGCGCCCCCTGCCAGAGCTGCATGGAATATAAAATTCCACCCATGGAATGCCAGCAGAATGACTATTCAGATGTTGCAGAATTCTGCAGAATTTTCATGAAAATTGTTCAGAATTTCACAAAGTTTTAAATTTCAGTTATTTTGCTATAATGTTAAATATTCACATCCAACTAACATTATGTTTGGAAAGTAAGCAGTACCTAATGGATTACAACTGTGTACCAACTTCCAGAGTTGTAGATTGAAAGAGGGCAGAGTTATGGGTGGCCAAACATTTAATCACAATTTAATTTTCAGTTATTTTAAGATAATTGAAACATTTTGTATCCAGATTTCTCCATAATATTAGGATTTAGAGAAGTACATAGAAGGCATATACCATCATGCTTTAAGTCTCAAGTTTAATGGGAGCTGAGTTATAGGTAGCCAAATATTTTTCCAAAATTTGAATTTCTGTAAGTTTAGTATAATTTTGATAGTACCTATTGAAATATTACAAAAATTGCCAAGTATACAGGTTATCACTACATTTGTATATGTACATAGTTTCAGATTTCTAGCTTTAAATGGGACTGCATTATAGCTCACAAAATGTTGCCAAAATGTAGATTTCAGTTAGTTCCTCTAACTTTAAAACAACGTATCCAAATTTAACCAGAGTTGAAACATTTAAACTACTATACCACATGATTATTTCTGAAAAGTTTATATTTTCAGCTTTAAAAGTGGGTTGAAATAAAAGTAGTCAAACTTTAACAACATTTAAACATTTAATTCTGCAAGAATATAAACTACAAATTTATAAACCCCTGAAACTTTAAAACTAGAGAATGCAATACTATTAAATTTGGCAAGTTCTTAGACCTTACAAGGAGACCGTGTGTGCCAATTTTATTAATTGCTTGTTGCTAGAAATTGCAAAATAACATATGTACTTAAAGTCAAATCCCATGAGTCTTTATGAAAATTGCACAATTCCATGACAAATCCATAAGACTGGAATTTTCTAATTTCACTCAGCCTTATCTGGGGCTTCTAATTAAAGAATAGGGTATAAGAGGCAGGTAGTGCAGGGGTCACCAGGTTCTGGAGTATGATGCCCGGTTTCAACAAGAAATGGAGAGCTGAGCTGGGTAGCACAGCAGTGGTAGACCCCAGTTTGGAGCAAGAAAACACAGAGTATCAACAATTCCAACCTGAATGCAGGATATTTAAGGATCACATCCAGTAAATTTATGATCCATGGAGCCTGGTGTACATGCAAGTCTAAGACTTAGAGGTACTCAAAAAGATGTAGATGAGGAAGACAATGTCTTGGGCAACAGGAATAAATAATTCTGGCTATTCCAACAGGGTAGGCCGATAGGAAAATAAGTGAATTATGTTTTAAGGGTGTTTATCACTGTAAAGAACAAAGAGGATATCAGTGGGATCAGTAGTTCTACTCAGTCAATCTAGCTATGCAAAAAGAGAAGGGGAAGGGAATAGTCACCCAGTGAGGAACAGCAGGACTGTAAAAAGCTCTGCTCAGCTTATCAAATGAAGTAGTGATATGTGCATTCTTAATGGTAATTTTCACAAAAAAAATTTCTGGATGCTTTGACTACAGACTATGTTACCATAATTATATGAGAAAATGTTACTAGTCATTTTTTTTCTTCTGCAAAATTAAAACTGCTTAACTAATTTACCCTGTTGTGTTAAACACCAGGATACACAGACTATGGATATGCATGTCAAATATTAACTCTATGCATGCAAGAACAGAGAAGTCACAAACATCCACATTTTTGCCAGTTTTCACAAAGTTTGGCAAATATTTACATAGTAAAGTTTTGAACCCTGTAACTTAAAAATCTCGTATCTAATTCTCTCCATACTTAGGTCATTCTATAAGCATTACAAAAGGTTATCTGTACTAATTTACATATATCTAGCTCCAAAGGTGTCTGAGTTACATGTAGATGATTTTTCATGAAATGTCATGAAAAAATAAATGACAGATTTTGAGAACATACTGTATCATTTTGAGATGATGCATCATATTGTCATGAAATCTGGCACATTGTTAGAACACCTATCTTCAAGAAATCATGCCAAGTTTAAGATCATTGACTCAATAGATGGATAGGGTATATGCAGATAAAAACTTTTCACAGAAACAACAAAATGATAACATTTGAGCACTTGTAATTTTGAAACTGGGGCACCAAAGTACATGATATTTGGAAAACTGGCAACTGACCCAGATAGTATATATCCCAAATTTTAGAGCTCTAGCTTGAATGGTTGTTGAGTTATAACCAAATCAAAATTCTGCAGATTAGGAATTTTCCCATTCTGCACAGCTCTACACCCTGCCAATTAATCTGTCCCATTAACTCTATTCAACTATAAATGGTAAAGTTAATTTATCATTCTTTATTTTGGAACCTCCAGAGTCACTCCTGAAAATAGACAACTATGTGTCTAGTGTGCCTATCTTGTCAATAAAAATAATTTATTAACTAAACAAATAAATAAATAAACATGTCTATTTTCATGCCAAGATGCCTTTTCTACAGACAATAGCATTTTGCTAAAAATGGTAGTCTTTTTTGTGATTTTTGTGAAATGCTTGTTCTGCTAGTATAGTTTTGCAGAATTTTCTATTTTGGTGGAAATAATTCTGCAAAAATGGTCAAATCAATGTCACACTGCACCAAAGAATATTCTTTCAATGGGCACATTCACCTTACAGAATGACAGGATTTTTCCTAATCAAAATGTACCTATCTCCATTTGGTCAAGTAAGGGACTGAGAAAACCATATCAACTAACACTTTTCCAATGTTTCAGCAATTCTGTCAAGTTTTTCTTTGGGAGCTACTGAAAGCTGAAAATACATTTTCTCTCAATCAATCAATCAATCAAAGTTTATTGTTTGACTTCAAGTCACTACATAAAGTACAATAAAAAGAAATAAATAAATATTAATTGTCCAAGTCCACGCTCTACATTAAAAACATTTACAGCTTTTGAATAATAAAATATGATATGCATACATATTAGAGAGAATTTGGAGGAATTTAGGAGCAGAAAGTCCTTAGAAAATCCTGCATAAAGTCAGGATGAAATGGGACTCTTCAATTCTTTACAATGCACAACATAACTATTTACATTCTTGCCATAGCCCTCCTCCCTTTCTAGTATCACTACCCCACCCATGCACACCTCCATCCCTTGCTTCCATCCAACATGTTCCCCAAATCACACAAAATTCTAAAATATGTTCTAAAGTAAACTCGCTAACCCTAACCAAATTAATAACTGTATCAACTTGTCTCAACCATAAATCACTCAAACACACTCTGATAGACTGGGCCTTTACCTCACACCATATAATTGACTCTGGTATCCTGCCAGACTCTCTTAGTGATCATCACATGATTAACTGTATCTGTAAGGTCCATATTCCCAAAGCCCCCCCCCACCCAAACTAATCTCATGATGCTCTTTTTGCTCACTAAATATCATCCCCCTCCTGAGTGATCTAACCCACACTGATTGGTCACCCATCTCAACAGCATCATCCATTGATACCACTCTCAGTTATTTCCAGACCAAATTCCAGGAAACCTGGGAGTTACATGCTCCTCTAAAACTCTCCAGAGTAAGAGGATCTCAACTCCCCTGGATTAACGCTGAACTTGCATGCATGCTCGTGACCAAGTCTTGAAGGCTCACAAGACATCTGGATCCTATACTCTCCATCTCCAATATCACTATCTTAGGAATGCTTGCACTAGAACTACCAGATATGTAAAATCAGAATATTTCTCCACTTCCTTTAACACCAACTTAAGCCATCCCTCCAAATTTTTGAAAGTTGTCCAATCCCTCTTTTCTCCATCCACCCAACCCCCATCCCTACCCTCATACATGGTAATTCCACACAATCTGACCCTCCATTTGTAGCATCGACCTTCAACACATTTTTCATTCCCTGTGCATCCTCACTCCTAGCTACTCTCCTTCATTTACATCTAATTCCACCCACAACTCCCTCAACACACCTGATCCAGCTACCACCCCACTCTTTTTCCTTTTCACTCATCTCTCCAAATGATGCTCACAAATCCCTCCTTGCCTTGGACCCTGGCAAAGGTAACAGCCCATATGGGTTAGATCCCAAACTACTCCATCTCTCCACCTCTGCTATATCATCCCCTCAGGGTTCATCTTAAACTTGTCATTCACTCTACCTCTGTTCTGACTAAATGGAAGCACTCTGCAGTTACTTTTCTCCATAAAGGTGGTGATCCCACAGTCCCAGGGAACTATCGTCCTCTCTCTCTACTTCCTATTTTAGCTAACCTCCAGGAGTGTATTGTTCTCTCTCTCAGACACACACACACACACACACACACACCCCCACATGGGCAGTCCCCCCCCCATGCACACATACTGTAGCGGGTATAGCCATGCTGCTACAGACAACCCACCAAGTATAGATATAAGTAAAAAGTCTCTTACTTGAGTACTAGGGAGCCAGAGACAGGAGTCTTTAAGAGATGATGTCCATAGGTCAGAGTGCTGGGGCATACCCCTTTGAAATTAATGGAGTTATTTTCTATTACTATTTTATAAGTTATGATGGTGAGTTGGAGAATAATGAAGGCCACTGTTCTACTAACAAGGCCCTTGTTAGTTGAGTGGTGGCCTTCCATCTCCAACTCCATCAATAATGTATAAAATAGTAATTAAAAATAACCCCATTCATTTTCAATGGTGCACATCCATGCAGTCTCCTTTGCCCTTTGTCATAATGTGCCTGAGCGTGGGGATGTGACGGTCAGCTTCACTGGGGGGGGAGGAGCATAAGCCTAATTGCAGTGGGGCTCCAATAGTCTGTGAATGCCATACTGTTTAATTGTCTGTGAATGCAAGGGACAGTTCTAGAAAGTCTGTAACATACTACTTATTTGGTTTGACTGAAATGTGAAATGCAAATCAGGAAAAATTTAAATGTATCAGATTCGTCTGTATATACCCAGAGCAGTGCATTAGATTTGGCTTAAGCCCACCCAGTTACTAACCATTTCTTTTCCTGGCTGAAGTTCAGTGCACCCCCAAAAAAAATTAAAACTTTGTCCAAATTTTTCTCCCTGACTCCATTCCATTCCATTCAATACCCATCCCCTATGTGTCATGAAGCCACCCAAAGGTGAAGAAATGTGAAAAGCACATCAATATTTCAGTCCTTCCTCCTTCCTCCTTCCCCAATCCTCCTGTAAAAAAATATTTATTTTTGCTTACCTGGCCATATGGCCAGAACCTGCAGCCTGGCATAGTGTGTCACCTGCCCAGTTTTTAGTCCACTCCACCTCTCTCTCCTTCACCAGAAGCTGGATGCTAGAACTGACAACCACAGGTCCCCAACATGGTCCGCGACCAAGTCACCTCATCATATGAATCCACCCAACCTGGGTTTTTCCTTCTTGCTTGGTTGCTGCTGTGACTGCTGCCACACTACACTGATCAAGGCTTATGAAAGCCACCCACACTGCTGTCACCACTGCTACTAAGCCTAGCTTGCTGTCGTGGTGGTCAGTGCTGTTTTTTTTTGTAAGGCGAGCCTAGTAGAGTAAGTAGGTAGCCTAGTCTTGAGTTACTGTAGCATGCTTCTAGCTCACCTTCTGCCCATTCAGCCACCAGGGGACATGGAGACTCATGTGCTCTTTCTTGGCTGGAGTTCATCCACATCACATGTGAATGTGCTGCCGCTAATAGGTGGAGAGAGTGGACAACACAGTACAGACACAGTAAAGTCTGGAGAGTACCTGCAGCATGAGCACACACAGGCCAGGTGTGCACTTTTTGTGCAAAAGATTAAATCCAAATTTAAAGCCATTGCTGCCACACTATAAGAACATCCTAGGCACAAGTACAGGGGGGTGTAGCAACTGTGCCCTTCTGCCCTACTTAAATGGCACCCCTGCTTAATGGTAGAAATTCATTCTCAGGTACTAATGCAATGGTTTCCACTGTGTTCTGAGGTACCTTTATCTCCATGTTTCATGATGTGTCTTGATCATCATGTGGGTTAGTGTCCCTCATTGTCCCTCATTTTGAGTATCCATGTCCCTCATTTCAGTGACAAAATGTGAGATATGATACACGCTTCCAAGACCCTACTCAGCACAAAGAGTGCTGAGCATGGCCATACGTTATATGCTCAGTACAGAATGACAAAGGGAAAGTAAGTGAGTTAAAGTAGTCACGGAGAAACACATTTGTAGCATTTAATATGCATAAGGGATTTGCATGGTTCAAAACAAAAAGGATAGGCTTCACAACACAGAGGTCCCTCTTCTTACATCTGGAATTGGGGATAATGACTGGCTATATGCTAGGCATTTAATGCAATAAGCAAACAATACTTTACAGATTTATGGTAATTTAACGACAAAAATCAAAAGCCATTAAACAACTCGCAAAAGGATAAGAATTAATGAGTTTACCTAATTTTATTGGGATATCAAATAAAAATGTATTTTAATGACTAATTGCTAGCAGTAGTATAAGAAATAGAAACTGATGTATTTTTAGATGAGATTTGCACCAGCTTAGCTGCTGCACACAGGCAAGCATGCGCTTGTGAATCTGAAGTGATGTTTAAATCATATTCACACTAGCTTAAGTGCTGCATTCATGTTAAGCGTGCAACACGTGAATCTGATATAATTTTTAGAAGATGTTCACACCAGCTTACCTGATGACCACATGTCAAGCTTGCATGTGAACATGATTTGCCTTTTAGAGCTGGTTTGCATATGTTCACTTACTGTAGAGTATGCGAAGTCCATGCAAACATTGCACAATTAAGCATGTGGCATGCATTTTGCATGTACACAGCACACCTATATTTCTGTAAAGGTTCCTTCTCCCCTCTCCTTCCCATCAAAATTGGAATCCCCCAGGGCTCAGTACTTGCCCCAATTTTATTTCCAATCTTTCTAAGTGATCTCCCTGCAGCCTGCACTTCTTCTGCTATTCGCATGTATGTGGATGATACCATCCTTTACACTTCCAGTGCTTTTCATGCTGATGTAAAGGTTGGGCTGCAACAGGATTTTGCTAGGGTTCAGCTATAATTCCAATCCAGCCAGCTGTTCATGAATGGTAAAAATACAGTCACTATGACCTTCAGAACTAGGCAGACGCTATCTAAAATCCACTCCCCCCACCCCACCATCCACATTCTGGATGGTACATCAATTGAGAACATCACTCTGAGCTGTCAATCAATGTGTGCATACTCAGTACAGTACACATTCAGGGTCAGCTCAGTCGGTATTAAGCAGTGGTGGTGAGAGGAGGGCTGTGCCAGTCGCTAGCTCAGAATCAGGATAGAGGAGTGGGGTGGGGACACTACCTGCTGGGTGGGGGCAGGGATTCCACAAGAATACAGGGGAATAAGTTCATAGAATGGGGATCAGGGATAGGGAGGAGGGTTCACTAGATCATCAGGGACAAAATGTTTATATAATTACCATATGGGGATCAGGATGGGTTACACTTGACATGTCAGGCAGGTGAGCGGTGGGGGGAGGGATTGCTTGCCACTAGGGAAATATTTTTCTTTAATGGGGTAAGTCATCTGGTGGGGGAGGGATTGCTAGCCACCAGGGAATTATTTTTTCTTTCTTTTTTTATGGGTCGAGTGATTGATGGGAGGAGGGACCGCTGGCCACAAGAGAATTTCATTGCTATTTTGGGCAGGGCTCTGGGTGGGAGGGGCACTGGACACATCTAAGCAGAACATGGCAAAAATTAATGGAAAGAATTTGGAAGATTTCTGATCAGTCACAGGTGGAAGTTTAGAAATTTCCACGAAAGTTGTGAAATTTCACAGATGTTCCATTAAAGTGAAATTCACAACCTTCACCCACCTCTAGACAGAGAGAATTAGCCCAACTCTACTCTTAGAAGTTTTGCAGAAAATGAACTTGGGACAAAAGGAATACATTGTAATATTTTATTTAAGATCATTTCAGGATGCAACATTTGAGGAACCCCAATTTCAGCTGCATATAAAATTCCCATCTTAACTTTTGTGTTTAATACTGTAACAGTTTCATTAACTGTGCCATTTTCCAATTTATAATTAAACTTTAAATGCATTAAAAGTATTTTTCATTTTAGTTTCTGTCAAATCCAGATGTTTTAGCCACTGAACATTGTTTGTAAATCTTAACCCAAGATAGTCCTAGTAATTTGCTGTTTCTGTGGATAGATTTATATATAATTTAGGCTTTTCTTTGTTCTATTAACAAAGATCACCAACTTAGTTTTACCTTTATTGATACACAAAACATTTTAGCCTAATGGCTTTTATCAAATACCTTAGGAGAAAAAATCATGATTATAAAGTTGCATTATTATTAAATTAATGTAGAAATTGAACTATGAAGGTGCTATTATGCATCCCTGATGAACACTAAGGTTTGTTTTAATTTACTTTATCAAATCACCAGTCTGATTGTACTGAACCTGTACCCATGTATCCTGATGTAATCTTATTAATCTGTTCAAAAGATAAGGGTCAATGCTAAGCTGCCAAAATCTGTTCCAGACTATGTATGGCTAATACTATCAAAGCTGCCTTAAGTTCAATAAAACAAAATTATAATTTGGATTTCTTGGCAACAACATACTTGTGAAAAAGATAGTTTAAGATATAACAATATTGAATAGTGAACTGGTTTTGCATGAAACCATTTTGACTTTCTGGCAAAAGATTATTCTGAAATACCCACTCATGAAGTCTTAATTCTGGACAACAATTTCTGCATGGCATACTAGCGACTAATTCGCCTATACATGCCTGAATCAGATATCTGTTCCTTTGTATGTTGCTTGCACATATGTGCAAGAAACATAGTGTCATCATCCAAGTTTTCGGAGGTGTGGCAGCCCTCTTCCAATTCAGTCAGTGTGTTTGCAGGCGTGGCCGCAGTTCTCCAATGCCTGCTGGAGCTGTCTATGACAGCAGTCGAAAATGCAGTGGAGTACAGTTGAAAGGGGGAGCTACGCTTCAGTGAGCAGTGATAAGATATCGCCTGCTCATGCGTGCTCCCCCTACATGCACACACACGCACACACACACACACACACACGCACACATACTGCTGTCGCCCCCCCACGTCACACACTGTATAGCCGACGGGGTGCCCAATCCCCATCGGCTGTGCTGCGTCCCCCAAACAGAGTTCCACATGCCACTCTGGGTGCTCACCCCAGCATGGCTACACATTGTACAGCCGACGGGGGTGCCCAATCCCCCATCGGATCCACTGCCCCTCAAGAGTATAGGGTGCCACTCTGGGAGCCCACCCCAGTGTGGCAACAGATGCTATCGCCGATGGGGGTGCCCAATCCCCATCTCCTCCACACCCCACCAAACAGTCATCCTTGTGCCACGCTGGGGCCCACCCAGCATGGCAAACGCCCTCATCGCCGCCTTTTAAAAAAAAAACCTGAAACACAAAAACGTCCTCACTGTCTCTGCCCCACCCACGCCCACCCACTGTGCACCCTGCCTCCACACCCCTCACCCCATACTTACCTCCGGACTCCGGAGCGACAATCTTTGCTTGACTGGGAACATGTCTGCACTCTTCAAAGCTGACTACGAATTGAGGAAATGCCAGTAAGCTGTATAATGTAATAAATAGGGTTTTTTAAACTTTGCTGCATATCTTGGGCATTTTTTGGAATTTTTGCACCAAATTTTCAACATGGGGTTTTTGGGACTCCTTCTCATGAATGGTCTCACTGTCTTGGTGTTAATTGGGCCCTAAGGGTGATTTCGCAGTCACTGCGCAAAATCACCTTTCAGCACTGATTAATGAAATGACACTGCCAGTGTTCATAAGGTGGGCTCTCAAAAACTCTATGTTGAAAATTTGATGGAAAAATTCCTAAAAATGACTGTTTTATGAGTGTGCGTTACGCAGTTCCTATGCATGCTCGTAAGTTCGTGAATTTTCAATATTTTCACTCCATATTTTCAACATTGTCATTTTAACACACCTCCTTATGAGCAGTATAGCTGTCATTTTTCACATCTCGCCCAAAATTGTTTTCACCCATGTAGCATACAATGGCGCACTCGTGTGCGTAAATCACTGTATGGGACACGTTAAGAAAATCACAGTGACACTGTTCATGAGCAGAGGTCTTAAAATGGCTATGTTAAAAATGTGGTGAAAAAATCCTAAAATGACTGTTTCATTAAGCTCATGCTGCTAGTCTTCTACGCACTGTAAGTTTGCGAATTTTCAATATTTTCACTCCAGATTTTCAACATTGTCATTTTACCACACCTCCTTATGAGCAGTATAGCTGTCATTTTTCACATCTTGCCCAAAACATGTTTCCACCCATGTAGCGCACAATGGCGCAGTCGGTGTGCGAAATCACTGTGTGGGACACATTAAGCAAATCACAGTGACACTGTTCATGAGCAGAGGTCTTAAAATGGCTATGTTGAAAATTTGGTGACAAACTTCCTAAAAATTACTGTTTTATTAGCATGCGTTGCGCAGTTCCTACGCACGCTTGTAAGTTTGCACATTTTCAATATTTGCACTCCACTGACTTCCAAATACCTACACAGCGCATGCAAGCAAGCAACATTCAGCACTGACAAATGCTTGTTATAAAACTGGGTAAATAATGCTACCCTTCCAGCTGTTACACAACTCTTCTCCTTGTAAAAAATGTATTGAAATCATTCAGGAAGATGGGGGTCCACCAGCCGGGAAAAGATTTATATATGTCAGCTAATATCTAAACTAGGCCAGGAGCTTTTTGGTCTTTCTTTGAATTAAGGGCCAGGATTATATCCTCGGCTGAGAAGAAAATTGGTTGAGGGAGAAAGTAACTTGTATATTTTCTTGGAAATCCCAAGATATTAAAGGCCTCTGTTCCTCAGCTACTGAGAAGTACAATGGGCTCGATTTCCAAAAAGCCCTTATAGCGATGCAAGTTATGTCACTCCAGGGCTGTGGTAAACTCCAGGTGCACCAGGGATGCTGCACCCAATTTTAGAAAAATCAGGGTCCTGGCACACAACTCCCTGGATATGCCACAAACAGATAGCTACACCAAACAGTTGGTGGACCTGAGGGAATTGCTGTAGGGATCCACCACCCCACCTGATGCAACAGTAGAGGGGCCAGGATGATTGATGGGGGTGATGGTGCCAGACAGGAGGGGCATGGGCAGAAAGGGCATGGAAGGTGGCATGGGGGAGTCAAGGGACAGCTGGGCACAAGCAGGAGTGATGTGATATTTGGCAGGGTGTGTTTGCATTGTAGTCTATGTAGTTATTGCTTATTGTAACATGCCAAAGTTAAGAAAACTGAAAGGAGGATAATGGATTGGGTGAAAGTCATCAGCTGGCATATTTTGGAGATGGCATTAATCCACCAGTAATGCCGTCCCCAAAGTGAAGTACCAGCGATATCCACAGAGCACAAAAGCAGCAGTGCCAACAGATAACTACGAACTGTAAGAGGAGTGTTCATCTTTTATCAGCACAAGTAGTGCAACAGTGAATAACAGGCAGTGCACTAGACATGTGACCTGTATCAGAGCTGGAAAGACAGGGAACCACCGCACTGTGCAAATGAGTAGCATGTTAGAGAGCAGTGCCGGAATCACGGAGCTGTAGACCTCCAACGCACGGTATGAAACGGATACCCACGTACATTTGCAAATAAATACTCAAAATGTGCTAAAAGCACCTTTGTGCTTCAGTTCACTGACATAATGTTTCACATGCATCAGTATATAAATGCACATCTATTACATTGCTGGAAAGTGCAGTAAAAACTTAACACAAAGATATAGCCTACCTGTGTTATGATGTCCAGATACGTTCACACAGCAATGTTAGACCTCTATAGTGCCATATAGCATGTTGCAAGTGCATTAAGCCACTCTGAAGGTGGCATCTAATAGTGGATTAATGCATGGTTGGGCCATTGTAGGCACTCGGCCTGTGGCCTTGTGCCACAACCCTCCCAACCATGCATTAATCCACCATTAAATGACACCTTCATCGTGGCTTAATGCTTACTCAAGTCTTAGTAGTGTACCACAAAATATTGTACCTATTAATTATACTCAGATAAATATACCGATCATGTCCAAATCATCTGGGGTGTAAGGATATTTCTGAATAGCACGTTTTCATAGTTAAATGTAACTCAGCAATTTATGTAGACTATAATTAACAGGTATAGTACTTTGTAGTATGCTAATAGACTTTAAGCAATAACTAAATACATTAAATGCAATGCACCCTGCCAGGTGCCACATCACTCCTGCTTATGCCCAGCTGTCTCCCTGACTCTCTTATGCCACCTCCCATGCCTCTTCTGCCTCCAGCAGCCCTGTTTGAGACCCTGACCCTTCACCATAGTGTGTGACACTGGCAAAAGTCCACTTAGACCACCTCAAGCCCCTTGTTGTGTTCACGGTGGGGCTTGTAAAATCTCCAAAAAGGGGAAGGTGCAGTCCCACCATGGTGCAAGCTTCCTTGCAACCTGGCACAGGAGCACTTTAGCCACAAGGGTGGCGCAGGGCAGGTTGGGCACACAATGTCCTGATTCCACCTCAGCCGGCATTTGAAAATTGAGATTGCTGCAAAATATGATGCAAGATGCCACTAGTGTCACACTTATTTGGGGTAGGCACCCATCATAGTTTGTTTCATGTTTGAAAATCAAGCCCTATGATTCAAAGTGTTTTGGGCCAGATTCATGGAGCTATATGGGCTTCGATTTTTAATAGTATACTTCTTGTATCCAAAGCTCACTAATGTCCGGAAAGACTTAACATCTTTATCAACTACTGTTCTCTTGAGCCTACTCCACAGCTTGGCTTGATACCTTTGTTTTCAACATCTAATAATTTCTTATAGTCTTGCCTCTTCCTACATAGGAACCTCATATTGTTCCTATTTTTATGAGTTTTAATAAATCTAACATATTTGTTTAAATCACTTTTTGCTTTTTTGCATTTGGCATTAAACCAGGAATGCTTATCTAATTTATTTTTCCTATTTACCTTAAACATTGGTCTTTAGATATCAATAATCTCCAACATTATTTCTACAAAGTTAACACAACTACTATTGGAGACACTCTTCTGCCTCAATACACTCAACTGAACCGAGTAAGGGAACATTAGAATAGTTTTCAATTAAGCCAGATTGCCATTTTAATCTTCTTGTATTAAGTATTTCCACTGCATTATCTGCTACAGATACCTTATTTCTTTTTCTTTTAATGAGATTATGAAAATGAAATAAAATGCAAACCAGGAAATGTGAATATTCTGGGCATTCTATTATTTTAAGATTATTTAAGTTTCCCATAGCATTTTGATTAAGCCATAGTAAATTGATAACTGATGCGCCCAAGGGGCCAATAAAAAGTATAGTCACCCTCAGGATCTCCCAGAGTTCGACCATTTAAAGGAAAAAATCTAAATCCATCATGCTCTTATTTAACAATTTGCCATGGGTATTAAGTTTAATAGGTTCGATTCTCAAAAGTCAGCACAAGCTGTGCCAAGGAAGGCTTAGTCTGATTGCTAGTGCACCAGGGACCTTGTGCCCGAATCTCAATCGGGTAGGGTTCTGGTGGCAAAGTCCTACCGTTTGTGGCAACTGTAGCAGTGTGATAAACAGAGGGTGCACCTAGACAGGTTGCAGAAAGCCTAGGTGGTCTTGCAGCAATCTCCCCAAACAATCACTGGTGGTGTAGTGGACCGCTCCAGCCCCAATCCCCTGTTATTAAAAATGAAACATCCCTGGCAGGGTAGTAGACCCTCCCCCAGCCCTGATCCCCCATTATAAAATATGAACACATCATTGGTGGTCTAGTGGATCCCCCCATGGCAGGCAGTGTCCCACCACCCTGCTCCCTCCATCTCCATACCGAGCCAGTGACTGGCACAGCTCATCACTCATCACCACTACCTGCTACCAAATGAGGTCTTATTAAGCACTGTACTGTATTCAGTATGCATTCATTGAGAGTTCAGTTGGTGTCTGGGCATGGTGGTGAGTGATGGGCTGTGCCAGTCACTGGCAAGGTTTGGGGATGGTGGAGCGGGAGGTGGGCACATTGCCTGCCAGGGAGGGGGTCCACTAGATCACCAGTGATGTGTTCATATGTCATAACAGGGTATCAGGCTTGAGGGAGCTGCTAGATCACCAGGAATCTTTAGTCATAATAATAGAGGATCAGGGATTGGGGGGACCACTAGATTACCAGATATCTTTAATCAAAATAATGGGGGATTGTGACTTGGGGCCCTAGATCCCCAGGGATCCTTATTAATAATAACAGGGGATCAGGGCTGGGAAGGGGAGACTGCAGCACATTGCTGCAGATTGCCAAACTCTCCCTGAGGACAACTTCTAAAGTACCCTTAGACCATCCCTGGCTGGTCTAAGGGTACTTAGAAATGTGCCTTCAGGGAGAGTTTTGAGAATCCTGATTTAGGGGCTTTGGCAGCCTGTGACTGCCTCAAGTCACTAGCACCATGCTGCAGGACATTTTGTGACACAGGGGTGGCAGAAGCCCCATTTGGTGCAGGCAGCCTATAATTGATGCAAGCTGCCACTGAGAATCACTCCCAGTGCATCTTTTGGTGCAAGGGGCACTTTGCAACATCCTTGTGATGCAAGCCCCTTGCACCATGCCAGGAGCTTTTGAGAATCTGGCCAATATCTTTAGACTTCCTTTCTGTGTTCAACCTAGGATGGATTAGTGCTAATTTCAAGTTATATTCCTCTTCAGTTTCATCTGTTCCAGATTGCATTGGAATCTTAGCATTAATGCTTTCTTTGTTGTTCGTGCATGTGCAAGCAACATCTTGTGGTAGTATGAGAAATGCAGAAGTGTGTCAGTGTTGGTGAATGCAGAGTGCACTTTTAGTAGGCGCATCCTTCATTCCCCAATTAGCCAGCATGCTAGCTTGACACAAGTATATGCAAAGTGGCACCAACTTGAAACAAATGTGCTGCTGCAATCAGAGACAAGCTCATCGTGCAGAAGCACAGATGATACGCCTCCCATATGTGCCTTTCCTGGTAAAGCATTTCATTAAACATGGTGGTGGCTCCTGCCACCACCATACAATCCTGAAACAAAGCCAACATAAGGGGTGCCTAATCCCCATGTTGGAATGTCCACATCTCCTCCACATTGTGTGACACATTGGGAGCCCACCCCAGTGTAGGGCTGCTCACAGAAAGCCAACCACATTGGCATGTTCCTGCCCCCGCCCTACTTCCATTGTGTGGCACACTAGAAGCCCACCCCAGTGTGACCAACATCAGGCCCTCCCAAAGTCAATGTGACACACTGGGATTCCCCAGTGTGGCCAACATCAGGCCCACCCAAAAGTCATGTGACACACTGGGAGCCCACCCCAGTGTGGCCAACATCAGGCCTTCCCAAAAGTCATGTGACACACTGGGAGCCCACCCCAGTGTGGCCAACATCAAGCCCCCGAATTCGGCACACTGGGAGCCCACCCCAGTGTGGCCAACATTTGTTTTAATTCACCTGTAAAGAAAGAAAATGGTCTCATGAGGTCCAGTTTTTTTTATGTACCTGAAAAAAAAGAAATGGTCCCTTGTTGTCGCGGCACCCTCCCCAACCTGCACTCACCATCTGCGCACTCCCACCTCCCTACCCTCCTCACCCCATACATGCCTCTGGAGGTCTGGCGCTATGATGTTTGGTGGAGGGAACACGCCTGGACTCTTCAAAGCCGACCTGCAAAATGAAGAAATGCCAGTAAGCTGTATAATGGTATAAATGGGGGGGTTCAACTTAGCCTATTTTTTTTGAGTTTTGACTCCAAATTTTCAACTTTGTTCTTGGGACCCCACCTCATTAACACATGCACTGTCATCTTGTTATTCAGTCACACAAGGTAATTTCTCAGTCACTGCTTGGAATCACTTTTCAGGACTGATTAATGAAATGACAGTGCCACTGTTCATGAGGTGGGACCCGAAAAAGCCTATGTTGCAGATTTGGTGAAAAAATTCCAAAAAATGACTATGTTACGAGTGTGCATTGCACAGTTTTCATTCACGCTCATGACTTCAACAATTTTTTATATTTTCACTCTAGATTTTCAAGATTGCCATTTTTTCACATCTCCTTATGAACAGTACAGCTGTCATTTTTCAAATCCTGCCCAAAATGTGTTTTTGCACATGTGGTGCACAATGATGCGGCTGTTGTGGAAATCAATGTTAGGATCAGATTAACAAAATCACAGTGACACTGTTCATGAGTGGAGGTCCCAAAATGCCAATATTGAACATTAGGTTTAAAAAAAATCCCACCAAAAATTGCATTACGGGTGTGTGTTGCACAGTTTCTATGCATGCACGTGACTTCACCAATTTTTCATATTTTCACTGCAGACTTTCAGCATTGACATTTTTTTACACCTCTTCATGAACAGTACAGCTCTAATTTTTCACATCCTGCCAAAAATGTGTTTTTGCACCCATGGCGCCAAATGGGGCAGTCACTGTGCAAAATCACCTTTCAGCTAATGAACTGATAGTGTCACTGTTCATGAGGTGGGGTCACAAAAAGCCCATGTTGAAAATTTGGAGTGAAAATACCAACAATCACCCTGGGCATTAGGATTTCCAACTGTAATGTCCCACCCTGTAGAGACTGACATGCGTCAGGGTGTGAGTTGAAATTGTCAGCTGTAATGCTCACACTATTCCACCTCATCCCCACCCCTGCAGCAAGTGACAGGCATCGAGGGTGCCTTGGACTCTTTGACCCCAAAGTTCACCCCATTCTCTTATACTGCACCCATCTCAGTGTATTTCCTTATGGAATGGGGTGAGTGTAAGGCCCGAAGACCCCAAGTCAGAATGCAACACTTGTCAGTGTCTGCAAGGTAGGGTGAGATGAAATGGCATGAGTGTTATGGCCGATGACCCAAAGGCACACCCCAATGCCTGTCAGTCTCTGCAGGGTGGGGGAGGGGTTAGCGTCAGTTCAATACTTCACTGCCATTCCTAGTATGCATCTCTCTAACTCCTGCACTACCAATGCCAATGCGAGCAAGACAACATTAGGCATTGACAAATGCTTGTTTTATTACAGTATGAGTAAACTTTGTCAATTTTTCTCTGTCTTGCCTGGCAAAGACATCATAGACATGTAAACTAGTTGTTGGGGCTTGATTTGTGAAAATGTATTGATGCTTTTGATGATGAAAATGAGTTAAATATTGTTCTGTGGCTAACATGCTGCTTCATGTATAGGGTGGGTTTTTGGGTGTTATTTTTAATAACTACAATTGATTCTGCATGAATGAAAAAAAGTACTTCTTTTAAAGACCAAAATGTTAGCTGAAAATTATCACAAGCAAATAAATATCATAGGTTTTATTTTCTTGAAACCTCTTTTACATTAATCCAGAAGACTGAATCTCTTTACTTGAGTTAGGCTTCTAAAAGGTACACAGACCTTGATTCTGTGACAGGTCTTCAAGTATAGAATTAAATGACTCCCACCTGTCAGCCCCAAATACTTTTGCAGCATATAGTGACTTGGACAGTAGTACTTTGTTTCATTTCTTTTGTGTTAGAAACTGATGAATTCACTGACGCAGGCCACAAAAGCACATAATGTAGTAATCCCTCTGTTGAAATCTGACCAACAAACTAAACCATGGCTTAATCTGTGTACCTTCTAATTGTATTTTAAAATGATCAATCACTGCTTTCAATCAAAGGCTTTGTACATCGTTTACACCTTTATTATATGGTGTGCCAACTGAGTTCAAACACTCATTTGAATTTCCAGGCAGTAGTGGAACATTTAAGGGATTAATGGATTTTCAGGCTAGTTATTTAAATGACATTTTTCTCTGCAAATATTTGTCTACTAAATAGCGGCTATAAGAAATGGCACAGGATCTGACCAGGCTTGATAAGTAATGCAGGTAGCTTATACATTGCATTCCTCACTGTCTGATCACAGTGCTGTCAGTGTTAATTTTAATAAGCCACTGATATAAACAAGATGATGTTCTCCATGTCTAAGAGAAGGGCACTGTTTCAGTCTGGATTTCCAGATATCTTATGGTACTAAACAGGTTGTTTTTCAAGATAGCTTTTCAATGATTTTCTGCCACCATGTTGCCAACATTAAAAATACTTATTGAGCCTAACTGGCTCTTTTGTTTCAGTCAAAGGCCTACTTAAGAGCAGAAAATACATATATATGAAAAACACAGAGTAGAGATGGAAGAAATGGTTTGGATAAATTCAGAACCTTCCAGAACTCATGCCATTTTGGGGAGAAATCCTTTTTCAAATTCCGAAAAGGTTCTGCTCACTTTTATCAAAACTTAGTCTATGAGCTTAAAAAGCAGTGGCAGGATTCTTGATGACAGCCCCAGTGCCTGCAGACACAGATCTGACGATATACTTCAGTGCTTGTGATATGTCTAGTCTATTTCAGGCACCTGTGCCTGATTTTTAAACTTTAGCTGATTTTGTAGTACACTGACATAGATTCTGTAAGCTTGCATCTAAGTGCAGACACAAGCAGCTGGAAGATGCATGCAAGTGATCTCAACTTTTATGTCCAATAGACCCTGGGATGTGGTCTGACAGGTGCCCCTTTGGTGTATTGATGGAAGAAAAAAATATCTTATTTACTGTAAGCCCTGTGCATCAAAATTCTGACACACCGTTGACTTGTGGCAGATACAATGGTTTGAAAATCCTGCTCTCTCTGCTTCCTGATGCTGAGCAATTGGGGATTGCTGTGATATGCTGGTGACCTGAATTCTTGCTAAGGACCTGGGACATCAGGAGCAGATACCAGAAGGGAGGATTCAGAGCCTCTGATGGATGCTCTCCTCTGTGGGGAGGGTGCTTATTGCACCAGTCTCCTGAAGTTGTGGGCGACTGTGTGCTGTTGGATACTCCCCAAGCTAGACACAAGCTCAAGGGAGGGGTAGGTAGAAAATCAACTGAAATGCCACAATTGTGTACTAGATGATGGTCTGCGTGGTATGCCCACTCCCACTTTTTGCACCAGACAGCCCCTTCAGCCAGTGTCACTTTGGATATCATGCAGTTACTCCTCTAGGTGAGGTGGAAGGATAAGCTGGCAACAGGTGGAGAATGGAATGGAACAAATTCCTCCACTAGCCAGAGGACTCCTCCTGCAGGGACAAGCTGGCTCTAGGGGGACATTGGTGATCTGAGGTCTGGATGGCATCACTGGTGGCAGTGAGTGGTGATTGTGGTGCACAGTCAGGGACACTGCAGAACCTGAAGAGGTGAGGTGCTGGTGGGCAAATGTGGGAGCAAACAAAAAAATAAACTCCTGCCCCAGGTGTATACTAAAATCAAATGTTGAGAGGGAAGGTGAAATTGTTTTACCTGGAAAGGCACACTTAGCCAGAGCTTGTTTCCAGGTGCAACCTTGAAACACCAGGAAGTTAAGTGATTTGCTAAGAGTCACACATTATACAAGTGGGGCTGATGGGATTCAGGTCTTCAGGTTAGCAGTTCAATGCATTTAACCACTACGCTGTACTGCCTCCTAAAAAACATATTGTTTAGCAGCTAGATGGAAATGTAATATTTTCCAGGCTTTTAGCTTTTTCCTTTTGTCAGACATTTAAGTATTACATATTAACAAGTGCTTACTCAACTGTCGGTTTCAGATACATCATGTTGTCTCAACTAAGCACACATTTTCTGCTTCTGTGACATCATAGTTGGTTGTCATAGTAACCACTATGATGTCAAGTAAGTGCGCTTAGAAATCAGACAATCTTGATGGAAGCTTTTCATTCATACTTAATGGGGAAAAGACACAATATGTACTGCAAAACCAGGTATACAAGTGATTTTTTTAAAGATGTCTTCTAGTACAGAAGTAGTTAAAACAGAATACCTTTACAAAATTATATGCATTTCTTTATCAACAGAGAAGGCTGGGGTAGTGTAAAGACCAAGGGAAAAGGATAGAATGTCAAGCAGAAGGTAATCAGCTCTGTATTAAGTAGTCATATTCATAGTGGAAGTAAATGATATACTACGTGTGTGTGGTACATAATAGCTTTGTAACTTAAAGGGCCTGATCAACAAATTGTCTGGGATACATGTGAATTGTGACTTGTACTTACAGTATATGGCCTATGGAGCTTCACATCTTCTGAATTTACTACATTTGATGGTATTCATAGCCCCTAGCTTTTACTGTATAATCCATGAGTGAAGAGGCCCACCTGGGGTTGTCTGGTGTAGGGAACTGGGCTGTACATGAGGCTTCCAATAGAAAGTCAAGGTTGGCTCTAGATTGAATACCCTACTTGAAGAAGAACAGTGGGTTGTGGGATATACCAGTCCTCCTTCAAGAACTACCATACTCCTTTAAACAAAATTAATTTTTAAATTAAAAAAATAGAATTGTGCTCACAAGCCTTCTTATGCAACTATCCAACAGGACAGTTGAAAGGGCCATGTCATTTAGTCTGCGCATCCTCCCAGGACTCTTTACAGTGTGTATATGCTGAGAGTCATGAGTATACCAACCCAACTCCCAGAGTCACACAGGAGGAGTGGGGGCCCACCTGGAAAGTAGATAGTGGGGCCCACCTGGAAAATCACTAAAGGAGGACTCAAGATGATACACGTATGTCAGCATTCTACTTAGATTTGATACAATAACTCTGTGTCTGCCTCTTACATTTACTTGCAGTGCCAAAAATACTCTACTTATTTAGAAACAGATGATAAATGAAAAGATTGTCAGAGTTTAGAAGGTGGCCAGTAACCCAGCGGGGGCCCATCTGGAAATTTCAAAGTATCCTGGTGGGCCAGTCTGCCTGTGCCCTCTCACTTAACTGACCTCTCTCTCCAACCTCAACCTTCAAGCCAACATCATCTCCCACTGCTCCTCTTTCCTACTTAAATACTGGCTTGCAACCATAACCTCCTACTTCTCTGCTCTCTTCACCACCTTTATCCTATTATTTACTCACTTCATTTTTCTAAAACTTGCTTTTTTAATAGCCTATTGGGCATGTTAGAGTTTATATAAGCTCTGATCTTTTGTTTGCCAATTCCTCTGTTCTCCCAGGGCTAAGTACAGACACAGAGGACTCTACTTACCCGCTGGAGATAAGCAAAACCAGAAACCATCTAATCAGAGATTACAAAAGCTCTAACATGCAGAAGGCTATTGAATCTCTCACTACTGTGGCACTGCTTTGATGTCAGCTGTAGGGGATTCTGGTATTTGTAGTTACAGAAGATGTCAGCCTAGAGGCAAGCAAAACTAGACTGATACACTACCGTTAACAGTAAGTAAACCAAAATGTTTTTACACACAAAGTGTACACTAAGTGTGGGGCCTTTGTGCTGACTGTTCCTTTAAGCCACTCATATTGGTTCATCTCTCCTTACCCTGCTCCTAAACCTAGCTCACTAACACCAGTTCTGGAAGGGATTGCCTTCTCCTCACCACCACCGCCTCCCCTACACTGTTCCACCACTTTAATGATTAATTACCATTCACACTGTATGTTTTGCAAATTTGTACCACTACTTTAACGTTTCCATTACTTAAATTACTTTCTGATTTATTACTATTAACACAGTAACTTTTTATACTTTTGCAAATTTGTGTACCTTGCACCATCTGATTTTCTTTATTATTATTACACTACAATTGTTACTATACACCATTGTAAATATATGCACGCTTATATAGTACACGTTGTACCTTGTGCCATATAATATTTTGTATTGTACATTACATTTTTCAGTTTATTTGATATTGTAATTTGTGTTTGTTACTTTTCTTCATTGTATTCCTTACTGTCTTGTCACCCCCCTCACCTGGGTCACACCTGGAAAGACTCTAGCCCAGCATGTGTCTTACTATTAGACATTTTAAATAAATAATAGATAAACCTGACCACACATGCTGTTCCCTGGATGGCATGCTTTCTTATCAGAGAAGCAGATGTGTGATGTGCATTGCAGTCTGTAGTTACTGTGGAGAATTCTGCATGTCTGGAGGGGGCACTCCATGACAGCCACCAACTCAACAAACCTGTAGAGGTCTTTTTGACTTTTTCTAGAGCAGGCCCTTCCACATTGTCTGGTTGCCCATATTTTCATAGATAATATGGTTGTCCTTGAACATCCATGTTCATTCCTGCTCTGTAAATGACCCTTTGTCCAGAATAACACCATCCATGTTTTGTCCATGATTCCTGGGAAAGATGGCTCTTGGCCAATGAACCTCTAAAATGCCTAGAAGACTAAATCAAAAGAAATTAAACAGGGAAACTATATACATTTTAAGTTCGGTAAATGAGAGAAAAAAGAAGCTGATAAAATAAAATGTTGTATTATTTCAGGTAGTAGCCAGGATTGTCCCTTACCTGCCTAGGGTTTTCATTGTCTATATTGTCCCTTACCTGCCTATGGTTTTCACTGTTCATGTTCATGTCAGAAGCAGGTCGCGAGGGTAATGGACTCTTTGCTCTCCCCCTAAGCCTCCTCGTTGGTCGCTAGAGCCTGCTGCGCTCTCCCAGGACAAGACTGAACTGCGGAACCCCCACCCCACCCCCTGAAGCCAGAAGAAGTGGGTCGCAAGGGTAATGGACTCTTTGCTCTCCCCCTAAGCCTCCTCGTTGGTCACGAGAGCGTGCTGCACTCTCCCAGGACAAGACTGAACTGCGGAACCCCCACCCCACCCCCCGAAGCCAGAAGAAGCGGGTCACAAGGGTAATGGACTCTTTGCTCTCCCCCTAAGCCTCCTCATTGGTCACGAGAGCCTGTTGCGCTCTCCCAGGACAAGCCTGAACTGCGGAACCCCCACCCCACCCCCCGAAGCCAGAAGGTACGGCGTTCGCTGAGAGCCTGGACTCAGCTCCTTTGTTCAATTTTTTGAATTTTTGGCGCCTTCTTCAGCGTAGCCCCTGAGGCACGTGCTGCACTGCTCTGCCGTGGTTCTTAAAGGCAGCGCTGTCAGCGTAGCACTATAGATAGTTTTTTGTTTCTTTTGTTCTGCAAATCCTGAAAGTCTCCTGCATCTGTTGTGACTACTTTATGTGTAATATCTGCTTGTTGGTCACGTGGAGCCCTCCCCTTTAATGCTCACTGTATGTAATTTTGCTTTAAATGCTCACTGTATGTAATTTTGCTACACTGAGGGACTTGTGACCGGATGATATTTGCAATCCATGTGATATATTGTAAGGCATGTAAACAAGCCCGCCAGAGCCTAGGCAAAGGTTTTTCTGGCTCTAGACCTGGGACAAGATAGCAACAGGCTGCCGCACAAAGCAAGGGGTAAAAAGCCAGAGGATATTTTCAAGCTGAGGGTACCGAGAGTTTTGCTGTCCACTGAACCGAGTCTCTTGTTTCAGCACAAGGCACTCCGTCTCGGTTGCCACTTTAAACAGCTGAAATGCATCTCTTGTAACCTGCTCAACATACCTCTCTAGTTTGCAGTACTAGCAACCTGATACCATCCTGCACATTGTTCTTACCTGTATGCTCGCCCCTCCTGCTGCACACATATCTAACCTCTCGCCTTTCTCCTTCCAGAAGTGGGTCATGAGGGTAATGGGCGCTTGCTCTCCCTAAGCCTCCTCATTGGTGCGTGAGCCTGCTGCCTCTCCCAGGACAAGACTGAACTGTGGAACCCCACCCCACCCCCCGAAGCCAGAAGGTACGGCTTGCTGGGAGCCTGGACTCCTTTGTTCAATTTTTTGAATTTTTGGAGCCTTCTTCAGCATAGCCCCTGAGGCACGCGCTGCACTGCTCTGCCGTGGTTCTGGCCCCACCGGCACTGTGCGCCGGCTCCCCACTGCCCCCACCACCACCCTTGGTCAGCTCTCACATTTATAGGCTGCTGGTAGGTCAGGTGACGCTGCCAAAACCTATCAGCCTACTTTCAGGTTTGCAGGTTATCACCTCTCACCAGCAGAGGCCGCTAGCTCAATCCTACCGCTCTGCTCTAGCATTCACCTACTTCAAACATGTACTTTCTTCTACTAGCAGTGCTTGCCATGGTTATGCCCCTCACCTCACTACCCCATGCAAACCTGCCTCTATTCAACCCTGCTCCTTGCATTTCTCTCTCGCCTTCTCCCTCTCCCCCACCCCTGCCAACCCCCAAGGGCTGGCAATTCCACAAAACCACCCCTTCATGGTTCATAAGCCCCTCAATCATTCCCCTGTCCTTCTCCATGAGATTACCAGTCCTAATTAACCTAGGTGTTGACGTCCCTCCCCAAGCCGCACACCTATCCAGATCCAGACTCAAGCCAAGACTTACACGGCAAAACGCTACTAGATATCTCACCTTGCTACTTCTCATGTCAGGTGACATTGAAACTAACCCTGGCCCATTATCCAATCACAACCACGTGCTTTCTCCGAAGGGACTTAGCATACTCCATCTGAATATCCGCAGTCTACTAAAAAAAATATCTGAGATGCAAGTCACCATCCAAACACTCAAGCCGGACATCTGCATTATATCCGAGACTTGGCTCAAACCTCACCATACGGTTGCCTCAATAGCCATCCCGGGGTATACTGCAATCAGGCAGGACCGCCTAGGACCTAAGAAAGGCAGAGGCATAGCCATGTATATGTCAACCAGTCTTAATTACACCCCTGTCCAAATCAGAAGCCCGTCTCCCCAGATTGAAACTAAGCTGATTAAACTCCTGCTGCCACACTCCTCCCCGGTATATGTTGCTGGCATCTATTCCACCCTGGCTACTCCTGGTGATACCGTCATCAATCATCTAGCTGCCCTAAAAACTCTGGCTGCCTGGCGAACTCCATCCTAGGCGGCGTAAATCATAACTGGCTTGCACCCGCATGCGCAAAATTGCAGCAGTGTCAAAGCCCTCAACCTTTCCTAACTATTTGAACAGCCCACGATCTCAATCCCGCAACAAGCAACCACTCCCTCCTGGACTGGGCTCTCACCTCCCACCCACACAGAATAATCATGGCTGGCATCCTCCCAGACTCCTTGAGTGATCACCACATGATCTACATGTCTAGGAAAGTGCACAGACCAACAAACCACCTCCCTCCTAGGTTGATCCTTACTAGAGCTTACAAATCCCTCTGTCTCCAATCACTCCTAAACAATATTGTACTTGCTGACTGGTCTTTTATCAATCTAGCATCCTCAATTGACCATGCTTTTGATAGGTTCAGAAAGCAGTTCCTTACCATATGGGACTATCACGCCCCCCTAAGAAAGAAAAGAGTTAGGGATTACCACCTCCCCTGGATATCTGCTGACATAATTAGCAAATGCATAGCTAGGGATCAGGCCTGGAAAAATCACAGGAAACTACAATCCACCACATCTGTGCAACACTACTGCACCCTCCAAAACAATTGCACAAAAGCCATAAGACAGGCAAAAAACTACTATTTCCGTGGCACCCTCACCAAAAATCTTAGTCATCCCTCCAAATTCTGGAAAACCATCAAAGCCCTGTTCTCTCCCCTGGCCCAGACACCTTCCCCCACCCTAAACCTTCAGGGCAACATCATATCAACCCCCAGCGAAGTTGCATCCACTTTCAACTCCTTTTTTGCTACTAGTGCCAGATCTCTCTTAGACAACCAACAGCCTTGCGCAGCCACCAACTACCACCCTGCCATACCCCTGCCATCCTCAATGCGCCCACCTTCTCCTTTCGGCCGGTCTCCCCTGCAGAAGTTTTTTCTGCTCTACGCTCCCTCGACCCAAACAAAGGCAAATGCCCACAAGGTCTGGACACCAAACTCCTCTTCCTATCAGCCCCTGCAATAGCCTCCCCCCTTGCCGACCTACTAAACCTTTCCTTCACCACGGCGAAAATTCCAGCTGCCTGGAAGGAAGCTGTAATCATCCCCCTACCTAAAGGGGTGACCCATCTGAGCCGGGCAACTACCGACCTATCTCCCTCTTACTGGCTCTGGCCAAGCTGCAAGAGCAGCTCGTACTCATTCAGCTAAAACAGTTCCTAGACTCCACCTCTTTCTTCACTCCATTCCAGTCGGGTTTTCGTAAAAATCATTCCACCATCACAGCTTTGCTAAGGCTCACTAACGATATCTCCTTGGGCATGGACAAAGGCCTCGTCACCTCTGCTATTTTTATTGACCTGGCCAAAGCCTTTGATACCGTGTCCCACTCTAAACTTCTCTCAAAATTGCAACAAGCAGACCTCTCCCAGCCCACCTCTAACTGGTTCCAAGTCTATCTGTCAGGCAGAGTGCAGGCTGTAAAAAATGGCCCTCACATCTCCTCCCCACTACCAGTGAACATGGGGGTCCCCTACTTTTCTCTATGTTCTTAAACAATCTGCCTCAAGTCTGCTCTAACTCAGCATTACAAATGTACGTGGATGATACAGTACTGTACACCTCTGGCCCCTCTACCGATGACACAATTGCATCTCTTCAACGGGATTTCGATGCCGTACAAACTTGGCTCAGGTCCAACCAGCTTATCCTAAACGCCAAGAAAACCATCTCCATAACCTTCGGCACCCATCCCAAGTTATCCCGTCCAGCAGCCCCCGTCTTCCACACCCTGGATGGCTCAAACCAAGATTCCTGCACCTCCTTCAGGTACCTAGGGGTACGGCTAGATCAACACCTCGATTTTCATGCCCACATCGAATCACTACAGAAAAAACTTCACCCTAAATTAGGAGCACTGTACCGGCACAAAGGCTCCCTTCCCACCTCTGTTGGAAGGGAGCTAGTTCTCAAAATAATCCTCCCCATTTTTGACTATGGGGACGTGGTCTACAGCGCTGCCCCTCCATCTACCTTGGCCAGACTGGACCCCTCTATCACTCATTCTGTCGTTCGCTTTCGACTGTCCTCCCTCCACCCATCACTGTGACCTGTACAGTGCCCTATCCTTCCCATCTTTAGAGTCTCGGGGAAAACAACATTGTACTAAACTTATCTACAAATACTGGTCAAATACCATCCCCCTCTACCTCAGCTGTGCTCTATCAACCCAACCACCCCCTGCCTACCCCCTCAGAGCTTCTGATCCGAAACAGCTCCATGTACCTTTCATGCGCACCTCTAAGGGCCAGATGGCTTTCATACATTGTCTGCCAAAACTATGGAATGAGCTACCTGCAGACATCAGACACTCAGACTCCCACTGGGCTCTCAAACCACGCCTGAGGTCCCACTACTCTGATGCTTGTAATTGCCACCCGTAGATTTAGCTGCCATATATAATAACTGCCTTTGAACCTGCTGTCTGCTGTCTACCACACTGTGTACTATGACTACTGTTAGTTACTCTAGACCTATGTAACACTGATGTACTGTGATTTACTGTATCTATTTTCTGACCTATGTAACCCCAGGTCGGATCGGAAACGAGCAGTCCCGCTCAGTATGCTTATCTGGTAAATCTCTTAAATAAATAAAAATATACATAATATATATAAAACCAGGTAAGTAGACTGGTTTAATCATGGTATATAGTAGTTATGAGTTTAGATCTTAATTAAGATGTTAATCAACTTTATTCTGTTGTGTGTCCTGTGTAAGATTACTGTATATAATGGATGGTATCCTGGATAAAAATATAAACATTGTATGTATCACATTGTTACTTCCATTATTCAAACTTCCTGTTACATAGAATTGTAGTCTATAAAACAAAGTGAAGTATTCCATTTGATAATTAAGTCTAATTTTATGATGGGTCCACTTAAGTTCTTTGCAGTGGTCTAGATAATTTGAAAAGGTGTTGAAAATCAACCCTAGGTGTGAAGATTAGAGTAAAGGATATGACTGTCCTGAATCATTTTATTCCTATTTAACCTCTTTTTAAATTTATGCCAACTCTTATTTCAGGACCTTACTGTAGCAGATAG
Organism: Neoceratodus forsteri; assembly: GCA_016271365.2. Classification (NCBI taxonomy): domain Eukaryota; kingdom Metazoa; phylum Chordata; order Ceratodontiformes; family Ceratodontidae; genus Neoceratodus; species Neoceratodus forsteri. The sequence continues at coordinate 536,099,397 of CM028137.1, read as the reverse complement.
CTAGTGAGTATATATATTTTTTTGTTTGTTTTTCAAAGTGAAACCCAGTTCCTTATAATATATTGTTGTTGTCGACCAGGGGCTGAGATGGACAATGGCTGAGGCCTATCTGGGTGAAAGACTAAACTGCTGGAGCTGCTGTAAAGCCAGTGATGTCTACTTATCTCTCTGTTAATCTCTTTAAACATCAAGAAAAAAACTTTCCTATCTTCCACTATCTGTCTGCTATCTGAAGCATTGAACAAAGACTGCTGGGGGCTATAGTTCTTACTACAGGGAGCACAAACTATGAAATCAGAGGTGGTGTTGGTTTACACATGTAAGAGCACAGTTCATACTTTGGATGTAAGTTTTATTAAGTAGGGCTGAGCGGGACTCTGTTTGTGAGCAGTTTTATACTGCTTTAAAATTCTGTAGTTCATGAGACATCTAACTTCAGAAATTGCACTTCAAGATCAGACCATTTAAATTAAGCTGCACTGAAAAGGTCAGCAATGAGGAGATGAGATGGACAACAACTGAGGCTGGTCTGGGTGAAAGACTAAACTGCAGAGCTAAAGTCAGTGTTATCCATGTATCTTTCTGAAAATTCTCTAAAATATTAAGAAACAAACAAACAAACAAAAACTCTCCTATGTCTCAATTTCTATCTGATATCTGTGGCACTGAACAAAGGCTGCTGGGGTTGTAGTTCTTACTAAGGCAGCACAAATTACAAAATCAGAGGAGGTATTTGCTTGCACTTTTAAGTGCTCAGTTCATACTTGGTTGTGAGTCTTAGTAAGGAGGGTTGAGTGGGACTTAGTTTGCTTGCTGTTTTATACTGTTCTAAAATTCTGCAGTTTCTGAGCAGTCTGACCTCAGAAATTGTACTTCTGGGTCAAGCCATTTAAATTAAGCTGCCCTATGAGAGTTGGTGAGTATGTGTAGAGGCTAATATGGCAGAGGCAAGTGTCTGCCATATCAGCCGGGGACAGGTGAACAAGCAGTGAAACGTTGCTAGGGAAAAGAGAGCTGAGTGATCAGAATCTCGTTCTGAAGGGTACATTGAGGGTAGGGGAGTCTGCTTTATGAGTTTTTAGCAGGGAACCAGTTAAAGAATACTGTGAATCCTCTTCTACTCTTCCATTAATCTCAAGCATTTTTTTTTATGCTCCCTCCTCCTTGTCAGCCCTCCTTCAGAGGAGCACCCAGGCCCGGTCACCCTGATGTCCACCATAAACTTACCAGCTGGACATCTTCCCCCAGTGACTGACCCATCTGGCAGAGTTGGCAGGGTTCCACAAGCCCCACCAGACAATGGATCCAGTTTGGGCTGGAATGCCAGCTGGTCAAGTGTGGGGCCTGTGGGCATTGCTCCTCATCCTGCCACTGGGCTTTTTCCTTTTTCTGTCCCCCAGTGAGGTGCAGCATGCAGTGACATCATGGCACATACCATGCACTCCCGTGTGATGTCCACCAACATCTGGCACACCTCTCAACCTTCCAGGCCCAGGCTGCTTTTCCCCCAGCTTCTGCCAGGGGCCAGGCAAGCATTTGGTTCTGCCCACTCTCCCCAGGAGGAGGAGAGCAGTCCTATAGATGCTCAATCCTCCTCCCTTGGCCAGCCTTCTGACACCCCAGATTCACTTCCAAACATGGGTCATTGGTGTCTCAAGTGGTAGCACTACCTCTGTGTTGGCAGGCTGGCTTAATCTCAAACTTTTAATTCTATACTTGATAATTCATTACAGTGACAAAAAATCCAGTACGCATGACCTGCTGAATAAAAATGCAGCTCTCAGATACAATAATATTGTGCCAATTTTATTTGAGGTGCCAGAGTAAAACAAAACATGCCTTGACACATTTCAGAAATCACTCCTTTTTCACAAGACGTGTCATGCATCAAATCAAGTTGCCTTTTATACATGGAATGTGACATCATCAGAATCGTCACACAAAATGGGAACATTTACAGAACATGAATTAAAAGCAGTGAAGTGAATGTATAACAATAATAAACATCACTAGTAAAATTAAAAACAATCCTATTGTCTGTTAAGACAAAAGATAAATTCTTATAAAGGACTTTTAAACCAAGTCGCTACTTCAGGAAACAGATGTTGTTGTAGTGCAGACCAATTTAAAATGTAAAAAACACAGACAGTTTCAAATGCACATTGCAGTGTCAAACATAATTTTTTTTCATCACAAAAACTATGTCAGATAAATATATCTCACTGTATTTGCTTAATGTAAGGCATAGGGGCCGATTCTAGAAGGGATTCGTTCACCACAGAGAAGTTGTGGCATGGTGTTTGACACCCCTATTTCTTTATGATACTAACTCTGGGGGGGGGCATACCTCAGGGATTTGGAGAACCGCCGGTCACCTGAAATGTTGGTGCTGAGGTTCTGTTGTCCTTTTCATGGATCACCATTCCTCAGTCGCCATTTTAACATGCTACCAATATTTATCACCGTAACCATGTTAGGCAATTATACTGTATTTTGTTGTGCTTACTTAATGTAGGACATAATATCAAAATTCCCATTCAGTCCTGGAACTTACATGCCCCTAAAGTGTAAACCCAAAAGCTTTTTTTAATAATAAATTATCAAAATCACCCCCTAGGGTGAGCGCACACCTTGTCAATTGATCTAAAGGCAAAATCATGATTCTGAGCATTGTATGAGTGGCTCATATGCAGTGCTGTGGCATATTTTATGTTACAATTCTGAACTGCTCTGCAAAGTTCACAGACTCTGATTTTGAACTGTCTGTTGGTTTTACATACATATAAAGCATTACCTTTGCATATGGTCACATACATAACTCCCATGCTTTCATGTGTGTTAAACTGTCTAATTGTGTATTCTTTTCCATCATGTGGGGTTTTAAATGTATTTCCCACTGATATTGTTTCACAGTACACACATATTTTACATGTGAAGCAGCCTTGTACTCTGTAAGCCAAGTTGATATAATGGGTTTTCTCTGTCTACTATGGACTAAAGCATCTTTTAAGGCCTCTGCTCTTCTATAAGCCAAACGTGGAGGTCTATGAGAAATTTTGGTCACTGTATTGTGTTGCTGGTATCCTTAGCACTCCAGTCTTGTGTGACTCCTCTGTGTTACATGATGTGATAATTCATGTTGGACTACAGCAAACCAAGTATTCAGCATAACACACTGATGATTCACATACATGAAAGTAATTTTGCCACTGTATATGTCATTAGTTAGACCACACCTGAGTACTGCGTGACAGTACTGGCACCGGTATCTGAAGAGGGACAATAAGTTACTGGAGGGGGTGCATCACAGGGTGACAAAGATGATCAAGGGGCTTGGGGACTTATCATATGAGAGGAGACTGAGGGAGTTGAACAAGTACTTGCTGGAGGAGAGGAGGGATGGGGGGACATGATTGAAACCTTTAAGTACATGAAAGGAATAAACAAGACAGGTACAGAGGGGCTGTTCTAAGTAAGGGAGGGGAGTGACACCAGGGGCCATGATATGAGACTGGAGGGAGAAAGGTTCAGGAGGGAGATAAGGAGACACTTTTTTACAGAGAGGGAAGTAGCTGGGCGGAATGCATTACCTGCAGAAGTGGTATCCAGTAGAACAGTGGACTGCTTCAAAAGGGGATAGGACAGGACAAGGGGAGGGTCAATGGAGGGGAAGGGTGGAAGGGAGGGGCAGCTGCAGAATAAGGGGTGCTAGCTGCACATTCAAGCAGGCTTGATAGATCTCTAGGCCTTTATCTGCTGGCAAATTTCGTATATTCATAAGTTAACCCCTAAAAAACGATGTACAATATTTTCAAATACACAATGAGCATTGATAAGTTCAAGATAGTTTGTTAAGCTTATAAAATGCTCATTTGTGGTATGACCAGAGAGCATGTGGAATAGTACACATGTGGAAAATGTATGCATATTATAGCACTACAAAAGAAATTAAATAATTTAAGAGATAAACACAATCAGCTAGTTTATCTAAACTTGAAGATTTTATGGATAGTATTTTTAGCAATTTAAAAAGTAGCAAGTAGGTGACAATTTTGGTTTGTGTGAATTAGTAAACAATGCTATTATACTGTATATGGCACATAAAATGATCAGATAGGCAGATGCTGATCTATCGATGTAGTACTAAGGTCCAGAATGATTGAATATACTGAAACTGGTAACATCGCTGGCTTAGGGGAAAAGAGGAAGAAGGATGCAATGGATGTTGATGAGGATGGGGATGATGGGAACGTTGCTTCATGGACAATGGGGAATGGCAGAGGGAAAACAAAAGGGGCAGAATAGCAGACATACATAGAGTACCAGTATCAAATAGAATTGATGTAGTAAGACACCGTGATGGAGAGGAGCAAGGTGCACACATAAACCAGGAATCGGAAGCCTTGAGACCACAAACAGCAAATGAATGTGTAGCAGCCCATAGGAATGTGATAGATAAAACCATAACCTAGTAGTTTTATTTGATTCAGAAATAAGGTATATGGATATCACAGTTTGAAAAGGATAGAAAGAAAGAACTAACCATGGTATGTTGCTTACCTTGGACAAATACAGTTGATATGTGAGAGAAAATAGAGGGCTTACTAATAGGAACAGGGGAGATAGAGATGGTACTTTTTATTGAGACAAATGATTTTGGTCATAGAGAAGAAACTGTCATAAAAAAAGACTTTGTGGAAACTGGTGAAAAAAATAAAAGAGTGGGACTGTTCAATTATAATTTCAGACATTGTGCCTGTTGCTAGGGCAGGAGATGGAAGGACACATGCCATTAAAAGGATACACACTTGGTTGGAAGACTGGGTAAAAGAAAATAGTGTCTCGATTTCATTCCTCTCTGGGTTTATTTCAACAATTAGAGGCCTCTCTTCGGAAGACATTGTTTGCATTTAAATATACTAGGACCAAGAGTGCTGGGAGATAAATTAAACAAATTTAAAGGTAACTATTTAAACTAAGATGGGGAAAGGTGGAGGGAAAAAGGACATAAATCACCCACACTCAGGGATTACCATTACCAAGGTTATGAAAACCTAGGAAGATAGAAGAAGTTGGATATGTCTGCTTGCCAATGTAAGGAGCCTCAGCAATAAATTTGGTGAATTAGAAACACAAATTCATACTAAGAGATTTGACATAAGAGACATAATTGAAACTTGGAAGTTCAGTGATGATACATGGAATAAAGACATCAAAGGTTACAAACTTTTCAGAACAGATAGGATAAATAAGCATGGAGGGAGACTACTACTCTACATAACTGAGGAGCTATGATCTGAAGAAATAAACAGGCAATCAAATAAAAATAACTAAACATTATAGGTCAGAGTAGGAACAAATGATCAGAATCATGTCAATCTAGGAATATGTTATAGACCTCCAAATCAGACAGAACACATATATGAAGTGCTTGTTAAAGATCTTGAGACAATGTTAGAAAAAATAACACCACACTGCTGGAGGATTTAATTTTGCCAGATATTGACTGGAATAGAGATGTAGGGAGACGTGCATAGGATAGAAGTCTGGTCAATAGGATTCAGAATCTGAATATGACACAATATACCAAATAACCCACTAGATGTTTATTTTTATTTATTTATTTATTAAATCTAGGCTTACAAGTACCTTTGAGCCAAGGCTCTTTTACAAAGGTTCCACGTCAAAGAAGGTGCAGTACAGAAGTAAACAAGACATTGAGTTACATAGGCATGGTAAATAGTATAACAGCATGTACATGTATGATAATTAAAAAGGAGAAGAAAAAAGGTGTACCATCATCATAGACATTGTCTTTAGCAACTCAGAAGAGGGGGTAACAACTACAGATCTAAAGAACCACTGGTAGGTAGTGACCACTAAATGGTAACATATGAGGTTAGACCTCTTAATATTGACAGAAGCAAGATCAAAATTAGATGCTATGGCAAGGCTAACTTTAATGCAGAAATAGAGGAATTAGAAAAGTGGGTTTGGTTTAAGGATGTAGAAAATAAGGAAGTTAATGAAATATGAGTAGTATTAGAAGAAAAGATTATGTTTGTAAAGAGTAAGTATACTACTAGTTAATGGATTTATGTGATAACAGCGAAAGCCTAAAAGCGATCAGCATTATCACAAAGCCAGAGTGCCGAAAAATAAATTCGGTATTCTGACTCCCCAGTGCACAGCACACGGATGCCAGGGACATACATTATACATTTCAATGTGGGGAGCTGTGCCCCCAGCACCCTCCCAATTAAGGATTCTCAACTCCAGGGGGGTGCATGTCGGGGGGGGTGCAAATCTGGCAAAAAAATAATTTCGGGCCAGGCACAACAAAAGGCACTCAAGTCTTGACCCAAACCTAGCACCACACATGCCCTAGCCCTGAATCCACCCACCATGCCACAGGAGTGGCTTGGAAGCTCACCACAGCACCACCTCTCCCAATCCCTTCCTCCCATCCCACCCCACGTACAGTGTGCTCACTCTCCCCCCAAGTGTGTATACATGTAGTGGCATCCTGTCACTATAGCCGCCACCCCCAAACGGTTGCCCTCACCCCGCCTCCCCGTGGTTAAAAGCACTGCAATTGAGTCACCATTTCAGTAGGTACCCAATCACAGTCACTGAATTCTGAGCTACCCTAGTGGGTGATAAATACAGTAGCAATGGCAAAGTGCCTGTATGGATGAAAACTACAATAATTAAAAACATAAGAGCAAAAAAGCAAGTTATTTAAGAGCGCAAAACAAATAGGCAGGTCAGAATTATGGGATAGTTACAAAATGATTGCTAAGTACTACAAATTACTGATAAGGAGAGCAGATCCAGAAACAAATGATTTGATACCTTTTACTGGACCAACATGGATGTTACAGAAAAGAACAAAGTGTTCTAGCTTTCGAACCAACCAGATCCTTCTTCAGAAGCTTTGTGGCAGTTATTTAAAATATCCCATACTATTAACACCAGATTATATTGAAAAAACAGAAATAATTCTCATTGGTTTAACATATACATTTAAAACATAACAGAAGAGTACATCAGAGAAGCTAATTAACACCAGTATGCCTTTAACTGAGGAGCCTCAGAAGGGCAAAGGTTATCAAGAATTCTCTACAGCCAGAGAGTTCTTGTCACATACATTTTAAAATGTCTCAGTATGCCAGAAAGCATTCTAGTGATAAAAAAACCTTGGGGTGGCATTCTCTCTAATACATGTAAAATGAGCTTACAACTTACATTCCAATTGTCCTGGTATATTAAAGAACAGATAATGAGAGACAAAATCCTGAAATTAGGTATAACTGCAAGTTGAAAACAAGCCTCAAATTAACATACACATGTATACATGATGCATGATAGTATCACTTGTAAGTGTAAGTGCCAAATAAAAAAAATAAAAATACTTGTCAAGGACCCCCAAGAAAATGATAAGGAGAGCAAAACTTAACAAAGAAAAGAGAATAGCTATAAATGCAAAAGAAAATCCAAAGGTCTTTTTGGCTTATATTAGTAATGAGGAAGGTGACAATAAAATTGTGGACCTCTGGTAGAAAATGATACTGTAACGGATAATGCAGTTGAAACAGTCAACATCTTAATAGTATATTTTGGATCAGTATTCCAAAAGTCAGAACTAATAAATTTTGATAAACAGGACATGGATAGCTCACATTTAATAACTGAAGTGGAAGTTTACAAACTTCTTTCAAATATAGATTTTAGTCAGTTTCAATGTCCTGATGGATTACACCCAAGAACCTTGAAAGAGTTAGTGTTTAAAATTACAAGGCCAGTTACATACATTTTCAGTAAGTCATTACAAAATGGTTATATGTCAGAGGCATGGAGAATAGCTGTAGTGTTGCCTATATTCCAAAAAGGCAGTAGGAGAAAGGAAATTATAGACCAGTAAGCCATACTTCTATTTTGGTGAAGATTATGGAATCTTTAATAAGGGATATAATAAAAATTATTGAAATGCAATAACCTTTAGGATATTACAGTGTGTTCTGGAGGAACATTTTGCCATATAGTGAAATAGATTTTTTGAAAGGGTTAGACTTGCTATGAATGAAAGAATGGCACTTGATGTGGTGTATCTAGACTTCAACATGGCATTCAATACTCATCCGACCTTCGAAAGAGTCAAATTAAGATCAGGCTAAATAGTAAAATTGTCATGTAGATCAAGACATGGTTAAATGAAAGAACACAATTTGTAAGGTTCAGTGGACTAGACTAAAGTAAAGTGAGAGTAACAAGTGGAGCCACTCAGGGATCTCTCTTGGAGCTAAGCATATTCAGCATCCACTGTATGTGACCCATGTGCAAGTAACAAAAGGAGGATGGCTAAACAAATTCACAGATGATGCCAAGGTAGGGCATATTGTGGATACCAAGGGGAGAAGGTTTTATTCCAGATGGAGCTGGACGAGCTCTTTAGGTGGTCAGTTCAGAACAAGATGCAATTCAATAATAAGAAGTGAGTAGTAATGCATTTCAACTTCAGCAATGTCTAAATCATATAATCTACATGGGAATCAAGCTGAGAGAAACAGACTGTGAAAAAGACTGTGTATCTATGTAACAGATAGTCTGAAACATACTAAACAATGTGACAATATAGTATCAAAGTGTAATAAAATTTTGGGGTGTGGTAAAAGGAATATTGTCAGCAGAGATAAAGAAATGATATTGCAATTTACAGATCCTTATTGCCCCACTTGGGATATTGCAGCTCCTTTTGGTCATCTCAAAATTCTGGTGATATAAATAAAATAGAGTGGATACAGAGAAAGACAACAAAAATTATTAAAGGCATGAAAGGTCTACCATATGAATCCAGACTTAATGAGCTAGGACTGTACAGATTAGATATGCAATAACTCAGAGGGTACTTACTGTAATATCTGTTTATAAGGAAATGTCAGCCAAAATGCAATGAAATGTCTACACTTAGAAAACTTGACAAGGATACAAGAGGTCACAAATTGCAGTTAAAGGTAAAAATTATAAATCAATTAAATGAGGAAGTTGGTTTGCTCAAAGGTAGTACAATTTTGGAATAAATTACTTGAAACAGTAGTAATGACTGACAATCTACCATGCTATATATATATATATATATATATATATATATATATATATATATATATATATATACACACACATATATATATATATATATATATATACATATATATATATATATCAAGGAGGGTTCTGTGGATATAACTATTAATTAAAAGTGGGCAGGCCAGATGAGCAAAAGCACCCTTTTGTCCATAAACTCATATAATCTGATGATTCTATGATTGTATTCCAAAAAGATATAGTTTATCAGTAGACTATGTTTATTAAGAAATTGTTTTGGTTCCACTTGGCAGCTGTTCTTGGGCTGATGGTATAGCCTAGAGGATAGAGTAAAGGGCTGTGAATGAGCTTGGTACATTCAGCAGACCTGGTGTTTCTCACAACCTCCCTTGCATGCTGTGTGACTCTGAGCAAGTCACTTAACCTCCCCAGTGCTTCTGAGTCACCCTTAAAAACAGCCACTGCACCTAGTGGACCTCAATGGATTTTCAAAGAATAAAACAAAAGTTGCTATAGAATTCTTCAAGAACTTCATGAATTTTGGCCTTTCTTAATATGTTTCTTAATCTTCTGGATACACTATGGTCCTATGTTTGACCTTAAGCTTATCCATGGTCATAAGATCATAGGATGGCAGTCAAATTTGCATAATGTATGTACATTATTCGGAATTTAACACAAATATTAATATTCACAATAATAGTTGCAACTATTTATTGAAGAACAATAAGGTTTACACAAGAAAATTAATTATTTTAGCAGACAAAACATTAATCTGTGAACTCAGTGCATCTTAAAAGATTTTTCTTTTAAAGTGCTACAGTATAAATAGCAAATAGGCTATTCTGATCTGAATCAACAGTGGCTCCATTTCGAAGAGGAACAGCAACAGCAATGGATAAGTATTACACAAAATTAATGTCCAAAGTATGTTTAGCTAAAACATATACATTGCTTTATGTTAAGCCTGTTGGAAAAATGAAATGACCTCATCTCAGTAGAAATTTGTTTTATAATGTAGGGAAAGTCTGAATTAATAGCCATGGCTAACCACAGATGACCATGGTAAAGCTGAATAATTATTAAACTAGATTGACCATGGTTCTCCATGGTCCGTCCCTGGATCCTTTACTATCAGTGCTTGTCCATGGATACCTATTGTTAAAATCATGGACAAACAATGAATGACATGATCAATGACCATGCATCATCATGGTCTATTTATCCATGATAAAATAAGTATGGTAAGCCTTTTGGTACCACTATCAATTATGTTTTGCCATAGTTTACATCACTGACAATAGCTTATTTTGGAGGGTAAATGAAGCTGGAAACAGATTCTGTGGTTTACATCTACAAAAACCAAAATGGTTCTGAAGTAATAATAATGCTATAGGCAATCTACCTTAGGAGAGGCTCTTAGTACAGATTGGCTCCCTGCCCAATTCTATAACATTTTCAAAACTGATTTGCTCCCTCTCCTGACAAGCCTATGTAATCAGTCTGGGATTCAGACAAAATACCATATAGTTTTTCTCAAGCCATAATGAAAGATAAAGCCCCATTGAATTGCTCTTTATTTACTTTTGACCAATTTTATTTCCTAAATAATGATTTAAAAATATTTGGAAAGAATTACCTCAAGGATAATCTATTGAGACCAAAATGGTTTTATAAAGGGGAAATAACACTACAACAGGACTATTAATATCCAATAAACTACAAAAAGGAACATACCCATTTGTTTTAGCACTTGATGCAGAAAACCTTTGACATGATGTAATGGGATTTTATACATGAAATATTGAATTTAATGGGATTAATAAAATAAGTTTGAAAAATGGAGCAATGTAATGTATTTCTTCATGTGATGCGAGGATACAGACTAATAATAATGTTTACAAATACTGTACATCATTTTTACAGGCGTACATGTCAGGGATGCCATTATCCGCTAAAGTATATTAATCACACTTGTTCTTGGTTCCCTTGCGTTGCTATATGATAAAATCAGTATTTTAAAGGGATTACAACAGGAGATAATAAACATAAGACCAGGTTGTATGCAGACAAATCTAGAACACTTTTGAAGGACTTTTTAGTCATGATAGAAAATATTGGAACTGCTTCAGATTATACAGTAGACTCAAGCAAATCTAAAATCATGAAACTTAATAGTAATGAAGGAGTCACCCTTTCTACAGAAGTTACCATGTCACAAAACAGACCAGCTTAAATACTTAAGTGATCAGATCATTGGGGCAGCATTAGTATTACCACTTAGGACAATGGTGCTATGAATTTGAGAATAAGCCTTAATCTTTGGAGGGCAAGTGGGAGAGGAAAGAATGAGCATCCCACAGGATGATGTTCTTCTTTAGGGAGGGAAGATTGTGGGCATCACAATTACAATGTCACCTGTGTGACCACAGGTTGTAGTTCAACAGGCGATGACAGGCAGGGGGTGGTGACTGGCCAAGTGTCATGTGGCGGAGGCAGTAATGTGCTTAATGCTCCTTGAACAGACTTTTATGTGTGAGGGGCCCTAGACAAAAACAAACAAATGCATAAACACAGGAGAGAAGAAAGACCGCAGAACATGCCAGGCCTGGACTCTGGCAACTAGCCAGACCCTCCCCATACTTTGGAGGTCCCTATAAGAGAGAACAACTGCTGTCTGACCCTGCCTCAGTATTAGGGCAATCTTTGTATGGGTAAGCGGAGGGCTTGGAGGGTGTAAATGCCATGTATTTGGCTGTGTAGTAGCTACTTATGGGGCTGTCTAGAGTTGGGTGCATAAACAATAAGTAAAAACAAATACTTAGGTGTTATCTTAAGTGATATATGTGAGCAATAAGACATGAGGGAAGTGGTTGTCATGAAATAAACAACCAACCAGCTGCAGAGTGAGACCCGAGCTGCTTGTGTCAAGGAACAGCACCTGGGAGGATGTTTATCCAGCAACAACCAAGACCTGAAATATCTCATTGTGCTTATAAAATGGGTTATTGATGAAAAACAATAGAAGATAAAAAATTGTTTTAAAAATTAGATAAATACATATCAAGACAAAACATTTAAAGTTTTTATTTTTTGCTAAATAAAAATAGAGTTTCTGTTTGCAGCTTTTTCTCATAGTTTTGTGCCTCCATGCGATGTTATTATAAGCTATTCTTTTTGCCATTTAATATGCTTTATTAAATATTCAAACAACAATTAACAACAACACGAGGAAGAAATACAAACAAGTTCAAACAACATATACAATAACCCCAGCCCCTCCCCCACCCTTAACTCCCATGCACCACTGTTCCTAGTTTGAGGAAAGTGCATAAAATACTAACTTTATTAAGAAAGCCTTGGCTGAGGACACCCTTCCAGATATTGAAATGGGAAACTCTCACTGCTGACTTTTGTGCTATTGTGGATCAAGGTATAAAAAGCGACCAGCAGTCCTGGAACTTGTGCCATGCACCATCAGAGTAAGCTACCACGACTCAGCATTTAGGAATTTAAAACTCCTGATACCATTCTGAATAAGAGGGCTGCCAATCACCCCTCCAATGCCTCAAAATTAAAAGTTTGGTAACCAAGGTTATCAAGGCCATGTGGGTCTACATATTAATAATTGGAATATCCATGCAGTCCCCCATAAGACATGCTTCTACATTAAAAAACTAGATACATTGATGAATGCAGATATCTTATTCATGATTAATTGCCAAAAAGATTTACTCTTAGGACAAGTCCACACAATTTGTGGTAGCGCATGCTATCTTCCAAACCACAGGCCTCACACAGAGGTGACTGTATATTGCCCATTTTAAATAACTTTGAAGGTGAATAATATAAATCATAGATTATATTAAATTGTAAAAGCCTTAATCGATCCTGTTTACAAACCAGTAAATAGCTACCCATATCTTTTGTCAATATAGGCCAGGCCAAGTTATCCCAAATAAATTCTTCCAATAATATGTCACTGGTGGAAACATGCTCCAGGACTGCAGACCTAGCTCCCTATACAGGGTAGAAATAGGCCTGTTCTTAAAAGAAGGAGAAGACAGTTTGTTAAAGATATTGTCTACTTAGTTCTTCCATTGGGGAGGACCCAAAACAATGGGTCATACAATTTCTGACTTGGGCCATCTTAGTTTCACTTCACCTGAGTTTTAATAGAGAAACAGCACATAATCTTGTCCACTGACAATATTGTATCATTATCCAAAAATGCAACAAGTGAGGTCACTGGTAAACCCATCCACCTTTCTGGGAAAAGCAGGGAACCTGAAATACATAAATTAAGGTTCCTGTAAAGGGGCTGACTAATATCTTTGTGATGGAGTATATTGTAAGCTAGTCTGTGCTTTTTGTTTTTTGTGTTAAATCAATTCTTGATGGTGTTTTTCACCGTTTTGTTTCTTTCATAAGTTCCTATTCGCTATGCGAGGGAAAGCGAGATTTATGAAGCCAAGCAAGTCAGGAGTTGTGCGAGTGAGATACTGGAATGAAGGGAGAGTGGTGCAGCCTAGGGAGATTGTACAAGTCAAGTTAGAGGGAAAGATTAATGTGGCTCAGAGAGAGAGAAATCCCCACTGTGACCTGGCAGCTGCCAAGATGTATTTGATGAGGGAACACAATGCTGCTCAGAGAGAGAAATCCTGGCTGTGATTCAGCAGTCTTACTGTGTGCCAGGAGTTTGAATAAAAATACAAGCTGCTAAGTTGATGGCCATTTCCTTGAGGCTGAATAATGATTGAAAGCAAAAGGGAGTCTGTGTGGTTGGGAGAAGTGGGTCTGAGTGAAATTCAGGAATAAACAGTGAAATCGGGGGTGGGGGTGCCTAGAGGGAAACGAAAACCATCATCTTGGCGATTGTTTACATGGTCTTCGCAGGAGAGAAATTTGGAAGTAATTAGTTTTCTTTTAAAATCACTGACTCAGTAGTCTTTTGTCTTTGCTGACATGAAAGCCCTCAACTTGTTTCTTCCTCTTGCTGTCTGGTTCTCTCACCCACTGGCTCACTCAGACTGTGTTGCTGGCAGTTTTACGACTAGAGACCACAGTGAGCATGAGAGGATAGGGATTTAAAATAAAATAAATTATTGTTCATCTTATCTACTTCTCTCACAGGAAGCAGAATATAGTATATATATTGCCAATTCATCGGTCTGTTGTGTACTTGGTGAAGAATGGGATGGCATACTCGGTTGTCGTTTACTTGGTCTCAGAACTGTTTTTTTTTTGTTGTTGTTTAAATCTGCCAATGTTTGTCCTCTTTGTGCTGTTTCTTTGGTGTGGGGTAAACTGATTGGGAAAGCTGAGGAGGTGCAGACTTTGTACTCAGGAAGTGGGGCTGGATAAAAGTGAACAAGTGCTAAGTCCAAATACTTTGAATAGGGGTGAGGAGTCAGAGTGAGCAAGTCAACAGAAGCTGATGACAGAGACCACAGCAGAGCAGTTCAAAATGAGGGCATGGTTTCTGAGGCCTAAAAGAAAAAAGACAATATATTGAATGACATTTTTTCAATTATAAAACAAGTATGTGTGATTTAGTGGACTTGGGTGGAGTGTAGTTATGCAGTACAAATGTAATAGTTTCTTTATGGTAGTTACTGTGTCAGTGTGCTGGTTTTTACATTACTTACAGTACATGGCTGTCAAAAAGTTTTTCCAAAAATTTCTTGGAGGCCTTGATATCTAGATGTATTACATCCTGCTTGCTGAAAGGGTTCCTGGACTGGTGGTTGTCGCTCCATAGCCATTTAGGTTCCAAACCCTCTCAGCCAATCAGGATGCAGCATTTTCCTCAACCTATTTTATAATAAACAAATTGATTAAATAAACTACTCATTCCAATGGATAACATAAAACAGGAATTAGATAAATGGATCATATGCCCTTTAACTCTCATGGGATGGGCTAATGTAATAACAAGAGTTAGCTGTATCCAACTGGTTTGTATGGTTGTGCAGTATCAAGGATAGTATCCTACATTTGGGTAATGACAGGTTGACAAGTATGCCTCCACATCCACACACTAGAGCCCACAGCCTAAAACAAACCACCTCCAGCACTGTATTAGTAAACATTCATGCCTCCCTGTAAACAAACCCTGTAGAACCCTCCCCCCATCTTCCCAGTCCCACACCTTCTCCTACCAATCCTAATTTATGTATTTACTTACTTACAAACCGGTCATCAGGAGAGGCACATTGAGCCAAGACTCATTTTGAGTGTGATTGTGGGTGAGGAAGTACAAGATAGAATGCAAAACAAACAAAAATGACAACACTGTATGTAAAATGCACTATGATGCACCTCAGAACCAACTAGAACTTGAAAAGAACAGTAGTACAATATTTGTCTTACTGTGATGCTGTCTTATGGCCTCCGGGTCAGAATGCAGGTAGCTGTACACCGGTAGTGCTTTGAGGAACTCTTCTAAAAATACTACTGAGCCATTAAATTGTGGTAGTCGGGATCAGTAGAAATACTGTAGGTAAAAGATGAGAGTTTTGTAAAGTGCAGCACAGACGTACTGTTCTTTTCGAGATAGCTAAGCTGGGGGCCCATTAAAGACTGGGTGGGAAAGATGTTTTTTACAGAGGTGTGCAAAACCAGGGAGGTTTTGGTTTTGTTTTCCCAAATCACCTCTGGTTTTGGTTCTGGTTTTGGTCTTGGATTCATGGTCATTTTTCATGCAACATAAAACGTAGTCTGTAACTCCATTTTAAAATATAATAAAAAGGAAAACAGGTTAAGTTCTATAGAAAAACAGTTTAACAGCATGGCAGCTAGCAAGACCTAGCTGTTAGTAAGTTCACATGAAATTAACTATCTTGTAAGGTATTTTTGAGCAAGTGTCAAAGTTGAATAAGCACATAGCTTGCAGTCTAAATTGCTAGCAGTAAATGACAGGAGACAAGACACATTAAATAAAGGAACATAGGCTGAGGCAGTGTAACAGTTGATTATCACAGTATAGCCTGGCAGGATAGCCAAGAGGTTTGAGTAATGAGCTATGACTGAGCTTGGGCCAGCAGACATGGGTCTGATTCCCACAACCTCCACTTTCATAGTGTGTGACTCTGAGCAAGTCACTACTTATTTATTTATTTGTTTGTTTTTAACTGGGTATGCACGCTAGACATAAATAATGCCTATTTTCAGGCATGACCCAGGAGATCACAGAGAAAAACACAATAACAATACAATACAGAGTAAGAAGAATACAATCAATAACAAACAATTGTCATAGTCAGTGAAATATAACAATAAATACAGAGTCAGGGCATACAACTTAAGCGAGCGCTGTCAAAAGAACATAATAAAATTTAGGAAAATATGCAATACTAGCTAGACAATAAGAAAATGGTAGACAGGATAGATAACTTCTCTAATGGAAGGAGAAGGAGAAGAAGTTGGGTAGGGACTGAGAGTAAGGGTTGGCAAGGGCTGAAGTAAGCATCAGGGTGTAAGTGCAGGGAGCAGAGCAAGGCAACATGTTGGAAGAGTGCCAGTGTGTTCAAGGGGGTGGAAACAGGAGCATTGGTCTGATTGTAGTAGATGATTCCTAAGATGGCATTTAAAAGTAGCATGATTAGGGGTGAAGTGAATATTTGTGTGCAGGGAGTTTCACTGAGTAGGGGCTAGGTGAGAAAATCTTGAATTCCCATGGCTGTTTTACATCTTAACCACCCCAGTGCTTCCCAGTCATCCCTGAAAACTTGTGCCTAGTGGGCCTTACCTGGTTACCAAAGAACTAATGAAAAATGTAACCCCTGGAAACCATGTTTAGTCTGTTAAGCAAGTTGTGCATAGCTAACAAAAGTGACTTGGTAACTGTAGAAGGGTAACAGGAGGAAACAGTAAATGACAGATGATGGTCTGAGAGGACATACATATTTCATTGAGATATATATATATATATATATATATATATATATATATATATATATATATATTTTTTAAAAGGTAGCAGCATGCACACACCAGAATATATTGGACCTTCATACCTAGCGTTTCAAACTGACTTTTTTTTTTATAAGCCAACTTTGTTGTTTGTGTTGCCAGTGATGGGCCCCCCACAGTTTTGACAATTTTTTTGTTTGTTTTTTACTCAGAATGCACATGCACATTACAATTTGTTTTTATTTTATTTGTTTATTTATTTATTGGATGGGGCACAACACTTTTTTGACAATTGTTTTACTCAATTAGGATGCATATACACACAACACTTTTTTCTGTTTGTTTTTATTTTTAATTTCTTTTTTTTTTTTTGTAGTACAATGCCATGTAAAGTAAACCAGTAGTTATGTAGACAGACTGAGGTAGCATTGTGAAAGAGTGTGTGCACACAGAAAGTGCAATGGAATGGATCTTCCCACCCACCCTTTTAAACTGACTCCGACTTTGTGTTGCCAGCGATGGTCCCCCACAGTTTTGACATTTTTTTTTTACTCAGATTGTACATGCACACTACTTTTTTTTTTTTTGTGGTACAATGCCATGAAAACTAAACTAGTAATTATGTAGACAGACTGATGTATAATTGTGATTTGTGAAAGACAATACTCACATTTGTTTGTTTTTTTATTATATATATATATATTTTTTCATAGATGAATATCCATTCAAGAACAGCAAATCAGTCTGAACTTAAAATGGGGTTAGATGTTATCCAAGAAATAGAAGACCTGACATAGGGTACATATCTGTACGTCTACCAGAAAGTGCTGTCAATACAGTCATTTACAAATTTAAGTTAATCCTATGAATAAAAGATTAAAGGAAAAACATGTTAGTGTGAAATTCTGTCATATGTCCCAAAGAGTAGCTCCTAGCTTTTGTAGCCTTGTACAGCAGGTCAGTGAAAGAAACAACATTTTGACTGGCATGAATGACATGAAAGACAGGCTAAATCACCATTCCATTTCCCCCAGTAGTATTTTTTTTTTATTTTCTGTTTTAACCCCCGCCCCAACCCAGCACTGTCACCCGACTACCTTCCTCAGCCACCTCTTCCCACCAAAGACTCCCCATGGAGCCCTGGCTTACTCCCCCAGGCAGGGACACAGTGGAGGGGCTCCCCCTTAACCCCCTCCCTAGGAGAATCAAGTCTTCATCAGGATCCAGGGTGGTACTGCAGCCATAGGCAGGTGAGGACCCACTATCAGGCCCTCATACCAGTGTCATGCCAGGATAGGCATTTTTCTATGTACACCCTCTGACAGCATGATGTGCCATGATGCCACGGCTTGCACCAGCATCCATCATGCTCTCCTCTCTGGTGCTGGCATTGGGGCTATGATACCACTGGCTGTTGGTAGAGGTCAGGCCACATGCAAGCCAGTGTGCCCCCTCCTCCCAGAGGAGCGGAGCAGTTCATCAG
The DNA here is from genome assembly GCA_016271365.2 of Neoceratodus forsteri. Taxonomy (NCBI): domain Eukaryota; kingdom Metazoa; phylum Chordata; order Ceratodontiformes; family Ceratodontidae; genus Neoceratodus; species Neoceratodus forsteri. Next base: position 536,080,895 of record CM028137.1, on the reverse strand, counting down.
ATGCTCAGACATCCTCCCCCAGCCAGCCCTTCCCCTAGTAGTACTATTCTTCTTCAGCATCACTGCCAATAGGATCATCATCACTACTGTCTGAGCAGTGTTTTGGAAGTGTCCCTGAGTATCCTGCAAATATACTATAGTTTAGTTTAATGAAAGTTAGAAATTCAATATTTTCTGTAAGGCGTTTTCTCCTCCTATTACTAACAACATAACCATCAGTGCTAAGTATTCTTTGTGAAGAGACACTCGTCGCTGAGCAACTTATATAGTCAAGGCCCACTTTTTGTAATGCTGGCCAGTCGGCACCCTTTTCATGCCAATACTGAAGTGGGTCAACTCGAACATGTATCTTTCTGGGATCCTTTGTAAATGAGCATCACAAGCTCAAAGGTGTCTGTATCTGATATAATACATAAAATAAAAATAAATAAAGAAGTCATCCACCATACTGCTTTCTGAGTTGCTTGTAAAGGGTGAAGTTAGAGCACTGTCTTTCTCTTGTGTCATCCACTCCTGCCCACATGCTGTCCATTGAGGCACCAGACAAATGCCCCCTGGATTCTGATTCATAATGCAGTAATTTTCTAATTCTTCTGCCTTCACTGGGATCTGTTTTTGAGAAGGGAGCATGGTTATTTTTGTGATAAGCAGCTGCAGCACTTCTAGTTGGATTTTCTGTTGTGATTTTTAGAACAACTTTATTAATGAACAGTTCCTTATCATGGTTGAGGTCTATGCTACCAGATTGGAGAAGACCTGGCAAAATGGTTTTGAAATGTGGATCCAACACTGTTGCTATCACATAATGTTCAGATTCCAAAATCATGGTGATCATGTGGTCCGTTTCCAAACACAAAGACAGATTTTCTGCAAGAGTGACACCTATGCTTGCACCTTGCTCTTCAACTGTTTCTCAGGATCTTTCCAGTCTCAGCACAAGAAGACATATCAATGGAATGACTTCACTTATGGCCGCACTGTCAGCACTCACTTTGTGTGCTGCTTCCTTATAGGAGATGAGAAATGATTTTTACATAGTTAACCACCCTTCCATATTCCTTTCCATGGCAGCTATGTATTCTGACATGCTTTGATAATTTTTTATAAATAAATAATCTAGCTTTGGGGTGCCTTCAGATCTACATTGAGTTCCTCTCTTCTCAACAGCTACTGCTTTTGATTTTCATATTTTTAATAAATTCTATGACATCCAAAACTCCCATTCCATGCTGTTCATCTGAATGGCCTGGAATGGTTGTTTCTGATGTAATAGAATGTTTTAGAATGTTCAGGCAGTATGAAAACATAGAGCAGCTACTGCTGAGGAGAGAAGGATTCAGAGTCATTACAAAGGCAACAAAATTTGATTATTAATTCAACAATAAAAGGCAAAAAACATATCTGAATAGTCAGTAGCCAATAAAAGAATGACTAGAGGGCATCTAGAGGTCTACATACTGTTTCCTATCACCTTTAAATGGCTATAGCAACTGACATACATATAAGATTCTACTGCCCAGAGTTGAGCGTAACATCCCCTTTCCCTACTGAATAGTCCAGGGTGCACTGGTACACTACTTTGTGTTGTTCTTGGAACCTCTGCAACATGTTAAAGGTGGAGTTCCACCTAGTGGCAACTTCTTGTTTTAGCTGGTGAATTGGTAAGTTATGCTGTTTTTGCAGTTCCTGCAAAATTTTACAAGCTTTTTGCAGAGTGCCTAAGGTGACCACATATCTTTTGTGCAGCACCCAGCATATTCTGCACCTCCTGTCTTCACTAAGAGGTCCTGTACCACTAGACTGAGTGTATGTGCAAAACAGGTAAATGCAGAAACTCACCATCCTTTAATGCTTTCATCATGTTAGCTCCATTATCTGCAACTACAAATCCAGGAGAAAGGCCATTAGGATAAGTCATTCTGAGAACTGTTTCTTTAGCTCCTTTAAGATATCCACACCAGTGTGATTTTCTTTGTCAAAGTTTGCAATACAAAGGGTGGCCTGTTTTTGAGGATTGTGTTGGTCCCAGGTAGTACCAGATGATGCTGCAGAGGAAAATGATACCCAGTCAGTGGTGACAGTCATGTAGTCTGCTGTTTGACCATTCATCCACACATCTGTTGTTATATGTAATTCTTCAATAGCTGATGGCTGCAAGGCACTGTTTACCTTCTGGTGCAGTTCCCTATAAAGAGCTGGCACAGCCTTTCTGGAGGAATATGCCTGTGATGGCAGCCAATACCAAGGGAACCAAGTTTCATCACTTCCCAGAAACCCAACAGTGTCAGCAATAGAAAATGGTTGCATGTCCAGTGCATTGCAGATATTGCTTTATTTAACTGCCGAGCAGGTGGATAGCTTTGGTCATATTTAATTCTCTATCCAAAAGCCTACTGCATCATTAACTGTCTGAGATGTGACCGGCACACTAAAAAAGGCTGGAGAACACAGAGAAAAACTCATTCTGTTTTCAGTTGGGGAGCCGTCCGATTCTGATAAAGACCAAGCAGATAAAGGGGGTGATGCAGCCAAAGTCCTGCCTGGTGCCTTAGGGGTTTTGCACTGTATATGAAAATATTTAGCTATACCACCAGTGTGAGTACCAGCATTAACCTGTGCAAAATCCTCTGCCATGTCACCTTGTGACTTATTCCTGGCCTACTGAAGTGGATATGTTCGCTATAAATGTCTTATTAAGGCTGATATACCAAGGTTGCTTGCCTGTCTTCTTCTGCTGAAAGAGGCCTTACATAAACAGCATATTGTCCTTTGGGTCAAGGTGAAAAAAAAAACACTAAATGGAAGAGGATGCTTTTTTCATTTTTGTCCCTGGCACTGCAGCTTCTGAATCATCATCTGGCATGTCTATGTTAATTTCTATATTTTGACTATTTTTCTCAATGTTCTCACTGGGTGATTGGGTGTGAGGCCTGCCCTCAGCAGAGGAGACAGACAAGCCAGGCATAACTTCCTTTTCACTGGCCCCCAATGACCTTTCCTCTGATGACCTTTCCCCAGGTTTTTTGGTCTGGGATCTCACAGGTTCCTCTGGCTCCAAGCCCTCCTCATCAGAGTCCCCATCATGCATGGCCTCTGTTTCAGGAATGCATTCACTGCCACTGCTATCCACATGGTCTGACTCAGAGGAATAGAAAGTGGCACCAAGTATGCATGTGTGCTTATTCTTTCCTTTCCACTATGTGGTGCCTGAAATTGCCTTTGTTTTTTTATAACTGTACTTTGGTAAATCTACTTTTCTTAGTTGCTGGTTCAGCACCCAAGCTTTTCTTGTTACATTTTACTTGGCCTGTATTTGTTAACTGGTTATCACCTGCAGCAGCAGATAAACTTGATCAGATCTCAGAAGAGAAGGACTCAGAACACAAGGAAGCTTTACTCAGTAGAGGATGTACCTACTGTAGTAGAAGCACTTTCTGTGATTGTTTTTTTTTTCCTTCCAAATGACTGTCTTTGTCTTGGAAACTTGGTTCACAAGCCTACTCCCTTCCATCATTATTTTAATAACAGTTGCTGATCACTAATGAAGCCAGCTCCCTTCCAAGAAAAAATCAAATACCTAATTGAACTACTTTCCTTGGTCACCTTGAGGAAATAGATGGCAATGATGATGAGTAATTAGTGCATGTCCAAGGTAAGGTATAAATATGAATTGGTTAACTACCAAGACTACAAGATGCAGGCTACTATGCAACAGCCAAGAGCTGCCCTCCTTTGAAAAGGTTTCACATGTATTGCAAGTTGCAAGTCTTTACAGGACTATGCACATACAAATGGTCCTGTCCCAACTCCTGCTTGTGAGGAAATGGCTGGAGACACTGCAGACAGAGGTTACTCAACTGCCAGGCAGCCCTTCCCCAAAAAGATTTCACTTGTGACGCAACAATGGGTTGCAACACACAAACCTTACTGGCATTGCTTGCATAATTCATTATTTTACAGTAATAACAAAAGAAATCATCCTCTCCTGTTCCTGCTTGAGTGGAAACGGTTGGTGACAATGCAGACAGAGGATACTCAACTACTGACCAACCCCCTCCCTCCAAAAGGTTTCAAATGTGACACAAGCCTTTACTGACTCTGCTTGCACAATTTATTTTTTACAGGACTGCACAAAGAATGGTATTTTAATCAAGAATAGCCAGGCACTCACCACCTAAAAATCAAGGACTTTGGCTCTACAGGTATTTGCTTGTTGTCATTGATTAGATGACAATCTCACATAACATAAAACACCTGCATATGCATTATGCTTACCTGATGTGATTTGGAATTGACATTCCTTTATTAAAGGCTACAGCATACTGATTAATTATCACATAAAATAGGTAATTCACGATGATGTTATAGTGACGTGACACAAAACATTTAAAATTCATTGGATGATAGTAACACAAACATTGAATGCACTGGTCTGCCTCTGGAGGGTCAGGACTTTTATCAAAAAAACATATTAGGGAAACAGAGGAAAGGGAGTGGGTATGGGAATGGTGAGGGGTGGGCCGGGGAAAAACACAAGTACATGTAGGATGAATATAAAATATAAATATAAAGTCAATACAGAACATCATGAATATCATACAATATTGTTCACATAAACCAACTGTTTTTAAATGCCAAGAAGACAGTCTCCATGACCTTTGGCACAAGGCAGAGACTCTAAAGGTCCCCCCTCCTTCCACATGCTTGATGAGTTTATGTTGGAAGACACTACCTTCTTCAGGTACCTAGGGGTCTGGCTAGACCCACACCTTGACTTCTCTGGTCATGTTGATGCTATTCACAGAAAACTGCGACCTAAACTAGGTGCTCTCTATTAGAATCCTGACTGCATCCCGCTACCAGTCTGTAGAGAAATTCTACTGAAAATGATACTTCCAACATTCGACTATGGTGATGTAGTCTTCAGTGCCACCCCAAAAAAAGACCCTATCCAGACTGGACACACTCTTCCACTCCTGTTGCTTTGCTCTCAACTGTTCACCCACCATTCACCACTGCTCTCTCAACCAATCCCTTGCTCTCCTCTTCCTCACAGACTGTTGCACACTTCACTGCACCACCTTCACTGGCAACTTCTGATTCAGTGAACGAGATAACATTCTTATCTTGTAAGAAACAACCCCACTAGCTCTATAAACTTGTTATATAGCAGTGGAACTGCCTCTACCCCAAAAGACTACAATTTTGGTTTTTAATAATGTTGGAAATGGGGCTAATTGAGAGCATCAGTTCTGTGGTGCCGGTGGGGATCTTTGAGGCAGTTAGGAACCTTTTCAGCATCAGCGGAAAGAAAGCGTTGATTACTGATTTTCACTTTTTTAAAGTTTTGATAATTTCTGCTTCTCTACATGTATTTTTTCACAGCAAGATTCCCCTCATATCTGATTCCACGGTGGTGACCCCGACAGTAACAGTCTGACAAGTAAGAGTCACCACAGCAGGAATCAGTTGTGTGGAGTAACGCGAGGCAGCAACTGTATGCTCAATAAGAGGTACAGTAATGTTGTACTCTGATTGGTGGAGGCAGTTCCACTGTCATGTACTATCCAATTAAGGCACCCTAGCACATCTCACTATCCACTAATTGTTGAACTTATGTCTACAGGCCCTTGCTATTGCTGTTTCACTGGAGTATTTACTCATGTCTAGCTCCTCTGTACCCAGTGTTACTGTATATCATTCCTGTACACAATGTAATGCCTTGTACCTACTGCTTCTGTACTTATTGTGATTTTTTTGCTATGTTATACCATTGTTGTTCCCCATCCTCTGTACCCTTCCCTACTCCCACTCCATTAGGACACATCTGGAAACAAGTCATTTTTGCTCAGTATGACTTCCTGGAGAAACTTTTAAATAAATAAATAATGCACATAAAAAGCATCATCATTATTGTTATTTAAAATTCCCAGACTGAATACACAATTGCCTTTCCTAACTATTAAAAGGGGCTTTAAAAGAGTTATTTTTAATTAAAACCTTGTCATTGACATAATAAATACAAAAACCTAACTAAGTTTCAAAAATGGTTTGTCATCATATCCTGTATTTAGTCTTGGTTTCTTCATTGCCTCAAGGCTGGTTATCAAAAAATACTCCCACTGTAGAACCAGGTTATTAAAGTACCCTCCCCCACCAGGGCTTAGGGTTAACCTTCTCAATAGCCTGAAATTGAAACTGATGATCCTTCCCATCCTTCATACGTTGAGCGTGTAATGCTGTTGCACATGTAATGTCTCCTCTCTTGATGGTGTGGAGTGTTCCATGACCCATGTTTTTAAACATCTAGTGGCCTTTCCCACATAGAATGCCCCACAAATACACTTAGCTGGATAAATGACACCTGAAGTGTCACAGGTAATCAATTGTCAGACCTTGAAACTTTTATCAGAATGTTTGGATGAAAGAAAAAGGTTTCATACGTGACACGCCTTTACTGGCTCTATTTGCAAAATGTATTTTTCACGAGAATACACACACACACACAAAAATGGTCCTGTCCTGATCCCTACTTGTGTGGGAAGTGGCTAGTGACTGCAAACAGAGACTACTCAACTGCCGGCTGCCCCTCCCCAAAAAAGATTTCACATGTGATGCAACACACAAACCTTTACTGCTCTGCTTGCACAATTTATTATTTTAAAGGAATACACAAAAATGGTCCTATCCTGACTCCTGCTTGTGTGGGAAATGGCTGGTGACACTGCAGATAGAGGCTATTCAGATGCTGGGCTGCCCGTCCCCAAGGTTTCACACGTGACACAAGCCTTTACTGACTTTTCTTGCATAATTTGTTTTTACAGGACTACACACAAAAAATGGTCCTATCCTGATTCCAGCTTGTGTGGGAAATGACTGGCAACACTGCAGAAAGAGGCTACTCAAGTGCCGGCTACTGCCTGTCCCTCCCTCCCAAAGGTTTCATACATGACAAAAAGCCTTTACTGGTTCTGCTTGCACAGTGAATTTATTTTTTACAAGGCTACACAAAAAGGTCTGATTCCTGCCTGTGGGAAATGGCGGGTGACACTGCAGAGAAAGGCTACTAAACTGCCAACAGTGCTGGGCTGCAACCCCAAAAGGTTTAAAATGTGATGCAAGACTGCCCTTTATATGCTCTGACTGTTGTGTATGTAGCTGTCTTTTTTTTTTTTAATTGTTAACCAGGTAAGGCCCACTAAGCACAAGTGCCTGTTTTCAGTGGCGACCTGGGAGCTTTGAGGTGGTTAAGTCCAGTGACTTCCTCAAAATGACAGTATGCCAGTGTAGGTATCAAACCCAGGTCTACTGAATAAGCTCAGTCACAGATCTGCTCTACCCAGCTATACTGCTAGCCAGCTCTTAAAAAAATGGAATTTTTGTTTTCCTTTGTTTCTTTGTTCTTGAAATTAATTTTTTAATGCAGTTTTACTGTGCACTGTTCTTTTCTTCTGGTGCTGCACTGTGCTGTGCTGTTCTGATAATTTGGGGCTAGCAGAGCAGCACTGCAGCCCACTGCCCCCCACCCCTCCACCCCTCCACACCCTCTGCCTCTTGTCCTGTTGCCTTTATTTAGGTTAAAAAACTTAGTTATAACTTTAACTTTAGTCTGGCAGCTGCCTTATTAAACAGCTCTTTAGTTTTCCTGCAGTCACTTTGAGCACGTTGCTCCCCCCCCCCCCAAGTCAGTCCCTGGTGCACCACTCCTCAGTCTTTTTTTGTTATACTTTGACTTTTTGTCACTTTTAATGTTTTTTTTTCTGTTCTCATGGGTGGTGGTGAGGTGAGTGAGAATCGCAATGGAAAGGAAACCCATTCTCTTCCTAATCTCCACTTGGCCACTCCCTGTCTCTCAGCAAATTTGACCTCTCTCCTTGCTGGCTGATCTGTAATGGTGTGGAGGTCAGAGCCATGCTCCTCTATATATTCCAGTCTGTGCATGTGCAAACCAGAGTATCTTTGTTGGGTGCCAACTCCCCTCTGCATCCTTTGACATCTCTTAAGCCTATCATATGACAGGCAGGATGTGGGAGGCTGGAGGAGCTGGAAAAAAGAAAAACAGCTCCAAGTCTGCCCATTTCCATACCTAATGGATAAGCTGCAGATCCTAGTTAACCAACAGCCTACTTCCTCCTACCCCACCCCTAGAATTGTCTTATGTCTGTCCCATGCGTTCTTGAATTCCCCCACTGTTTTTGACTCCACATCCTCCTCAGGAAGGCCGTTCCATGCATCCACAACCCTCTCCGTGAAAAAATACTTCCTCACATTACCTCTGAGCTGTCCCCCTTCTTTCTTCAAATTGTGCCCCCTTGTTCTTGCACACCTCTTTTTCTGAAAGATGCTACCCTCTTGGACTTTGTTGATTCCCTTGACGTACTTGAAAGTTTCTATCATGCTCCACTCTCCCTCCTTTCCTCAAGGGTATACATATTAAGCTCCTTCAGTCTATCTTCATATGGCTTGTGGTGCAGACCCTGCACCATTTTAGTTGCCCTCCTCTGGACTGTCTCCATCCTGTCTATGTCCTATCTGAGATGGGGTCTCCAGAACGGCATGCAGTACTCCAGATGGGGTCTCACCAACTGTCTGTACAGAGGGATGATAATAATTTCCTGTTTTCTACTGGTTTTGCCTCTTCCTATACATCCTAGTACCCCCCAGCCCTCCTTACTGCTTTCTCACATTGCTTGCTTACCTTTAGGTAATCTGATATGACTACCCCAGGTCCATTTCCATTTTTGTTGTTGTTAGTACCTCCCCCCATTGTGTACTCTTCCCCTGGGTTTTTGTTTCCCATTAATTTGCACTTCTTTGCATTTAATCTAAGCTGCCATACATTTGACCATTTCTCCAACCTTGCCCAGTCCTTCTCGTCCTCCCCCCCCTTGTGTATCAACTCTGTTGCAGATATTTGTGTCATCTGCAAAGAGGCATACTTTTCCTTCCAGTCCCTCCACTATGTCACTTACAAAGACATTAAAAAGAACCTGATCCAGTACTGAACCCTGCGCTACCCTGCTAGTAATCCCCCTTTCTTTGGAGTGGACTCTGTTTATTATTACCCTCTGTGTCCTGTTGTCCAGCCAGTTGTTCACCCAGGTTACCACCTTGTGACCCACTCCCAAGCTGGCTAATTTGTTTATTAATCTTTTTTGTGGGACTGTGTCAAATGCCTTGCTAAAGTCTAGGTAGGCCATGTCCACAGCCCCTTCCTTGTCTACTACTTTGGTCATCCAGTCAACGAAATCTATTAGATTCATCTGACATGATCTTCCCACTGTGAATCCATGCTGCCTTGGGTCCTATTCCCCACTGGCCTCTAGGTACTCAACAATTCTTTCTTTCAGAAGTGGTTCCATCATTTCCCCTACCACTGAGGTCAAACTAACAGGTCTGTAGTTTCCTGCCTCTGCTATGCTCCCACTTTTGTGAAGGGAAATCACATCCACCCTCCTCCAGTCCTTAGGTACCACACCATCCTTCCATGATTTGTTAAAAAGGGTAGTCAGTGGTGTCACTAGTTTTCCTCTTAGTTCTTTTAGAATTCTGGGGTGAATCCCATCAGGGTCCATTGCTTTGTCCACCTTCAGTTTTAGGAGTTCTTTCAGAACCCTTTCTTCTGTGAATGGACTGGTATCAACCCCCCTATCCAGAGTACTTCTATTGATTGGATTAGGTACCTCCCTCCTCTTCTTTTGTGAATACTGAGCAGAAGCATTCATTCAGTATCCTGCTTTTCACTGTCACCCTCTGCCCACCCACCCTACCCTTTGTTAAGCCTCACCATCCCTCCCTTGGTCTTTCTTTGCTCCCTAATGTATTAAATACAAGCTTAAGTAAAATGCATATATAAATAGCAGGTTTAAGAGTAAGATTAAAATTTAAATAAATGCATTGACCATAGATATTTGTTCTTAAGCAGATAATACAGATCAAAAACAGCTTGGTTTATACAGATGTTTGTTTTAATATCAATCATTTTCTCACTTTCTGTATAGTTGCTAGGTAGTTGGCAACATTTCTTATTATGCTGTCATCTTCTACCGTAAATAAAATTACAAGTAATGTTTTTTCATTGGAAGTCTGTATGGAGTTGAGAATGGGTAGTATCCATTTCCTCCTGGCCTTGTTGTACCAGGCACAGAGCAATACAAAATGATGAAGGTCTTCTATTTCTTTAAAATTACAATTACATTGTTTTGATTCTGGTGAGGAGGGTTTGCTAAATTTAGCCTTGAGTAAATTAGATTCGAACATCTCTGTTTTAAATGTGGCATATGTTTTCCTAAGGAAAGGGTTTGTTAACACATCCAAATAATACCGATATTTGAAAGTGCAGTCATTTTCACTGTGCCATTTGGTGTAGCAATTTGTGAAACTTCCAAAATTGATAATCTGGAAAAATCAGCGATGCAAGTTTGGCACACTGCACTTGGATTTAATAAGTCTACCCTCAGTTGCCTGTTAAAATTGTCTGGATTACTCTAGAGTACTGTATTGGGAGGATAGGGGCCACGTGGAGGATGACAACAGTAAAGCTGACATATTGAACAGGTATTTCTGCTCAGTCTTTACTGAGGAAGAGGAGGGTAATGGGTCTGAAGGGAGTACAAGGGGTGAGAATGGTGCAGAAATGGACACAAGTCCCTTTACAAGAAAGGGTCCTGAAGGAACTGGAAGTAATAAGAGTTGATAAAGCAATGGGGCCAGATGGGTGCACCCCAGGGTCCTTAAAGAACTAAGAGAGGTGGTGGCTGAACCTCTGGCTATCCTGTTTAGCCGATCACTGGAAACAGGGAGGTACCCAAAGACTGGAGGACAGCAGATGTAGTCCCTTATACAAAGGGGAACAAAGAGGAAGCAGGGAACTACAGACCAGTCAGCCTCACCTCGGTAGTGAGGAAGATCATGGGAAGCACTACTGAAGGAGAGATTGGTAGAACATCTGGTTGTCAATGGACTACAGGACCCAAGGCAGCATGGTTTCAACAGGGGGAGGTCATGTCAGACCAACCTCGTTGAATTTTTTGACTGGGTGACTCAGGATGTGGATCGGGGAGGGCGGTGGACATGGCCTATCTGGACTTCAGCAAGGCCTTTGACACTGTGCCACATAGAATACTATTACACAAACTGGGGAATATGGGTGTGGGCAGGACAGTAGTGTGGTGGGTAGGTAACTGGCTGGGTGGCAGGACACAGAGGGTGGTGGTAAGTTGCTGTCACTCCACAGAGGAAGAGTGACCAGTGGGGTACCACAGGGATCAGTGCTGGGACGGTCCTATTCAACATCTTCATCAGTGACATTGCGGGACCTAGAAGGCGAGAATTTCACTGTTCGCTGATGACACAAAGCTCTGTAACAGAGTAGACACACCAGAGGGTGTAGACAGAATGAGAAGCAACCTGCAGAAACTTGAAGAATGGTCAGGGGTTTGGCAGTTGAAATTCAATGCAAAGAAGTGCAAGATAATGTATATGGGGCACAAAACCCTGGCACAATATATCAGTTGGGGGTGAGGGATATAGCATGCACCAAGCAGGAAAGGGATCTTGGGGTTATCATCTCTGATGACCTGAAGGTAGGGAAACAGTGTGACAAGGCAGCAGGTAAAGCAAATAGGATGCTGGGATGTATAGGCAGGGGCATCACCAGCAGAAAAAGGGAGGTCATAATTCCACTATACAAGACACTAGTGAGGCCCCACCTGGAGTACAGTGTACAGTTCTGGAGACCATACCTACGTAAGGACATAGACAGGGTACAGAAGGTTCAGAGGAGGGCAACAAAGATGGTGCATGGATTGCATCTCAAGTCCTATGAAGACAGATTGAAGGAACTGAACATGTACTCCCTGGAGGAGAGGAGGGAGAGAGGCGATATGATAGAGACATACAAGTATCTTACAGGGAGGAACAGGGTGCAGGAAAACACTATTTTAATGGAAAAAGATGTTCCAGGACTAGAGGGCATGGGATGAAGTTGGAGGAGGGACGATTCAGAGGAAACATGAGAAAGAATTTCTTCACAGAGCAGGTGGTGGACAAGTGGAACACCCTGCCAGAGGAAGTGGTGGGGGCTGAAACAATCAGGTTAAGAATGCATGGGATAGACATAAAGGAATTCTGGAGGTCAGGGGTAAGGGGCAACAGACTTCTAGGAAAACAAACTGAACTTACAAGCTCAAATGGGCAGACTGGGTGGGCCATAGGCCCTTATCTGCCGACACTGTCTATGTATCTATGTATCTATGTATTTGCTGAAGAGGGTCACTGTTTCTGGTTCCAATAGCACTTTTTTTTTTTACTATGATTTGAATCCTTCTTTGCAATTATGTTTATGATGTCTATTATGTCAGTTGAGATGTCTTTCCTTGAATCTTTATTATATAAAACATGCTTATCACCTACAAGTTCAATACTTTCTTTTCCCTTTTTTGCTATCCCCGCACTCTTCTTTTTTTAGTTTTGATTTAGAGGTCAGAGGTGATTCTATTCTATTTTTTTCACCTTTTTATTCTTGTTTTCCTTTTTGTTTGATGGAATCAAAATTGAAGGGAATTCCAGTCTTATAGTAATTATTGGGGAGGGGACTAATTTCAATATAGGACTGTTCTAATGATGAAGAAAGTCTTGGAGGATGAATACCATTGAGAATTCTTATATCATCCAGTCTAGCTTCGTTGATCTCACTGTCAATTCTTAGGTTTCTATGTCACTATGTACAATCACTAACTGATCCATAATTATAAGATTTGCAGCATACTGGTTTTTCATAGTAGTCATAATGTCTTCACTTAGGAAGGTGGGAAACAAATTAAAAGACTTGTTAAGTGTTCTTTTTTTCATGTGCAATGACCTGGTTAGTTTCGTCTAGAAATTTGCTATTTTCATAGAGTGAGGATATGGGGTGGGGGGTGGTAATTGATTCAGGACATCCTCTTTGTTATTTATAGAGTTCAAACATTCTTTGTTTTGCTTGTCTAATTATTAAGACATCATCTATATTAGTGGTTCTAGTTGATCCCATATTCTGTTCCCTAATGTCTTTTGAGTTTGTAGTAATGTTCACACTATTAATTTTCTGCAGACTGTTAGAGGTAAAGAAACATAACTGGTTAGTAAATCAATCTTGATAACGTTAAGGGGACTAAGCAGTTCATTAGAAGGGTCTTGCTCTGATTTTCTAGTTAGAGTTCGTGTTCTGTTCAGGACCACTGGTTCAGTCTCAGTTCTGCTCAGATCCTAGTTATATCAGTGTAGTTGTTTTATTTTCAATAAAAAAGGCCCCAGAATGATTTTTGGGAGTTGAAGTAGATTGTTGCAGGCTAGAGCTATTTAAGTTTGCAGTTTTCAGATTAACCAAAGCAAGCTTTTTATTGGGTGTTAACATTTTAGTGATGTCAGTAGTTAAATTAGTGGAACTGTGCTTTTTGTCTTTATTGGATGTATTTCCTCATTTTTTTGTTGTTGTTGTTGTTGTTGCTGTTCGTTTGTTTCATTTGATTTGTATTTGTATTTATATTTGGATTGTGATCCAAATTAGGGTCTGTATTTACAGATATCTCAGGGTTATTAGACTTTTCCTGACTTCTTGTAGTCAACATTTGAAACAAAGGCATTTAACCCAATAGGTAATATAAAAGCAATATTAAAGCAGTTCTATGGTCACCAAGACTCCCTTTATAATCCTATAAAAGTAGAAGTTTCTAGGTTATTAATAGATGAAAGATAATAAACAAAGTTCCTAAAAAGAAAACAAATATCAAATTTAGAGATAACTAAGTAAAAATAATGATAAATAGTGATAACAACAGCTAGTAATCAAATAAAACCAGATAATCAAATGTAAGATATAACATCAACTAATTAAGTTAAACTTAGAAATGCCAAGATTGGTTGAAGTTTGTGCAAAACTAGTGCAAATGAGTTTCAGGGGTGGATTACATAAACCAAATGTACAACTAAAAAAACTAGTACAACATTTAATCGTTGGCTTGTAAGATACAAGAAGGCATAGATAAAAAAGATAAAAAGACAGAGGGATACTGCAGATACTATAGGCAAGGCAAGGCAAATTTTATTCTATGGTGCCCAATCCCTGGGGCTCTGGATGCTTACATTAAAAACACGTAGGTCAATGCAAACACATTCTATACAACATGCTATAAAAACATATACAAAACCACAATAATTATAACAATAAATAATTCTTCAGCATAATTAAAACTCAGTAACTAGAACTGGTCACACTCCAGTTGGGAAAGGCCAGACAGAACAGGTGAGCCTTTAACCCCGTTTTGAACAACTCAACTGATGGGGTCTCCCTGACAACAGCTGGAAAGGTGTTCCACAGGATTGGCCCAGTGACATCAAAGGCACGGTCACAGGATGTTTTGAGCCAACCCCTGGGAACATCAAGGAGGCACCTGGTTGAGGAGTAGAGGGAATGGACTGAAGTAGCAGGTGTAATAAGTGAACTCAGCCAGATAGCCTGGATCCAGCCTGAATAGGGCCTTATAGCTGATCAAGCTCACCTTGAAGAGAACCCTCCACCTGACAGGCAGCCTGTGCAGAGCCCACAGGACTGGGGTCACATGACTGGATTTAGCCAGGCCCATCAGCAACTGAACTGCTGTGTTCCTCACTAGCTGTAGCCAGCAGAGGGTCCCTCCAGTGACCCAAAGTATAGAGCATCACAGTAATTAAGTCTTGAAGTGACAAAGGCATGCACCAGTGCCAGCAGGTCCTCAGGCAGAACTAGGGGCTTAATCCTGGCAATATTCCTCAAGTGGTAAAAATCACTTTAGACTGCAGATGACACCTGAGTTTCAAATGTCAATCTGCCGTCCAGGAAAAGGTCAAGATCCTGTACCTTATGGGAAGCCATCAACAGACCGGATCCCAGAAACAATCCTGTACCCACTCCAGAAGCATTCCTATCATTCCCACGACATGGCTCAACCACTAGTACCTCTGTCTTGTCTGGGTTCAGTCGCAACCAGCTGGAGGATATCCAGTCATTGATCTTGGTCAAGCAGTCATTAATCACTTCTATGGCATTGTGTGTTCCAGGGCAAAGAACAAATACAGTTGGGTATCATCTGTATAGCAGTGAAAACCCACACTGTAATGCCAAATGAGCTCTCCCGGGGCAGTATGTATACTGCAAATAACATCTGTGACAAGATCGAGCCCTGAGGTACTCCACATGACAGGGGCTTCAGGGAGGAGGAGAAATTCCCTGTTATCACCTGCTGCACCTTGTCAAAGAGATAGGACTCAAACCAGTTGATAACAGTACCAGCGAGTCCACAATACTCTTGAAGGTGATCAAGAAGCACAATGTGATCCATGGTATCAAAAGCTGATGAGAGATTGAGGAGAACAAGCACTGGACAATCCCAGTGAACACCAGGCCAACGGTCCCGAGATATCTCATCCAGAAATGAGTCGGGCCGGGTCCAGTTTGCAATATGTGAGCTTTAGCTTCGAGATCACCTCAATAAACTGGCTACCTCCACTGGTTTAAACTCCTTCAAGATGAATGGAGTGCCTCTGCTCATCCCAGGCCAAATACTGAAAGGTAGAACCTGCCTCATTGATGGGATCCCCGATTGGATGGAGGACACCCAGTCAGAGAAAAACAGAGCAAACTCCTCACACAAAGTGATTGAAAAGGCTTTTTTTGGCTGTAGGTAGACTGGATGCAAAAGTCTGTCCACAGTTCAAAATAGCTGAGATGGTCTGTTTTTCCATGCAGCAATCTCCCTGAACAGGAATCCTACCTTCTTACAGTTGATTGCCCTGTAGTACTCATGATAATGAGCACACAAGGCCAGTTTGTCCTCCTCTGACCTGGTCCTCTGCCAGCAATGCTCCAACTTCCAACCCCTGATCTTTATCGCCTGGAGATCCTCATCCAACCAAAGGGATCTCAAGTGAGAGGATCTGGTCATATTTGGACTGGTGCAATGGCATTAAGCACTTTGAAGAACACTTTATTATAAGTGGCCAATGCCTCGTCCATGCCATCTGCACATGCAGCGTCAACTTTAGATAAGTCAGCTACCACCAGTAGTCCCTCTGGGAACAATCCCCTCAAAGATCAGTAGCTAACCATCTCAACAGGGGAGGAACATTTGGGGGAGCCCCAAACAAGAACTTCACCGTACAATGTTCAGACCAAACAACCTAATCAGTCTTGCGGTTAACAACCTCAAGCCCCAGTGAAAACACCAGGTCAAGCATGTGGCTGTGGTGATGGGTCGCAGAAGTAACCACTTGTGCCAGGCCCAGTGATGACATCAACTGGAGGAGGGCACTGAATGAGCCTAGTTTCAGGGCACTGTCTATTGTTGGAACCACAGTTGATTGTGATATTAAAAGTCATGGCTGGCTTTACAATCAAATCTACAGTATTTAAAACCAGATTCCCAAGTCTCTGTGAAATGTAACTATAAAATGCACACTAAAAAAAAATCTAAAAGAGATGTACTAAGTCTGGTAAAATAGATTATAATTTAGGTGGACCACCTCTAATTGATTTCAGCTATGGCTCTAACAGCTGTAACAGAGCGCAGACAGTTAGTACCGGTAGTGGCTCACTTACTAGTAACTCTCTATGTTAATGAAGACAAAAGAAGAGGGAAAAAAAGATGCTATTGTAGGCTCAGTAAATGTTGCAATTCAAGTGACGTGAGGCCCCATTAAATAATATTATCAGATGTTTCCTTAAATAAACAGAAAAATGTAACAGCTCATGCAGGAGTAAAAGCCAGAAAAAAATAATGTAACAGCGCTGTTACCTCAGAAAGTCTTGACCTGCAAACAGTCAGTAGTTTCTCAGATTTTCATTTAGTTCGATGAGACTAGGAATTTTCTGAAAAAAATAAGGTGCGTGAAGACTCAAGTCTGTCAGCAGTGAGTCAGATTATCAACAACTACCATGTGGAAAATACAGCAGTTACAACAGTACTTGGGCAGCTAGAGTTGGATGTTAGTACCCAGAAAATAAAATTTTAAACAGCAAAAGTTAAAAGGCTTAAAATGAACAGGGCCTGCTGAGTTTCCTCGGGAATTTGGTGTTTTGCAGAAATAGACTACTAGCTTAATATTTTGTAGAGAGATTCTTCACTTGGTTGATCAGTTCTGAGGTCCCGTTCCAACAAATCCCATCCAAGTACAAATTCAAGGCTCTAAGGCCCAGTACAGACTTGTGAAAGCAGGTTGAAAACCGTTTTATAAATTGGTTTAAGTCTTACCATGTTAGAGCATCCAGACTGCGATGAAACTGTGTTTAAACATGGTTCTTCAACCCAGTTTCTGTCCACACTGAGTACTTTTGGGATTGTGAACCCTACAATGCCTACGAGTGTGCTATGCCACAGACGACTGTGTATCCTAGCAACCCAAGCAATTCCAATATTGTGGATATCACAACTAGAAGCCCAGCACCAAGCAGCACGCCCACACTAGTAAGACAAACCGTGTTTAACTTAAATCATTTTTAAAACCATGCTAAAGACTAGGTACCTAGCAGGGTTTTAGCATGATTTCTAAAAACAGTTTAAATCATGCTGTAATGTGGCCACAAACCATGTTAGTGCTGCTTGAAATGGTATACAGGGCCTAAGAGGCTGGGTCTCCTATACTCGAGTTTGGAATATTTTTTTTTCTCTTTTTCCATGATAGATTATGTGCTTTCTTCTATGATGCAGTGACTTCGTTGCGTGACCTGCTGAGTGAATAGATACTCCCTAGATATCAAAATGAGTGGAACTATGTCTGGCACTTTAGCTCACCTGAAGGGCTGTCCATGTTTTTCCTTTGGTCCCATGCCACTGCCTTTCAGTGTTTTCCTCCTGGAAGAAAAACAGAGCACACCAGGGCAGTACCACAACCGAGACAAACCACACAAGACAGACTGGAAAGACAAGAATTGAGGCAATGGTGGAATACCTGCTAAAAAGCAGAAATATACATATTCTAGTCCTGCTCCTGCAGCTTCTCCTCAGCTAGCATAGCGTGCAGTGGCCATCTTGGAAAAGTAATTGTGTTCTCATTCACATCATATTGCTTAGGGAAAATTCATTAATTGATTAAATAGAATATCAAAATCTCATTCATGCACCTCTTTAGTTTAAGAGGCAATTCACTCCTTCCAGTCAGGATATATGGAACTACTGTAAGGCTTAGCTCTGTCAAACATTGATACATCAATGAGATCTTTTGCTTATTTGAATAGACAACATGTAGATTTAAAATACCCATTTGGTACGTTTTCAGATATTTCTACTTTTCTGACTATCTGAAAGCAAACTTGGTCTTTCTCTAGACTACCAAACTCTCCTATAGAACAATCAGTCTCCAATACTCAAACTGTTAGAATACAGTACTATCTCAAGTCTATAATGTACAATACTGCCAAACACCATAAAAGACCTAGAGGCTTTGAAAGAAAAGTGCTAGAATGATCATGCAAGATCCTTAATGGAGAGATCATGGTTACAAATAATTAGGACAATCTAAGAGTATAATCTTCCAAGTTGCAGCAGACAATTTAATGTAGTTTATTGTGGCTTACTGAATTAATGTGGTGAGACTTAGGCACACTCACAGAGGAAAGGGACTTGTGGCTGTCATCAATGACACCCTGAAGTTCACTTCTCAGTGCAGCAAAGCATATGGGGAAACCAGCAGAATGTTTGGGTGCATAGGGAGGGGCTTCACTAGCAGAAAAGGAGAGGTAATCTTACTCTTATTTACTGTAGATCCCTGGTGATGCCTTAACTGGAGTACAAGGTACAGTTCTTGAGCATACATTTGAATAAGGAGGACAGGTTGAAATAGTCCAAAAATGGGTATGAAAATGATACTTGGTCTACAGGAGAAAAGCATATGAGGAATGGTTTCAGCACTTCAGAATGTATTCCCTGGAAGTAGTGGTGGGTGAAGTGGGCTCAATCTGCTCCACAAAGTGATTCACAGAGCAAAGACAGATTCTGGAGTGATCTGCAACATGAAGTGGAGTACTTTGCGTTATAATGTGTAATGCGAAGTCCATTGAAAACAATGACTTCTCGTTACTCTGCCTTCCCAGACAACTACTCCACCAAATATTAGGGTAAAGTGCATTGAGAACAATGCACTTCGCCTCACTTCGCCTTGTTTTTGAGCTCTGAAGGTGAATTTTGCAGTGATTCATGGGATTTCAGGTCACATGGGCTCTATATTGATCTGCACAGCCTCAGTTCGGGGTAGTATGTGTAGGAAAGAGTAGGAGACAGTGTGCTCTTAGAGCTGTCTGTGATTGAAACCTTCTAAAAGCTGTTAAAAAAGCATTGTTGCATTTTTTGGGGGGCTCAAACTTTAGTTCATCGATTGTAGGAAAACCTCCTGTGCTCATATAATCAAACATTTTTGTTTTTGTGTGGATTTTGAATGTCAATGTAGAGCGTTGAGTGTGTGTAGTGAAAGACAGTGAAAGTGTGCTTTGTGTGAGGGTGTATCTGTGGTGTAGGTAGATTTAAGTTGGAGAAATAGTGATATCTTTTGTTTTTGGTTATTTTTTATATAACTGACTGTGTTAATGTACACACAGTAATATTGTCAGTAATTGTTGAAATTGTCTTGCTGATTGTGTGTTGTGTGGATCTGGTGCAGCAGTTCATAATTTCAGGTTGTTTGCATAACAATACGTGGCACATTACTGAACTTTCAATTTGCTACGCTTTACTAGTTCAGCATTGTAGACAAATTGTTCTGTGTGTGAGTGTGTGTGCGGTGTTGCGTGACATCAAATAATACACCTTTTTTTGTGCCACAGACTAGTGTACTTGCAGGTGCAGCAGTGTGAACCTGCTATCCACTGCAGCTGCCTGATTTTGTACTGTGATTGTGGTATCTGTTCATTGTTTTGCTGCTTGTACTGCCCTAAAAACCTGCAGTCAGTGCTCCCTCTCCATCCCCACCGGCAAAAGGAATTTTTTACCAGATTGGATTGTTTTTGTGACCTCATCAGCACCACTGGTTACTGAAGTTGTTGTCATTGCATGACAGACTAGTCTCTTATCTGTTGCTGAAGCTACAGTTTTTTTTTTGGCTTCACATCCAGCATCCCCCAATCAGAGAGTGAACGTATCAAAATCTAAATTTGGTAATAATATTGTGGTTGATCCCCCAAAATGCCCACAAAGAGACATGCAAGCAAAGCTGTTTCTCGCCATGGCAATTCTGGCAGTAAGATAGTCTGTGGGCATGGTAGTACGCAGATGCAGAAGTACATTGCTGATGTGAGGAAAGGTATTCCTCCTGCAATGTTTTTTACAGCCCAATTAGTAGCTTCACTCATAGTTGGAGGAGATGATGTTTTCCCAGCCTGTGGTGTTAGTGTTACTGGTGTTAGTGGTGGTGGTAGTATTAGTATTGGTGCGTCAAGTTCAAATTCCGACCAATGTACTGTATCCAAAAATATTGAGTGTGAAGCAGTGCAAGTGAGTGGCAGCATGGATGATGTCATACTTCCCAGTAACATCCCAATAACTGAACCTGAGGATTCTGATAATCATGTCAATGATAGCGTACAATGTGATATTCCATCTACCATGGCAGTTGATGTCAAGCATTTTCCATGCAGTGATTCACAGTGTGGTGAAAAAATATCAGGAGATAGTGGTGTAGATGCTGATGATGAATGTGATGATGACAATGATGTTGCTGTTGTTGCAACATGCAGTCCACATGCTAGCATCCAAGCAGAAGATGTGGATGTGTGTGACGTTGATGAATATGATGATGTAATTGACCCCAGTTGGGAACTGTAGAAAAAGAAATTCAAAGTGGCTCTGTCTGAGTCTGTTTGCAGGAATCCCGGCCCCCCGTAAAAACTTGTGATTTACCGGTTTTAGTTGATGATGATGACCCAGTAATAAATGTGATAGGTAGTCATAGTGATCAGTTGCAGTCCAGGTGTGCAGTGCCCAAACCATCACGTGCTCCCCCCCACTTCAGTGCTTAAAATAACGGACTTAAATAAGCCACTTCATGGACATGTTAAAAGCAAAGCATCATAATCCCTTGTTTGGGATTTTTTGTTCAATATGCAAATGATGAGTCAGTTGCAGTCTGCCAGGTTTGCCATGTGCGTGAGTCGAGGTAAAAAGGGTAGCCAACTGGGCACAGGAGGACAGCATACGCATCTTAAGAATAGGCACTTGTCACTGTGGACCCAGCACAAGCTGGCAGCTAATACCACAGTGGAGCACTCACCCTCATCACCGGCAACCATAGCGAGCATGTTATCCACCTCCATGACTATTAAGTCCAGTAGTAAATTAAACGTGTGCAGCAGTGAGGTACTAAGAGCAGAGGATTACTACAGGCATGATGAGGTGGAGGACTGCAATGACTTTGAAATGTTGTCCAGTGCTGGTGAGAGTAGCAGTTTTTGTGGTGGTGGTGGTGATGGTGAATGCAGTATGTCTAGTGCAAGTGGTACATCAACCCTGGTTGGCAAATCTGACCAAATAACTGCATTTCTGGGTTTGTCATCATCACCTGTGCAACTGTCTTCATCAAATGTCCACACTCCACCCCCTGCCAATGCCATTCATCACAGAGCACAACCATTTGTGATCACACCCGTGTAAAACATCTGTCAGCCCATGTTACAGAGTGTTTTTGCATAAGCTGAAGTACCCACTTGAATCATACAGTGTCACATGAACTTAATGCTGCTGTAGCGGAAATGCTGGCAATTGATCTTTTGCCCTTCTCCTTTGTGGAGAATTCTGGGATCCGGCAGTTTGCTGCTCCATGTGCCTGTCCAAAATGGAAAGTCCTATCCAGGACATACTTTTCTACCCGTGCTGTCCCCGAGTTGTTCCGCACTGTGGCCGACTCAGTAAGACATGCCCTTCAACATTCCTCCGCTCCATTCATCCATTTAAGTATGGATATGTGGACAAGTGGCAAAACAGCAGAGAGCTCATATTTGTGTATAACTGCACACTGGGCGCAGGTGCCGGGGGTTGTTTGTGATGTTGATAGTGTGACTAATCAGTGCAGTAAGGTGGATTGTCGCGGTAGCAATCTTCAAGGAATTCGACAGCATGCAATGATTGCTATGCACAATGTGACCTGTTCACACACTGGTGAGAACATGTTGGACATGGTACTGACTGAAATTGACAAATGGCTTAACCCTCTGTCCCTGAGAACTGGGTTCATAGCAAGTGACAATGGGTCAAATGTGGTGAAATGCATCACGAATGGTGTTTTTTTTCGTGTCCCATGCATGGCCCATTGTTTAAATCTTGTGGTGCAGGAGTTTCTGCAGCACCCTGATGTAAAGGAAATGCTGACAGTTGCAAAACGTATCTGCTCTCACTTTTCAAGATCTGGAAAGGCCCGCGACCAACTGTGGCAGTTGTAGATACAAAACAGCCTGCCTCAGCACCGCTTGAAGCTGGAAGTTGTCACCTGATGGAACTCTACATTATACATGGCAGAGAGGTTGTATGAAGAATATAAAGCCATCTCAGAATATCTTGTGATGCACACTAACGTGACAGTTCCAGTGGGCCTCCATGTCTATAACGACTGAACAGTGGCACCTCATGGACTCTGTAATAACAATTTTGCGGCCTTTTGAACATGCCACACAGGCAGTGAGTGGCGAGTCTGCCTCCATTAGCCAATCAATTCCACTGCTGCGGGTGCTGAGGCAGACATTGGTGAATGTACAGCATGGCCTTGATGTTGCCGGAGACAGTGGTAGCAGTATGTTGCTGCAACACATGCCGACAGTATTCGACCAGAATCGTCACGTTGTGTGCATTCAGCATAGTGACAAATTTGCCATAGCAACAATGCTGGACCCACAATACAAATATGGACTTGCATCAGTACTGGAGGGAGAGCCTGAACAGGTAAAAAATATCAGTGGTCAACTGGTGCGCTTGGTTCACGGGGCACAGAAGTCACGTGCCAATCAGCAAACCTCAGCAGCATAATCTGGCTGAAGGTGTACCTGTAGGACTATCAAGCATATCATGCAAGGGGAAGAGGACAGCAGTTCCAGGTGTTCTGTCATCCACAGTGGCTGGCATCAACCTGCTTTGGGAGGCTTTGTCCCAAGTGGGTATTTGTGAAATAAATGATTTTGGAGAACAGGATGCTGCATCAACAACTGGACTTAGTGCAGCTCAGAGAATGGTTGTGTCATATTTGTCTGAAAACAGGCATCTGGCAATAACTGAAGATCCTCTTTGTACTAGAGTGGAAACATCAGTGAATGGCCAGAGCTGACTGCAGTGGCACTGAAGTACCTCACATGTCCACCCTCCAGTGTAAGTGTTGAGAGGGTATTCAGCTCAGCAGGTGCAATAGTCAGGGATCATTGGACAAACCTGTCTCCTGCAAATGTTAGTTTGCTAACATTCATTAAAATGAATGAGAGGCACATACCTGCACAGACTGCAACCTCGGTATTTGTACCCCAGCCTAGCCATAGTGGTTTTGGTGATGTGGAAATGGACCATCCTGGTGGCACTGGCAGTGGCTGCCTGAAACAGCCCACCACTGGTGTAGATGATGACACAATGGAGAAATAATTTCCCAGTGGTCAGACTTCAGACATAGATGACTGTGAGGGAAGCTTTCTTTTTGAGGATGATGATGTGGTTAATGTTGGCAGGTTTTAACTTAAGTTGTTAAAAAGTGGTGTGCCACCCCGGACCACCAACACCACCACTGGGACTGATGTTAGCCACTGCCACCACTGAGCATGAGTTTGTCTGACCCCGGACCACCACCACTGGGACTGATGTTAGCCACTGCCACTATGAGTCTGTCTGACTCCGGACCACCACCACCAGGACTGATGTTAGCCACTGCCACCATGAGTCTGTCTGACCCCTGGACCACCACCACTGGGACTGATGTTAGACACTGCCACCACTAAGCATGAGCCTGTCTGACCCCTGGACCACCATCACCGGGACTGATGTTAGCCACTGCCACCACTGAGCATGAGTCTGTCCGGACCACCACATCCATCAGCCACAGACACAAAGATTCTTAATATTTAAACCATAAAGGGAGTATGTGTACTCATGTCTGTTATGCTGTTTCACTTCCTTTAGTTGTATGTTTTATTTTCTGTAGCTTTTCAGAGCCGCAATGGTAAAACACATACGATACGGTAAACTTATTTTGTTTTTTTTACAGGTTAACAAAAAAAGTCTCCATCTCTAAAACTCGGTGGGAATGGTACTGCAGCTGTACCGTACAGAGAGGAACCTATGGAATATCCATGTGAAATCCATTCTGGTGAGTATGAAGATTTTATTTCATCTGTTTCATTGTTTTGGAAAGACTGCAGCAAATATTGCTCACAGGCTGTGTTAGTTGACAAGATGTGGATTTGAAATGTAACTTGACTTGAGATTGAGAACCAGGGAGGGACAAATAACAATTAAATTGTAAGAAGTCATTTATTTCTTTTTTTAGGAAACTTCCAGATGCTTTGTTGTTCTGTCAAAGTGACCTTATCCAAAAAAGTTCTTCAACATCGTCAGGCACCCCCCTCCCCCAGGATTGGGCACACATGCAACATGCAGAAGTTGTTTCATTAGATGACCATGACCATCATTAACAACTGGACTCCAGAAGGATGCAGATAAAATCTGTGAAGTAACAAAATAAGAAACCATTACAGACAAACCTGCAAATATGATTCTCCCCCCCCCCAAAAAAAATACTTACCTTCATGTGCTTGAGAGTTATCCGTTTCCAATTGCAATGCAAAAAATTCTCATTGAGCACTGGAACGCACACCAACAGTTTCTGTGACCTGTGATACAGAACAATACCATGAGTACATGTCCATGTCAACCCACTCCTCACCTACAAAATACACAAACATATATCTATATATATATCTACTCACCAAGGCTACTATTAGTGTACAGCCAAAGGGCACCCTTCCAACCACTTGAGATGATCACATTGCATTTGCTCGAATCACCTCATAGAACACATTGGACCAGCAACAGGATTCTCACGGTCATCATTTTATTCTGGGGACTTTGTATGTGCTGAAACAGTCTCATTTCACTGTGTTACCACTTGTCAATTTTCTGCACACAAGGAGGATGCATTTTGGGCTTGCAGAAAAATCTGGGAACTCTGTGCCACCACTGCACGCATGACTGAGTGCACCATTAATTCTGGGGACTTTGTATGTGCTGAAACAGTCACATTTCACTGTATTACCACTTGTCAATTTTCTGCACAAAGGAGGATGCATTTTGGGCCTGCAGAAAAAATCTGGGGACTCTGTGCCACCACTGCGCACATGACTGAGTGCACCATTAATTCTGGTGATGCATTTTGTGTGTTGTGTGATAGTTGTAAGCTCATGATGTCATACTGACATTATCAATAAAGCAGCATTTCAAGAATGTCGTGACAGTTTTGAATTGTACTTTTTATGCTACTTTACATTGCCACAGCCACTAGTTACTCCGAGTTATGACTTGAATGATACGCTTCTTTTCACAATTTCTGTCTGCTTTACTTAGTTGATCAACTACTTTTTTCATGTATGAAAAAAAATAAGCATGCCTTTCAATATTGTTCTGACCAGGTTTGTATTTATTTGCAGCTGCTTTTCAATAAATATTGTTCCGTGGTGTCATAAAACACTGCCTGCTGCATAACTGTTAATTTACAACAGAAGTGATATATAACAACTAACTGATGTGATGGAGAGAAGCAGAAAAAACAATGACAAAGACCTGGTCAGCACCAATTTAAAAGGAATGCTCTTTTCATTATTTCACACATGAAAAAAGGTAGTACAGCAGACTCAACTACTGGAAAATCTCATATCATTCCAGTCAGGATGTAAGTAAAGGAAATTGTAACATAGCATTAAAAAGTACAGGTCAGAGTTCTCAACAGATTGTTGCGCTGCTGCTTTATAGAGATTCATCATGTTACATAGTTATGGTGATGCACATAACCTAATATGTGGGGGCCTTACTTCCAGTGGAATATTTCTTGCTCCACAGAGTGCAATATATTTCTGAGAAAACCGCCCATAATTTCATTACAGTGTGTCATGTGATGGAGGAATTCCCGTTCAGAAAAGCCACCCACATTCTGCCCCCCTTTCTCAGCAACATTAGGACATGATGCCAGGGGGAGTGCAGGTGCATGCTCCACTATAGTGAATGTCCAGCAGCTATCCCAATGTTTCGTTATGTTATAAGGTTCACTTTGTGGTGAAATGTGGGAACATTTCCACTAACAAGGCTCTTCTTACTGGAAACGTGCCCACATGTTTCACCACAAACTGACCATTATAATATAAAGAAACATTCAGAAAGCTGCCTGACAATTGGACATTCACTGTAATGGAGCACACTCCCGTGCTCTCCCTGGCATCACATCCTAACATTGCTGAGGAGGTGGGCAGAATGTGGACGGCTTTTCAGAACGGGAATTCCTCCATCACGTGACACACTGTAATAAAATTATGGGTGGTTTTCACAGAAATGTATTGCACTATGTGGAGCAAGAAAGATTCCCTTGGAAGGGAAAATGTGTATTATTAAACAACAACAAAGAAAAAAAACACACAAAAACAGTACAACACAGTAGTGTGGAGGGGCAGAAAATAAATCCCTCACTGTGGCTGTGGGATGCAGTGGTGGTCCAGCAGCAGGTGCAGCATTGTCAGTATTTGCTGCTGCTGTTCTTGTATTGTGTCAACCTGCTGCTGCAAAGCACTGACCCTCTGATTCCTATCTTCCCGGGCCAACCACACCAGGGCGAGGTCAGCCTCTGTTGCAGGGACTGTGGCAGGGTCCACTGCAGGTGGAAATCCAGGTAGTGGTGGTGGTGGTGGAGAGGGTGGTGCTGGTGGCTGTGGTGGTGGTGCTGGTGCAGCTGCTGTACTGGCCCTCCTCCTGCTGTGGCAAGGCACAACTTTGACCCCAGCAGCACCCTTGGCCACTGCCACAGAAGGGCCAGCAGGTGGACGCCTGGCCCCTTCCATGGCAGCCTGCCACTCCAACTTGTGGTGGTTGAACATGTGGGTGCATTGGTCACCGGTCCCCAAATGTGTCCCCCAGGGGCCACAGCGCACCAGCACACCACACAGACAACACACCATGACTGTGCTGTCTCCCCAACAGAGTTAAAAAACTCCCACACTGGGGAGCTGCAGGGGGGACCAGACACAGTCCTCGCACCACCTATGGTTTCCAAGGGCACCTCCTGTGGCTGTGGAGGTGGTGGAGGGGGTGCTGCTGGAGCCCCTACAGCTGCTCCCTGTGATAGTGGTAGTGGTGGAGAAGGTGGATGCACAGCAGCCACCGGTGGCACTGGTGCTGCTACTGTTGCTGCTGCTGTTGCTTCCACGGGGGGGGAAGCAACACCCAGGAGTTGGGAGCGGTCTAGCATCACACGACCACCCCCATGTGTCCTAACTCCCCTCCTCTGACTGCACCCATGGGCCAGCGACTGCCTTCTCCAGGGTCCACATCCAACCCTCCCACACAAGTCCCCAGCACACACATACACACTCACGCAAAAACAAAACAAAACTTATGAAAAAAATTAACTACCAAAAACAGTCACAAACACAATACAAAAATTAAATAAAGATAGCTTTTAAAAAGCTGTTGTTTTAGAAAGGCAATAAAGCACTTTGTCATTGACTCACACTGCTCTCTCACAAAGCCTTCTCCCTCTCGAATGCAAAGAAGAAAGTGAAACTGCTTCTCTGACTCCTTCCTGCTTCACTAAAGCATGTGACTTACAGTACTGTAAGCCATGTGATGTGTGGAAGATTGCCCTATTACTTGTCCTTCACCTTACTTCAAGGCATAATAGCAATGCAGTAATAATGATAATGCTAAGTGATCACTTTACAGTACTCACTGGTGTTGTGCTCTACACACAAAGTGCCCACTACGGCTCACTTCACCAGCGGATTAAAAATTGCTGTATCTCTACCTGGAAGCCAGAGAGAGAGAGAGAGAGAGAGAGAGAGAGAGGGAGAGAGGAGAGAGAGAGAGAGAGAGAGAGAGAGAGAGAGAGAGAGAGAGAGAGAGAGAGAGAGAGAGAGAGAGAGAGAGAGAGAGCTGCAGAAACCTTCAAGTTTCTACGTGAGGTCAATAGTTTATACCCTTCAGAGTTGTTTACAAGAACTAAGATCTCATATACCAGTGCACCATTTCAAGTTGGTAGGGGGCAGAAGTAAGTGGGATGTGAGGAAGTAGTAGGATAAATAGCTAACAAATAAAACAGTTTGCCTAGAAGTGTGGCAAATGCAGAGTCTATGGTGGGCTTCAGACCTGACTGGGATACATTCAAGAGGCTAGTTGTGGTGCAGGGGTAGAGTCAATGGGAATAATCAAAGTCTCAGAAAGAAGGCTTCTACAGACTGTCCCATCAAAAACAGAAGAATGGACTATGTCACTGTTAGTAGATTCTGTGTGTACTAGTTTTTATGTGCCTTTAGCATTTTAAGTGTGACATCAGATATATTACACACCGACTTGCCTAACAAATAATCTATGATGTTAGTTCATATTATTCCAGATGCATAAAAAGAAAAGGTGCAATAATTCATATGTCTGTTACATGCCCCAAGCTAAACAATGTTTGGCTTATTATATTGAATACTTTATATAGCACTACCTTAATAACTATTCAAAATTACATCTCAGGCATATTATTGGGTATTGCCATACTTGAGAAATATAGGCACTCCAACAAAAAGAAATTCATTCAGTTAGGACTTATTAATGCTAAATAGCATTTTAGTGAAATTAAAAGATAAGGAGCCACCACTGATTCAAATCTAGTTTAACTTAAATGTGGACCTTATCAAACTGGAAAAAAAAATCTACTATCATTTACGGAGGAACCGCAGGCATTTGAGAAAATTTGGAACCACTAAAAGAATCATAAAATGTGGCACCATATATATTAACAGACCAACAATAGTCAAATAAGTGCTAACTTTTAACAAGAGATACTGTATGTTGCCTGACCCCCAGGGCTATAGAACTAATCAATAAGGCCCAGCAGGGCATTGACCATTGTAGGATTTAACCAGACCTTGTATGGTGTGGCACAAGGCATAGCCATGTTGCTTTAACCACATGCAAAGTGGGTAAATGTATCAGTAATGCATGACAGAGCATGTGCTGTGCTGGGATAACATCTTGCCTTGGGTGGTTGAGTATAAGACCAAGTGTATCTGTCACCTGAGAAGTGACATTATCACCATGCCACATGCCCTGTAGTGTATTACTGGTATTACTCTGATTATAAAATGACTCAATTGTAAAAAGAAAAAAAAAAGAAAAATAGTTTTTTTCTTTAAATTGGGTATTAATTGATTTCCAAACAGGAGGTATAAGTAGAAACAAAAAGTCCTCATTTTATGTCTTGGCCAGTAGGTGGTGCTGCAGTTTTATTCCCCCCACCGCCACTGTCTCTACAGTATCTTTATCTTTATCTTTATGAGAGTCAATAGCCCCTCCTTCTGTATGTGTATGGCACTGTGGGTGTGACCGGTATACTTGTTGATGGAGACTTATGGTACTTTTATGTCTGGCCAGCAGAACTGAAGGTGCTGATCAGTAAGTGGAGCAAGTGAAGTTGTAAAGGATCACACACTGCTTTTTTTTTCACTTTTATCTTTTTATTGAAATTAGAGTATATAAGAAAGCACACATCTTATACAATAGGAGACTATCCTCCATGTAAGGTATAAAATATCACTTAACAAAACACAGTATTTAGAGTAAATATATTGGAGAAGCCTTATATACATGTATTGATAATAAAACTTTAACCTAGACAGGATGTAAGTGGAACACACTGCTTTTGAAAAGTGCATGCACAGTTCAGGTGCATGCTACTGAGTGAGGGTACTGTGACTGCAGTGACAGCTTTAATTTAATTTTAATTTTTTTAAAATACATTTTTCAATATCGGCCAAACAGTTATGAAATGGATACATTTGTGATTTGTGGACAGTGTAAGTGTATTTTATTCCTTTTTGTATGGCTTTGCCTGAGTTGAAGCGAGGAATTTATGACTTCAAAAATGTATATTGTACTGCAAAATAAAACTAGACAAGCCAAGAGTGGGCAACTTGGATATGCCTGATGAAGTGATTTGTTTTTTCCTTTCATGTGATCATGTATTCCTGACCACCATCTGACAGTTATGCTGTGCTGGGATAACATCACATTTGAAGGAGAGAACCAACTAATCAGAGCCCAGGATTCTTTCTTGCCGTTTTATAATTCAACAATAACCCATGCCTTGGAATGCCTTATTGTGATTATAAAATAGATCCTTCTGTGAAAAGCACTAAAACACTAAATAAATAAATGTTTTCATTAGTTTATTAGAACTACAGTAAATAATGATGTGATATATTAGCAAATTAAATAAAAAACACTTGTCCCAAAATCAATAGATTTGTGCATCTAAAAGTAAATTGTGCAACAAAAGTATTTCTCCTGAATAGGTTTACCCATCCCTAGTTCTAATACATGTACTTATAAGAACAACAGGAGTGTTTTCATTTGTTTGTTTTTGTTAAAACAGGTAGGGTCTGCCTCGCATTCCCAACATTTCCTTTTTCTATGTCTTTCCCCAATTTCAATAAATGGAATGATGGCTTACCATGAGATACAATAATTCAAAATTCAGCATAATTCTGCTGGCATAATGCCCTCCCACCACCACCGCCTCCACCATATATATACAGTATATATATATATATATATATATATATATATATATATATATATATATATATATACACAATAGATGAGTGGTAAATAAGTGAGATAAAACAGTGTATCATCCATTGCAGTGTGATATTTTTTTATATTCTGCTCTACTGTGATGATATCAGCCATTTACACACACAGGTCACAAAGGTCATCACTCTAGGCAGCTTTCCTCAGCATGCAAGAAACACCTGTGCTGTTACCATACACACAAATGCAAAACTACTTCAGAGGTTCTCACTGCTGCCTACAGCTAACTCAATGAGCATTACAAAACATGCCTATCCCCCGCACCAACTTCCAGCTCATTACTGTAACTGCAGCCAGGAATTCTAAACAGCAGAGCTTCACAGAACAGTCTAAACTACTGCCTGCAGCTAACTCAACTACTATACCACTGAAACACACTCTCACTTGTTCCTCAAACTCTGATTCTCACCCATTACAATTACTGTGATACTATCAGCTTGACTACAGCCAGAATCCTAAAGAGCACAATTTCACAGAACACTCTGCACTCTGCCTGCAGCTAACTTAATTACCACTGAAAACAGTATCAGCTGTTCTAACACTCTGCCTCTCTGCTCACTACAATTACGTGATGACCTCAGCTTCACTGCAGCCAGACTTCTAAACAATACACCCTCACAAAAGTATGTTTCTCACGCCTACCTAAAACTAACTCATTTAGTATTGCAAAACACACTCATGTGTCTCCCAGAGTTTATAACACTGCCAGCCCATTCAGAAAAGCTCACACACAGAATGAGCAAACACATAAACAGGAACAGAACACAAGAGAGCATAACAAAACTTCTAAAACTCTTGGCCCTATAGTATATATCGAATACATGACGGGCAGATTGTGTGCTATGGCAAATATTGCCACTCCTGCATCGTGAGCTCTGGATATCTCACTCGTGCCTCCGGCACTTGTGAGATATCCAAAGCTCACTCTGCAGGAGTGACAATATTTGTCATATCACACTCATGCCCATCATGTATCCCCTATATACACCTGGATATTTACCATGGAATAGTAGATTTCAAAATTCTGAATAACTATTGGGCAGAGTGTTCAAACCACCTAGACATACACACTCACAACAGAAGACTTAATATGGTGTCAATAGAGCCAGGGCCCCAATTTTATTTGTAGCATGGTGAGCAGTAGAGATTTATTTGGTAACAAGCAAGGACAGATGAGAGATTAAGTAGTACTTCATTTTATAAAGGTGTATGAGTATAATGTAGAATGATAAGGGAAACAACACTTAAAATTATTTTTTTATGTGAGGGAGTTTTGCTTTTTTAAGGCCTGATTGAAGGGTTTTGGTCAGAAGGAAATGTGGTTGCCATTTGAAAGTTTTTAATAAGTGAAGGTTCTGAGAGGGAGGTGAAAGGATTTTTGTGAAGGGCAATTAGGCTGACTAGTCCTTTTCACATGGGTCATTGCAGAATTTACCCACAGTAAAGAGCCAAGCTGATCAATCACATTGCAGAATATTTCCTTTCCATTTTATTATGCTCTTGGACTGGATAGCACTTCAATCAAACTATGATTTTTTTTTTATTTTGCCTTCTGTATTATACCTTCAGTATAAAAAAATAATTTATAAAAAAGAAAGAAAATGTAAAGGTGCACTGGCCACTTTTCAACACAAACAGGAGCATGAAAACATGAATAGGCCCAACACATACTGAATGTTGAGACTATTTTAAAAAAAATAATGACACCTTTTATTGTTGTGTTGCCCACTGAAGGAAAACAATATGGTGGAATCTTAACATTTAATAAGATATGAACCTTTCTACTGTTTAAAGGCTACTTCCAACCTACATGAATTTGTTGAGTATGGATTGAATTCATTTCCATAGTCAACATACAGTGTGCTATCCAGCAACACTTTATGTGCCTTTTTATTTATTGAGGGAAATGAGCACATGAAGGGTGAATAAGGTACTGTTGCTGGATACAGACCTGAAACTTTTGTATGATTGTTGAAAAAAGCACTTTTTGTTTTGTAGATATTTATATAAATAAATCTTTTTCATTGCAAAGTGGTCTTGTTCAAGTTCTCTCAAGGCCTGGAATTAGGCCTCTATGGCCTCCAGCCCTGAGATTTGGCTCTGTTATCATTACCTTCTGCTGTCTCCTTCCAACCAATTTACCACCTATCTATGTCCCTCGCTGCACCAAGAACCTCTAAATTCTGCAACCATCTAGGAGGCACCGAGTCCAATGCTTTGCTGAAGTTGAAGTAGATTAAGCCTACTGCGTGACCCTTATCAACTGCCCTAGTTACCCAGTCAAAGAATACTATCAGGCTGATTAGACAAGGCCTGCCTGCCATGAACCCATGCTGCTCACTATCCTGGAGCCCATGTTTCTTCAAGTAGTCCGCTAGGTCCTCTTTGACCAGTGTTTCCATCAGTTTACCCACAACAGAGGTAAGACTGACAGGTCTGTCATTACCCATTTGTTCTTTGTTCCTGCCCTTGTGAAGCTGAACTATGTCTGATACCCTGCAGTCTTCTGGAACCACCCCTGTCTGACTCAATCTATCGATTAACCCTACCAGTTGCTCAGCTAATTCCCATACCAGTTCCCCAGGCATCCTCAGATGCATCCCATTCAGCCACAAATCCTTCTCTATCCTCAGGGCTGCAAGCCCTTTTATGAAACTTTCACTTGTAAATAATGGCAGCTCATTTCTGGGATCCCTTTTCAACAGCCTTTATGCTGCTCTCTGGCAAAGTCCTGCTGTACTTCCTGGTGAACACTGAACAGAAGTAGTTGTTAAGGATGGCTGGCTTCTGCTCCTCCTCCATTATTACTCTGCCACCCTCTGTTAGCCTAACAATTCACATGCCAATCCTTCTTTTTTCCATAATATATCTGAAAAACTGTTTTCATTTCCCTAGAACTCTTCCACAGTAAGCAGCTCTGTGTCTGCTTTTGCATCTCTGACTGCCCTCTTGGACTCCTTAATTTTTACTATGTACTTCTCCCCATTCTTCATGCTCCTTCTTTTCCTTGTATCTGATGAAGCCCTTCATTTTGGCACTCAATGTCTCCCTAACATTTTCAGAGAACCATATTTCTCTTTTGTACCATTTTCCATTAGTAACCATCTTCAAGCATGTCTTTATTATCTCAAGAATAGCTGGTTTTATTTCTCCCTATTTATCCTCCACTCCACTGATCCTGTCCACTCCAACTAACCTGCCCTGGACTATTTCCAACATGTGGTAGAAGTCTGCTTTTCTGAATTCCAGAACATCAGTCTTTGATGAGGGCTTACTGGTACCAAAGGACTGCTTGAACCATTTGGTGTTATGGTCACTGTGACCCCAGTGGTTCCTCAAGCCTCACTCCACCTAGGGACAAATGACCTGGCTGGGAATGGGACCAGAGAAGTGCAGGAGGAGTTTGTGGAGTTGGAGAGGGGCCTTAGACAAGTAGCATGCATGGTAACCTTATTGGAGGTACTGCCTGTCTATGGCATGGGTGATGCTAGGGTGCTCTGCGCCATGGGATTAAATCAATGGTTGCAAAACTGTTGCAGAGCTCAGGGTTTTGGCTTCATTGGGGATTGGGGGAACACCTAGAGGGATACAAGCCTATACTGGCACGATGGTCTGCACCTGTCCAGGAGGGGAACCAGGATGCTGAGTGATAGGTTTAAATGCTTCATTGGCAAGCATTTAAACTAGTCAAGAGGGGAGGCACTGAAAAGGATCAGGGAAATCCCAGCCCTCTCCAAAAAAATAGGGTAGTTAGTGAGGTAAACACCAAGATAAAGAAGTCAATAGGGAGAAGGGCAGGGGTAAATGGAGACATAGGCAGTGGCAGTAAGGACAGGATGGGGCTAAAGAGGTATGGCCATCAAATAATTGAGAGCAGTGAGTACTAACACCCATAGTTTGGATAACAAGCTCCCTGAACTAGTGGTCTTTGATGGAAGAGGGACGTCTGGATATTGTGGCAGTCACAGAAACATGGTACACAGAGAACCATGACTGTGATGGCAACATACTGGGTTACACAGTCTACAGAAGGGACAAGGAGGGTAGAAGATGAGGAGGAGGAAGAGTAGCTCTCTACGAAAGGGAAGGAATAAAAGCAATGGAAATAAAGGGTAAACAGGAAGAAGAGGAGGCACTGTGGATCACCCTGGAAACAGGAAATGGCACCACAATCCGCATGGGTGTTGTATACAGACCCCAGTCTCAGAGAGAGGAAATGGACAAGGAAATTATAGAAGGCATCCCTAGGAAGAAGAAAAAGTGGAGATATTGTTGATGGGGGACCTGAAAATGCCAGATGCTAACTGCAGCATGTTTGCTGCAGCCACATCCAAGAGCAGAGTCATTCTTGATGCCCTACAGTTGGGCACGCCTCAGACAGCTAGTGTTAGAACCCACTCAGGAGGGACCAATCTTAGACCTGGTACTCTCAAACAGGGATGGAGAGAGGATCTCAAATTTAGAATTGTGTAGCCATCTGGGAACAAGTGACCACAAAACAGTGTGGTTCACAATAAACACAACCGTAGAGTCAAGCCATACAAAAGTGAGTGTACTGGACTTTAGGATGGCTGACTTTGTCAAACTTGGAGAGTGTCTTAGAAAAGCACTAGTAAATGGGCAAGAAGGAGAGGTGCAGGAACAATGGGGAAACATCAAAACTGCCATTAGAAAGGCAACAAGCCTTTGTGTGAAGCAAATAAATCAAAATGAAGGAAAAAAATACTATGGTTCTCAAAAGAGGTGGTGGGGAAGGTTAGCGGGAAAAAGATAGCATACAGGATGTATAAGGAATTACAGAAGGAGCAGGACAGAGAACTGTATCAGTTAAAGCAGAAGGAAGTGGGGAAGACAGTCAGAATAGCAAAGGCCCAAACTGAGGAAAAGATAGCCAAATAGGTTAAGAAGGAGGATAAAACCTTTTAGGTACATTAGGAGTGAAGAAAGACCAATGGAGGTATAGTGAAACTTAATAAATGGGAGGTGGGTGGGCAGAGGGTGGCAGTGAAAAGCAGGGATACTGGAACTAATACTTCTGCTCAGTATTCACAAAAGAAGAGGAGGGGAGGTAACTGATCCAATCAATAGAAGCACTCTAAATAGGGAGTTGATACCAGTCCATTCACAGAAGGAAAGGGTCATGAAAGAACTCCCTAAAACTGAAGGTGAACAGCAATGGTCCCTGATGGATTCACCTCCAGAAGTCTAAAAGAACTAAGGGGAGAACTAGCGACACCACTGATTACCCTTTTTAACAAATCATGGGAAGATGGTGTGGTACCAAAGGACTGGAGGAGGGTGGATGTGATTCCCCTTCACAAAAGTGGAAGCAAACCAGAGGCAGAAAACTACAGACCTGTTAGTTTACATAGAAACATAGAAACATAGAATTTGACAGATAAGGACTGCTTGGCCCACCCAGTCTGCCCATTTCCCTACCTAATGGATAAGCTGCAGATCCTAGTTAACCAGCAGCCTACTTCTTCCTACCCCAACCCGCTAGAATAGCCTTATGACTGTCCCATGCATGCTTGAATTCCACCACTGTTTTTGACTCCACAACCTCCTCCGGAAGGCCTTTCCATGCATCCACAACCCTCTCTGTGAAAAAATACTTCCTTAAATTACCTCTGAGCCACCCCCCTCTATCTTCAAATTGTGCCCCCTTGTTCTTGCACACCTCTTTTTTTGAAAGATGCTACCTTCTTGGACTTTGTTGATTCCCTTGAGGTACTTGAAAGTTTCTATCATGTCTCCCCTCTCCCTCCTTTCCTCGAGGCTATACATATTAAGCTATTAACCTCAGTGGTAGGGAAAATGATGGAATCACTTCTGAAAGAAAGAATTGCTGAGTACCTTGAGGGAAGCAGGGCACAGGACCCATGGCAGCATGGATTCACAGTGGGGAAGGTCATGTCAGACAAATCTAATAGATGTCATAGATACATAGATACATAGATACATAGATACATAGACAGTGTTGGCAGATAAGGGCCTATGGCCCACCCAGTCTGCCCATTTGAGCTTGTAAGTTCAGTTTGTTTTCCTAGAAGTCTGTTTCCCCTTACCCCTGCCCTCTAGAATTCCTTTATGTCTATCCCATGCATTCTTAAATCCCGTGATTGTTTCAGCCCCCACCACTTCCTCTGGCAGGGTGTTCCACTTGTCCACCACCCGCTCTGTGAAGAAATTCTTTCTCATGTTTCTCTGAATCGTCCTCCTCCAACTTCATCCCATGCCTCTAGTCCTGAAACATCTTTTTGCTTAAAAATAGTGTTTTCCTGCACCCGTTCCTCCCTGTAAGATACTTGTATGTCTCTATCATATCCCCTCTCCCTCCTTTTCTCCAGGGAGTACATGTTCAGTTCCTTCAACCTGTCTTCATAGGACTTGTGATGCAACCCATGCACCATCTTTGTTGCCCTCCTCTGAACCTTCTCTACCCTGTCTATGTCCTTATGTAGGTATGGTCTCCAGAACTGTACACTGTACTCCAGGTGGGGCCTCACTAGTGTCTTGTATAGCGGAATTATGACCTCCTTTTCCTGCTGGTGATGCCCCTGCCTATACATCCCAGCATCCTATTTGCTTTACCTGATGCCTTGTCACACTGTTTCCTACCTCAGGTCATCAGAGATGACAACCCCAAGATCCCTTTCCTGCTTGGTGCATGCTATATCCTCACCCCCAACTGATATATTGTGCCAGGGTTTTTGTGCCCATATGCATTATCTTGCACTTCTTTGCATTGAATTTCAACTGCCAAACCCTTGACCATTCTTCAAGTTTCTGCAGGTCCCTCTCATTCTGTCTACACCCTCTGGTGTGTCTACTCTGTTACAGAGCTTTGTGTCATCAGCGAACAGTGAAATTCTGCCTTCTAGATCCTGTGCAATGTCACTGATGAAGATGTTGAATAGGACCGTCCCAGCACTGATCCCTGTGGTACCCCACTGGTTACTCTTCCTCTGTGGAGTGACAGCCATTTACCACCACCCTCTGTGTCCTGCCACCCAGCCAGTTACCTACCCATCACACTACTGTCCTGCCCACACCCATATTCCCCAGTTTGTGTAATAGTCTTCTATGTGGCACAGTGTCAAAGGCCTTGCTGAAGTCCAGATAGGCCATGTCCACTGCCCTCCCCTGATCCACCTCCCTAGTCACCCAGTCAAAAAATTCAATGAGGTTGGTCTGACATGACCTCCCCCTGGTGAAACCATGCTGCCTTGGGTCCTGTAGTCCATTGACAACCAGATGTTCCACCAATCTCTCCTTCAGTAGTGCTTCCATGATCTTTCCCACTACCGAGGTGAGGCTGACTGGTCTGTAGTTCCCTGCTTCCTCTTTGTTCCCACTTTTGTATAAGGGGGACTACATCTGCTGTCCTCCAGTCTTTGGGTACCTCCCTGTTTCCAGTGATTGGCTGAACAGGATAGCCAGGGGTTCAGCCACCACCTCTTAGTTCTTTAAGGACCTCGGTGCACCCCATCTGGCCCCATTGTTCTTTATCAGCTCTTATTACTTCCAGTTCCTTCAGGACCCTTTCTCGTAAAGGACTTCTGTCCATTTCTGCACCATTCTCACCCTTGTACTCCCTTCAGACCCATTACCCCTCTTCCTTAGTAAAGACTGAGCAGAAATACCTGTTCAATATGTCAGCTTTATTGTTGTCATCCTCCACGCAGCTCCCATCCTCCCCTTCAGTTTCACTATCCTCCTTTGTCTTTCTTTTTTACTTATGTACCTGTAAAAGGTTTGTCCCTTTACCCACTGATTTTGCAATGTGTTCTTCTATCTGAGCTTTGGCTTCCTTACTGACTCCCTGCCTCCCTTTGTTTCTCCTGGTACTTCTCCCTATCCCCTTCTGCCTGTGTCTTTTTGTATTGCCTGAATGCAATCTTTTTGGCTTTCACTTTCTTTGCTACCTCTTTGGAAAACCCTAATGGTCTCCTCTTCCTTTTCCTCTTGCTAACCTGCTTAATGCATAATTCTGTTGTTCTTATAATCCCCATTTTAAATACTGCCCACTGTTCCTCAACCC
Source organism: Neoceratodus forsteri (assembly GCA_016271365.2). Classification (NCBI taxonomy): domain Eukaryota; kingdom Metazoa; phylum Chordata; order Ceratodontiformes; family Ceratodontidae; genus Neoceratodus; species Neoceratodus forsteri. Next base: position 536,041,985 of record CM028137.1, on the reverse strand, counting down.
CTGATTCCTGTCCCATTCCCCTTAATGCCTCTTTCAAGTATCTCCCCATTTTCCCAAAGTCTGCCCCCCTAAAATCCAGGATACGTGTTTTTGTGTGGTTTGGTTCTGCTCTTTCTGTGATTTCAAACCACAATGACTGGTGGTCACTGTTACCCAGGTGCTCCCCCACTGTTACCCCCATCACACTGTCCCTGTTTGTGAGCACAAGGTCCAGTATTGCCTTCTGCCGAGTTGGTTCCATGACCAGTTGCTTGAGGAAGGCACCCTGAAGGAGTCCAGGATAAATCTGCTCCTAGTTGATGCTGCTGCTGGGATGCTCCAGTCCACGTCTGGTATATAGTCTCCAGCCAGTACTACCTCACCTTTGTCTGCCATCCTTTGGATGGCTAGCATCAGCTCCTATCTGTTTCTTCCTCCTGGGCTGGTGGTCTATAGACCACACCTGTGCGGATGGCTGGCTCCATTTTCCTTTCCAGCTTAACCCACAGTATCTCTCCCCATTTTGTTCCTCCTGGATCTGTGTGGCCCTTATGTCATTTTCACATACAGTGCCACTACTCCTCCTTCCTGCCTGCTCTGTCTCTTCTGAATATGTTGTAGCCAGGTATGGCCATCTCCCAGTCATGGTTATCATTACACCAGGTTTCAGTGATGGCCACAATGTCCAGGTCTGACTGTACCATGACAGCCTCCAGATCTTCCATCTTGTTGCTAAGGCTCCTGGCATTTGCACATGGCTTTCCATGATTTGACCTCCCTTGACTAGGTGACGAAAATAGTAGATCAGGGAGGAGCTGTGGACATGGCCTACCTGGACTTTAGCAATGCATTTGACACAGTCCCACAAAAAAGCTTAATAAACAAATTAGCCATTCTGGGAGTGGGTCCCAGGGTGATATCCTGGGTAAAAAATTAGCTGGACAACAGGACAGAGGATAATAGTAAACAGAGTCCACTCCAAAGAAAGGGGGGTTACTAGCGGGGTACCACAGGGTTCACTACTGGGTCCAGTCCTTTTTAATGTCTTTATAAGTGACATTGTGGAGGGACTGGAAGGAAAAGTATGCCTCTTTGCAGACAACATAAAGATCTGCAACAGGGTTGATACATGGGGGGGGGAGGAAAGGATGAGAAGGAACTTGGCAAGGTTGCAGGAATGATCAAAAGTATGGCAGCTTAGATTCAGTGCAAAGAAGTGCAAAGTAATGCACCTGGGAAACAAAAATCCAGGGGAAGAGTACACAATGGGGGGGAGGTACTAACAATAACAAAAATGGAAAGGGACATGGGGGTTGTCATATCAGATGACCTAAAGGTAAGCAAGCAATGTGAGAACGCAGTAAGGAGGGCTGGGAGAATACTGGAATGTACAGAATGAGGCATCACCAGTAGAAAACATGAAGTTGTTATCCCTCTGTACAGACAGTTGGTGAGACTCCACCTGAGTACTGTGTGCAGTTCTGGTGACCCCATCTCAGCAAAGACATAGACAGGATGGAGGCAGTCCAGAGAAGGGCAATGAAAATGGTGCAGTGTCTGCACCAGAAGCCATACAAAGAGAGACTAAAGGAGCTTAATATGTGTACCCTGAAGAAAGGAGGAGAGGGGGGCCATGATAGAAACTTTCAAGTACTTCAAGGTAATGAACAAAGTCCAGGAGGGCAGCATCTTTCAGAAAAAGAGGTGTGCAAGAACAAGGGAGCAGAATTTGAAAATAGAGGGGGGACAGCTCAAGGGCAACATGAGGTAGTATTTTTTCATGGAGAGGACAGTGGACATTTGGAATGGCCTTTCTGAGGAGGTCGTGGGGTCAAAAACAGTGGGGGAATTCAAGAATGCATGGGACAGACATAAGGCAATTCTGGTGGGGGTAGGAAGTAGTAGGCTGTTGGCTAAATAGGATCTGCAGCTTATCCAATAGGTAGGGAAACGAGCAGACTGGGTAGGCCAAGCAGTCCTTATATACCATCAAAGTCTATGTTTCTATGTTTTTGAGTGCTGTGTCACATATAGATACTTATGTAACAGTAGTAGCACTTGGACTGCAGTGGGTAAATAATATTGTAAAACAAAGAAAGTGTGATGAGGCTTCTTTAAACAAATTTAAATATATTTATTTGCTTCTCAGCATAAAATTATTTTTATGATGCCATACTGGCCATGTTTGCTCCCCCCCGCCAGTGCCTTCTAACTGCATTTCTATAAGCTCTTTATTGTCTGTGCATGCACAGGCAGGGATAATGTTAAATGTTATTCAAATGCAGGTCTCCCAGCGATGCCGATGCCCAGCATTATAACTTTTTTACTTCATTTGACAGACTCATTATCTTGGAAAGCTATGATAATGTTTCTGTGCAACTGTGAAATATTTTAAGCCCAGAGTAGGCTTGTAGCTGCTCTATTAGTGAACCACTCTTAAATGTTTTATTTAGTGACAAGCTGATTTTAAAAGTTATTCTTTTATTCGTGAGAAATTCTAATGATTCAAGTGTTGCCATGAAAATTATTTTGCTACAACATTCTCTTATTTATATAAAAAAATGCATAGGGTACTGTCTCTTGCTGTGTTACCATTCAGAAGTCCCTGGTTCAAGAGTGACCTCTGGTCGTTGCTCAGTGGGCCACATATTGGCATTGATGGCCCTATGATTGTGGGAGATCTCAGCAGGGTTAGTCCATGGCCCTTTACTCACTCTGCCCATCTGGCTCTGATTAAATGGCTTGCACTTTGGCAAATAACTTATGAAATTACGGTTTTGCTGCCTTCCAGTTTAAAAGCTGCAACTTGCAGTACATTTTCATCACTTGGCTGCAGAGCACATCTGTGCCAGAGAACACAAAGGGATCATGAGGTTTGGTCTGGAAACAGATTCCCTCCCTCCACCAAACAGTGGCTGTATTCATTGCTGTTCATGGACCCCAAGGATTCCCTTCACTGCCACTAGCTAATCAGGGTCAGAACACCAGCCACTGAGCCAGCTGGGATCCCAGGCACCACAGTTTAAACATGAACTCTGGTTTGGTGGCCTCCTGGCTTAAAGCCATAACTTGCTGGACTTTTTATCACTTAGCCACAGAGCATTGGCACCAGACAACACAAAGGGGTTGAAATGGTGGATCTGGAAATTGCTACTATTCCTCAATGATCAGTGGCTGCATTCCCCACTGCTCACAGACCCCAAGGACTCCCTTCACTGCCTCCAGCCATTCAGGGTCAGAACACCAGCCACTGATCCAATCGAGCTCCGTGGTCTTATGTTTCCCAATAAAGATTTATAAAAAGGCACTTGAGTAGCAGTCCTCCATGCTTGCGGTCTGGAGCTCTAAGGGCTGCAAGCGCGAGTGTCTCACTGTTGAGTCAGCTGTGGGAGTTAGCTGTCAGCTAGCCATGCTGCTGCTTTCAGTGTGCCCTCCTCCCTTAACTCATTACTTCCAATAACCTTTGTATGAAGTCTGACCTATCCATTGTTTAACCTGACAAAAAATGGCCACCCAGGAGATAATAAGACAAGGGATGTACTCAACTACTGCAGGGCATCTGTGAAATCATCTTATGCTGCTCCTCTGTTATCTCATTGTCTAGTGACCCAGGGTGATTACATTTGATATGCTGCCTTGCTGACATTATACCTGTCTCCTTCCTACTCCATTGCTGCCCATACGAACTGTTCTTACTGCACTGCATTTCTTACATTGTATTTGTTTGCTTACTATTGTAATGCTGCTAGTAGGTGCTGTGATTACTGATTAATGCATTGCTGACCCTTTAGAAGTTCCAGGTCATAATGGCAATCTCGGAAAGGCGGTGCCATTTGGACATGTGTACATCGCCAAAAATGAATGTCAGCAATGTACACTAGTGCGCCGCTGTAAAGGGTGACAGAGACTAGTTTTTTTTTTTATGCTGGTGGCTGCACGAAATGATTCTCAACTCAGGGGGGTGCATGTGGAGGGGTGCAAAAGGGAAAAAAACTCCTGACCGCTGCAAAAAAAAAAAGCGAGCACAAAAACCTGGAACCCTCCCAACCATAGCCTGCCACAAACCCACTACGCCACACAGCAAACTTGGCAGTCCACCACCACACTACACCCCACAAACCCTCCTCCCTTCTGCCCATCGCAGGCATGGTCCCTCCCCCTGTGCGTGTGTATATAGTGACATCCTGTCACTATATTGCTGACCCTATCTGTCACCCTCCTGCCCAGTAGCCCTGTGCACAAGCACCATGACTGAGTCACCCTTTTGAACGCACTCAATCACTGTCTCCGTCTATATAGGCTACCCCTTGGTAGTCCTTTTTCAATTTTAATCCTGCCCTTAAATGTTGAAACTACTAATGTTGCCCCTTGATGCTGAGTGTACTGCTTACTGCATCGCTAATAATTTATCAGTCTGATTTCAATTTTACTACTGCCCTTCAGTGTTGATTCTATTGTTTACTGCATAGAAAATGTAATATCTGAATACTGGACATGCTTATGCTACCCTTAGGTGCTTTCAATTAACAACCTTAACCACTGACCAGAAGAGCTATACTAGCTTTCTTACCTATTTCCAGCCAACAGATTAGTAGAACAGGTACCTGCTCACCCAACTGCTACTTAAACTAGTGAAGTAACCTACGTTAATGTAACATTTGCTATAGTGTGCAACTAAGGTGAACATATAACACTGTACTAAGTGTATCAGAGTTTCACTTGCTGATAAGTTCCTTCTTTGAGCAAGGGCTACATCTCACCAGTGTACTAACCATTCTCAATAGCAAAGGAGCCCCTGCCCCCCCATCTCGGAGTGGCTCAAGATGCATCTTACAATGGGTCCCAATGAAATAACAGCTGCTGCTGTCTACATCCTGATCATGCTACGCATGGACCAACTCCTCCCCTTCCCTAATATCATAGAAAATAGAAAGCTAGATCCTTGACCTCCACTCCTATCACCAAACTATACAACCTCAGTGGGATTCCACCCTGATCATCCTGCTGCAGCTCTACAGAGATGGCAACTGCTACTAATGGAATACATTTCTGCAAAACCAAGCAGCCTACTCCAGACTACAAATTCTCCTGCACACCTCCGAAATAATACCATGACTCCTACTGCTCCTGGCTAGGGATGTTGAGCTTAATCCTGGGCCACCCACTGCCAACTGTAGAGTAGGTTCCCATACTGATGTGTGCTGGAAGAAAACTAAAGGGCTCAGAACACAGTATATGAACATCAATAGTCTTAGACCTAAACTCAATGAATTGAACGGGTAGGGCTACCATATACAACACAGACATTATTGCCATATCAGAGACATGACTAAAGCCACAAGTACTCCCCCACAAAGTGGAGCTGCCTGGCTATACTACTTTCAGGCAGGACAGGCCCAGGAAAAAAAGGGGAGGTGTTCTTATATCTGTAAAATCTACAGTTCAGGCCTCTCTGGTGTCTATGCCTGACCTTGACAACTCCAGATGTGAGGCCCTAAATACAGAGGTTCTTCTAGAAGTTGCAAAGTCCCTCAGAGTGGGCTGCATCTATAACCCTACCAAAGTTACTGCTCAGGTAGTTGAGATTCTGACAAAGGTACTCACTGACTGACCCATAGGAAAATTAATACTACTTTGGAACTTCAGTATAAACTGGACCCCTAAAACAGGGGAGCTACTAAGATGGCACTAGCTGAGGCACAACTCACTGAAATAATCAGAGTCCACCTAGCATAATCACAAAACCAGGAAACATACCCTACTGGACTGGATACTGACCTCAAGATCAGAAAGAATCAGAGCTGCAGGGGTCTTTGCAGAGTCCCTCAGTGATCATGCCCCAATCTTCTGCATTTGGAAAAACAATTACCCACAACCCCCAACCCCCAGGGTATTCTGGGCACGTGACTTCTCAAGATTTTCCATGGACTCCTTCCTCTCCACCTTATGAGCAGTTCACTGGGCAATAATCAAAGAATTGTCCACCATAGATGATGCTCTGCATTTCTTTACTACTGCCTCCTCTCAGCTGCCAATAGGGCATGCCCCTCTCAAGTAGATCAGAGTTAAAGGGAAGCATTCCAAATGGCTGAACAATGGACTAAAAAAGCTTATGAAGCAAAGAGATAAGTTATAGGGGCACTTCAAAGCTACTAGTCCTAACACATAATGGCAACGGTACAGGGAATTAAGAAACACCTGTAAAAATAACCTAACAACAGCAAATAAAAAATACCTTACAACAATACAGGACAACAACCTCACTGACCCTAGAGAATTCTAGGTGCAGATAAATGCCCCCCTGAAGGGCATTTCCAACCTTCTGGGGGATATCACAGCAGAAGGTAAATGATATGGATATCCCTTAGCCACGGCAAATGCCTTCTGACCTGTAAAGACTGATAAACCTCTTGCTTCAATCCTAACACCCCCCCTTGCCACAAATACCTACCACAAACATTATCCCAGAATTCCATGTCAGACTGGTTACCCGAAGTGAAGTTCTAAAACTACTAAGATAACTTGAAATTGAAGCCTCAGCAAAATATGATAAACTGGGCCCAAAACTTATAAAATTGGCTGTCCCTGTTATAGCATCTCCATTAGTAACAATCTTTAACAGATCCTTCCTAGGAGGAAAATTCCCTGCTAAATGGAAGGTAGCGCTGGTAGTGCTGATACAGAAGGGTGGCCCCAAAAAACCAGTAGAAAACTACCAGCGTATTTCTCTCCTCTGTTCACTGGCCAAAGTGCAGGAGAGATTAGTCTATCACCAAATTCAGGACTATGTGGAGCAGTGTGATTTGCTCATGGATAGGCAACACGGGTTCAGAAAACACCATGGCACTAACACTTCCCTAATCAGGTTGACCACTGACATCTATGACGCTATGGATCAGGGGCATAAAACTTGTGCAGTCTTTATAGACCACAGCAAAGCCTTCAATCTGCTCACTCACAGCCTTCTATTGAACAAACTGAAACAACTAGACCTGGATGGACTGTTCCTTCTGAGAATAACTGACTACATGATTAGTAGGTTACAGCTAGTTTAATACAAGGGTGCCTTATCAAGGTTTTGTCCAGTTAGCTATGGAGTCTCACACAGCTCTATGCTTGGTACCTTCCTATTCTCCCTTTTTGTGAATGATATGCCAGAACACTGCAGTGGAGCAAACCTGCTACTCTATGCAGATGATGCTATCCTCTAACATAGCTCCCAAGACATTAACAGTGTTAGAGCACTGCTCTCTAAAGACCTTAGTAAGCTGGGAGCCTGGTTCACAACCAAAATATTAATCCTAAAGTGGAAAAAAAGGCTGCACTGTTTGGCCCCAAATACCTAGGGGTAGTCCAGCAGGACTTGTTTACCATTAATACACTTTGCGGTTCCCCACAGAGTGCTGAGTAGTCCATAAAATACCCAGGATTCCACCTAAAACCTCTCAGTGAAGGCAGTTGCAATTGTTATACTCTAGAAGACAAGTCATTAGCCCTTTTTTGAAACCTCCAAGGAATAAGCACTACAACTTCATGTGGAGCAATTAACCAAGTCTATGCACCAAAACATTGGGTTGCTCTACCACCTCAATAACTTCATCACCAAAGAATTTAGGCTAGTGATTGCAAACTCCCCCATACTCCCAACTCCCCATTCAGTTAGGTGGTGCCCCAATACTCAAAGCCTCCAGGACATCTGAAATAAACAAGGTAGCAATAACTGAGGATATAGTTACATATATGTATACGAACTCCAAGTTGGGTCCCTCATTAACAACACCCTCTAGTTGTCTAATAGATATGAAAATCTAATAATGAATGATGAGGGATTTATGGGCAGTCAGGTAGAACAAACTGATGTAGTTGTTCCCATCCTGCTTGAGGCTACACAGGGCCAGACTATTACAGAACACCCCGGTATTGAGGAGATGGCAGACAGAGATGTGTTAGTGATAGGAGACTCCATTATAAGAGGGATAGACACTGCAGTGTGTTGGGGGAGAAAGGAGCACACCACAGTCAGCATATTGCCTGGAGCTAGGCTACATGATGTTTCAAACCTATTGGATGGGCTACTTGAGAACACAGTTAGACCGCTGGTGATTTTACACATAGGAACTAATGATGTAACAAAAAGTAGGATGGAGGACATCCAAGCTGAATTCAGGGAAATAACATCAAGGATCAAGAACAGAAATGAGGAGATCATTATATCTGGGATACTGCCTACCTATGGCTTTCAATCCATACAAAATGGATTTATTATGCAAATTAATAGGCGGTTGAAACAATTTTGTAAGCAGGAGAAATTTTGTTTTTTGGATGACCCAGTACCATTTAATAGAGCAGTTTTGTTTAAACCTGACAGCCTTCACCTAAACCCTTCAGGCACTAGAATTCTGGGGAAAATAACTCTTGAAGTAATGAGATTCCATTTAAACTGGAGAAAGGGGGGGAGTCTGGTAAACAACCTAAACAGGAGTGGTAAGAACACTGAGACTACCCCCAAAGAGTCCCCTGAATGGAAGGCAGTTCTTATTAATGCCAGGAGCTTGGTTAATGAGTATGATGAATTTAAATTACTACTATACTCTCAGAATGTCCATGTGGCTCTAATTATGGAAACCTGGTGGGACAATAACAATTTGTGGGATAAGAAAGTGCCTGGATACAATTTGTTTTCCAAATCCAGATTCCACAGGAAGGGGGATGGTATAGCCATATATGTGCATGGCTCTATCCATTGGAAAGAGTTGCAGTGGGATACAGGAGCACTAGAATTACTATGGGTAAAGCTACTTCCCCAAAAAGGTACCAGGATCATTTTAAGGCTACTATATAGGCCTCCTTCTAGGACACCTGAGGATGATGAGGCACTATTAAAAATGACTGAGGAGTTAAATCCAGTTGACAGACTATTACTAGTAGGGGACTTTAACCTACCTAATATAAATTGAACGAAGGGGCAGGAAGGTAGTAACTTGGATAAGAGGTATATTGATATTATCAAACAGATGGGACTTCAACAACTAATCCTAAGTAGCACTAGGAGAACTAGTACCCTAGATTTAGTATTTACCAATACGGGTGACACAGTCAACAATGTCCAGGCTAACAGCCCCTTGGGTAGTAGTGACCACTGCTCAGTCCACTTTAGCATTAGGGAATCAGTAACTTCTAAGAACTCAGGTACCACAACTAAACTAGATTTTTGGAGAGCAGATTTCACAAACTTCAGAACCCAAATGTTATTATGGGACTGGAAAAATGAATTCATGGGTTATCAGTGCAGAATATGTGAATCAACTGTTAGCTAGAGTACAAAGTCTTGTCAAGACCTATATATCTAGTGTACCAAAATATGACACCAAAAAAAAAAACCTGCATGGCTGACTGCATCCATCAAGAAATTGATTAATAGGAAGAACAGGATGTACAAAAACTAAAACTTAACGGGTCACCTCAGGCTGATCAGACCTATAGGGAATGTGTTAGAATATTAAAACTAAAATAAAAAAGCAAAAGCATAGTTTGAACTGGACTTAGCAAACAGGGTGAAGGATAATAAGAAACTTTCTTTTCCTACATAAATAGTATGAAGGGGGGCCATAGTACCATAGGTCCATTCTTGAACAGATGGGGCACACAGCTACAACCACAGAAATGGCAGATATCCAGAATAAATATTTCTTCTCAGTTTATAATAATAAAACCTCCGAATCACATACTGATAAGGAGGCATCCACCCCTGGGAAAATTATAATCAGCCCCAAAGATGTACTTGATCGGCTTATGAAGGTTAACATAAACAAATCACCTGGCCCTGAGGAGTTACACCCTAGAGTCATACACAAATTAGCTGAGGTGCTTGCACCACCAGTTGCTTGCATCTTCTAGGCCTCCCTAGACACAGGTACAGTACCTCTGGACTAGAAAACTGCTATAATAGTCCCTATTTTAAAAAAAGGGCTCAAGACCAAACCTGAGAACTTTAGCCCAGTAAGTTTAACCTCTCTGATAGGGAAGATCATGGAAGGGTTGGTCAAAGACTTAATATCAGACTTCCTAACAACACAGGGATGGGTTGACCCAGTCCAGCATGGGTTTACAAAATCTAGATCATGCCAAACAAATCTCTTGGCTTTCTATGAGAATGTCAGTAGGGAATTGGATAATGGGAACTCTGTAGATGTGGTTTACATGGACTTTGCGAAAGCATTCGATAAGCTGCCCCATATGGAACTTTTAGATATGATGGAAGATATTAATCTGAATAGCAATATTTGTAACTGGGTCTCAGCATGACTGCAGGGGCATAAACAAAGGGTCACTATAAATGGAGTGCTTTCCGACTGGGTGCCAATCACTAGCAGGGTTCCCCAGGGCTCAGTTCTGGGGCCTAGCCACTTTAAGATTTATATATCTTCCCTCAAACTTAACTACACTAACATTTGGCTTTACAAATTTGCAGATGACTGCAGACTTGGATCAGTGGTGAACAATCAAATTGATTTGGCATCCCTGCAGAATGCTATCAATGAGATATCAAAATGGACAGTAACAAATAAACTTGTCCTGAATATAGGCAAATGCAAGGTTATGCATTTTGGTAAACATAATGCCACGAGTACTTATTACCTTGCTAACAGTAGGTTTACAGTTACTAATGAGGAAAGAGACTTGGGGATTAAAGTCACTGCTGATCTCAGATTTGGATCCCACTGCAGGGTACAAGTGAAGAAAGCAAACCACAGCCTAAACTGCATCCTTAGATATATATCTAGTAGGGATGATAAGGTACTTATGCCACTGTATGTAGCTCTGGTGGGGCCCCATCTTGAGTATTGTGCCCAGGTGTAGTCCCCACAAAATAGGGAAGACATCAACAGAGGGGGCTCAGCAAATATTTGGAAGATCAGTAAAGGGTTTAAAGGGTAAACCATATGAAGCAAGATTGACAGCTCTCAATCTGTATTCCCTTTATTTTAGGAGGTTTTGGGAGGATCTGTGTTTTTTATACAGAATCATGTGAGATGACATCCTTCAGGCAGAGGTGGGTATGCAGCCCAAGTCCAGCTGGTGTAGTAGTAGGAGACATGACAGTCAGCTAGTCCATTTCAGACGGAATCGTAACTTATGCAGGAACTGGTTCAGTCAAAGGGCTGTGGTACCCTGGAGTGAACTTCCATCAGTGGTTGTGGAGAGCACTAGTATGAATAATTTCAAAACTAATCTTGACCAACATTTCAGCAATATAACTACTCTATTTTAAAAACTGGTACATGGCAAGCAATTATGGATGCAAGTCTGTTGGCTTGAAGATTACCTATGAAACCTGTGAAAGTACTATACCGTACAGTTGCTCAATTTACAATAGGATCCCCATAACAGGAAAACCACTGTAATGTACTAAAGCTCTCAACTGTCCAACACTGGAGGGTAGACTACTGTAGATTACTCCCTATTTAACTTAACCTGACATTCAGATTACTAAAAGGCCCTACTCTGTCCAGCCTGAGTGATATTCTGATTATCAAGCCCCAGAGAAGGGCTGTCCAGTCCTGAATCAACATGCTGCTAGAAGTCACCAAGGTGGTGTCCAACACAGGACAAAAGTCATTTGTCGCTAATGCCCTCACACTAAGGAACAATCTCCAGTCCTCCCTCCAAGACTGCTCATTCCTTGGAGGATTCAAAAAAGGGCTAATGACTTGTCTTCTAGAGTGTAACAATTGCAACTGTCTTCACTGAGATGGTCACCCCCCCAAAAAAATAAAAAGTGTACCCTTGCCTGAATTTAGGACTTTAATTATTACCAGTAACTGATCAACTCACTTGGCTGCTGATGTGACTTGCCTGGCCTCCATTGAATTCTGGTTCAGTTGTAGTTCACCGTATGTCTTTGGCTCCAGATGTATGTAATACTGATTTATGTATCTCTGCTCTTGTTTCTTGTATGTAATTAATTTTGTGAGATCTTAAACTATGACTGAATGCATAAAGTCTGTACTGTCTACACTAACTATAATTAGTTCCGGGTCACCCCTGAAAAAGGGACAGTTAGTCCCAGTGGAATTACCCAGTCAACAAAATTCGATAAATAAATACATTATAATGCCTCTTTGGCATTTTGGAAAATTTGGCCCAAACTAGGGATACCCTTTAGAAGGCCCTCAGCAATCACAGTGCCTGAGAATGCATTATTCCAGTTCTGCTCATTGGCAAGCACACAATACAGGGAGTTCAGTCTTATTTCCAGGGAGGGAGAATAAAATCATGCCATTCTGTGAAACCCCTTCTGCCTGAGTGAGGAGCAGGACTGGTGTCTTTGAGGAGGCCATCACTGGTATCCCTCATAGCAAACTTTATGTGCCACATCACACTCTAAGCGATGAGAAGGGGAACAGAAATTGGGACTATGGGGTGTCTGGCCCCACCTTCCATAAAAGAGGAACAGTGCATCATTTCAAGCGCAGTCCTCCCAATGTGATGAGGCAATGTGTGCTGCACTCTGACCAGAGCATCTCTTGGGTTAGACACTGTAGAATTATGAATAAAGCAAAAGTGAATACAGTATGCACAGAACTCACACTTCTGTCATTTGTCACTTCTCCCCCCATTTTTGGGGGGGGGTAGGTAAGGTGGCCCACACAATGTGATAACCTAAGAACTGTCAGGCACTTTCTTTACTTTAATGAGAAAGCCAGATGGCTGTAGTAATCCTTATTAAACAGTGAAGCAGAAATAAGTAGTTCAAACTGAATAGACTGTTTTTCCTGCAAGTACTGTTTCATTACTTTTGGATGTTATCTCTGTTTCTTTCCTTTCTTTATTCTTTGAGAGAATGTGCTACTTTTGAATAGGAAGAGACTGGCCACACTTAAGAATGAAGCTCTGGCTTTAATCTTTTCAAGCCTTACGGATTTGCAGTAAGCATTAGACATATACAGAGTTAATCGAGATTGATAGAGATTAAGCACAGCAAAAAGAGAGAGTGGTAGGTTAAACACAAAGGGTATGGATTTTCCAATACACTGTGGCATCAGTTTACCACAATTGGGTACTTGCAACATAACTGTCAGGCCAAATAAAACTAGTCCAACTTCATATTGCAAGTGCCTCAAGTTGTGCATCAAAAATGACACACACACCAATAAAGGATGCAAGCATCATTTTGCTGCTGTAAAAATGAGCAAATGTGTCAAAATGTTTAAAAATCGCATGCAAACATTTGGGGGCATTTGCTGTGATGCTGCTATAGCAGAACAACTGCTGTAAGACATGCATCCAAAGCTTTGAAAATGCAAGCCAAAGGAGTTAAGTGACTTTCTCAGTATCAAACAGTGAGAGGTAGTGGAGAATTTAGGCCAGGTTCTCCAGGTTCACAGCTATGTCCTCTAACCACAGGTCTAAGCTACCTTCAGGAGGATATGAGGTTGTGCAGCTACCCCCAACCCAAAAGCACATATGTTGTTCAACCGCTGCACCTGGACATCTGAACTACAGAGACCACCCTTCTACCAAACAGGATTAGAAGAACCAGTAATTTGTTCTTCAAGTCATTTTTTAGGACAAAATGCTTTCTTTGGAGAAAAACAGAAAACAAAAAGAAGCTGCCTGTATTTGTTTATATAAAATTAAAAGTATTTAAAATAAATGAATTAACCAGAAACATGAGCTACCTACTTCTAACAGGCCAGACTGTGATGAGTGTGTTAAATCTGAAGAACAAAGTAAACTGATTATATTGCCAAGTCAGTGATAATTAGACCATTTTAACCATTACATCACCAGACTGCCTGTTGTTTTCCTGAAACAGTTGTGTTACCTGCAACCAAGATCCTTGGGAGTGTATTAAAAAGTTAGAAAGTAAATTGCTAATACATTTTTTCCAGCTTTTCGTTCCCAGCATAGACAATCAGGTGTGTAAAATCTACTTTACAGTTGTCTATTACTTCAGTCAAGTATTTATTAATTTAGTTACATTGATTTATTTAATTTATTTATATTGTTTCACCGGGTAAACATCCACAGATACCTCACGAATTATGTTTACAGATGCAACCTGGGGTTGGGAGATTTGTGAATACAAAGTTGGAGCAAAGGAGCAGTACAGCAATTTATATAATAAGATACTGGCAAGTCAAATTTATACAATACATACAATAATAGTTTTACAATATGTACAATAAAAAAGCCAACAGTAGGATACAAGGTACACAGAATGTTCAAAGCATAAGAGGATGTACACAACATACAGTATATTGCATAGTAAGATATATTTATGCAATGGGGTGGATACAAAACATTGCTGATAAATCTGTTTATCAGAGCAACTATGTGTATAAATGTAAGATCTTACATTTATGCACATAGTAAGTGCATCACCAGCCATTTATACATACATTAAGTATGTTATATATACCCTTCAACTGCCAGCACTACTTTACACTTTCACCTCTGTTTCCCACTTGCAGCTTTCACTAGCCACCCAGTCATCATTTTCCTCAGAGTTCTAACCTGTCATTCCAAGCAAAAGCACAGCTCCCACATTTACAGAAAATGGTGATACTGCAGATTATCCGGTATGCATTGGAACTAAGCTATTAGCATAGAGCTCAAGTTATGCTATTTGGTCAAATCGCCCATTCCTTTACTTTTTATTACTTTTTTTGAGTTGGAGGACTTCACCCCCCCTACACCTCCTATAAAAAAAAAAACAAGGTGGTTTGGGGGGCAAAGTCACCCAACTCAAATAAATTGACAACCACAAGCATGAAAATAAGGCATGTGATGAAAACAGTACTGTATTCAGAAAACTTTTACAACAAGCTTCCTACGCATACTCGAAAATTTATACTATCACTCAGAAAACTTCAATAAACTACACCACAACTCTATGGCCACAAAACCTCTCTACACTGTTTCTCATTTACTTTGTTTTGTACACCCTGCTCAGCCTCTGCTTAACAAAAAAAAAAAAGACTGTACCTTTTCCTCATTCAAGTCGAACTGTGTCTCATTTCTTCTCGCCACTGGCTTCAGTGCTCATGACTCGCCACTCATCTACTTCCCCACAGCTTCCCACAGCAACTAGACACACTCATGATCCATGGCAAAAATACTCTTTTCTACGCACGCAAAAAAAGACATAAATGGACAAGTTTAAAAAATTAAAAAAAAACTTTCATGACTTTTCACAACATCAATACCTCCCACTCAGAACAATCCACTGCACTGCATCTGGCTATTTTTACACAAGGCACAACATAATTTAAACTGGAGCAGTTATTAATAAAGTAAAAAATGTTTCTTCACCCAATCTGCATTCTTTTCCATACTGCTGCCTCCTTAAGTCTTACCCACTAAGTGGGTCCCCAATTTTTTCATAAATATTTTCAGGGGCTCAGGCTGCTCAACCAATTGGGAGCAACATTACCAGGATGACACAAGAGCTTGACATCACAGCCATAGCAACAACTGTAGCAATGACTCTCCTCAAGGTGCAGTAGTAAGGCTCTCCACTGGCAAAGCACAGGAAAAAACCTACAAAAATAAAATTACTTTTCAAACAAAGCATATCACATATTAACAACATACACAAGCTCATTCCCTATAGCATAAATGAGATATGCAATGGGGAGTTTGAGTGATACATGATTTATTTGTACTGTGGCAGTTTGACCTTGGACACATGACTTACACCACTCATGAAGTTACTCACTGTCAAACTGCCCTTGTGCAGATAATTTCTGTATCACACAGCTCCCCATCACATATCTCTTATATATACCATACATACTGTACAATACAAAGTATTACAGCAGGAAAGACCAAAGTACCAAGTGGTCAAGTAATCAGTTACCCAATGAGGAAGTGATTATTTTTATGTTGGCTTGCTCACGCATGTGCAAGCAGCATTTTATGGTCATAGCACTGTACTAGGACTTTCAAAGGTGTGTCAGTGTTGTGGTGAATCCAAGGGATACTTTAACTGGAGTGTCTCTCAGCTGCCAACCAGTGAGCATGCTGCCAATGACAGCAGTTTCAGAGATTGCCACCAACTGAAAGAAATCCACCGCAGCAATGAGAGACAGGTTCGTCATTGCAGCAGCAGATCTGACATGCCTCCCCTACATGCCTTGCCTGGTGAAACATTTCAATAAACATGGTGGCTGCTCTTTCCATCCTTCTCTCACAATCTCCAGGAAACCAACTCCGGGGGTGCCCAATCCCCCTGTCAGCATGCCCCCTCCCCAGTTCAATTTTTTTGATGACAGGGGCGCCCAATCCACTTCAGCATAATGTCCCCCTAGCTTAATTTGTCTGTGGGGGACTGCCCGATCACCCTCGGCATCATGCCCCCACAAACATAGACATGCTTTCTTTGCCGACAGGGTGCCCAATCCCCATCAGCTCCAGTCCCCCTCTAAAAAAACAGGTGGCACACTGGGAGCCCACACCACCGTGCTCAATGTACTACCTGAAAAAAGAAAACCTTCCCCTGAAGTGCTTTTTTTTATTTTGACTTGTAAACAAGAACCCCCCCACCTCATACTTACCTCTGGAGGTTGGTGTGGTGATCTTCGGTGGAGCGGGAACACATCTGCACTCTTCAAAGCTGACTGCGAACTGAAGAAATGCCAGTAGCTGTATAATGGCAGAAATGGGGGGGTTTCAACTTAGGTGGAGATTGCGGCCACTTTTTGATTTTTGGCTCCAAATTTTCAACATGGGGTTCTTGAGACCCCACCTCATGAAATCAGCCACTGTCATTTCGTTATTCGGTCCAGAAAGGTGATTTCTCGGTCACTGCACGGAATCACCTTTCGGGACAGATTAACCAAATGGTAGTGCCACTGTTCATTAGGTGGGCTCCCAAAAAGCCTTTGTTACAAATTTGGTGCAAAATTTCAAAAAAATTACACTGTTACAAGCATGCATTGCACAGTTTCCATGCACGCTCGTAACTTCGAGAATGTTTAATAGTTTCAGTCCAGATTTTCAACATTGCCATTTTTTCATACCTCCTTATGAACAGTACAGATGTAATTTTTCACATCCTGCCCGAAATGTGTTTGCGCACATGTGGTGCACAATTGCACAATCACTGTGGGAAATCAATGTTTGGGACAGATTAAGAAAATCAGTGACACTGTTCATGAGCAGAGATCCCAAAATGCCTATGTTGAAAATTTGGTGGACAATTCCAAAAAATGACTGTCATGAGACTGCGTTGTGCAGTTTCCACGCATGCTTGTAACTTCAAGAATTTTTAATATTTCCACTCCAGATTTTCACCATTGCCATTTTTTCACACCTCCTTATGAACAGTACAGCTGTCATTTTTCTCATCTTGCCTGAAACATGTTTTCACACCTGTGGTGCACAATAGGCATGGTCGCGGTGCGAAATTAACTTTTGGGACAGAGTAACAAAATCACAGTGCCACTGTTCATGAGGAGAGGCCCCAACATGCCCAAGTTGAAAATTTGGTAAAAAAATTCCCCCAAATGACTGGATTATGGGCATGCATTGCACAGTATCTATGCACGCTTGTACGTTTGCAAATGTTTCATATTTTCTCTCCAGATTTTCAACATTGCCATTTTTTTACACCTCCTTATGAACAGTGCAGCTGTCATTTTTTGCATCCTGCCCGAAATGTGTTTCTGTACCTGTGGCTCCCACTGGCGCAATTGCTGTGTAAAATCACCTTTTAGGATTGAGTAACGAAATGATAGGGCCACTGTTCATGAGGTAGGGTCCCAAAAAGCCATTGTTGAAAATGTGGAGTGAAAATACCAACAAACACCTGGGGCTTTTATGTTTCCAACCATACACCCACCCTGTAGAGACTGACAGGCATTGGGGATGTAACTTAGGTTTGTCAGCCATAATGTTCAAAGAATTCTACCTCCACCTCCCTCCATACAACCACTGACAGGCACTGAGGTGTGCCTTGAGTTCTGTCACCCTAATGTTCACCCCATTCTCCTATATTGCACCCATCTCAGCTTATTTCCTTATGGAACGGGGTAAACATAAGGGCCAAAGACCCCAGTGCACACCCTGACTCCTGTCACTCTCTGCAGGGTGGGGTGAGGTGGAATGGCATAAGCAGTATGGTCGATCCAAAGCCACACTCCCAATGTCTTTCAGTCTCTGCGGGGAGGTGTTGGCGTTACTTCAATACTTCACTGCCATTCCAGTTTTGCATTTCTAACTCCTGCACCACCAATGCCAGTGCCAGCAAGCCAATATTTTGCATTGACAAATGCTTGTTTCACTTGGAAAACCACCAGAGATAAGTAGAAGTGACCCCATTTGAAGGATGGCACCTTTAAAATGGAGGCAGTTTGGCCTAGTGGTTAGAACACAGAAGTATAGACCTGGAGACCTATGCTCAAATCCCACAGATGTGACATTAGAAACATAGAATTTGACTGCAGATAAGGACCACTTGGCCCACCTAGTCTGCCCATACATTTCCTCTGTGTGGCTCTGAATAAGTAATTTAGCCTCCCTGTGCTTACAAGGACACCTAAACCCATAAAAATGCAGGGCCATGCTTCTCAAATCAGATCTCAGAGTGTGGTAGTAGAAAGTAAAACCTCTTGAACTATACACACTAACTTTGTGGGGTTTGTTTTCTCTCTTTATAGATAATTCCTAAAGACCTGGTGCCCATTTCACAAAGATCCCTCTATGGCATAAGGGGCTTGCACCACAAGGAATTGCGCAAGGTGCGGCTTGTGCCAAAAGATGCACTGGCAGCAGTTAACAAAAGCAGCTTATGAGTGCCAAAGGGGTCTTGCGCTGTCCATGCAGCACAAAATGGGCTACAACATAGCACTAGGGGGCTTGCAACAGATGCCGGCTGCCATTTCCCCTAATTCAGGATTCACAAAACCCTCCCAAAGGACAAATTTCTAAGTACTATTAGATGACCCCATACCACACCCCTGACATCTGTTGGTGTGTGGAGGGTGGTGGAGTGGGGTGATAGTGGGGATAACCCTAAGATCACATTTCCATACTTTTGTCGCTGTTTTATCAATTCTAACTGATGCATTAATTAAGTTTTTTGCAATGAATTTCCCTTCTTTTTAAGAAAGTGTAATGTAACTGGTAACTGTTATGTGTTTTTGGGAGCATGGGCCCTCTAGGCCCTGCGCTTCCACTTACACATAAGTACAGAGCCATACAGCAGCCCCATAGTACTGAAATGAAACCTTGTAGCAGTTATTTGGCAATATCTCAGTAACCATAGTAAGTAGGAAAAAAATTCCACCGCAGTTCTAATCATGACTTTGAAACCTCCATACTGGCTTAGTTCACTTAAAGGTGGACTGAGCTGCTGCGAGTGAAAAATCCATATCTTGCATCATTTTCTGAGATATGGGCATCGAAAGTCACCGAGGGTACTGCAATGTTAGCCTATGGGAAATTTCTCAAATTTGGAGCAGCTGTAACTACAGGCACATCGAATGTTTTGGGACCAAACCTCCAAAAGGCACATCTGCTGGACCAGGGCTTGCCACCCTGCAAATTTCAGCCAAAAAGCCCCTGCTGTGTTGATGCTGTGGGATGACAAAGAATTGCTGTTTTTGGGTGCTGTTCTTTCACAAATTGTGACAGTTTCACAAAAATTTGCAACAGAATGGGCATGACACTTTCATGATTAAAAGTGTCACATCTGTTCTGTCACAGTTTGCAACACTAAGAGGGGTCCATTCATCAAAAGTTATTTCTGGGGGGTCACCCAAGAAAGATAGTGCTGTGATTGTCAAGACCCAACTAGGTAAACACAATTGTCATAGGGGGTCCCAAATATAATGCCAAGCATTTTTCTCTCTCTTTAACTGAAAACAAGCCACTTGACATTAAAAGGGCCATTTGCAACAATAAAATGTAGTGGTGGCAGCTTTCGAGAGGCACATATCTTTTTTTCCCCATTGACTATAATGCGAAACTTGTTTTTGGAAAAACTTTTCAACAGTTTCATATTTTTTCACCAAATCTCCAACAGGCATATCAATAACCCAGACTGCATCTTCCCTGAAGATATCAGACCAAACAGAAAAATCATGTGGGCTGTAGTTATGAGCAAAGAATCGTGCAAAAACCCAAATATTTGTGCATTTTCTGGTGCTCTGCAGCTCTGCAACCGCTCATCTGACCATAACACAACTTGCCAGATTCAGAGATCTGCCATGCCCTACTGTACATGCAAAATTTCAGGCAAATCCATCTTACAGTGGCAAAGTTATTAAAGTGCAACATTTGGGGTTTAACATTGAAGTGGCTGGGCAACCCTAACTATAGCTGCACTACTGTGCAGCTATTATAAATATATATATATATATATATATATGTTGCAAAAACTTTGTTAATGCATTAGTTTCAGTTGCGCAACAGCGCCCAACAAAAGTGGAAATGAGGGCACATTAGGGTTTCGCCTAACACCCACCACTGCCCTGAAAGAGGGAGGTGTCGGGAGGTGGCACTGGGGTCAGCAACCCTAACCCTTGCCCCATTCCATTGTAAAATAAGCTGGGTGGCAACAGTATAGGAGAATGGGGTGAGAGTTGGGGTTGGTGACCCTACTGCCACCCCCCTCCTTGACACCTGCTGGTCTCCACAGGGCAGGAGTGGGGTGTTAGGGTGAAACCCTAATGCCACATTTCCCTACTTTTGTTGTGGAAACCCTAACTAATGCATTAACAAAGTTTTTGCAAATAATTTCCTTAATTTTTGAGGTAGCATAATAGTATCCTCATTTTACTGTTGGAGTGCAGGATCTTTTGGACCCTTTTCCCCCATCCCTCCATCCATCCAGAGAGTATAACAGTATCCATATATTACGGTGGGAGTGTAGGATCCTTTGGACCCTGCACTCCCATCCCTCAATCGCGATAGTACAACAGTATCCATATGTTACGGTGGAAGCGCAGGGTCCTTTGGACCCTGCACTCCCATCCCTCCATCGAGATAGTACAACAGTATCCATATATTACAAATGGCATAATATGTCATGAGGACAAGGAAAGTCAGACCTGCTTGAGTTTCAGGGGGGCTAAAATTAATGATGTAGAAAATATGGCAAAAGTATTTTAAAAAATGCAGAACCAAACCCACTGGTATTGGCACACGTGGGTACGAATAATATCAATTCCTCCACCATAGAAGGCTTAAAGCATGATTAGCTCTCCTTGATAAATACTTTAAAATAGTTTGGGTCTCAGATATGTATTTCCAAAATTCTCCCTGTTCCTAGTGCTAATGGATCAAAAACCACTAAGATAAAAACTATAAATGAATGGATTAGGAAATGGACTCTAAGGAATCTATGGCATGTCTTACTCATTGGGAGCAGTTTACTGATAATTACAGTCTGTATTGCTGGGACGGGCTCCACCTTAGCAAAAGGTTTTGGGTAAATCTGTTTTGGGTAAATCTATCAACAAGTTCATAAACAAACGTTTAAACTAACATGTTGGGGGCAACATGGGAATTCCTTCTCTGATCCAGTACATAAGAATATAAAACAAGCATTTGTCAATGCCGAATGTTGTCTCGCTGGCATTGGCTTTAGTAGTGACAGAGGCAGAGATGAATAATAGGAATAGCAGTGAAGTGTTGAACTGATGCCAACCCCACCCTCACCCTGTAGAGAGCGACAGGCATTGGGGTGTTTACGAGCGTGCATGCAAACTGCGCAACGCATCACTCAGAAAACACTCATTTTATGGACTTTCGTCACCAAATTTTCAACATCGCATTTTAGGACCTCTGCTAATGAACAGTGTCACTGTCATTTTCATAATGTGTCTCAAACACAGATTTCCCACAGCGACCATGCTATTCTGCGCCGGAACTGCGAAAATACATTTCAGCCAGGATGTGAAAAATGACAGCTGTACTGTTCATAAGGAGGTGCAGAACAATGGCAATGTTGAAAATCTGGAGTGAAAATATTATAAATTGGCGAAATTATGACCGTGCGACTTCATAGCATGCGCTCATGTACACTGATCATTTTATGGAGTATCATCATGACTTTTCAACATAGGCATTTTAGGACCTCTGCTCATGAACAGTGTCACTGTCCTTTTGTAATCTGTCCTGAACACTGATTTCCCACAGCGACCACGCTATTCTGCACGGAAGTGCGAAACACATTTCAGCCAGGATGTGAAAATGACAGCTGTACTGTTCACAAGGAGGTGTAAAATGCCAATGTTAAAAATCTGGCATGAAAATATTGCAAATTTGCGAAGTTACGAATGTGCATAGCAACTGCACAATGCTCGCTTGTAAA
Source organism: Neoceratodus forsteri (assembly GCA_016271365.2). Taxonomy (NCBI): domain Eukaryota; kingdom Metazoa; phylum Chordata; order Ceratodontiformes; family Ceratodontidae; genus Neoceratodus; species Neoceratodus forsteri. Next base: position 536,019,682 of record CM028137.1, on the reverse strand, counting down.
ACAATCATTTTCTACCAGATTTGCAACATAGGCTTTTTGAGAGCCCACCTCACAAACACTGACACTGTCATTTCGTTAATCAGTCCCAAAATGTGATTCTGCGCAGTGACCGCGAAATCACCTTTCGGGGCTGAATGACAGTGACAGAATTCATGAGGAGGGGTCCCAAAAACCCCATGTTGAAAATTTGGTGCCAAAATTCCAAAAAATGCCCGAGATATGCATCAAAGTTGAAAAAACCCTATTCATTCCATTATACAGCTTACCGGCATTTCCTCAATTCGTGGTTGGCTTTGAAGAGTGCAGACATGTTCCCAGTCCACAAGATCGTCCACGCAGACTCCTGAGGCAAGTATGGGGTGAGGGGGGGTGGGAGGCAGGTGCACAGTGGATGAGTGTGGGTTGTGGGAGGGGCAGGAGACCGCTGAGGGACTGTTTTTGGTTTACAGGGTATTTTTGAAAAGAAAAAGATGTTGCAGGATGGTTTCCATTTTCAGGTGGGATTTGGCACTCTGGGGTGGACTCCCAGTATGCCACCTCAGTGTTTGTGGGTGGCAGGGTGCTTTAGCCGATGGGGGAATGGGCACCCCCGTTGGCACATAATAAATGGGGGGGTGCATGATGCCTAGGGGGATTGGGCACCCCCCTTGGCAATCAACAAAAGAGGGGGGGAAACATTATGCTGACAGGGAGTGGGCTCCCCCGTCGGCATTGTCACAGGCAGCAGTGGTGGCAGTCACTGCCACCATGTTGCCTGCACCAAGTGAGGTGTGTAATGGTCACGCTGCATGAGAGCTTCGCTCTCATTGCAGCGGACCTTTTCTTTGTTGTGATGGCCAGATTAGGTATGCATGAGGTCAGTGCCTCCTGCTGCCTGATTGGGGAATGACAGACGCACCTTCTGATGCGTGCCCTGCATTCGTCCAACAGTGACCGCACCTCCAAATCTGCTACTACCGCAATATGTTGGCTACATAAGCGTGAGCCAACACAAAAAGATCTAAAAGTTTATACCACAAATGCAAGAAGCTTAAACCTAGCAAAGGGCAGTGAACTCTAAGCAATCATTCATCAACATGACAAAGACATAATAGCCATTTGGGAAACCTGGAGGGATAATACATCCAACTGGTGTAATACCATCTCAGGTTTCTCACTCTACAAAAGAAATAGGATTAATAAAAAGAGAGGGGAGGTGTATATGTATATTAAAAACTCATTGGAGTCATCTGAACATGTATTAAAATTAGACACAGTGGGAAGGATTTGTGCTCAAATTAAAGCTTCAAATGGTAAACACCTAGCTTGAGGAACATTTTAAAGACCTCCTTCTGCCGACAGTACTTATGACCAGGAACTGTGTTCTATTATCTCAGATCAGTCAGAAAATGACAACTTGGTTATTTTAGGGGATCTAAACCTCCCAGGTATCAAATGGGATTCACTAAAAGCAACAACACATAACAAAACTATTATAGTAGATGCTACAGTTGAAGCAGGGCTTGAACAGTTAATATCTGAAACAACTAGGGGCAATAACATTTTGGATATAATTTTAACTAATTTTCCAAAGAAAATATTGAATGTGAATATTTCTTCACCATTATCCAATAGTGATCATAACAGCATAACTTTCTGCATTAACCAACAACATCTAGTTCCAAATTGCTCCCAATATCAATATAATAAAGGGAACTACAGTAATATATGCAATGTATTGAGGTCTGTATATTGGAAATTTGTGTTGGAAGACAGTACTACCAAAGAATGCTGGACAATTATCAAAACAACAGTATATAATATGGAAGAAACATTTATCCCCCCAAAAAGTGTCTCCAACTCAAGGGGAAAATTCCTTTATGGCTAACAAGAAAGATTCAATAATAAATACAAGCAAAAGAAAGCAAAATAAAGGGCATTTTCTAAATATAAAAAAGATCCAAGTGAACATAATAAAAACATATACAAAATGGAATTAAAAAAATACAAACAGGTGATCATGGAAGAAAGAATTAAAATTAAATTCAAACTAACGGTTAACAAAGACCCCACAATTTTTTTTTTGCTTACATTAGAAACAACTTAAGACAAGATAAAACAAGCATTTGTCAATGCCAAATGTTGCTTGCTTCTATGTGCTGTTTAGGTATTTGGAAGTCATTGGAGTGCAAATATTGAAAATTTGTGAACTTACAAGCGTGCGTAGGAACTGCGCAGCATACGCTCGTAAAACAGTCATTTTTAGGAATTTTTTCACCAAATTTTCAACATAGCCATTTTAAGACCTCTGCTCATGAACAGTGTCACTGTGATTTTGTTAATGTGTCCCATACATTGAGTTTGCACACCGACTGCGCCATTGTGCGCTACATGGGCGGAAACACATTTTGGGCAGGATGTGAAAAATGACAGCTGTACTGCTCATAAGGAGGTGTGGTAAAATGGCAATGTTGAAAATCTGGAGTGAAAATATTGAAAATTTGCAAACTTACGAGCCTGCGTAGGAACTGCACAACACACGCTCGTAAAACAGTCATTTTTAGGAAATTTTCACCAAATTTTCAACATAGCCATTTAAGACCTCTGATCATGAACAGTGTCACTGTGATTTTCTTAATTTGTCCCTGTACATTGATTTCGCACACCAACTCGCCCATACTGTGCTACATGGGCGGAAACACATTTTGGGTGAGATGTGAAAAATGACAGCTGTACTACTCATAAGAAGGTGTGGTAAAATGGCAATGTTGAAAATCTGGAGTGAAAATATTGAAATTTCGCGAACTTACGAGCCTGCGTAGGAACTGCACAACGCACGCTCATAAAACAGTCATTTTTTGGAATTTTGGCACCAAATTTTCAACATGGGGTTTTGGGACCCCTTCTCATGAGTGATGTCACTGTCATGGTGGTATTCAGGCCCGAGGGTGATTTTGCAGTCACTGCGCGAAAATCACCGCCGGGCCCGAGAATGCCATGACAGTGACATCAATCATGAAGGCCAAAACCCCATGTTGAAAATTTGGCAAAATTCCCAAAATGCCTGAGATATGCAACTAAAGTTGAACCCCCATCTAGACCATTATACAGCTTACCGGCATTTCCTCAGTTCACGGTCGGCTTTGAAGAGTGCAGATGTGTTCCCGGTCCACGAAGATCGTCGCGCCCGGATTCTGGAGATAAGTATGGGTGAGGGCGTGAAACTGGGTGCGCAGTGGGTGGGTGCGGGTTGTGGGGGTTGGGAGATGCGCAGGACCGTTTTCGTTTTTCAGGTAAAAATTAAAAAACGTTGTGGGACCATTTGCCACGCTGGGGTGGGCTCCCAGTGTGGCACAAGACGCGTTCTTGAGGTGTTCAGCTGATGGGGATTGGGCATCCCGTGCTAAAGTACTAACTGCCACGCTGGGGTGGGCTCCCAGCGTGGCACCTACAACTAGAGGAGGAGGCGCAGCTCAGCCTGACGAGTTGGGCACCCAGTCGGCTACACAGTGAGTGCTTGAGGCGTGCCACACCTGCGTGTGGAAGCCACACTTCTTATCTCTGCTCACTGAGCGTAGCTCCCCTTTCAACTGTATGCCACTGCATTTTGGGCGTGTCATAGACAGCTCTAAAATGCATTGAGCTGAAAACCGTGCCTGCCAGCTCACTGACTGAATTGGAGGAGGTGACACACCTCCGAAATTTCTGATGATGGCACTATGTTTCTTGCACATGCATGCAAGCAACATAAAAATGGGTCCAGAGGAATTTTTAATTTTTAAAACTGCTCTTTTTTTAAATAACTACACAAAGCTGCCCCCCCCAGTGGAACTGAGGTTTGAGGCACTGGACGCCACGCCTCGCGTCATGCTGGCGACCTGGCTATGGACGTGAACTGGGCCACCAGGGGTTGGCAGGGAAGGGTTAGGATCGAGCATCCAGCGGACTGCTTTCCTATTCTGGGAAGGGATCTAGGAAACCACCACTGTATGGTGGCCCCTGGTGATGATCGAGGGCACTATCAGAACGATGGCAGCAAGGGGGAAGAGTGGGCAGACGTTGGCATGTTGTGCCTCAAGACATCATTGCATGTCCACTCTACAAGGGGTGAAAAATTGACAGAAACATGGCGGAGTGATGATCTTGGTGGCTGATGGCCATGCCCGGTGCCCCCCAGTTCCTGAGAGGATCCTGCCACAGAGTGCGTGAGTGACAATGAGCAGCTCTGTGGAGGTGCCAGACCGGGCCCGGGGGGTGTGGGTGCAGGTGGCTGGAGATCACGGGGATCCACACAGCTAAGGAGGAGTATAAAGAAAAATATGATAAAAAAAAAATAACTACATAAAACCATAGGCATTGGGCGGGTGCAGGATATCCCCTAAGCAAAACCCATGCCTTGGTCTTCACAAAAGACATGGCGGTCAAGTTATAAGATTTTGTTTTCTCCCCTTGCTAAGTGAGAAAACAAAATGGCAGCTGATGAACAGGTATTTTCTGATGAAAAGGGATCTTCCAAGATTTTCAAATCCCTTTTTGCAATCCCTGTTCACGAGTCATTCGTGACCAGGAATCCTTGATTAAAACTGTGCAGCTAACTAAAAATCTGAACTGTGCATGCTCGGAACCTGAATTTTTAAAATGAAACTTTCAAACAGATTCATATTTTTTTTCCAAACCAACACTGGATTGTGCCTTAGGATAACCTCTTTCTACTTTGGAAATTTCAGACCAAACGGTGTGGGTGCAGCATGATTTTGAATGATGACCCTGACATTTGCCAAAAAAGGTGAAAAATGAATTTTTTTGATGCTTTGCTGCACAAAACACCAGAGCCAATCAAAATGCAACTTGGCAAATCAAGAGATCCTCTATCTGAGACCATGTATTCCAAATTCTGTGCAAATTCATTGAACAGTTGTGAAGTTATTAATGTACAAAATTTGAGGTTTAACATTAAAGTGCCTACTCAACCCTAACTATAATGGTGCTACCGTGTCACTATAATATACATCCTGATAGTCTAGTGGACCCCCTCCCTACCTAGCTGACACTTCTCCCTATCCCCCATCTCCCCTATAAATATTTCTACATATTTCCCTGGTAGTCTAGTGGACTCCCCAACCCCACCCTGACAGGCAGTGCTCCACCACCCAGCACCCCCTGTTCCATCTCCATACCGGCAACCCACACAGTGTTCCGCTCACCACCATGGCTGGCTGCTGACTGAGCTGTCAAGGAGTATGTACTGCATACAGTACTTGCTCATTGATTGACATCTCATTTACTCAGCTGTCAATCAATCAGCGCCTACTGTGTACAGTACATGCTCATTGATTGACAGCTCACTCTAAGCTGTCAATCAAGGAGCACCTATTGGAAGCTATTTTGCACTGCCAGTCAGTGGACGGCAGTGGTGGTTAGCAGAAGGGTATGCCAGTAACTGGCTAAGGGATGGGATGGAGTGGGGTGGTGGGGCACTGCCTGCCAGGGTGGAAGGGGTGCGGGTTCTGCTAGATCACCAGGGAAATGTATAGAAATATTCATATTGGAGATAGGCAGTGGGGTCTGCTAGATCACCAGGGATATATATTATATATATCTATGAATATCACTACCTAAAATGGTGCTGAATGTCACAACTAATGACATCAATGCAGTAAGAGTACTCCACAATAATCATTTTTGTCTCATAGTGAATGTAGTTGCACTCTGTAATTTAATTTTTGAGTGTTTATTACATGTTCTTCCTACTGGGCTACTGTGTATGAATGGACCTGTATCCCATGATTTTTAATGTATATGTTATATGTATGTTATTATTGTACTCTGGTCAACCATGAAAACAGGTATTTGGCGCATGGACTAACTAGATTAATTAAAAAATTCAAATAAAATAAAATATTCAAAGCTGGCCATAAGTACTGTGCACACAGGAGAGCTATGTGGAAGATAGTACATGGCCTGCTCTGGGGATCTATTTAGACAGTTAGTGCACTCCAACAAGGACATTTACTAGATTTAAATGTCACTGGCAGTGATTGGGGCAGTGGCTGCCTAGGACTGGCAGGTCCTGCTGTCAGTCCACTGTCGACATCTGGCCAGCGGGGGGGCTGCATACCACTGTGTGTAGTGATAGGGGTAGAGTTTTGACAGAGTTAAACAGCACTGCAATGGAAGCTATTTTACACATCAAAACCTCTGAATATACTGCTGTGCCCTGCATGCATGTGTGATCCCTTGTTTACACAGAGGCAATGGTATTTTTAAGCAACAAACCATGACAGGGTGTGGGTTATGCTGGGATTTACCCACGGCTGGTGTGGTTTGGTCACAAGGCTGTAGACCGAGTGGTCAAACCAGGTCAGCCATGGGTAAATCCCAGCATAACCCACACCCTGGAGTGGTTTATTGTGATTATACAATGCCTCCCTCTTTTTTTAGTTACAAAAAAATTTAAAAAAAATGTTGTTTATTAGTACTTTATATAATTTTTATTAAAATGATTGTTGTGCCAGAAACAGTAGTTCCTGGTTGATCAGTAGAATAAGATCCCACCGTCATACAGTTAGAAGATGACAGAGCCTGTCAGCCTTCAGTTGTTCTGATTCAACCCCCCATGTCCTGCTTGCTACGATGCCTTCCCCACACTCAGCATAATGACAGTAAGAATCTGCTACCTAAGATGACAAAGCATGCAGCCTTCAGTTGTTTTGATTCACCACCCCTACCCCCAGTGTCCTGTTTGCTATGACATTCCCCCACCGGGCATAAGGACAGTAAAGGGTCTGCTGCGTGGAAGCCGAAATGAGCAGCTGGGAGATTGTGAGTGGAACACTGTACACTGAGGGACAGTGAGTTACAAGAGATGTGGTTCCAGGATCAGTGCAGCTTTTCCATTGACAGAGAAGCAACAGTGCAACTTGTGTCTTTTTTTGGGGGGTACTCTTTGAATGAAATTGTGATGGACTTAAGGGCTTCAGGTAAATGGCAGATGCTATGAACGGCCATCCAGTGCTGTTGGGGGACGGGAGGAGTGCAATGTGGGTGGGGGGGGTTTGCTGGTATGTTGGGTGCACTGGGGAAGAGAGACACAGTGTAAAGTGTGGTCCACATTCTTGAATGTTACAGGCAAGAAGTAGTGAGGACAGCTACAAGGATTTTGTTTGCCATTTTCTGCTTTGTGCCACATTATTTGCTGTTTGGGGAAGAGAGCCGTGGACTAACTTTGGCCCGCAATCTTGATCTTGCCGTATGACCGTTGCCATCTTTGCCAGTTCTGGCTTTGTTGTGTTTGGAGTGATTTCAGGTGGGGCTCCTGCTGTGACTGACTGGTGGCTGACACCTTTTCCCATTGGTATATCATAGGATATACCATGGGTAAAATGTGACAGTCAGCCAATTGGAGAAAGAATTCTCATGCCACATTGTATAATCTGTGCATTCATTACCGACCAGTTGGCACCATACACCAAAGGTCTTTAAATATGGCCCCTACCCCATCAAGCTCAAGTTTTTCCTGGTTACCACAGTGCTAACGCAGTTAGTGTCATGCATACCCTTTGAATATCGGGGCCTGTACCTCTCTTATGTAGCATTTTACTTCAATGAAATTTGTACTGCTTCTTTAATTCTGGGTATTCATACTGGATATAGAGTGAAGGAAGGCATTTCTTGCCCATAATATTGCTCCCCACTTTAGTGGTCCACTGTCCCCCATTTTCAATCAATCAGCCATCTGCTATTCTTTTAAACTCTTCCAAATTTCTGCTATTCACTGCATCCTCTGGAATCCCATTACACAGTCTTCCTGTTCTGTTTACAAAGTAGTAATATTAGCTATTCAGTCTAGCTGCCATCAATTTGATTTGTTTCTTGTGACCTCTTAGTCCTCCTGGTTTCTCCCTCACCTCTATATTCATTTTCCTCAGTCAATTCCTGATCCATCATCATCTTGTATAACATCAAAAGATCACCCCATACTTTTATTTTATTTTATTTTTGAAAGTCAGATTTACAACCTTTGAGTCAGGGACTCATTTACAAAGGCATCTTGTCGCAGGGAGGATAGACATGGTTACAGTGTGAGATACAACAGTGGTAACATACAGGTGCAATACAGATAACAAAAGAACACAATACACCAGTGGTTTATGGAATAAAGTTACATGCAGTAAATAACAATCGTATAAAGTATAACAATAGTAGAAGTCACATCCCTGGTCATACCGGGGAAATACCTATGTGGAAGGGTGGAGGGGGAAACAGGGGTGAGGAAAAGAAAAAAAAAAGGAGGGGGGGGAGCAGTCCAATGGACATTATCAAGGCTATGGACCAGAAATGGGGAGGGACCCCAACATTAGGTTGATTAAGGGCAACTACAGCTTTAGGCACTAAAGAGATGGTTATGGAGAGTGACTTTAAAAGGACCAATTTTTGGTAGACTTAGTGACAGAGGGTGGGAGGGAGTTGAACCATGTGGGGGTGCTGTAGTGGAAGGACCTTTGGGCTAGGGAGGTCTTGGTATGGGGCACCAGAAAGGTGGCCTTAACTGAGCTAGAGGTGGTAACAGATGGGGATGCAAGCCGCAGGGATGCAGTGACCCCTGGGGGGGAGAGTCCTAGCAGGGATTTTTTGGCAAGTGAGCAGGTTTGGTAGTGCAGGCGCTCCTCCAAGGTGAGTAGGTTGGCGGTGGAATAGAGCAGGCAAGTATGGGTGTGGAGGGATGCGTGGGTCAGGAGTCTGCAGACCTTGTTTATCGAGGTCTGGATTCTGGTGAGGGCGGTATTGTTGGCCACAGCATAAATAGGTAGGCCGTAGTCCACTAGAGACAGGACGGAGGAGTTGATGGCCAGTCGGAGGGCGGTTTGGGGAAGGCAATCTCTGTGGCAATAGAGAAGGCCAGTCTGAGAGTTTATGGCTGAGGACAGGGTGTTGATGTGGGTATGGAATGTAAGAGCCAAGTCGAAGGTGATGCCCAGGTACTTGTAGGATGACACCTGCTCGAGAGGGTGAGCATTACTGGGGAGAATGCAGAGGGGGCATTTTTGGCCTTATTCTGGTGATGCAAAAAAGGCATAGATTTGTTTTTTCAAGGTTAATGACCAGCCGGTGGTCAAGGAATCACTTTTCGGCTTGGTTGAATGTGTGCTGCAGGGATTCCTGTAGAGATGCAGGGTCAGGGTGGGAGGCAAGGAGAACCGCATCATCGGCATAGAGTAGCATATTGCCCGAGCAGGAGCTTGGGAGGGTGCTGAGAAATAGGCTGAACAGTACGGGGCCCAGGATGGAAGCCTGGGGGATCCCCAAGTGAACCGGCAGGGTATTGGACAGGGTGCCATTACTTCATGTGCTGTGATCTGGTAGAGAGGAACTGGTGAACCAAGCCAGTGGGCCAGGGGAGAAGCCAAGTTGGTGGAGGGAGTCAACTAGGAGGGGGTGACAGACAGTGTCAAAGGGCTTGGAGAGGTCATCGAACACTGCACCCGCAACATGACCAGAGTCGAGATCAGAGTGGAGGTGCTGGGAGAACTCCAGGAGGGCTGTAATAGTGCTGTGTCCAGGGTGTAATCCATGTTGTTCCGGACACAGCAGGTCATATTTGGCCAGATACTGGGAGCGCTGAATGGCCACTATTTTTCTAGTGCTTTGGAGAGAGAGGGGAGAATGGAGATGGGCCTGAAATTGTAAGGGGAGGTTCTATCTCCACTCTTATGGATAGGGGTGATTTCTGCAATTTTCAGGGCACTGGGAAATTGACCAAGACAGAGTGACCAGTTTAAAAGGTTGGTGAGAGGGGCTATACAGTATCTAGGACTAATCAGAGAATCCTGGAGTCCAGGGGATCACAGCTGGGGTTGTTGCTGGCTAAAGATTTTTGCAGATGAGACCTGGCTTCAAGGGGTGATATGGCATGCAGGTAGAAAGGGGTGATCAGAGGTGGGGGTGGAGGCAGGGATAGGGTCAAAAAGTAGTTGGGGAGAACAGAGCTTAGATCTGAGAAAGCCATATTGAGGCATTCAGCTATGTGGGGAGGATCAGTAGTGACGGTACCATCTATGGAGAGTAGTGATGCCGGGGGTGAGTGGGTCTTTCCATTGAGCTCTTTCATATTGTCCCATAAGGCACGGGATGAGCTCCAAGTGGATTCAAGGGTGGCTTGATAATATTTGGCCTTAGCCTGCCTTATAGCTCAGGTTCACTTGTTACGTGCTGCATTATAGGCTTGTCTGTCATCCAGTTTGCCTGTCTCGACAGCAATATGCCAGAGATTATCTCTTTGTTTCAGTATCTGGATGAGGGATGAGAAGATCCATGGGGCGTTGTGTTTCTTGGTACGGATTCTGGTCAAGGGGGCGAAAAGGTCACAGCCCTTGCTGAAGGCACTGGAGAAATAGGCTACGGCAGAGTCAATATCTGTTGTGAGTAGGATTGGGGACCAGTCAAGCTGGGCTAGGTGCATTTTTAGCTTTCTGAGACCCCCGGGGTGAAAGCACCAGCGCGATGTGACCTGGGATACTGGTTTTGGTGTGGGGGATGAGCAGTGACAGAGAACAGGAAAGTTGTCAGTAAGAGAGTCTGGTAGTACATTAATATTCCTGATCTTAGGGGGGGTGGTTCGACAGAATTACATCTAGGAGGGTGCTGGAGCTGCCTGACTGGTTAAATCTAGTGGGTGAGGTAACTAGTTGGGTCATATCTAGGGCAGTGAAGGAGTCCTTGATATGGGGACCAGTGGTACTCAGCCAATTGACATTAAGGTCACCTAGGATGAGCTGCTCCACCTTGTGTGGGAGTGTGGTGAGGTAATCAATGAGGGAGTGGACAGCTGGTCCCTGGTCCCTCGGGGGTATGTAAGAGACTGTGAGGAAAAAGAGGGACCCTGGCTGGGTCAGGGGTAACCTTAAGGGTGAGGGCTTGGGCACTAAAACTGAGCTTGGGGGCAGGGAGAGCACAACCTAAAAGTGTGTCACGCATAAAGACTGCACACCCACCACCACGTTTGCCTATATGGTCTTTCCTGAACAGAGTGTAGCCAGGAAGGGAGTTAACTGAGTTGGGAGTTTTTCTTGAGAGCCAGGACTCGACTAGTGCTATAACATCAGGACAGTGTTGTACAGCCCAGCACTGGAGAGCAGCAGATTTTTAGGAGGCTGCAAATATTCATGGATGCAATGCTGAGGCCAGTACCAGAGTGGGGTGTGGGGTGGCTACTTGACAATGGCCTGGGGTTGGGGTGTATGTTCTCGGAGAGCAGAAGGAGTAGAGCAATTAATCTGATGAGTGGTCTGTGGCGACCAGGACCCTTAGCCAGGTACCGATACGAGGTCCTACTAGTGGGGGTATAAGGGAAGGGTAGGGAGCGGAGGGTAGGTATGGCAAGGAAGGGGTGGGCCCAGGGTGTCCCGGGGAAGGGGTATTGGTTGGAGGTGGGTGCCGTGGAAATAGGGATGTCCAGGTGGGGGTTGGCTGCTGTGGGGTGGTAGAGGGGGTGGGGCTCAGGGTTGAGGGGCAGGATGGGACATGGGCAGAGCAAGAAAAGTAACCATGAGTAGGCTGAGTGTAATAGCTGTGGTGTCCATTGCTATTTCTTATTGGGGGGGTAAGAGGAATAACTGACTTTCAGTGAGGGTGACTGCCGCTGTGGAGTCATTTTTTTTTTCTTCTTCAGAGTACAATATGCTAAAAGTGAGAACAGGACAGGGGATAATGGTGATTAGAACTGGAAAAAGGCAGAGGCAAGTATGGAGGATTAATAGGAAAAATAAGATGCCTCTAGTGGCAGATCAGTATAAACTGCAAATGGGAAAATGCTCTAGACAGAACAAACCTGTTTTATTTATTCCTATCCTTATAGTTAAATTTGCCTAAAGCACCTATAGATGTTGTATCTCCTTTGTATCTTCTCAAGTTTCTTGATGTTGCCTTGCTTATATGGATTCCACAATTGGGATCCATAATCTAGGTATGGTCTAACATACAATTTGTATAGTGGTAACCTGCAATTCTTTGATTTATTAATGAAACATCGGTTGATGTTTTTAATCATATAGTTTGCTCTTGTTAACATATGAGTCCTATGTTTGTTAAAGTTCAGCTTGTTATCCACAATGATTCCAGTCTTTTTCATTATCGACTTTCTTCAGTATTGCCTCATTTGGCTCGAAGGTCTGTGAAATATTATTTTTCCCCATGTGCATACTGACACATTTTTGCACACTGAAAGGCATTCTATTTCTAACCGCCCAGTCTTCAATTAACTTTAAATCACATTTCACGTCCTGCTGCTGTTCAGCAGTATCAACAGGTCAACCCAACTTAATGTCATCGGCAAAGTTTATAATATCATTCTTTATATTAACCTGTAAATCACTGATAAAGATTGAAAATAAAGCTGGCCCAAGCACCGACCCTTGTAGCACTCCATTTGAGACCTCTATGGGTGCAGAACATTCTCCTACCACTCTAACTCTCCGATATCTATCACATGACCAGTTATTCATCCAATTTATAATTCTACTGTCTAAACCTAACTTTACAATTTTTTCAATCACAGTATAATGTGGTACCTTATCAAAGGCTTTTTGGAAGTCCAGGAAGATGACATCAGTAGGGACATTTTCTCCAAGTTATTTTTTTATTTTTTCATAAAAACATAGATGGTTTGTTGTGCATCCTCTATTCTTTTCAAACCCGTGTTGCTTCTTATCTACCAGCCCAATAATAGACTTATTTTCAAAAAGCTCTCAGCTATCTTACAGATAATAGTCAAGCTGACCGGTCCATAATTTGATGTTTCCATCCTATCCCCCTTTCTGAATAAGGGTATCACCAAGGCTTGCCTCCAATCCCAAGGTATCTCTCCTGTTTCAAAAGAATTATTGAGAATATTAACCAAAGGTGAGGCTACATGTTCTACCAACTCCTTTATTAATCTGGGGGTGAGCTGATCAGGGCCCACTGATTTATGTGATTTTAAGTTATTGATGAATTTCTGCACTGTTAACAAGGTGATCTTAAGGTCAAGTTGTTCACAAACATTGTCAATTTTAGCACAATTCATTCTAGCCTTGGTTTCAAAGACCGTCCCAAAGTAATTATTGAAGGATTCAGCCATATCATTAGGGTTAGTTTTTGCCTTCCTTTTCACCTTATGTGGTCCTACCTGATTACTGTTATTACCTTTTAGCCAATTTACATAGGCAAAAACCCCTTGTTATTGTCCCTTCGATGGGCCAAGCTGAATTCTATTTTGTTCCTTTTGAACATTATATTTTTTTAACAATTTTAGTGTTCTGTTATAATCTTCTTTACTTTCTACTGTCCCCAACCTTTTCATATTTTGAAAAGCCTTTTTTTCCTTATTGATTAATTTCATCACTTTAGAGGTGCACCATACTGTTGTTTTTTTCCCTTTCTTATTATATATTTTTTTATTTGGTACATGTTTGTCTTCCAAGGATCAAAATTTGTCTTTAAAAATATCCCACATATCCTGTGTGTTTGCCCCATCAAAATCAATGTCCCACTTACATGCCTTCAATTCTTGCTTCATTTGTTTAGTCAGCCCTTTTGTAGTTTTTTACTGAAGTAGTACCCCTGGTTATATATATATACGTTATGTTTTTTAATGATAAATTCAACTACATTATGGTCACTATTAGATAATCCTTCTCATGTCCTTATCTTTGAAATTTTATTAGATCTGTTAGTTATAATCATACTATTTGCCAGCAGATTAGACCTTATGGTCTGTCGAGTCTGCTCGAACCTCAGATCCCTAGTTGGGTGCCGAGACCCTCCCCTCCATTGTGTTCCAGAAACCCTTATCATCCATCTCCACCCCCTGGGACAGGCCATCATCTGATACATCCACTTTCTGTGTCTGTCCCACCCTCTCTTGAAGCCCTCCACTGTGGATCTCTGAACCATCTCGCCAGGCAGTGCATTCCAAGGGTCCACCACCCTCTCAGTGAAAAACCTCCTCCTCTTTCCCCCCTCACCCTTCCACTTTCCAAGTCCAATATATTGTCCCCTCGTGTTGGTATGAAAACCATTTGCTGTAGGTCTGATGTAATAAGTGTATTGACAAACCAGTTGTTCCCTATGTTTTTTTGTCCCCAACCAATTTCAGGGTAATTAAAATCACCTGTGATGAAGACATCTCCCTTCTGAGCCATGAATTCAATTTCATTTTCTATTCGCCTGTTTATGTCACTGTTAAATGTTATGGCCCTGCAATATACACTGACATATAACTTTTCCCCCGTATGTTCCTAAATCGCTAACCATAATGATTTAATTTCTGAATCCTCTGGAATTTGAAGAACATAACCATGGATGTTTTTATTTAGATAAATTGCAACACCTCCTCCTTTTTTATTTATCCATGGTTTTCCAAATAAAGTGTAACCATCAATGCTTTCATTTCACTCTATACCATGTTCCCACCTTGTTTTGGTAATCATACATATATCAATGTGTTCTGCCGATAGCAGGGCCTCTAGTTCATATTTCTTAACACTATTTAGGCTTCTTGCATTTAGGGTCCAAACTTTTAAATCTGGCAAGTTTTACCTTTTCAAAACTCCCATAGTAGTTTTATAATTTTTGTTGTCTCCTCAGTGTACGTTCTTTTGATTAGCCTGGGTACAATCCCCTCTCCCCCATCATCTAGTTTAAAGCTTCGTCTACTGATCTTTTTAGCATGAATCCTAATTTCCTACTGCCTTTTTTTTTTTTTTACTAAGATGGAGACCATTCTTACAGAAACATACAGGATCATTTACAAAAGACTCCCAATGGGTTATACACTCCAATCCCTCCCTAAGTGTCCATAGCCTTAACCAATTATTAATTTCTTTCAGTTTGTGTTAGAGCTATTCTCTCTGGGTACTGGTAGTATCTCCGAAATCATCACTTTGCAAATTAACTTTATTTGCTTCTTCCCTTATTTTTTTATATTCGTCTTTTATTTCATCCATACTCTGACTCTTAATATTGTTTACTCCTGCATGAAGGATGATTGTGGCATTCCCATCCCTCTCTTTAAAGATGCTCTTGAGCATACCCCTAATGTATCCTATTCTGGCCCCTGAGAAATAACCTGTAGTAACATTTTCTTTACTTCCTTTTGATGTATATCTGTCTATATATTTTATTATACAATCCCCTAATACGTATACTGTTTTTTGAATATTATTTGTGTTTTGGTGAGTAGATATTTCATTTGTGTTTTGGTGAGTAGATATTTCATTTATTATGACAGATGTAGTATCCATGCTACTTTCTCCAGTGTTATTTCTTATGGGATCTTTACTACTATTTTTGCTTAAGGCTGAATTCTTTATTTTACCTCCTTCATTGAGAGTTAGAGAGGATACACTGCTCATATTAGGACCCTCATTCTCCTGTATGCCATTTTCTTGTGTGTTAACATCACCAGCTGTAACTAATGTATCTGACTGTTGATTATGTAATAGCTCATTGTTCGTTTCCCCTGGTCCCTCACTTACTGTATCCTTAGAATTACTTTCACAGTCTACATCTAGTGTTATTAATGGCTCATAATTATTGTATGTATCCAAACTGAACCCCATAGCTCTTTGTCTCCCCTTTTTGCCCTTTTTGCATTTTCACTTCTCTGTGGTCCATTCATCATCATTGGTCCCTTCTCTAGGCCATTTCCTACTGTCTCCATTAGCATTGTCTGTATAATCTGTATCATTCCTACTTTCTGGTATATATTCTTGAACCAGAAATTTCTGTTGAGCAGTGATTAGTTGCATTTCTAACTCCATGACTGTATTTTTCAGTTATTTAATCAAGTTACATTCCTCACAGGAAAGTACCAGCTGTTCATTTGCTATGTCAGTGCTAACTTTCCTACAGTGTATGCATCTCAACCCGAGACATGCTCCTTCCAGTTTTACTACATTTGAATCCATTTGCAATCACCAGCAGTACTTAAGAGGGCACAGCCTGTCAATTCCCACTATTTTGTCTCATGCCGACTGGCTAACATTACTTGCCTCCTTCCTCTGTTCTTCTGCTGACACTGCAGACATGTGCAGATGTGCTGCATGTGTCTTAACATGCGTCTTCATGTGCGATGAATGTGCGTCCCTGCACATGCTTGCCCCACTTGCGCGGAGTTCTGATTTTATCTCCTGAAACAGGGAAGTATCTGTCTGTCACCCGACCCAGCACTCACTCTCAGCGGCACCCAAATACCCCTTTCATAAAAAAATATATATATTCCCTGAGCTCTTGGTAAGCTAATTGGGTGAACAGCACCCTTTCAGAGAGATCAGCACATAAAAACCCTGTCCTAAATCAGGTTCTACTGTAGTTCTGTATTACTCCAGAACTACACTCCACAAGAATCTTAGCGTTCCTCTCAGTGTGTATTACAGCACGGAGACTTTCTGCCCGTACCCTCACTCGGGACTCTGATTTTATCTCCCAAAACCTGGAAATATCTGTCTGTCATGTGACCCAGAGCTCGCTCTCAGTGGTACCCAAATACCCCTTTCATAAAAAATATATTCCCTGAGTTCTTGGTAAGCTAGTTAGGCAAACATCACCCTTTCAGAGACATCAGCACATAAAAACCCCGTCCTAAATCAGGTTCTGCTGTAGTCCTGTATCAATCAAGAACTACACTTCCCAGGAATCCTAGTGTTCCTCTCAGTGTGTATTACAGCACAGAGACTTTCTATGTTAAAACAACCAGACAAGACTATGAACAAGGTTAGCCAGATCTACCTCACCACCTTCGCTGGCAGTCTCGCAGCATGTGGACTAACTGAATAAGTAATATTCATATTAATTGATACTTAATTTGTGTTAAACTGTCTAATATACATGAGTTAAGTATTGATTAGTATTATGGGCACCTCACAAAAGGGCACCTCTGTTACTGTATATGCAGTCACCTGAAATGAAAGTATTCTGTTGACATCACTCAGCCAGGAAGTGTTGGTACTAACACAGACACATAGAAAGGTGATGGTAGAAGGAGACCACATAGAAACATAGACTTTGATGGCAGATAAGGACCGCTTGGCCCACCTAGTCTGCCCATATCCCTACCTATTGGAAAAGCTGCTGATTCTAGTTAACCAACAGCTTACTTCCTCCTACCCCCCTCTATAATTGCCTTATGTCTATCCCATGCATTCTTGAATTCTCCCGCCATTTTTGACCCTACAACCTCCTCAGGAGGGTAGTTCCATGCATCCAGCACCCTTTCCATGAAAAAATACTCCCTCACATTGCCCCTGAGCCATCCTCCCCTCTATCTTCAAATTATGCCTCCTTGTTCTTGCACATCTCTATTTCTGAAAGATGCTCCCCACTTGGACTTTGCTGATCCCCTTGAGGTACTTGAAAGTTTCTATCATGTTCCCCCTCTCTCTCCTTTCCCCAAGGGTATACATATTAAGCTCTTTTAGTCTCTCTTTGTATGGCATCTGTTGCAGACCAAGCACCATTTTAGTTGCCCTCCTCTGGACTGCCTCCATTCTGTCTATGTCCTTGTGGACATGGGGTCTCCAGAACTGTATGCAGTACTCCAGATGGGGTCTCACCAACTGTCTGTATAGAGGGATAACAACTTCCTGTTTTCTACTGGTAATGCCTCTCCTCATGAATGCCGTTATCCTCTCAGCCCTCCTTACTTCATTCTCATATTGTTTGTCTACCTTAAGGTCATCTGATATGACTACCTCCAGGTTCTTTTCCATTTTGTTGTTGTTAATAGCCCCTCCCCATTGTGTACTCTCCCTTTGGGGTTTTTATTTCCCAGGTGCATTACTTTGCACTTCTTTGCATTGAATCTAAACTGTCATACTTTTGACCATTCCTCCAACCTTGCCAAGTCCCTTCTCATCCTTTCCACCCCCTTGTGAATCAACCCTGTTGCAGCTCTTTGTGTCATCTGCAAAGAGGCATATTTCTCTTTCCAACTCCTCTGCAATGTCTCCTATAAAGACATTAAGAGGACCGTTCTCAGTACTGAACCCTGCAGTACCCCACTAGTAACCACCCTTTCTTCAGAGTGTACTCCATTTACTATTACTCTCACGTCCTGTTGTCCAGCCAATTTTTACCTAGGCTACCACCCTGGGACCCACTCCCAGGCTGGCTAACTTGTTTATTAATCTTTTGTGTGGGACTGTGTCAAATGCCTTGCTAAAGTCTAGGTAGGCCATGTCCACAGCTCCTCCCTGATCTACTACTTTGATCACCCAGTCAAAGAAATCTATTATATTCGTCTGATATGACCTTCCTGCTGTGAATCCATGCTGCCTTAGGTCCTGTGCCCCGCTGGCCTCTAGGTACTCAAAAATTATTTCTTTTAGAAGTAATTCCATAATTTTCCCTAACACTGAGGTCAAACTAACAGGTGTGTAGTTTTCTGCCTCTGCTTTCTCCCACTTTTGTGAAGGGGAATCACATCTGCCCTCCTCCAGTCCTCAGGTCCCACCCCATCCTCCAATGATTTGTTAAAAAGGGTAGTCAGTGGTGTCACTAGTTCTCCTCTTAGTTCTTTTAGAATTCTGTGGTGAATCCTGTCAGCCCCATTGCTTTGTCCACCTTGAGTTTTAGGAGTTCTTTCAGAACCCTTTCTTCTGTGAATGGACTGGTATTGATCCCCCTTTCCAGAGTGCTTCTATTGTTTGGTTTAGATACCTCCACATCTTCTTCTTTTGTTAATACTGAGTAAAAGTATTCGTTCAGTATCTCTGCCTTTTCACTGTCACCTTCTGCCCACCTCCCTTCCTCTTTGTTAAGCCTCACTATCCCTCCTTTCATCTTTCTTCACTCCCTGATGTACCTATAAAAGGTTTTATCCCTTCTTAACTGAGTTGGCTATCTTTTTCTTGGTTTGGGCCTTCGCTATTCTGACTGCCTTCCCTGCTTTCTTCTGTTTTAACTGATGCAGTTTTCTGTCCTGCTTCTTCTGTGATTCCTTATACTTCCTGAATGCTGTCTTTTTCTCCATAACCTTCCCCGCCACCTCTTTTGAGAACCATAGTAATTTTTTTACTTGATTTTGTTTTGTTTATTTGCTTCACACAAAGGCTTGTTGCCTCTGTGATGGCAGTTTTGATTTTTCCCTATTATTCTGCCACCCCTACTTCCTGTCCATTTGCTAGTGTATTCCTTAGGCACTCACCCATTTTGCCAAAGTCAGCCCTCCTAAAGTCCAGTACCTTCGCTTTTGTATGGCTTTACTTTACGGCTGTGTTTATCATGAACCATACTGTTTGGTGGTCGCTTATTCCCAGATGGCTACCCACTTCTAAATCTGTGATCCTCTCTCTGTCTTCATTTGAGAGTACCTGGTCTAAGATTGCTCCCTCCTGAGTGGGTTCCAACACTAGCTGTCTGAGGCATGCCCCCTGCAGGGCATCGTAAATGACCCCGCTCTTGGATGTGGCTGCAGCAAATATGCTCCAGTTAAATGTAACATATTCAGGTCCCCCATCAACAATATCTCCCCTTTTCTGCCATGCTAAGAATGCATTCTCTCATTTTCTTGTCCATCTCCTGCCCCTGAGACAGGGGCCTGTATACAACCCCCATGCAGATTGTGGTGCCATTTCCTGTCTCCAAGGTGACCAACACTGCCTCCTCTTCTCCCCATTTACCCTTTAGTTCCATTGCTTTGATCCCTTCCCTTACATAGAGAGCTACTCCTCCTCCTCTTTTACCCTCCATGTCTCTCCTGTAGATCATGTACCCTGGTATGTTGACATCCCAGTTATGGTTCTCTGTGTACCATGTTTCTGTGACTGCCAAGACATCTAGGTGTCCCTCTTCCATCAAGACCACAAGTTCAGGAAGCGTGTTACCCAGACTATGGGCATTGGTATTCATCACCCTCCATTTTTTGATGGCCTATTAGTCCCATCCCTGCCCTTACCTCCTTTGCCTTTTTCTCCATTTACCCCTGTCCTGCTCCCTATTGACTTCTCTGTTTTGGTGTTTTCATCACTAACTACCCCATTTTGTGGGAGGAGGTTATGAATTCCCTGCTTCTTATCAGTGCCTTCCCCCTTAGCTAGTTTAACAGCTTGCCAAAGAAGCATTTAAACCTATCACCTAGGAGCCTGGTTCACCTCCTGGACAGATACAGACCATCTGCAGACCAAAGATCTATCTAGTCTGCCCATTGCTTTGCATGGACCCCTGTTGGGCCATGCCTGCTAGCACTGAACTCTTACTCAAGATGAGTCCCCACCCTCGACCCTAGTGTCCTACTGAAAAAGAACATGAGGAAGAAAAAGGTATAACTGTTAGGTTGATGTGCTCTACAGAGACAAATGCCCTGTGGTGATCAATTATTCACTCTACAGAGACAAATGCCCTGTGGTGAACAATTATTCACAACACCCAATGCCCTCCTGCCAGTTATCAACAGCAGGCAGCAGCAGCCCCCCCTGCAAGTGCTGAACATCCATTATGGATGGAAGTTATGTGTCACAGCTAGTTTAGTTTGGTTGTGATGGGGGAGTTCTGAAAGCACTCACACAAGCTTGGGCAAAAAAGGTTTACATTTTCTCAACGTTAGGAGTAAAAAGAAAATATTATGGAAGATATACTAAGTCTGCATGTATGCACAGTACAGATTTACTCAGACTTGGTTCAGTTTACATTCACAGGCTCCATTTCACTTTACAGCCATGTACAGAAATTCAGATTGTGCAGGGCAGATGGTGTCTGATCAGAGAGGTGAGAGGAGGGTAACAGCTGGCTGCACTCTGGTGGTGGCATGGGGTTGCTGGAGGCTGTGAGGAGGGAGAACTGAAAACTACAAAATATTTTACTCATGCTACCAATGGGGAGCAGGTGAAGGAGGGTTATCAGTGGACACCAGGGAATATTGTTTTCTTTGTCATGCAAATTTTTATCCTCTGTTCACCTCTGACTCACCCCCTTCTATCCAGTCCCCCCAGCCCTGCCACCAGGCTTCACAAGCACTTACTTTCTCATCAATGTGCTCAACTTGCAGGACTATGATGGGTACCACATCACCAATGCAGGGCCTACAAGTGACTGGACATCATCCTGTAGTCATAGGGGTTTTCCTGCTAGGTTTTCTCCCAAAGATCACACATGTTCAGTGATGTAATGGATGAGTTCTACCTCTGTGGGTATGTCCTCAAACATCTATGCTTGCTAGTGTCTTCTGCATGTCCAACTGCACTGCCATCTGGATACCTCCAGATGACAGTCAATGGTGGGTCATGAAACCCCCTCTCCAAGGGAGGAGCGCTATCCTGCAAATGCTCAATCGTCCTTTCCCCACTGGCCCCCACGTGACCGTGAACCTAGGTCACTAGCATGGCAGGAGGTAAGGCACAACTGCCACAGCCTTCCATGTCACTGGACTTACAGGGAATATTATTTAAAAGCAAACAGCAATTGGGTGAGAGAAAGTGGGTAACACTGGACATCATGGAATATTGTACTAATGCTGCCAATATGGATCAGATAAGAGAGGAGGGTTCCACTGGACACCAGGGAATATTACTTAAAAGTAAGTGGGGATCAAGCAATGAGGGAGTACTGCAGGACACTAGGGAATATTATTTAAAAGTAAATGGGAGTCAGGTGAGGGAAGGGGTACCATTGGATACCAAGTAATATTATATAAAAGCAAACAGGGATCTGGTAAGGGAGGGGGGTTTCAATCGACACCAAAGAATATATTTTAAAATCAATTTGGTATCAGATGATGATGAAGGGGTACCAGTGGACACAAGAGAATAGTATTTAAAAGTGAATGGGATCAGGTGAGTGAGGGATGTACCCCAGACTCCATGTAATATTATTAAAAGCAACTGTGCATCAAGTGGGGGGGATCAATGGACACTAGTGAATACTTTGTAAAAAGAAATTGGTATCTGAGGAGGGAGGATGCACCTATGTGTTTTACACAAAAATCTGCAATAGGGTGGACATGGTCAAGAGAATATGCAGGGATCCTGGGAAACTTGAGGAGTGGTCAAGAGCATGGCAGTTGAGGTTCAGTGCCAGAAAGTGCAAAATCTTGCAGCTAGAGCATAGGACCCAGGAGCTGAGTATAGGAGGGGGATGGTACCGACAGTCACTAAGCAAGAAAGGAACCTTAGGGTTATCATATCTGATGACATCAAAGTGTCAGGGCAGTGTGATAAAGCAGTGGGTAGGACCAGTGAGAAGCTGGGATGTGCAGGGAAAGGTATCTCCAGCAGGAGGATGGAGGTAGTGTTGCTACTGTATCTATCACTTTTGAGACCCTAATTGGAGTATTTGTCATGGTCTGAAACCTGCACTTCAGAAAGGACATAGACAGGATGGAGGCAGTCCAGTGGATAGCAATAAAAATGGTGTTGGGGTTGCATCAAAAGCACTATGAAGAGAGACTGAGGGATCACAAGATGTACACCCTGGAAGAGTAGAGTGAGAGGGGACATGATAAAGATCTACAAGTGCCTCACTTGGAGAACAGGGTGCAGGAAGGAAGTCTCTTTCAAATGAGAAAGAGCAACAGTACCATAGAACATGCAGTGAGGTGGGGGGGTTAAGAGGGATGTGATGAAGTACTACTGCACTGAAAGAGTAGTGGATGCCTGGAACAGACTGTCAGCAGAATTGGTGGACATGAAAGCAGTAGGGGTCTTCAAGCAAGTGTGAAATTATCACAAGGGAATATTAGTAAATAGGCTGGGAGGATGGAAGGTCTCTTAGACCAGTTAGGGTCTGCGGTAACTGACTAGGAAGGGACCATCTAGACAGACTGGACTGGCCAAGCAATCCTTTTTGGCCAACAAATTCTGTTTCTATGTTTAGTTTAGTTTTATTAGCAGTACCACAGCAGACCACAGGCTGCAGTGCAGAGCCCACATCCTACACAAAATCCAAGGTGCATAATATTGCTCCTCACATTGTGTTGTGGCTATAATGGGATGTAAATGATACAACATTATTTCAGTGAATGGAAAACGGTGACTGTGAAAATGGCACCAGCTTTATGGCAAGCAGAATTAAGGTGACTTTCGCATTTCCCCTTCCCCAGGGTTCTATCATCTAGGCATTAATATCATTAGAAAGGCACATCCCCCCAGAAAACAAAATGTCACATTAACTCTGCTCACCATAAATCTGGCACTGTTTTCATGGTCACCATTTTCCATTTCTGAAATGACATGGAACAAATGCAAATGTTTTCTTCATGCCCTACATGGACAAAGATGTCATTTTTATGGGGCATTTTCAATAAAGCAAGCTAGTTCAAAAGCTCTGACTGATTTGAGATGCCCTAACTCAGTTTTCTTGCTGCAAGCCCCATCTGCAGAACAGTACCATACCTCTCTGTGGCTAGTGGGGGAATATTCTGTGCCTAGTGACAAGCACACCATTTAGTGCCTTCATTTGGTCTTTGCTTTTAGAGCTACAGTATATTCAGACATGTTTAGAGCACTCAAAATTTACTCAAACTTGTCTGAATGTAGCAATTTTATGGTGCAACACTAAATTGTACTCAGGATAAAGATTTTATGAGGATCTGAAATCTTTGAATATCTGGTCCATAATGTTTAAACATTGGAAAAGGCTACAATCAACACCATCAGGGATGGGCACTTAAAGATAAAATATCCTGGTGATCACTAAAAATTTCCAGTATATGGTTAAGCTTGATTCTACATGGATTTCAGCAACTGCTAAAAACTTGTTGTAGTACAGCTC
This sequence comes from Neoceratodus forsteri, assembly GCA_016271365.2. Lineage (NCBI taxonomy): Eukaryota > Metazoa > Chordata > Ceratodontiformes > Ceratodontidae > Neoceratodus > Neoceratodus forsteri. The sequence continues at coordinate 535,995,964 of CM028137.1, read as the reverse complement.
TAAGGTCAAAAATGTTGTTGTACTATCGACATCGATAGTACAATGACATTCATGTCAAACAAACACATACGTACTTTTGCGTCAACACTCCACCAAGAAAATCGACAAAAACATGGCGGCAACTCTTAGCGAGAACATCCTGAAGACTGTTGACAAAAAGAGCCTTATACAGCTCCACGCCACAAAAGTTAATTTTTTTTTATTTATTTTCTAAAAACTCACCACCAAAACCCAAAAAATAAATGCAGGACAGAGCGACTCAGTGAGCAGGAGCACCGAGAAGCAGGATCGGGGAGAAGCAGACAGGGGCACGAGCAGCAACAGTTAAAGCAAAGAGATAAGCCAGTCAGTGGACGAGTGACCCGGTAAGGTGAAAAAAACAGAAAGCCTCTTGTGTCCTGCACTTTGGAACCATATACTATATAAAATAGTATTTGGACAACTATACACAGACAAGGCCATGTTTCCATCTCGGGGCTGAGATGACATCGGGACCTCTCGAGCTTCACTCGCGAGGTCCCTGTGATGTCATCTCAACCCCTTGAAGGAAACACAGCCTTGTTGTGTATGGTTGTCCATACACTATTCTATATATGAAATATTGATTATAGAATCACCGATTCACTACACAGGATTAGGGTTACTACATTTTAAGAAGCCCAAACTGGGAAACAGTTTTGAAACATGAGTGTTTTGCTGGACAATATGTAACCTTGACCAATGCAACAGATTTGTTTACTCTAAATAATTGGAATTAAGACTACGTTCTCGATTCTCAAAGAGCCCTTAGATTGTCACAATTTGCAGTGATCTAGGGCTGCAGCAAACTCAGGGTGCATCAGGGACCCTGCACCCAATTCTGTAAAACAGGTGCCCCTGTGGCAAGAACTCAGGAGTTGCCACACCTGCAGACTAATGCCAAACAAGTGGCACACCTATGGAAATTGCCAAAGGGATCCAGTTCCCATCACCCGGCACAACTCTAGAGGAGCTAGGATGTATGGAGGGTGGTGAAACATGTTTGCCAGCAGGGCTCTGGGGCTAGAAGGGGAATGGGGAGTGCTATAGAGGGAGTTGGAGAGATGGTGGGCATGTGAGTGGGTGATGGGCACCCGGCTGTGGTGCTCTTTATGTAACTATTAAGCTGATGGAATGATGCTGTGGGGTGAGTCCAGGGACAAACAGTGCCAGAAGGTAGGGCTGCTGCCAGGGCTGTGCCCACCTGGTGCCATGGTACAGTTTGTTCCAGGATTCCCCCCATAAAGCCAAACCCATTAGCTTGATAGGTATATAAACAGAAGCCCCACTGGGTGCCAGATCACACCCTTGCATGCTTATTGTCTACCCAACACCCTCTATGGCACCCTGTGTGCCTTCTGCCCCTGAACCCCACTTTCAGAGCCTCCCCAATTTGCCACATTGGTGCACCGTGCTTATACCATCTCATGGCTGGTTTAAGTTGGCCCTTGCTGTGCTCATGGTGGGGCTTACAGAATACAAAAAGGGGATAATGCAGCCCCTCTGTGGCACAAACCCCATTGCAACATGGTGCATGGGTGCTTTTGCCACAAGTTTGGCACAAGGGGGGCTTTGACATATGACATCCCAATGTTGATGCAACTGACATTTGAGAATCGGGACCACCACAAACTATGATGCAAGGTTCCACTTTGGCCCCTGACACCTTGTGCCATAGTTTTGCTTTTGAGAACTGGGCCCTAAGTGTTGTGCTTTTTTAATTGTTTCTGTTGTTTCTTATGATTTTAAGGTATTTTAGTTAAATTATTATATCTTTTTGCAACATTTAGGGGAAAGTTAGGAAATATTTTTTTCTTCTATAAGGTGAGCACATGTGTACTTTTCATGTATTTTTGGCAGTACACAGCTGCCAAAATCAGGACTGTCCTGTGAAAATCAGGACAGGTGGTAAACATACACAGGATTCAAATGAAAAACAAAACTTGTTTCCCCAATAGCATCAACACAGAAAGGTAACTGACCTTGTGGAAGTTTCAAAAACGGCAATAATATGAACAAAGTAAAATCAGCAAGCTAGCCTTCTCAGAGTGGGGACACTGAAACCATAAACTTTTAACTTGCCATTTGGAAAATGTGCTGTATATTATCAAATGTCCAAGTGATCTCTCATATATACAGTAGGTGAGACTTTAGGACAGCTGAGAGCAAGAGTTATCAAGTACAAAAATACCACAAAAGTAAGGATTTTGCATCTTTATAAGCCGGTCACTTTGTATTAAAAAAAATATCCTCTCAATATTATGGCTTTGGGACATAGAAAAGATAGTGATTATCTACAAACTTGCAAATACTGAAACTGGGTGATACTGATAAGGTAAACCCCTTAATGAAGTCAAAAGGGTAATTAAACAAAGAATTAGTGGTCTATTTTTGTAGTGTTGAATACAAATACAACACTAGTACAGGGTATGTGGAAATAACACATCTGAGCACTACTATCTAAGATCATTGTAATAAATCACTTGGCTTAAATTTCCTCACTGCATGTGTCACTAGTCAACTCAAAAGTTGGATCACAAAATGAGATTATGTAAGAACTTACCTTTAAAACTACATACAGTATATGCATCTGGTTCATACCACTATATACTGAATAATAAATATAAAAAAAAAACAATACGTAAGTAAAATATATATATATATATATATATATATATATATAATGATATAAGCGCAGTGGTCTAAGTCTCTGAGCTGCAAATTTGGTGACATCTAGCAGACCAGACCTGGTTTTGAATCCCACAGCTTCCACACTTGCATACTGTGTGACCCTGAGCAAGTCCTTAACCTCCTTAGTGCTCCCAGGTCGCTCCTGTAAAAAGCTTTCAGCTTAGTGTGCTGTACCTGGTTAAACAAAACAAAAAAAAACAATAATATAATATATATAATTAAAACCAAAAAATGGAGAGATTGGAATGATATAGGCCATTTCACAGAGGAGCAAGAGCTACAAGCAAGCACAATAGTGATACAGTAAGACAGATTCCTGCTAGAGAATCTAGGTTTTCCTCTACTAAGTATGCTCAAAAAAATAATTGTGGACACTCTTTTGCAGAGTACCTATGGCAACCACTAGTGTTTAAAAAGGCTGGGAGATATAGTGTTCCTTGCCCCCAAGCTGCCAGGAATCGTTGCAGGCTGAAATGAGTAAGTAACTTAGACTGATTATATATCCATTTTAAAAGAAAGATGTGAAATACTATAAGGTTGTTAGGCCTGATTTATTATGCATCTCTTCAGAAGTTGGTGGCCGAGCAGAGTGATGAACTCATGAAAGTAAGTGATTTGATTTTGATATAAGGGCATGAAAGAGAGAAGAAGGGCTATTTATCTCTTTTAAAAGGGTACTGAAATGAGTGCTGCTACATTCATATGTATACTAACATATGGGATCTATTATTGTACCTGCTACTGATTTGTTCAGTTTTAAAAGTTTAATAAAACCAAAGTTAAAAAAAAGACTTGAATGATGGCTTGCCCAGTGGCTTAGCAGTGCTACTTACTGCCCGCCACACCAGTAACATAAGTTTGGAAGCAAACTCGTATTGCAGGAGATCAACTGGGGAAGGGTGAGGATTGATCAACTGATGGACTGCTCTCCTCTCCTGGGAGGGGGGAGACATGCTGACTTGGTCTTTGGCTGCTACCAGGTATATGCCTGGTGGTAGCATTGGTGTACGAGCAACACTGAAGGTAGGGACCAGGGTTCCATAGCATTTGCATGTCTCCACATGCACATGCTTAAGTGCCAGGGCAACAGGGGAATCAGGGAGAAAATAGAAAAGGTTGGCGCAGGCTACATGAAGTCCTGCCGACCTCCCCCTGGCCCATGACACCACCCAGACTGCTGGAGCCACTACTGAATGTGAGTCAATAGGTGAGGGGAGGAGATGGCCCTCCCCTTCCTAGCCCAACCATGGGGTTAATCTCTGTGGGTCTCTGGAGCTGTTGGATATCAGGGAAGGTGATTGTCAGATGGGGGAGCAGGGAGAGGACTTAAAGCCTGCCCACCTTGCCCCTGAGGCAAAATGTTTTGGGGAAAAAAAACAATGGCTTAAATAAATAGCATGTTTCATTACAAACTAGAACTATAGGTTTAAAAGAAAATGTTTTGGTGCTACACCACTGACTAAATATTTTGTTATGTAAAAAAACACTGCTTTTGTTTCTCTACATTCACAGAACTAAGAGGAAGCAGTGATGTAAATCAATATGAGTAATGTATGTTTTTCAGAATAATTGAAAGTGTCAATATTGAAATAATACTTGTGAGTTTGTCATGGCAGTGCAAAATATCCCTTTTTTGGATGTTTAATAAGCAAAGTAGCAAATACCAGAGGATACTAGAAATTTTGCAGGATACTAGAGACAAGGTTGGTGTAATAACTTCATTACTGGGTAACAAAAAATGTTTTTAAAATACCAACATTTGAGATATTCTATTTAAAACAAAAACAATTATATATTATTTTTTTTACCTTATATAAAACAAAAGGAACTATATTTATTTTCCCTTAAAAGGTGTTTTATATGATTGCTGGTTAGTTCATATATAACTAACTACATAAGGCTTTGGTAACAGCTCTCTGACTTACACCTGGCTTTTCTGGGGCCTTCGGGGTCCACACTACACTCACCTCCCAGGAATCCAGCATGGGTTCACAAAAGGGTAAGCTGCACTGGAGTAGAACAACGTGATGCCACCACCTGGGGAAACTGTTATGGGGTACCTGGAGGATAAAACACAAGGTTACTACCCCCCAGGAAAAATACAATATCTGCCCCCACTGTCATGAACCCACTCCTGGGGGCCAGGTCCACCAAACTCACAGTGCCCACCCCCCAAGTGCAATCCGTGAAAGGGGGGAAACTGGAATACCCTCCTCATGTTCTCCTATAGTGCTCACTGCATTCACAACTGAACACTCACCACAAGGTCCCATGGCTTCCTCATTAAAATCTGGGTAAGGGTAAAATACAGTCTCAAGTCTGTAGTCAGGTTAGAACCCTCCTTAGTTGCTGTACTGGGGGGAAGACCCAAGGCTTTACAAGCCCTTTGGGGCTGGCTCTCATAACTCTGATTGTGTCTTCTTCCATGGGTGGTGCAGTGACCTAGTTCCCCCTTACAGATCCTCCCGAGACCAGTGTATCCTCCCTGCTTGGGCCCCAGACTTCCTTTTTAGGATCCTAGTCTTGGTAGCAAATGGTGCGACTTTAGCAATTACACAGGCTGGTCTCAGAATTGAATAACCTTTTTTACCTTTACACACAAAAATCACTCACAGGCAGCTTTTAAAAGCAGAGTGCTTTACTAATTTTAAATAGTTATCATACAAAAGATTCAGAAATCTGGTTACAAGATAACAAAACAAAAGCTGGAAAATATGTATCAAAAACCTACTGTAAACGTTTAACTATCTAGTTTCTACCTCGTTCATGGATGATCAAAGTCCAGAAAATAAATGAGTTTGCAAAGATCCAGTTCTCTCTTGCATTCACTGGTCCTTGGTCTGTCTTGCACGCTGTATCAGGAAGAGTGTCCCATGAAAAAGTGTGCCACATGCCCTGATCTGAGAGCGTTTAATACCCTTTGATCCATGCAGTCTGTAACTCTTTGGTGGCCTCATCATTTTGGGCCAACAGGGGTCTTTCTTGTTCTGTCCAAGATTTTTAAGTGAACCATATTATTGATTAGTTAGATTCTCTTACAGTTCCAATATCCTTTGCTCTTCCCTCATTCTTCCTAACTTCTTCTAAATGGAGATGAATTATAACACCTGAAGTGTATGCACATTAGACTTCCAGCATAGATATCCCTCTCTTTCCTGCCACCTAATAAAATGAAATTACACCAGGACAGTTCCTGGAACCTGAAATTTTCCTTTGAAGTGTAAGTTTATGATGGGGAGACAGCTCCTCCATGCCTGTCACTTTATGATATGCCTGCCTTTGAAATGTAATTTTCCGCTTCCTGGCAAGTAAGCCTTTCTCAGATCACAGAATAACAATTTCCTCTGCATGTAAACCTTTTAAAAAACATGGGCATCTTTTGGTAACCCTTAGTTCTAGCCTGTTTGGAACTTTGAAACATAACCAGGTTCCTCTGCACATAACCCTTTTAAAGCATAAACAAAAACCACAGAAAAAAAATACAAAAATATATCTGCAATATTACACCGCAGGGGCCAAATAGCCACACCCCCACCCAGTGATCTTTCCTCACACAGCAATATTACACTCCAAACAATAACCAGGAATACCAAAATGTAACATAAACTAACTTAAGATTTATTATAAGGGAAGGGTAAAGGGAGTAAACTGCATAAACAACAGTTTTGTACAACAGTTGTATCCCCACACAGTCCCAGTACCCTCCTTGCCTGTGCACCCAACTTCCCCTCAATGGTCATACTGTTATTAATAGTCTTTTGTGCTGGGTACCTCACCAAGGTTCTGGTGGCCAACCAGTGAATATAAGGTAGGTGCACTGAAAACTATGGGGTACAGTAGAATGATAGTTATGTAATACATGAACTGTAGAACTTACAAGGGGGGCAAAATTACTCCTCTGTGAACTTTCACTTTCCTGCCTGGGGGTATCCTGAAGTTGATACAGTCCTGCCCAGGGCATCACCCCCTGTTTTGCTATCTAGCTAACTAACTAAACTGAATGCAGTAGAACTCCTCGGGCCACAGCCAACAGTTCTGATGGCTTCAGGGGGTGCAAGGAACACAGTTTGACAGTACCATTCGGTTATCAGGATGCAGTTTTGTGGTGCACCACAGCAGCTGGATAGGGAAGTTCAGCAAACTGGACCTTCACCTGTCAGGCCTTTCACAGGTTCTCCTTTAAGGTCTTTTGTATCTTCACCTGACAGGTCTGTCAATGTCTTCGTCTACTCTGGCCTTTCGTCATCTTCACCTCATCTGGCCTTTCAGTGGTCCAGGGTGTCTTGGCAGGCAGAACCCAGCCGGGACATATAGCTGGGCACCAGTTCTGTTGGGTACTGCATCATAGCTGGGCTTCTGGCCAGTCTTGAGCCCAGCAGAAGTAGTATTTTTATCCTTCTGGCTCAACAGAGTTCAAAACAGTCCTGGAAGCTCCATACAAATGACTATAAAACAGCAATGCGAGCTCACTTCCTCACACACATAGAAGACAAAATCAGAAATTCTTTTATGCCTAGCTGTCAAATAATATTGCAGGCATTTTGCCAAAATATCTGTGAGGGCTCAGAGGGTCCTGAAAGCACCCAAACATACCTTGGGCTTGGAGCAGTCCTCCGACAGTCTGTCTCTCTCTCTGATCTCTCTGGGGTGCTCATCTTTTGGTGGGCTTCATCCCCCTATAGACTCCCACACTCCCAAGGTGATTGGCCAGTAATCTCCTGGGCTTTCTTGGCACCCTTGCTCCCTCCCTGTGGCCGCTGCTGCCAAGAACCTCATGGGCACTGCCATTGTTATTTAGATTTGGCTGCATTACTGTACAGCCTTTATTACTTATTGCCAGCCCTTTTTTAGTGCCAGAGCCCTCTGATAATATGTCCATGGGCATTCACTGCTTGACTCCCAGCTCTGCTTCCTGATCTGTAGCTGGGAATCCTTTTGGAAGTGCCCACTATAACATATAGTGATTTTGGAGCCTTGGCTCCTTTAAACCCTTTGAGAACTGAATATGTGAATGTATATAGATTCTGGACGTATATATGTCCACAGTCTTCTAAGGGTTAAGGTTCCCAGTCAAGCAGGTGCAAATGCAGCAAGGCAGCCATTATTGTTTACATTCCTCAGTCCATTTCTGAGGCTGCCTCTGAACCAAGCAAGTGTCCTCCAAAATGCCTGGAGGTGCAAATAGTGCAATGTACCTCAGCTCCCCTCTCTACATGGGCTGAGGAACCAATGGAATATGCAGGTGGCTGCCCCAAGGATTGTGGTAGGACCCATGGCCTGAATCCTTCCAGAGCCACTTGCCACAGCCCTTTGCTCCCAATTTCACAGTCCAGGGAACCAGAGACAGAATTGAAACACGGAACATTGGGAAAGCAACACATTAAGGTAAACCCTAGATGAGGGAAGGGGGAGCTTACTCTTTATAAATGCATATTTTAAACTTTAAAGTGTAATACTTTGTTTCTTTTCACATTAAACTCCAACTTTCATACCTCTGACCATTCCGCCAGCTTAGTCAGATCATCCTGCAACCCCTGCTAACCTACTATATCATCCACCACCGCCCCCAACTTGGTATAATCAGTAAACAGACTGATCTTATTCTTGACAACATGCGAGATGTCCGCAATGAAAATTACAAACAACACTGGCCCCAACACCACTCCCTGCAGCATCCCACTCTTCACAGCTCTTGGGTATGAGACTTCCTCCCTCACTACTACTCTCTGATGTCTGTCTTACAGCCAGATTATAATCCAGTTAAGCAATTTAGCACCCACCCCCCAAATTACTTTGCTTAATTAATAATTTCTGTATTGAAGTCTGAGTTTACAGCATTGTTTTTGTGTCTGCAAGACCTTTTCCACATGAGCCAAATGAGGTGCAGACCACTTCTAAGGGGTAAATTTAGGGACAACTGAGAGGTAAGTTTACCTACACAAACTAAAGTGCTATATAAAGCCTGTATTTTCAATGGCAGTGAACACTCTCATAAAATCATAATCACATCTCAACTGACTTAATCAGTATTATACTAGTCAGTCATTCCCCACCATCCATTTTCCCTACAGACCCATTGTCAGACATTTGGTTGATAATTAAAGTCTGTGGGTAAGCTACAACCACACATAGAGACACATCAATACATTCAAATGTCTTTGCCACTGCACTGTCATGTAAATAGCCCCTAACAGTTCCCAATGGCTAGGTAACAACACAGAGGTCTTGAACTGTATGGGCAGCTCTAGACTACTAGAGACATGCTCCAGCCCAATGCCAGGCCTAAATTCCAGCAACTCTATGCACTCACTACTGATTCAGTCCACTGTGACACTGAGTACACAAAAGCCCAGGCAAAGTGAGGTGGAGTAAAGCAGCACCATCTGATAGGTTCCGACCACTCGTTATGTGTGATGAGATGACCTTGGCGCCTCAGAAACCCCACTACCAGTCATGGGTGTACGTGAGGGTGGGACCACAGAACACCAGGGAATGAGGTATTTTATCATGGGGAGGGTGATTGGGGGGACCACTAGATACCAGGGGAAGTTTCTTCTTACCATCGGGCTGGTGATCAGTGAGGGGGGACCACTAGACACCAGGGAAGGTTTCTATTTTACTTCATGCCAGCAATCAGTGTGGGCTGAAACACTGAACACCAGGAAAATGTCTTTTTTACTTGGCCAGCGATCAACAAGAGCAGGGAACCACTAGCACCAGGGATAGCTCTCGAGGACTGGGCAAGTGGGGGACAGCACCATACTAAATCACCAGGCTAACCATGCAAATGAGACCAAAATGGGCATGCAATGACCACTTAGCACTTTGCATGCCCAATGGGCTCATTTGCATGGGTCCATCTGAATATCAGAAATTTAACATGGGCATAAGCCATTGTTATGCCCTATTTTGGGAGCCATGTCTTCCCAGTGCTAAGTGGCTTAGTGCTGGGCCACAATGGTCCTATATTTAGTGAAACAGTGCTAGTGTGCTATTCCACTGAATATAACATATAGCATTTTTTGGACACCTGGGCAAGTTGCTGTAATCTTGGTACTCAAACTATTGTGACTAACTTAACCCTTAGACTGCGGACAGAATTAGAACATATAGGAATTTTGGACAGATATATCAGTCTGTAGCACAGCAAGAGTAAATAATACACCAACTCAGGGCCCAATTAGGGCTTTATTGTAATCTCTTGGGGCATAACATGTATAATTCATTGAAAGCCAGTTCCTAGAATGTGGTGATGGCATTCTGCGGGTCCTGTTGGGTTCCGTTCCCAGATGGGTTACTTTTTTTTTATTCCCGTTACAGTTTTCCCTTGACCAGAGTGTCATGGGAAAAACCCTCTCATATTATTATTGCATGATATCTGTATTATAAATATATGGTCTGTGTATGACCATTTCAGTGTGGGAGGAAATTGGCCTAAAATCAAAGTGTCAGGCTAAAATCAGGAATTAATTAAAAAGACCAGAGAAACCTGTTTAAGGTTTCCTGTTTTTGACTTAATTAGAACCTTTGAGCCATTTTGCCAGGATATAGGGCTTGTAAAATTTTATGATTCCTGTAGGAAGACATATCTGGTAACAACATTATGTTAAAGGTTGTAAACCCTTTGATCTACCTTGGGAACAGGAACCACGATAAGATGAAAAAGAAATGTTTAAGAAAAGGATGTCATATTTAGGAAAAGTTTTTTTTCTGCTGATGTTCACATTTATTAAAATACCTCCTGGTAGAAATGATGTGAATTAACACTAAGGGAGGATCCTGCTGACCTCATCCAAAAGGGGTGGGGACATAGACATAAAATGTATCAGTGTGTCTGAAATGGGTGTATATCTATTGGGCTCTAAAAGAAGAGGGTAACATTTCTCTAACTTTAAAACACACTTACAAAGGTAATACTTAGAAAGAAATTTCAGCCTTTTGTGGTAGGAGTGTTTTGTCAGTAACTTCCTGTTTATTTTAAATGATTGCATGCTCTTTGATATTTATTCTGTGTTTTATCTTACTTGTTTTACAATTTTTAGCAAAGAACATTTTCTTTGAAAGACTGCCTGGATGTCTGTCAGTTTTTTTTGCATGTGACATATAGGTGGTTAAGTCTGACAACTGTTCAACAACTTGATGGTGTTACTCAGCTTAGGAAAGAAGGTAAGAATATACCTAAGGTCTCTTAGAGAGTTTTAAGGGTTCGTTTTGGAGACCTAGCTTGGTGTCCCTGGTGAAAGATTGTACTGCAGTCCCAAAGAGGGCACATATATGAGCCTGTAATTGGGTATGCTAGCACAAGATTCTAGTTTGAATCCCCAGAACTTGAGGCTAACAGGTGATTCAGACCCAAAACAGACAGGAGAGTTACCCTGTCTGTTACCTGTTCACACTATTGCACTCTGAGGTTGGCACTGTGGGAGCAGAGGGCCTGACCTGTGGAGTGCTTTTGTGACTGATTTGGTTGGCTGCGGTGTGATAAAAGTAATTGGTAACACAAGCTTTAACAGTTCAGTGTGTCAGCTTAATACTGTACAGCTCACTTGCAAAATAAGGCAGTGATTTATTTTTAAAAAGTAAACAGAACCATATCATTTTACTTTCATTCAAAGTTCCTACCTGTTTTATTTTTTTTTTGAGTGCAAGTTAGAGTAGCCATAGTTAGAGAAGATGTCTTCCAACCACAGTGGGTACACTGCAGACTACTTGAGGCAGTTGTGCCAGGACAGAGGAGTCCAGTATGAGGAGAAAGCCAACAAGCAGAATCTCATAGATGCCCTGATGGCAGCGGATACACAGAGCATCAAGTCACAGTCTGTGACTGTAAAGGACCAAACCTTGGGCATGGAGGGGCCAGTGTCCATTGCAGTGTCTGGATCCAGTGAAGAGGAAAGCAGGGACAGTGCAAGCCAAGGGCCAAAGCAGCAGGGGAAGTCACCAGTATTCTGGAGCCAGAAGCCATCAAGCTGAAGATTGAGTTGCACCGGCTGGAGCTGGAGTTCTAGAGAGAAGAGAAGCAAGAGCAGTGAGATGTAGAGGAGAAGAGGGAGTGAGAACAGTGAGCCACAGAGGAGAATAGGGAGTGAGAACAGCGAGAGGCTGACCGTGAAGAGCATGAGTGCCAGTGAGCCACAGAGGAGAAGAGGGAGCGAGAACAGTGAGAGGCTGACTGTGAAGAGTGTGAGCACCAGAGACAACATGAACTGGAGAAGCTACAATTCCAACCACTAGCACCAGAGCAGGTAAGTGGCTTGGGTTTAACTTAAACTACAGGACTAGGTTACAAATAAAATTCCAGATTGATAGCTGAATTTAAAGAGGGGAAGGATATGGATGCCTTTTTAAATTCCTTTGAAAAAGTTTGTATTCAGGCAAACATTCTTAGAGGGTCCTGGAGCTTCCAGCTATCCCTGCTACTTACCAGGAGTGCTCGGGATGCATTGGGTCAAATGGACAATGAGGACAGTAATGATTACAGCAAACTGAAAGCTGCACTTTTAAAAAAAATTTGATTTAACTGCAGAAGCATACAGAGCTAAATTCCGTAAGCTCAGGAGAATCCCTGACATAGAGCTGCGAGGACTAGCCACAAAACAACGTCAGTTTTAAAATGTTGGTGGGAAGAAATTGAATCAAACTCTGTAGATAAAATTGAAATGCTATATTGTTAGAACATTTTTGGGTATGCCCAGCAGAGCTGAAAACCTGGCTGGAGGACCGAGATCCCAAAACAGTGCAAGAGGCTGCTGAACTCTCGGACGGCTATGCCAAGAGCAGACCTGCTCTAAGAGTGAATGGGGCAGGGGTGGCAGTGCAGAAAGGAAAAAGCATGCCTTCAGGGCAGCTAAAACCCTCACTGCCCTCCACTGAAACTAGTTATCCCCAGGTTTCAAAGAAAAGATTTTTCTGAGAAAAGAAATGAATGTTGGATTTGCAAAGAAACTGGGCGTATTGCCAGACAGTATCCCAAAAGGATGAGCAATATGCGAGATGGTGCTAGGAAAGAAGAGAGTTGTTTGTGTGTCCTTGGAAGCATGCCTGTGAACATGAGGGAACACATGCACCCAGTCACTGTGAATGGTGTACAGACACAAGGGTTAAGAGACACAGGGGCATCTGTGATGTTGGTAAAAGGGGATCTGGTAGATCCTGGTCAGCTTATACTCAATAAATTTGTAACTGTACAAGGGTTCACTGGGGAGGAGAAAATATTGCCACTTGCTAGTATTCTCCTAGACTGGGGTGAGACAGGGGGAACTGTGCAACAGGTCACTGTAGCAAAAACTTTAGCAGATGATGTAATCCTCTGCAACAATCTCAAGCAGGGGATGGTGTGTGCAGTTACCTGTAGCCAAGCGGCATGGGAAAATTGTAGTTCTCTGGACCCCGTGGAAACCAATGGGAGGCTGGTTCCCCAGCCGGTGTCTCCAGCTATGGAGGCTAATGAAAGGGTGGGGTAGAAATTTCCCCAGTAGCAGTTAACCAAACAGCTATGGAGGGTTACTCCAATATAGGAGAGGTGTCCCATTGTCAGAGTGTTAGGGATGGCAGTGATCCTGAGTGCCCTGATGCTAGAGCTAAGGACCCTAGTTTAGATACAGAGGAGGACCTGTACCATGCCATGGGAATGTGTCAGGAGTTTGCAGCTGCTCAGAAAAGTGACCCTAGTCTAGAGAGCGGAGGGCTTGGGCAGACTCTGATGGAGCATAGGGAGGTGACAGTAAACATAAGGTTTATTGGAGAAATGGACTGATGTATACTCAGCCTGAAAAGATAGAGGGAGGAGTGATAGGCAGGCAGCTTGTCATTCCCCATGAGTACCGTGAGCAGTTGCTCAAGACTGCACATGATATTCCCTTGTCTGGTCATCTGGGAATCACATGCACTACACAGCGGTTGGCCCAGAATTTCTGTTGGCCCAACTTCACCCAGCAGCTGAAGGAGTATTGCAGGTCTTGTCACCGGTGCCAAGAAATAGGGAAGGTGGGTAAGAAAACCCAAGCCTCCCTAATTCCATTGCCCATAGTGGAGGAGCCATTCCAGAGGGTGAGAATGAATATTATGGGCCTTAAATACCCCAGCTTCTCAGGAAGAGGTTCATCCTTACTGTGGTGGATTATGCCAGCCGGTACCAGAGGCTGTCGCCCAATCCTCTCTGAGGACAGACAAAGTGGCAGATGCCTTACTTGGGATTTTCTCCCATGTTAGGTTTCTGCAGGAGGTTATCACCAATTGAGGGGGTTCCTTCATGTCGTATCTATTGAAATGTTTGTAGGAGAAGTGTGGGGTTGTGCAGAGACACACAACACCTTATCACCTGCAAGCCAATGGTCTTGTAGAAATGCTCCAAGCATTTACTGAACAGCATGGGAGGGACTGGGAGAAATATCTTCCCCACCTGTTGTTTGCATACAGGGAGGTGCCCCAAGATTCAACAGGGTTTTCCCCCTTTGAGCTCTTATATGGATGCTGGGTATGTGGGTCCCTAGACTTGATCCGAGAGAACTGGGAAGGCAAGCATGCCACTCAGGGTACTCCCATGGAGGATTATGTCCTTAGGTTTAGGGAAAGGCTGAAGGAGCTTATGGGGACAGCCCAGAGCAACCAGACAGCTGCCCAACAAAAACAAAAAGTGTTGTATGACCTCAGAGCCAGAGCTCACTCATACATGGTGGGTCAGGAAGTCATGGTCCTTATCCCAGTCCAGAAAGACAAGCTGCAGGCTCAGTTGGCAGGACTGTACAAAGCAGTTAGGAAGGTAAATGACGTGAACTATATCATAGAGTTACCTGACAGGAGACATACAGAAAGAATGTACCATGACAACAGATGAAGCCATATGCTAATAGGGCTGACATGGCAGGTTTAGCAAGTAAGACAGGTTTTAGCAGACGTTGCCTCACTGTTTAGTGCCAAGCCTGGACTAACACCCTTAGTGACACATGATGTGGAGACAGGGACACAGACACCACACTAGCAGAACAGCATATTTGGTGTCAGAGGCTGTCAAAAGGACGTTAGGAGGAGGTGGAGGAAATGCTAGATTTAGGAGTAATCTAGAGATCCCTCAGCTTCTGGGCCTCACTTATAGTCCGTGTGCTCAAACCAGATGGCTCTGCTCATTTTTGTGTTGATTATCATGGACTGAATGCAGTCACAAAGTCAGACGCCCACCCGATGCCAAGGACGGATGAACTTCTGAGAGGGGTGACATACCTTATGACTATTGACCTGACAAAGAGGTATTGGCAGGTAGAGTTAACTGTCAGAGTTAGGGAGAGGTCAGCCTTCATCACTCTGATAGGCTTATTTGAATTTAAAGTAATGCTTTTCAGAATGAAGAACGCCCTGGCCACTTTCCAAAGGTTGGTGAACCAGGTGTTAAATGGTGCTGAGGAGTACTCCGTGGTGTACCTGGATGACATTGCCATCTTTAGTGCCAGCTGGGAGGAACACCTGTCCCACTTTAGTGAAGTGCGGTGCAGGATACAGAGGGCCGGGCCCTCTATCAAAGCTGAGAAGTGCCAGATGGCTATGGCTGAAGTGGCATAACTCTGGCATGTTGTGGCGGGTGCAGCTCCGTCCTAACCAAGTGAAAATAGAGGTGATCAAGGCGTGGCCCTGACCAGAAATGCAGAAGCAGGTCAGAAAGTTTTCTGGGGTCAGCAGGGTACTATAGGAAATTTTACCCAATTACAGTGCCCTGGCTGCTCCCCTATCTGACCTGGTAAACAAAAGGATGCCTATGAAAATTACCTGGGAACTAGCCTGTAAAAAGCCTTTACCAGACTGAAGGAGGCCCTGTGCAGTGTTCCTGTGTTGACAAGTCCTGACTATAGCAGACCCTTTATGGTCCAGACTGACGCCTCAGATGTGGGTATTGAGCAGTGCTGAATCAGACATCCAACCAAGGGAAGGATCACCCCATTGTGTACCCAAGTAAAAAGTTACTTCCCAAGGAACAGACATACTCTACTGTGGAAAAAGAATGTCTTGCCATAGTGTGGGCCCTAAAGAAGTTAGAGCCATACTTATATGGGTAGCATTTTGAAGTACAAACTGACCACAACCCCCTGGTTTAGCTGACACAAATGAGAAAAACTGAATGGTAGACTATTAAGATGGAATCTTGCCTTGCAAAGGTATGACATGACGACCTTACATAGGGCTGGAGCAACCAATCAGAATGTGGATGGTTTGTCTCATTGGTTTGAGGTATAAACTGAATTTGTAGGACTCATCCCATGTAGGAATAGAGCCCCCAAAGTTCAGTCTAAGAAGGAAGGGATGTCACGGGAAAAACTCTTTCATATTATTATTGTATGATATCTGTATTATAAATACATGGTCTGTGTATGACCATTTCAGTGTGGGAGAAATTGGCCTAAAATCAAAGTGTCAGGCTGAAATTAGCAGGTAATTAAAAGACCAGAGAGACCTGATTAAAGATTCCCTGTTTTGTCTTAATTAGAACCTTCAAGCCATTTTGCCAGGATATAGGGCTCAGTAAGTTTTATGATTCCTGTAGGAAGACATATCTGGTAACAGCATTGTGTTAAAGGTCATAAACCCTTTGATCTACCTTTAGAACAGGAACCACAATAAGATGAAAGAGAAATGTTTAAGGAAAGGATGTCATATTTAGGAAATGTTTTTTTCTGCTGATGTTCACATTTATTAAAATACCTCCTGGTAGAAATGATGTGAATTAACACTAAGGGAGGATCATGCTGACCTTATCCAAAAGAGGGTGGGGAGATAGAGATGAAAATGTATCAGTGTGTCTGCAATGGGTGTATATCTCTTGGGCTCTGAAAGAAGAGGGTAACATCTCTCTAACTTTAAAACACACTTAGAAAGGTAATACTTAGAAAGAAATTTAAGTATTTTGTGGTAGGAGTGTTTTGTCTGTAACTTCCTGTTTATTTTAAAAGATTGCATGCTTTTTGATATTTGTTCTGTATTTTATCTTACTTGTTTTACAATTTTTAGTAAAGAACATTTTCTTTGAAAGACTGCCTGGGTGTCAGTTCTTTTTGCATGTGACGTATAGGTGGTTAAGTCTGACAATAGTTCAACAGTTTGATGATGTTACTCAGCTTGGGAAAGAAGGTGAGAATATACCTAAGGTCTCTTAGAGAGTTTTAAGGGTTCATTTTGGAGATCTGGCTTGTTGCCCCTGGTGAAAGATTGTACTGCAGTTCAGAAGAGGGGACATATCTGAGCCTCTAATTGGGTATGCTAGCATAAGGTTCACAGTTTGAATCCCCCCTGAACTTGAGGCTAACAGGTGATTCAGACCCAAAACAGACAGGAGGGTTACCCTGTCTGTTACCTGTTCACACTATTACACTCTGAGGTTGGCACTGTGGGAGCAGAGGGCCTGACCTGTGGAGTGCGTTTGTGACATAGTATAGAATGTGCCGTGACTCAAAGATGACTCGAGACAGTCACACAACCAAACCCAAACCCTATATACCTGACTATCTAATAGTCTGCAAACATAACACTGATTTCAATATTTTAATATTTCAAGAGAAAGAAAACACTTAACAACTGCAGGACCTAACAAAATGACCATTCTTGATCAGCGGTAAGAGTCCAGTACATTCAGTGCACACATTCTATAATATCTGACACTATGCATGTCTATGCTATAGTATCTGAAAAAAATCTGTATTTTAGGTACAAGTACTTCACCCTGGCTAAGAAAAGGAGCACCCCATTACTGATAACAAAATGTTGCATTTCTCTTGGGAAATTGTGAAATAGTAAAAATAATGGTAATAGTCATAAAATGTTATTGCTGATGTTGATTTTTGCAGTATGTATTAAATAGTGTGTATAAGAGTTGAGCACATTTATGGACTTAGGCAAGCTTTAAATTTCAAACCATAGAAAATTTATTTTAGAGTGCTATTATTAAACATCTCCTACCTTTGCCACCCAAGACTAAGGAGATGTTTATTGCAAGGAAAAAACTGTTGCTAATACCATATTCCTATATTGCTGTTGTCTTTTCTCACTTAAATATTTATACAATAACTATTAAAGCTGGAAATAAAATGACGGTGTAATGCAAAAGAGGAATTGCCCTTTAAAAAAAACTGCTGCTCTATTACAGTAAAAGAGAATTGCAGTTTGCACACTCTGCAGACAAATCAAGAAGGTCCAACTGGCCAGCCTGGTGGTGCTGAGGGTTGAGGTGCTGGATGCCACACCTCATGCTATACCAGCGACCTGGGTTCAGAAGTGAACTTGAGCTGCTGGGGGTCAGCAGGGAAGGGAGAGGATGTAGCATCCATAGGACAGCTCTCCTTTCCTGGGGAGGAATGGGGCACAGTGACTGGCATAGCCTGATACCTAGCAGAGGCCAGGTGTTGACATGTCTGGTCCTGTATAGAAGGGATCAGTAGGAGAAGCAGCCAATGGGCATGCGATGTGTGGATGCATGCATGGTGTGCCCCCTGCTGGCATTGCACGCTCTCTCTCCAGAAGGCAGAACAAGGAAATAGGGATGCCCCAGTCACAGCAGCTTGATGGCCATCTGATGGAACCTGCACGGCTCAGGAGAGGATCAAAGTCGGATCTGGATTCGGTGGGTTTGGTAGACCCTACCACCCGCCATGGAGGGTAAGCCATGGAATAACTGGGTGATCGCCCTTAGTGGAGACTGGCATGGGTCAGATGGCGGCCAGAGGACAAGGATTCACAGACAGCAGGGCTGACTGGGAATCCCAGGAGAGAAACAATCACTGAAAAAAAAAAGGTCCAACTAAAAGACAAGTAAATGTTCTGGCACAGGTTGATATATACTGGTCATATTCACTTGGTTAGCATGTCAGGGGCTGCAATACTTTAGTGTTTTCCCAACCCATTTTTCCACTTGGTACTGGTTTGGTGGAAGGATGAGCCGGCACCGGGTTTAAGAAGCAGGACATCAGGAGCCCGACTAACACTGCAACACATACTGACTGCACTGGGGGGATTAGGGATGTCCGGGTACCTGGGCTACATGCCAAGTGCTATGCTGTGGAACCAGAAAAAAAAAATTTCCATTTTGACACTGATGGTCTGCTCTGTCTGTCCCAAACACAGAAGAGCATGGTCTGCATCCTAGCCCATTCCAACCTCGCTGGCTTGGCTCAAGAGATAAGAACATTTAACTTGTGACAGGGTAGAATAGGACCCTGTCCCGTTTGTTTTGGAGAAAGTGTTTAAATGAAAGGATCTAGTTTTTTCCTTCTCTGTCTCTTATCTGTCTGGTTGCATAACTAAGTTTTCCTGTGAGACTCGGACTTGATCAACCCGAACAGACTCGCAGTTCTTTGCCTCTCTCTGTCTCTCAGTTTTCTCTTGCTATTTTTTCTTCCTTGCATATCTATGTCAGCTAATATAAAATTATGTGCAATCAATGTATGGAATGAAACTGATAATGGGGTCACTTTTGTTTAGAAAACATTTAGTATTACTGTTGAAATGTGTATATATTTATAATTTGAGATAATTATAGAACACTAGAGGTTATTTAGTACAAATGTTGAACCTTTTGCAAAGGGCCTGAAGCACACCCTATTCTAGTAGCTCTTGAAATTTACAAAGAACAGGAAGCATGCTACCAATGGGGTAGAAGAGACTTATAAAACAGCTAAGCT
The DNA here is from genome assembly GCA_016271365.2 of Neoceratodus forsteri. Classification (NCBI taxonomy): domain Eukaryota; kingdom Metazoa; phylum Chordata; order Ceratodontiformes; family Ceratodontidae; genus Neoceratodus; species Neoceratodus forsteri. Next base: position 535,976,597 of record CM028137.1, on the reverse strand, counting down.
GATCTGCAAGGGAGATTTTACAAGAAAGATTTTATTTTGGTTCTGTACATAGTTATTCTGAACAGGTTTATTTTATTTATGTTACTGCAACTACAAATAAACAGTTCTGTGGAATTTTAGAACTGCTTCTGGGTTTTATCTATGCTTCCTGACCTGTGCCTCGATGACATAACTGACACAGAATTTGACACATTTTTCCTTGGCACTTTAGTGAAGTGGAAATCTAGGTGCCAGGGTAAGAAGCAGCAGGATAGAAGCCTAACACTGCAACACAGACAGTTGACTGTGTGGTCTCACCCGATGCCCAGAGGCTGGTGATCCCCACAGTTGAGAAGGCAGTGGGGAGAATGGGGATATCTGGATACCTGGACTAGATGCCAAACAAGAACAAATGTCTGTTTAACACTGACCTGATGCTCTGTCTGTCCGCAACTCAGACCAGAAGAGTACTGTTCACATCCCAGCCCACCCAACCTCTCTGACTCAGCTCAAGAGATAAGTTTAAAGATCTATCACACACTGAATTAGTCACATTTTGTAACATGCCTGATAGCTGGCTGGCACAGTGAAGTACAGGAAGAAACTAGAAACAAGGTAGGTTGGGGTCAGAATTCAATCTTTATGTCTGGTCCTCCTGAAATATGCAAGCAAACAGAAGATGATCCAAAGAGCCACCAGTCAATGGAAATAAAGTGAATTTCTCTGATCGAGGTGCTAGTGTTGTGGGCTACAATTTACACACAACTAGTCAGCAACCTGCCAAATAAAAAGTTAGGTGAGGTTATCAAGAAGAAATGGGTGGTGTGTATTATAGATTTAGACCTGGCTTTGCTGGCTTTGTGGATGTTCCCCACTGTTTGCTGCACACAGCTGCTGTTCACGAGGGGTGCCAAGGCAGGACTACTTCAAACAGGCAGTCTCCCCAAAAATGTAAAACATGTAAAATGCCATGGAAAAGGTGTGAATGGGGCTGTTTTGTTTTACAGGATGGAGTTTGGAGTAAATAATTTAAAAGTCATTAGAGTCGGGTTGTGAGCCAGCTCAGGGCAGGGCTTGAGTCACTAACACATCTGTTGATATTGTGTGTGTGTATAACAGAGGCTGAGCTTCAAAGGCACTTGTGAGGCCTGGGAGAGGTGAGACATTCTATATTGTCAGCAGCAACAGAAGGGCAGTAGGTCTTGGGACAAAAAAGTGCAAGGGTGCTAACCCTTCCTTGCCCTACAGTTCTGACTGAAATAACATGCTAAAATCAGCACTTCATAAACAAACACCTTATTATTATTTATTTATTTTTGCTATGTTATTTAGTGTGAATGGTAACTTATCAGACTGTAAGGTAAAAAGGAAAGCTGTGCCTCAAGCCCTATTAAGATCAAAAGTCACAAGGACTGCACAGTGCATCACTGTTGGATCAAGCACCTGTGCACCCACACTAGTCGTGCCATAAATACAGTAAACTAAGGAACTGATTGGCTAGAACATTGAGAGCCAATGTGATTCTCAAAACGCATGTTTCAGCAGCTTGTAACACTACTCATTCAAAGATGCCAATCCCAATGGCCAATTGTGCTGCTGCAGATGACATATATCTTTCACAGTGGTCATCAGTCTGTTTTTAACAGGTATTAAGGAGACAGCAAATGGAGAGGGCCCTAGTTCTGCTAAGTGCCAGGCTAAGTGGCAGAAACAGAAACTGATAGCGATGCTGTTTCAGGCGTAGTGGTAGGGGGTTGCTACTATTGCTTCCCATACTGTTTCCTTTTTAGGCAGAGGATGAGCAGCTGAGACAGAAAATAAAGCTTGCTGTCAGGATCCACAAAGTTGTAATGCAGCTCAGCTGCTTGCTGGACGGCTCTATGCAAATGAAAGAACCGAAGTGCTCTCTCATTGGAGTGCTTTGCTCCTTTCAAGTACACAAAGTTTCTGGCCATAAACTGTGACCACTGTCATGCTAGAGTTATGTGTTGTCATCGGTCTGTTAGGGACAAAGCCAGTCTAGCCTGACCTGCATTGGACACAACACTGACACACCTCTGGAAAGCCGTTCATTGCAACAAAATGTTTCTTGCACATGTGAAAGCAAATATAAAATAGGTGACAGTGATGGCTAGAGGACATACATGGGGTTATCCAGAGCCAGAAGACTTCCAGTGATGGATCTGACTAATGAAGACTTGGAACAATCCCAGTATCATCCCAGAAGATTGGCAACAAACTACTGTTACCCCGATATTTAAAAAGGGTGATAGATCCCATGCCCAAAACTACCGCCCTATAAGCCTAACATCTCTCATTTGTAAGGTCTTGGAAAAAATCATAAAATAGAGAATAATAGATAGGCAACTGTGTGCTATGGATTATTTTTACACAACCCGAGGGTATGTAAAAAAAAAAATCCATAAACACACAGTTGCTTATTTTTTTTTTTATAATAACTGATGCAGAGTTTGCTCAGTGTCTCAGTCTGCCCAGATTTACAGACACACACACACACACACACACACACACACACACACACACACACTGTCTGTCTCACACACACACACACACACAGTGCACTAGGGAAACTTTGTTTTTATTAAGAAAAATAATACTGCTGACTACTAGGAAGCAGTGACATTGAGTGCATGGAGTTGGCAGAAGCCCGGCACGAAGCACAACAACGGACATTTCAGGAGTGCTGGGTCAGGAGAAGCCTTGACCCAAGCACGACAATGGCAGGATCAACAAGATAACTTTTTTTAAATTGTTTTCCCCAAAAGGCAGGATTAACAAGAAACAGTAATTGATAAAAATTACTTACTGCAGCTGGTCTAGGATTACTTCAGGGACTGGTCTGTCCATTGCTAAGGGAAATTTTAGCCACCATGTTTTTTTATATTTTCGGCCCACCCTCAGAGGAAGTAAGGGCCAATAATGTGGCAGGCTACACAGAATGACACTGCTAGTAAGAAGAAGTTTTAAGAAATGCCGTAATAACTCGATTTCAAGTTATTACGGCATTTTGGAGAACCTGAAAGCAGGTTGATAAAGGGAGTCACCAGTAATTATGTCCTATTTAGACAAAGAGATAGAAATATTAAACATCAGTGATTGGTCCAAGCATGGTTTCCGATGGGGTTATTCCTGTACATTTAACTTAATAACATTTTACAACCATATAAGTCAAAACATCAACGTTAACATATCTATGGACATTATCCTTCTTGATTTCAGCCGGGCCTTCGACAAAATTTCACATGGGCTACTAGTTAGAAAATTATCAGCATTAGGATTTTCTGACTGTTTAGTGAAATGGGTAAACATCTGGTTATCCAACAGGACCCAAAAAGTAAAGATCAGCAACTTCCTTTCTAGCGCAGGGTCAGATACCAGTGAAGTGCCCTAGGGATCGGTGCCTGGACCCACATTATTCAACATCTTTATTAGCGACATGCCGATAAACTCCAGTAACACACTACAAAAATCTGCAGATGATATCAAATTGGGAGGAACAGTGGACAGTTCAGAATATGATCAAACTTTAACTCTGGATCTAAAAATCATTGAACTTTGGGCACAAACTAATACAATGCAGTTTAACATAGATAAATGCATAGTACTCCATTTTGGAAAAAAATAATCCCAAACAAACTTATCTCAATAATACTCCTCTCAAAACATCTGATAGAGAAAGAGATTTAGGCATCACAATCAATAATAAACTCTCCGCATCAGATCACTGTTTAAAAACTACACATTCTGCAAATGGTTTGCTTAAAAGAATAAAGCGTACTTTCATTACCAGAACAGAACAGTGTATGATGCCCATTTATAGGACTTATGTAAGACCACTTTTAGACTACGGATCCCCTTTTTGGAACCGTTATTAAAAACAGATACATTATGTTTAGAAAAAGTATGGAGGCGCACTACCAAAATGGTCCCATGCTCTCATCCTTGGATTATTCTCAGAGACTTCATGAAACAGGTTTACACTCACTGCAATGCAGAACAAGGGGAGATGTTCTGTATTTGTATACAATTTCAAACCACCAGTACATATGCTTCAACATGGTCTGGAACTAACTATTAGACACATAGTACCCAGGCGACACAACAGACAAATCTAAATTGGCAAAGCAAAAAATAAATGGCATAATTTCTTTATGATCAGGGCAGCTAAACTCTGGAACACCTTTCCTCAGGAACTCTTTATTCCAAAACCATGAACCAGTCCAAGAATGGTCTTGACACTTGGCTCAAGGGTAAACTACCAATGATCTAATGACTCTACAAGGTGGGGACAATCTCGATAGGCCTCAACCTTTTTTCCATAAACACCTAGTAAACTTAGTAAACAAGGCATATAGTTGTAGTGGCCCTTGAAGTGTCACTATAGATTATTTGATCAACTGTCAATGTTCCAGGCTGAATGGCATTATAACAGTGTAAACTCAGTCAGTCAGCACTACCCCACACTGCACCTTGTAAACTGAAGCTCAGACACTTGATGTACACTACTACTGTAAACCTGTCTGATGTATTTTGCTAGGAGGTCACTAACCTGCCTAGAATATAACATCTGAGTTGTAATGTCTCCTATCCCATAGTCTGCTCCTGCCCTATCCCTGCTACTGCCAATAGCAGTACAACAGCCCATTCTCCTCTGATTGCTTGTGTGTTGGTTGACACTGCCTAACTTTTTGATAAACTTGATCATTTTCTTCTAAAAGTGAATGCTCAGGTTATAACTCCTCCTTTAGCTTCCTTATTTATCTTTGTGCTCCCAGGTGTCTCCATCTACTTGGAAGCAGTCTGTGTTTGTTTTATGATTCCTAAATCTGGTTCTAAATCTATTTTTAATAATTATTGTTCAGTCTCTGTTATCTGTTACAGTCAAATTTCCAGAAAACATTTTTCATGACCAAACAGGGTTGCCACCTATCTGTTTTTTGACAGGATAATCCAGTTTTTAGGGTCCTTATCTGGTCATTCGGTTTTGATTAAATGCAGTCCGGTTTTTGGGCCATTTTGAGTGCTCATGTACTCTTAAAACTGATGTACCAAATCATCCACTGTTTTGGCTGTGTTGCATGTCCAGGTTACAATGACGTTCTGATGTCACAGTCATTAAGACCTGCCTTTGTTTGTTAAACCAGACTGTCTGGGAGGTGTAAAGTATGGCCCTTAAGATCATTAGCAGTAAATTAACCTAATCTTTTCCAATCTGCATTTTAAGTATGGCCTTTTACTGCTATGACAGGAAACAGCTTTTACACCTTTACTGTATGTGCTGTCATGTCTTTCTTTTTGTTTGTCCTCTAGTTTGGTATGTTTTTGACCCATTTTTGTTAAATTAGTAATCTAACTTTTATTGCCTTTATCACCACATTTGCTCTCATTTTTTGTATTACCTGAACATTCCATGATATTAGCTACACTTTTACAGGTCATTCAGTTAAACAGCATTGAATTGTGTATCTGAAATTGTGGAATGTCTTAGAAATATGAAAAGAACAGTGCAGTATTAAGGGTACCACAAGCATCGATAATTCAGTTATCAAAAATTGATCAAAGCATCAGAATACATTACTGACATGGAAAGGAAAATGGGAGAATGTTTAACAGAGGGCTGAGCAATAAGCTGTGGATGAGCTTGGCACATCCAGCAGACCTGAGTTTTTTTGTTTAACCAGGAGAGACACACTAAGCAGTACGCTTGTTTACAGGTGCGACCTGGGAGCACAAGAAAGTTAAGTGACTTGCTCAGGGTCACACAGTATGCAAGTGGGGGCTGTGGGACTCAGACCCAGGTCTCCAGGTTTGCAGCTCAGAGCCTTAAACCACTGCACTATACTGCCTCAATTTGATTCCCACAACCTCCACTTATATACTGCGTGACCCTAAGCAAGTCACTTAACCTTCCTGTGCTCCTGGGTCACTCTCACTCCTGTAATATGGGCTATTGGCCTATGGGAGTTAACCAGGTTGCCAAAGAATAAAAATAAATAACTAAATAAATAAATAACAGTATAAAAATGGTTTCCTATCACTGATAATGTCTATTCCAACATTACAAATGGCTTTGGAGAAGGAACAATATACTTGCCAGTCATAAAAGGGTGTGGAGCCAGCGGCAGAGTTTGGGATGTGGTTTAGCATCCGGTTTTTACCTCATCCAAAGGTGGTAACCCCATGACCAAATTTTACAATATGTGGATAAATACAGGTCAGAGTTTCAATCAGGTTTCATAGAAACATAGAAACATAGACTTTGACGGCAGATAAGGCCCGCTAGGCCCATCTAGTCTGCCCATTTCCCTACCTACAGGATAGGCCACAGATCCTAGTTAACCAACAGCCTATTTCTTCCTACCCCCCACAAGAATTGCCTTATGTCTGTCCCATGCATTCTTGAATTCTCCCACAGTTTTAGACCCCACAACCTCCTCAGGAAGGCTGTTCCATGCACCCACTACCCTCTCTGTGAAATAATACTTCCTCACATTGCCCATGAACCGCCCTCTTTCTATCTTTAAATTGTGTCCCCTTGTTCTTGCAAGTCTCTTTTTCTGAAAGATGCTACTCTCTTGGATTTTGTTGATTCCACTGAGGTACTTAAAAGTTTCTATCATGTCCCCCCTCTCCTTTCCTTCCTGCATTATCCATTCAGACTGTTCTTGTGAATTTTCAGGATTCTATTTCGTCTTTGCTTGCTTCTGAGTTATGTGGGGTAACTACTATAGGGTAACTATGGAGGTGATAGTTTATAGTGGAGACCAGGATTCTAATCCTGGTCTCCCTAGATTTAGGCACTTTTTTACAGAGAGGGTGGTGAAAGAGTGGAACGTGCTACCATCAGAGGTGGTGGCCTGTAAAACAGTGGGATGCTACAAGAGGGGCTGGGACAGGGCAAAAGGGAGAGTTAAGGGAGGGGGGTGCAGGGAGGGAGGGGCAGCTGCAGAATAGGGTTGCTAGCTGCATAATTGAGCTGACTCGATAGACCAGACGGCCTTTTTCTGCTGGCAGTTTTTGTATGTTTGTACTTGTATAGTTTTAGCTAAGGGTTTCAATTTAATTGATCATTCTATGTTAGTTTATTGCCACACTTATGGGTTTTGATGTAATATAATAACTGGCCATCAGTGTTTTCAGTGAAGGATGGTCAGTTATTATTTGTCATAATAACCAGCCAGTTTTTACGGCAAACACACTCACATCAGCAGCAACTGCACTCGAGACACTCTCAATCACAGCACAGTGCCAAATGTTATTTTTTTTGTTTGTTTGTTTGTTTCCTTACTGGTTGTCACTGTAAACATATTAAAAACAAGCCTCAGCATGGTAAGCTACATAAAAAAGTTAAATTTATATCAAAAATTGACCCTTTGTAAGAAAACTTTGGCAGTAAATCTAACCATCGGAAAACTGAAGTGGCGGTTATGATGGAAAAGGTTGGTACTTACTGAGGACATTTTTACAGGCTCATTAAAAAATAAGGAAACTGATGAGCTAGGTTTTACTGTTGGGGCATTTCTAAAAAGGTAATGGCAGTGTGGTTCAGTCTGGGGGGCTCAGAGAGGTTTGGGGTCAGTAACAGCAGGCACACTAGAAGATACTGGTTGGATTACAGTAAAACCGAGCAGCAGAGCTGAGGCAGACCTGAAAGTGCACAATAAACTGCAAAGTATAAAAGTAAATACTGCTGATTGCAAAATGGGAAAAAAACTTTATTTTAGATCTTGATTTTTCTAATTAGTTTCCTGGCTGTGAATCACTCCAGTGAACATGCTGGGGGGAACAAAACAGAGAGTTACGAACTGTGAGGAAAAAATTGTTGGGCAGTAATTACATAAAATAAATTATGGGATGGTGTAATTGAATTTAAAGCACAGCACACCCTCAGTTTGTGATGTTTGATGAACTCCACAGGCTTCTCTTTTGGAGTTTATGTAGCATTACGCACCTTGGGTGTATTAAATTCTCGTAATGTATACCATCCCACGTATTATACTATATGTAACAAATTGGGGTCCTTCTTCTCTTTTAGGTCACTCCCAAGCTGTACATTCAAACATATGAATGTGCCAGCAGTTAAATGCCTTACAGTCTATCTAATCTGCTTGAGTATGCAGTTCTCACTGTGTTTACAGAGGGAACTGCACCCCCATACCCCACTTGACCCCTTTGAAATACCTCCTCCATCCCTCTTTCTCCCCCCACTAGCTGAAACTTCCCCTAATCCTCTCCCAGCCTGTCTTGAAGCTGCCCACTGTTTTTAGGAATACCCCACCTCCTCTGGCAACTCATTCTGTTTAGCTACCACCCTCTCAGTGAAAAAGTGTCTCCTTATCTCCCTCCTGAACCTTCACCCACTAGCTTTAGGGCATTAGCCCTAGTGGCCTTGTTTCCAATAAGGTTAAAAAGGCTTCAGTGCTCACCCTGTTTACACCTTATAGGTACAGGTACCTGAAGGTCTCAACCATCTCCCTCCCTTCCATCCTCAAGAGAGTACATGTTGAGCCCCCTGAGCCTCTCCTCATAGGTGTTGCCTTGCTGGCCCTGGATCATCCTGGTTGCTCTTCTTGGGACCATTTCCAGCAAGCTGACATCCTTTTTAGGAAAAGGAAAACAATATTGTACACTGTACTCTAGATGCAGTCTCATTAGAGGCCTTACAGCGGAAGAATGACCTCTGCCTTCCCATTGGTAATTCCTCCGAATTTGCAGTCCAACATCCAATTTGTTTTGACCACAGCTTTTCTGCAGTGTGCTGAGTGTTTCATGTCACTCATGATAATTACACCCAGATCCTTTTCTTCCTTTGACCTGGTTACCTGTACACCACCCAACCAGTATTTAGTCCCTGGAGTTTTCATCCCCAAGTGCATAACTTTACACTTTTTAATGTTTAACCCCCGTTGCCAAATGCCAGATCACTTTTTGCCTGTTCTGTGTTTACCATCCCACAGAGCTCTGTGTCATCTGTGGAAAGGCCAATCTTACCCTTGATCCCACTGCAGAGAAGCCTGTAAATGGTTCCTGAGAAATAGGCTCCCAGTAAACACGAGCAAAACAAAAGCCATGCTTCTGGTATATAAACTCAACATCTCTAAGCTGTCCAAAACTCAATCCACCCTAACTGTCCTATCTCTGGACACCCCCCCCCCTTGAAAATGTGCCCTACTTCAACTACCTAGGTGTGACCCTTGATCCCTTCTTAACCTTCACCATATACATAAACACCACTGTGCAACATATCAACCAAAAATTAGGGGTGGGTTTCCAACTGAAGCACTACCTCACACCAGAGACTCGGACTGCTATAGCCCAAGGAAACCTCCTTACCCTATAAGAATACTGTGCCCTTAGATACACACAAACCTCCTCACAACTGCTCATGAGACTCAATATAGCTTACAATAACATCTGTAGGTTTGCACTGATGGCACCATATTCCACCCACCATTGCTCTCTATCCCAGGCCCTGATCTGACTCCCTCTCCAGGCCATGAACAACTACTTCCTCAGATGCAAAATAGACAACACACCATCAGAAACGGATGTCAAGCCCCTCCCTTCCCCCTGCTCAAGCAGAAAATCTGCCCCCGTAACCTATGACATTCCACAGTCCCACCATTAGAAGTTCCCTGGGATTTCACCTCAATGGGATGCAAAAGCCTTCTATCTTGCTTCCCCCATACTTTGGAACCACCTACCTGTCTCCTTGTGCTCCCTAGACTCACACTTAACTTTCAAATCTCACTATAAAGCAGATTTATTGGCCACTATCAAGTGTAACTGCCCCTCTAGGTAAATTGCTAAGTTCCTGATTGTGTGTCTCAGTTTCTCTGTATCTATGCCATATGGATTCTGTTGTATTGTACTGAACGCTACTGTAACATTGTACATATTGCAACTGCACATTATTCAGATTGTCCTATTTTCTGTACCATTCCTAACCTGTGTAACTATACTGCCTGTATTACCTATGTACCTTCTTCATGGCCCAGGTCATGCCTGAAAATGGTCCTTCGGATCAATGCACATAATCGGTTAACAAATACATAAAATGTTTTTACTTTTGGAAGGCTGCCTTCTTATCACCTACACCTTCTGCCACCACCTTGCCAAACCAGCTGGTCTTTGTAGCTATAGTTTTCCAACCCTCGATTTTAGCACACTCTCTAGTGGCCTCCATCAGCCTCTTCTTTATTATTGCCCATTTTTGTTCCACACCCATCTCTCTTCTGCTCCCAGCAAAGTGTCCTACTAGAATTTCTTCTATCCTATCAAAGTCTGCCCTCTTAAAGTCCAAAAATCTTGCCCTGGTCATGACCATCTGCCTGTCCATGCCCAGATGGAACCACACCATGTGGTGGTCACTACCTGCAAGTGGCACTTCCACTGTGACATCCCGAACATGCTCATAGTTGGAAAGGACTAGCTCCAATACAACCCTCTCCCTAGTGGGTTCCATGTCACCCTGAGCCAGGAAACCACTTTGAAATGCATAAAGCAGTACTTGCTCCATAGTGTAGGAGGTAGTCGTGATTTTTCCAGCCCACCTCAGGTAGAATGAAATTCCTCATTATTAGTACCTCTCCCTTTCTAGCCATTTCCGTGATTTGAAACCGTAGTACCCTGCCCAGCTACTCTTCATGGAAAGGTGGCCTGTAAATCACTCTATCCTTAGTTTCCTCCCTCAAGTGGATTGCACCTATACTCACAACACTTCAGTCTTACCCTCACACCTTTCTATCAGGTACAAGTTCTGCCCTCATTTACATATAGATCCACTCCCCAGCACTTCCTGTCCCCCTAGCCTTTCTATACAGTCTATACCTGGGAACTGTGAGGTCCTAGTCATGGTTTTGTGTGGCCAATGTCTCTGTGATGTCTGCTATGTCCACTGTCTGCAGTTCTGCCAACATGCTTCCCAGGCTTCTGGCGTTCAGAGACACAACACTCCAACATGGCTGGGGACCTCCCTTACCATTGACCTGCCCCCCACCACCCCCTTCTCCCTCAGTCATCCTTCCCTACCTCTACCCTTATCATCTAGCTCCTCCCCATGCTGTCCTGATTTGGGGGGGAGGCCTATCGGCCTCCACCAGGTGACTAAGGGTGCTGTGCCCCTTACTGCCTCCTCCTGTCAGTTTAAATTGAGGGTTTTTCCCATGAATTCCTCCAGCTTACCCTTCAGAAGCCTTGTATCCTTCCTATTCAGATGCAACCTGTCTGGTGCATGGGGTCCTTGTTATCCCGGGTTCCTCCCCAGCTACTAACTAGCCCGTACAACTCCTTTTCACACCAACCCTTAAGCCATCCATTAAGACACTATGTTCTTACCTTCCTTGCCATACTAGCCCTTGGGACCAGAAGCACATCTGAGAAGGCTACTGGGACCTGATGGCATACATCCCAGGGTAGTAAAGGAGCTAAGGGTGGAACTAGCAGAGCCATTAACAGAACTGTTTAGCGGGTCTCTGACAACAGGAGAGATCCCAGAAGACTAGAGAAGGGCTCATGTGATCCCGCTCCACAAGACTGGCAGCAGGGAGGAGGCAGGGAACTACAGACCAATCAGTCTTACCTCAGTAGTGGACAAGATTATGGAGGCACTCTTTAAGAAAAGGATAGTGCAACATCTGGAATCCATAGGAGCACAGGATCCAAGACAGCATGAGTTTACAACAGGAAGGTCCTGTCAAACTAATCTAATAGATTTCTTTGACTGGGTAACCAGAGTTGTGGACCAAGGGAGTGCAGTTGATGTCACCTACCTTGATTTCAGCAAAGCTTTCAATACTGTTCCACATAGAAGATTGATTAATAAGCTGGGTAGGTTCAGGGTGGGTCAGAGGTTGGTCAACTGGGTGGCAAACTGGTTGGCGGGCAGAAAACAGGGAGTGGTGGTAAACGGTATACAGTCATTAGAGATGCAAGTCACAAGTGGGGTACCTCAGGGATCAGTCCTTGGACCAGTCTTCTTTAATATCTTCATCAGTGACATTGCAGATGGACTGGAGAGTAAGGTTTGCCTGTTTTCAGATGACACTAAGATCTGCAACAGAGTAGATGATCAAGATGGGGTGGGCAGAATGAGAAGAGATCTGGAAAAACTGGCCAAATGGTCAGAAGAGTGGAAAATGGGGTTTAACGCAAAAAAGTGCAAGATCATGCACATAGGGAAGAGACGAGAAACCATGAATCTATCTATAGGTTGGGAGGGGAGGGGAGTTATTGGCAATCACAAGGGAAGAAAGAGACTTGGGCATCATTATCATCACAGATGACCTGAAATCATGCAAGCAGACCACTAAAGCAGTAGGTAAGGCTAGAGGGATTTTGGGGTGTATTATTGGGGTATCACAAGTTGTAAGAGGGAGGTAATAATCCCTCTTTACAAAACACTGGTTAGGCCCCATCTGGAGTACTGCTTGCAGTACTGCAGGATGCACCTGCACAAAGACATTAACAAAATGGAGGCAGTCCCGAGAAGGGCAACCAAAATGGTGCAGGGACTGCATCAAAAAGCATATGAGGACAGATTAACAGAGCTCAATGTGTATACCCTAGAGCAAAGAAGGAAGAGAGGTGATATAATCGAAACATTCAAACATCTTAAGAGCATTAACAAGGTGAAAGAATCTAACATGTTTCAGTATATAAGAAAAATAGCAGGACAAGAGGACACAGCATGAGATAAGGGGGAGGCCTATTAAGGGGCAATGTGAGGAAGTTCTTTTTCACAGAAAGGTTGGTGGATGCATGGAACAGCCAATCTCAGGAAGTGGTGGATATGAATACAGTGCAGGGCTTCAAAGAGGCATGGGATAGGCATAATGGAGCAATACAGGTGAGTATGAATGGATAGGCCATTAACAGCGTAAAGTCCAATGGCACATTCATAAGGTAGAATAAATGGGCAGACTGGATGGGCCTTGCGATCTGCCATCAACTTCTATGTTTCTATGTTTCTACCATCCTCTCTGCCTTGCTGCAAATTCTTCCAACCTCCTTGAACCTTTCTTTCACCTCCCTTATCTCACATCCTGCAAGGTCATTTGTCACCAGCTACACTATAATGTGAGGCTCCCTCCCCCCTTGGCTCACTAATTGTGCAATCAAAGATCCCTCTCTTTCTGACATCATCCCTGGCATATATTCTACCCTCCTACGGCTTTTCAACACTTTCCCTCCTATCTCACCCAATTCACAATTGAATACCCAAGATTATGACCCTCCCCCTCCATTCTGGGACCTCCCACCTCTCTGTCCATCTTGCTTTCCACTCCCACCTGCCTCCCTATTCCCCCTCCTGTCCCACTTGTATTACCAACCCTCTACCCCAGCTATGCCCTTCCCCTTCTTCTCCTCTCAAGCCTTTCTACCCCTGCCATGTCCCCTATTATACCTTATTGATCACCTCCCAGTCTGCCTTCTACCCTTCCCATATGCTCTCCCCTGGCTTGTCCCCTTGTTCCCCCTTGTCTACTAGCCCTTTCCCTGCTCCACCTACCCTTCCACTCTCACCTGACCTCAGTAACTCCCATTCCTCCTCCCCAATTTTCTTGATGCCTACCCCCCTTCTGTCTCCATCCCTCCCTATCCCACTGTCCCTCCCCATTTCATCAGCTTCCCTCTCTGGGCCCCCATCCACTGGGATGAATGTGTTGTGAACTGGGAACTCTGGGTGTGCTCCCACTGCTCCCCCATCCTGCATTACCTTTTCAATGTACTGTTATCCACCCCCCTTTCCCTGAGCACTCACTTCCACTTGGGGACAGAGACTCTGGGAAGCTGCATAACGCCTCCTTCCTACCCAGAACTGAAATCCTCCCCGCGGCAATCGTTTCCTGCTCCGCTATCCTTTCCATCCTCCATGCCCTGCATCTCATGTGCCCCTACCTTCATCACCCTATGGATCCAGCCACCCACCAGTGCACCTATTTTCTGCATCAGCTGCCACATCAACACCCTCAACACACTAAACTTCCTGCAGACCTGACATCCCACGTCTCCCACAGTGCTCCCAGAAACGCTGCTGCTCTACATCCCTTTCACACCACCACCTATCCACCTTACTCTGCTCTCACTACATGACCCCTGCCCACATATTAAGTTTCTAGGCCCTCTTAACAGTGTACTTAGATAACTCCCTTAACCTTTTGCATCTTCTAATTAGGACTATTTGTAGCCCTGCTTTCAGAATTTACCATCAGTCCCCACCTCACATATGAGGATCATATGCTCAACATTGTAAGAACTGTTCATCCAAAAATGGGTCTACTCTATTGTACTGCAAAGTACCTGGCACCAGACACTAATGTTAAAATTATCCAGAGCTGAATTCTCCTCCTGACTGACTGTGGTTCCATTATTACAGGTGCCACTCCCCTCATGATCCGGGCAAAGATAAGAGCCTTAACCCACATGATTGCCAAATTTGCATCCTGGCAGGGCCCGTGGTCCCATCGCTACACATCCCCATCACCTCTTCCATGCTTTTCTCCCCCTGGAATGTCCCCTATTGTACCTTTTTGTTCACCTCCCAGTCTGCCCTCTACCCTTCCCATCTACTCTCCCTTGACCTGCTCCCTTACTCCCCCTTGTCTACCATCCTCTTCCCTGCTCCACCTGCCCTCCCACTCTCACTTGAACTCACTATCTCCTATCCTTTCTCCTCACTTCTCCTGATGCCTTCCTCCGCTTCTACCTCCATTCCAGCACATCCCACTGTCCTTTTCCATTCCATCAGCTTCCCCCTCTGGGCCCCTGTCCACTGGGAGGAATGTGTTTTGCACTTAGAACTCTGGATATGCTACCACTGCCCCCCCCCCACCCAGTCCTGCATTACCTTTTCTCCTTAGTGTTATCCACCCCCCTTCCCAGGGCACTTTCTCCCACTTAGGGATGGAGATTCCTGAGAGCTGCCTAAGCACTTACTCCTTCCTACCCACAACTTGGCCCCCTCTCCTTGTGTCCATTCCTGCTCCCCTCCCCATTCCAGCCACCATGCCCTGCATCTTCTTTGCTCCTCCATTTACCACCATATGAATCCCTCACTCCACCAATGCAACTATATTCAACCTCAGCTGCCACATTGCCACCCTCAACATACTAAACTTCCTGCAAATCAGGCATTCCCCATCTCCCATAGTGCTCCCAGAAATGCTGCCGCTCTACATCCCCTGCACCCTACAACCCCTCCCACCTTGCTCTGCTCTCACTGCATGCCCCCCACCCACATATTAAGTTTATATGCCTTCCTAATAGTGTACTTAGATAACACCCTTAATCTTTTGCAGCTTCCAACTAGCACTATTTGTAGGCCTGCTTTCAGAATTTACCATCAATTCCCACCTCACATATGAGGCTCATATGCCCAACACTGTAAGAACTGTTCATCAAAAACTGGGTCTACTCTATTGTACTGCAAAGTACCTGGCACCAGACACTAATGTAAAAATCATCCAGAGCTGCATACTCCCCTGACTGACTATGGCCCCAGTATTACAGATGCCGCTCCCTCATGATCTGGGCAAAGATAAGATTTTTAACCCACATGGTTGCCAAATCTGCATCCTCGCAGGGCCCATGGTCCCATCGCTACACTTCTGCATCCTCTCCTCCCAAGCCTTTCTTCCCCTGGCATGTGCTCTAGCATACCTTTTTGCTCACCTCCCAGTCTGCCGCTGTCCTTTCCATCTGCTCTCCCTTGTCTATCCTCTTCCCTGCTCCACCTGCCCTCCCACTCTCACCTGAACTCACTACCATCCATCCCTTCTCCTCACTTTTCCTGATGCCCCCCCTTCTACCTCCATTCCTGCCTATCCCACTGTCCCTCCCCATTCCATCAGCTTCCCCCTCTGGCCCCTGTCTAGTGGAAGGAATGTGTTTTGCATTGGTAACTCTGGATATGTTCCCTCCCCCCATCTTGCATTACCTTTTCTACTTACTGCTATCAACCCTCCTTCCTGGGCTCTCTCTCCCCTTAGGGACAGAGGCCCTAGAGACTACCTAACACTTGCTCCTTCCTACCACAACTTAGCCCCCATTGTCATTCCTGCTCCCTGCCCATTTCAGCCTCCATTCTCTGCATCTCCTCTGCCCTCCCTTCGTCGCCCTATGAATCCCTCCCTCCACCAGTGCACTTATTTCCTGCATCAGCTGCCACATCGCCACCATCAACGTACTAAACTTCCTACAGACCAGGCATCCCTTATCTCCCACAGGACTCCCAGAAATGCTGTCACTCTACATACCCTTGACCCCACAACCCCTCCCACCTTGCTCTTCTCCCACTGCATACTCCCTGCCCACATATTAAGTTTCTATGGCCTCCTTATAGTCTACTTAGATAGCCCCCTTAACCTTCTGCAGCTTCTAATTAGGACTGTTTCCAGGCCTGCTTTCGGAATTTGCCACCAATCCTCACCTCACATATGAGGATCATATGCCCAACACTGTAAGATCTGTTCATCAAAAACTGGGTCTACTCTATTGTACTGCAAAGTACCTGGCACCAGACACTATTGTAAAAATCATCCAGAGCTGCATACTCCCCTGACTGACTATGGCTCCATTATTACAGATGCTGCTTCCTCATGATCTGGGCAAAGATACGATTTTTAACCCACATGGTTGCCAAATATGCATTCTCGCAGGGCCCATGGTCCTAACGCTGCACCAACTTTGAACAGCTTGGTTGATTACAACTTGAAACTAGAGTTCTGTTAATCCTAGTGAATTTTACCCACAAAATTCTACATGGAAGTGTCCCCCAATGTCTATGCAAGTGTAGCCACTCTCTGGCACCATCCAAGAGAGGGCCACTACCCCTTCCTTGCTGGCCAGACCAAGGTTAAGGGGCCTGGGATCCTTAACTGAAACACGGTGGTCCTTTCCCAAAGTTAAACAAATAAAATGGCCATGCCTCCACCCAAAGTACAATTACTGGGTCTGATAACTATACAGTACAACCCCCTGGGATGTCGTATCAACCCACCTCCCCATAACAGTTACACCAGCCATGGAATTACCAGACGTGAACATCCCCCATCCGACATTTCAGTTTCTATTTCAGCTAATAACATGCTCACTAAAATCAGGCTCTTGAGTCAGACCTTTGCAAAACAGTAACAGCACAATTTATTTACATGGGGAGGGTTAGGATGGGGTAAGTGGAATAGAGGTTAAGCACACTTTTTGATTTTGCATTTTTAAATATTTTTGTAATTCCCACAGTCATTTCCCCTTTTATATTCAAACCCACATTTTAATGATTGCAACCACTAATATCTATCTATCTAGCTAACTGCTGCAGGTTTTCCCAAAACCCAGACCCACATGTTACAGTCCAGAATGACGTCCAAATTCTGTCCTTGGGTACCAGATGTTAGTTGCAGGCTTGAGGTGCCACTGGTCGTCCAGCGTTGGTGCACTTGCTGATTTAAATAACTTTTTACATTTCTTTCTCTTAATTACTTTAAGCCTTGACTCCACCTCCATCCCTGTTGGGCATGGATGAAACTATATACAGTCCCCAGAATGTTGCAATGCAATTCCTGCTGTTACAGTTTTGCAGACTCAGTCCTCAGGTGCCACACATGACTGAAGTCCTGGGGCTGGTGAAGCAACACATGCAGAACCTGGCTTGATGCTTGAAAGGACAAAGATGCTGCAGCTTGGATCTTCAAGCTTGATTGAAGGCTTTGCAGCTTGCCCCCTTCGCCCTATTGAGGCCTGTTGCAGGGCACATACGAAAGGCCTGCCAGCCACAAGGGATCCAGACCTGGGTGTGACCCCGTGGCCCAGCTTCCTCACCGGTCATAGCACCCTAGCACTTGGGTACAAGACCCATTGCCTCCTGCAGCCAGCAGATCCCACTTGGTGGGGGTGAGCAAGTTCCCCACCTCATCCTGGGCTTTGGATGGAACCTCTAGATCATTTTGTTCTGTTTCTTTATGACCTGCTATGGTGTGTTGCCAAGCAGTCTCTGTCAGAGATGTTGTGAAATTAAATTTTGCCAGCGAAATTGCCGTGAAATCAGCAATTTCGCCAAGTGAAACATTTCACGAAATTCTGTCATTCGGCGAAATTTTTTGCCATATGCTTAAATTGCAAAATGTCATCAAGTAAATGCACACACTTGCCAATTTCACCAGGTTTTGTCTGCATTTTGCCATTTTGTGAGTGAAATTTCATGTTTCAAGGTGAAAGTTTGCATTTCGCTAGAAGAATTTCGCATTTCGCACCCACAAAATATTTTGTGAAATGCTTGAATTTCTTGAAATATTTTGCAGAGTGAAATTTTCTAATTTAGCACATGTCTAGTCTCTGTTACCTTGTCTGTCTGTCTCCCAGAGTCCAGGGTTACCACAACAGTATCTTTTCTTGCTGTATCTCAGGAACAGACAGCAGGCACTCACCCCGGATAAGCACATACTTGTCCTTCTGCATTCACAGTCTCTCAGATTTAGCTAAGCTGCATTCTTGCTCTGGCTCACACACAATACCAGAACTCTGTCTCAGAAAACATTTTGAAAGTCTCTTTTCTCACCGTGCAGATGAATAGCAATTCTCTGGTATGAAGAGGCTTTCTTACTTCATAATTCTCTCAGCACAGCTCTCCTCTCCCTTGTCTCACCAATGAGGTGCAGGTGAATATACCTGTCTTTTTCCAGGCTCAGACGCAACCTTTGTCTTTTTCACAGGCTCAGGACACAACCTTTGTCTTTCCCCTGGCTCATGACACAATGTTTTCTTCAGCTCACCGCTGTGGTGCATCTTTCTGCCACAGTGGACTTTTCCAGGAACCTGCAGATTTCTCCCTTTCCAAACAAAGCTGCTTGCACAATATTCTACTCTGTAGTTTCTCACTGGGGGAAGGCATGACCAGCCTTGGGGGACAGATAACTGGTAGCCCCCAGGCAAGGCCCTCTCCCAGCCTTGCAGCCCCATTTTCCCTCTAGGGGCAGGAGCCCCCTCCCTGTGGAGGGGCTTCTGCTGAAGCAACTCAGAATCAACAGTTCTGTTCTTTTTGGGAGCTTTTTGGCAGCTCCCCATTGCCTGGAGTCACTGACCTTAACATAAATGAATATGTATGAGGCTCCCTCAATGCCTCATTGGCTGTTCAAAATGGCACCAGAATATTCCCTGGAATTTTTCCCCAAGAGTCGTTTCACAAGCCCCAAAATCCTCTTGGAAAATCCTGGCTTTGCCATTGACTGGTAGTCGCAAGGCTGCTATTATGGCTGCTGGGTAAACAGTTCATCTGCAGTTCCCACAAGGTCCCAAGTTTTAAATGTCCCTGCTGCCACAATAAACACTTTCATTTTATAATTACCCCACAGATTCATAAGAGCCGCTGTGCCCTGTAAAGTGACTGCAATATTTAACTTTTTCATTTAGCCCTCCTTCAGTTGCTGCTGCCATTTGTCATTGCCTCTAGGCAGCACACACAGTCCCATTACATTCTATACAGGTTTCCCCTTTCAACTGTTTTGGCAGCCAACAAGAACATTTTTATTTTATTTATTTGAATCTAATATTAAAAGTACCTTTGAGCCAAGGCTCTTTTATAAAGGTTCCATGTCACTTGAGGTTTACACTGGACAATTGGATAACAGGCAGAACAGTGGGTTTACAGACAATTATATGCAGTTCTATACATTCAATACAGTGGTACAAAATTCCAGATGGAGGTCTGGGTAACAGTGTTAACATGGCATGGTAGAGAACACACTAGTGGGGTGCTGCCAGAGGCATTTGTCAGATAACAATTAAAGTGCCAATGGGGTAGGGAAGGTGGGTAAGGGTGGTGGTGGGGAGGGAGGGTGGGTGGGTGGTTGAGTGAAGGGGTTGAGGGAGATGTTTAAGTGCTAGGTGGAAAGAGCAAAAGGAGAAGGCAGAAGAATTATGAAGGACAGTCACAGGACCTAGATGTAGACAGGATATAACAGAGGCTGGATTTGAATGGTCCTATCTTAGGCATTGAGGAGATGTCAATGTTGAGACCATTGAACCAGCCAAGAGCTCTGTGGGCAAATGATCTTTGCCCCTGCGTAGTGCAGCAACACAGTATATGCAGTAGCTAGGATTCAGAGCCCCCAGTGATGTGAGTATTCTGTGCTGTGTGGACACCTGGGGGTGCAAGGCCCAGTGTTATTTTCTTTGCCATTAGGCAAGTTTGGTACTTGATATGGTTTGAAAGTTGAAGCCATCCAGTTTGTGCGTAGAGGTCACACGTGTGGGTGAGATGATGGGTGCCAGTGATAAGTCGGCAAGCTTTGTTTAGTGTAATGGCTATGCGTCTAAGGGTGGTGGCAGAGGCAGAGCCATGAATGATCAGGCCATAGTCAATTATTGATACTACTGAGCTTTGTACTTCAATCCTTAAGGCATCTGAGGTAAGGCATTGACTATGCCTATAGAGTAGGCCAATCCATGTGTTAGCAGCTTTGGTGACGTTGTCAGTGTGCGTAGCATATGATAGATTACAGTCAATGGTAACTCCAAGTTATTTAAAGGATTGAACCTGCTCCAGGGTTGCACCAAGGCAGTGTGTGATTGTGATGGGATTGAGCCTGTGTTTGTTTTGCGGGCTGCAGAAAAGCATAGCCTTGGCTTTTTTATAGTTGAGTACCAATTTAGGCATACTAAACCATGTTTCAATCGAAGTGAAGGCAAGCTGCAGATTATTTTGAAAGAGGCCCTGGTCCTTATGAGTGGAGAGGATGACGGCGTCATCATCATAAAGGAGGATTTGTTCAGGACAAGATTGAGGAAGATTATTCAGAAAGAGGCTAAAAAGAAGTTTCCCCAGAATGGAACCTTGAGGAACTCCTAAGCGTACAGGTCTTGCATCAAAGAGAACATCAGCTATTTTCACTGTTTGGGATTGGTTCTCCAGGTAGCTCTTGAATCATGTGGTGGACTCGGGTGAGAGCCCAGCAGAACGAAGCTGAGTGATTAATAGTTGATGGTGGACAGTGTCAAAAGCCTTGGTCAGGTCTATGAAGACTGACCCAGTTAGAAGACTGTTATCCAAGGAGTTGTGAATAGCACCAGTGAATTCAAGGTGGGCAGATGTAGTACTGTGCCCTTTATGGAAACCGTGTTGTTGTGGGCATAGGATGTTGTGTTTGTCCAGGTATTCTGTAAGCTGGTCAGATACAATTCGTTCAATGGCCTTAGAGAGGGGGTAGTATGGAGATAGGCCGGTAGTTCACATGGAGGGCCTTGTCCCCACTTTTGTGGACTGGGGTTACGGTGGCTGTTTTCCATCTGTCAGAAAACTGGCTGAGGGTGAGGAAGAGGTTGAAGATTTTTGTTAATGGTAGCAGCACTTCATCTAGGGTGAGGAACAGAAGTTTGAGGTTAAGTGAATCCCCACTTGTTCTGGAGTTGGTGATTGCTTTAGAGACGTATTTGCAGACCTCATGTGCCCTGACTGCTTTAAAGTAGAACGGGGGCAGATTGAGGAAGTGGGACATGGGCTAGGGGAGAGAGTAGGTAGGTGGTTATCATCGAAGAAGTCTGGAGGGAGAACACTACTGAGGTCGGAGAACTCAGTATTGAAGGTATTTGCAATCGTGGTAGGGTCAAGAGTTATGACACCATTTATAATTTAATGTCCCACAAAACTGGCAACAATCCCTTTTTCTTCTCACACCAGTTCAATATTAAAATATTTTATTTACTTATTTGCCTGTTACTAGTGGTATTGCCTTTGCCTCTAAGCATTAGACAGGCTCTCCTCATGTTTATTCATGAGCCGCCTCATTAATATTCATAAGGTGGATCCCAGTATCTCGAGTGCAATTGGCGCTCACAAGTTTGGCTCTTCTCTCTCTCTCTGCCATCTCTCTAGTCTGCCCATTCACTGGTCCCCAATTTACTTGCCAGCGGGACCGGGACCACCGAAGAGATGACTCCAAAAGCTGCCGAAATGGCCACATGAAACAAATGTACTTCTGCACATGCGTGGAGCGCCTACCCTGTACCAGAGTACAGCCAAGGATGGCAGCTACACTATTTGGCTCCTCTGGCCCCACAGCTCTAAAATTACATTCGGGAGCCAGCGGGGGAATCATGGACACACCAGGGGACAGCCAAGGCCAGGGGATAAAAAAAGAAATGGGGTGGAAAAACCTTGGGAAAACAGGAGCCCCAAAGGGACAGATAGGTAAGCCCCCAGACAGGGGGCTTACACAAGCTATTCATGTACATGGCCAACCCCTTCTCTTGCTCCTTTTCAAACTATCTATTGAAAGTATCATTCATGTAAACAGGCATGGGCTGGAACTCTTTCAGAAACAGAGCAGCATCAGTGTGAAACACCATCCTATTCACTATCAGAGCTGTTCCTTCCCCTAGATGTTCACTGCCAGGCAGAAAGTACATCTCCAAGAGTCTAATGTCTGACTTTGGTTTGCATGATTTACAAAACACTGTTGACTTAATCTGCCATCTGAATTTCATTTTGTATTATGACACACATGCCCTTGTACCTGTTCCACTGTTGTGTTGTATACTCTTCTGTTCCTAAGTAATGCAGGTGCTTCGGAGCCAGTGCACTTACCTGGTCATCAAAATAAATAAATAAATAAATAAATAAAGAAGGAATGCACTACACGTTTTCCTGATAGATTTCCTTCCTGCTAACTCCCCTGTAGGCTACCCTAGATTAGGAGTAGCTGAGATCTCCAACTATAACTGTTATCCTGCCTGCTAATCCCCTGTAGGTGTACCCTAGATTGTGAATTTCTGAAATCTCCTAATACCACAGCTACCACCAGCTGCCTACTCCAGAGACCATTCTTAGACAGGGAATATCCGTTACCTTTATTGACCCCTATTTACTCTTCCTTTACCCTTACTTATCCTACCTGCTCTTGTTTGAGTGGCATGGCCTGTAGCCTACGGTCCTTCCTGTGTAAGCCCTACCAATAGCCCCGGATGTCATTTAGATAGATGCCACATTCCAGCTTTGTGACATTCATGCTTAGGGGTTGCTCATGCTTCTGGCCATTAGAGATTGTAGGTATTATATAGGAATTCTAGCCACCCTTTTGGCTGACTGTAGCCTGGCAACCACACTGTCCCACCAGTTGGATCCGGTTTGCTTCCAAAACCTCCTGCCCATGTCTCTCCCTCTGCAGCCCTCCTTACTCCTCCTGCCCCCCCCCCCCCCCACAAGTCACAGAAACAACATTGGAATCAGTAGCTTGTATTTAGAGTAGAACCTTCAGCACTTCCCTGCTCAGCTGTAGGTCATCATTCTCTACACGCACTCTGATGGTTTCCCGATGCATACTGGAGCTGCAGCAGCACATGCACGCCTTTACAGAATGAGCTTACAGCTGTCCAATTGGTTCGCTATAGCCTGGCAGCCATACTTCCTCACCAATCAGTGCTGGTTGGCCTCCAAGACCTCCCATACTTGTCCTTCCCTCTGTGGCCCTTCTCCCTCTTCCTATCCCCCCCACAAGTCACAGAAACAACACTGCAATTAGTAACTTGTATTTAGAGTAGAACTCCCAGCACTTCCCTGCTCAGCTATAGGTCCTTGCTCACTCCATACACGCTGGCAGTCTCCCAATGCAACTGCATGTTTGTCTGGATCACTGTCATCTTCCTCTCCTTTGCCTCTTGGTGTTCCTTAGGGTTCTATGGTTGGTAACATTCTGTATTCTCTTTCTGTTAACCCTTTTCCTTCAATCATTTATTATTGCTCAGTTAAACTGTATGGTGATGATAGTTATTTATTGTGCTAATTCTTCTATTCAGGGTCTTAGAATACAATTCCATTCTAACTTTGATAATGGCATTCCCTGGTTTTCTGCTAATCATTTAGTAATAAATAAAAGACAAAACTCCTTTCACTTTGGCTCTACAGGAGACAGAGTTTTACATTTAAAATAATCTTTCAAATCTCGGAAGCTGCTTGCTAGACTACATATCTTGATTCCTTAAAATATTTGGAACTGATTGATATAATTTTCAAGATATACAGATTGAGAGGTGCTACAGGAGGACAAGCTAAAGGATAGTTGCAGTTGCAGCCACGAACATTACAACAAGCCCTCTACAAGATGGATAGCACTGAGACCAGTAGCCCAATTGGGAGTGGGTCCTGTACTGCTGTGGCAGAGTTACTGAAGGCAGTTTGCGATATGAACACTGAAATTGAAAGTACTTTAAATTGCTTGATTGCCTAAGACACAGAGATCAACTCAGCAGTCACCATGGCCAGAGAAGCAGACGACAGGTGCTAGCAGACACAGGTTGCATTGAGCATATTAACCCAAAAGAATCACATCTTAGAGCAGGACTTGAGACCCTGGAGAACCCAGTTTGAGTGATGAATATACAGATGATTGGCCTTCTTGAAGATGTGGAAGGAGAGAATGGGCTTACATTCTTTCAACAATGGCTGCATACATATATTCCCAAAGAACAATGGTTTGAGCCACACTAGCTGAAGCATGCTTACCAAGTGAACTCTCGTGCAGCCCAAGAGGGCAACCACACTCCCCATACCATCATTTTGGTCATAGTGGGTCTGGAGACCAGAGACTTGATATTTCAATGTACCTGGCAGAATTCCTCAACCTGCATTGAAGAACATAATGTTAAGCTGCTCTCACAGTGGTCGTTTGCCAACTGCTTGATGAGTAAGATTTTTTGACCACTATGACATCAGTTCCAAGGGCTCGGAGTTGTACACTCACTGCTAGCTCCAGCGAGACTTTGTATCATCTATGGGGTGTAGCTTCCAGTTTAATGACCCAAAGGAAGCACAGATGAGGGTGGACATTATGGTAAGGAAATTTCAGTGGGCATCCTCCCTTCAGACTGGAGACTGATGATCAGTTGGAGCTTGAAGACTGAGGTTCTGCTGTGTTAACTGGGACTTTCTGGACTCAGTTTACTGCCAGTTTCTAAATGTTCCTTGTTATAGTTGTTAAAGAAAAGAATAATGTGTTAAATACCAGTTATTTTCAATAACAGTTTAGATGATGTTTTCTAAAAAGAGTTTAGATACCTCTCAACTGACCATTATATCTAATATTGGGAACAGTATAACTAGGGTCTCTACTTATAAATACTTTGGAATAACATTGGATGATTAGCTTACATTTTATTCTCATTTTCATAATCTGCCATCTAAACTAAAACAGTAGTTATTTTTTTTAACAGAAACGAAACTTATTTTAGTTTTCCACTTAGAAAACATTTAGTAAGTTCATTATTTTGGTTCTAGTTAGACCATGGAGACCGTATTTATAGAAATTCTTCTGCAATATTACTTAGTGTGCTTGATCCATTTAATCACAGTGCTCTTAGATTGTAACTGGTTTATCTTGGAATAAACATCACTGCAACTTATATGCTGCAGTTGGTTGGGTTTCATTGACTACCCATAGACAGATGCACTGGTATAAGTTTGTTTATAAATTTGTATTAAACAAACTTCCTTCTTTTCTCCTCCTAAATTTGTTACATTATAAATCAACAAACTATCATAAACTAAGGTCAGGAAAATTGTTCAACTATTCTATACCTGTATTCCATACAAAATTTGGGGAATGGGCATTATCAGTTTTTGTTCCACATACCTGGGATGTTATTCAGAAAATATTAAAACTAAATGCCCTATTATCAATTTCCTGTTTCAAGATTTTTATAGATGGTTTGCTGTATAGCCAATGTGATTGTTATGGATGAACTTACATCTTTATTTTTAATCTGTGTAAGACTTCTTTAAATTTTATGTGAGCATGTAACTGCTTTTTCTGTGTTTTTTTTTATTTTTAGTGCTGGTTTCATAATGTATAATTGTACTGTTTTCTTTGTATCTTATGTTTTTGAATGCAGTTGTAAAACAGAGTCACTCTGAACTTGCATTTCCAATAAATATTGATGCATAATAGTTTAATAGAAGGTTATACTGCATTTTAACCCTCCCGGGACACCATTTACAGGTGAAGCATGTTCCTGACTAGGTAATCAAATTTAAGCTTAAAAAATAATGGTCCTGGGTAATGTCCACATACCGGTGAACAACCACATGGTCATAGTTATGAAGGCAGTCATGTTCTATCAACAGCTTTCAGTTGTGTTTTTTCTTTTAAAGAGCTAGTGACACTGCAAAGAAAACTTTGAAAAACATAATAATTAGGTAAAATTCTGCTTGTATTCCATATATATTCTAGATTTCTCCTCCCCATTATTTATTACTGAGAAAATGTGCATGAATACATTATTTTTATCCCTTGCAGTTACTTTAAAGTTAATCTGCCTCTGTAGCTTACTCCATACTTCAAGTCATAATGCTCTCTTGTGACATAATCTGTTGCCATGAGAGTAACTGTGATGTCACAAGCAGTGCATTATGACCTCAGGTAGGGAGACAGCAATAGAAATAGATGAACTCTTCATGAGCAAAAATCCTGTTTTCATGCAAATAACCTCAGCAATAAATAATGGGGGGGGGGGGGGGCGGAATAAAGAACTAATGTAAAACACAAGCTGAACTTTATCTAAATAGTAAGCTTTGTTAAAGTTCTGTTGAAGGTGTCAGCTGCTCTTTAAGTAACAAACATTTTCTATGGCACATCCAATCACATTTTAATTTATATTGCTTGTTCTGCAGCATGGCACCAAAACAGGCTGACACAATTCCCAGAATGTTGCACCATCCGAGCAGTAGGTGCAGACTGTGAATGTTTGCACATAAAGATTTGTCTGTCTCTCTTTTTTAGGAATATACAAGCCTGGATTGTTGAAATGAACAATTGGACTTGGTTGTGTAGCTTTGTATTTTTGTTATCAATTATTACTTGAATGATTTTATATGCAGTGCCAGTTTGTAGGTTTGGCTGTTACATACTTTCACCATGACATAGGAGAGGAAGCAATAGTTCCTTAAAATGTTTACGATAAAGTGGACCCAGTGACTTTAAGAGCCATATTCAGTTTTTAGATCCCATACAACATATCAAGGTACAGTAGCACACACAGTATCATAGCAAGGCTTAGCACATCTGGATAGATAATTGGAAATATGGTTATATCCTTGATTCCCCTATCTGCTGTATCAAAATACACTATCAAATCATGTTGCTAGCAAATGTGATTATATCATGTTTGGTTGATAGATCCTCTTTGAATTTGTGTAGAATTTATGCTATGTGGCATGTTTCCTTTAAAATTAAAAAAACTGTAAGTTTCAAAAATAGTAATACATGAAAAAGAAAACAATTCCTTTCATTTGGTTTGCCATACCTTTGAAATCAGATTATTTTCTCACCTCCAGTTATGTTGTTAGATACCTGTATTGCATCAGTCTCCACATATCAGTACTTTGGAATGATTTTTAATCAGTCATTATCCTTTAAATTACCCATTGATTAAAATGCATTAGAAGTTAATTCATATCTGGTACACCTTAATCATGCCTAAAATTGTCTTAATCAAAACTCAATTTGACAGGCAAAGAATTATTACCCATGCAGTCCAACCTGTCTTGGACTATGGGGACACAGTGCTTCAACTTGCTTTGAAACTATCTTGACTTCACATTCTAAAGTTTATTTCAGGTTACTTTGTTTTATTGTAAATGTTAAATGGAATATACACTATCATGAGTTTTTAGTGTCCTTTGTCTGGCTTCCTCTTGAGAGCTACTGGCACATCAGCTGGCTAAAACTAATTTATAAATCAGTCTACAGTCCTGCTGCATCTTATCTCTGTAACTAGCTTTACTTTGCATTTTGCAGATATGAACTTAGAGATGAATACTCTCAAAAACAAGTGCTACCTAGAACTTGTGCTAGGTATGGATCTAATTCTTTATCATTTGGAGCCACAAATGCATAGAACACTCTACTCCTGGATCTCAGGAATGCTATAAACTTTTTTCAGTTCACCCAGGCTTAGGGCTGTGTGGAATGCAGAATCCCACTGGCAGAATTCATGCAGAATGGCAATTCTGCTTCTGAAATTTTTTTTTTAATTTCTTTTAGAATTCCACAGAATTCGGACAAGCATCTTCATGTTGGAGCTATAGATGTCGTGAAATAAAATGTTGCCAGTGAAATTGCTGCAGAATTGGAAATTTCACCACATGAAGTAATTCACAAAATTCCTCCATTCCATTAAATATTTTGCAGGGTGCAAACTTGTGAAATTTCACTGCAAAATGCGAAATTTCACTGAACATGAAAAAATTTGCCCACAAGTGGTGACTTTCATCATTCTGCGGGTGAATTTTTGCCATTTTTAGGCAACATGTCACCATTTTCTGGCAAAATTTCACATTTTACACCCGCAAAACATCTAGTGAAATGCATTCATTTTGTGAAATATTTTGCGTAACGAAATTTCTAAATTTCGCATAACACTAGGTGGAGCACATAAAATGTGCAATAATTGTGAAAAACGAAATTCACAGTGTATGTAAACTTCAGATTAATAATTTGTGAAAATCATTCCACTTTCAAAATGTCAGAATTCCCCTACTGACAGAATTTTGTGGATTTAGGAGAAAGTTATGGGAATTCTGTGGAATTCCATTCTGTCGAAATGTGAAAATTCTGCATAGCACTACACTAAAGCAATATGTTTCATTCACATTCTAGCTGTACTTATTTTGAATAATGTCTGTATTTGTTGAACTGTGCATTGTTAGTTTGTATTGCACATTTATAAAGGACAATTCAGAAATGAGACTAGCTTCTCATGGAATCTGTACATTGCATTGTCTAATGTATTAACTTTTAATAAATCAGTGAATAATAAAAATACTAATCCTCTGTTATCAAACACCAACTTGGACATCGGTGGCGGTGACAGTGCATCATCTCCTGGCTGTTAATGTGTGGCTGTCCTGTTTCAGGTGTCCCTGCCTCATAGCTACTGTAAGGCAGCTTTTCCATTGACATACTCTAACCTGGTTCTGACAGTTGGGTATCATCCACTGGCTCTTAAACTATAGGAGTGAGCTGCCCTTCCCCTCCATTGCAATCACAGAGAAAGAGCTAGCAGCCAGTATTGAAGACCAAATGGCTGTCTGACTGGTAAGTCCAGCTCACTCTGTGGAGCATGTGCTGTTCATGTAGCATTGATGATTCTGGTGGTGTTGTTGATTTTAACAAGGTGCAGTTGATTTATTTACTGTCTGTACCAGGAGACCACAAACTGAACTGAGAAGCTGCCGGTCTTGCAATAATATGCTACATGTTTGAAAACAGCACATGCTGCCAGCAAGCTGCTTAAAGAGACATAGAAACATAAAAATTGATGATAGATAAGGACCCCTTGGCCCACCTAGTCTGCCCATTTCCCCTACCTACTGCAACACTGCAGATCCTACTTGATCTCCAGCTTTTACCCTCTCCTTAGTATTGTTAGGGTTCTGTTGTGTCTATCCCATGTATTCTTGAATTCCCCTACCATTTTTTCATCCCCCCACCTCCACTGAGAGGCTGTTCCATGCATCTATCACCCTTTCTGTGAAAAAATACTCCCTCACCTTACCCCGAAGTCTATCCCCTTAGCCTAATATCATGACCCCTTGTTTTTGAACAACTTTTCTGCTGAAAGATGCTACCCTTTTGTACCTTATTTGTGCCCTCGAGGTATTTGAAGGTCTCTATCATATTCCCCTTCTCCCTCCTCTCTTCCAATGTATACATATAGAGGTCCTCTAGTCTCTCCTTATATGACTTTTGGTGCAGACCCTGCACCATTTTTGTTGCCTTTCTGTGGACTGCCTCTACTCTGTCTATGTCCTTCTGGAGATGTGGCCTGCAGAAATGGACACAGCACTCCAGATGGGGTCTCACCAATGATTTGTACAGTGGTATCACCACCTCCTTTTTTCTGCTAGTGATACCTCTCCCTATGCACCCCTGCATCCCACTGGCTTGCCACACAGCCTTTTCACAATTCATGGTCACCTTTAGGTCATCAGATATGATTACCCCCTCAGGTTCCTTTCCTGATTGATGGCCATCAGTATCTCCTCTCATCATGTACTCCTCCCCTGGGTTTCTGTGCCAATGATGGCTTCACTTTTTATGTTTGCTTGCACACATGTGCAAGAAACACAGTGCCATCATCGGAGTTTTCGGAGGTGTGGCAGCCCTCTTCCAATTCAGTCAGTGTGTTTGCAGGCGTGGCCGCAGTTCTCCAATGCCTGCTGGAGCTGTCTATGACAGCTCCAAAATGCAGTGGAGTACAGTTGAAAGGGGAGCTATGCTTCAGTGAGCAGTGATCAGATATCACCTGCTCATGCACGTTCCCCCTACACACACACAGGCAGGCACGCTGCCTGCTTGCCCCCAACCCCACGCGCACACTGTGTAGCAACAGGGGTGCCCAATCCCCCATTGGC
The DNA here is from genome assembly GCA_016271365.2 of Neoceratodus forsteri. Taxonomy (NCBI): domain Eukaryota; kingdom Metazoa; phylum Chordata; order Ceratodontiformes; family Ceratodontidae; genus Neoceratodus; species Neoceratodus forsteri. Next base: position 535,946,200 of record CM028137.1, on the reverse strand, counting down.
TGTGCTGCGCCACCCCCAGCAGAGTTATATATGCCATGCTGGGTGCCCACCCCAGCATGGCCACACATTGTATAGCCGACAGGGGTGCCCAATCCCCCATCAGCTCCACTGTCCCCCCCAGTACAGAGTGCCATGCTGGGAGCCCACCCCAGTGTGGCAATAGATGCTATTGCTGACGGGGGTGCCCAATCCCCCATTGGCTCCACGCCCCCCCATCCCCACCAGCCGTCCTTGTGCCACACTTGGAGCCCATCCCAGCGTGGGAAACGTCCCGCGTAGTCATCTAAAAAAAAACCCTGCAAATCAAAAACTGTCCCTTGGCGCTTCTCCCTGCCCCCTTCCCACAACCCGCACCACCACTGTGCACCCTGCCTCCCCACACCCCCCTCACCCCATACTTACCTCCGGACTCTGGCGCGATGATCTTAGGTGGACCGGGAACACGTCTGCACTCTTCAAAGCTGACCGCGAACTGATGGAAAGCTGTATAATGTAATGAATAGGGTTTTTTAAACTTTGCTGCATATCTCAGCCATTTTTTGGAATTTTTGCACCAAATTTTCAACATGGGGTTTTTGGGACCCCTTCTCATGAATGTTGTCACTGTCATGGCGTTCATCGGGCCCGAAGGGTAATTTCGCAGTCACAGTACAAAATCACCTTTTGGGACTGAGTAATGGAACAACACTGCCACTGTTCATAAGGTGGGCTCTCAGAAAGCCTATGTTGAAAATTTGGTGGAAAAATTCCTAAAAATGACTGTTTTACGAGCGTGCATTGCGCAGTTCCTATGCTCTCTCGTAAGTTCACGAATTTTCAATATTTTCACTCCAGATTTTCAACATTGCCATTTTACCACACCTCCTTATGAGCAGTACAGCTGTCATTTTTCACATCTTGCCCAAAACATGTTTCCGCCCATGTAGCGCACAATGGCGCAGTCGGTGTGTGAAATCAATGCATGGGACACATTAAGAAAATCACAGTGACACAAGCAGAGGTCTTAAAATGGCTATTTTGAAAATTTGGTGAAAAAATTCCTAAAAATGACTGTTTTACTAGCGCGCGTTGCGCAGTTCCTATGCATGCTCATAAGTTTGCGAATTTTCAATATTTTCACTCCAGATTTTCAACATTGCCATTTTATTACACTTCCTTATGAGCAGTACAGTTGTCATTTTTCACATCTCACCCAAAGCGTGTTTCTGCCCATGTAGCACACAATGGCGCAGTCGGTGTCGAAATCAATGTATGGGACACATTAAGAAATCACAGTGACACTGTTCATAAGCAGAGGTCTTAAAATGGCTATGTTGAAAATTTGGTGACAAAAGTCCATAAAATGACTGTGTTACAAGTGAGCATTGTGCAGTTTCCACGCACCTCGTCGTTCATGACTTTGTAATATTTTCAGTCCAGATTTTCACCAGTGGCATTTTTCCACACTTCCTAATGAACAGTACAGCTGTCATTTTCACAACATGGCGAAATGTGTTTCACACTTTCAAGCGTAGAGATTCGTGGTCGCTGTGGAAATCATTGTTCGGGACAGATAAAGAAAATCACAGTGACACTGTTCATGATCGGAGGTCCCAAAATGCCTGTGTTGACAATCTGCTGTAAAAAATCCCCAGCCTAATTACATTACGGGTGTGCATTGCACAGTTTCTATGCACGCTCCTGACTTCATCAGTTTTTTTAATATTTTGACTGAAGATTTGCAACATTGCCATTTTAACACCTCCCCATGAACAGTACAGCTGTCATTTTTCACATCCTGTTCGGAATGTGTTTTTGCACCTGTGGTGCTAAATGCCATAGTCGCTGTGCATAAGCAGCTTTCGGCTAACAAACTGATATTGCCACTGTTCATGAGGTGGGGGTCACAAAAAAAACAATGTTGAAAATTTGGAGTGAAAATACCAATGAATGCCTGAGGTGCTAGGGTTTCCAACCATAACGCCCCACCCTGTAGAGAATGACATAGAAACATAGAAACATAGAAACATAGACTTTGATGGCAGATAAGGACCGCTAGGCCCATCTAGTCTGACCATTTCCCTACCTACAGGATAGGCCGCAGATCCTATTTAACCAACAGCCTATATCTTCCTGCCCCCCACAAGAATTGCCTTGTGTCTGTCCCATGCATTCTTGAATTCTCCCACAGTTTTAGACTCCACAACTTCCTCAGGAAGGCTGTTCCATGCATCCACTACCCTCTCTGTGAAATAATACTTCCTCACATTGCCCCTGAACCGCCCTCCTTCTATCTTTAAATTGTGTCCCCTTGTTCTTGTAAGTCTCCTTTTCTGAAAGATGGTACCCTCTTGGACTTTGTTGATTCCACTGAGGTACTTAAAAGTTTCTATCATGTCCCCCCTCTCCCTTCTTTCCTCAAGGGTATACATATTAAGCTCCTTTAGTCTCTCCTCCTTCGGCTTCTCTTGCAGACCCTGCACCATTTAGTTGCCCTCCTCTGGACTACCTCTATTCTGTCTATGTCCTTGCGGAGATGAGGTCTCCAGAACTGGACACAGTACTCCAGATGGGGTCTCACCAACTGTCTGTACAGAGGATAACAACTTCCTGTTTTCTGCTGCTGATGCCTCTCCCTATACATCCCAGTATACCCCCAGCCCTCCCTACTGCCTTCTCACATTGCTTGCTAACCTTAAGGTCATCTGATATGATTACCCCCAGGTCCCTTTCCTTTTTTGTTGTTGTTACTACCCCCACCCATTGTGTATTCTTCCCCTGGGTTCTTGTTTCTCAGGTGCATTATTTTGCACTTCTTTGCATTGAATCCTAGCTGCCATACTTCTGACCATTCCTCCAACCTTGCCAAGTCCCTTTTCATCCTTTCCATGCCTCCTTGTGTATCAACCCTGTTGCAGATCTTTGTGTCATCTGCAAGAAGGCATACTTTTCCTTCCAGTCCCTCTGCAATGTCACTGATGAAGACATTAAAAAGGACTGGACCCAATACTGAACCCTGCGGTACCCCACTAGTAACCCCTCTTTCTTCAGAGTGGACTCCATTTACAATTACTTTGTGTGTCCTGTTGTGCAGCCAATGTTTTACCCAGGCTACCACCCTGGGACCCACTCCCAGGCTTGTTAATTTAACTATTAATCTTTTGTGTGGGACTGTGTCAAATGCCTTGCTAAAGTCTAGGCAGACCATGTCCACAGCCCCTCCCTGGTCTACTACTTTGGTCACCCAGTCAAAGAAATCTATTAGATTCGTCTGACATGACCTTCCCGCTGTGAACCCATGCTGCCTTGGGTCCTGTGCTCCACTGGCCTCTAGGTACTCAACTATTCTTTCCTTCAGAAGTGACTCCATCACTTTCCCTACCACAGAGGTCAGACCGACAGGTCTGTAGCTTCCTGCCTCTGTCTTGGTCCCACTTTTGTGAAGGGGAATCACATCCGCCTTCCTCCAGTCCTCGGGTACCACACCATCCTCCCATGATTTATTAAAAAGAGTAGCCAGTGGTTTCACTAGTTCTTCCCTTAATTCTTTTAGAATTCTGGGGTGAATTCCATCAGGACCCATTGCTTTGTCCACCTTCAGTTTTAGGAGTTCTTGTAGAACCCTTTCTTCTGTGAAAGGACTGGGATCGACCCCCCTATCAAGAGTGCTTCTGTTAATTGGATTAGGCACTTCCCCCTCCTCTTTTGTGAATACTGAGCAGAAATATTCATTCAGTATCCCTGCTTTTTCACTGTCCCCCTCTGCCCACCCACCGTTCATTCTATTCAGCCTCACTATCCCTCCCTTTGTCTTTCTACGCTCGCTGATGTACCTATAAAAGGTTTTATCCCCCTTCTTAACTGAGTTGGCGATCTTTTCCTCAGTTTGGGCCTTTTGCTATTCTGACTTCCCTCCTGCTTCCTTCTGCCTTAACTGGTACAGCTGTCTGTCCTGCTCCTTCTGTGTTTCCTTATACTTCCGGAATGCTATCTTTTTTCCTGACTTTCACAGCCACCTCTTTTGAGAACCATAGTGGCTTTTTCTTTCATTTTGATTTGTTTATTTTCTCACACAAAGGCTTGTTGCCTCTGTGATGGCAGTTTTGATGATTCACCATTGTTGCTCCACACCTCCTTCTAGCTTGTTTGCTAGTGCTTTTCTGAGGCACTCTCCTATCTTGCCAAAGTCAGCCCTCCTAAAGTCCAGTACCCTCACTTTTGTGTAGGCTTGACTCTGTAGCTGAGTTTAATGTGAACCACACTGTTTGATGGTCACTTGTCCCCAGATGGCAACCCACTTCTAGATCAGAGATCCTCTCACTGCTCCCGTTTGAGAGTATGAGGTCTAAGATTGCTTCCTCATGAGTGGGTTCTGAAACTAGCTGTCTAATGCCTGCCACCTGTAGGGCATCAAGAATGGCCCTGCTCTTGGATGTGGCTGCAGCAAATGTGCTCCAGTTAACATCTGGCATGTTCAGGTCTCCCATTAACAGTATCTCCCCTTTCTCTGCCATTCTAAGAATGCCTTCTATCATATCCTTGTCCATTCCCTCCCCCTGACATGGGGGTCTGTACACTACGCCTGTGCGGATTGTGGTGCCCTTTCCAGGCTCAAGGTGACCCACAGTGCCTCCTCTCTCCCTGTTTACTCTTTTGTTCAGTTGCTTTTATCCCTTCCTTTACATAGACAGCTATCCTCCCCTCTTCTCCCCTGCCTGTCTCTCCTGTAGGTTATGTACCCTGGTATGTTAACATCCCAGTCATGGTTCTCTGTGTACCATGTTTCTGTGACTGCTACGATATCCAGGCATCCTCTCTTCCATAAAGGCCACCAGCTCAGGAGCTTGTTGCCCAGACTATGGGCATTGGTACTCATTACCCTCCACTTCCTGATGGCCTTACTCCCTTTTGCCCCATCCCTGTCCTTCTTGCCTTTGTCACTTTCTCCATTTACCCCTGCCCTTCTCCCTATCGACACCTCTATGTTGGTGTTTGCCGCACTTACTACCATGATTATTTGGGGGGGGCTAGGATTTCCCTGCTCCTTTCCAGTGCCTCCCACCTTGGCTAGTTTAAACCTATCACCTAGGATCCTGGTTCCCCTCCTGGACAGATGCAGCCCATCATGCCAATATAGGCTTGCATCACTCCAGGTGGACCCCCAGTCCCCAATAAAGCCAAATCCCTGAGCTCCACACCAGTTTTTCAACCACTGATTGAATCCCATGGTACGGAACACCCTAGCCTCTCCTATGCCATAGATGGGCAGCACCTCCGAGAAGGTTACCGTGCATGCTACTTGACTAAGGCCCCTCCCCAATTCCATAAACTCTTCCTGCACTTCTCTAATCCCTCTCTTAGCCAGGTCATTTGTCCCTAGGTGGACAATGACATCCAGCTCCCTCCCCTGTGCAGCTGCTCCGGCAATCCTGAGGATTCGCTCCCTGTCCTTCCAAGCCATGGTGCCAGGCAGGCACCTCACCTCCCTCTCCCCTTCCTCCCCCAGTTCTACCTTCCTAACAATGGAGTCCCCCACCAGGAGTTGTTTCCTTCCCCTGCAGGGTCCCCTGCCACCCTCCTGTGGGTCTCCTTTGTGGAGGTTCCCAGCATCCTCCTTGGTCTCCACTGTGGGTGCCTCCATAGAGGAACCACACTCTGCCAGAATGGCATAGGAATTGTGGAAAGGTACAACTGGAGGGATGCACCTCTGTTCCACCACCCTTACCCTCCCTGAGCCCACTGTGGTCCAACCACTCCTCTTTCTTGGCAACCTCTGAGGCAACGGCAGAGGCACTGGTGGTCCCTGGATGGAAGAGGAGGTCCCACAAATCCTGGCCAACTCAGCCTGTAGATGAGCAACCTCCTCCCTCAGCCCAGAGAGGTGCCTGCAGATTGGTCAACACCGCATCTTCCAGAACATCTCCTGGAAGACTGCTGCTCCACAGCCACTGCACTGCACCACTCCAATCATGTCTTATTTCTGGACCCTTAACTGTTTGCAATCCTTACTCTTTCCTCTGTTTTTTTTCTCTCTCTCTCCTTACTTTCTGCTTGTGTGCCCTTTAAGCTCCTGATTGTCCTGTTCTGAGACAAGAATATCTTATATTTCTCAGTAGACCAGTTACTTGCTCAGAGGCAGACCTCCAGCAGCTAGAGGGGGCCGGAGAGCTACTCTTGCCCTTCTAGGACGGTGGGTCTTTGGTGGTTCTGTGATCACTCACTTCCTGCTCCCAAACAGGAAGTTCCTGTTGTCAGTCAAATGCTGTTCCTATAAAAATAGAACTAGCTTTGGGTGGGGGCGTGGAGGGAAGGGAAGGAGGGCAATATAGTCCCAACTCCCAGCAGAGAAGTTCAGTCACACAGCAGTCCTTTCTCCTGGTGTCTTCTGCCAAGCTATTAGCAGAATCTTTCTAAGGTAGTCTTTAAATGTAGCTTCCTTCTAGCTAAGCCACTCCCCCTAATACTAGATCTTTTTACAAGTAATTTAAACCTCACAACAGTTAAGTCCTTTCAATCACCTGAGATTTACACCTAAATAACTGTTCAGATACCCATTCAGTTCAGTTAACCCAGACAAACACACACTTTTTTTTTGTTTTGTATGTTAGGTTTTTTTACCCTAAATTAAAGGTCCAAGTACAAAAGTTCTTCTACTGTAGTCCCAGCAGAGAAGTTCAGTCACACAGCAGTCCTTTCTCCTGGTGTCTTCTGCCTGTAATGCTCATACCATTCCACATCCTGCAGCCAGTAAGAGGCATCGTGGTATGCCTTGAACTCTTCGGCCCCAATGTTCACCCCATTCTCCTTTACTGCACCCATCTCACTGTATTTCCTGATGGAATGGGGTGCGCATAAGGGCCAAAGACCTCCAGGCACACCGTGACACTTGTCAGTGTCTGCAGGGTAGGGTGTGGTGAAATGGCATAGCCGTTATGCCTGACAACCCAAAGGCACACCCCCAATGCTTGTCACTCTCTGCAGGGTGGTGGTGGGGTTGGCTTCAGTTTAATACTTCACTGCCATTCATATTATGCAGCTCTGTAACTTCTACACTACCACTACCAATGCCAGCAAGCAAACATTCGGCATTGACAAATGCTTGTTTTTTGTGACTGTTATCAAAAGAAAGAATGGACACTTTGGGCTGTAGGGAAGGGGAGTTTTGACATATTTTCTTGTGTAGTTAAGTGGGGTGTGTGACAGGGAAAATAAGACGGGATCAAGGCTCCTAGTATGTACATGGGGCACAGTAATGTTTTGTTTGTTGGTTGGTTCATTTCTTTTCTGAGTACATGTTGGTGCCAGACCTTCATACAGTGATGTTATGCCCAAATAATATCACTTGTGAAGGTGGGCACTGACCAGTCAGAAAGCAAGACATTTTCTTACCATTGTATAATTTATTTTTTATACTGGAGAGCAAGATGAGCTACACATCCTTTGTGCACAATGATCAGTTATACATAGAAACAGGGTTCAGAGCATACATGCATCAAACAAATACAGAGTACACACAAAAAAAAGAAAAAATCGGTAAGGAAGGTTATGATAATCAGAAATAATTGCAGTGTGAATTGTCTGTTACATGTTGGCAGAGCCTGGAGCTGAAGAAAGGAATGTTATCAGCATCTCTGAGGAGAGGGTGTAAAAGTTTATAAGGGCCAGTAGCCCAGTAGGTCAAAGCTCTCTACTGAGCAACAGTTTTCCTGAAGGGAAGCTTGAAAGCAAATCTGAACTGGCAATGTTTCCCAAGTGAGCTGGATGAGCACTGGAAGAGCTCAGAAATACAAGATGAAATTAAAATAAGATAATTGTTATGTTGGCTCGTGCATGTGCAGCCAACATATTGCGGTAGTAGCAGATTTGGAGGCGCAGTCACTGTTGGGTGAATGAAGGGCATGAATCAGTAGGTACGTCCCCCATTCCCCAATAAGCATGCATGCTGGCACCACACCATGCATACATAATGTGGCGAGCACATCTAAGGAAAGGTCCACTGCAATGCGAGCAAAGCTCATCATATGCAGCAGACCTCCCGAAGTGCTTTCCCTGGAGACAAAAAAAAAATGTACATGGTGGCACACTGCCTGCCATAATGCCGACTTCAGGGATGCCCAATTCCTTGTCGGCATGCCCTGCCCCAATGTATGTGCCAATGGGGAGCCCACTCCCCATCAGCATAATGCACCCCCCCATTTGTTATGTGCCAAGGGAGGTGCCCAATCCCCCTCGGCTCTTGCCCACCCACTTTCGTTGTGTGTGATGGGGGTGCCCAATCCACTGTTGGCTATAGCATCCCCCCAAAACACTTAGGTGCACACTGGGAGCCCACCCCAGCGTGCCAAATCCCCTGAAAAATAAAAAACACCCCACGATGTTTTTTCTTTTAACCTGTGAAAAAAGAAAATGGTCCCTCGCCATCTCCTTGTCCCTCTCCAGCAACCCACGCCCACCATCTGTGCACCCTGCCTCCCCACACACACCCCCTCACCCCATACTTACCTCCAGAGTGTGTCATGGTGATCTTCAGTGGACCTGGAACACGTCTGCACTCTTCAAAGCTGACCATGAACTGAAGAAATACTGGTAAGCTGTATAATGGCATAAATAGGGTTTTTTCAACTTTGGTGCATATCTCGGGCATTTTTTGGAATTTTTGCACCAAATTTTCAACATGGGGTTTTTGGGACCCCTCTTCATGAATCCAGTCACTGTCATGGCATTATTCAGTCCCTGAAAGGTGATTTCATGGTCACTGTGTGGAATCAAATTGTGGGACTGAGTAATGAAATGACAGTGCCACTGTTCATGAGGGGGGCTCTCAAAAAGCCTATGTTGCAAATTTGGTGAAAAAAATCCCCAAAATGGCTGTTTTACAAGCTTGCGTTGTGCTATTTCCACACTCGCTCTTAACTTCATGATTTTCAATATTTTCACTCCAGATTTTCAGAATTGGCATTCTTCCACATCTCCTGATGAACAGTACAGTTGTCATTTTATATATCCTGGCCGAAATGTGTTTTCGCACGTCCAGCACAAAATAGCATGGTCGCTGTGCAGAATCAGTTTTCGGAAAGTTTGAGGAAATGATGGTGACACTGTACATGAGCAGAGGTCCTAAAATGCCTACGTTGAAAATTTGGTGCTGAAAGTCCATAAAATGACTGTGTTACAAGTGTGCATTGCACAGTTTCCAAGCACCCTTGTAACATCGCAAATTTGCAATATTTCCATGCCAGATTTTCAACACTGGCATTTTTTCACACCTCCTTGTGAACAGTACAGCTGTCATTTTTTACATCCTGCACAAAATGTGTTTCCACACCTGTGGCGCACAATGTCGTGGTCGCTGTGGGAAATCAACTTTTGGGACAGATTAACAAAATTACAGCACCACTGTTCATGAGGGGAGGTCCCAAAATGCCTATGTTAAAAATGTGGCTAACAAACTCCCAAAAATAATGGGGTTATGATTGTGAGTGTTCCACAGTTTCTATGCATGCTCATGACTTCACCAATTTTTTATATTTTCACTACAGATTTCCTACGTTGCCATTTTTTTACACCTCCTCATGAACAATACAGTTGCCATTTTCCACATCCTGCCCAAAATGTGTTTTCATCCCTGTGTCGCCAAATGGCATAGCTGCTGTGCAAAACCACCTTTCAGCTAACAAACTGATTGTGCCGCTTTTCATGAGGTGGGCTCACAAAAAGCCCATGTTCAAAATTTGGAGTGAAAATACCAAGAAACGCCTATGGTGTTAGGGTTTCCAATTGTAGCACCCCACCCTGTAGAGACTGACAGATGTTAGGGGTGTGACTTGGGATTATCAGCTGTAATGCTCATGTCATTCCACCCCCACCCCTGCCCTGCAGCCAGTGACAGGCATCATGGTGTGCCTTGCACTGTTCGGCCACAAAGTTCACCCCATTCTCCTATACTGCACCCACCTCAGCGTATTTCCTTATTGAATGGGGTAAGTGTAACGCCCAAAGACCCCAAAGCACACCATGACACTTGTCAGTGTCTACAGGGTAGGGTGAGGTACATGGCATGAACGTTATAGCTGACGACCCAAAGGCACACCCCAATGCCTGTCGGTCTGTACAGGGTGGGGATGGGGTTGGCGTCACTTCAATACTTCACTGCCATTCCTATTATGCGTCTCTAACTCCGGCACTACCACTGCCAATGAGACAACATTCAGCATAGACAAATGCTTATTAAAACTGTCTTTAAGTGCAGAAGTGACCACTCCACATAGTGCTAAACATTACCTGTAGGCTGGGAAGAAGGAAATGTAAGAATCAAGGATTTAGTCACTAGACGTTCAACAGGAGAGACATGCAGAAAAAAACAAAACATGTCGAGTACAGTATTGAAATGGGCACTGAAATGGGAGGGGGCCATTCACTTCTTTTGTCATGGGGTAAATAAATCTATTTCTGTTCATCAACTGACAAAACTACACCTAAAGAGTTGTGCTCAGTAAAACAGCTCACATGCTTATAGTTTATCTTCTGTAATAATCAAATGCATTTTTCAAAATGATTTTAGTTTTCATTCTAAGAAAACAAATTCATGTCTGTGAGCCTGGGAAGCAGGACCAGCTGCTATTCCAGCATCCATTTTGTTACAGCAGTGATGGCCCTGGAACAGCAGGAAACCTTTAGCACATCACTTAAAGAACTATTTCAGTCCAATCATAAATTTGGCTAAAGGTTATTGTTTGTGAGGTTACCATCAGCCAAATGTATGGTGGCACCCTTTAAAGCCCATTAAGAGTTTAACAGCAGTTTGAAACACTTTGGCCCAGCTTCCATTGACCTTCACCATAAACAAAGGACAGAGGATCCCAATATTAAAGAAATGGTAAGGAATTAAGTCTTTAGTGCCTTTCATTCATGTCTTACATACTATATCCCAAAACACTTCATTGTCCATGAACAGCAGTTGGCAGCAGATATAAGGCATAGAGACAGGCTAATTGAGATTGAGGGGGTTAAGGAGAGCTTTTAAGTAAAGAGAGTGAAACAGTAGTGTTTAGATTGGAATCTTTAGGCCAGGGAATTCTCACATCTAGATTTATAAGAGGGGACTGTGATCTCTATGTGGTCACACTCTCCCTATAGTATTGACTGGAAACAGGAAACAGGGTTGCAGGAACTTAGAAAATTAGTATGGAGTGAGTCTTTCATATTCACAGTTCTGTACTCTAACCACTGTTATAAAATGTGGTGGAAAATTTCTGTACTATTATTGGTTGCATTCCATCACAAGAGCATGGTATATCCTGCAATGACACATGGTACTCAATTTTCAAAGGTCAGGAGTGGTGCAAGGAGGCTTGCAGTAAGGAGAAGTGTCACAAGGGGCTGCTTGTGCCACACCTTCTTCCAGCCCTAATATTCTAAAAGGCTGTGCACCACTACAGGGACCACCTGCACAAACTGTGCTTGCACCGCCCTTGCAATGACTGCACCAGTGTGCAACAGTGGAAGGGAGCTTGCACCAGGGCAGATCTACAATATGCTCAACATTGGGATTTTGCAACCCTGCCAAGGGGAGCATGAACCCTGCAGTTAGACCAGCCCAGAGTTGGTCTAAGCTGCCCTGCTTCACCTCCACAGCCCTCACTGGGTGGGGGGTGACCCTGGGTCCCCCTAGAGAAGGTACCCAGAAAGCCATGACACCTACCAGACCACCACTAGAGTGGCCTGTGGTCTCTGTCAGGTGAGAGCCCGCAACCTCCCAGTGGTGGTGGTGATGCATCTCCCTTCCCCGTGGACTTACACCACCCCTGCCATCCCCATCATGGGTAGTGGTCACCCCTTCCCCTAGCTAGACCCATGTCATGCCCCTACCACAAGCCAGGCATTATCTGGCCAATCTGTCAGCCACCAGGGTGACTGGCTGGTGAGTCACCATCATGGCCTCTGATGCCGCAGGCCTGTGCCTCAGCTTGCAACAGTCCCCTTCCATGCACCATTTGGTGAGCACATGGGTCGGCTTGCGGCAAAGTCAGGGACATTGGCATCAGGGCCCCTGTTCTCTTACAGTTTGGTGCAGGGTCCCCAGTGCACCCGAGTTTGCCGCTGCCGGCAGTTCACCGCAAAATGCACTGATGAAAATCGGCTTTTGAAAATGGAGCCCATGGTCTGTAATCTTGCATTTTCCTTTTGTTCATATTATAATTGTAAGGTGCTCCAAAGTGTAGATGATTGTGTGTATTACCTAGGTCATGGGTGGCTTAAGGCACTTGGCTTCACTGCATGTCACACATGTAGAAGTGGTTAGCCATCTGGGAACTAGCGACCATCGAACAGTATGGTTCACAATAAATACAGCAATAGAGTCAAGTCATACAAAGGCAAAAGTACTGGACTTTAGGAGGGCTGACTTTGCCAAAATGGGTGAGTGCCTAAGGAATGCACTAGCAAATGGGCAGGAAGGAGGGGTGGAAGAACAATGGGGAGTAATAAAGACTGCCATCACAGAGGTAACAAGCCTTTGTGTGAAGCAAATAAACAAAATGAAACGATGTAAGAAACCACTATGGTTCTCAAAGGAAGTGGCAGTGAAGGTTCAAGAGAAAAAGAAAGCATTCAGGAAGTACAAGGAATCACAGAAGAAGTAGGACAGAGAACTGTATCAGTTAAAGCAAAAGGAAGCTGGAAGGCAGTCAGAACATCAAAGGCCCAAACCGAGGAAAAGATAGCCAACTCAGTTAAGAAGGGGATAAAACCTTTTATAGGTAAATCAGGGGCGAAGGAAGACCAAGGGAGGGATAGAGAGCTTAATAAAGGGAGGGAGGGTGTGCAGAGGGTGACTGTGAAAGGCAGAGATACTAAACAAATATTTTGCTCAGTATTTATAAAGGAAGAGGGAGGTACCTAAAACAAACAGTAGAAACACTCTGGATACAGAAGTTGATACCGGACCACTTACAGAAGAAAGGGTTCTGAAAGAACTCTTAAAACTGAAGGTGGACAAAGCAATGGGGCCTGATGGGATTCATCCCAGAATTCTAAAAGAACTAAGGCAAGAACTAGTGACACCACTGACTACCCTCTTTAACAAATCATGGGAGGATGGGGTGGTACCCGAGGACTGGAGGAGGGCAGATGTGATTCCCCTTCACAAAAGTGGGAGCAAGGCAGAAGCAGGAAACTACAGACCTGTTAGTTTAACCTCAGTGGTAGGGAAAATGATGGAATCACTTCTGAAGGAAAGAACTGTTGAGTATTTAGAGGCCAGAGGGCACAGGACCCAAGGCAGCATGGATTCACAGTGGAAGGTCATGCCAGACAAATCTGATAGATTTCTTTGACTGGGTGACCAAAGTAGGATCAGGGAGGGCTGTGGACATGGCCTACCTAGACTTTAGCAAGGCATTTGACACAGTCCCACATAAAAGATTAATATACAAGTTAGCCAGCCTGGGAGTGGGTCCCAAGATGATAGCCTGGGTAAAGAATTGGCTGGAGAATAGGACACAGAGAGTAATAGTAAATGGAGTCCACTCTGAAGAAAGGGGGGTTACTAGTGGGGTACCGCAGGGTTCAGTATTAGGACCGGTCCTCTTCAATGTCTTTATAAGCGACATTGCAGAGGGACTGGAAGGAAAAGTATGTCTCTTTGCAGAAGACACAAAGATCTGCAACAGAGTTGATGCACAAGGTGGGGTGGAAAGGATGAGAAGGGACTTGGCAAAGGTTAGAGGAATGGTCAAATGTATGGCAGCTTAGATTCAATGCTAAGAAGTGCAAGGTAATGCACCTGGGAAACAAAAACCAAGGGGAAGAGTACACAATAATGGGGGTGAGATACTACAACAACAAAATGGAAAGGACCTGGGAGTAGTCATATCAGATGACCTAAAGGTGGGCAAGCAATGTGAGAGGCAGCAAGGAGGGCTGGGGATACTGGGCTGCTAGGGAGAGGCATCACCAGTAGAAAACAGGAAGTTATTATCCTCTCTACAGACAGTTGGTGAGACCCCATCTGGAGTACTGCGTGCAGTTCTGGAGACCCAATCTCCGAAAGACAGACAGGATGGAAGCTGTCCAGAGGAGGGCAACTAAAATGGTGCAGGGTCTGCACCGAAGACATATGAAGAGAGACTTAAGGAGCTTAATATGTATAGCCTCGAGGAAAGGAGGGAGAGGGGGACATGATAGAAACTTTCAAGTACCTCAAGGGAATCAACAAAGTCCAAGAGGGTAGCATCTTTCAAAAAAAGAGGTGTGCAAGAACAAGGGGGCACAATTTGAAGATGGGGGAGCAGCTCAGAGGTAATTTAAGGAAGTATTTTTTCACAGAGAGGGTTGTGGATGCATGGAATGGCCTTCCGGAGGAGGTTGTGGAGTCAAAAACAGTGGTGGAATTCAAGCATGCATGGGACAGTCATAAGGCAATTCTAGGGGTTGGGGGTAGGAAGAAGTAGGCTGCTGGTTAACTAGGATCTGCAGCTTATCCACTAGGTAAGGAAATGGGCAGACTGGGTGGGCTAAGTGGTCCTTATCTGCTGTCAAATTCTATGTTTCTATGTTACAGAACGCATGGATAATTTCTGCCCACACCATGTTGTTCCTCATTGCTTAAGTAGCACCTTTCCTGGTTGGAAATATTTAATTCTTAATGGAGCCTTATCTGCCTTGGAGTCCAAGGATGCAGAGAATCAATTTTTTTATTGTAGGATTTTAGAGAGGGAAGGGATTGTATTTACACTGTAGAGCTGACAGCCTCATCCCTTTAATTTCCCTATACTGAGCCATGCCCCAACGAGCTTGTACATTTCACAATCTAAGAATCCGGAGAGTGCCGGGGTGCACTCCATAAGTTTCTGTGGGGCTGTTGTTTTTTTAACTGTAATTATTAATGCTTTAGAGGGTTAATTTGAACACATCAAGGCTGCCATTCAACAAAAAGTGCTTGTTAGTTGAGTGGTGGCCTTGATTTGTTTGAATTGGCCCTCTACAGCATTAAAAAATGTAATTAAAAATAGGCTTGCTAGAAATCTATGGAACGCACCCCCATGTTTTCGAGTCTCTTACTTCCTCTAACCTCCACAATGTCACGAGTGGCCAGCTATGTTGGTTGTGTGAGAGCCTGCTTGGGGGGGCAACATGGATGGCAGGTATATTCCTCCTGCCACCTGATGTTCTCTTCTGGGGTGGTGGTCTGCAATGAGGTGGTCATGCATACATGAAGTGGTACCCATGCAAGTGGCAAGTGACAAATATCAGGCATCAACCTCTCTCCTGGTGCTCCCAACTGTGCTGCCAACCAGTCTCCACCAGTCAGCACTCATGCAGCAGGTATAGAATTCTCCCCTCCCTGAGGAAGGAGAGCAGCCCCTGGAAAACTCAATCCTTCCTCCCCAGCCTGTCTCCAATGGCCCACACCCATTCTTGAAAGTACCTCACCAGCATAGCAAGCAGTAGCACTACCTATGTGCTGCCAAATTGGCTTGGGGTTCTGCTTTTATCCTTTCTAAAATACATTTTTCCCAAAATAGGCCAACTGGGATGCAAATATCTCATTCTCACTGGGGTTCTGCTTCTACCCATTTTTACACTGTATTTACCAGGACAGCACAGTGGAGATGACTATTTCATTTTCTGTGGAGGCCCAGGTGTTATCCTTTTTTACAGTGTACCCAAAATTGGTCTGCTGAGAGGCAATATCTTGTTTTCAGTAGGCTCTGGCATAACAGTCTTTTCATGACCTCACGTTGTGATGAGGACGGGTGGGATTTTTAAAAATTCCATCTGAAAGATGATTTGTGAAGTGACTGCAAAAACATATTTCAAAGGGGATTTGAAAAATGACACCTGTTATGTTCATGGGGGGAGTAACACAAGGGGTATGTTGAAATTTTGCT
This sequence comes from Neoceratodus forsteri, assembly GCA_016271365.2. NCBI lineage: Eukaryota > Metazoa > Chordata > Ceratodontiformes > Ceratodontidae > Neoceratodus > Neoceratodus forsteri. The sequence continues at coordinate 535,930,331 of CM028137.1, read as the reverse complement.
GCCACAATCTACAACAATAAAGTTATGAGTAAATGTTTGAGAAAGTCGACATTTCTTCACAACTCAGTATTTTGACCCCACATTTTTAACATAGTCTTTTTATTTATTTGTTTGTTTACCAGGTAGGTGCACTGATCCAATGGACCAGTTTCAGGCACGACCTGAGCCATGAAGACGGCACATAGAAAATACAGTACAATTACATTAATTAAGAATTGTGCAGATGATAAAACAAACTAGAAATACATTGAATGCTTTGAATAAGTAACATGCATATATGGTGCAAGAATACATTAGAATACATAATACACAAATTGAATACAGTACAGTACAAGTAAGGTGCAAATGCAATATGAAGGAAGGTACAGTCAGGCAGTCTTTAGAATATAAGTTCAGAGTAATGGGACGACTTTTGCCTGGGACTGGAAGAAGGACTCCCATCTGAGGGGTTACCTGGTTGAGCAAGTACATTTGGCTTCTGCCAGCAGCCAGGCTTTAAAGTATGTTTTAGAAGTGAGATGCGGTCTATGGAGTGGAGGGAGGTGGGGAGATTGTTCCAAAGTTAGGGAGCCATGAAGGACAGAACTTTACTACCTAGAAAACTGGAAATCCTAGGAACTTCTAGAGGTGGGACTGAGGATTGCATGAGGCACCTGGGACCGGTTTTGTGTTTGATCAGGGATGAGTAAGGTGACAGGTTACCACTTAAACACAGAAACATAGAATCTGATGGCAGATAAGGACCGCTTGGCCCACCTAGTCTGCCATTTCCCTACCTAACGGATAAGCTGCAGATCCTAGTTAACCTACAGCCTACTACCTCCTACCCCCCCCCACCAGAATTGTCTTATGTCTGTCCCATGCATTCTTGAATTCCCCCACTGTTTTTGACTCTACGACCTCCTCAGGCAGGCTGTTCTATGCATCTACAACTCTCTCTGTGAAGAAATACTTCCCCATATTACCTCTGAGCCACCCCCCCTCTATCTTCAGATTGCGCCCCCTTGTTCTTATACATCTCTTTTTCTGAAAGATGCTACCCTCTTGAACTTTGTTGATTCCCTTGATGTATTTGAAAGTTTCTATCATGTCCTCCCTCTCCCTCCTTTCCTCAAGGCTATACATCTTAAGCTCCTTTAGTCTTTCTGCATATGCCTTCTGGTGCAGACCCTGCACCATTTTGGTTGCCCTCCTCTGCACAGCATCCACCCGGTTTATGTCTTTGCGGAGATGGGTTCTCCAGAACTGTACACAGTACTCCAGATGTAGTCTTACCAACTGTCTGTACAGAGGACCAAGAACTTCCTGTTTTCTACCGGTGATGCCTCTCCCTATGTATCCCAGTATCCCCAGCCCTCCTTACTGCCTTCTCACATTGCTGGCCCACCTTTAGGTCATCTGATACGACTACCCCAGGCCCCTTTCCATTTTTGTTGTTGTCAGTATCTCACTCCCCCATTGTGTACTCTTCCCCTGGGGTTTTGTTTCCCAGGTGCATTACTTTGCACTTATTTGCATTGAATCTAAGCTGCCAGACATTTGACCATTCCTCCATCCTTGCCAAGTCCCTTTTCATCCTTTCCAACCCACCTTGCATATCAACCCTGTTGCAGATCTTTGTGTCATCTGCAAAGAGACATACTTTTCCTTCCAATCCCTCTGCAATGTAACTTTAAAAGATAACGAAAAGTATTGGCCCCAGTACTGAACCCTGCGGTACTCCACTAGTAACACCCCTTTCTTCACTGTGGACTCCATTTACTATTACCCTCTGTGTCCTGTTATCCAGCCAGTGTTTTACCCAGGCGACCACCCTCGGACACACTCCCAGGCTTGCTAATTTGTTTATTAATCTTTTGTGCAGGACTGTGTCAAATGCCTTGCTAAAGTCTAAGCAGGCCATGTCCACAGCCCCTCCCTGGTCACCCAGTCAAAGAAATCAATTAGATTTGTCTGACATGACCTTCCTGCTATGAATCCATGTTGCCTTGGGTCCTGTGCCCCACTGGCTTCTAGATACTCAACAATTCTTTCCTTCAGAAGTGATTCCATCATTTTCCCTACCACTGAGGTCAAACTGGCAAGTCTGTAGTTTCCTGCCTCTGTCTTGCTCCCACTTTTGTGAAGAGGAATCACATCCACCCTCCTTCAGTCCTCAGGTACCACACCATTCTCCCATGATTTATTAAAAAGGGTAGTCAGTGATGTTACTAGTTCTTGCCTTAGTTCTTTTAGAATTCTGGGGTGAATCCCATCAGGCCACATTGCTTTATCCACCTTCTGATTTAAGAGTTCTTTCAGAACCCTTTCTTCTGTGAAAGTACTAATATCAACCCCCCTATCCAGAGTGCTTCTATTGACTGGATTAGGTATATCCCCCTGCTCTTCCATTGTGAATACTGAGCAGAAATATTCGTTCGGTATCCCTGCTTTTTCAATGTCACTCTTTGCCCAACCACCTTCCTCTTTATTCAGCCTCAGTATCCCTGCCTTAGTCTTTCCTTTGCTCCCTAATGTATCTTTAAAAGTTTTATCCCCCTTCTTAACTGAGTTGGCTATCTTTTCCTCGGTTTGGGCCTTTGCTATTCTGACTGCCTTCCCCACTTCCTTCTGCTTTAACTGGTACAGATTTCTGTCCTGTTCCTTCTGTGTTTACTTCCTGAATGCTATCTTTTTCTCCCTAACCTTTCTCGCCACTCCGTCTGAGAACCATAGTGTTTTTTTTCTTTTGTTTTGTTTTGTTTATTTGCTTCACACAAAGGCTTGTTGCCTCTGTGATGGTGGTTTTGACATTTCCCCATTGTTGCTCCACCCCATCTTCTTGCCTGTTTGCTAGTGCTTTTCTGAGGCACTCTCCCATTTTGACAAAATCAGCCCTCCTGACGTCCAGTACCTTCCCTTTTGTATGGCTTGACTCTACAGCTAAGCTTATCGTGAACCACACTGTTTGGTGGTAGCTTGTTCCCAGATGGCTACCCACTTCAAGATCAGAGATCCTCTCTCCATCCCCATTTGAGAGTACCAGGTCTAAGATTGCTCCCTCCCGAGTGGGTTCCAAAACTAGCTGTCTGAGGCATGCCCCCTGTAGGGCATCAAGAATGGCCCTGCTCTTGGATGTGTCTGCAGCAAAGGTGCTCCAGTTAACATCTGGCATATTCAGGTCCCCCATCAGCAATATATCCCCTTTCTCTGCCATCCTAAGGATGCCTTCTATCATTTCCTTGTCCATTTCCTCCCCCTGAGAGGGGAGGGTCTGCAGATTGTGGTGCCATTTCCAGTCTCCAGGGAGACTCACAGTGCCTCCTTTCCTCCCTGTTTACCCTTTAGTTCTGTTGCTTTGATCCCTTCCTTACATAAAGAGCTACTCCTCATCCTCTTCTTCCATCCCTGTCCCTCCTGTAGATTGTGTACCATGGTATGTTGACATCCCAGTCATGGTTCTCTGTGTACCATGATTCTGTGACTTCCATGATATCCAGACATCCCTCTTCCATCAAGGCCACCATTTCGGGGAGCTTTTTACCTAGACTCTGGGCATTGGTACTCATTACCCTCCATTTTTTAATGGCTTTATTTCTTTTTGTCCCATCCCTGTCCTTATTGCCATTGTCTTTTTCTCCATTTACCCCTGCCCTTCCCCCTATTGACTGCTCTATCTTGGCGTTTACCTCATTAACTATCCTGATTTTTGGGGGGGCTAGGATTTCCCTTCTCCTTTTCAGTGACTCCCCCCTTGGCTAGTTTAAATGCTTGCCAGTGAAGCATTTAAACCTATCACCTAGGATATTGGTTCCCTTCCTGGATAGATGCAGACCATCACACCAGTATAGGCCTGCATCCCTACAGGTGGAGCCCCAGTCCCCATTTAAGACAAATCCCTGAGCTCTGCACCAGTTTTTCAACCAGTCATTGAATCCCATGGTGCAGAGTACCCTAGTCTTGTCCATGCCATAGACAGGTAGCACTTCTGAGAAAGTTACCGTGTGTGCTACTTGTCTAAGGCCCCTCCCCAACTCCACAAACTCCTGTTGCACTGCTCTGATCCCATTCTCAGCCAGGTCATTTGTCCCTAGGTGGATAATGACATCAGCTCAGTCCCCTTGCAGCTGCTCCCATGATCCTGAGAATTTGTTTCCTGTCCCTCCAAGCCATGGTGCCAGGCAGGCGCCACCTCCCCTTACCCTCCCTCCCTCCCCCAGTTCTAGCCCTAACAATTAAGTCCCCCACCATTAGTTGTTCCCTTCCCTGTGGGGTCCTGTGCCACCCTCCTTTGGGTCTCCATTGTGGAGGTTCCTAGCATCCTTCTTGGTCTCCACTGTGGGTGCCTCCATAGAGGAACCATGCTCCGCCAGGGTGGTGAATGAATTGTAGAGAAGCACAACTGGAGGGATGCACATCTGTTCCACCACCCTCACCCTCCAGAGCCCACTGTGGTCCAACCACTCCTCTTTCTTGGCAACCACTGAGGTAGTGGAAGTGGCCTGGTTGGTCCCAGGGTGGGGGGATCAGGTTTCCCAAATCCTTGCCATGTCAGCATGGAGACGAACAACCTCCTCCCTCAGACCAGAGAGTTGCCTGCAAATAGGCAGCAATGGAGTCTCCAGAATGTCTCCTGGAAGACTGCTGCTCCACAGCCAGTGCATTGCACCACTCCTCACATATCTGTGTCCCTTCCTGTTACAGATGCTTTTCTTTTTTTTGTTCTTGTTTTAGTGTGTGCAAGCTTGTGAGTGTCTCTACCCCTATTCAGTGTGCTGTGATTTAAGGATATGAACAGGCGTATGTTGTTAGCAGTTTTGGGGAAGTGATGTCAGAACCGCTGCTATAAAGGAAGTTATGCACTTAGGGTGGGGTGAGGGGCAGGGTGGGTGGGAGTACACCTGTGCCCTCCAGAAACAATCAACTACAACTCTGACTCTTCATCCCGGGAAGTGCCTTCCTTCCTTTCAGACACTTATTTCACAGAGCTGCTCTCTCTCTCTCTCTCTCTCTCTCTCTCTCTCTCTCTCTCTCTTTCTCTGTCTCTGTCTCTCTCTGTCTCTCTCTGTCTCTCTGTCTCTCTGTCTCTCTGTCTCTCTCTCTCTCTCTCTCTCCAGACAGAGACCACAAACAAGTCTTGTTTTAAATCCACAGTTCAACCAGGCCCCTTTCAGCTCTTCTCCTTAACAGGCCCCTGTTTCACAGAGGTTAAGTAATAGATCTAGTAACAAATGACTGCAAATATCTCCCAGCTACAGTTCCTCCCTAGCAAATAAAAATTAAACTAAGAAAAGTCAACCCCAAAAACAAAGAATCAAAACTAGTTACTTACACAGGTCCAAAAAATAATAATTCAGTTCAGTGTAGTCTTTTAAATTACCTCCCTGATTTAAGGATGCTTTGGCTGCTTTCTCTCTTTATAATGGCATTATCTATGATGCATCCAAGGGCACAGTTTTGTCTTGCTTGCAGGGGGAGCCAGCCTAAGGACTGGTACAAGGTGCAATGGTGAGTGGAGTAAAGAGTCATTAATGCAAACCTACAGATACTATTGTAGACCATGCAGGGAGGAGGATGCATGTGAGTATATTGGGGGTCAGTAATTTAGTAGGAGGAGAAGGTTACTCTGGGCTATGGCAAGGCATGCCTTAGGGGGAAGGCAGTGTTTGAATCTAAAACCAGCCCCTTGTTTCTGTTTGATCCATCATACAGTGATATTGATATACTCCAAGAATGTTAAGGAGGGTCTACTGTGACACCAGATATTTAAAATAGGGTACATTCTGCCGGGGGCATATGGTGTTAGAACTATGAGGGAGGAGTTAGTTTTAGAGAGATTTAAAAGATTGGGTTTGGACCCCAGGAGCATGGCTTTAGTTGTTTTTTCCCCCCATTGACTAGTAGCCTATTATTCAGAAATCATCTATGGGCTACCCCATAGTTTTGGGTGAGAGTGGTGAATAGATTTACTAAGGATTTCTCGCTGTGATATAATACTAAATCATTGGCATATAGTAGGGCCTCACATAAGAGGTAATTTATTTATGTATTTATTTATGTATTTATTTATTTAGTTTTTGTTGACCGGGTAAGTACACTAGACAAATCCTGCCTATTTTCAGGCACGACCCGAGGAAGGGGAATACAGATGAATGCCAACTGACTTTGAACCAGATTAGGCTGTTGGTGGTATTTTTAGTGAATGAGGAAAATTTGGTCAGGACACCGGAGAAATTCCCCATCTCTTACAGCAGGGGGCTTGACTTTCTGGGAGCGGAATGGAGGAGCGCAGATGGAAGTCGGACAGAGGAGGAGGAAGTGCTGATGTGGCAGCAGAGAGAATGGAGGTGTCTGAAACAGTGGAGCAGGTTGCTCCCTTGAGAGATGAGGCTGTTGAAGCAGAGGTCTTTTTTGATGCTAATGGTGCTGATATTTCTGTGGAGAACAAGTAAATATCAGTTGAAGGAATACTAGACAACTCTGTAGACATTCATCGGCAAGATCATGTTCAACCTGTCATGATTCACACTGTTTTGCCAGAAGCAGAGATTCTACTGGGAGATGCTTCTGCAGAACTACAATTGCTGCTGTTGGAAGAGAAGGCTCGCTATAAAGTGAGACAATTTGAGTTACAAGCTGCTATTGCTGAGGTGCAGCAGCAGACTCATTCTGAACAGGCTGAAAAGCCAGAGGTGACAGTACAACTGCCAGATGATGATGTGGAAGCTCCTAGTTCGACACCAAAGCAAATGCCTTCTTGCATGGTTGAGAGTGATAATCAAGAGGTATGAAAAAGGATGCAGCAGCCGTTTACATTCTTCTCAGGTACGGTACATTCTCCCTTGTTTGTGTTTGCTGGTAATCTGTTTAATGCTAAAGATGGTGCCTCACCGGGAATGGCTGATGGGGGCACTTCAGAGCCCAGCCTACGATGAAGCTCTGTAAATGTTAATCTAGTAGACTTACACAAAACAAATGACTTTCCAGTAGAGCCACAAACCAAGAATGTAGATCCAGCTGCATGGTCGGTGGATAAGGCATTAACAGCAGCCACTTGGGAGAAATCTACAAAAATGGGTGATTGGGTATCACGACCTACTGATTTTTCCACATCTGTTGCTAGCACTTCTAAAGACAGTAATACAGTTTTTTCTTTCAATTTTACACACGCTCCTGTGGATTGGGGTTCCAAGATGGATATCACTTCTCCATTACATGTCCCAGAGGGTTTGGAACTGACTCAGAATCCAGTTCTGCCTATGCAACGTTCACTGGTATCTCGGCCTAGGGGTACTGGACCAGTTGATGACCACACTACTGGGCCATCTACATTAAGTGATGCAGGGGATGGATTACAGGGGTCAGAGTCTGCAAGAACATATGCTTCTTTATTTAGAGCTCTGGTCTTCCCAGCCAAATGTCATAATGCAATACGACTTATCTATGAAGGGGGTTTAGCTGCATTTCCAGACCGCAAGCATGTGACAAGAGTTCTACTGAAAGGCTCAATGCACTTCACCCCAGTGGAAATTTACACGTTAATTCATGTATCCGAGGAACCCATTTTTGACATTTGTTTTAAACAGGGGAGTGGATTACAGACATTTTGGTCTTTGCATCGCTCTCTAAAAATACCTCCCTTATGGTCACCCTTTGAAGTTTTCCCACTGACAAAACCCGCACATCGCATGATAACTGTCTTGTTTCAAAATGAGGGGGTGAGTGTAACGGACTTGGTCTATTGGCTCAAACAAAAATGTACTGTTCAGGGTAATCCTGAGCCAGTCTTTGATGAAGATCACATATGGACTGGGTGATGAAGAGTTCAGGTGATTCTACACTCCTCTGATACAGGCCTGATACTTCTTCCAAACAGTTTTTTTCTTGGGAAAGACAGAGGAGTTTTGTTTTATGCGGGTCAGCTGAAAGCCTGCTATTGTTGTGGTTCTACAGGACATTTGAGCAGCATGTGTGATAGGTTAAGGTATACAAACTGTAAAGAACTAGGCCATACTTCAGGTCTTTGTAAAAATGACCAAATCTGTAACCTATGTGATATGAAAGGTCACACATATCATTCCTGCCCCTCAGCTGCCAACAACCAGGTGGATCAAGGTGATTGGGATGATCAGAGAGTCACGATAGCTTTGGCACAAAGCACCAGCACTCAACGGGCTGTACTCAGGCCCAGGGAGTCACCCTCTGGGGTGATAGGTGCTGCTGGCCATGTTCCAATAGAGCCAGTCCAAGCTGTGGGATTATTGGCTGCAACTCCACAATTTGAGCCACTTAGGGAGGAACCCTTCATGGTGGTACCCCAAATTTGTATAGAAACACAGGACCTCCTAGAAATGCAGAACTGTGATGAAGGCATGCCTCCACCCCAGCCTATTCCACAACCTCCTAGAGAACAGGTTGCACAGTCCTCCAGATGCCGACAAAACTGGCAACAACCTGTCTCCAAAATACCTAAAACCTCTGAGACTCCCATTAAAAACAGGTTTGCTCCTTTTCTGGCAAAAGGAGTGGGTTCTGGTGATAAGTCTGATGGTTCTTCAGTGGTCTCCTCCCTGCTGGACCAAGGTTCAGAGGTAAAGGACCCCTTAAAGAACACGGTTGATCCCCCCGCCCCATGGAAAAACACTGCTAAGATTAAAAATACCAGAACCACCAGAGCTTCTTCTAAGAAGCCCCCTTCATTACAATAACTGTTACATATACTGTAGTTTTTCCTTTTGTCCCTGCTTATGATGTCTCTATTCTCCTTATTCTCCATCAATGTGAATAGCATTTAGAGTTTAAGGAAAAGACAAGCAGTGTACTCGCATTTACAATCTTTTTAGTCAGGTATTTTTGTTCTGCAGTACACCAGGGAGCACACAGTGCCAGAATTAAAACAGACAATAAAATTCTGGTATTCTGGCCCTTCTTATTGGTCCATTGGGGCTGATACTTGTTCTGGTGTAGCCATATCATTTAAAGGTGTTGATGTACATGTTATTAAATTAGTAGATCTTGTGCCAGGCTGTGCTCTGATTTTAGATGTTCGAATACAAACCGTTCTTTTTCATTTCATTAATATATATGCAGGTCAAACTAAGGTGGACAGAATAGAATTTTTACAGGCCATGCAACCTTATTTATATTCTGCTCAAATGTAGTACTGGGTGATGATTTTAATTGTGGGTTGAAACTTAGGGATAGGGGAAAGGTACAATCACAAGAAAAGTTTTTTTTCTGAAATGATGTTTTTATCTAACATCGATTAAAAATTCTAATTTGAGAGATGCCTATTTAGAGAAAACAGGGAAAGTGGATCCCACATTTCATAGGGGTACCTCTGCCACCAGAATAGATTACTTTTTTATTTCTCCTCATCTACATATTGACAAAGCCAGGACCTTGGTGGCAGAATTTTCTGACCACAAAATGTTGCACTTGTTACTAGGTGGGATTGGTAAGCCCCCTAATGGTCCTGGGTACTGGAAGCTGAATGCATTACTTTTAGCCAGAGCAGATACACATCAGAATCTGTTATACTTGATTCAGGCTAGAAAATCAGTGATGACTATGTATGAGGATCCTAATAAGTGGTGGGAGGATATGGTGGTGGATCTAATTACCGTTTTAAGAACACACGGAAAATCTGCCCAGAATAGTACTTATCAGGATTACCTGTTACACAGACAGCAGCTACAAAAATTGTTGACCCTCTCAGCCACTGTAAAACAGGACTTCTCTGCACAGATCCATAGTCTAAAACAACACATAGTGGATTACCATATACAACAAGCTAAACACATACAGTACCAACAACATTTTGGCACACAGGGTAAGAAGGGTCAGATCTGTCTCTATGAGGGGAGTAACACTAGAAATCATAACAAAAATATGGATCGCTTGTTTAATAAAGATAATCAGTTATGTACAGACCCCAAGCTTATTCTTGATATTGTGTCACAACATACGAGACAGCTCTTGAATCCCTTACACTTAGAGGTAGATACCTTGGAAGCCTATAGCAATACTATTCCTCCATTACATCTCCTTAGTGATCAGGTAACACACTTGTTGGCAGACATTTCACCGCAGGAGGTAGATATGGCCATTAAGGCCTTGGGAACTGATAAGGCACTGGGTGGTGATGGTTTAACTACTACAGCTTTTACTGCAACCATACAGTCTGGGACCCCTCTTTACGCATGACAGGGGGAATGCTGATACATATTTTTAAGAGGGGACAGGCAGCGTATGGAAGATTGGAGACCGATTTCATTATTAAACACAGATTTTAAGGTTTTGGCCCAAATACTGAACAGCAGGTTATTGTTGGTGGCAAACACATCATTTCACAAACCCAGACATGTGCCATCCCAGGTAGGAGCATCACTGAACATCTTATTCTCCTGAAAGAACTTTTTGAACATGGTAACAGAAATAGAGCTGATGGTTTCATATTTTTGTTGGATCAAAAACAGGCATTTGATTCAGTTAGTCACACTTTTCTATGGAAAATATTAGAGAAATATGGAATTCCTAAACAATACATCACTTGGTTTCAATGCCTGTATAGGACAGCTACTGTTACCCCTGTGGTGAGGGGTTGGGAGGGGCCGATGCTGCCAGTTCAGAGGGGTGTTAGGCAGGGTTGTCCCTTGGGCCCCTTGTTATAGACATTTTGCATAGACACCTTATTGAGGTTTCTTAATGGTGCAACATTATTGGAACCTATTTTGGTCAATTCAGTTCCTCTTAGACACAGAGCCTTGGCATATGCAGATGATCTTTGTATTCTGGTAGCAGATGCAGAATCAATTAGAGGCATTACATATTTGTGAGTCTTATAGTACTTATTCTGGTACAAGTTTGAATTTGGCCAAATGCATAGGCACCCAGATTGGCTCACCCACCCAGCCCCCAGTAGAGGTAGCAGGGATAAGTATCTTGGCTAATCAGTTGAAGATTTTAGGTGTTGTCTTTGGTCAGGGTGATATGGTTATGTTGAACTGGGAGCCTCAAATCCATCAAGGTAGAGCTTTAGTTGCTCAGTGGAATAACTGGAAATTAAGTAAATTGAAAAGGATACACTTGATAAAAACTTTTGTTATACCTGTGTTTCTTTATATTCGCTATGTTTTTCCCCCTCCTCAACAATTAGAAGCTGCCCTTTATAGTCTTTTTTTCAAGCAGTTTGAGGCAGCAGATTAAACCCTTTGAAAAGGAATATTGTGTATCTTCCTTTAAAACAAGGTGGGTGGGGGATGGTGACTCCCATCTTATTTTATTACAGCATATTTATGTATGCAACCTTTAGCTTTTTGTTATTTTTTTTAGGTCAGAGCTGGTTGTCCTTGTTTCTACTGAATTGTGAAACATGGTTTCGACAATGGGATGGGGGGATCTAGGCCCACTGAAAAGATCTTTGAATGTGCCAAGTTATATAAAAGAGATGTTTGTTTATTCTAAGAAATGGCAAATAACTAGTCAAATGTTATTGTCTAAACAGAGGAAGGATACTTATGACTAGGTGATGTTGACCCATTTCAGGGAACCAGAAACATTTCCAAGGTGTCCAAGTCAGCAAAAGGATGCCCTAACGGTTTTATTAAGCACCCCCAGCATACCAGATAAACTGAAAGATTTTCATTGGTTAAGCTGTCATGATAGGATCAACATTAAAGCTAATCAAAAGCATAAACAGCTGGAGGAGTGTATTTGCATTAGACCCAGGTGTATACTGCAGCTTGAAACAACAGAACACCTTTTCTTTACCTGCACATACATTTACACCCTTCTGGACCACTCTGGCTATAACCTGGGGGTCCTTATGGTTCCAGAATATTACAATGGATGCCTTAATGAGGAGTACATATACTGGAGTAGGGCAGCTCTGGCACACGGATACGTTGCACAAGATGTTATTGGTAATTAAGTGGTTCATATGGAACAGTAGATGCCTTTTTGCTTTACAACAAAAATGGTTGTCTCATGAGGAAATTATACAGAAAATCACAGGTGAATTGCAGTCTCAATATAATGATGATGTTAAGAATATGCAATCTAGAGTCTTGATTAGTGTTTGGAGAAATATGCCATGGATTATGGATTCAGATGTGCCCATCACATAATATGATTTGGGTAATCTGTATGGCTTGCACAGATTTGTACTTGGGTGTACTGGAGCACTGTGTTCTTGGGGAATTTGCATAGGGGTGGGTGGCCTTTGTGATGGGTTTGTACATAGCATCAAGCAATATATTGTAAGGACCTTCTTTGCTTTTGTTTCTTTTGGTCTCTTTTACAGCTTAATTTTTGTCTTCTTCCCCTTTTTTCTTGTTCCTGTAATAATTGATCCTGATTGGAGGGCTGCTGTGTATATCATATATGTTGTATTTGGTATGTTTGTAATACTAATGATTGTATTGTATTCACTGTTTCTTTTTTTCTCTCCCATTTTTTGGTTTTTGGCTGTATGTGTTTATTTTCTTTGAAGTATGTTTTCATGATTTAGTGTATGTATCACATATTAAGGATTTTGTGACTTATACTGTGATTATTGTATGATTTTTGTTTCCTTCAATAAACTCCCCTGCATAGATACATAGATACATAGACAGTGTGGGCAGATAAGGGCCTATGGCCCACCCAGTCTGTCCATTTGAGCTTGTAAGTTCAGTTTGTTTTCCTAGAAGTCTGTTGCCCCTTACCCCTGACCTCCAGAATTCCTTTATGTCTATCCCATGAATTCTTAAATCCGTTATTGTTTCAGCCCACCAGTTCCTCTGGCAGGGTGTTCCACTTGTCCACCACCGTTCTGTGAAGAAATTCTTTCTCATGTTTCCTCTGAATCGTCCTCCCTCCAACTTCATCCCATGCCCTCTAGTCCTGGTACATCTTTTTAGCTTAAAAATAGTGTTTTCCTGCACCCTGTTCCTCCCTGTAAGATACTTGTATGTCTCTATCATATCCCCTCTCTCCCTCCTCTCCTCCAGGGAGTACATGTTCAGTTCCTTCAACCTGTCTTCATAGGACTTAGAGGATAGAGGTCAAAGGTGCGCCGACGAGTTACTGCAGAGTATGTCCCTTTTGGAGCTGGTGCAGTCTGTCGGCGTGCCTACTCATCAGGATGGCCACACACTGGACCTGGTATTTTCACTGGGACTTGAGATCACTAATCTCGACGTTGGTCGAGTGGCTTGGTCTGATCATTGCACGGTGAGGTTCATGTTTAGTGCTCCTGTCGTGAGCTCTTCCCCTCCTGAGATATTTCGCTGCCACCCGTTAAAAGATCTTACCCCCGAGGGTTATTTGGCGGCAGTTGATTTATCAAGGGTGTGTGATGCATGCATCGGAGCAGTTGACGCAGGGGTAGATGCCTATAATGAGGTACTATCTGGCGCCATCGACTCCCTCGCACCTGTCCCTGTACGACCAGAACTTCTTACCTGAGGTCGCCTTGGTATGATAGCGATCTCAGGGAAATGAAGAGGCTGGGTCGGAGATTAGAGCATCGATGGAGGAAATCCCGTCTGGGGGCTGACAAACTGGTCCTGTGTGCGCATTATCGCGCATATCAGGAGGCAATCAACCGAAAGAAGACAATATTTTTGTCTCGGAAGATTGCTGCTGGGAGAAGCCGACCAGCCTCACTTTTCCGGACAGTCGATAGACTTCTCCATCCACTCTGTCTTCAGCCCAGAAGAGTTTCCTCAAATGAGGATTGTGAGGAATTTGCTCGGTTTTTCTCGGACAGGGTGTCTGCGATCCGGCGGGAGGTATCCTCAGCCAGTAATATCATTGCTGTCAGTGGTCGCCAGTCATGTTCTAAGAGCACTCTCTCTGGGTGGGGGGAGTTTAGGCCAGTGGAGGTTCGTGAGGTCACTGAGATAGTGGCCAATCTGAGGCATACCGTTTGAACTGGATCCCGTACAACGCGGCTTCTTGATGAGGTGCATTGACACGGTTGGTCGGTGTTTGCCCTGATTGTCCGGTGCTCCTTGAGTCAGGGTGTCTTTCCGGATGCCTTGAAGGAGGCTCTGGTGAGACCTCTTTTAAAGAAAGCTTCTCTGGACCCGGAGATCAGGGCAAATTACCGTCCTATCTCCACTCTTCCATTTCTGGGAAAGATTGTTGAGAAGGTGGTATCACTTCAGTTGGGGGAACATCTCAGGACCCACGAGTTGTATGATCCCTTCCAGTCAGCTTATCAGGCCAGACACAGCACTGAAACTGCATTAGTTCGTGTGCATAATGACCTCCTTAGGGCTAGGGATCGGGGGGAAAAGACAATTCTTGCTCTCCTCGATCTCTCTTCAGCATTTGATACTGTGGACCATAGTGTATTGCTTTTCCGCCTGAGGGAGCTATGCAGACTCACCGATGTTGTCATCAAATGGTTTGAGTCATTTCTTACTAACAGGAGGCAGCGGATTGATGATAGGTAATTTCTCATCTGCACCCTACCTCCTTCCGTGTGGAGTTCCTCAGGGTTCGGTGTTGGGTCCTATGTTGTTCGCAGTGTACATGCTGCCCATAGGGGAGATCATTAGGAGGTATGGGTTGAGTTTTCATTGCTATGCTGATGATACTCAGCTATACCTTTCCTTTGCCCCTGGAACATCAAATGCAGTGAATGTGTTAAATATCTGTCTGACTGAGATAAATGACTGGATGTCTTCCAGCTGGCTGCGACTGAACCCTATCAAGACTGAGGTATTAGTAGTGGAGTCGAACAGAGTCCGTGATGAGATGGCCTCTGACTCTGTGACTGGCATTGTGCTAGGAGCTGTGTCATTGATGGCCTCCCCATGGGTGCGAAATCTTGGTGTGATCTTTGACAGGAATTTGTCCATGGAGGCTCAAGTATCCTCTGTGGTTCGTTCCTGTTTTTTTCATCTGAGAAATATCACCAGGATTAAACCCCTGGTTCCGGCTCTGGACCTCCCTACTTTGGTACATGCCTTAGTCACTTCTAGGCTTGATTACTATAATGCCCTCTATCTCGGGGTCTCTGGAACTTCTCTTCACAGACTGCAGCTAGTGCAAAATGCCGCTGCCCGGTTTTTGACTGGACAAAGTAAGTTCAGTCATATTACTCCCAGATACGCGAATTGCACTGGCTGCCAGTCAGGTGGAGAGTATTGTTTAAGGTGGGTTTTCTCACCTATAAGACCCTACACGGACAGGGCCCTGGTTACCTTTCTGATCTCCTGGAACTGTCCACCTCTATCCGTGATCTCCGCTCCTCTAATAGTGGCCTCCTCAAAATCCCGAGAGCGAGATTGAAATCAGCTGGAGACCGATCATTTGGAGTTGCTGCTCCAGTTCTCTGGAACTCGCTGCCATTGGAAGTGAGAGAGGCCCCTACTATAGAGGCTTTCAAGAGCCGTCTGAAGACCTTTTTATTTATGCAGGCTTTTGGAAATTGAATTTTATGTATGTTATTGTAAGGAATGTATATGGTATGACACACTGTATAGTTTTGTGCGACGCCCAGAGCCTTTGGGATTGGGCATCTTTTTTAAATAAAATTGACATTGACATTGACATTGACTTGTGATGCAATCCACGCACCATCTTTGTTGCTCTCCTCTGAACCTTCTCTACCCTGTCTATGTCCTTACGTAGGTATGGTCTCCAGAACTGTACAATGTACTCCAGGTGGGGACTCACTAGTGTCTTGTATAGCGGAATTATGACCTCCCTTTTCCTGCTGGTGATGCCCCTGCCTATACATCCCAGCATCCTATTTGCTTTACCTGCTGCCTTGTCACACTGTTTCCCTACCTTGAGGTCATCAGAGATGATAACCCAAGATCCCTTTCCTGCTTGGTGCATGCTATATCCTCACCCCCAACTGATATATTGTGCCAGGGTTTTTATGCTCCATATGCATTATCTTGCACTTCTTTGCATTGAATTTCAACTGCCAAACCCTGACCATTCTTCAAGTTTCTGCAGGTCGCTTCTCTCTGTCTACACCCTCTGGTGTGTCTACTCTATTACAGAGCTTTGTGTCATCAGCGAACAGTGAAATTCTGCCTTCTAGGTCCTGCGCCATGTCACTGATGAAGATGTTGAATAGGACCGGTCCCAGCACTGATCCCTGTGGTAGCCCACTGGTCACTCTTCCCTCTGTGGAGTGACAGACATTTACCACCACCCTCTGTGTCCTGCCACCCAGCCAGTTACCTACCCACCACACTACTGTCCTGCCCACACCCATATTCCCCAGTTTGTGTAATAGTCTTCTGTGTGGCACAGTGTCAAAGGCCTTGCTGAAGTCCAGATAGGCCACGTCCACTGCCCTCCCCTGATCCACCTCCCTAGTCACCCAGTCAAAAAATTCAACGAGGTTGGTCTGACATGACCTCCCCCTGGTGAAACCATGCTGCCTTGGGTCCTGTAGTCTATTGACGACCAGATGTTCCACCAATCTCTCCTTCAGTAGTGCTTCCATGATCTTCCCCACTACCGAGGTGAGACTGACTGGTCTGTAGTTCTCTGCTTCCTCTTTGTTCCCACTTTTGTATAAGGGGACTACATCTGCTGTCCTCCAGTCTTTGGGTACCTCCCCTGTTTCCAGTGATCGGCTAAACAGGATAGCCAGAGGTTCAGCTACCACCTCTCTTAGTTATTTAAGGACCCTGGGGTGCACCCCATCTGGCCCCATTGCTTTATCAACTCTTATTACTTCCAGTTCCTTCAGGACTCTTTCTGGTGTAAAGGGACTTGTGTCCATTTCTGCACCATTCTCACCCCTTGTACTCCCTTCAGACCCATTACCCTCCTCTTCCTCAGTAAAGACTGAGCAGAAATACCTGTTCAATATGTCAGCTTTACTGTTGTCATCCTCCACGTGGCCCCCATCCTTCCCCTTCAGTCTCACTATCCCTCCCTTTGTCTTTCTTTTGTCACTTATGTACCTGTAAAAGGTTTTGTCCCCTCTACCCACTGATTTTGCAATGTGTTCTTCTGTCTGAGCTTTGGCTTCCCTTACTGATCTCCCTGCCTCCTTTTGCTTCTCCTGGTACTTCTCCCTATCCCCTTCTGCCTGTGTCTTTTTGTATTGCCTGAATGCAATCTTTTTGGCTTTCACTTTCTTTGCTACCTCTTTGGAAAACCATAATGGTCTCCTCTTCCTTTTCCTCTTGCTAGCCTGCTAATACATAATTCTGTTGTTCTTGTAATCCCCATTTTAAATGCCCACTGTTCCTCAACCCTGATTCCTGTCCCATTCCCTTAATGCCTCTTTCAAGTATCTCCCATTTTCCCAAAGTCTGCCCTCTAAAATCCAGGATACGTGTTTTTGTGTGGTTTGGTTCTGCTCTTTCTGTGATTTCAAACCACAATGACTGGTGGTCACTGTTTCCCAGGTGCTCCCCTGTTACCCCCATCACACTGTCCCTGTTTGTGAGCACAAGGTCCAGTATTGCCTTCTGCTGAGTTGGTTCCATGACCAGTTGCTTGAGGAAGGCACCCTGAAGGAGTCCAGGATAAATCTGCTCTAGTTGATGCTGCTGCTGGGATGCTCCAGTCCACATCTGGAATATTGAAGTCTCCAACCAGTACTACCTTACCCTTGTCTGCCATCCTTTGGATGGCTAGCATCAGCTCCCTATCTGTTTCTTCCTCCTGGGCTGGTGGTCTATAGACCACACCTGTGCGGATGGCTGTCCCCATTTTCCTTTCCAGCTTAACCCACAGTATCTCTCCCCCATTTTGTTCCTCCTGGATCTCTGTTGTCCTTATGTCATTTTTCACATAGAGTGCCACTCCTCCTCCCTTCCTGCCTGCTCTGTCTCTTCTGAATATGTTGTAGCCAGGTATGGCCATCTCCCAGTCATGGTTATCATTACACCAGGTTTCAGTGATGGCCACAATGTCCAGGTCTGACTGCACCATGACAGCCTCCAGATCTTCCGTCTTGTTGCTAAGGCTCCTGGCATTTGCACACATGGCTTTCCATGATTTGACCTCCCTAGACTGTTTCACTGTTCTATTCCAGCCCCTTCCTTGGTTGTCATTTATCCCTGGTTCTCCTTGCTGTCTGCCCTTCTGCTGAATTTTGTCCCTTTTCTGCTTATCCACCTCTTGGGCACTAATCTCCATGTTTTGCACACTGCTTTGCAGAGATAGCCGCTCCTCTGGTTCACTGGTTCCACTGTTAGCTGTGGGGGGTGAGCAAGTAGGTACCCTCCTTGCTGGCCTGCCACCCCCCTTTGCTAGTTTAAATGCTTGTCAATGTAGCACTTAAACTTATCATTGAGTGCTTGGATTCCCCTCCAGGATGGATGCAGGCCATCAGGCTTGAACAAACCTCCATCCCTCCAGGTGGGTCCCCTGCACTTTTTGATAAATTCCATGGGATCTTTAACATCCACCTGAACTACCACCAATCCAGGCAGATGGGACCTCAGTTTAATGTCTCATCCGAAAGACAGCACCTCAGAAGTGCAGCACCCCTCTCATGCTTCACTACAGTATCAGTACTGGGATATTAACTCAAGTGCCAGATGTGGGAACTGAACCCACAGCCCTCTGATCTCCTGGCCTTAGAGGAGAGTGTGCTACCTACTGAGCCACTGACACTATCTGCAAGTAGAGAATTAATAAAAAGGGAAAATAGCAGAGGACCCAGGATGGAGCCCTGGGGAACTCCAGCAGATACTATCATGGCCATGGAGGTGGCTGCCCTGATGTTCACTGGTTAGAATCTGCCCAACAGATACTGTAGCTCTGAAACCACGTTGATGTACCAACAGAGTAACCAACATTCAGCAGTTTGGCATGGAAAAGGTTGTGGTCAACCAAGTCAAAGGCTTTTGTCAAGTCTATGAACACAGCATCTATAGGGTTCCCAGCACCCATGTTCCTAAGGA
The DNA here is from genome assembly GCA_016271365.2 of Neoceratodus forsteri. Lineage (NCBI taxonomy): Eukaryota > Metazoa > Chordata > Ceratodontiformes > Ceratodontidae > Neoceratodus > Neoceratodus forsteri. The sequence goes on along the minus strand of CM028137.1, from coordinate 535,911,471 downwards.
CATGGAGGGTGAAATGGACCAGAGCAGATGTGGTGCCTGTGATGTTTCCTAAAACTGTGCTGTTGTGGGCAAATCAGGTTGTATTTGTCTATGTGTTCAGAGAGCTGGTGGTGGACTACCTTTTCAAGAAGTTTGCTTAAATGAGGGAGGATGGAGATAGGCCTGTAATTATCAGGGGAGAGGGAGTCATCTTCTTTGAAGATGGGGGCTGCTCTGGTGTTCTTCCATATGGTGGGCAAGGATGATAAGGCCAAGGCAGGGTTGAAGATAAAGGTAAGGGTTTTAGAGATGCAGGGAGCAATGAGCTTAAGAAAGCAAGGGTAGAGTGCATCGCTATCTAGACTGCCCCGATTGGGAGGCTTATCAGAAGTTTGAAAGTATATCTGGGTGAGATAGCTCTGAAATAGAAGGGAGGGTTGGGAGTGTCATCCTGGGGGGAGTGGCCCGACTGGTTTCCTGGGCAGTATGGGTTGAGGGTTGGTAGTTTATCTAGGTGGGCAGAGAAGTCAGTAAATTTCATGTTGAAGGCATGGGCAACAGCAGAGGGGTCTGTTAAGAGGCCTGAGAGGAAGTTGAGGTGAATGACAGGGTTGATGGTCTGTGGGTTTAATATGGAACCTATGGTGGACCAGAAGTGGTGGGGGTTCTTAGGTTGTCCATCTGTAGTTTGTGGAAGTAACTCACTTTCAGGGATTTGGTGGTTTGCTTACATTGGTTACACAGTTGTCTATAAGCATTCCAAAGTGTCAGGGAGGATGAGGTTTTGTAAGCAGACCGCTTTTTGTCTCTTTCTTTCATGAGTGAAAGTAACTCTTTTGTGATCCAGTGAGTGTTACTGCCTCTCACTGTGTGAGTGGTCAGTGAGAACTGCCTGTCCTGGATCTGGAGGAGGGCATCGGTGAAGAAACTGACTGCTAAGGCAACATCCGTGAGGGAGTGCAGGGTATGCCAGTTAACTGCTCTGACATCCATGAGCATGTGGAAGGTGTCAGTGCAGGTGAAGTTTCTAAAGGTCAGATATTTTTTTTGGGGGGGCACTTAGCTTTGTTGGGCCAAATTATGTATGTGGGGGAGTGGTCACTGATCGAGTCTGATAGGATGCCTGCTTGAATTATCTTGTCCTCTCTGTTTGTTGCTACCCAGTCCAGTAGGGAGTGGTTTTGTGTACATGGATTGTGTCTAATGGGGATAGCGATGGATTGTGAGAGGTTATATTTCTTTAGGATTTTATTGTAGTCCATTTCCTTGGGACTTAACCAGTTGAGGTTGAAGTCAACAAGCAAGATTGTTTTCCTGGGAGGAGAGAGTTGACCTAGCCTGGTTAGGAGGTTTGTTAGGCCTGGGATGCCCCCTTTTGGAGGGTTGTAGCAACACCCGATGTGGATCTTTTTATTTGATCCTAGAGTAATTTATGTGAAGAGCCAATCACTGGGAATGTAAGGTTTGAGCAGAATATAGAGGTGGCTGAGAGGGGTTCTTGAAAACAGTACCACCCCACTGTCCTTCTTTTTACCAGGTCTGTCCTGCTGTAGCATGGAGTAGCTGGGCAAATTGTACATGACATCGGGGATTTGTGGCTTGAGCCAAGTTTCAGTAAAACCAAGGACATTAGGCTTGTAGAGGGACACCCAAGCTTCAAGGTCTGTGAACTTGGCTGGGAGGCTGCATATGTTTAGGTGGCCAACCTTTAGCCCAACTGAGCTGGCCCAGGTATGGTTAGAATAGGCAATGAGGATATATAAAGGGCCTGGGTTTCTCTCCACATCTCCTACCAGTAGCAGAAGTGAGGTGAGAGGGTGACGTGTGGAAGAGAGGGGGTGTGATAGTGTGAGTGAGTACAGAAAATACCCAAGAAGGTGGTGCTCATAGCCTGAGAGAAGATCAAAGAGGATGGTGCCAAGGGGAGTAAGTTCTCAATGATTTACCTTGGGTAGAGGAGCATTAGGCTTATAGAGGTGTGTGTATAACTGGACAGTTTTGCTTGATCGGAGGCAAGAACCGTAGTGAAGAAGTCAGTTCCCACTATCAAGACAGCATGAAGAGCTGCCAGCAGATGGAGCAGGATGGGCTTCATTTAAAGGTGCTTTATCTATTAAAGGTGCTATATCTATTAAAGATGCTATATCTATACCCTTCTGTAGTACTTGCTAGCAGTATTAGCAAAGAGGTTTATGATCTCCTGTTGTGATCAAGACAGGTGGAATTTTGTAAATCCAATCCAAATGGTGATTTGGTGGAGTGACTGCAAAACCATGTTGATGGGGATTTGAAAAAATGATGCCTGTCATTTTCATGAGGTGGGGTACCACAAAGAATATGTTGAAATTTGGGGAGAAAATGTATAAAAATAATAATATTATGAATAAATGTTGAAAACATTCAACATTTCTTAATAACTTGGCTTTTTTTTACATTTTGACCCCAAATTTTCACCATAGTCTTTTTTGTGAGCCCATCTGAAAGATTATTTTATATAGCACCTGTAAAAACATGTTTCATAGGGGATTTATAAAATGACACCTGTCATGTTTGTTAGTGCAGTAACAAAAGGGCTATAGTATGTTACACATCTGGGGACACAATCAGCAAAAATCACAAAGTTATGGGCAAACATTAAAATAATTCAATATTTCTTCATAGCTTTTTTCTTTTTGGACAGTGTGACTCCAAATGTTCAACATAGTCTTCGATGACCCCACTTTATGAACAACTCAGTCAGAATTTTTAAAACCCCATCCAAAAGTTGATTTTGCAAAGTGACTGCAAATGTTTTGGAGTGTGAGGATTAGGAAAATTTTACCCACCTTGTTCATGGGGAAGAGTCCCAAAAAAGCTATGTTGATAATTTGGTGCAAAAATGCAAAAGAATTACAAAGTTATGAGCAAAGGTTCAAAATGCATTAAAAAGACATTAAGAGAACGTACCTTGTTTCATTCAGTTCCTGTTCAACATTAGAAGCAGCAGTATGTGCCACTCATCAGAGGTGGAACCTATAGGTAAGTGACAGGTGTTGAGGGTGGGGAGGTGTGCTCTAAGAGGGTGATTGGAGCGGAGAGCAGCAGACATCATTGAGTGACCATTATTGTTTTTTATAGAGATAAGACAATGAGGGATTGATGGTGATGAGGGATGTTTTCCTTCTTTTTAGGTGCTTAGCTGGTGGCACTGGGAGTGGGCACCCCTGTATCTCATCATGTTTATGGGGTGTGTTAGCCAGCACTGACTGAGGGTACTCTGGCACCCCAGTGTCAAGCTGTGAGGGAAGGGGATGAACAAATGTCAGATCTGCCAGTAAGAGATACTGGAAACAGTGTTGGGTACCTACTGCAGGTAATGTTAAAAGTGTTGGTCAGGCAGTTGGGGGGTATAGGCAGTGGGGTTGAATGAATACCCACTGCCAGTTATGATTTACATTGGATCAGGCAGGAGGAGGGACTACAGAGCCTGCAGGCTTGAGGGCTTCTGGCGGGGTTGAATGATCACCCACTGCTGGTTAGATTTTAAAAGTTGGATCAGACAGGAAGGGGGATACCGGCAATGGTCACAACCTGTTGGCATGCTAATGGATGACAATGTAATATAATAGGTGCAGCTTCATCTTTTCATATGTAAGAAGTTTCTACCTATCAGCATGCAAAACAGTCTTATCACCATAATCCCACCAATATGCAGCTCACATTCTAGCCTCTGCAGTGCTCCACTCATTGGCCACAAAACAGCCACATCTTCAAAAGCTATGCAGTGCTACATTCAGCCAATATGTTTGCTTTGCACATGAACACAAGCAAACATGAAAAGGCACTATATTTCATCTTAGTTATGGCCAGCAGAGAACATGATAGGGTTGATGAAGAAAATGCCAGTAGGTAGCAGGAATGCCTACAGTAGCAGAGCTTGAAAGTGAGAGAGATGAGTCAGAGAGAACAGGAAAGCCAGAGAGCTTACTAGGCAACATGGGAGAAGGCTGTTGACTTGCCACTACCCTGTGAGATACATAGATACTATACATAGAAAATGCTGTCAGGGGGGTCAAACAGTCTTTCTAGACTGCCCGTAAGCCTACCCTCCTCCCCTAATTATTATTTAGTGTTAACATACCTTTGTGCTTATCCCAAGCTCTTTTGGAGGCCCAGACCATTTTAGCCTCCACCACCTCCCTGGGGAGGCATCGACCACCCTCTCGGTGAAGAAGAACTTTTGAGTGTTGCTTTTGAACCTGCCCCAATCTAGCTTCATATTATGACCTCTAGTTCTTGTGTGACTGTTGACTTGTAACAGGTTATGAACCTGTACTTTGTTTATTTTCTTCAGGAACCTGAAGGCTTCAATCATTTCCCCCCTCTCTCTCCACTGCTCCAGGGAATACATGTTAAGGTCACTCAGCCATTCCTCATATGGTTTTCTGTGCATTCCTTGTATCATTTTTGTAGCTTTTCTCTACACTGTTTCCAACCTGTCAATGTGGGTATGTAAGGAGGTGTGCAATTTCTGCAATCCTTATGGAACAGACAGTATGCCACTTTATGTGTATGGCCCCTGTAGGTCTGCCATGGTGATAGATGTAGACACCAAAGTTGGGCCTTGGACTGTGGTGGGTCTATCAGCACATGTACCCCATAAATTAGTGGCACTCAGTACTCCTGGGAGGAGAGCTGGGAGAACTTTAGTCAGTGGCTGGTTCCCTAGAAGCCAGACCCAGAGAAGAAGGCAGAGCAGACTTTGGAGTTGACTGAGAGATCCAACTGGTGTCTGGTCCTGTGGCCAGGAAGAGCTTGGACCTGTGTCTACTGTTCCACTGGAAGTCTCCCTGAATGAATAAGAGAAATCAGTGTCCTTCAGGAGTGTAGTATGTGCAGGATCTGTGGTCAATGTTGTGGTGGGGCCAAATACATGAGGAAATAGCTGCCCTTTCATTGTTGCCACATGCAGTCTTCAAAGGCACATTTACATGGGATGCTCATTCCATGACAGCACTTTATTCCACTTAGTCTGTTGCAGAGCAGATCATCTTTACATGCTGTGATCTGTATCTTAACGAGCAGTACACATCAACTATAATGTTGCCCTTTTTGTGCCATGTACAGGCGATTTGTTCCAAAACAGTGAAGAAAGCATGGGAATCCCTGTTGTCCTGGGACAGAAATGAGTAGAAAGGCACTATTACACAGCCTGGTAGAATGGAAAAATACTCTGTGAACCCAAGAATGTAGGGAATGTGGAATCAAATTGGTGACCGCTCAGTTCTCTTGCTGAACCAATTGCCTGTACATGCCAGAAAGGTAACATTGCAGCTGATCTGTATCATTCACTGTGATACTGACCACTGCATGTAAAGACAACTCAAGACTTCTGACATTGAGCTCACTTCTCAGTCTGCCCAGAAATGGAGCCAGAGCCAGCACAAGCTCCTAGCCAACAGTTCCTAGAAGATGTCCCTGGCACAACTCAGCCAAAGCTGCTGGAGGATCTCATCATGTTGGAGGAGCAAGTGAAACACTGGAACCTGGATTCCATTGCTACAACGTTGTACAGCTAAATTAGATAAGAAGTAGAATGACTGGGAGAATGCCATCTAGCCTCTGCCAGGAAAAACAACTAGGCACCTCACTAAAGCCAACAAATTCAATAAGGTCATTAGGAAGTATGTGGAGGGATACTGGTCGTACTGTTCTAGTCTGCTTCTTAATTTAGCAAGTCAGAACCTTTATCTTGATATTCACATCTATATTGAAGATCTGAGCAGACCTTTTTTTATTAACATGTATGTGTGGTTAGATGTATTCATCACCTCAGGATCACAGGCTTGTGTGCATCTCTCTCTCTCTCTCTCTCTCTCTCTCCCATTACACTTATTCTGTTATGTAAGATGGCCACCACTGGGTCTGCTATGACTCATGCATCTGCCTTAGGGATGTGTGAACTGTATCTTCCACTATTGGAATTCTGGCAAAATTAAGATTTGGCTTCTGAGAAATTTCTGCAAAAATTCAACAACATTTTGCAAAAAATGAAATTTTATTTATTCCCATGTAATTTAAAATGTCTTTATGTGAATTGCACCCATATTGTATTCTTGATTTTCCATACCTTATGGAGAGGTGTGGCACATTTTATATATCTAGGTTTAAAGAAGACTGAGTTATAAGCCTCCATACTTTTGCAATTTTTTTTATTATATTTTGCAAGTACATAAACTGCAGAATTATAAACCCCTATGACTTTGTAACAATATTTTTTTTACATTTTTAAAATTAATGCTGCCTGCACTGATATCAGTTAGAAATTAATTATTTGAAGAGACAAAGTTGATTCCCAGAAAACAAAAGGAAGGTTTTTGTCAGAAGACAGACCATCAGTCTCTTTGTCCTGTAAATGACAAGACTCCTTGGTCAGCTAGTGGGAGAACTTCAAAGTAGAGAAATCTTTTTTTATGTCAGAAAACTGTCTTGAGTTCTCAGATGACTATCTCTGGTGCAGATAACAAGTAAAATAATGAGTGGTGTCCTTGAATGCACAAAATACATGGGTCAGGTTGTAACCAGTTTCTTTACATTGGCTGTCCTGAAAGAACAAAAGCACTGGTCCTAGGATTGATGTTACTGAGTAGGAATAACGAAGGTGGGTGTAGCCCAGATTGTAAGCAGGCTTAAGCCTATATGTGAGAATTGTAATTCAATCTGTGCTAGCACTCTAGTCGTACACCATCTAAGAGATGGAGTCTGCCATAACTCACTAAGGCATACTGTGTAATAAGGATCTTTCTACTTTTCTAGAGTTAGGAAGCTATAAGAAGGATTTTTTATTGGTTTCTTTTGCTCTGTGTAAACCATTTCTTTTTAATTTATGTAGTAACACTGTGATTCCCATAGTCTTGTGCATTTGTGATGTCCTATAGACTGTAAATATTGTGAAGTAGAAAATATTATTTTTATATACTTCATGCTTCTGTGACTGAACCTTTTGGGGGAATAGATAACTGTTGGTACTGACAAATCCATGAACCAGCCCCAAGGGTATCCAGTGATATGGGTGAAGCAAATTGAGTGTCTCAAAATGAGTGACTCAGTTTGCATGTCCGCAATGTGAGCGAGTATGGAAGGATAGCAAGGTACATGGATAGCAAGGTAGGGAAGTCAGAATAGTGAGTGTTGAGGGGACCAGCGTGTGTAGTTGGAGGAGGTTACATAGTGGGTATGAGCGGGTTGGTGCCAAGCTGGCCACCTGGGATAGCAGTTACAGTCACTGCCCAATGTTTGTATGCTGCCGGGTTTGAAACTGCATGCTTGCATGTACTGATTTGGGTTTTTAGTGTTCCTGGGTACTTTATTTTTTTTTACATAGCTTCTATTTCCTCAAGGTTCTTCCCCCACCCATGGGTTGTTCCTCCCTCAACAGGAGCCCCATCCCATGTTTTCTTCTCTGCCCCAGTGTCTGCCCACCCTGGAGTTGAGGATCCTTATTATGAGGGGTGTGGGGGGCTTGCCATTCCTGGAGCCCCCCACATAAAATGCAAGTCATCTTGTTGTTTGGATTGTTGCCAATGTTGTATTCGGCACAGTGTTGATCACTGCTTTTGTTTTTGGCAATTAGCACTCACGCGTGTGTTAGTTGCTATTGAATCTTCATCGTTATGATACAGAACCTCTCCAAGTGGGAGGAGAAAAATATTCTGAGAAGTAAAGAGTTTTCTCAGGAGTGAGTTACAGAGGAAAGCCTCTTGCTCTTAGTCAAAGGAGCACTGCACTGTGCAGGCAGTGGCTCTGGTGGGATTTGGACCAAGAAAGTCCCCAAGTAAGAGAATTACTTCTGAGTGGTAGCCTAATCAAGGTTGAGGATAATTTGTGACAAACATTGAAACTAGAGAATGCAATTTCACCAGTTTTGTTAGGTTCATTGACCTAAGATGAGGCTGTGTGCATGCTGACTCTCTAATCTCTTGCTCAAAGGCTGGCTGGCCTAGTTACAAGCAGTAACATAATTCAAAATAACATCATTAATTAAAGTTGAATTTCACAAACATTGGTGAAAAATTGTGGAATTTTATGATAATTTGTTCAAAGCTATATCCACACATTTTGCCAAGCCATTCATTTAATCTTCCATTGTGGAAGAAGATAAAGGTAGAGTGGCATTAAAGTAGAATCCATATGGGGCTCCACATTAAGGGTACACTGGTGCACAGTGTCCGGTCAGTATCTTGTATGAAGAACCATCAAGAATAGTGAAGGCCAGAACTGAGCACTAGCTTGTCTTCTTGCACTATGCCAGCTAACTACTAGAACTCACTGACTAAAGGCTTGTGTAGGCACATGCATGTGAATCATTGTTTCTGTACAGTGCCACCTGCAGACTCTATAACAACCATGCAGATAACAATGTATATTTTTAGCATTTGAAAACACTGGCACCAGGTGACATCAAGCATTACAGTTGTAACTGAGTCCATTGTGACAGAAGTATTTGGATTTAGATGACTATGAGAATAACATTTTGCAAATAAATCCATTTATTTTCATGTATGATAGATTGACAGTGGAACTAAATAATTTATGTTAATGTTATATGGGTCATCTGCATTTATTTCCACTTTAGAATTGTAACTAAGAAGCTCTTATCCAGTGGGAGAACAACTTGCACAATGTCTGATGACATCACAATGGCCTTTGTTGCAATTAAAAACAGATCACTGAAATCAAACAGAAACAGTCAAGTCTTCATTAAAAGAACTATTCTTGAGAGAGGCCACACCATTTTATAAAATACATTTATGTAACAGGTGTGGACCCAAAAACCATGTGATAATCCATTTATTTCCACATATGTGTGATAAATTTTAGAACCCAAAATTTATCACACATATGTGAGATAAACGCAAGCTGTCAAGCACTCAGAACTCATTTAGAATGTTCAGCCTCAGCACCAGTAATAACCATATTCAAATGCTAGTAACTTTAAAATAAAAATGATAGCATGGTACTGTGAGCACAAGAGGTATTCAGCACAAAAATATCTTCAAAATGAGTTGTGTTTCATTTATAGATACCTTTTAGATGCTTTACAATTAACAAGAAAACAGCAGATTTTTTTTTCATCTTTTCAACAAACAAATGTGAATTACTTCAAAACAAAAAAAAAATGATAGCATGGAACCGTGAGCACAACGTTTGCCCAGCACCAAAATATTTACAAAATGAGTGGTGTTTCATTTATAGATACCTTTCAGTTTTTTTTTGTTTTGTTTTTTACAATTAGCAAAAAAACAACAGAAAATGCAAATAACATTAAAATGAAAAATTATAGCATGGTACTTTGAGCACAAACGTTGTTCAGCACAAAAATATCTACAAAATGAGAGGAGGTTTATTTATAGATACCGTTTAGATTTTCTTAGAGTCAGCAATAAATGGCAGACAATAAAATGTTTTCACTTTTTTGACAAACAAATCCCCCCCCCCCAAAAAAAAGCAAAAGCAAAAGAATTGTGCATCAAGCTTTTTCATTATGTACTGGCCATAATGTAAAGTTGGAGTGTTCATAGCAACCACTTAACAACTAGTATGCTAAGCGGAGCTACACCAGGAAAACCATAAAATGCCCATGTAAGTTTACATTAAAAATTAAATAAACTATTTGAAACAAAACTCTCTACACTATCCTATAGGATCCCTATTGCATAAAAAAACAAGGAGGATATCAAAGTGACAAGCAGTTCCACTGAGTCCAGCTGGTGAAGCTCAGAGAGACAAAGCAGGGTGCGGGAACAAATAGTCACCCGGAAAGGAACTATAGGACGAAACAACATTTATTTAACTTTGTTAGATTCCAGAACTTACAGACATTGTGTGTACATGCCTAATTATGCAGTGTAGACCTGCAATAGCAGTGGAGCTACAAACATTCAAATATTTTAATTCAGCTCTCCTACATGACATCAGATTATGACTGTAATGCCTAGTAAAAGTATGAATCCTTCTGTGCCAGATAGCCCATCTGCAAGTCTCAATAGCTGAAATGGACCTAAAACAAGCCACAGATGTTTCATGCCCCCAGTGAAATGCTCTGTAACAAACTAGGCATGCCCTTTCCTGCTTGCCTGTAGCAGAACAAGATACAGGTGGAGATCGATTGAGAGAGGCAGTGTTTGAAAACAGGCTTACCTCTGGTACCAGGGCCAAGGAAACAGACAGTTGGGAAGACTGGGTACAGTTCTTGATACAGTCTAGGTAGTACCAAATTAATCTGTGGATGTCCAAAGAGTGTAGAAGCACTTTTCTCGGAGTCTGAGGGGAAGAAGAATAATGGTAAATCAATAGATTGATTTAAAGTGAAATCAGACACCAATTTAGGCAATAATTTATGGTGCATTCACAAAGCTACCTTAGCCCTCTAAAACACCAGAAAAGCTGGTTCATGAAATAAGACCTGCAGGTTAGACACATACCTGGCCAACTCTGAGCACAAGGTTCTGGTCCTAAACCAGAACAGGCTTGCAGACTGGAAGGTCCACATGAAACAAGCTGTTCAAAAACCTGCAGACCACATCAAGTTAAGCAACAATCTTGTCACAGATAGGGACATGAAGTAAGTAATAATACCCAACAGGGTGGGCGTTATTGGGATATAATGGACCGCCCGGGGCGTAATGAGGCCCGATGCCACAGGCAGAGGTCCTTATAGCCCCTGGAAGATCCGTTATATCCCATAACGTCCACCCTGGAGGGTATTATTCCACTTAGAAATTGGGGTAACATTATTTTTTTTTAATAAAGTTTATAAAAAAAGAAATATTGATGAGAATCTATCAGAAATGTCAGGTTCTGTAAAATAGTCTGTTTACTGGCACTAGAGGGTGCTGTTGCTTATGAGAAGGCAGTTTTTTGTATTAAATAAGGACTGCAGTGTTTTGTTATTGTTGGTATTTTTGGAATCTTGCAATAGTTTTTGCATCGGACGATTGTGATCTGTGTAGTAAAAATGATGTTATTTTTACAGTTTAAGTGCACAGTTTGTGGTAGTGGTGCAGTGAGACTAATGTGGACAGCCGTTACGCAAGATTGGAACAGGAAGGTACAAATCGAGTGGGCTGATGAAGTCAGGGGGAAAAAACAAGGTATTTTGATTTACAATGTGGGGATGATTTGTTTGTGGGCAACCAACAGGTTGTTTTTTGGAGTTCTATCATGTTCGGGCCCTGAAGTGGAACGGTAGTTTCCTGTACTGAGCCCCGGAGATGGAGTAGTGCTGTTGGCTAGCGTGTGTGAGAGCACGATTGTGATCAGAGAATGGGAGTGGCAGGGACAGTGGGTTCTGGTGATATTTGTATGATTAAAAAGAAAGAAAGGAAAACTTTTTGGGATTTTTTTTTATCATACTGTGTGTAAGAGCTGTAGGGACTGGTGTGAGGAGGACTGAGTTGCATGGGGGCCGTTTGGATTTGTATCTTGTTAAGCGAGTTAAGAAAATTGGCTGGTATGATGTTTCAGGTGGGCACAAGGATACAAGGTGGTAATGGGTACTGCGAAGGAGAACTTGTTATTTGCCGGGCGTTGTTAAAAAATAACAACACTGGCAGCAGGGGGGATTAGCCAATCAGCTTCTGACTTTTGCAATGCCCATTTTCTAAAAGCCGATATGGCCAACTAATGAACCATCGCTGAGGCATACTACAATCCTGACTGAGAGTCTGGAGATACAGTAGTCCAGTGCCCTTTGCACTGGGCAAGTAAAGGGGTCTAGGGATGTGGCCCAGCACCACAACATAAAGTGTTTCCACTTCAATGGAATACGTTTGCTCAAGTGGAAAGTTTCCTAGCTGCAAACAGAACAGCCAAGACCTAAGGTGAGACTCTGAACCAAGAGACATCTATGTCCTCAGACACCAGGCATGGAGCTGCAGGGGCTGGAAGTCCAGATGCAACTGCATATTGATGTTCTGGGGCAGAAGGCTCAGCTTGAGGGGCAGCAGAAATGGAGGCTCTACTGCCAGTAGCCACAGTAGTTGAGATCTAATCTGCCTGGAACACAAGGCTGCCATCAGTATCCTGCTGACTGGTTGCAGTGTGAGCTTGGTAAGGACTCTCAGAATTAGAGGCAGCGGAGAAAAGGCACATAGGAATCTTCCAACATAGAGACAACTCATTTTGCCAAAAAATTACATGTCCTGGAGTAAGCCGAAAAACATCAGTTTTGCATTGTGTGGTAATGCAAACCAAATCCAAATCTGGATTCCTCTGCATGCTGAACAGTTATTCAGCTATGGCCTAACTCAGTTGCTACTCACGAGGCTGAACAACAGATCTTCTGAGACGGTCTGCCAGGACATTTTGGGAGCCAGTGATGTGGTCAGCAATGAGTGAAATTCCATAGGCTATCACCCTGTCCCATATCCTCATTGCTACTTGGCATAGAAGGTAGGAGGGCATGCCCCTCTACCTCTTCAGGTAATAAACTGTAATTGCCAGACTGTATCATTAGGGACATGCACTGAACCCGAGTGGCCAGTGCCTGAAGTCCATGCAGAACCACCCTCATTACCAGCATATTTATATAAAAGACTTGTTCCAGCAGAAACCAGAACCCTTGGGAATTGTGAAGGCCTAAGTGGGCACCACATCTCCAGCTGGAGGTGTCTATAATGAGTACCACCTGATGCTAAGGCTGCAGAAAGGAAGAACCCACAAGCAGGTAACCCCAGTCCTGACACCTCAGCAGTGTATATCTTAGGGGATGACAAACAGAAATTAGACTGTCGAGAGCTGTGACCCCCTGAGACCGCTATGCTTGCATCATCCACTGCAGAATCATGTTTTGGCAAGCCAACAGAGCAATGTATACAGAGGCTTCCATGAGATCCAGAAGGTGGAAACATAGTAACACAGAAACATAGAATCTGACAGCAGATAAGGACTGCTTGGCCCACCTAGTCTGCCCGTTTCTCTATCTGTTTCATATACCACAGATCCTACGTGATCTGGGGCTTACCCATTCTTTCCTATCTCTAGAGTTCCTTTATGTCTGTCCCATGCATTTTTGAATTCCTCTACTGTTTTGGCCCCTACAATCTCCACCAGAAGGCTGTTCCATGGATCCACCACCCTTTCCATAGAAACATAGAAACATAGAAGTTGACGGCAGATAAGGACCGCAAGGCCCATCCAGTCTGCCCATTTCTTTTTCTACCTCATAAATGTGCCATCGGCCTTTGCTCTGTCAGTGACCTATCTATTCATAGTCATTTGTATTGCTCCCTTATGCCTATCCCATGCCTGTTTGAAGCCCTGCACTGTATTCATAGCCACCACTTCTTGTGGTAAGCCATTCCATGCATCCACCACCCTTTCTGTGAAAAAGAATTTCCTCATATTCCCCTTAATCGGCCTCCCTCTAATCTCATGCTGTGTCCTCTTGTCCTGCTATTTTCTTATATTTAAACATATTTAGACTCTTTCACCTTGTTTATGCCCTTAAGGTGTTTAAATGTCTCGATCATATCACCTCTCTCCTCCTTTGCTCAAGGGTATACATATTGAGCTCCGTTAATCTGTCCTCATATGTCTCTGATGCAGTCCCTGCACCATTTTGGTTGCCCTTCTCTGGACTGCCTCAATTTGGTTAATGTCCTTGTGAAGTGTGGCCTCCAATACTGCCGCAGTACTCCAGATGGGGCCTAACCAATGTCTTGTACAGAGGGATTATTACCTCCCTCTTACGACTTGTGATACCCCTACTAATACACCCTAACACCCCCTAGCCTTACCTACTGCTTTAGAGGTCTGCTTGGATGATTTTAGGTCATCAGTGATGATGATGCCCAAGTCTCTTTCTTCCTTTGTGACTGCTAGCAACTCCCTCCCAGCCTATAAGTGGCTTCAGGGTTTCTCTTCCCTATGTGCATGATTTTGCACTTCTTTGCATTAAATCCCAGTTGCCACTCTTCTGACCATTCTGCTAGTTTATCCAGATCTCTTCTCATTCTGCCCACCCATCTGGATCATCTACTCTGTTGCAGATCTTGGTGTCATCTGCAAACAGACAAGCCTTACCCTCTAGTCCATCTGTGAGGTCACTAATGAAGATGTTGAATAGGACTGGCCCCAGGACTGATCCCTGAGGTACCCACTTGTGACTTGCATCTCTTCTGACTGTATACCATTTACCACCACTCTCTGTTTTCTGCCAGTCAACCAGTTTGCCACCCAGTTGACCAACTTCTGACCCACCCGAGCCTACCTAGCTTATTTATCAATCTTCTATGTGGAACAGTGTCAAAAGCTTTGCTGAAGTCAAGGTAGCGACATCAACTGCTCCCCTTGGTCCCACTCTGGTTACCCAGTCAAAGAAATCTATGAGATTAGTTTGACAGGACCTTCCTTTGTAAACCCATGCTGTCTTGGATCCTGTGCCCTATGGATTCCAGGTGTTGCACTATCCTTTCCTTAAGGAGTGCCTCCATAATCTTGCCCACTACTGAGGTAAGACTGACCGGTCTGTAGTTCCCGCCTCCTCCCTGCTACCACTCTTGTGGAGTGGGATCACATGAGCCCTTCTCCAGTCTTCTGGGACCTCTCCTGTGCTCAGAGACTCACTAAACAATTCTGCTAATGGCTCTGCTAGTTCCTCCTTTAGCTCCTTAAGTACCCTGGGATGTATGCCATCAGGTCCCATTGCCTTAGCCACCCTGAGCTTAGCAAGCTCTTGTAGGACCCTTTCTTTTGTGAAGGGAGTAGTGCTCACCTCCCTCCCCCCTGTGTCCATGATGCTGAGCTGTGGGCCCTGCCCTACCTTCTCTTCAGTAAATACTGAGCAAAAGTATCTATTTAGGATAGATGCCTTTACAGGGTCCTCCTCCTCACATGCTCCCTTTTCTCCATTAAGCTTAGCAATACCCCTCTGGACTTTCTCCTTTCACTAATGTATCTATAGAAAGTCTTGTCACCTTCTTTTACTGTTACGTGCTAGTGTTTCCTCAGTTTGGGACTTTGCCTGCCTTACTGCCTTACCTGCTTCCCTTAGGGCAGTTTGGTATGCCTCCTATCTTCATCCCGCTGTGTTCCTTATATTTTCTGAAGGCCAGCCTTTTGGCTCTGACCTTTTCTGCTACTGTATTTGAGAACCAAAGTGGTTTCCTTCTTCTTTGCACTTCCTTTTCTGTCTAACACAATGGGATGTTGCTTCAAGTATTGTATCCTTAATGCTTGCCCACTTTGCCTGTACCTCCTCACCTGTGTTTCTTTTGCCAGGGCTAGCTTAACTCTGTTGGCCATCTTATCAAAGTCAGCTCCTCTGAAGTCCCATATTTTTGCTTTGGAATGGGATGATTTAGATGTAGTAGCCAAATTGAACCATACCATGTGATGGTCACTGGCTCCCAGGTGACCTTCTACCTGGAGATCTGTGATCCCTTCTTTGTTAGTCAGTACTAGATCTAGGATAGCCCTGTCTCTTGTGGGTTGCTGTACCAGTTGTTTGAGGCCCTCCCCCTGCAGGAATCCACTATGAGTCTAGTTCTGGCAGATGTTCCTGCTGGTATTGACCAATCTGTATCTGGCATGTTGAAGTCTCCCATTATCAGAACCTCCCCTTTAGCTGTCATGTTTTGTATATCTTCTAACAGTAATGTGTCTATGTCCTCCCTCTGGTCTGGGGGCCTGTAGACAACCCCAGTTCTTATGGCTGTCCCATTTCCTGTTTCCAGGGTGACCCACAGTTCTTCTGGCTCCTTATGTGTATTCTGAATTTCTGTAGCTTTGATATTTTCATTAACATACAGGCCACCCCTCCCCCCCTTTTTGCACCTCGGTCTCTTCTGAACAATACATAGCCAGGTACTGAAGTCTCCCAAGTGTGGTTACTGGTAAACCACGTCTCACTAATTGCTACTATGTCCAGTTTAGCCTCTGACATTATTGCCTGCAGGTCTGGGATCTTATTTCCCAGGCTGTGAGCATTTGTGTACATGATTTTCCATTGGCCAGATTTTGGTGTGTTAGTTGTTGGGTGAAGTTTGGCATTACCCTGTGCATCGTATGGGGAGACAAACCTTTTTTCTTACCTGGTGATGCAAATGAACGGCAAACACGCTGAATTCCTGTTTGACCACTAGCTGAGGGGAGGGTGTTCTTCCATTCGACGTATGGGGTGCTGCACCCTCTCCCATTTGCTAGTTTAAATATTCTGCAAAGACGTCAAACTTCTGCCCCAATGCACTGACTCCTCTTTAGTCAGATGCAGTCCATCAAATTTAAAGAACTTTCGCTCCCAGAACTGTTGCCAGTTCCCTACAAATCTGTGTCCTTTTCCTGGCACCAGTCCTTGAGCCACGTGTTTAGCTCTATCTCCCTTCTCTGACCTTCCGTCCATCTGCTCCCTTCTCCCAGACTGGCAGGATCTCAGAAAGGAGATGCCGAGCGAAATAGATGATAGTTTGTCACCCAGCCTAGTCAGGTGTTCCTTGGTCTCCACAACTGACCGGCTGGCGAGATCATTAGTCCCTATGTGTACTAGGACATCAATGTTTTCTCCTGCTTTGTGAACAATTTTAGCAATGCGGTCAGTGTCTCTCCATGCTGATGTACCTGGGAGACATCTGACCATCACCCTGGCTGGAGATGGGTATCAACTCCCGAATCATGGAGTCTCCTATGATCAGAAGTTTTGAGTTTCCTTTGTGCTTGTTTAGTTTTGGTTCCTGATTTGGGTGAGTATTGTTGTGCTAGCTCCTGTGCCGCAGTGTCCTGCTCTGCAGTGTCTTCTGCCTCTTTATTTGATTTCAGAGATAGAGGCAGATACCTGTTTGTAGTGTTTATATGGTTTTGGAGGTAATGTGTTGGAGAGCAGAGGTGATGGGGCACCTGATTTGCTCCTCTAACCACCTGCCAACCTCCTGGACCAACTACCCTCTGGTCGAGGTTTTCTGTTGGATGCTGGGGAAATGGCGGGTGGTTCTTATAATGTATTTCCTCTTCAATATGAAATTTGAGGCGTGCAATCTCTGCCCATGCTGCCTGGAGCTGAGACCTAAGATCTCCAAAGGCCCAGCATGTAGGACAGTGTCCTAAATCTTGTAAGACTGTCCTTCTGAAAATTGTTCCACAGTACCTGCAGTTAATGAAATCCATTCCAAATAAGTTGCTGGGTTTGTGACCTAGTCAGAGTAATTAGAAAAAAAAATGCAAGTAATGGTTTAATTGTGCTTTGTTTAACTTGTTATAACAAGTTAAATTACTAGTGCCCTGTAAATGAGATCACCTTGTGGAGGCCCACTGATCCGCCCCTTCCTGCTCTGCTACAGGAAATGTCACAACTGTGGTACCCTATAAAAGGAGTGTGAGCGTGGGGTGGTTGGGGATGGGGTGGGTGGCTGGGCCCTTCCTGTCTAAAAGAAGAACCACGGACGAAAGAACAAGGAGGTAAGAGCAGAAACAATCAGTCAACAACAAATGCAGTAACCCTGAAAGCTTATCCTAATGTTAGATAAAACTGTAAAACCTGTAAGCACCACCTGTAATAATTTCAGAGAAGATATACCCTGTAAGAAACACTTTGCTCCAGAGAAAATAAAGCAGTAACAGAAGATATACCTTGCAAAGACAATTTGAATCAGAAGATTACAGCAGTAATCTGTTAGCACACACCTGTAGGCACACCTTGTAATAATGCAGAAGAAGGTATACCAGCAACAACAATTTGAATCAGAGAAAAAAATAAAGCAATGAAATGTTAGCAACAAACAGTAGCAATCCCTGTGAGTAAAAAATAAAAACACCACCACACAGTAAATCTGCTTAGCCAAATTAAGTCTTAATCCTTCTCCCTTGCTCTGCTAAGTTTCTCTACTCTGCCTTTCAAGCAGTCTTAGAAGGAAAGAGCTCAGGTGAAGCTAGGTGCCTTGGCCAGCAAACCAAGTCTTCTACCTCCATGAATAAATGTTTTCTCATGTTACCCCTAAGTCTACTCCCCTCTGATTTCACATCATGGTCCCTTTTTCTTGAACATCTTTTTTTTTAAAAGATGCTACCCACTTGTACCTTATTTACACCCTTGAGGTATTTGAAAGTTTCTATCATATCCCCCCTTTTTCTCCTCTCCTCCAGGAAACACATATTGAAATCCTCCAGTCTCCCCTCATATGACTTTTGGTGCAGCCCCTACACCATTTTTGTCACCTTTCTCTGAACTATTTATACTCTGTCTATGTTCTTCCAGAGATGTGGTCTAAAGAACTGGACATAGTGCTCTAGATGAGGTCTCACCAATGTTCTATACACTGGCATCATCACCTCCTTCCTTCTGCTGGAGATGCCACTCCCTATGCACCCCAGCATTCCACTGGCTCTCCTCACAACCTTCTCACATTGTTTGACAACCTTTAGATCCTCAGATATGATTACTCCCAGGTCCCTTTCCTGTATGGCAGCCATCAGTCCCCCCCCCCCCCCCATCATGTACCCCTCCCCTGCATTTCTGTGCCCCAAGTGCATGATCTTGCACTTCTTTGCATTGAATCTTAGCTGACACACCTTTGACCACTCCTCAAGCTTGCTTAGGTCCCTTCTCATTTTCTCTACCCTCCTGGAGTGTCAACCCTGATGCAGATCTCCGTGTCATCTGCAAAAAGACACACCTTCTCTTCCAGCCCCTCTGCAATGTTGATTATGAAGACATTAAAGAGGACTGGTCCAACACTGATCCCTGCAGGACCCCACTGGTCACCCCCTTCTCTTCAGATTGAACTTCATTCACCACCACCCTCTGTGTCCTATCACTCAGCCAATTTTTTTTTCCCAGTTTACCTCCCTAGGACCCACTCCCATGCTGCCCAGTTCCTTTACTAGCCTCCTATGTGGGAGGGTGTCGAAGGCCTTGCTGAAATCAAGGTAGGCCACATCCACCGCCCCGCCCTGATTCACCTCCCTAGTAACCCAGTCAAAGAAATCTATCAGATTTGTTTGACAAGATCTTCCCGCTGTGAATCCACGCTGCCTTGGATCCTGTGTTCCGCTGGATTCAAGATATATCACAAACAGTTCTCTTAGTAGTGATTCCATTAGTTTCCCCACCACCGTTATCAGGCTGACTGGCCTGTAATTGCCAGCCTCCTCCCTGCTCCCACTTTTGTGGAGAGGGTCTACATTCGGCCTCCTCCAGTCCTTCAGCTCCACACCTGTTTCAAGCAAACTGTTGAACAGGGCTGTCAATGGTGCTGCTAGCACCTCCCTGAGTTAATTTAATACTCTGGGATGTGTTCTATCTGGCCCCATGGACTTGTCCACTTTCAGATTAGAGAGTTCCTTTAAGACTCTCTCCTCCTGAAATGGACTGGTGTCTACCTCCCTACCAGTGGTGCATCCATCACCTAACTTTGGCTCCTCCCCTTCTCCTTCTTCTGTGAAAACTGAACAAAAATACTTGTTCAGGATTTCTGATTTTTCTTGATCCCCCTCTGCACACTTCCCTCCTTCCCATTTTAGTCTCACAATCCCACCCTTAGTCTATTTTTCTTTCACTAACATACATGAAAAAGTTCCTGTTCCCTTTTGTTATTAACTGGGCTATTTGTTCTTCTGTTTGTGCCTTTGTACTCCTGACTGCTATCCCCACCTCCCTCTGCTTTTCCAGATACAGTTCCCTGTCTTCTTCCCTATCGCCTTCTCTCTTCTGTGTTTCCTTGTACCTCCTGAATGCCACCTTTTTCACCCTTATCTTCCTGGGCACTGGAGCTTGATGTGTGCTGAAACCTGGTTGCTGGAATCCACCAAGGCTGCTTGAACCACCTTAAGGCCTTTTCCTGGGGAACAATTATTTTTTTTTTTGTAAATGTAGGGAAAGATTTGTTCATGGATGTATTATCCACTGTGTCAGCACAATTGGTGGAATCAGATTTGGCTAGACCTAAATGTTGCTTTACAAGTCTGTCTACACATACTCTTAAGAGGTACTTACATAAATCTATTGTTAAAACTAGAAAAGGCTCTAATTATGTGGACCTGAAATTCTTCAAAATGGCCACTGATGGACACAAAAGCATAAAAACATAGAATTTGTAGGCAGATAAGAAGTGCTTATTCCACCAAGTCTTCCCAGTTTGTCCCTGTTATACTGTCACCACAGAACCTACTTGATCTCTGGCTGCTTTTTTTTTTTTCTGGAACTTGTTTTGCCAGTACAAAAGTTGTTTAACTTTTCACTTCAATGCAGTATCATACCGGATATCTGGAAACAAGAAACTGTTATCCCAGTTTGGAAATCTTGGGACCATGCACATGTCTCGAACTACAGGCCAATTTCAGTTTTATCCTCTCTGTAGAAGACTCTGGAGAAGTACTAGTAATAAGCTGCTGGAGTATATTTCTGAATGTACTCCAACAGCATTTGGCCAAAGAACAACGTGGCATTCCAAAATTACACAGTACAACAGCTGTGCTAATTGAACTGACAGAAAATCTTCATGTAGCCTTGGACAGAGCAAAATATGTAGGTGCATCCCTCTTGGACTTATTGAAGGCCTTTGACTCATAATTTACTTGTAAAGAAATTACTCGAGATAGGCCTGTCAATCAATGCAGCTGCAGGGTTCTCTGATTACCTGGCCAACATGACACAAAATGTTAAGTGTGGTGACGAATACTATGAGATATAATCTTTGAACACAGGAGTTCCACAGGGATCAATTTAGTTTGCTTAGTAATAACTTAGCCAACATTTGTGACTACTCCAAAGCCATATTATATGCAGATGATATTGTAATTTTTACAAAACATCAGGATTTTGCAATGTTTGAGAAACATCTACAATATGATTTTAATAAAGGTTGTTGTTGGCTCTCTGAAAATAAACTTGTAATCAGCTCAAAAAAAACAACAATGTTGCTTAGGAGTTGGCAGAGTCTGAAGGATTGCACAGAACTATGCATCACCACACCCACAAGGGACTCAACTGATTAAGTCAAAGGGCTAGATTTTCAGAGCCCCTGTCAGTCCTGCAGCTGCAGGAAAAAAAACTTGCACAAGTGGGTCACTGTAGAGCTGCAATTTTTTGTGCAGCTATGGTATTTTCAAAGGTGGAGCCAGTTTGCGACTGACTCCATGATTTGCGGCAGCCTGCAGCTGTTTTCTTGGTGCAGCTGTAAGTGATTGTTATGTCGAGTGGGACCAGGCGTACTATCCCCTGCAGCTGTGCTGGCTGAAAATGCAAAGCTCCATGGGTGCAGAGATTTTGTTCCACAGTGGTGACTGTGTCATGAGGCTTAGTTCCCCTGATGGGCTGAAAATTCAGTCCCATATATTTAAATACCTGGGAGTACATTTGAACCTTTTATTGTCCTTCTCCCTCACCCCCATGTGGACTTCGTGGTCAAAAGTGTTAACCAATGTCTTGGACTGTTTTGCAGGAATACGCATAATTTTACCAGTGAGGTTAGAAAACTTCTGGTTTCAGGTCTTATTATTTTGATTATAGACTATGAATATAGTCTATTCTGCTGTTAACAGCACAAGGCTGGAAACAAATTGTGTAGCTTTTAACTATGCTTGTAAATTTGAACTTGAGTTAAAATTTGATACTCATACAATAGGTGTAACTAATGCACCACTACAAACTGGTTGTCCTTTTTTCATACACCGTGGGGTTTAGTTTTAGTGCCCCCTTCGTAGGCCTACCCCGTGGAGATGGTCAGGTATCACCCTTTACAAGATGTTAGCTCTGAAGGCCTGGTGGTGGTACTTGACCTATCGACCCTCTCAGTGGCAAACAGTGACCCAAACGCCCTCGTGGTAGCCTATAACACAGCTATCTCGGTGGCCCTGGATGCCGTTGCTCCTGTCCATGTTTGCCCTCTCCCCCCTTTCTTTGCCCTCAGTCCCCATGGTTTGATGGGACCTTAAGGGAGATGCAGTGACTAGGACAAAAGTTAGAGCATTGCTGGCAGGGATCCTCCCTTGATGCCGACCACCTTAGGTTGATGGAGCATTATCAAGCCTATCAATCTGCAATCACCCGTAAGAAGGCAGAGTTCCTGTCTGGGGAGATTGTGGCTGCTCAGAGTTGACCAACTCAACTTTTTCTCACTGTAGACATACTGTGCAACCCAGCCCCCCTACAAGTCCGAAAAGCCTTTTTGCAAAAAGAGTGCGATGAACTTGCTCGATTCTTTGCAGCTAAGGTGGCCAACATTAGGGCAGCACTCCAACCAGCACACTCTATGGGTGTTGCTTTGGACCAGCACATTGCCGCTGCTTCTCTGCTTTCCTGGAGTACCTTCGACCAACCGGAGTTCAAAGATGTCATGCGGATTGTCCAGGGTGCACGCCCTATATGCTGTAGTTTAGCCCCTGGATCAACTTCCCTGATTTTGGGTTGTCTTGATTCCATTGGTCCAGTCCTGGCACAGATAGTCTGGGGCTCCTTGGAAACAGGTGAGTTTCCTTGCTCCCTGAAGGAGGCGGTGGTAACACCTCTCTTGAAGAAAGCTTCTTTGGACACTGACTGCTATGCAAACTACAAACCAATTTCTAACCTTCCCATTATAGGGAAGGTGATTGAGAAGGTAGTGGCCATACAACTGGAGAACCACCTGACCATCCATGATATCTATGAATCCTTCCAGTCCAGTTTTCGTAAGAGGCACAGTACTGAGACAGCACTGGTTCAGGTGCTCAATGATATCCTGATGACTAGGGACCAGAAGAACCATTCCATCTTGATTCTTCTAGATCTCTCATCAGCTTTTGACATTGTGGACCATGGGGTTCTTCTGGAGCACCTGAGGCTCATCTGTGGACTATTGGGTGCAGTCCTCATGTGGTTTACATCTTACCTCTCCAGAAGAATGCAGAGAGTGGTTTCTGGGGTTTATTCTTCGGGCCCAGTTTCTCTGCCTTGTGGAGTTCCTCAGGGCTCTGTGTTGTCCCCCATGTTGTTCACAGTGTACGTGCGGCCCCTTGAAAACATTGTAAGAAGGTATGGGCTGAGGTTTCACTGCTATGCTGATGATACCCAGCTCTACCTTTCTTTTGCACCTGACCAGGATGGAGCTCTCTCGGTCTTTAATAAGTGCCTCAAAGAAATCCAGGAGTGGATGGACTCGAGTTGGATAAAGTTGAACTCAGAAAAGACTGAGGTGCTGGTTGTGGATCCGGCATGCCGGATAGGGAGGCTGGGAGTTAGTTCACCCTCTGTAATTTATCTCGGGGGTGTTTCACTCCTGACCTTTGAACGGGTGCGTAACCTGGGGGTAATTTTTGATGAAGGGCTGACTCTGCATTTGCAGGTGTCTGCCATTGTCAAGTCCTCATTTTGCCTTCTGAGGAACATCTCCAGGATTAAGCATCTTGTTCCATCTGGCAATCTTCCTACGCTGGTCCATGCCTTTGTGTCTTCGCACTTGGACTATTGCAATTCCCTTTACCTAGGGCTTCCTGGGGTGGAAATCCACTGCCTGCAGCTGATGTAGAATACAGCAGCCTGGCTTTTGACTGATACCTCCCGGTCCAGTCATATTTTGCTGGTGCTGCGCTGACTGTACTGGCTGCCAGTACAGTGGCAGATCACCTTTAAAGTCAGTCTTCTGACTTTCAAAGCCCTACACGGACTTGGCCCAGACTACCTGAAAGAGCTCCTGGTTCCTACTGCCCTGGGCAATTGCTCTGCTCAGCTGAAGAGGGGTTGCTAGAGATTCCGAGGGTGTGTTTGAAATCTTCTGGGGCCCGTACATTTATGCATGTGGCCCCTACCCTCTGGAATTCTCTACCCCACCAGTTATGGGAGTCCACAACTGTGGAGGGATTTAAAATGGCCCTGAAAACATATTTATGAATTAAAGCATTCAGGGATTGATTTTCTTTGCCCAGTTGTGTCAGGTGTTTTATATATTTTAAGAGTTGAACTGTTTGATGTATTTTTAAAAATGTTGTAAGGTGCCTTGGTTTTTGAAAGGCACCATAGAAATAAAGCTTATTATTATTATTAATATTATTATTACACAGTATCTTTTCAGATGGCACAGATCTGTTAAGAGACCCAGCTGAGTTGTATACTGTACCCACTGATGTTAAAAAATGTTTTAAATTAGTTAACAGAACGTATACTACTCGTATCATGTGTAGTCAACAATTTCAAACTGCATTTGGAAAACAGTTATTGGACACAATCCTTTTCTCATAAGAGCTATTAAAGTTTGGGATTCCTTACTCACCAAAGTGTGTAAGACTGTACCTTTAATTCCTTTAAAATACAAGTGATGTCCTATTATCAGGATAAGCTTGTATGTAAATGTAAATACTTGTGTTCTGTTTATGAAGTAGTACTTGTTTTCGCTATATTATGTGTTTTATTTTACTACTCTGTATGTCTTATTGTATGTGCTTGACTTGTACTTGAATAAGGGCAATACAGCTCAAAGGTTTTCCCAAGTACAATAAACTAAACTAAAGAAATATCTTCACCTGTCCTCTATCCAGAACTGCCCCTATGTACTGGAAAATTTGGCATGGAACTAGAACAGACTTTCCCCACATTCACCAGCTCCCCAAGACTGTCTAGCAGGTGGCTGGTATAGTGCAAAGTGTACACCACCCTGACTACCAAAGCTCCTTTCAGGAGTCATTCATCCAGATATAGGAAGACATAAAGTTTCTCCCGGTGCAGTTCTGCAGCCACTGCAGCAAAGCATTTGGTAAAGACAGGTGGTACCAACAATAATCAATGGGCAAGACCCAGAACTAGTACAGATGCCTTTCCAGGCAAAATTAAAGGAACTGCCAGTGGCACTGCCTGATTTTTAATGTGCAGGTAGGCATCCTGCATATCCAGGGTGCATATGTACCCCCCCCCATGAGGAGAGGAAAGAGGGAGCTTATTGAGCTTAAGGACACCATGCAGAATTCACTACATGCTTATTTAGCCCTCTGAGATCCAGAATAGAGTGTTAGCCTCCAGTTTTCTCTGGGCTCAAGCAAGTACCGGGATCTACCACCCAGTGTTTCCTTCCCCAGCTTCCTCTTCCTTCTGTAGTAGAGCAAATTCAGTTTGTGCTATGCTTAAGCCTGTTTATGCATCATTGTCATCTGCTATGCAGTAATGTCTCATTTTGACATGTTATATTGAACATTATCATTATGTATTTTTCTGTATTGCTTGTGAATGTTTCTTTTTATATTTATTACACCAACACAGTGTATTCTCTACCTCAATAATTGTATCTTCTTGAATAATGCATCTTCTTGAATAATGCATTCCTACCTCAGGTCACACCTGGAAATGAGACTTGGCTCAGTGTGCCACTCCCAGTTACCAAACTTTGAATAAATAAAAAGAATGTATGGTTTATTTTTACCAGGGTAACTGACTGAATAGACCTTTTGCACATAGAGGTTTGCAGCTCTCCTCTTAGGCTGGTTAAGAGCTTGAGTGAATAGTGACATGGACTCAGAGGTATCACTGAAGGGTGTGACACCAATGTGACACTCCAGGATAACTATCTGTCTGTTGTTATTGTCTACCACTAAGGCAGAAACTGAGAGATCTTTGCCAAGATCAAGTCCCCAAAAAGGGGGTCTGGAGGGTGCGTTAGTAAGTCAAAAGGAGGGGCAGGGGTGTCTGATGGCCCACTTTGCCATGTCCTTTGGGGACATTGCAGAGCACTCCATGAACTGCTGCTGGGGTGCATAACCATGTGCCTGATCATAAGGAATGGCTCCTCTGCCATGGCCATGCTCAGACCCAGTCAAAGTTAAAAGCCCAGTAGTCCTTTTAGATTTCTTGGTGCTCCCAAACTCATTAAGAGTGGTTTCCACCTTTGAACCAGAGGGCTTGTTACACCTGAAAAGGGCATTCAGGACTAACTGCTGCATATCCTTGGCAAATCTTGCAACACGAGCCCGAAGTGGTGTTTTAAGTAAACGTCAGAGTCATTTTAATTTCAGTCTTATTCAAGAGACTCACACTGGTGAGGCTACCTTGGTAGATGTATCCAATGCATCATAGACAAATCTCAAAAAATTCCTACCAGCTTCAGAGGTCTGTGACACAAATGTAAGGATTTTTGCCTTTTTAAGTCCATGAGGTGCTCTGCTGACAATATGGCTTATCTCTCTCCACATGCGGGTCTGAGAGTTTGTTGGATACACTTGATTATTTACAATACACAAGCCAAGGGAAGCCTTGGTGAAGGTATGCTTGCCCATAATGTTCTGTTTTCCTGACTCCTTATCAGGAGGTCTGGTACTCATCCTTTGAAGTTCCTGAGACCTGTCATGTGCAGCCTTAATTACAACACAGACAATTTCAGGCAGAGTAAACACATTTTATCCCAAGGGGATAGAGATTGCGTATCTGCCTTCCTAGGATGACTGGCATGGTACTGGATTTGTTCCAGGCAGTCAGGGTATGACAATCAGGAGAAACAAACTTCCAGAGGAGGTTATTGGTGCTAAAACAGTGGGAGGGTACAGTAGGGGATAGGACAGGCACATGAGAATTGTGCACAAAAGGGCAGAAGGGGCAGGAGGTAGGGAGGACTGCCAAGAGCAGAGTCCCAAAAATAGACAGGCCCATGCAGACTGGATTAGCTGCTAGCCTTTACCTGTCATCATTTTCAAGGTTGTTATGTTTTTATAGCAGACTCAAGCCTTTTGAAGGTTGGGTTCTGGCCTTGCAGAGGCTGAACCCATCAGTTTTGCCACAGTACTATTAGTTTTACCATCCATGTTAGAGAACTGGATTAGGATCACTTTTTAGTGGAGTAACTATGTCCACTCACCATGATGAGCAACTTAACTCCTGTCAACATCAGTGGCTTTCCATCAATATCAGTAAGGATTCCAACAGGGTGATAGGCTTTTTTGGTAATTACATCATCAATTTATATGGAGACATCAATGCGCCCCCTTTTTCCAACATCAATGATTTTTGTTTTGCCTATACTGGTGATAGAATTGGCAACTTTGCAGGCACTGCATCAGTCATCCATTTTTTCCAAAAAGTGCCCCCAAACCTTTTGCCTGCATCACTGGGTAGCCTGGTTGAAACCCTGGCAAATGCCTCTTTGTTTTGCATTGTATGATAGACTCAGACAACATGCACACAGCTCATGGGTGTCCACATGACAATGGCAAAAAAGCATCATACTTGGTTATGACATTCACTTGCAATTGATGATTCCCAAAGAAGAAACTATCAGAGAAAAATAAATTCCGATGACAGAAATTTGACAGCAGAGAATCAGCTTCCATTGGTCTTATATTTACTCTCTTGATGACAGAAGAAAAAGAACTGAAGTGATTGTAGCTTGCCCACATTATATAGGCAATGCTGTGTCCCACTAATGTGCCCATAGGCATGTTGATGTGGGCAGCTAGTCCTTGTAAAAGCTTCCTGCAAGGTCCTGATGCTAACAGTTTATAGTCCAATGTATTATGGTTCCATAGAGAGAACCTTGAAGAAGTTCCGAAGCTTCTTCACATTGTCACTTGGGCTTCTTGATGCCTCAACCCAATCGAGTCATTTTAATTTCAGTCTTATTCAAGAGACTCGCACTGGTGAGGCTACAATTTCCACTTGAAAGTAACTAAGTGCACTCTAAACTGATTTGGTGAATGTTAAATAAATTACTACTTAATCAAGACCTGTGTGTACACTACTCTTTTTTATGTTTCAACAAAAACCTAGTCACCTTTCTTGATATCTGATAGAAATGCTTTCATGTGCAGTCCAGCACACAACTTCCATTGCTGTTTTCTGGTGGTCTTGTCACTTGATTTATTGATTATGAGACATTATAAGGTCATGGAGCACTGGTAGAGAAGATCTAATGTTTTTTTACTGAAAAGTCATTGTTTGAGATAGCACACTAATTGTGGAAAGTAACATTTATCAAGTAATGTGTTTGATATTGATTCAGGGATTGATAGAAGGGCAATCAGGAGATCTTCTGGAGCTTATCTTGCTTTTCAGGCTTTTCATAAACTTTTCAAAGCCATTGGTTTGAAACTAAAAATATGGTATTGTTTGGCATGTGACTAAAACGTTTCAGAAACTGATGAAAATCATAACACTTGAAGGGTGGGTTATGTTCAGTCTTTACCTTCATTGGAATTCCATAGGTAGTGAGCACACCATCAATGATATGCATTGCAGACTATGCTGAAGAATATGAAACAAATTTCACAATAGGGCATCTAAAATATTTATCTATGGTGACCAGGAGGTATTGTACATTATAAAATGGGCAAAGGATTTCAAGCAATCTGATTGGTTGTTAGCCGTCCATTAGATGTGTCTAATACACAGCTAAAACTAGAAACCCCCTTTAGAATACACAGGCTCATTTTATAAGTGCAATAAGCCACTCCAGGGATGTGCATTAGACAGTTCTAATGCACGGCTAGGGGACTGGACGCACTCAGCCTGTGGCCTTGTGCCTCGCTACGTCCCCCTAACCATGCATTAGATCTGTCTAATGCACACCCCATCATGTCTTACTGCTTACTTGTGCCTAGGGCAAATAAATTAATGTCCACATTTAACCACACAGATTATAATAGGTCTATCAGTTTAAAAGGCTTAAGCTGGCTTTCCTTAAACATTAACGAAGAAGCATTGCAGTAAAGTTGTTCTGTTTCTTAATGCTGATCCAGCTGAGGAAAACATACTTTTTCTCTGAAGAGTTGCTTAGTTTTGAGTACTCTTAAGAGAATATCATAGGCTAGACCAGTCACCACTATCCTTAAGGAACTGGGTACGAAGCATCTCTTCCCCTTTAGGATAATGGAGTGTCATGTAGAGGGAGGCCATACCCATTACAAGGAGATGGAATAATTGTTTTAAAGTGCCATCCTTAGAAATCACCTCAACTGAATGACAGGTGTGAATGATCACAGCCTTTCACTGGTTAAGAGTTATCCAGCCTGCAAACCTCACAGCAATGTGCTATGACTCAGCATCGCATCCAGCAACACTAGAGAAAAGAACCGAAAAAAAACACACCAAAATAAAAAAAAAGTATGAATTTATCAACTTTGTTACAAAACCTGAAACACACATAGTTTTTAAAGCAATGTTTTTTGAATGGTGCTGCATGTGTTAGTTGTGAAAACCATTGCACATGATCTTTATACTTTTAGGAAACATGTCCTATTATCTTGCTGACAGGGAAGACTAGCATTCAGGAGATGACATCATCAGCAGCTCTCAACTGAAACTGGCTTTTTTGAACAGGCAGGGAATTTAGAGTTGCTAAATGATGTGTAACGTTTAAGCAAAGTAACTCAGAAATTTCATTGTTATGTTGTCTTGCGCGTGCAGCGCAGACAACATATTTTGGTTGCTTCAGTGGGGAAGTGGGTTTCGGAGGTGCGGTCCTGCTGCAGCCAATGGAGTCACTGGTTGTTGTGGCCAGGCTCTGTGGTGCCAATGGCATAGCACGCTGTCTATGACAGTGGTTGAGAAGGGTGCCACCACCTTGAAAGAAATTAGCCACTGCAATCAGGGAGCATCATGGAGTGGTCCCTGATTGCAGCAGTCAATTACTGCTTGCCTTGTCTGGTGTCCCCATCAAGCAACATGGTGGCAGCTTCCCCATCAGCTTCTCATAGTCCCCACAGAAGCCGAGGGACAGCTGTTGCCTTTCGCCTTCACTCTGAAAGCAGACGGGGGTGCCCAATCCCCCTGTTGGCTTGCCCCTTCCTAATTTAATTTGCCGACAGGGCTGCCCGGTCCCTGTCGGCATAATGTGCCCCCCCATTTCTTGTGTGCAGCGGGGGTGCCCAATCCCCATCAGCTACAGACTCCCCTCCCTTCAAACACACAGGAGGCATGCTGGAAGCCCACCCCAGCATGCAAAAGTACTTGTACAAATAGAAAACCTTCCCGCGTTGTTCTTTCTTTCCTGGGTTAACCTGTAAATAAAAAAAAACGGTCCCTTGTTGAGTTTGGTGCCCCCTTCCCCCAACCCGCAGCCACCCTCTGTTCACCCACATCCCCTCCTCACCCCATACTTACCTCTGGAACCCAGCGCAATGATCTTCGGTGGAGCACAAACACATTTGCACTCTTCAAAACTGACAGTGAACTAAAGAAATGCCAGTAAGCTGTATAATGGCATAAACCATTTTTTTTTTCTTCAACTTATGTGGCTATCCTGGCCATTTTTTTGACTTTTGCCACAAAATTTTCAACATGGGGTTTTTGGGCCCCCTCCTCATGAATTCGGTCACTGTCATGGTGCCATTTGGTCCCGAAAGGTGATTTTGTGGTCACTGTGCAGAATCACCTCTTTTGGGACTGAGTAACAAAATGACAGTGTTGCTGTTTATGTGGTGGCTTCCCAAAAAGCCTATGTTGCAAATTTGGTGAAAAAATTCCCAAAAATTACCCGTGTTATGAGCGAGCATTGCACACTTTCCACGTGCACTCGTAACTTCGCCAATTTATAATATTTTCACTCCAGATTTTCAACACTGGCATTTTTTCACACCATCTTATGAAAAGTGCAGCTGTCATTTTTCACATCCTGGCTGAAATGTGTTTTCGCACTACCGGCACAGAATAGCGCGGTCACTGTGGGAAATCAGTGTTCGGGACAGATTAGGAAATTCACAGCAACACTGTTCATGAGCAGAGGTCCTAAAATCTAAAGTTAAAAATTTGGTGGCAAAAGTCCATAAATTGACTGTGTTATAAGCGTGTGTTGCACAGTTTCCACGCGCAGACGTAACTTCGACAATTTGTAATATTTTCTCTCAACATTTTCAACATTGTCAATTTTGTACACATCCTTATAAACAGTATAGCTGTCATTTTTCAGATCCTGCCTGAAATGTGTTTTTGCACAAGTGGCGTACTATGTCATGGTCACTGTGGGAAATCAACGATCAGGACAGATGAAGAAAATCATAGTGACAGTGTTCATGAGCAGAGGTCCCAAAATGACTATGTTGAAAATCTGGTGAAATAATTCCACTAAATGACTGTGTTACATGTGTGCATTGCACAGCTTCTATGTATGCTCGTAAATTCGAGCATTTTTAATATTTTCACTCAAACTTTTCAACACTGCCATCTCTTCACACCTACCTATGAATGATACAGTTGTCATTTTTCACATTCTACCCAAATGGTGTTTTCCCACATATGGCACAGAATGGCACGGTCCTTGTGAGAAATCAATGTTCGGGACAGATTAACAAAATCACAGTGCCACTATTCATGAGCAGAGGTCCCAAACACTTTCATGAGGTGGTGGTCACAAAAATGCTGTGTTGCAAATTTGTAGTGCAAATACCAACAAACGGCCTGGGCTTTAGGGTTTCTAACCATAACGTCCCACCCTGTACAGACTGACAGGCATCAGGGGTGTGTCTTTCCATTGCCACCTCTCACACTCACGCCATAACATCCCCCCCCCACCCTCAAGCCAATGACAGGCATCGAGATATGCCTTGGACTCTTAGGCCCCACAGTTCACCCCATTCTCTTATGCTGCACCCATTTCAGCATATGTCCTTATGAAATGGGGTGACTGCAAAGTCGAACACCCCAAGGCAAACCTCAGCACTTGTCGGTGTCTGCAGGATAGAGTGAGGTAAAATGCCATGAGTGTTATGACTGAATGGGGTGAGCGTAAGGCCTGAGGACCCCAAGACATCATGCAATACTTGTCGCACTGCAGGGTAGAGTAAGCTGAAATGCCATGAATATTATGGCCGATGCCCAAAGGCACACCTTAGTGCCTGTCAGTCTCTGTAGGGTGATGTGGGGTTTGATTCACTTTCATACTTCACTGCCATTCCTATTATGCATCTGTTCAACTCCTGCACTACTGATGCCAATGTCAGCAAGATGACATTCGGCATTGACAAATGCTTGTTTTTGGAATGAGGCTGATTGGGACTATGCTGATGCAAATTCTGAATTTACTGATGCCACAAATTTTGACCATAGTCCCTCTTTAATACTGGAACTGCAGCTGTGTCAGCCTGAACTTCCTGAATCTTGAGAGACTTTGGAATGGCATGGTGAATGATGAAATTCACATACTCAACAGCTAAGGACTCAGAAGAATTTGTAAGACTCAATGGATTCTGTGAATGGTAGTCAATGAGACTGTCCTTCCCAGATCTGCGTAAAATGGAAAGTCATATGCTTGTAGATAAAAGATCCATATTTTATTTCTTGCAGGCTGTTTGGCCTTTGAGTTGTCGCAAAGACCCACTAATGTTTGAGGAGCAGTGAAAATGATGAAGGAAGTATCATACAGGTAGAGATGGAGGTGCTGGCATTCCCGTACCACAGCCAGTGCTTTGTGATCAGGCAGTGAGTATCTCTGTTCCAAAGGAGAGAAACTGTGACTCACAAAAGCAAAGTAATGTGGTAGAACTTTGTCACAAATTTGAGTGAGGTCTTATAAATGTGCTAATTTCCATTTCTGTTTACCTGAACAAGGGGGAAACTGCATCATGCTTACCAACTAAGGTAGATTGTTGGGTCATTCCATGTGGCTTTCATCAAATGGATTCAAACTTATTAAGACGGTTAAATTCACCCATGTCTTCATGCACCCTCTATAGCAGGACATGTGTTCAAAATTAATCCAATGGTTTAG
Source organism: Neoceratodus forsteri (assembly GCA_016271365.2). Lineage (NCBI taxonomy): Eukaryota > Metazoa > Chordata > Ceratodontiformes > Ceratodontidae > Neoceratodus > Neoceratodus forsteri. The sequence continues at coordinate 535,878,874 of CM028137.1, read as the reverse complement.
CTCAGCACCTCGTTAAGGTGCCAGCTTTGAGCTAAGTCCTAACGTTCCATAAAAAAAAATGCTGTTCAAAAATAATTGTGTAACAAAAATGAAAACTTCAGAAATGTTGAGAGTGTTAATACTGCTGCAGTGATGGCCGTAAGCTCTTCCAAAGAATTCAAAATGCCATGTGGTCTCACAGAGTAACTAATAGACAAAGGCAGAAAACTCAGTCAATGGCAGCATGCCTTCACCGGGGTTGTAAAACCTTCGCAAACAGTTGATAAAATACTCTGAAGTGACAAATAGTGTAAATAGTAATACTGGAGTAAAATCTTCTGGACTCTGGTTAGTGGGAAATTTGTGGACTAGGGATCACCATAAAGTTGATTCAGCCCTTATTTCCAAAACAGGAAAAAAATTAATATGGATACAAATTAGGTGTACACACAAGAGGAAAACTTCATCACACTTACCTGCTAAAGTAGATCATTAGATTTCTCCAGGTGACTTTAACCCCATGGACTCAAAGTGAATCAGGTGGTTAAATGTAACTATACTGTACCTCCAGGCATCTTCTATTGCTTGAATAAGATAAGGCAACATGTCCAGAGATAAAGCCGAGTGTAACCTTTTTATTTAGTTTGAATCGATGGGATGACAGCCACTTGGACAGACCCTACAATCTATGTAAACAATAATACCTGACAAGCTGGGCGATGTTGGGCAATACTGGACTGACCTAGGGGCTTAATGAGGCCCGACACTGCAGGTGGAGGGCCTTTTAGCCCCTGAAAGGTCCACTGCTGCCCAATATCACCCACCCTGTTGGGTATTATTGTGCTTAGAAAATGGCCCACATATGTTATTTTTTATGTAGAAACAAAAAAGTTTCAGGAAACTATAACAAAAATTTTAACAAGCATTTGTCAATGCCAAATGTTTGCTTGCTGGCATTGGCATTGGTAGTGTAGGAGTTACAGAGCTGCATAATAGGAATGGCAGTGACATATTCAACTGAAGCCAACCCCACCACCACCCCGTAGAGACTGACAGGCATTGGGGTGTGCCTTTGGGTCATCAGGCATAACGGCCACGCCATTTCACCACACCCTACCCTGCAGACACTGACAAGTGTCACGGTGTGCCTTGGGGTCTTTGGCCCTTATGCACACCCCATTCCATTAGGAAATATGGTGAGATGGGTGCAGTATAGGAGAATGGGGTGAACTTTGAGGCAGAAGAGTCCAAGGCATACCTCAATGCCTCTCACTGACTGCAGGGTATGGAATGGTATGAGCATTATAGGCGAGAATCCCAAGTCATACCCCTGATGCCTGTCATTCTCTACAGGGTGGGGCTTTATGGTTGGAAACCCTAATGCCTCAGGCATTCATTGGTATTTTCACTCCAAATTTTCAACATGGTTTTTTTGTGACCCCCAACTCATGAACAGTGGCAATATCAGTTTGTTAGTGGAAAGCTGATTTTGCACAGTGACTACAGCATTTAGCACCACAGGTGCAAAAACACATTCCGAACAGGATGTGAAAAATGACAGCTGTACTGTTCATGGGGAGGTATAAAAAATGGCAGTGTTGAAAATCTGCAGTGAAAATATTAAAAAAAACTGATGCAGTCACGAGCGTGCATAGAAACTGTGCAACGCACACCCGTAATGTAATTAGATTGGGGATTTTTTACAGCAGATTGTCAACACAGGCATTTTGGGACCTCCGATCATGAAGAGTGTCACTGTGATTTTCTTTACCTGTCCCGAACAGTGATTTCCCACAGCGACCACGCATCTCTGTGCTGAAAGTGTGAAAACACATTTCGGCCATGTTGTGAAAAATGACAGCTGTACTGTTCATAAGGAAGTGTGGAAAAATGCCACTGGTGAAAATCTGGACTGAAAATATTACAAAGTCATGAACTTACAAGGGTGCGTGAAAACTGCGCAATGCTCACTCGTAACACAGTCATTTTATGGACTTTTGTCACAAAATTTTCAACATAGCCATTTTAAGACCTCTGCTCATGAACACTGTAACTGTGATTTTCTTAATCTGTCCCAAAACTTGCTTTTGCACACCGACTGCACCATTGTGCGTTACATGTATGGAAACACGTTTTGGGCAAGATGTGAAAAATGACAGCTGTACTGCTCATAAGGAAGTGTGGCAAAATGGCAATGTTGAAAATCTGGAGTGAAAATATTGAAAATTCCACGAACTTCTGGCGTGTCTTGTAGGAACTGTGCAACATGTAACAAGTAAAAACAGTCATTTTTAGGACTTTTTCCACAAATTTTCAACATAGCCATTTTATGATCTCTGCTCATGAACAGTGTCACTGTGATTTTTCTTAGTGTGTCCCATACATTGATTTCGCTCACCAACTGCGCCATTGTGCACTACATGGGCAGAAACACATTTTGGGTAAGATGTGAAAAATGACAGCTGTACTGCTCATAAGGAGGTGTGGTAAAATGGCAATGTTGAAAATCTGGAGTGAAAATATTGAAAATTCACAAACTTATGAACTGCGCAACGCACGCTCATAAAACAATTATTTTTAGGAATTTTTACACCAAATTTTCAGCATAGGCTTTTTGAGAGCCCACCTTATGAACAGTGACAGTGTCATTTCGTTAATCAGTCCCGAAAGGTGATTTTGTGCAGTGACCGCGAAATCACCCTTCGGGCCCGATTAACGCCATGACGTTTCAAGAATTCATGAGGAGGGCTCCCCAAAAACCCCATGTTGAAAATTTGGTGCCAAAATTTCCAAAAATGCCTGAGATATGCAGCAAAGTTGAAAAAACCCTATTTATTACATTATACAGCTTACCAGCGTTTCCTCAGTTCGCGGTCGGCTTTGAAGAGTGCAGACGTGTTCCGGTCCACTGAAAATCGCCGGCAGACTCCGGTAAGTGATGGGGTGGGGAGGGGTGTGAGAGGCAGGGTGCACAGAGGGTGGGTGTGGGTGGGGCAGGAGACTCGAGGGACTTTTTTTATTTACAGGTTTTTTTATTATTAAGATGGCGTGGGACGTTTGCCATGCTGGGAGGCTCCCAGCATGGCAGCTAGAAAAGCTGTTTGGGGCTGGAGCCGACAGGAGATTGGGCACTCCAGTCGGCCACAAGCTTTGCCACACTGGGTTGGGCTCCCAGCATGGCACCTTGAATGTGTTTTGGGGAGGGGGGAGCATGGAACTGACGGGGGATTGGGTACCCCCATCAGCTATATGGACTTGTGCCATGCTGGGGTGGGCTCCCAGCATGGCAGCTGTAAACTGTTTGGGGGCCTGGAGCCGACTGGGGATTGGGCACCCCATCAGCCATACTGACGTGTGCCACGCTGGGGTGGGCTCCCAGCGTGGTACCTGGAAAGCTTTTTGGGCGTGGAGCTGATGGGGACTGGGCACTCCCGTCGGCCATACAGAATGTGCGTGGGGGGGAGGGCATGAGCACGCAATATGCGTGTGTGTGGAGGGGGAGCTCTGCTCACTGAAGCAGAGCTTTCCCTTTCAACTGTGTGCTACTGCATTTTCAACTGCTGTCATAGACAGCTGCAGCAGTGATTGGAGACCTGGGGCCATGCCTGCAAACACACTGACTGAATTGGAAGATGGCTGCCACATCTCTGAAAACTCGGATGATGGCACTATGTTTCTTGCACATGCGTGCAAGCAAACATAAAAATGACTGTATACTATTTTGGGGGAAAAAGAGTTCTTCCACTAGTAAATCTGTCAGTAGAGGGCACAGCACTCTTTCATACTTGCTTGCCTGAATATGGGTTCTTACAGTACCTGCCCAATAGAGAGACAGGCACAGAGTCCTTAATTTTTATTTCATTACCTGCAGATACTTTCCTGTCGCCCTCCCCCCAACACACACACACACACACGTGCACACATACAGACACACACAGATAAAAACAAGTTTTTTTCTACCCCATCTAATGGCCAAGAAGTGTGTGTCCATAAGTGAGCATGAGCGCTGCTCTGTACCACTCAATCCACAATGACAGGAGCTGTGTATGAGTCACTTTGTCTCTTGCTGATGGAAACATTTTCATTTATTTATTTATTTATTAAATTATGGTGACCGGGTAGGTCCACTGAGCCCCAAAGGTCCCTTTTTCAGGGGCGACCCGGGATAACAATACAAGATAAAATACAGTGGAGAAAAACTTTTGATTACATAGGTTGTTCAAGCATAAGGTGGTAACAGACAGTGGTTACAGACATGGTTATCATTATGACACAGTTTTGCCTTGGTACTACTTGGCATAGTGATATACATGAGGTAGCATTGGTCCCTAGGTGTCCAGATACTAGAGGGAGGTACATGGTCGGCTCACCTTTGGGAAGGTTTGATGCAAAAAAAAGGGGATGTCTTAAGAGTCATGACAATGGCATGCACTTGTGGCCAGTATATGAAATTTGAGCCTGGTGCAGAAGTTTGTGAGTGAGGAGGCATCCTGAACTGGGGTGGAGAGCTTGTTCTATAGGCTGGGGGCTTGGCAAGAAAAGGATCTGCCACCAGCATTGGTCCTTACTCTGGGGACTTCTAGTAGTGTTCATTCTGATGTCCTTAAATTCCTATGGTTGTGTTTAATGGCTATGGTTTCGGCTATGCTTGGTGGAGCAGGGGGTTTGAGTAGTTTGTAGGCCTGGACAAGCAATGGGTTTTGGAGGTGAGTGGCCAATGTGGGCCACCGGAGCTGGGCCAGAGTGTCACAATGGTGACATCATGGGTGGTCTTGGGTAGCGAACCAAGCTATTTTGTTGTATAGGATTTGCATCCTGGATACCTCTTGCTTTGTCATGCCCTGTATAATTGGGGCCGCATAGGTCAGGGTAGGAAGCAGGACACTTGTCGCAATGGAGAGCCTGGCCTCAGGGATGAGGTGGTCCCTGAGTCGGTACAAGGTACCAAGTTTGCGATGTAGGGTCCTGGTGACCTGGTTCACGTGGTCCTTGTAGGTGGTAGACTGATCCAGAGTTAGGCCTAAGTATTTTAGGGAGGGAACTACATTAATGCTTTTGCCAGAGAGTGTGGTTAGTCGGAGGGATGAAGACCTGTCAAGTCCCAGTGATCTCGGCCCGAATAGCATTGTCTTGGCTTTGTCTGCATTAAGTACCATTCTGTTCTCACACAGCTATGTCTCTAGGGATGTCAGGTCCTTTTGGAGGAGCGGACCAAGAGCGGACACATCACTCAAGGGTCAGTAGATGACAGTGTTGTCAGCATACTGTACAACTGAGCTATTCCCACAGTAGGTACTTAATTCATTGATAAATAGGGAGAATAGGAGGGGGGCCTAGTATTGAACCCTGAGGTACTCCCTGTTTTAGAGGTAGTGGCTCTGACATGGCCCCCTTCCACGTGACCCTCTGTGTCCGGCCTGATAAATAACTCCCAAACCACTTGAGGGCATGGGGGTCTAGGCCCACATTGTGCAGCTTCTGCAGCAGAAGATTGTGGTCAACAAGGTCAGATGCCTTAGACAGGTCTATAAAGACTGCACCTGTGGTTATCCCTTTGTCCATTGCCCTGAGCATTTCATCCGAGAAGTTAATGAGGGCAGTGTCAGTACCGTGGTTTGGTCTGAATCCACGCTGAGAGGAAGCAAGGAGCTGATGAGCTTCCAAGTAGTCCTGGAGTTGGTTATAGATTAGCCTTTCTTGCAACTTGGCAAGTATGCAGAGAAGGGAGATCGGCCTATAGTTGGTCAGTTTTTCCCTGAGTCCAACTTTGTGGATAGGGACTACATTGGCATGTTTCCACTGGTCAGGGACTGCTCCTTCCCTTGGTGATCTGTTAAGGAGCATGGTTAAGGGTCTGGATAAGGAGGTGGCTCCAGCCTTGAGTAGCTGAGGGTTGATCACATCTGGTCCCCCTGATCCTTTAGGTTTCAGTGTCTTTAGGATGGTTAGGACCTCAGTGCGCTTTGCCAGTCTCAGGTGGAAAGAGGGTCGTTCAAAGTGTGTTGCTTCAGCTGAGCTTGGGGCCAAAGTCAGGGAAGATTGTCTGGTCTTGTAGGCCTCCAGATCTGTGAAATGCTTGTTAAGGGCAGCCGATATTAGAGAAGAGTCAGTAGTGAGCTGACCGTTAATCTCCATGGGGCTGGATTCAGTCTTTTTGCTGCCCTTGATCAGGTAATTGACATGATTCCAGAATTGCTTAGGGTTGCCTAAGCTAGTTTTCTGGAGGTGTGTGATGTACTCTCTTTTAGCAAGTTTAATGGCTCTCTTGGCCTTGTTTCTTAGGGCTTTGTATTCCACAAGAACTGCCGGGAGGATGGAGAGCCTGAACTTCTTCCAGGCTTTGTCCTGAGTAGTCATTAGAGCTTGGAGGGATGGAGAGATCCACTTGTAACAGCTGCCTTTTGCCCTAGTCTCTTCATAGGAGCGAAGAGGTTGACAGCTGTACTTAGTAAGTCCTGAAAGTATTCCAAGGCCTCAGCCAGAGTTGGGAGGAGTGTTATGGGGCTCCAGTCCTGGCTACTTAGGTAGTGATTGAATTGTACTTCCGAGAATTTGGGGTAGTCTCGGGCAGTAAGGATTCTTGGCTGGACCTTGGGTGCTCTGTTCTTCCATATACAGAAAATTGGGGAATGGTCACGCAAGGAGTCTGCCATTGTGCCCGCACTCTGGATGATTGCAGGGTTTGACACCAGAGCCCAGTCCTGGGTGGTGTGATTCCCAGTTTTGTAATTCAGTCTGGTCGGTTCAGAGATGACCTGCGTCAGACCTGATTCATGGGTCAGAGACATCGAGGCATGGCCAGGGTCCTGGGCCCAGTTGAGGTTGAAGTCACCCAAAATGAGTAGCTCCATAGCTACCTCTTGGGCCAGTGCATTCATGATGGCTTCGAGTGATTGGAGGGCAGACTTTGGTGGGTGGTAGACACAACCTATTGTTAGTTGCTTGGTGTGTCCTAGGGTTATGCGGATCAATATACCTTCACCCTCAGCAGGGAGACTTCCCTGCAGGGTTAGAGGTGACACGGTGAGGTCAGTTTTTGTATAGATTAGCACCCCTCCCCCCTTTTTTGGATTCCCTGTCCTTGTGGTAGGTTCTATAGCCCAGTGCTTGTATCTCGTGATCAAGGATGTGAGCTTTTAACCAGGTTTCAGAGATGGCTAGGACATCAGGCTTGTAGAGGTCCAGCCAGGCTTGGACTTCATGTATTTTAGGTCTGAGGTTACATACATTCATATGTGCTATCTTCAGACCCTTGGCAGACATCCAGCGAGGGTCCTGAGTGGATGCCACCAAGATATTGGTGGTATTGGGGCCGGGGTTGGGTTAAATATCTCCTGCCAGGAGTAGTAGTGCTACCAATAAGCTGAGTAGTTTAGTACTGGGTATGGTGATGAGGTTCTTTCGATGCATCCTGCTCATAAAGCAGAACAGGTGGTAGCATATACAGGTACCCTTTTTTACCATTTCATGCGCCGCTGAGAGAGCAAGCGTGCTTGAGATAGGGTTACCGCTGTGGAAATCTTGGGAGGGGTCATTATGCAGATGGCCCCCTTGTTTTTCGGTGGCATGGGTCAATGAGCCTATCCACCCAGAGGAGGGTCAGTGAGTAGATTATGGCAAGAACTACCCTCCTGTTAGGGAGAGGGACGCTTTGGTTTCGAGCACCTCAGGGTGCAGGGGGGAAGCATGTGCTTAGTAAGGCATGGTTGAATGATCTCTATACGGATCAGTTGTATTAGGGTGCTCTAAGTCTAGCTGCCCTTAGATCTATCAGGGGGTCGGCACTCGCTGACAGCTTAGGTTGTCAGTTGCAGAGCAGTCCCTGGCTTAAGGATAGATTTTGGCAGCGTTTTTAGATGAGTTTTTCACTAGGGAAGGGCCACTGCCTCGTTTGCTGGAGGGGGAGGAAAAAAGGAAAAAAAGTAAAAATGCTTTATCTATTCCAACAACAAAACAAAAGGATGTGTATGGTACCAGCAATGACAAAAGAGGTAGTGAGGAGTAGTAGTAGGTGGTTGCACCCCATGGTAGTTTGTTTGGTGTTGCTGGCCTGCTTAACTGCTGGCTGGTTTATAGTTGAAAGGGTATATAGTCGAATTAGGGTAAGGTCCCTAACAATAGGGCAGGTGGCTCAGTAATTGAGAGGAGTTAGATGGAGTGGCTGGAGAAAAGGTTAAGAGCAAATGTGTGATCCTGTGGGTGGGACTGCTTTAAAAAGGGGCGGTGAGAAAGTGGGTCAAGTCAGGTATTGAAGACAGGGAGGCCAATAGCATGAAAATGTGCAGCAGTGGAGTGACCAATCAGCTGCTAGGCTGAGGAAGGGGTGGAGTATGTGTCTATTTAATACTGTGAGGAGGAGGGAAGGGGGTGAGGAGGAGGGGAAGGGGGGTGGGCGAAAAAATTCAGTCCAGAACACAGCACAGAAAGAGATTTCCCTGAGATCAGGAAGCATCAGGCGTTGGAAAATCTGCCAAGGAGTAAAGCTGCCAATCAGTGCCTGGTTCCTCCACTGGGCATCCTGTCAAAACAGTGGCATTCAAAACCACGAGTTTCAGAGGTCCGGTGCATACCTGAATCTGTCCGTGGGTCAGTCGGGTGGTCTGTTAGCTGTGGCCTGCTCGGAGTGAGCCAGGGCCACAGAAGCAGCTTGGGAAGCCCACAGATGGGTTGCCTGAATCTGTCCTGGGTCAGTCGGGTGGTCTGTTAGCTGAGGCCTGCTCGGAGAGAGCCAGAGCCACAGGAGCAGCTTGGGAAGCCCGCAGATGGGCTGTCTGAATCTCTGCTGGGATGTGGCATTTAAGCAGGCGGGTGGCCGCGTGCATGAGGAGGGACTGAGTTTTGAACAGAGCTAACAATGCTTTGTGCTGCCACAAAATTTTAACTTTTCTTTACACTCCTTGTTTGTTTAGGGTGGGGCCTTCTGTTGCTCTGGAGGGCTGGCTCGCTAGGTTGCCCACTCAGCGAGAGGAAAAAAAATGGCAGCTACTGGACTGTGATTTTACAACTGGCACAGGGATACCAATTTGACTTTGGGACATGCAGCTGGTACTAGTTTTTGACAGGGCTCTATTAAAAAATAGATGCATGACAATGGAATCCTGATAGCCATTCAGGAACCTAGGATTTCCATTACCATTTTCTAATTTAGATTATCTGAATTAATTCCTACAGTGGTTTAACTCTGAAGAAGGCAGAATATTTAGAGTATCCATATTAATCATTGTTTCTTGTTCTCATGTAAAACTTGAGACTACAGTTTCACTGCAGCTCCTTTAGGAATGGTTAAACTGCTATTTTCAAGTAAGCTTGGATTGCAGATTCTACCAAATCTTCAAGACTATACAATATTTGAAAAAGACTGTGTAAACCAAAAACTAGGGCTGTGCATGGTCCGAATAGTATTTCCTGAATACCACAAATAGTAGGCTTGCCGAATATTCAGATGGACATTCCAAATAGTTCACTATTCGGCTACTATTCAGGACATACTACTCAGTGGGTGAGATCTCAAAATCTCACAGAGCTTCGCTGGCCAGTCAGAGGCTGTTTTTGTAGCTCAGAGCCAGGAACACCATGTGGTCTTCTCACTCTGAGTGTGTAGATGAGAGGAGACAGTTGTTTCTCAGAGAGCTAGCTCTGTTTAGTTTACCACTTGTAACTTTTATAACTGTTTAAAAAATGTTTTGTGTGTGATCCAGTTTTTACATCTGATCACCTTGCGACTGCATCTGACTGCAGTTTTGTTTTTCATCCTTGAAACTGGGCTCAGTAGACTCAGCTGACTCCCTTCCCCCACTGCTTACAGTTTCACAGCTCAGCTGAAGCAGTGTGGTTTGATTTTTTTGCTTAAGAACCAATTAGTTCTTATCAGGATTGTTTTTTTGTCAACAAAGTCCAGTTTGGTTTTTGCATGTAGTGAGTAACTGTTACTGAGCTCAGTAACAGTGAGTGGCTCAAACTTTTACTGACTGCTCCATCCCCACTGCTGTGCTTGCTTAGTTTTTTGTTCCAAATCCGCACATTGCCCCTGTGTTATTTTCTATTTCTTTTGTGAAGCAAATTGGTATTTTGCTGTAATCAGGTTCCGGGCTCAGTTCCCTGCATAAGTGAGGTGTGATTGTCATCTGACTCCCTCTTATCTGCGTTGCAGCTTACTGCGGTGCATACATCATCCATGTGTGCATTGTATTGTTGTTCTTGTAATCTGTGTCCCTGCAAGTGCATGCACAGTTGTCTGCATGCATTGTTTTTTGTGATATATAAAGCAGCGTGTATTTTTCTCACTGGGTCAGGCTTGGCCCATTGAATTGTTGCTGACTGTAGTCTCGTTCTTGGCTCAGTTCCCTTTACAACTGAGTAAGCAGGGTGTCACAGGTGACTCCTCCCTCCACAGCTTACTGCACCCGAGCGGCCTTCTGTGCATGTGAGTTTTTTCTTTTTTGTGTGTCTTCACCCCCTGTGTGTGCACTACACGTGTGTACACGTAAATTTTCTGTGAACTGCTTTAGTATTTCTGTGTTTGCCAGGCGTGACTCACTGGGTTCTGTGTGTTGTAAGTTGTTTGGTGCACCTTCAAAGCTTGAATTGCTGCACTGTATGACTGACAACTGACACCATACAAGTAAGAAGTTGTTTGCTGACCCTACCTCTCTCTAGTATCAGCTTGACTTTATTAGCTGCAACATACACGGTGTTACTATTGTTGTTTTCTGCAAGAAGCACCAACATAAACAAAGACACTAATCACAAATAATATACACAGTAAGTTACAGACCATGTCTCATCAATCCCGTAAATGTGCATGGTCCAGCCCAAGCAAATCATCTTCAGCACCAGTCGTACATGGTGAGGAACAGGGTGAGAGAAGGTCTGTTCATATTCGCTGCTCAAAAATAGTTTTCTCCCCTGATAAGCCTTCAGGTTCTGGTGTTAGTAAGATTGGGGGTAGTACTAGCACTACTATAACTTCAACTGCTGCCACTACTATTACTAGTACTGCATTTGCAGCACCATCATTTTATAAAAGTAGGAGGACTTTACAGCTAACATCTCCAGTTATACAAGAACAAGAACCCACCCTCACTGTCAGTGGTAGTACTATTCACTCAACTGCACCCATAGAGGTAACATAGCCTTTCAGTGTGCTCCTCCCCACCACCACCAGTGCCATGATTTCAGCAACCAGAGCAAATCCTTTTTGTACTGTTGACACCATCACTGCCATAACAGTGTGCACTGTTATTTGTGCTCCTTGCACAGCCACCGTCACCGCAACCTTTGCCTCCATTAGTAGTCCTGAGTGTTCTGCTCTCACCATGACTACTGCTGCCAGTATTACAACTAGCTGTAATATGATGGCAATTTCTTCAACTGTAACTCCTGATTGTAATTCTGGCAACAGGACTACGGTCGACAGTGCTACTACCTTGCCAACTGTGCCCATGACCATAGGTTCTGTGACTAGTACTGTCCATGAAACTGTTACAATGACTGCAGCAATTGTGTTGCCAAAATGTACTGTTGCTCAGCCTCACAAGTTTCCTCTCACCACATTTCCTTTTGCTGATGTGGAGGATTCCGAAGGAGAGCATTCATATGGTTCTGAATATTTACCAGAGCCTCAAGACTTGCTAAGTACATCATCTGTCAGTGATACCCACCTAAGCGAATTTGGCAATGAGGCTGAATATGCAGCATATCTGTGTGAGAAGCATGAATGTGCAGCTGCCAAAATATGCAGTGCTTCTTGTCGTGGCAAGCAGGCCAGTCAGGGTCACCCTCCTCCTCCTCCTCATAAAAAAAACAAACAGTCCACCCTGTCCTTTCAAAGAGTTGTGTCAAGTTCAACTCCATCTGATACACAAAGTAGTTTTACAACTACATCTGTTGCACATAAAGAAAGGGGTAGAACAACTGCATCCACTGCACCCAGGTCTGATAAGGGGAAAGGGGCAAAACCTACCCGTGGTCACCCTATTGGGGACTGTACTTCCACTGTCAGTGCAAGGAAAAGTGTGGTGTGGCTGTACCTTAGTGTTGTAAAATATGATCCCACAAAGGCAGTATGCTGTGTGTGTGACTGTACTATAAGTCGTGGCCAAAACCTTTCACATCTCACAACAACATCAATGATGAACCATCTCCGAATGAAACATCCCAGTGCACTTCAGCAATCCACAGCTGTCCCCCCCCTCCACAACATGTGCCTGTCAGCCCCTCTTCTGGTACTGGTCCAGTAGATGCACAAAGTATTGTTAGTGATTCTATTACTGAGACAGACAGTGTGCCCTCAACTCCCCCTACACTACTTATAGCGCATCCCCGTACAGAAGCATCACCTATTCTACCTTCTTCTGCTCAATCGTCTATTATTGTAACACCCTCCACCATGGGTTCAAAGTCAAAATCAATGTGATGTGGTACCGCTTTGACTACACCCATCATGCAAGCCTTTCATGCCCGCACCAAATACCAGGGGTCACACCCAACAACATAGCAGATCACCAATTTAATTGGTGAGATGATGGCCTTGGATCTGCAGCCATTTTCCATTGTGGAAAACACAGGTTTCCATAGGCTGCTGCAGCATTTGCACCCTAGGTATAATATACCATCACGGACCACATGTTCACATACTGTAGTACCCAACATTTACCATGATTTGAGAAAAGAAGTTGCCAGACTACTAGCACAGGCTGTTGGTGGAGTTTTCCACTGCACAACTGACATATGGACCAGCATGAATTCAAATCATGCATATATGTCACTGAGAGCACAGTGGTGTGTTGCAGATGTGGTAGTCACTGGTGGTGATGGTGGTACTGGTGCTGGTTTTGTCTCTTCCCTCTCTCCCTGCAGGTCTGCTTTGCTAAATGTCAGTGTTATGGAAAAGGATCACCGGGCTATAAACATACTGTCATTCCTGCAAGAGATGTTGAGCCCATGGATTGATGGCAACAATTTGCAGGTAGGGTTTGTGGTCATAGACAATGCCACCAATATGATAAAAGCACTTAGAGATGGCAATTTTGAGGGGATATGTTATTTTGCTCATACACTAAATTTGATGGTGACAAAGGCTTTGGCAAACACAGCGGAGGCAGATCACACAGTCAGAGTAGCCAGATGCATATGCAGCCACTACCATCACTCTATGAAAGCCACAAACCGTCTGCATCAGCTACAAGAGCATCTTCAAATGCCGCAGCTTCATCTCATCCAGGATGTACAGACCCGGTGGAATTCCACCTACTATATGCTGCAAAGGCTTCTGGAGCAAAAGCGGGCCCTTCATGAGATGAGCATGGAAACTGATATAGGCGGAGTCCTCGGACATCAGGACTGGGCTGTGTTTGAGGGCTTGGTAAAGGTGTTAGCCCCATTTGAAAGGAGCACTTGTGATCTTAGCTCTGATTCTGAACTGCTAAGTCAGGTAATTCCTGCTGTACAGATCCTGAAAAAGCCATGAGGAGATTCAGTGAAAATGCTGAGAAAGATCCAAACCAGACACCAGGAACAGTGATATCCCTTGTGGAAAACCTCACCACAGAACTAGAAGTTAGATTTTCTGATCTCTGTTCCAATAAAAAGCACATATTTGCCACTATGTTGGATCCACATTTCAAGTGTGAGGTACTACACCTTATAATGCCCGCTCACAGGGTTACAGACATTCAGAGTACTGGATCAAAAGGATGAAAGCATCTCTGCACTTAGCACAGTTGCCCCCCCCACCAGCGTACCGTCTGAACGAATGTTCAGCACTGCTGGGGATGTGATGGAACCTCACCGATCCTCACTTGTCCCAGCACATGTGGAACTACTTGGTCCAGATATTCAAAAGGGTTGCGCCATGCACAATAGGGTTGTGCCAGCGCAAGTCCGAAAATGCACCATTCTGTGATATTCAGCGGGAGGCAGATGCGCCCCCCAAATCATGCTGCGCAATAGCGCAGTGATAATGAATGTATGCGCAACTGAAGGGGGAGGAACCATACATAAATGGCACAGTGCGATATTCAACAACATGCACCATGCGCAATAGGGGAGCAAGTGGAAGTTGTGTGATAGCGGAAATGAGCCAAAATAAAAAGGAACAAGGGAGAGGCACAAGAACGCTACAGGGAAGGCACATGAGACTGAACTCTAGCTGCACAAACAGGGCAGGAGGGACACACAGGGAAGGCCAGGGAAAGGGCACCCTGAACAGAGAGGTACAGGGAAGGTGTGGGGCGCCACAGCCAGTGCAGAAGGGGTAAGTGACACACAACACAGAGGCCACCACAGGAAGGTGTTCCTGGTGCAGGGGAAGTAGCAGCCAGGACAGCGGGGGGAACACAGAAACAGCTGCCGGGGGGGGTGAACACAAGCCAGGGACATGGCCAGTGCCACCATCCAGATGGAGGCAGTAATAAGGGGGGTGAGAAGGTGGGCAGCAGGGGGGCACGGCTATGGAAGGGCCCATCGGCAGTATGCCCCCAACAGGCAGTACCGAGCCCTCACCAGCTTCGACCTGTACAGCGATACTGAGATCGTGGGCTGGCACCACCTGAATCAGGCAATTCTGAGGTGGCTCTGGGAGCTGTGCAGTGATGTGATGCAGGCACCCAGACGACGAAGCCATGCTCTGTCAGTGGAGACTAAAGTGACAGCTTGCATGTGCTTGCTCACCACGGGTACCTTCCAGAGACCAACAGAGGACACCACAGGCATAACCCAGTCGGCGCGTCCATCACCTCACCCAATTCCTCAGCACACTGCTGCCACATGCTGCAGAGTACATCCATTTCCCCAGCACACTGGCGGAGCGCACAGCAAACATACAGGAGTTCCACAGGGTAGCATGTATGCCTGGCATGCTAGGGGCAATAGACTGCACCCATATGGCCATCCGCACACCACCTGGCCCTGAGGGGGCCACATATATTAATCGGAAGGGCTATGCTAGCATCAACTGCCAGGTGGTGTGCGATGCCAGGGGGCACATAATCAATGTCTGTGCCACACACCCTGGGGGAGCACACGATGCCTTCATCTGGCACCAGTTGGCACTGTGCCACAGATTTGAGAGTGGGAACATCCCCACTGGCCACTTAGTGGGTGAGTATGCAAACCACACAGACAGATATAGGGCTTGGGAGGGTCATGGTCAGAAGTGACATGGGTAGTGGCCTACATGGCCCGGGGCAGGGCGATGCTGATCACCAAACTAACCTCCACCCTCTAGACACAGGTGACAGTGGATACGCACTCCGTCCCTGGCTGCTCACACTGTTCTGGTGGCCCACAACCCCATCGCAGCAATGCTACAATGAGGCACATGCCACCACATGTAATGTCATCGCATGGCTGTTTGGTATGCTGAAGGCATGTTTCCGTTGCCTGGACACCTCTGGTGGTGCCCTACAGTACAGCCCCTCAAAGGCCTGCGGGCTATTCTTGGCCTGCTGCATCCTGCACAACATAGCCAACGAATGTGGGCTAGCCATACAAGTCAAAGAGGGGGACAGCAATGGGGACAATGAGGATGCCAGTGACAATGGTGATGGGCAGCCCCCTCTTGGGTGACGGGACCCCTGACTGCTCCGGCTGGCATAGCTGCACTGGGACACCATCATGAAGGAGCACTTCAGCCAACCCAGGTAAGTCATGGGGCCATGTGCAACCACCGGTGGCAAAGGCACAACCCACAAACATGCATGGACACACACCAGGGGTGCATGCCATCAAGGGAAGTGGCCGGGCATGGAACCACACACACCGCCAGAGATGAGCCAGGTCTAATATGGCATGCTGTCAGGCACACACACACACACAACTCACCAGACATGCACAAAGGGTAGGAGGCACACCGACCCAGACTGCCACCCCTGGCTACACACATGTCCACAGACCACCACGCCCACTGCCTATCATTGTGCGTGTTTCAGACACTGGGCACCATTGCACAGTGGTGTACAGTGCAATGCAGGCATCATTATGCACACGCAACTGTGGACAGCAGCCGGGAGGGTGTGCAGATGGACTGTGTGTGTGCGTGCAGGGCCGGGTACTCACCCGTGCATTGCTCACTGAATGACACAATGCACACAGGGCAGCATCAGACAGTAGCCACACTGGGAGACAGGTCAGTCACATGCCACAGTACCACGGCCACCACAGATGCGCGGGCGGCCCTGCTGAGACCCGCCAGCAGTGACAGGCTGACCACTGGCCTCATGGGGTGGCACCGGCGGTCCCTCAGGGGTTACAATGCGTGAACGTGACCATGCTCGTGCAGGGGTGTGCAGCACACTGAACATGCCTGCGCCAGGCATGCTCAGGATGCCCACAGCTGAACCCGGTGTCGACAAGGATGGTGTCGCACGACGCCGGGAATGGGGGTGGACATTGCACTGCGTGGTGTCTGTGACGCTTGGGCAAATAACTGTGTGCCCATTGTGGCCATGACAGCAGTGAATGCCTGTGTCTGCCTGTCAATGGCAGCAGTCACATCCTCCCGCAACAGGTCCATCCCTGCCAGGAGCAGAGTGGTGTCTCTGCTGCGATGCTCCTCTGCCTGGTGCAGAGCCGCACTCAGTGCATCCACTGCCGTCACAAGCTGCATCTGCTGATTGACTGATGCTTGCAGTATGTGGGCGTGCTCATCCAAGAGGTCATCTGCCTGATAAGCATGCTGTCCCTCAGGGTGTTCACAGCCCTGATGCTCATCACCTCTTGAGGGTGGACACTGCACACCAGGGCCAGGCTTGGGCAAGTCCACAGGCAGTGCACTGATGCCACCCCCTGACATTGTACCCCCATGGCCATTGGCTGACTGCTGATGCTGCCCGTCCGGCTGCCGCTCCCCAGGGCTCAATGGTGCCACTGCAGTGGCTGCAACAGTCCCACTGTCCTGTACACACACCAGTGCTGCCCCACTGGTGCTGACAGGCACAGGCTGGGACTGTGATGACATGCAGGCCTCCACGGCAGCATCATCCACAACCATGGCCATGATGTAACCTGCTGTGTGGCCATCCTGTGGCACACACGTGTCACTGCCCATGACGTTAGCTCCATCATCATCGGTGATGGATCTGGCACCAGCCTGAGTCTCAGCATGCTGGCATGAATGGATGCTGGCATTCTGGGACACGGGCAGGGCCTCCTCCGCACCTGCTCCATCAACATCAGTCTGGACGTCCAGGTGGGCCCACTGTCATCCTGACCCATGTATTCCTGTGGAGGTGGATGGGCCCTCCTCCAACTCCATGTGACTGGCCTCAGTGGAGAAGCCCACCACCGTTGACCCATGCAGATGCTCAGGAGCTGTAAGGGAAAAAAGTTGCATTACTGTGTGTGACCTACCCTGTCCCCCCAATAGACAGACCATGACCTACCATGCAGTGACGGGCTACCACCCATCTGGAATCCACCACCCGGAACACCCTCAATGGCACAACGCTGCATGCTGCCAGCAACCCGCTCCTCCTGTGGGGTCAGGTGTAGCACATCCGGCTGTCCCCAACCGGTCGCAGACCGTGCTGCCCTGATGGCAGCCACCTTCTCTTTAATCCTCCGCCTGTCTGTGCCCATCTTCTTTTTGCACTCCTGCACGGAGCGCTGGTGGCTGCCATGCAGATTTACAGCACGCACCACCTCCTCCCATGCAGCAGCACGGGCCTGTGGTGTTCCCTGGCATCTGCTGAGAAGTGGCTCCTGGTCTAGGTAGGCCTCGAACAGGGCATCTGCCTTGGCCTTAGTGAAATTCGGCCTCCTCTTCCTCCCACAACTCTGTTCCTTTTCTTCCACCACACACTCGGTCATGATTCATACTGTGAGAATGACAGGTGTTACCTGTGACTGTGCAGTCCCATGCATGTCCCAAACACCACAGTCCACACTTCAAAACAGCATGCAACTCACCGCAATAGACTGCAGTAACTGACTATGGCCAGTGCAGCCCAATGTCACACTTTTATAGCGCAACCCATGCAAATGAGGCAAGGCGCATCTTTAAGTGGATGCAAATGCAGTGACTGCGTCATTGAATGGCTGATTAGCTGATTTGCATATGTCGGCTGAATATCGTGCTGTTGCACTTTGCACAATTGTGTTGAACGTGCTGAGCCAAGGGCACAGTTCTGTGACATGTGCAGTACGCACCTAACTGCACATGCCCAGGTTGATGATGCAGGTGCCTGCCGCGTTGCTGACGTGCTGTGCACAGGAGGCAATGCAGGGCATGGCCACCATTGTGCCAATGGCACTAAAGCGCTATTCACCTATATGGTGCTGTGGCACTGGGGGTCATAGGTGCACTGGGGCAACAGCGAGGTAGGCCACTACAGGAGGTGGTACACAGGCACCCAATTGCACTACATGCATTGGGTTCCAGTTGCGCTGTGGCTGTCCGTGCGCCAGAGACTCTTGACCCTGTGCCCGACCTTTGCCCCCTAGGCGCCATGCATCAGGCATGGGTGCACCACTATCGTGCTGTTTGGTGACAGCACGATAGGGAATGGCAACGCTGTACTGCACAGCATCTGCATGTGGCAGGACCGCACTGCAGAGCACCATTTTGATTGAACTGAGCAGCAGAGATGGCGCAGAGGCGTGCTGTGCAGTGAAGCCAGATCGAGCTGGAAAACCTTGTGGCCATTGTTATGCCACATGTTGGGGCTTTGTTTGGGGAGGCACCCCTGACAGGGCCAGGAGTGAAGTATGGCAGGAGGTGGCCGACGCCCTGGAGGAGGCCACCGGTATGGGGCGGACGGCAGAGAAGTGCCACCACCGTTATGGGGACCTGAGGCACAGGGACCCAGACCTGCTTGCCCACCTGAAGGCACGTTCCAGGAGGGGCATGGTGCCATGGCCAGGTAGGTGCAACATCCATACACTTTTATCGTCCATACGGGTATCACGGTTGCATGTGTCCGGCACATGGGGGGGCCATCCAGTGTTGGCCGTGGTGGTGGTATCGGGGTGTGTGGGGTGGGTGGGTCTGGCTGTGTGGGATTGCACACACATGGGGAGGGGCATTGCTGCGGATGTACTGATGCTCCTCTCTCCATGTTTGCACCTTAGGGCCAGAAGAACGGAGGTGCAACCATGAGGGGAGGCGCCGCATGTTGGAGGAGAGGGAGAAGAGGGATGAAGGTGGTCCGCAGCGCGTGGACCAGCCTGCTGATGGTGAGTGCCTTACATCCGTGATTACTATTGCATGCTGTATAACTGGGCGGGCAGTTGGGCATGGCCACCATCCAGTAACACCACTGCCATGCATGCAACTTGTTACAGTCAGCACTGTCCAGTGGCACTGCATGTCTGGGAGTGCATCAATGGTGGTCCATGTGTGCACCGGGCACATGGCTGTGGCACTGCCTTCACACTGCATAGCCAAGTCACTGTACGGCCATGGTGGTGCTGTGCAGGACATGGGCGGTGGGTGTGTGCAGTGGTCCACATGGCTGTGGCTGCCTGGGTGGGCAGGTCTTGTGGACATGGTCACTGTGGGTGGTCGCACACCATCACAGGGGCGTGTCACATGGCTGTATGCCATGCACAATGGGTGGGCTGCAGGGGGATGGACAGTCACTCCTATTGACTCTGCTCCCTCTTCCTAGGTGGCCGGACTCTCCAGAAAATCCAGTGGGACATCCAGGAGCTGCTGCGGGTCAGGAGGGAGACTTTGGAGCTCCTGAGGCAAATCCACCACCACGGGGTGAGGAGGAGGAGGTGGAGATCCCATCGGCACCAGGAGGAAGAGGACCGGGGTGGCCAGTGATGTCCCCATGCCCCAAATACCACCTTCCCCCCCTTGACCCACCTTCACACCCCTTCTTCCCTCTCCCATATGTTCACCCCTGAACCGTACCCGCCCCCACCTGTTATGTGGCCCTTCCCCCACTATTGTATATAGTTTTGTAAATGGTTTTATTGTACATAGTTTAAATACATACATTTTGTTATAACAACTGTGGTGGTCTCTGATTTGCAGCGGGCTACAGGTGCTCAGCTGCAGTGGTGTGCATGGTGTCAGGGGTGGTGCACGCATGGGCGTGTGTGTGTGTGCGCGTGTGTAGAGGTGAACCACCTATGGTGTGGACAGGGGGATCAGTCACTGTCTGTGGTTTGTGTGTTGTACTCTGTGCACTGCATGCCTGCGTGCAGTGGTCCACACCACCTGCACTGTGTGCATGGTACCTCTGTCATACCATCCACGGCCTGTGCAGCTGACACCCTTGCATATCTGTGATATGCACAGTCTGCTGGTGTGTCAGTGGTGGCTGTCCATGCTGGATAACAACTGTACCCGGCACAATGCCAGGTTGACTGCCATCACCAGTATGGTGCACGTCTGCCTTTGGTGGCACTGTGGCCTCTGCTGTTGTTGTCCCCCATCCATGCTGTCACTTGTGTCTGTTGCAAGGGATGTGCTCCAGTGTCTGTCACTTGTGCTCCGGCAGCATGCTGGTGGCATACAGCTTCATGGGTCCTCGCAGGGTGGCTGGCACACCTGTGCAATGTAGGGGTGCTGGCCATGTGTACACATCAACCGTGGCCACACGCCAGTGGCTTGGTTGACTCTCTACTGTGTTGCTGTACCCTTGGGTATGGGTGGGTGTTTGTCCATGCACTGTGTTGCATTCTGTGTGGTGCATGCCTCCATGCTACACTGTGCGTGTCTGTGCTGGCTGTTGTGGCCAGTGCTGGGATGGGATGTGTCCTTGTGCAGGGTGCTGTACCACTGGAGGTGTGGTCCGGGGCATGCCCTGTCACATGTGGGGTACCTCGTGTGCTGACGCATGGTCGGTCTCTCAGCTGTACCTCGGGGGGGGGGACATGCAGGATGGCACTGTGTATGCATCTGTTGCATCATTGTCTGCTGCCGCCCACTGCGCAGGGTGCCCATGGTGGGGCTGCCTTGCATGGCTCCATGGTGCACTGGGTTGCATTGTCACAATGGGGGTGGTGGCATGCATGGGGTGTCCTGCACTGTCGGGTGCTACTCCTGGGCAGGGTGTATGGGTATCATGGTGCAGGTTGTGTTCTGCATTTGTGGGATGGTGTGGTATGGGGTGGTCGTCCATCCTGGTGTGCCGGTCACAGCTTGCCAGGGGGTGTGATGGGGCACCATGTCCCAGCTGTGGGTTGGTTGCTGGTATCCATGGGCTGGTGGTTATTCCAGCCCTCCCCCAGTTGTGCAGTGCATGGGGTGGGGGGGATGCTGTCTGTTCTGCTGTGTGTTCCTCTGCCCATCTGTGGCATGGGTGGTGGGCCCCTGCATCCCTGGTTGTGCTGTTGTATTGTTGCCCTGCTGCTGGGGGTGTCCCTGGTTGTGCTATGGTGCATCTGGACTGCTCAGCTGAACACCCCTTGTTGCGCTGTGGCACATCAGATATGCTCAGCTTTACCTCCCTAGTTGCGCTATGGCATAGGTGGTGTGATATTCAGTCATCGGCCATAGGCGCATCTTGGCCTGCGCAGTTTTTGAATATCACGCTTCTTGCGCATGGGTGCAGTGGACTTGTGCTTGCTCCTGCTGTTGCACACTTTTTGGGCACAGTTTGAATATCCGGGCCCCTGTGTTTATAAAAATAAATCTACCTCACCTTGGGTACACACATGGTCACTAACAATTGCATTAAATAATTGTCTTGTACTGGATACAACATTTGTGTGTTGTAGCATTGACCCATACACAAGCCATTCTGTGTTAACCATCATTGTTCTGTTCGCAGATAAGCACATGTTAACATTTATATTCAAAGTCATACTAACACAAATCTGACCAGCACCCTTTTCCTTTTTTACTTCCACTGTCATGGTGTATTCTTTTGAACGAGCATGCCCTGCAGTTCCCAGTGCCTAAAACTGCCACCCACCTATTGATTGCTGATCCCAATACAAAATCCTCAACTGGTGTTGCTACATCTCTCATCCCCTGTGTTGCTCGTGCCCATATTCCATCGATCCCTTTAACAGCTTTCCAGGTGCCAGTTACCAGTGTGGCATCACCAGTCTCAAGTATTTCACGTGCATAAAATATGGCAGCTAATAGTGTGTCATCTCCAGTCTCAGTGTTTCCCATGCCTGAAATATTTATTTATTTATTTATTTGATATATCGGTTTACAACCTTTGAGCCAGAGGCTCATTTCCAAAGGTACCTCGTCACATGTAAGACAGAAAGTAATACAGACAGGGTATAACAACAGTTGCACAGAGCATGTGCTACAGACATTTGTCACAGACATTATTTACAGTATTTACATATGGCAGTTAGTGTGGCATCTCCAGTCTCAATATTTCTCATGCCTGAAATAAGGCAGTTAACAGTGTGGCATCTCCAGTCTCTAGTATTTCACATGACTGAAATATTACGGTTATAAGTATGGTATCACTTGTCTCAAGTATTTCACATGACTGAAATATTACAGTTATGAGTATGGTATCACTTGTCTCAAGTATTTCACATGACTAAAATATTACCGTTACGAGTATGGTATCACTTGTCTCAAGTATTTCACATGACTAAAATATTACGGTTATGAGTATGGTATCACTTGTCTCAAGTATTTCACATGACTAAAATATTACGGTTACGAGTATGGTATCATTTGTCTCAAGTATTTCACATGACTAAAATATTCCAGTTACCAGTATAGCATCACATGTCTCAAGTATTTCACATGATTGAAATGGTCTGATTACCTGTATGGCATCACCATTCTCAAGTATTTCACATGCCTGAAATATTCCAGTTACCAGTATGGCATCTCCAGACTCCAGTATTTCACATGACTGAAATATTCCGGTTACCAGTTTGGCATCACCAGTCTCAATTATTTTCCATGCCTGCAAAATTATTGCAAAATGCTGCAGTATGCTGCAAGGAGCAGTGTAATTCAATGGCAGTTAATCTCTAGTCATCCAATATTTTGTGACAGCATTTACTGCAAAGTACTGAATTGCATCTTGTCTTGTTTCACTGTATACTATTGATACATAATACAATTCCAGAGAAGGTGGTGAGATAGACTACATGGATGATGACAGACAGATGTCTCTTTATTAGATAGTCTCAAATATTTTTCTCCCCAAGCAAGCCTATTAGTTCTTGTAGCATTTAGAATAGTACTACTACTACTAATACCACCGGCAGAACTATTACTACTACTGGTGTCACCACCTGTTCCATCTATACATTCACTGTCACATCCTTTTGTGTAGTAGTAGGAGGGTGTTAGTGCATACATGCTTTGTGCAGGAAGCAGCAGACACCACCACCACCAGTGTTCCCACTGCTATCACTATGGCTGCTACATCTACAATCAGTGTGCTTCCCAGCACCACTGGTGCCATTCATGCAGCAGCCACCCTTTCAGCTGTCACAACTACGGCAGCCACTGTTACCATTATTCTTATGCCCATGGCCAAAGCACTGTCTACACCATGTCTGTGGATTTATGTGATAACCACAAAAGCGCAATCACGATTGGTGGCTGGGCAAGTATATATCACTGAAAATCTATTTCAGTGATGTACACTCCCAACACACAGGAAAACAGTGCCAGAGACTTAAATTTTGATTGTTCATGCAGTGGGATGTGCCCCTTGCATTGCCCCACACCCCCTACTAATGAATTCTTAACTCCAGGGGGGTGTATGTTGGGGGGGTGCAAAATCTGGAGAAAAAAAATTGGGGGACGGGCACACAAAAATGTAGGTGTGCCCGGACCCGAACCTGGAACCCTTGCACCTTTAGGCTGGCAACCACCAACCATGCTATGGGGCCAGCTCGACAGACCCACACCAACCACACCAGGCCAACCCTCCCTCCCTTCCATCATGCCGGACCCCCCCCCGCACACGAACACAAATAGTGATGTCCTGTCACTATATGCGTCCACCTCCCCCATCCAGTCACCCTTCCTCAGCAGTAGCCCCTTCGACATGCACCAGGATTGAGTTGCCATTATTGCAATTACTCAATCGCCAATGCCCATGTCATGGGCTACTGTGTCTGTGACCATTAACACCCTCCAGTGCTGACCCAATGCAATGCTTGATATCGTTTTCAGAGTGCTATATGTGTGGTGTGGTGGATCAAGTGTGCCGCATGTAGCTTGTGTTGCATTAATGAGAGCTCTGCGTTGGTGGTTGAAGTCTCATTGAGGTGTATATGCTACACCAGGTTTAATGGGTGATTAATGGTGTTGTTAAAGTGATTTTTTAAAGTTTCCTTAAAAAAACACCTTTTTTGGCCAAATAACGAATACCGAATAACGATTAACAAATACCTGGGACCCGAATACTGAATATTCGGCCGAATATTCGGGAAAAGGTATTCACACAGCCCTACCATAAACCATGCACCCGCTCTGTCTAAGTTTGTATTTCAATTTAACAAAGTGCTGGAGATGAGGGAGATATACAAACATATTTAATATATTAAATAAAGTGCAAGTTCTCAATACAGCATAGTACTAGTTACATAACAAAGGCTGAGACAGAACAAAATCTCTCACATAGTACAAGACATCTGCACAACCCCAGCAATTTGACACGATTTTCTTCTGTCTCAGCCTTTGTTATGTAACTTGTATAGCACTACACTGAGAATTTGTACTTTATTTACCATACTAAATAGTGGCATCACCATTGTCTCAGGCATTTTGTTCAATTTGAATTTCATGTTAGAGAAGGTCCACCATTTTTAATTTATAAGGTCTGTTTGTTTTGGGGTGTCCCGCACCACACAGTGCACTGCTTCGCACACCAAGTGTATGCTTCAAACTCTGCATATTTTGAGAAAGACTGCTAGACTCACTGCACAATATATGAAAAAGTGCTGGCTATTATTTTGGTATGATTACTGGTGACCCCCTTTGTCAACCTGTTTTCAGGTTCTCCAAAACGCCGTAATAACCTGAAATCGGGTTATTATGGTGTTTCTTAAAACTTCCTCTTACTAGCAGTGTCATTCTCTGCAGCATGCTACATTATTGGCCCTTACTCCCTCTGTGGGTGGGCCGAAAATATCAAAAAACATGGCGGCTAAAATTTCCCTTCACAATGGACAGACTAATCTTTGAAGTAATCCTAGACCAGCTGCAGTAAGTAATTTGTATTAATTATCTGGTTAATCCTGCCTTTTGGGGGAAACAATTTTAAAAAAAGCTATGTGGTTTGATCCTGCCATTGTCATGCTTCAGTTGAGGTTTCTCCTGACCCAGCGTGCTCTCAAATAGCCGTTGTTGCACTTTGGTCAGGGCTTCTGCCCAACCACGCGCACTCTTAAATGTGACTGCTTCCTCGCAGTCAGCAGTATTATTTTTAACAAAAAAAAAAAGTTTCCCTAGTGCACAGGGAGTGTGAGTGACTGTGTGTGTGTGTGTGTGTGTGTGTGTGTGTGTGTGTAAATAGGGGACAGACTCAGACACTGAGCAAACTCTGCACCAGTATTTATAAAAAATAAAGATAAGCAACTGTGTGGTTATGGATTTTTTTTTACACCTCTCGGGGTGTGATGACCTCATAAACCTCTCAAGCTTAGCTCTTGAGGGTTTATGGGTCATCACACCCTCGGTGTGTAAAAAATCCATAACTACACAGTTGCCTATCTATTATTCTCTATATAATTACTGGTGGCCCCCTTTAATACCACAGGCTAAAGCCGATGTTTTCAAGCGCCGTAATAACCCGTAGAACGGGTTATTACAGCGTTTTCTGTCACTCATTTAAAGCGCGTCACCTCATTGGCCCTATGTCTATTTCTGGGCAGGCCAAATAACTGAAAAAATGCGGCTCCGTTTTTCCGTTACGGAGCCCCGGCACCATACTCTTCTGCTCGCCGCCTTGGCAGATACCTTTTTAATATATTTATTAGTTTATCTGGTTGATCCTACCTCTCCTGAATGGAAAATTTAGCTGGTTGATCCTGCACTTCCTATTGTTGAAGCGGGGCTTGACGGCAGCTGCATCGCGAATGGAGCATGATGTGGATGGAGGTACACTGCTTAAAAAAAAAAGAAGCTGTCTGTGTGTGCGTGCGCGCTTGCCTCTGTGCGTCTGTCCCCGTCTGTGTGTAGAGCTGCCCTAGTAGTGTTGACATTAATTACCTTGCACCAGCAATTATAAAAAATAAAAGTTATGCACTTGTGTGTTATTGGAATTTTTTTTACACATGCTCAAGGTGTGATGCCCTCATAAACCTCTCGAGCTTCGCTATCGAGGTTTATAGGTCATCCCACCTCTCGGGTGTGTAAAAAAATTCCATAATGCACAAGTGCTTAACCATTATTCTCTATTTCATAGTTTGTTTATGCAGGATAGTCAGGCTGACAAGCAGCATTTTGCTTTTTAATGGGCTCCAGCTCCTACCCACTTTTTCCAGCCGGGTATACAGGTATCTGCAGTATGAGGGAGGTTGCATGATTTGCTCAAGATCACACAGCTAATGACTATGAAAGTTTGATCTATAGGTGCCCAGATTTAGAATTGTGTGTACTAACCACTAGACTATACACTCCTTCCAGAGCAGAACTGCAAAAAAAACCACACTAGTTTCTGCTTACCTAGGGAATCACTGGATACACTTGATAATAGAATGCATAGGGGATGCCTTTAAATTAGTACACGATTGTGCCACATTCTTATTCATACTTGCTTATGAATCAGGGGCTGGACATCATGGACCTAAAGTCCTTTTCAACCTTAAAAAACTGTGCTGCCATGTATCAAGGGTACTCAGCCTTCAAATTTGGCATGTAAGGGGTGTGTATCATAATGGAATTGCAGCATAATGGAAAGTGGCTTAAATAGGCCAGACAGTACTCTTTAACAGCACCTCTTCTCCTAGACAGAGTTAAACAATTCTTAAGAGCCTCATGAAATCATTCAGAAAGATACTGTGAATCAAAGAACAAGCCTAGATTCTCAGGATATGCGTTATTGATCACAATCCTTCCAACTGCTACTAATAGTGCTGAAGGATTATTGCTGCTGTTTCACTGGCTTGCTCTTGCAGAGACAAGGACGAGTAATCTAGCCTTCACCAACTCCCAACTATCACTGTGTTTTTTGCTTACATTCCTCTGCCACTGACATTGAACCCTGGCTATTTAACCCCAGCAGTCCTGTGAATGAGTCTATACAACCTTCAGTCTGACACCTTTCCACTAATACCAAAAGGAGAACAGGGTGAACTGAGACCCAGCCTTGCTGATTTCTGGCCTAGCTCCTTAAAGACCATAAGCATTGCCTGTATGCAAGCTTGGGGTTTGATCCTGCCATTGTCATGCTTCAGTTGAGGTTTCTCCTGACCCAGCGTGCTCTCAAATAGCAATACCTGTGGGGGGAAGGGCACAAAAGATCTTCACCTAGAAGGGATAAATAGGAAACAAGAAAGAGCAAGATGTGTTTTTTTGGGGGGCTGTGAATTGGAGAGCTGAATCAAGCTCAAAGTCTGGTTTTGCATTTGCTCTGCTGAAGTAATCTGCTTTGACCATTATCTGGTACTGAAGAAAAGCAACATTTTGTTTAATTGAACTTTGCCTGAAGTTTTTTTTTTCTGAGGGTTTCCCCAAAAGTCTTGGTCCACTACAACACTGTTATGTATGGCTGGCTTATGTAGAGAGATCAAATTTCACCTTGTCTAAATAGTGATAAGATGGACTCGGACAAAGAACCGAAATGGGTGGCAGAACAACAAGTGCTACAGGCCCAGATGCAAGAGGACTGGATGACTCAGCAAAAACAACAGCAGGCTCAGAAAGACCAACAGCAGGCTCAGGGAGACCAACAACTAGTGCAACAGGTCCAGTACAGCAATCACAATTGCAGGCAAAGAGAGACCAGCAACAAGTGAAACAGCAGGCACAGTGAGACCAGCAACAGCACAAGTTTATGAAACAGGTGCTGAAAGCACAGAAAGAAACTGTGCCCCAGCTCCAGGTCACAGAGAATCTAGTCCCTGTAAGACCTCACCCCATGCTAATATAAATGGGTCCTGAGGACGACCTGAAGCATACCTTATAGAACATAGAAACAGAGAAACATGGAATCTGACAGCAGATGAGGACCGCTTCACCCACCTAGTCTGCCCATTTTCCTACCTACTTCTTACAGTTCAGATCCTAATTAATCTGAAGCTCACCCCCTTTTTCCTAACACTAAGGTTACCTTCTGTGTGTCCCATGCAGTCTTGAATTCCCTTACCTTTTTTGCTCCCACAACTTCTACAGGGAGGCTG
This sequence comes from Neoceratodus forsteri, assembly GCA_016271365.2. Classification (NCBI taxonomy): domain Eukaryota; kingdom Metazoa; phylum Chordata; order Ceratodontiformes; family Ceratodontidae; genus Neoceratodus; species Neoceratodus forsteri. The sequence continues at coordinate 535,850,656 of CM028137.1, read as the reverse complement.
TTCCATGCATCTACCACCCTTTTCGTGAAAAAATACTTCCTCATGTTGCCCCTAAGTCTCCCCCCAGCCTCATATTGTGACTCCTTGTTCTTACATATCTTTTCTTCTGAAAGATATTGTCCTCTTGTAGTTTGTTCATCATCTTGAGGTACTTGAAAATCTGTATCATATCCCCCCTCTACCTTCTTTCCTCCTGGGACTACATATTGAGTACTTTCAGTCTCTCTTCATTTGGTTTCTGGTACAGTCCTTGCACCATTTTTATTGCCCTTCTCTGAACTGTTTCTAGTCTATCTTTGTCCTTTCTGAGATGTGGCCCCCAGAACTGAACACAGTACTCCAGGTGAGGTCTCACCAATTGTCTGTGACATCACCACCTCCTGTTTTCTACTGGTGATGCCTCTCCCTATTAATCCCAGCATCTCTCCAGCTCTCCTCACAGCCTTCTCACATTGCTTTGTTACCTTTAGCTCATCTGATATGATTACCCCCAGGTCCCTTTCCAGTTTGGTTGTCATCTGTACCTCCCCCCCAATGCATATTCCTCTCCTGGATTCCTGTGCCCCAAGTGCATGATTTTGCACTTCTTTGTATTGAGTCTAAGCTGCCACACTTTTGACCACACCTCCAGCTTGCCTAGGTCTCTTCTAATTTTTTTGCAACACCCCTGGAGTGTCAACCCTATTGCAGATCTTCGTATCATCCACAAAGAGGCATACCTTCCCTTCCAGCCCATCTGCAATGTCGCTTATGAAGCCGTTAAAGAGGACAAGCCTCAGCACTGATCCATATGGTACCCCATTGATTACGTCCCTCTTCTCAGATTGGGCTCCGTTTACCACCACCCCTTGTGTCCTATTGCTCAGCCAATTTTTGACCAAATTTACCATCTTGGGTCCCACTCCCAGACTGCCCAACTTGTTTACTAGCCTCTCATGTGAGAAGGTGTCAAAGGCCTTGATAAAATTGGTTCCATGTCATAACAGTGATCACCAAACTGTGATTGTCTTTAGATTTAGTGTACATCGCTGAAAAGAAAAACGGTGATGTACACTCCCAGTGGGTAAAACAACAACATGGGTGAAATCATTATTTATATTTATGGGGGGATGTATGTCAGGAAGGGGGAGACACTATTAAAAAAAAAAAAATGCTTGTGATAAACACTAAAATGTGCACCCCTCCCCAGCCCAGAACCCTTAACCTACTGCACCAAAGCCAATCACCCTCACCACCACACCACATGGCCAGCTTGGCAACACTATGATTCTCTACCTCCCACATCCTTTCTTCCTTATCCCTCCACTTCCGGGCAACGTTCTATAGCATTGCTCTTCTTTCCTCACTAACCCATATCCTCACTCTTCTTTCCTTCACTACCCTTCCAGAGTAGCTCATATAACTGGCACTGAAACTGAGTCGCTCAAATCTGAGTCGCTCAATTTCATTCGCCCATATCACAGGATACTGCTAAAAGCTAGGTAGGCCATGATTTCCACCCCTCCCTGATCAACTACCCCGGTCACACAGTCAAAGAAATCTATCAGATTTATTTGACAAGACCTTCCTGCTGTGAATCCATGTTGCCTTGGGTCTTGTGCCCTGATGGATTCAAGGTATGCCACAATCATTTCCTTTAACATTGATTTCATTATTTTCCCCACCCCTGAGGTCAAACTGACTGACCTGTAATTTCCAGCCTCCTCCTTGCTCTCGCCTTTGTGGAGGGGTATCACATTCACTCTCCTCCAGTCCTCTGGAACCCCTTCATCCTCCAGTGATTTGTTGAATAGAGCAGTCAGTGTTGCACCCAGCACCTCTCTGAGTGCTTTCAATATTCTGGAATGTATTCCACCCAGCCCCACTGTCTTGTTCACTTTCAGTTTTGTGAGTTACTTTCAGACTCTCTCCTCTGTAAATGGACTGGTGTCCACCTCTCCTTCATGCATGTTTCTACTGACTAACTGTTTCTCTGCCCTTCCCCTTCATTTGTGAATACTGAGCAGAAGTATTCATTCAGGATCTCCCCTTCTGCACACTCTCCTCCTCCTTTATTTAGCCTCACAATCCCTCCCCTGGTCTTTTCTCTTTCACTAATAAGACTTTTAAGAGAGTTGTCAGTACTACTACCTGGCCACCAGAATGTTTGGCCACTCGCATTGCACCATATCTGACTGGAGATGCATAAACTGCTTATCAGAGTCTAGATAATGCCTTGACCAGAGACAATGACAAACAAAAGTTGTTATCCTCGACCAGATTGAGGTAACTGAAGAGAGCTATCGATGGAAATTTCACACATTTTGTTTTAAAGCTGGAATCCAACCCAGAGTGGCAGCTCAAAAATTGAATGACTTGGTTACCCCAGTTGTTAAAGCCTGGTATGCTCTGAAAATGACATTTTGGATTTAATTGTGTTGGAATGACTGGGTGAATCATCATGAGCAACCCCCTTCCCCCACGCCTGCTGCCATCAAGATCACAAGATATTATTTGGAAGCGGAGAGAGAGAGACCAGAGGCCACTAAGAAGAGTAATACCCATGTCAAATCTCGGGTTGTGACCTAACAGAAAAATCCCCACAGAAGTATGGAGGACAATGGAGGGATGGGAATAAGCATACAGGTATGGGTAAGTGGTCAAGGGATGAAATAATGGTTACCTCGTCACACTTCAAAAGGTATAACCCTAGGATCTAGTGTAATTCCTCCATTCCTCAGACCCAGGTTTCCAGTCACACAAAGATGGGACACAGAAATGACCTGACAGAACTCATACAAACAGAGGAGAGAAAGAAGTAAGTGCCTCAACTAGGACTTGAACCCAGGCCACCTGGAGTACTGTTCCAAGTGCACTACCAGCTGCACCACCAAGGCAACCAGAAACTGGGCAATCCTGGAGCACATTACTCTTTCTCAAATGCATAACCTGGTGGCTGCACAAATAATTTCTTTTTATTCAATCACGAGTGCTGTGTGCATATATCTTGGAACACATACAAACAGAGGAGAGAAAGAAGTGCCTCAACTGGAACTTGATCCCAGGCCACGTGGAATACCATTCTGATTGTGCTACCAGCTGCACCACCAAGGCAACTGGAAACTGGGCTGTCCCTGAGCACGTTACTCTTTCTCAAGTACACAACCTGGTGGCTGCACAAATAACTACATTTATTCAATCACATGAGTGCGGTGTGCATATATCATGGAACACATACATACAGAGAGGAGAAAAAAGTATGTGCCTCAACCGGTACTTGAACCCAGGCCACCTAGAGTACCATTCTGATTGCTGCACCACAAAGGCAACTGGAAACTGGGCTAACCTGAGAGAACTATTATATATTTTCACTGTGGTAAAGTGGGGCATATTCATAAGTTTTATGGCAGTATGGACTGTGACTTTGTAAAATGCGTAACTATGGACCACATCCGTGGATCTCATTCAGACCATCCATATACAGTCCTAGTTTAAGTTGGGGACCAAACAGTTATTGCTCTGGTGAATTCAGGTTATGGGCAGGCACTGGTTAAAGAATATGTCATAGGATCTAGTTTAGGCCACTGAGAAGAACCTGTAAAAATTAGTTGAGTACATGGGGATACCCATACAAATCCTGCAGCCCCAGTGTGATTCAAACTGGACAACTGGGTAGGAATAATAAAGATGGGAATTTCAAAAATCCTACCTTGCCAATGGTCCTATGCCAAGATTGGGCAGGTTTTCATGTCCTCCTACAAAATAATTCTGAAAGTATAAGCTCATGGAAGGAGGAAAACCTGGAGAGATAAGAACAAATATTTCCCTTCACTGATGCTGAAATCTTTGGCTCAGAAGGGAAGCCCAAGAAGTCCCAGTGACAGAAATGGAGAGGGAAAAACAAGGCAGCCCTACTTTCCAAGGCAGTAGTGGTTAAGGGACTGTAAGGACATGGGTTCAAAGAAGGTCAGAGTTGACTCTGATGAGGAACTGGCATTCACATCAATGGGAGGTCACAAGGCACTTCCAGAGATCATGCCTGACATGTTTCAAAATCCAGTCAATATAATTTCTGAATAAAGAAATTACGAGTTTCTTAAAAATGCTTATCAGAACCTAGCCATGGTAAATGGCAATATGGTTGATAAATAAGAGGCAGGAACTCCTGACCTAGAAATGTTACTCATGCTAAATGATTCCCCGTGGTCCATGTTTATTCCTTTCAAGAACTTGAAGGTCTCTGTCATATCCTCCCTCTCCCTTCTGATCTCCAGTGAGTACATGTTCAGTGCCTTGAGGTGCTCCTAGTAAGACCTGCCCTGTTGGCCCTGAATCACTTTTGTCACTTGTTGCTGCATCGTCTCCAGCCTGTCCTTATCTTTTCTGAGGTGAGGAGAGTACTCCAGGAGAGGCCTCACCAAAGATCTATAAAGGGGTAGAATTACCTCTTCCCTTCTGCTGTCAATACCCCTCCTGATACACCCCTGCATTCTGTTTGCCTTACTATAGGCCTTGTTGCACTGGCTTTTTTTTTTTTGTTTTATTAATCTCCCTGTCGTAAGCTCCCAAGGCATCTTTCAGGTGGACCCCCTCGACTCCTGTCTCCACCGCCAACCTGAACTCCTCCACCCGACTGAGGAATTGGGTGCTGGTCCCTTCCCCCCCACTGGTGCCTTACAGGAGGAGGCAGGGACCACAGAGAGTCAAGTCGGGGTCAGAGATGGCATTGGGTGTGTGGGCTTTGGCCACTGGGAATCCGCCATTGCCTTCCCGGCAGCTGGGGTTTTTCCACTTTTTTCAGTGATGCTCCCCCCCAGATGCAGGTCGTGCAAGGCCATCCAGCAGGTGATGTGTGTGCTCCCACACACACCAACAGGATGCCTGCCTGATGTCATCTCCCTTCAAGTTCCTTGGTTGCAGTGCACCCAGTCTCCACTGGGTGCCACTAGCATCACAGGACATAGACCCCCCCTCCCTCCCAGGAGAGGAGAGCAGTCCATTGGATGCACAATCCTCTCCTCCCCGACTGACCCCCAGCTCCTTGGGCTTGTTCCCGAACCCGGGTTGCCAGCATGGTGTGAGGTAAGGTCAATGCCTCAGCCCTCAGCTCCACAGGGCTGGCTTTCTTGCACTGGCTTGATTGTTTGATGGTGTCGCTGATAATAACTCCCATGTCCAGTTCTTCAGCATAGTGTTTAATCTTAGCCCACCTGTCCAGTACTCTGTCCTGGGGTTCTTTTTCCTTTGGTGCATCACTTTGCACTTCATGGTATTGAATTTCAACTGCCAAATCTAAGACAACATTTCTAGCCTTTGCATGTCACTCTACAGATCCCAGATCCTCTCATCACTATCCAGTCATCTGCGAAAGGACACAACTTGCCCCATATTCCCTCTCCAATGCCACTAATGAACAGATTGAAGAGGACTGAGCCCAGGACAGATCCCTGTGGTACCCAGCTCATGACCGCTCTCTCTAGTGACCTAACCCCATTTACAACAACCTGCTGTTGCCACCCCCTTAGCCAGTTACTTACCCATCTTACTATGTCCCTAGCTGTACCTAGATCCTCCATCTTCTTCAGCAAGCATCTGGATGGCACCAAGGTGAAAGCTTTGCTGAAGTCAAAGTAAAGTAAATCCACAGCATAGCCCCTATCCAATACCCTTGCTACCCAGTAAAAGAAGACTGTCAGATTAGTTTGACAAAATCTCCCTGTTACAAACTCATGCAGTTTCTATCTGGAGATCATTGCTCTCCAGGTAGTCCCCGAGGTCCTCTCATCTCCCCCCACCTGGCTGGCTCCCTTCTTCCCCTGTGACTCTCCCAATGGTATCACCCACCATCTCTGGGACTTTTCTTGAGGATCCACCTATTCCTCCACAGCTTTCCTCCTGTGGTGGGGCCATCGGGGGTTCCCCAAGCATTCTCTGGATGGCTTGGTTGGTTGGTGGCCCTGTGCCCAGTAGGCAGTGTGGGGTCTGTGAGAAGCCACAAATCTTTGTCCTGCTGCTGGTGGTGTTTTCCATATCCTGTGCTTCCTGACCCATGGATGCTCTGTGGAGTTGATGACTTGAGGCCTACATGTCATTGGACATGCTGACATCTTCTGTTGGAAGTTTCCTCCATCTGGAATGGCTGTTCCTGGCGCACCACTACACATGGTTACCTAGGTGGCAGTGTTGTGGTGAAGCAGGCTGACCTCCCTCCCCGGAGAAGGATCGCATCCACTGGGATGATCGATCCTCGTCCCCCCAGCTGACCTCCTAGCAGCACAGGTTTGTTTCCAAACCGAGGCTGTTGGCATGGCAGTAGATGAGGCTTCAATCCCTCAGCCCTCCATGCCACTGGGCTGCACAGGGTCCTCTTTAACCAGTAACTCCATCAGCTTCCCTACAACTGAGGTAAGACTGACAGATCTGTAGTTGCCAGCCTATTCCTTGTCCCCCCCTTATGGAGTGGAACTATGTCCACCACCCTCCAGTGCTTTGGTACTACTCCTCTATGTAATGAGCTATGGAATAGCCCTACCAGGGATTCAGCCAATTCCTCTCCCAGTTCCCTGAGCACTCTCAGGTGCATCCCATCTGATACCTGGGCCTTATCTGTCTTTAAGGCAGCTAGTCCTTTCTGGGCTCTTTTGCTTTTAAATACTGGCTGCCTCATCTCCTGGACCCCTTTTGTGGCAGCTTTGCTGCGACTTTCTGGCAATGGCCTGCCAGTCCCCCTAGTGAAGGCTAAGCAAAAGTAAATAATTTAGGACTGTAGCATTTCTCCTGTCCTTCTCTATCACCCTACACCCTCTGATAGCTTAACCATTCCCCCTCCTTTCTTTTTTCCCTTATATACCAGAAATAATGCTTTTCCCCACTGTTGACCCCCTCTGCAGTATGCAACTCCATATCTACTTTTGCCTTCCTTATATTAATATTTCCAAGGTTTGAACTGAAAAGTCACACAAATGTTTCTATAATATCTCCCTCTCCCTTCTGTCCTTCAGGGAATACAGTACATACCGACACTTAATATTCTTTGAATCTTTTGTCATGTGTTCTGACTAAGTGCTGTAAACAGCTGTGTGCCTGTGTGTGTAGTCTCCTAGGTAATGAGGGAGGAGACACAGAAGGGGAGGGCTATAGCCATGTCCTGGAGAGCCCCAGGAATGACAGTAAATACAGTGAATGTGACAGCAGTTTATTTTAGTACTGTGTGCTGGAGATGTTAAAGCACTCTTAATAGTGCTTAGAACCTGTGGGTTTTACATAATTTTAAGGACAGGTTTTGCAAATTTTCATGTACGGATGTCTGTTACCTGGGAAATGGTACTTCTAGATCACCTCCTAAAAAATACTCACCCAGCATTACTGTTACCAGGAGACTGTGAGGTAGCATAGCTGCAGGACAGTAGAGGAGGTGGTCAGTCCATTAATATTCTTTAAATCTTTTACCTTGTGCTGTGACTGAGTGCTGTAAACTCAGCTGTGTGCCTGTCTGTGTAGTCTCCTAGGTAACGAGGGAGGAGACACAGAAGGGGCAGACTATAGTCATGTCCTGGAGAGACCCAGGAATAACGGTAAATACAGTGACTGTGACAGCAGTTTATTTTAATACTGTGTGCTGGAGATGTTAAAGCACCCTCAGCAGGGCTTAGAACCTGCGGGTTTTACATAATTTTAAGGACAGGTTTTGCAGATTTGCACACATGGAGGTCTGTGACCTGTGAAACAGTACTTCCAGATCACCTCCTATAAAATACTTACCCCTCTGCGAGTGGGGCATTACTGTGACCAGGAAACTGTGAGGCAGCATAGCTGTGGGACAGTAAAGGAGGTGATCAGTCCATTAATATTCTTTAAATCGTTTATCGTGTGCTGTGACACAGTGGTGTGAACTCAGCTGTGTGCCTGTATGTGTAGTCTCCTAGGTAACAAGGGAGGAGTCTCAGAAGGGGTAGGCTATAGTCATGTCCTGGAAAGCTCCAGGAACAATGGTAAACACAATGAATACGACAGCAGTTTATTTCAGTACTGTGTACTGGAGATGTTACAGCACCCGTATCAGGGTTTAGAACCTGCGGGTTTTACATAATTTTAAGGACAGGTTTGGCAGATTTGCACACATGGAGGTCTGTGACCCGGAAATGGTATTTCTGGGTCACCTCCTATAAAATACTTGCCCCTCTGCGAGCATGAGTGGGGTGAGCATGTCTCTGTGCGCCATCTGCTGTGACAGCTGGGACAGCTTGTAAGCTGGGGCAGAACAGGCTAAGAGTCTAACACAAGGTTAGTTGTTTGAGCAGTAAGCATTATGCATTACAAATATTACCACTATCACAAAAAGGGTCCGGAATAAACAACAAAAATCAATATCTGGAACAGAGGGGGAGAAGTGGCACTGTGCATAAAGGAGGGCATAGCCTGTAAAATATACTCACAACAAAAAAAGAGTACTTTAGAAACAGAGATGTTATAGGTAGAAATAACTAGAAGGAGACAAAAAAAACCTCACAATAGGGGTCTGCTACAGAGCCCTTGACACGCCAGTGATTGAACATCAAGCAGTACTTGATTCTATAATGGTTGCCAAAACAGTGACATTATTCTTTTAGGTGACTTCAACCTGCCTGGCATCAACTGGAACAGTCTAGCAGCAAGTAGTGCACCAGAACAGCAGTTTCTGGACACCCAAAATAATAGTGGGTTACAGCAGTTGGTAAAACACCTAACCAGAAACAAAAATATTCTGGATTTGGTTATAATAACTGGTGACCCCCAATATCAACCTGTTTTTGAGACCTGTAAAAAGTCATATCAACCAGCGAGTTGACATGGCAAAGTTGTATCAACCCACGAGTTGATATGGCTTTTACTGTCTTGCGCAGAGCTGTGTGTACCATGCTAGCCTATGAAAACACTCACCAGCACCAGTTGTTATAAAAATGAACACATATGAAGGTGTGTGATCTGCAGTTTTTTTACAAACCCTTGGTGTGTGACAATATATAAACCTCTCGAGCTTCGCTCTCGAAGTTTATATATTATCAAACACCTTGTGTGTGTAAAAAACTGCATATCACACATCTACATACGCATTATTCTCTGTATAATTACTGCTGACCATAAATATCAACCAGATTACTGTTTCGTTAAAAATGCACATAAACCGGATTTCAGGTTATTATGCTCCAAAGGCAATAATAACCTGAAATCCAGTTGATATGACACTTCATAATAACCTGCAATCTGGTTGATATCACATTCTCCAAAGAGAAGACTTTAAAACTGTTGCATTCTATTGTTTCACATACAGTATTTCAACTGCAGTATTTTCAACTGTGTTTTATTCATGTACAGTTCAATTTCTTCAAAAATAAAATTGCATCCTAGCTAAAAACATCTTTTTTTTTTCAAGCTGCCAGAAATACAGTCTAAACCTTCACACCAACAATTATAAAAAAATAGAGAATAGGTAAGTTTGATGTTATGGATTTTTTTCACACACCCTTGGCTTGTGATAACCAGATAGACCTTTTGAGCTTCACTCTCAAGGTTTGTGGGTCATCACACACCTCGACTGTGTGAAAAAAATCCATAATACACACTTACCTACCTATTATTTTCTATATAATGGACAGAGCTGAGACAATCATCATTACTGATATTTTGGAGCCACTTACAGTAGTAATAATGATCATAATATGATCCTACTAGAGACACGTTATAAACCAAAAAGAATCACAGGAAATCTGTTGTCAAAAATAATCCGGCTAACTTCACCCTAATAGGGCAGGAACTGGAAAGGTGGGACTGGGAGGATAATAGCCTGAATACTGAACAACTATGGGCAAAGATTAAGAATAAAATCTTGGAACTAGAAAACATCTACATACCCTCTAAACCCCCATATAATAGTAAAGGGAAGGTCCCACTATGGTACACACTAAGGATTAAAAAACAAATGGCCAATAAGAGAAGGGCTTACAAGGCCATGAATAAAGACAATACATGCAATGTATGCATTTATAAAAATAGAACTGACAAAAGTAAGACCATGATAAAGAAGAAAAAGAATGCTTTAGAGTTCAGGTTGGATCACTCCAAAGACAACAGAAAAGTCTTTTATGCCTATGTAACCCCCCTGCCACCTGGGGTTACAATAATCCCACTTAGATCTAGTGGCAGGCAGGGAAAGGCAGCTTGTGAGACACCAGTTAAATGGGTTTCACACTGTCTCACTCTGTCCTCAGTCTCAGCTGAGCTGGAAGGATGACATCATATAAAATTCTCGCAGCAGCATAAGCCACATTGGAATGCGGCAGCAAGGGGTTAGCTTAGAATGTTGGGGATTTTGTCGTCAGTCTTGATGAGTAGTCTGCAGAGGAGGGTTGAGAGTGAGGGACGTGTGCTGCAGGTGGCATCCCTTCAGAGTCTAGCTCTGCTATAGAGCTACCTAGAGGTAGAGGGTGTGTGTTCTCACCCTGGATAGGGACACAGAAGAAACCTGATGTAGTGGTAGAGACCGCTCCCCGACTTGTTCCTGTGCCCCATCCCTGGAGGGATGGGGGGGGAGACCAGTGATTTCAGGGGCAATCCCCTGGCCCTGCTGAAGGAGGGAAAGCTGCCTGATGATTTATAGAGTAAGTACTGAGGTACCAAGATGTGTTTTATTTCTTTGCCCGAAGCCTTGGGGCACCTGCAAACCAGTTGGTGAGTCTACTCTGCCATTGAGCCCCTTTGTTCACCGAGACAGTGTGTAAAGTATCTGCTACTGTGGGGTCAGGGAAGGACAGCCAAGTACAGTACTTGAAGTTTGTGTGTGACTTAAAATGCTTCTAAACAGTGGGCTCTACAGGGATGGACATTGCCACTTAAAGAGCATTACTAGTCAGGACACTAGTTCACCAAGAGTAGATTGTTAAATGTGATATACATTTTGAGATAGCATTCTCAATCAGAGAGGTTCACAAGAAAGGTGTTGATTCCAAATGAATGGCCGGGTGTGGATTTGGGAGCGAGAGGTGGGAGGTATTCCATCTGGAGTAACCAGATTTACCTCCACAGGTTCACTTTGGGCACCTATAGCTTTCTTCCGGGTACTTGACCGGTGTTGGCAGAAAGTACCCAGACGAGGGATTGAGGATGTTTTCCCTTATTGAGCTAGGAAGTGCTCCTGGGTGGTAGAGGGAGCCACCAGATAAATATCCATGCCATATGGAGAAATGTCTCAGTGCTGGCCAAGGTGCCATGCCAGGGAATACAAGAGAAGAGTACCAGTTTGGGCTAGAGCCCAGTGTGTGTTCAGAACCTGAGGGTTACAGTGTTGTGAAGAAGATGTGTTCTAGTCTCCGTTAATCTGCATTACCAGGGAGTGTAGCCCCAATAGGGTCCATCTATGCTTTATTATTCTGTTGTTGTGAATAAAAGCCACACTCCAGAATCCCACTCCTGGTTTGGACATTTCAGTTATTGCTTCCTGTGTCCGGATTACTTGGGTGCCCCTGTGCAGAGGTTTCAAACCTAGCCAAAATGTTGAGCAACAGTTTTCTCCCCAAACCCAGGCAGCCAGGTAGTGGGTTACAAAAATGGAGGCACCACGCTAAAAAAACAAAAATTAACATCAACCCGAGCCCTGGCTGGTTACACCTACATCAACAACAAAACCAATGACAAAACAGTAGGCCCACTAACATAGAGAGATATAAAAATTAGTGATCCACAGCAACAAGCAGAACGTTTTAGCAGCTATTTCTGCTCAGTTTATTCAAACCAATGGGGCATTACAACATCAGCTATAGATAAAGAGACACATTCTACATCCCACAATATATTCATTAGTGCAATCACCAAAGAGGACATATTAAGCAAACTAGATAAGCTCGATGTAGCAACATCAGCAGGACCGGGAGAGGCTGCACCAGAGGTTATTAAAAGAAATCAAAGAGCAGCTAATGCCATTAGGACAACTTTAACAAAACATACATTTAGACTCAGTTCAGGTTGTGTTTCACATTAGTTTTGTATTTCTCACCCCATTATTTATTACTGAGGCAATCTGCATGAAAATGGGATCTTTGCTCCTGAAGAGTTCATCTATTCCTATTGCTTTCTCCCTACCTAAGGTTATAATGCTCTATTTGTGACATCAATTACTGCCATGGCAACAGACTGTGATGTCACAACAAAGGATTATGACAAGCTGTAGGGAGTAAGCAAAAGAGGCAGATGAACTTTAAGGGCTATAGAGCATGTTTCCATGCAAATTTCTCAGTAATAAGTAATGGGGGAGGAGAAGTCTATTGACTACTTACTACTTGCCAGCAGAGAATACATATGGAATGCAAGCTGAATTGTACTTAAATATTATGTGTTTCAAAGTTTTCATTGAGTGGGTCAGCAGTTCTTCAAATTATGGTTAGTAAACCCTCATGAAAAACTGTATAACATGTCTCTAGATAGAGTGGAAGTGAGCAGGACTGGAGATCAGCTACAGTGGTCCCAATGATTAAAAAGGGGGACAAGGGCAGTATGGCAAACTATAGCCCCACTGGTTTAACTGCCATCCTTGGTAAAACTATAGAACCCATAATTAAAGACAAACTGGAAACAGAATGTATAGGTACAAGGTTTGAAGATCCCACACAGCATGGTTTTAAAAAGCATAGATCATGTTTGACAAATCAATTAGTGTTCTACGAAGCTGTGAGTAATGCATTAGACCATGATAAACCCATTGATGTGTTTTTCTTGGACTTTCAGAAGGCCTTCAACAAAGTTCCTCATGGACTTTTGATAAAGAAATTGGTGAATGGGGGAATAAATGAGAAAATAACAAGATATATAGAATCATGGTTAACAGATAGAGAACAGAGAGTTTGAATACATGGTTCAATGTCCAGTTTGGGTAAGGTGACAAGCGGAGTGCCGCAGGGGTCGGTACTCGGACCTACCGTCTTCGCCCTATTTGTAGCGGATATGAACTTAAACATAAAAAACTGGATAACTAAACTTGCAGATGATGTGAAGCTAGGGATGTGGTTAACATAGAAAGCTGGGTGCTAGAATTGAAAAAAGATCTGGAAACGCTTGATGACTGGGCAAAAAAAGTGGGATGCTTTTTAATGCAGGAAAATGCAAAGTAATGCATCTGGGCCCAGAAAACAACAAATGTAGATATACCATCAACAACACATCTCTAAAAACTGCTGAAAAGGAAAGAGACTTAGGTGTTTTAATAGACAACCAACTAAACTTTAGCTCCCACTGTACTGAGATTATTAATAAAACCAATGAAATATTATCTAGAATTAGAAGATCCTTTGTTACAAGGCACAAAAATTGTATAATGCCAATCTTCAAAACTTTCATAAGACCCCATTTGGACTACAGATCCCCCTTATGGATCCCATACCTGCATTGAGACATTACCAACCTAGAAAGGGTGCAGCACAGAACAACAAAGCTGGTCTCAGGGCTGACTAACACTCCTTACAATAAAAGGTTAGAACGACTGGGTTTGTACTCACTGGAGAGGAGAAGATTAAGGGAAGACATGTTGGAGATGTTTAAAATAGTCAGTGATGGAACACTACTGCAAACTCTAGGCCTATAAATCAATAATAGAGATATTAATTTAAGAAGTCAGAAATAGCAAATCAAACTAACCTTCCCTAGGAAGAACATTAGAAGGAACCACTTCACACAGAGTGTTGTAAAGGTTTGGAACAACATCCCCAGGGACATTACAGAGGCAGATTCCTTTTTAGAATTTAAACGTGCATTAGATACATTCCTATTGGGGAATACAGACAACAAGTGGACTCGATAACATGGGAGGCAGATTATATGGGTAAAATGCCTGCAGGCTAACAACCAAGTATTGTAGACTTTACAGTCTCTACTCATACTCTACTCTACCTAGATCATTTTCATCACTCTTCACCTTATGGTTTCCAAACTATCTCTGTCCTTCCATTGCTGTGAGCTCCAGAATTGCATGCAGTGCTCCAGGTGTGGTCAAACCAGTGACCTACAGTAAACAGTGGCAGTATTACTTCCCTTTTGTGAATGCTGAAGCCCCCTCCTTATGCACATAAATTGATGGCCGAGGGCTGGCTGGAGTTCAATGGGCAGAGCAACAAACCACTCCCCAACCAAGCCTTTAAAGGCCCTCCTCTGGGCCAGTCCTCATTTGTTTTATTCGTTGCTGCCGGAGGCACAGCTTTTCCTCATTCTCCGCTTCTCCCCCTTCTGCCCCATTCCTGCAGTCATCTCTGGCCACTGGCTCACTCTCCTGTTTGGGTCGCTTCTGTTGCTGTCATTCTTCTTAGTTGCCCCTTGCTCCTCGCTTCCCTGTCCCCATTTTTTTGCTTCCCCCATTCCTACCTCACTTTGTTGCCTTTCTTATCTGCCTCTCCTTCCCTGCCACTCTTCATCTCTGCCTCTTCACTTTGCTTACATGCCTCATCACCCACTTTTCCCGCACTTGCTCATGCAGTGCTTTCTGTGCTCTGGGGATGCCCTGTACCTTGTCCTGCTGACTTCTTTGGCACTACTGATTCTTTTGTTGCTGTGTACCACTGTGCCATGCCTGGGATCTCTCTTCCTCCTGTTCCAGGACCCGCACCCCCATCTTTCGGGCTGTTTAGCAGGTGGGCTACTGTTCTAGTTCCCTGTCCCTGGCTTTGTTTTTCTTTCTCGTCTGTCAGTGAGGGGGGTGTCCTGCTACCTCATCCTGTTTCCCATCATCAGTCTCTCGACCGGCCTGCTGGTATGACTGGCTGGCATGCTCTACATCCTCCTTTTGGGATTTGCCATTTGTCCCTGCCCCAGTCCCCCGTTCGCACTCAGCATGTCGTGCGCTTTCCAGTCATCCATGCTCCATCTGTTCCTTTGTGCCTCCCAGGCTTCTGTTCACTCTTCGGGTGCAACTCCTCTTACTCAGTACATCTTTTGATTCCATTCCACTGCTGCCAGTTGCAGCTCTGCCTGCCTCATATTTTCTCCATCGCGTTGAGTTTCTCCATCTTCTGCCTCCATTGTTATGTTTTCTATAAGATTTTGCTCTTCTTTTCGCCTTACTGCTGGCCTGGTATCACTTTCTCTCACCTCATTGTTTTGCACAGTAACTCAGTTCATTTATATTACTGTTTCATAGCTGTCTGGTGCCTGGTTTGTGGCACTCCAGCATCCTGGATGACCTCTCTAGTGGATCTATCGGTTCGCCTCACTGACAGTATGTTGTGTTTTCCCATCATGCTATTACCAGCCTGTTCTAGCTGCCTGCTGTGTTCCAACCAGCCATCTTGCTCCATCCCTCTTCCCCTCTCCCCATCACTTGGCTTTAGCTCTAGCCTTCGCCACTCATTGCTCTTGGTTCTGCCACGATGCACTTTCTTATTTTTGTCCTTCCTGTGCTTCCCCATGGTGGGCATTTGCCCTCGTCCTCCTCCCATTCCCTCTGCCCTCCTTTTCTCTCCTTCTTTGACCTCTGTATTCTTTTGGCACTTCCCTATGCTGCGTCCCACTATTCCCTCCTGGTACCACCATACCCTACTCATTCACATTGCCTAACATTCCCTCCTGCCTATTGCCCTGCCTACTCATCTCCTCCTCCTCTGACTCTATTCCCTTGTTCTAGTCAAACCTATTTAGATGTCCTCCTGGTACTGCCTACCTCACCATTGGCTGCTGGCTTTGCCCGGCTGCTCTCACTCTTACCTTCATGCAGTTCAATCCATTTCCAATTTGACTCTCAGTGTACCTGGTTCGCATGCACTCCCATGGTTACCAATCACAGGTAGCTTCCTCATGACATGAGTCTGGTTCTTCTTCACTCAGTCTGACCTCAGAGTCTACTCATTCACATCGATTAATCAAGCATAACTCTCATTGGGTCTTATGCTACCTCATCGAAGTGCTGCACTTCTGTGGTTATTATCACCATCAGTCTCTTCATGACTGCATCTGGATTTCCCTCACTCATCTGACCTCTCTGTGGGTCTACTCCTTCACATCAACTACTCAAGCATACCCCTCTCGGGTCCATGCTACCTCAACTTGTCCTGCTCTCCACTCGGAGACATGCCTTCTGTGTCTATTGCCCCTTGGCTCAGGGCTGGCTGCAATGGCCTATCATCAACAGGGCCCCTTTAGCTGCCCAAGTAGGTTCAGAGGCACCCTCTACACCATTCTCTATCTGACCACCTCTGGTTCACCTGGTCTGTTTCGTAGGCTCGCATAGGCCAGCTGAGTGCCTCAGCAGTCATCTCTCTCCTCTCTTGCTTTTGAGCATCTAGTTGCAGAGACATCACTCGCAACCACAACAGCTGTCCCTTTAAAAGAACAGAGCGAGAGCTTCCTCTAAATTGGAATATTTTCCTCCTTCCTTGATTTCAACTCTAAATTGCAGTAGCTGAGCCGTTACTACTCAAAACGTCCTTCAGCCTGGAGGGAAGGCGACCTAGGCCTTGGATCCCCAGAGGTTTCCTCCTCAAAGGGTTTTTTTCCTATCCTCAGTGCCAGTGGTCATAATATAGAAACACAGAAACATAGAGTTTGATGGCAGATAAGGACCGCTTGGCCCACCTAGTCTACCCATTTCCCTACCTACAGGATAAGCTGCAGATCCTATTTAATCAACAGCTTATTTCTTCCTACCCCCCTACAAAAATTGCCTTATGTCTGTCCCATGCGTTCTTGAATTCTCCCACAGTTTTAGACTCCACAACCTCTTCAGGAAGGCTGTTCCATGCATTCACCACCCTCTCTGTGAAAAGATACTTCCTCACATTGCCCCTGAGCCGTCCCCCCTCTATCTTCAAATTGTGTCCCCTTGTTCTTGCACAACTCTTTTTCTGAAAGATGTTACTCTCTTGGACTTTGTTATTCCACTGAGGTACTTAAAAGTTTCTATCATGTCCCCCCTCTCCTTCCTTTCCTCAAAGGTATACATGTTAAGCTCCTTTAGTCTCTCCTCATATGGCTTCTATTGTAGACCCTGCACGGTTTTAGTTGCCCTCCTCTGGACTGCCTCCATCCTGTCTATGTCCTTACGGAGATGGGGTCTCCAGAACTGGATGCAGTACTCCAGATGGGGTCTCATTAACTGTCTGTACAGAGGGATAACAACTTCCTGTTTTCTACTGGTGATACCTCTCCTTATACATCCCAGTATCCCCCAGCCCTCCCTACTGCCTTCTCACATTGCTTGCTTACCTTAAGGTCTTCTGATATCATTACCCCCCAGGTCCCTTTACATTTGTGTTGTTGTTACTACCCCCCCCCCATTGTGTAATCTTCCCCTGGGTTTTTGTTTCCCAGGTGCATTATTTTGCACTTCTTTGCATTGAATTCAAGCTGCCATACTTCTGACCATTCCTCCAACCTTGCCAAGTCCCTTCTCATCCTTTCCATGCCTCCTTGTGTATCAACCCTGTTGCAGATCTTTGTGTCATCTGCAAAGAGGCATACTTTTCCTTCCAGTCCCTCTGCAATATCACTTATAAAATACATTAAAAAGAACTGGACCCAGTACTGAACCCTGCGGTACCCCACTAGTAACCCCTCTTTCTTCAGAGTGGACTCCATTTACAATTACCTTCTGTGTCCTGTTGTCCAGCCAATGTTTTACCCAGGCTACCACCCTGGGACCCACTCCCAGGCTGGTTAATTTGACTACTAATCTTTTGTGTGGGACTGTGTCAAATGCCTTGCTAAAGTCTAAGTAGGCCACGTCCACAGCCCCTCCGGTCTACTACTTTGGTCACCCAGTCAAAGAAATCAATTAGATTTGTCTGACATGACCTTCCTACTGTGAACCCATGCTGCCCTGGGTCCTGTGCCCCACTGGCCTCTAGGTACACAACAATTCTTTCCTTCAGAAGTGATTCCATCACTTTCTCTATCACAGAGGTCAAGCTGACAGGTCTGTAGTTTCCTGCCTCTGTCTTGCTCCCACTTTTGTGAAGGGTCATCATATCCGCCTTCCTCCAGTCCTTAAGTACCACACCATCCTCCCATGATTTGTTAAAAATCGTAGTCAGTGGTGTCACAAGTTCTCTCCTTAACTCTTTTAGAATTCTGGGGTGAATTCCATCAGGCCCCATTGCTTTGTCCACCTTCAGTTTTAGGAGTTCTTTCAGAACCCTTTTTTCTGTGAAAAGACTGGGATCAACACCCCTATCCAGAGTGCTTCTGTTAACTGGATTAGTCACCTCCCCCTCCTTCTCTTTTGTAAATACTGAGCAGAAGTATTCATTCAGTATCCCTGCTTTTTCACTGTCCCTCTCTGCCCACCCACCATCCATTCTATTCAGCCTCACTATCCCTTCCTTTGTCTTTCTATGCTCCCTGATGTACCTATAGAAGGTTTTATCCCCCTTCTTAACCGAGTTGGCTATCTTTTCCTCAATTTGGGCCTTTGCTATTCTGACTACCCTCCCTGCTTCCTTCTGCCTTAACTGGTACAGCTCTCTGTCCTGCTCCTTCTGTGTTTCCTTATACTTCCTCAATGCTATCTTTTTCTCCCTAACCTTCACCACCACCTTTTTGAGAACCATAGTGGCTTTTCTTTCATTTTGATTTATTTGCTTCACATAAAGGCTTGTTGCTTCTGTGATGGCAGTTTTGATGTTTCCCCATTGTTGCTCCACCCCTCCTTCTAGCCTATTTGCTAGTGCTTTTCTGAGGCACTATCCCATCTTGCCAAAGTCAGCCATCCTGAAGTCCAGAACCCTCAGTTTTGTATGGCTTGACTCTGTAGCTGAATTTATCATGAACCACACTGTTTGGTGATCACATGTTCCCAGATGGCTACCCACTTTTAGATCTGAGATCCTCTCACCATCCTCATTTGAGAGTACGAGATCTAAGATTGCTCCCTCATGAGTGGGTTCCAAAACTAGCTATCTGAGGCATGCCACCTGTAGGGCATCGAGAATGGCCCTGTTTTTGGGCGTGGCTGCAGCCAAGATGCTCCAGTTAACATGTGGCATATTCAGGTTCTCCATCAACAGTATCTCCCCTTATTCTGCCATCCTAAGGATGCCTTCTATCATATCCTTGTCCAGTCCCTCCCCCTGACATGGTGGTCTGTATACAACCCCTGTGCAGATTGTGGTGCCATTTTCAGTCTCTAAGGTGACCCACAGAGCCTCCTCTCTTCTCCTCCCTGTTTACTCTTTTGTTCAGTTACTTTTATCCCTGCCCTTACATAGAGAGCTACTCCTCCCTTCCCTGTCTCTCCTATAGGTTGTGTATCCTGGTATGTTAACATCCCAGTCATGGTTCTCTGTGTACCATGTTTCTGTGACTGCTGCGATATCCAGGCATCCCTCTTCCATCAAGGTCACAAGTTCAGGGAGCTTGTTGCCCAAACTACGGGCATTGGTACTCGTTGCCCTCCATTTTTTGATAGCCTTACTCCCTTTTTGCCCCATCCCTGTCCTTATTGTGTTTGTCATTTTCTCCATTTACCCCTGCCCTTCTCCCTATTGGCATCTCTATCTTGGTGTTTAAATCACTTACTACCCTGATCTTCTGGGGGCTAGGATTTCCCTGCTTCTTTCCAGTGCCTCCTTCCTTGGCTAGTTTAAATGCTTGCCAATGAAGCATTTAAACCTATCACCTAGGATCCTGGTTTCCCTCCTGGACAGATGCAGACCATCACGCCAGTATAGGCCTGCATCCCTCCAGGTGGACCCCCAGTCCCCAATGAAGCCAAATCCCTGAGCTCTGCACTAGTTTTTCAACCACTTATTGAATTCCATGGTGTGGAGCACCCTAGCCTCACCCATGCCATAGACAGGCAGCACCTCCGAGAAGGTTACTGTGCATGCTACTTGTCTAAGGCCCCTCCCCAACTCCACAAACTCTTCCTGCACTGCTCTGATCCCTTTCTTAGCCAGGTCATTTGTCCCTAGGTGGACAATGACATCCAGCTCCCTCCCCTGTGCAGCTGCTTCAGCAATCCTGAGGATTCACTCTCTGTCCCTCCAAGCCATGGCACCAGGCATGCACTTTACCTCTCTCTCCCCTTCCTCCCCTAGTTCTACCTTCCTAACAATGGAGTCCCCCACCAGGAGCTGTTTTCTTCCCCTGTGGGGTCCCATACCACCCTGCTGTGGGTCCCCTTTGTGGAGCTTCCAAGCATCCTCCTTGATCTCCACTGTGGGTGACTCCATAGAGGAACCACACTTTGCCAGAATGGCATATGAATTGTGGAGAGGTACAACTGGAGGGATGCGCCTCTGTTCCACCACCCTCACCCTCCCTGAGCCCACTGTGGTCCAATCGCTCCTCTTCTTTGGCAACCTCTGAGGCAACAGCAGTGGCACTGCTGGTCTCTGGGTGGGAGAGGAGGTCCCACACATCCTGGCCAACTCAGCCCGGAGTGGAGCAACCTCCTCCCTCAGCCTAGAGAGCTGCCTGCAGATGGGACAACACTGCATCCTCCAGAATGTCTCCCGGAATACTGCTGCTCCACAGCCAATGCATTGCACCACTCCTATCATGTCTTATTTCTGGCCCCTTAACCATTGTATGGAATACTTACTCTTTCCTCTGTTTTTTTTTCTCCCTACTTACTTACTGCCTCTGTGCCCTTTAAGCTCCTGATCTTCCCGTTCTGAGACAAGAAGTTCCTATATTTCTCAGTAGTCTCCTTCCTTGCTCAGAGTCAGACCTCCAGTAGCAGGGGGGGAAGGAGAGCTACTTTTCCTTCTAAGATATTGAGTCTTTGGTGGCTCTCTGATCACTCACTTCCTGCTCCCAAACAGGAAGTTCCTGTTGTCAGTCAAATACTGTGCCTATAAAACTAGAACTGGTTTAGGGTAGGGGGTGGGGGAGGGAAGGAGGGCAATATAGTCCCAGTAGAGAAGTTTAGTTATAATAACAGCAGCGCCTTCCTCCTGGTGTCTCTGCCTGTTCTCTGGCAGAAGCTATCTAGGGCAGTGTTTAAATCCGTCTTTAATCTGGCTTCCTTCCTTCTAGCTAAGCCACTCCCCCTACTTTACAAGTCTTTCTACACTTTGTTAATGACACAGATAACAATTCCCTTCAGTTACCTGAGAAACTCACCCAGACAAACACCTAGATAACTGCACAGATAACACTTCACTTCAGCCTTTTCAGACAAACACACTAACTTTTTTTTTGTTTGTTTGTTTGTTTTAACCCTAAATATTAGATAGGGAAGGAGTTTCCTTAGGTTCCGTAGTTTAGTTCCGCTGCTGGATGGAGTCTGATGGTGGCCCGGCTGTTCCTTCTCTCTTTAGGAAGTCCGTTCTTCTGCATCTTGTCTGCTTTCATTTCATTCTTCATCCTCATCATATCTCATTCTTCTCCAGTCCTTCCCATCTACATATATCACCCTAATTTCCGGTCTTGAGATATTCTGATTTCTCGCCTCTTCGATGCTCGACACCCTTTTGGGTATTCTTTTGGGTCTTCTTCCTAAGCTACCTTTAGCCAGGGAATTATTCCCATGGCATCTATTGTGGGTAACCCTCCTCTAGGGTTCCTTGGGTTGTACTCCTACAGGGTGGTATATCCCATGGAAGAGAGGTGAACAGCCGCAATCAAGGTCACACAAGCATACATCTCATCCAGTTGCCCAAGCCCATTGAAAATAATGGCCGAGGGCTGGCTAGATTTCAATGGGTGAAGCAACAAGCCACTCCCCCAACCAGGCCTTAAAAGGCCCTCCTCCAGGCCATTCCTCATTTGTTTTCTTTGTTGCTCCAGCATCCACCCCTCCTCCTCTAGCAGCTTGTCTCTCTTTCCTGTGGGCTTCTTCCTAAGCTACCTTTAGCCAGGGAATTATTCCCATGGCACCTATGGGGGGAACCCTCGTCTATAGTTCCTTGCATCGTACCCCTACAGGGTGGTATATCCCATGGATAGAGAGGTGAACAGCCACAATGTATCAAAGTCACACAAGCATATCCAGTTGTGCAAGCCCATTGAACATCCTGTTTGATTTCTCACATGCTTTCATGCACTGGGGGGAGGTTTTTAGACCATTTTAATAATCACCCCCAGATTCCTTTCTTCCTTTGAGTGATCCACCCTTACCTAATCGATGCAGCAATTCATATGGGTGAATACAGTTTTAAATGTGCCTATTTTTTTCTACTAATCTTTTTGCCATCACTGATTGTCCTACCAGTCCTCTGTTCATTCTATTTCATGGGGGGCATGCAGGACCTGCAGCACATAACTTCAAGCATGACACAGAGTTCCTTCAACCCCCCTCCTATATGGCAATGAGCAATAAGTCCTAACTATGTACTATGCACAGGCATAGTGCATAGGTCCCAATAGAATTTGCCTACTGGAGGTGGTATCAACTTTTTTTTATCATGACTGACAGCAATGTACTGATTCAACTAACTTAGATTTATCTGTGTGGGCCTGGTAAAGAAAAAGGCACTTTTACAAACTTCAAAATCACTGATTTTTCCATGGTGATTAAATAATTTGTCAGGATAGATTGGCAGTATTATGTATATTTGGATGACTGCTGACTGCTGAAAAGGTTATTTCCATTTTCAGTAACACGAACACCTGCTTTAACCTGACCCTTGTATACAATGTTCATATTATTACTAAACAGACCTTGGGCCAGATATTCAAAGCTTTGCACTGGGGCAAAGCCGTTGCGCTGGACTAGTGCCAAGATTGAGCCCAACTGCAATATTCGAAGGGACAGTTAGCACCGGCACTAGGTGTTAGCGCCTACGCTAACTTATAATGTATGCAGGAGAGGAGCCGAGGAGAGGAGCCATGAATGCTGGCACACTGGCATATTCAAAGGTGTAGTGCCATGCTACAGGTGTTAGTGTGACACCTAGTTCAGCACACATTACCACCTGCAAAAAGCAGGTGCTACTGCAGGGCAAGCAGTGGGAGGAGGATCTCCTGCACCTACGCTGCATGTGCACAGCACACTGTACACCCCCCATCCATGCCACCCAATCCCAGTAACACAGTACCAGCGCTAGTAGTCTAGTGTCCCCCCCGCTCCATCTGTAGAATACATATCATCACCCAACACATCCTGGTAGCCTAGTGTCCCCCCGCCAGCCCTGACAGCACATGGCAATGCTATTCCCAACACATCCCTGGTAGTCCAGTGGCCCCCCACCCAGCAGTGCCAACCCCTGTACCTCTGCATTCCAGAACTGAGCCTCATGACGGTCCAACCCTCATCTCACCTCCACGGCCAGCCACCGATTGCGTTATGACTGATCACATACTGTAATGAATGAGCGAGGCTGTGCTTATTCATTACAGTAATCAAGCAGGCATAACTCAGACAACAGCAGGCTGTAGTGGTGAGAAGAGGGTTGAGCCATTTGGCGGCTCAGTTCCAGGATGGTGGTGGTGCAGGGGCCATCATGGGGGGGTGAAGGGCCAATAGACTACCATGGAATGACATGCCATGGGCTCGAGGCTCGTGCTGGGGGGGTGGGGGACCGATCGGAACACATCAGTCCTACACTGAATGGGAGTCAGGAATTGTGCTGGGGGGTGGGGGACAACATGACCTAACAGCTGTGTGGCACAGAACATGAGTCAGGTAACATGCTGGGGGGCACTAGACTACCAGGGAGTGCAACAGACACACGTGGGAACAAGGACCACCGCAACTGAGAAGGGCTGCCTGGCCCAGCCAGTCTGCCCAGGTCCCTATATATTGGATGTGCTGCACAGCCCAGTTAACCTACAGCTGATGTCCTCCCACCTCATGCATACTTGTGTCCCCCCACTGTGTTCCACCCACACCTGCTGTGGGCTGCCTCTGTTGGTGTGGGGGGGGACATTGTCCAGGGCACGTGTGGCCAGAGGTAGTGTGTTTGTGTATATATATATATATATATATATATATATATATATATATATATATATATATATAGATATATATCTATATATATAGATATATATATAGATATAATATATATATATATATATATATATGTGTGTATATATATATATATATATATATATATATATATATATATATATATATACCTGTATCTATCTATCTATCATCATCTATCTATATTTATAGATAGATACAGATATATATATATATATATATATATATATAGCATTATGTACTGCTTGCAGTGCTACATGGGTATGTTGTATGCACTGCTTGTACCTGCCAGCACACATGACCTGCAGCTTCCGGCCTGTGTTTCCATTCCGATGAATGGATGGGGCTGCCTACTACATGTAGCAGCACTGGGCAAACTGCATGGAAATGTATGCTAAGCAGCACATAATGAGATGCAAATGTGACTGTTTGCCAGTGAATTACCTGAGTAGGCTCATTTGCATATGAGCTTTGAATATGACAAGGTTTTGCCCCAGGCTATCCTACTTGCACCGGGCTAATGTGTTAGCTCTGTGCAAACAGGAGTGCCACGGGCAAACTTCAAATTAGCATTGCACAGTTCTGCAGTTTGTGGCCTGCTTTGCTTTCGTAGTTGGTGTGAAACACCTCTATGCAGTCACACACATTGTCCTCCACCTGCAGCTCTGACTTGCTCCACCTCTTTGACCATTGGGCTGCCATTGCACTTTGCACTTCCCTGTTGCTATACTCAGAGCTGTCTTATTTCCTGGGCTATTTTAGCACTTCACTTCCAGACCAGTTTGCCTGGCTTCCTTAGCATGCTATATTTTGCAGGTTTAGCACCGGGGCTATTCCTTTTGAATATGGCGGGCTATTTGTTCCAGGCTAGTTTGCCCAATGGGCAGTGCTAATTTAGCCCCAGGGTGAAGTTTTGAATATCTGACCCCTTGTTTGATGTTGTTTTGTTCTTCGGTCTCAATCACACCATACACCCGTTCTCATGCATTATGGATCCCAGAGGCAAAAACAAAACAAAACGGAAAAAACTGCAAGAAAAACAGCATTTTAGCTCAACTGTGATGACACTTTACTAAAGGAAGGTTTTATCCATCATATCACTGCCATCACTCTATTAGAATTACATCTTTTACAGTTACAGACCTGCTTATAAAATCACTGGCAGAAGTACCGGGCTGAATTTGATTCTTTTAAAGTTACAGCTCTATTTATAATGTTGCTGTGAAAGTCAGGAAGAAAAAGATAGCATTGCGGAAGTATAAGGAAACACAGAAGGAGCAGGACAGAGAGCTGTACCAGTTAAGGCAGAAGGAAGCAGGGAGGGAAGTCAGAATAGAAAAGGCCCAAACTGAGGAAAAGATAGCAAACTCGGTTAAGAAGGGGGATAAAACCTTTTATAGGTACATCAGCGAGCGTAGAAAGACAAAGGAAGGGATAGTGAGGCTGAATAGAATGAACAGTGGGTGGGCAGAGGGGGACAGTGAAAATAGCAGGGATACTGAACAAATATTTCTGCCAGTATTCACAAAAGAGGAGGGGGAAGCGCCTAATCCAATTAACAGAAGCTCTCTTGCTAGGGGGGTCGATCCCAGTCCTTTCACAGAAGAAAGGGTTCTGCAAGAACTCCTAAAACTGAAGGTGGGCAAAGCAATGGGGCCTGATGGAATTCCAAAAGAATTAAGGGGGGAACTAGTGAAACCACTGGCTACTCATTTTAATAAATCATGGGAGGATAGTGTGGTACCCGAGGACTGGAGGAAGGCGGTTGTGATTCCCCTTCACAAATGTGGGACCAAGACAGAGGCAGGAAACTACAGACCTATCAGTTTGACCTCTGTGGTAGGGAAAGTGACGGAGTCACTTCTGAAGAAAAGAATAGTTGAGTACCTAGAGGCCAGTGGGGCACAGGACCCAAGGCAGCATGGGTTCACAGTAGGAAGGTCATGTCAGACGAATCTAATAGATTTCTTTGACTGGGTGACCAAAGTAGTAGACCAGGGAGGGGCTGTGGACATGGCCTACCTAGACTTTAGCAAGGCATTTGACACAGTCCCACACAAAAGATTAATAGTGAAATTAACCAGCCTGGGTGTGGGTCCCAGGGTGGTAGCCTGGGTAAAACATTGGCTGCACAACAGGACACAGAAGATAATTCTAAATGGAGTCCACTCTGAAGAAAGAGGGGTTACTAGTGGGGTACTGCAGGGTTCAGTATTGGGCCCAGTCCTTTTTAATGTCTTCATAAGTGACATTGCAGAGGGACTGGAAGGAAAAGTATGCCTCTTTGCAGATGACACAAAGATCTGCAACAGGGTTGATACACAAGAGGCATGGAAAGGATGAGAAGGGACTTGGCAAGGTTAGAGGAATGGTCCGAGTATGGCAGCTATGATTCAATGCAAGAAGTGCAAAATAATGCACCTGGGAAACAAGAACCCTGGGGAAGAATACACAATGGGTGGGGGGAGGTAGTAACAACAACAAAAAAGGAAAGGGACCTGGGGGTAATCATATCAGATGACCTTGAGGTTAGCAAGCAATGTGAGAAGGCAGTAGGGAGGGCTGGTGGTATACTGGGATGCATAGGGAGAGGCATCAGCAGCAGAAAACAGGAAGTTGTTATCCTTCTGTACAGACAGTTGATGAGACCCCATCTGGAGTAGTAGGCCCAGTTCTGAGACCCCATCTCCTCAAGGACATAGACAGGATAGAGGCAGTCCAGAGGAGGGCAACTAAAATGGTGTAGGGTCTGCAAGAGAAGCCGTATGAGGAGAGACTAAAGAAGCTTAATATGTATACCCTTGAGGAAAGAAGGGAGAGCGGGGACATGATAGAAACTTTTAAGTACCTCAGTGGAATCAACAAAGTCCAAGAGGGTAGCATATTTCAGAAAAAGAGACGTGCAAGAACAAGGGGACACAATTTAAAGATAGAGGGGACGGTTCAGGGGCAATGTGAGGAAGTATTATTTCACAGAGAGGGTAGTGGATGCATGGAACAGCCTTCCTGAGGAGGTTGTGGGGTCTAAAACTGTGGGAGAATTCAAGAGTGCATGGGACAGACATAAAGCAATTCTTGTGGGGGGTAGGAAGAAATAGGCTGTTGGTTAACTAGGATCTGTGGCCTATCCTGTAGGTAGGGAAATGGGCAGACTAGATGGGCCTAGCGGTCCTTATCTGCTGTCAAAGTCTATGTTTCTATAGCTTTGTGTTGTGTTAGATTATCAGACAATCTAAACACAACTATTTATTTATGTATTTAAATTTTGGTAACCGGGTAGACCCACTGAGACTTTGACAGTCACCAAAATTTAAATAAATAAATAGGTAGTTGTGTTTGGTTGTCTGATTAGTGTTAGCACAGCAACATTATAAATAGAACTGCAACTGTAAAAGAATCAAATTCAGCCCATTACTTCTGCCAATGATTTTATAAACAGGTCTGTAACTGTAAAAGTAAAACTGCTACTGTCTACAACTTCTCTGCCAAAGTAATATCATCTATGGCAGCGCTTACAGTGATAAATGTGTCTGTTCACTGTCTCTGTGATCGGGCCAAGGGTGTACTTAAATTCTTTGACTACCACTAGTCTAAACACTGCTGTTTTCCTGAATCCTGAGTTCTTTCCCCTTCTCTTCTTTGTACCAAATGAACTTTACTTTCTATCACCGTACAACTCCTGATGCATCAAAGAACTTGGCTCGCAGTAGAAGGATGTGAACAGGCATTCTCAATGTACACATTTGTGCACAGTTATTTTCAAGTGTTTGTACCAAACCATACAAAAACAGGTACCAGCACTCCAGAGCCAGGAGTTTAAACATTTAAACTCCAATGAAGGAGGTCCATACAATTGTAGATGTTTCAAATCTTAAATTTATTCCAGGGGAATTTCCCCAATGCAAAGCAAGACAGGTATGAGATATATCTCAACCAGACTGCCCTGGTGCCACGTAAGGGCTTTGTCAGTGGGCTATACCAAACCATGTGCCTTTTTCTGACCATTCTTATTGTAATTCAGAGTGGAGAACACCCTGTACATACATGCAGTACATACATGCATATACTTTACAGCAGTATTTAGGAGGAGGAAAGAAAACAAGCGGTCCATAAAGTTCTCCTTGTTCTAGAGCCTTTCACCCAAAGAAGGACACCACACCCAGTATTTGTTTGGCTGCTCAATCGGCACACCATTTATTAAACTTTTCATTCAAATTTTCCAAACAATACTGAGTTCCTTTACATACCATATTTAACACACAGTACTTCTTTATTCCTATATATCACAACTTCACATTTTAAAACACCTTTTGTATCACATTTTTCTTCCTCCCCGAGTGTAAACTCAAGGGGATCTTTCTTCCTTGCTCATTTTTCTCTCTCATCCCCAGCTGTAAAACTGAGGGGGTTATCTCTTACTGTGCAGGCCAGGTCCAATTCCTGCCCCCCATTTTCCATTCCAGGGTGTCCACACTCTTTTCTCTTACACCCCACCTTGGTGTAACTCTTGACTTTTGTCCCACATCCCCTCCAAAAAGTATTTTCTTTTCTCTTTTTTCTTCCTGTACCCCATGATTTCTTGGGCGGTAGGTGGGAAATCAAAATTTTGTCCAGCAAAGTGAGGAGAACTCATCTGCATGGCCCTTATATCCTCCTTTTGCCCCCACCCACTTTGCTCTCTTTCCTCCCTCTCTTCCTCCAGCCTATTCTATGTTTTCTTTCCCCATAAGAACTGCCCTTCCAGGTGAGGTCATTGCCTCTGGAGCCAAGCCCCCTTTTCCTGACTGTGCCTTACCTCTTATGACCCTTCTTCGAACCCCCACCCTCTCTTACCTGTCATACCTCCCTCCTTTCCCCTTCATTCCTTCCTTCTAGGCTTCCAGGCCTATAAAAAAGGGGCTTGTCCTTTAAGAGACAATCCTTCTTGTTCTAGAGCCTTTCACCCAAAGAAGG
Source organism: Neoceratodus forsteri (assembly GCA_016271365.2). NCBI lineage: Eukaryota > Metazoa > Chordata > Ceratodontiformes > Ceratodontidae > Neoceratodus > Neoceratodus forsteri. The sequence goes on along the minus strand of CM028137.1, from coordinate 535,821,846 downwards.
ACACCACACCCAGTATTGGTTTGGCTGATCAGTCGGCACACAGTTTATTAACCTTTTCATTGAAATTTTCCAAACAATACTGAGTTCCTTTACATACCATATTTAACATACTTCTTTATTCCTATATATCACAACTTCTATCACATTTTAAAACACCTTTTGTATCACATTTTTCTTCCTCCTCGAGTGTAAACTCGACGGGATCTTTCTTCCTTGCTCATTTTTCTCTCTCATCCCCAGCTGTAAAACTGAGGGGGTTATCTCTTACTGTCCTGGCCAGGTCCAATTCCTGCCCCCCATTTTCAATTCCTGGGTATTCATACCCTTTTTTCTCATCTGGGCCAGGTCCAATTCCTGTCCCCCCCATTTTCCATTCCTGGGTGTCCACATCCTTTTCTCTTACACCCCACCTTGATGTAACTCTCGACTTTTGTCCCCACTCTCCTCCAAAAAGTATTTTCTTTTCTCTTTTTCCACTATTCTGATTCCAGCTTGTGTTTGGAAGTTGGGCTTCCACCCAAACACTTTCTTTCCTCTCCACAGCTTCACCAGGCATCAGTGCCCTTTCTGATTTTGTGATGAAAATGAGATTGCCCATCCCCGCTAGACGAACCCCATCCATTCAACCCAACAACTGGCTAGGTGTACTACTAATTCCCCATGCCCCATTATTTGGCCTTCCTTCTCCCCTTCACCTGTTTGTCCTTCTTTCTAGCTCAAACTATGTCCCTGTGTTTTTCTGTGATATGCACGCACTTTAAAGGGTGAAACAAGGGTATCCCATGAGTTTTCTGTTGTATATGTCCTTTTAAAATCCCTTAGTATACACCCTAGCACATCCATCGGACACCTCAGCTGGACCGGTACCTTCCGGTGGACAACAGGCCCCTCTGTTCTTACCAGGCCTCTGTGTGGCCGCCTCCTGGCCCTCTTTATCTGTAGGCATGCCCTCACTATCCAGTCCTCTATCTTGCAGGCAGTTCTCTGCAAAATATAGCCAACATTTGAGAAACTATTTTTTTTTATATATACTCCCCCCTCCCCCTTTTGTGTCCATTTCCTGTTGGGTAGCAAAGACAACACTTCCTTACTGAATGCTATTTTTGATGCCCCTACCGAGGCCTGCTCCTGTTCTATAGCCCACCAAAGCATATGATTCTTTGTTACCCTTGTCCTTTTTGGCTGACCTTCAACCCCCCCTTGATGGCCTAGTGGCCTGAAGTTCCCATCTTGCCTGAACTTCCTGCCCCTTGCATTCCTCTGTCCACTGCTGCCATCCCGTTGCTGTCTTCCTTGCCAGTACTTTCTATGACTCTGGCCCCACAATTAGCCCTGGCAGCTTCCACTCCTGAAATGCAGCAACTAAAAACCTCTCTGGACTCTGTAGATGCAGTGGAAGGAAGATTACCATTCTGGTCTACCCTCTGGCCCCCCAGGCAAGTGGGTAATGCCAATACTCCCCCAGTCAGATGTAACTTACCACAGATCAGTAGCTTGAGCAACCTGTCTGTTTTGTCTCTTGTTACTCCAAACCAGGACACCTCCAACCTCACTAAACTTGCTGCTGACCCTTCTCTTGCCATCTGGTGCTCCAACACCTGCATGTTATCCTGAAGTGGGGTTTCTCCCTCCCCAGAGTAAAGCTATACTCAGCTTCTGTCTGATGGTAATGATCAGTGTCATTGATCAGGGACAACCATATGCCCCCCCAGATTTAAATTTGATAACCCCTCTGCACCCCTATAATGCTCCAGGTTGGCATTGCTATGCTCCATATAGACAGCCATTGGAACCATAACCCCCCCCCCAATAATGCTACTCTAGCCCATTGGCTCCTCCATATGATTGTTTCCACTTCACACTCAAAAACGGCCATCCAAGATCCAAGTTACTGCATTTGTGTCCCCTTCCACACCCATCAGCCCCAAGGGCCTTCCTCAAGTACCTGGCTGCCCCAGCAACTGACCTAAGTATGGAGTGGATACGTATCATCATGTGCCTGGTTGATTGGTTATTAAAGGACCACTCCCCAAGTGTCATTGTGACTAGTACCCTTAAAAAGCACCAGGCCATAGTACGGGACAGTGGACTGGACCACAGTAAACCTTAATATATTGTAAGGCTGGTACCCCTAATGGCTGGTGTTGAATACGTACCAGGAACACCTATGGACTTCAAATATTTGTTTTATTTCAATGAGTGTTTACATTATCTGTATACCAGTTTGTAATTGGATCCACTGCTGGTTTTTCCTGCGTTGCCACCTTGTGGCCCAGGCCATAACTGAAATTGGTCCACAGGCTTAGCACAGTTCCCAGGCTGACCTTCAAAACCTGAATAAATAACCTCACCTCCTTAGATTAAATAAGCAGGGGCAAATAGCACCTGTGCTGGAGACCATAACCCTCTGGCTTGTCATGCCGCTGGACTAGTAGTCCCCTTTTGTTGCCCTCTAGCACCTAATATATTGTTAGGGCTGGTATGCCAATGGCTGGTGTTGTATACAGTACCAGAAAAACCTATGGACCTCAAATTATTTGTTCCCATTTCAATGAGTGTTTCTATTATCTGCATACCAAATTGTAATTGTGTCCACTGCTGGTTACTCTTGGATCGCCACCTTGTGGCCCAGTTCATGACTGAACTTGGTCCCCAGGATTAACGCCCTTCCCTGGTTAACCCTAAAAACATAAATAACTAAACAAACCACACCTCCCTAGGTTAAATAGGCAGTGGCAACTAAAACCTATGCGAGAGACCATAAACCCACAGGCCCCGTCATGCAGCTGGACTCATGGCCCCTATCTTGTGCCTGGCTGAATGGTTATTAACGGACCGCTCCCCAAGTGTCATTGTGACCAGCACCCATAAGCATACTGTAACCACTTCACCATATAGTGGGACTGTGAGCTGGACCACAATAATCCTAATATATTGTTAGGGCTGATACACCAATGGCTCGTGTCGGATACGGTACCAGGACAACATATGTACTCCCAAAATATTTGGTTTTATTTCAATGAGAGTTTGTATTACCTGTGTACCAAATTGTAATTGTGTCCACTGCTGGCTTTTCATTCATCACCACCTTCTGGCCCAGGTCATGGCTGAAAATGGTCTACTGGGTTAGCGCACTTACCTGGTTACCCAAAAACATAAATCTCTAATTAACCATCACCTCACTAGATGAAATAGGCAGTGGCAACTAAAAAACCTATGCTGGAGACCATAACCACTCTGGTCCCCAATCCCCCTCACTTCCCTAATGCAGCTGCACTCCTGGCCTTCTTCATTGCCATCTGCAGCAGGCCCAGCTGGCACCTCAGTCCCTGAAATTGCCCTCCTTGTTTGGATCATGTTAAAACCCATCCCGTACTTATGATAAATGTTGTTCTCCCTAGCCAGCTAGTACCTGACCTGGTTTAGACCCCATAACTGTAATCTTAATTGGCTGCCTCCCCAGCCCCACCACTTCCCCAGATAACGCAACCTGATTACCCACCCTCTGATCAGGGAATAAAAACTCAATCCCCTGCAACAGTGTCATTAAACTGAACTCCAACAAATTGAGCCTTCCCAGCCTCTACTGGAGCCCACATACCCATCCTGCACTTGGTCCCATCTACTTACATGGCTCAAGACCTGCCCTTGGCACTGAAGTGGTATTGTGCCACTGGCAAGCATGAGTACTATCCTATCCCTATGGTAGGTATAATATCAGAATATTGCATACCGCCATACCATTAAACCATCAAACTGACATAAATATATATATATATTTCTTGGAATTACAACCTTCTCTCTACAGCTCAATTAACAACTGTTCCTTCTGCCACAGAGGGTGGGGAAATATTGAGTACGTAGCCAGTGGGGCAAACAGAACCAGTTTTTCAGTGTCATCCGCTCCATTTTTGGCCCCTCGGTTTTATCTGGGTCTTCTATGTACCTTGGGAAATCTCAGCTATCCCAAGTCCAAGATGCAGCCCGGGGTTTTATCACTACCGGCTGCACAGACCGGTCCCTTCTTTTCTTTTTTTTTTTACACCATCTGCTACCCACCAAATGGTAAATTTCTTCATAATTAGTTTCTACTGGCACAGACTTCCAAATCATCAATAGATCCTGTTTGGTAACCCCTCCAGCCCTATACATTATAGCCTTACCGTCCATTTCCTCCAGCATTAAGATACTATATCTCTAATGTCTGTAACTGTAAATGTGTTTTTTTTTTGCCCACTACCTTACCTCATGGACTCCCCTCTAGTTAAAAACGAATAAGCAAGCTAGAAACAAAGGCTGCTTGACTCTAAGAGTTTTGCTGCCACATTTTCCCACTTATCCCATCCTACAAAATTTACATCGCTAAAACCAACCTCAATGGAAGCATTCATCCCAATCATACACGTTTTGTAGAAGCCTGCAAGAACCCCCCCTTTTTTTTTTTAAGAATAGCTTTACTACCTCCTGCTGCCAAACTTCCTTTCCTAGGATTCCCTTTTCTGACCCCAAGGATCATATCACAAGAACAGCCGCCCTCTATCTCTGCATCATTTTAACCTTAAGTAGTTCTGTTACCACAAGTCCAGGATCGGCTTCCTGGAATCTGCCTTCATTGCACATGTCCCTCTGGCGCCCATGATCCTGTTATCAAGGAAACCACAGGACAATGCCGAAAGGGGGGTAACTAAGATGTTTGTTCAGCATTCTGTTACCCTCTTGCCGTTATTTTATCTTTCTGTTCCCCTTTTTGTTTTATTATTTATTTATTTTTTTACACTGTTTTTAATCACCTTATTTAAACACCCATATCCCTTCCTTTTGGGGATCCCTCCAGTCTATCCAGCAGGCTCACCAGCTCACCAGCCCTGCTTTCCTTTTTTAGCATCTTTTCCTAGGATATATATTTATTTATTTATTTATTTTTTCAATTCAACTTTTATTGAAATTTTAACAACATTATGGAGTACATCCAGAAGGGGAACAAGATAACAGCGAAAATAACTGCCATTAAAGAACAGATTATCAGGATGTAGACCTTACCCCTCGTCCCCTAAACCCCCCTTCCCCCCCAACCATCCACCTTTTGCACAGCACTTAGGTGCAAACTGGCTGGAAAACTGACTACCGATTACAGTGGAGCAGAAAAAAAGGTGTACAAAGAACTCCAGGTGCGATTAAAGTTAGGAAGTTTATACTGCAAACTTGCAATGGTTCTATCCATTCTAAGATTAGCTAAAAATTCCTGCAACCATTCGCCATAAGAAATCTCTATGTTATCTTTCCAATGCTTCAGAACTAATTTTTTGACTGAAGCCGAAATCAACCCCATATGATATTTCCTGCACCGGACACCAACCTGAGTCATGTCCCCCAAAACACAAATCTCAGGGGTAAATAAATTTTCAAGTCCCAAAAGGGGGTCGAGATTTTTCTTAATAGTCTCCCATAACACTGTTATTTTCGGGCAGTGCCAAAAGATATGGAGTAAATCTCCAACCCCTTGCTGACATCTAAAACAAGAAGATGAGGAGGCCATGCCCCTCTCGACTAATTTTACAGGGGAAAAATAAGAATTGTGTAATAATTTAAATTGCATTAACCTAAGCCTATCTTGTACTAGAAATTTGTGACACGCCCTCCAAATTGCTCCCCAGTTAAAAATGTGTTCTGGGAACAATTGCAACCAATATTGTTTGGGGGCATGAATATTAGGGTGTAGCCAGCCAATCAACGTATTATATACTTCCGAGATGGCGTGAGCTCTTCCGACCATTGGCGTCAAGGTTGCCTCAAAATCACAAGAGCCGCAGTCCCCGGACAGGGAACCCAACCTCCCCACTAGGAGATGGGCTGAAAAATTTTAAATATCAGACGCTGGGAATTTGAAACTTACTCAAGATATCCATCAAGTAAGCAATTTACCCCCTCTTCGGTAAATCTTTAACCATCACTTTTTCCGATAAAGGTAGCCAGGTATCTTGGATAGGTTTGCCATCTATTAAAAAATTAGGATTACCCATTATTGGTTGAGCGGGTCCCCAGTATGACAATAGTTTAGAAAGGAACATAGTTGTATATGTATTCTAACTGAGATTTCAATGGGTGACTTCTGCAAAGCAGGGGGGAGAGCTTTCAGAGGACAGTATAGCAAGGCCTCAGGCCTGAGGCCGGAGTCCGCAATCCAGGATACCTCTAAATTTAACCATAGTGGTATATAGGTGTCAACCTGCAGATCATCCGTTTTTTTAAGCCAGCGGAGGTATTTCGATGCGTGGCTAGCCCAGTAATATAACGCAATGTGGGGGAGTCTCAAGCCCCCTCAAGACGGCTTAGGGGTGGACAGTTTAAAATAGGACAATCTGGGTCTCTTATAATTCCAAATGAAACCAGAAATGATTCTGTGCACTCCCTTAAACCATTTAAGTGGAAGCCAAACATTCAACATACTGATAGGGTAAAATAGCCGAGGAAAAACGTTCATTTTAACCAGATTAATTCTGCCCCAAATGGACAAGGGGATAATCGCCCATCTCCGTAGGTCCATTTCAATATCACGCAACACCGGGTCCAAATTACTCTGCATTAAGCGAGATGTGTCCCTAGTTAACGAAGACCTAGGTATCTGATAAGCTTAGCTTCCAAGCCAGCCCAAAAAGGGCAATCTCATGTACACTTGTCCTAAAATTTAAAGGAAAGACCACTGACTTGCTAATATTAAGCTTATAATTGGCAATAGAACCGAACTTATCAATAATATCTAACAAAATTGGAATGGAGGAAGATGGGTGTGAAATTTGCAGAAGGAGGTCATCTGCGTATGCCAAAACTTTCAGTGTGTGCCCCCAAATCTGGATACCCTGAATTCTCCGTTCCTGTTTAATCCGTATAATAAGGGGTTCAATGTATAGGTTAAAAAGGAGCGGAGAAAGAGGGCAGCCTTGTCTGGTACCTAGGAAAAGTCTAAATAAGGATGAGGTAACTCCATTGCATGTAATTCTTGCTGATGGGAATTTGTAAATAGCTTGGATCCATCCAGAAAATTGTTGGGGGAAACCAAAACATTTCATAACTTTTATGAGGAAATCACCATATACCCTATCGAAGGCCTTCTCGGCATCCAGAGAGACCAGGACCATGGACTGATCGGAATCCCTGGAGGTCGAGAAGACGTGAGCCAAGACCCTCAAGTGGTCTGCAGAAGATCTACCTTTCATAAATCCCACCTGCTCAGGTCCACTAGACCGGGAAGGACCTTGCTTATTCTATCGGCCAGCAACTTAGTGAGAATTTTAATGTCCTGATTGAGAAGGGATATGGGTCTATAGTTAGCAACAAGATCAGGGGGCTTGCCCGGCTTAGGTAAAAGCACAATTACAGCTTCAAAAAGAGAGCTATCGGAGGCCTCACCATCAAAATACATTGAAACAGTCGTAACAAAGAAGGAGTTAATTCCTTGGAGAAAGTTTTATAAAATTGGCAGAGAGGCCATCTGGGCCAGGTGTTCTATCTAGTGGGAGGGACTTGATAACCGGTCTACCTCTTCTGCAGTGATGGGGCCAAAGTTGAAGTCGATCTGTTTCAGCCCAATGAGGAAAATTTAAATCCCTCAGAAAATGATCGATCTTGTCTTCAGGCGGAGGGGTCTTTCATGGGTCCATAGATCCCTTAAAATAATTTACAAACTCGTTTAAAATATCTTCGGGGAAAGTTTTGATTGGGCCCCCCTCTGAGGAACGAATGGCTGGCACCCACCTGGAAGACTCTAGTTGCTTAATTCTTCTGGCTAATAATCGGCCGACCTTCTCCCCCTTGATCTGTGAAAATAGCTTTAGTTCTTATGAATGCCCACTCGGCTTGTACATTTAGTATTCTGAGATACGAGTCCCTTAACAAAGATAGTTCTTGTCTATAGGCCTCTGAGGAGGAATCGGAAAGGCCCCGCTCTTTGTCACAGATTTTGGATAGTAAGTCAGAAATACGATTCAGCCTTTCTCTTTTTCTGTGGGAGGCCAGACCAATCAAAATACCCCGGATAAAAGCTTTAAAAGCCCCCCACTCCATATCTGGTTTATCGGTGGAATTTAGATTGAAGGAGATAAATTCTGTTATTTGCGCTGAAAGGTATTTAACTAATTTGGGGTCCTTTAATATCTGGTTATTAATTTTCCATCTGCTCCCTGGTTTAGGTAGAGCTGAAAAAGTAAGAAGGCATTTTACTATGGAGTGATCCGATAATGGCCCGGAAACAATATTCGTGTCTAACACCCCAGCCAGGAGAGTATTTGAAATTAGGACATAATCTATCCTGGATAGGGTGTTATGCACTTGCGAGGTAAAGGTAAAGTCCCGTACGGTTGGATGGAACACTCTCCACACATCGCACAAGCCTAATCCGTCCATCATCTCCTGAAGGCCCTCTGACCCGGGTTAATCCTTTCCTAACAAAGCGAGATCTATCCATTGACGGGTCCATAACCAGGTTAAAGTCACCACCCATCACTATAGGCAGGTTACTCCAAAGGAAAGTAACTCCATAATTTGGACAAAGAAGCTTGGGGTATCAATATTAGGGCCATAAATTGAACCCCAAATAATTTCTAGAGTTAGCAATGTACCCCTTACAAAAACATACCTCCCACACCTATCTTCAATTACTTGAGTCGGAAGAAATGGGACTGATTTACGTATCATGACCATTACCCCTCTGCTTTGAGAACTCCCTTCTGAAGTAAAGATCTGACCAACTTGAAGTCTGCATAGCTGGCTGCTTTCGACTTTCGACAAATGGGTCTCTTGCAAAAACATAATGTCTGCTTTACATAATCTAAATGTTTTAGAACCTTATATTGTTTTGATTTATGGCGAAGTCATGCAATTCCAGGTCACCACATTGATGTGTCAGCCATACGGTGAAGTAAAATCAAAACCTGAGTAAACAAGAGACCAGCCCTGCTTAATGAACCTAGAAAATAGAAAGTGCTGTGCAAAGGTCCCCCCTCCCCATCCCGAGATGCCCAAAACCCATAACAGTAACAAGACCAAAACCCCAACAGCCCCTCCACCCTAACCCACCCGAACTACCAACGAACATGATACCAGAACAATGAGAAACTCCACCTCCACCCCCCCACCCATATTAGTACATCCGCAATCAGGTCCATTCCACAATTAACAAAAATAGTATTATCTTGATTTAACTCTACCCCTCCCTTTCCAGAGTTTAGCTTGATCCAACCCCAAAAGCCCAAGTGAACCAACAGATTAGGTTAGCAAAGCTAACAAAATAAAGAGAATGATTTATAATCAACATAAAAGACAACGAGCCCTCAGTTTTCTTTAACTGGTTACCATTACTACATGTACAAATATTATACTAAAACAACTAAATATCACGGTTCTGTCCACGTATCAAGCCCACAGGAAAAACCAGATCTTGTCTGGTAAGGGACCCTCCCTTCCCCCATCATCGTAGAAGCACCCGCAGGTGCCACAGAACCAGAGCGAGAGTAGTAGTCTATACCCTATCGGGGAGTGTCACATATGAAGCTTGGTGGCATCTGTACATCCAGGACATACGTTCAGAAATGATCCAAATCAGGCATGCACCCCCCCCTTCTCGGGAGGGAATCTAAAGCTGTACCCAGCAGCGAGAAAGTAAACAGACAGAAAATAGGCGGTAATCAGGAATACCGAAGGCCCAGCTCGGTATAGCTCACCTCTGGGCAGGGGCTTCACAGGGAACCAACGTTAGAATAAACATCCCCACGTCCATATCAGTTGGAAGGATCGTCCCATCAAACAGGGTTTTTAGCAACTACCCAAAAACATCCTCATGGATCCCGAAATAGGTCTGGAAACAGCTGCTTTAGCCCCGATAGCGCAACCTCCGCATTATCAAAGGTATGCCAATTATCATTTGCCAGTACTTGGAATCGGGCTGGGTATCTCATCCGAAATCGAATGTTTGACGCAATCAGCTTGGAGATAAGGGTGTGAAATGACGCTCTCCTCTGCAGGTCTTGAACCACCCTTAGTCCTGCACCTTCCCAGGATATTTCTTTTAATTTTCTGGCTTTATTCAGGAAGTGCTGCCATTCTAGATAATTCAGAAATTTAAAGATAAACATACGGGGTGGTGCACCAGTCGGAGGCATGGCTCTCAGCACCCTGTGTGCTCTCTCAATGATATATGACTGCCCGAAAGGCGAGGGGCCAGCTATTTTTGGTATAAAACGCTGGGCGAATTTGATCGGCTCCGAGCCCTCGTCTCTCTCTGGGAGGCCTATAATCACTACATTGTTGCGGCGGGATCGGCCTTCAAGGTCCTCGACCTTGCTCTCCAACAGTGATCCGTTTGCTTCATCGCGTTAAGTCTGGGGCCAACTTGTCCTGCTTCCGTTCCACCGAGGTGATGCGAGCCTCCGCGTCCGTGGTCCTGCGAGTCAAATCTTCGAGAGCGTGGGACATCTTTTTAACTTCTGTGGTTAGCTCCTTCATTTTGTCCCAAAATGGCTGAAATTCTTTTAGGAAGTTCACCAGAGTAAGCGGCTCTGTTTCAGGGACACCCGGAGCTAATAAGGTGAGCTGCTGATTACCCGAGGCCCGGGCTTTTTTCGGGGCCTTCTTGGGAGTCACCGGGGGTGTGTGTCTGGGCAGCGAGTCTTTGAAGTCCGTTTCCATTTTCTTGCACCGGATACCTGGTAAGACGTTCCGACACCTTTCTATGTAGAGAGGGGGTTACCAGGACCTGGGAAAACCATGATTTTTGGATCAGGTGGAGGGAGCTCCTGGAGGTTGCTGTTAGCCCTTGCTCTGCATCACGTGATCCCAGGATATATATTTATTTATGTGTGCCTGATGTGGGTAACCTAAAGGCTTCTCCTCAAAAAACGAGCATCTGCTGCTCTGTCACCCACGTGGTGACTACCAGGCTCACCAGCCCTTCCTTCGTTTTACAGTGTCTTACCATAGGATATGTATTTATTTATGTTTCCCTAATGCAGTTACCATCATGGCTTCTTCTCATAAATAAGCTTCTGCTGCTCAGTAACCAACATGGTGACCACAACCCCCCCACCACCACCATAAACGAGCATCCGATGCGATCGCCTGCCTTCCAAAATGACATCTGCCACACGGTCGCCTGATTCTAAAATGGCGGGCCTCCACATGGACCTGTTGTATTAATGGTCATCTCCCTGCAGTCAGTCCTACTCCCATTCCGTCCTTCAGCCCTGTGCACACTCTGCCTGTCTCTCTCCCCAAGCCTGTCTGGCCTTGCAAATAGCCCACAGGTGTCCCTGAAAAAAAAAACATCTTGCTGTTTGCCCTTTTCTAGGAGCTTCTGCCCTTCCCACTCTTCCCTTTCCATCACTCACATGAACTGTGCCAGCGACTCCTCTCTTTTGCAATGCCCCACCACCTCTCTCTTATATCAACCTTGCCGTCCCACCGCCTTTCTTAGAAAAAACCGGCCAAAACGCTTAAATGGATACAAAAACCCTGTTGCAGGTCCCTTTGCTTCCCCTTGGACTTACTTCTAAGATCTGCTTGCCTGCTCCTGCCTCCACCTGTACTCTGCACTCTCCCAGTTTTTACAGTAAACCCTCTGCCCCCTCCCCCCCAAAGTTTCCTCAGACCTCATTCCTCTTCCCGGTAACTGCCAAAAAGTTTGTCTGCTGACTACAGTGTTGGGACACTTCAGCTGCTACCGTATTAAACTTCACTTAAGCAGAAAACATGCGTCCCAGAGGCCTCAACGATCCCTCTTTTGACTGCAGCACAGCCACGCTCCTGCTCCTGTCTTACTGCTTGAAATTACTGGTTTAAACAACGTGCACGGTATGTTGCCCAATCTAGTTCTGTACTTCGTACTTTATAAGCCCCCAGCCCATGTTAAGGAAACAAACCAAAATTGTTCTTCCCCAACTCATGAGTGTTTTTTTTTATTACCTTTGTAGCAAGCTCCTGCCTTACAAGACCTACCATTCTAAGACCAAACTGTCTACCCAACAATTTCCTGTAACTGCACTCTCTTATGAGCACCATTTTATTATTATTTTTGAAAATAACTGACCGCCTGCCTAATCAAATACCTTTTCTTGTTAATCCCTAGCTTTATCTCTAACCAACACATTTTTGAAACAGAAACTCAAATCACTAATAAATGACCTTACCCCTTAAAAACTGCAACAAACCTCAGGAACTCCTCCGACTGATGTGCTAAACAAAATCAAAATTTTGTCCAGCAAAAGTGAGGGAGAGCTCATCTGCGTGGCCCCTTATATCCCCCCTTTTGTTCCCAACCACTTTGCTCTCTTTTCCCTCCCTCTCTTCCTTCAACCTATCCTATGTTTTCTTTCCCCATAAAAACAGCCCTTCCAGGAGAGGTAATTTCCTCTGGAGCCAAGCCCCCTTTTCGTGACTGTGCCCTCCCTCTTATGACCCTTCTTCGAAACCCCACCCTCTCTTACCTGTCATCCCTCCCCCCTTTCCCTTCATTCCTTCCTTCTAGGCTTCCAGGCCTATAACAAAGTCCTTTAAGAGACGATCCTTCTTACAGTAGGTCTGTGGGAATACCCTGTCACCTATTTTTCTTTAGAGTACCTTTTGAGGCTTGAAGATTATTCGAGTATCAGCTGATAACACAATCAAAGGTAGTCTAGTTCAAGTGTTTGCCACTCATTCTGTAAAGTATTTCTTCCTGATGTTTCCCTTGAATCTTCCTCCCTTCCATAACATTGAGCATCCCTTTGTCATTTCATCCTCGTGTATCTTACAGTGGTGCACTTGGTATGATAGTGTTATCCCTTTTAGCTACTTGAAAACTGTTACTGTGTATTCCCTGAGTCTTCTCTATCCATGAAGAACCATCTCAGTTCTGAAAATTGGTCCTCATAGTCCATTTTATCCAAGCAGTAAACATTCTTGGTCACTTTCCTCAGTATTTCCTTCATTGTGCCTACATCTTTCCTCAGATTTGGGGACCAGAATTGCACACTATACTGAAGATGGGGTCAAAACAAGGATCTGCATAAGGGCATTATAACATCTCTAGGCCTACTTACAAAGTTTCTCTTAATTAGGGCTGGATGGAATTTATTTTCTGCCAGCAAAATTCTGATTTTGCTTCCATGAAATTTCACCAAAATTGTGATTTCAGTTATTTCCATCTAATTTAAACAGTTTTGTCCACATTGCACCACATTTGGTATGTTGGCTTTACCAAGGTCCATATAGACATGTAGCAAGTTGCAGATCACTGTCTTTAAAGGCAGCTGAGTTATAAGGCTGCAAACATTCATTTTAAAATTTCATTTTGCTATTATGTAAACTGCAGAATTTTAAGTCCACAAAACTTTAAAACAAGATAACAGCTGGCCCACCAGCACCGTGGTAGTGTAACCACTTGTGACACCGATGACCTGGGTTCCGAAATGAATCCGGGGTGTCAGAGGGCTAGTTGGGGGAAGAGGATCAAGCATCCATAGGACTGCTCTTTTCCTTCTGGGAAGGGTGGGCTGAGCCTGATGCTTGCCTGACCCTTGGTGGAAGCTGGAGGAAAGACAGCCCAGACCAGGAAGGTTGGGAAGTGTGGCAGACATCAGTATACATCATATGGGAGTGCATGCATGCACCATGATGTCACTTCAGGCTGCTCCTCCTTGGGGGAACAGAAAACTGCAAAATGTCCAGAAGCAAGATAAGGATGAGCACAGGCAAGCCCCACTCCTGACCAGCTTGGCATGCCAGCCTGAACTGGATCTGTTCTCCGGGGTGCTTGGGAAACCCCACCAACCCAACTATGGGGCAAGCCCAAGGGGAAGATGGCCAGCAGGTAAGTCCCAGCAGATGTCGGGGTGACGGGGCTCCAGTACTGCTCGAAAGGAGGGTTGACCAGGAGGAGGAGGCAAAAAAAACTAGATAACAGAATATCTCCAATTTGTTAGGTTCATTGATGCTAATGTTTAGGCTTTGTGGCCACCTCTTGGCCCAGCAGCAAAGCATCACAGTGCCATGCTGATGACCCAGGTTCAGAAGCAAACCTGGGAAGTCATGTTGGGAGGCAGGCCATGGAGGAGACAGCTGACAAACAGCAGTGCATGTCAGTCGGGGGGGGTGGTGGTGGGTTCTACCAAAACAGCACCCTCTGTAGCTGGGCCAGGTAGCTTGTTACTGCTGCAGGGGAAACATTAGCACAGAGGCACTACCCCCACCAGGGGACATGGGTGGGAAAAATTTGGGACAAAAACACAGTAGGCAACTTAATGACATCTGGATGCAGCCTGATCAGTGCGTATCCCTATGAAAAGGGTAGATCTCTCAGAGATGAGCTACTGAATGGAGGAAAAAACTATTTGAAAAAAAGAGGCCATAAGAGTCAGCTCTCAGATCTCTTACTCAAATGCTGGCCAAGTTATAAGCAGCCAAAGGTTCCAAAATAACATAGGTAAGTTAAAGTTGAATTTCATGAGCTTTTGTGAAATTGTGGAATATTGTCATCATTTTGTTGGGGTCATGTCCATACATTTTGCCCAGTTATACACTTGCATTGCCATTGTAGATGAAGGTAAAGGTTGGGTAAAGCTTCAATAAGATAGCATTCATAGGAGGCACCATTGTGAAAGAAAAGTGGTGCCAAGTGGCAGGTCACTATTTTGAGTGATGAACCATGAAGAATAGTCATCGACATCAAAGTGCACTGACCTGTCTTCTTGTAATATGCCAGAGAACCACTGGAGCTCACTGACTTAATGACTTGTTGAAGCACATGCACGTGCAGCATTGCTTCTGAACAATGCCACCTGCTGACTCTTTAACAATCCTGTAGATAGCAATGCATATTCTTACTATATGAAAACAGTAGCTCTAAGTGATGCCAAGCCTTTCAACTAGTTACAACTTAGGCCACTGTGGCAGAAGTATCTGGATATCTTTATTCATGATGGAGCATGATGCTGGGTATCACTGTCACAGGGGTGTTGGAGGGGTATTGCAAGGCCATGATACCAGTGGAAGTAAGGCAATTCAGTGGTGATAAATGCTCTGTGAAAAATTCCATAAGTGGAATTCTAGTGGCATTACCTATTTCTGAATGTGTCCACGAATTGTTGAGCAAATTTTCTTCAATTAGTAATTTCTAAAGCATCTATAACAAATGTTAACCTACTAAACCACATTTATCCAGCTTAATTAGATTCCAGGACATGTTTACTTTGGTATGCATGTCACATCTTGAGTGTATACATGCAATAGCAGTGGAGCTATAAAAATCAATATATTTTGACAATTGTCACACAAATTAACAAATAATTAAACTGTGAAGTTTTGAATTCCTGTAATTCACAATTAATCAGCAGACTTTAAGTGCCTTTAACTTACCTTTCCCTCATCCAACTGTCATGAAGCTTGGTATCCTTTTAGGCCCTTTGCCAAGTGGTATTCATGCCAAATGTCAGCTCTCTAGCTATAATATTTTTTTTTTCCAATTAATAAGCTTTATTCATTTTTGATATGTAACAGCATTCAATGCAGACAACATGACAATGCTGGGAGAAGAGCAACTGGTAATAAACAATTACATGAGTTTATAGCATTCGGTGACAAGTTACCATACAGAAAAACCTTTAATATGATTTAATTATCTGCATCCCACCCCCCTCGTACCCTCTCTTCCACCCCTGCTCTCTAGCTATAATAATGACTGAGATATGACCCATTAATGAAACTCAGAAAATTCCACAACATTTTTTTGAAATTTCACAAAATTCTCTGAATCTCACAAACATGCTGCACAATTGGAATTTTCTAATTTTGCCCAGCCCTATGTCATGTATGCCATGATTCTGATTGCCTTCTAAGCTGCTGACTGCTGCTGCTAATCCCATTTAAAGTTGCTGCAGATCAGTACTCCAAGTTTGTTTTCTAACTGCTTTCAGTAATCTCCATGCCATATATGGAGTATGTAGCAATCATTTTTTTTTCTTAGATGCATTACCTTGCAATTCTCGACATTTTGACCTCCAATCCCTGAACCTGTCCTATTCTTGTGTAGAAGTTCTCTAGAACATGCCACTGCTGGATTTGAATGTGGACACTGATTATGATCTGTGATAGTTTAAATTAAAATTATGTCATTTGGAGCATGGATATAAGTATGCAACCTGTTTTGAGATTAGATGAGACATTGTGTTTTCATACTGCAGTCAATTCAGAAAAAGGGGAAGCCAATATTCTGTTAACAATTTGATTTTTTTTTTAATTTGAGGTCCTGTTTCTATTGTGTGTGCTAAATGTTCACACTGTTGCATGCTCAGAAACTGTAGAACTAGGGTGATCAGGCAACCGATGGGGGGTGTGCAACACTGATATGTATACTGTAGCTACACTCCTGTCTTGCAGTTAGGAAACTGTGTACCATTCCTGCCTTGAACAAGGATTTGTATACCCATGATGCCTTGCTCTGCAATTATGGCTTTACAGTGTATGTGTGTGGTTTGGAGAAAGGTACAAAAAACAATTTGGATATTTTTTCTTTCTTTCTAGATATTTTTCACAGATCCTATGGTATGTACTACTCTTCCTGAAAACTGTTTATTCAGTGTCCTTACTCCAAGTGTACTAAATGCCTGATGTGTTGGGGCTCTGACTTGATACATGCCTGAGGCAATGACTTCACTACACCTAGGAGACCTGAGGGGACAAACACTTGTAAGTAGTTTGTCATTCTCAGCCTACAGTGGATTAGATCCATAAGCCTGTTAGAAGTCAATGGGCAGGATTTTCAAAGCTGCTAGAATGGCGCATGGTGCTTGCATCTGATATGTTGAATGCAACAAGCACCTTGCACCAAGGGACATGCCCAAACTGTTTTGGAAAGCAGCCTGCATCAAGCTGCATGCTGCTTGCACCAAAGTGTGCTTGCACCAGCCTTGCACCACAAAGTGGCTGCAGCATGGCACTAGGGGGCTTGCAGCAGACCATGGATGCCACAACCCCAAATTTAGGATTTTGAAAGCCCTCCCCAGGGACAAAGTGTGAAGTACCATTAGACCAGCCAAGGGCTTGTCTAACAGTTCTTAGACATCCCCTGGGAGAGTAGTCCACCATGTGCCACTGTGTGCCCCCCCAATAGGTCAGTAACTGGTCCCTCAGCCCTGATGTGCCTGTAACCTGTACTGTACAAAACACAATATAAGCCCTGGTGATCAGTGCCCCCGCCATCTGCCCCTATACTTTAATATGTATTGAAATCAATCCCTGGTGATCTAGTCACCCCCCACCCTGGCAAGTAGTGCCCACCACCCCGCTCCCCCCATCCCAGGCCATTATCTGGCAACTGGCACAGCCATCCACACACCACCATAGCTGGTCACTGAATGAACTGTCAGAGCACGTAATGTACACAGTATGCACTCTGACGGTTCGTTCTAGCCAGCCATGAGTAATAAGAAGGGCTGCTTGACAGTCATAGACAATAAGCCTAGAAGATAAGCAGTAATTCACCACTGCCGTGAAAGTGACTGGGCTCACCGGAGATGTTCATACAACCAGGTGTGAGGGGCAGATGAAGGCACTGTCACCAGGACTTTCTATATTGTGTTGTGACTGATTATGGGTACATCGGGGCTTAGTGGTGGTGGTGGGGGGGGCAACACCATGCACCCATCCAAGGGTGCAGCTGCCACCCTTCCATCCTGCAGCACTTGCAGCACTCCTTCCAGGTGCACCATCCATTTGGCACACTGACTCATTTGCCACAAGCAGCAGGACAAAGGTGCCAGGACCCTGCCCCATTGAAAATTGAGTGCAGGGTCCTGGACACACCAACACTCAGTGCAAGCTGCCATTGTCACATATTGCACTGAGGTTTAAAAATCCAGCCCAATGTCTGTTCTAGCCTTATAAGCCTACTTGATACAAGGATTTACATATCTATTGTATGATAAATTGCAAAAAAACTGAGTTAATGCTCTAGTTAGTGTTATAGTCACAAAACTGGAGAAATGTGGCATTAGTATTTCCAATCCTAACACCCCAACCCCACATTGCAGACACCAACAGGCATCAGGGGTGTCCCTTGGAGTCATCCATCCCAACTCTCACCCCATTCCATAAGTAAATAAGCTAAGATGGGTACAGAATAGGAGAATGGGGGTGAGTGTTAGGGCTGGTGACATCAAGGAACACCCCACCGACACCTGTTGGTGTGTGCAGCATTGGGTTGGGGTGTTAGGTTTGGAAACCCTAACACCACATATCCCTACTTTTGTGGCTGTAATCCTAACTAGAGCTTTAACACAGTTTTCTACAATTTATTTCCTTACTTTTTGAGATGGTATAATTGTACCCTTATTTGCCTTTGGGAGCACATGACCCTCTGGGCCCTGCTCTCCCATCCCTCCATAAATGCTTATATGTATGTAGTTGTGACAGAACAGGGCCCACTGGGCCCTACGCTTTCATTTATAGGGCAACAGTGACCAAATGATCAGAATAGCTATCTTATTATCCTACCTCATGTACACGGTACAGAAAATATTTGAATCCTCGCCAAAACATAATTCTGCACAACTGCAACACCATTCAGTTGTGACATACATGAGGCAGGGTAATAAGAAGGCTATATTGAGAATTTGAGTCCAAACTTTGAATATTTCCAAAGTTATGAGCTTGCGTAGCAAAATTGCAACAAATGTCATAACTTTGGCATTGGTACATATTTTGACCCCAAATTTTCAACATGGCTTTCTTATGACCCCACCTAATGAACAATATGACTGTCATTATGGAAATCCTGCACAAAAGGTGAATTTGCTAAATGACTACAAAATTACCTTTCAGACGGAAGTTGTATAATGACAGTGATATTGGTCATGACGTGGGGTCCCCAAATAGCTATGCTGAAAATTTGGTGCCAAAATGTCAAAAAAATGGCTGAGTTATGAATAAAAGTTAAACCCCCCACTGTAATACATTGAACCTTATTTACCATAGTTTCTCATATTGTAGTCACTGGTTCCAGCTGCAAGACATGTCTTCAATCAGAGAGTGGATCTTGAACCTGGGACCTGTTTAGGTGAATGAGAGTTTGTGGGGGTGTACTGGAGGGTGCTAAGGTGGTGGGTGCTGAGGTGGAGGTAGGGGAGTGGGACTGATCAGTGAGGGACTGTTTTCTTCTTTCACAGCTTAAAAAAAAATAATTAGCCAGCCCAGTGAAGCTGAGGATTGAGGCACTGGATGCCACACCTCGTGCCATGCTGGCAATCTGGGTCCGGGAATGAGCCCAGACCACTGGGAGATGGCAGGGGAGAGAGAGGATTGAGCATCTGGAGGACTGCACTCCTCTCTCAGGGAGGGAGGGATTGCTGTCCTGCTCATCGATCTCTCTCTGGTGGTGGCTAGAGAGATGGCGAGTCAGAAGGCACATTGCCAACTTCCACCATCAACCGGGGGGGGGGGCAGAGAAAAAATGGAGGAAAAAGGAGCTGGCTGGCTCTGCGATGGCTCTCATAGAAACACAGAAGATGATTGCAGATAAGAACCTCTAGGCCCATCCATTCTGCCCGTTTCTTTTTCTACCTTATGAATGTGCCATCGGCCTTAGCTCTGTCAATGACCTATCTATTCATACTCATCTGTATTGCTCCCTTATGCCTATCCCATGCCTGTTTGAAGCCCTGCACTGCATTCATATCCACCACTTCCTGAGGTAGGCCATTTCATGCATCCACCACCCTTTCTGTGAAAAAGAACTTCCTCACATTACCTCTTAATCGGCCTCCCTCTGATCTCATGCTGTGTCCTCTTGTCCTGCTATTTTTCTTATATTGAAACATGTTAGACTCTTTCACCTTGTTAATGCCCTTAAGGTGT
The DNA here is from genome assembly GCA_016271365.2 of Neoceratodus forsteri. Lineage (NCBI taxonomy): Eukaryota > Metazoa > Chordata > Ceratodontiformes > Ceratodontidae > Neoceratodus > Neoceratodus forsteri. The sequence goes on along the minus strand of CM028137.1, from coordinate 535,801,971 downwards.
TTGAATGTTTTGATCATATCACCGCTCTCCCTTCTTTGCTCTAGTGTATACATATTGAGCTCCATTAATCTGTCCTCATACGTTTTCTGATACAGTCCCTGCACCATTTTGGTTGTCCTTCTGTGGACTGCCTCAATTTGGTTAATGTCCTTGTGAAGGTGTGGCCTCCAGTATTGCATGCAGTACTCCAGATGGGGCCTTACCAGTGTCTTGTAAAGAGGGATTATTACATCCCTCTTATGACTTGTGATACCCCTACTAATACACCCTAACATCCCCTTAGCCTTACCTACTGTTTTAGTGGTTTGCTTGGATGATTTCAGGTAATCTGTGATGATGATGCCCAAGTCTCTTTCTTCCCTTGTGACTGCCAGCAACTCTCCTCCCAGCCTATGGGTGGCTTCAGGGTTTCTCTTCCCTACATGCATGATCTTGTACTTCTTTGCATTAAACCCCAGTTGCCACTCTTCCGACTATTTTGCCAGTTTATTAAGATCTCTTCTCATTCTGCCCACCCCATCTGGATCATCTACTTGGTTGCAGATCTTGGTGTCATCTGCAGACAGACAAACCTTACCCTCCAGTCCATCTGCAATATCACTGGTGAAGATATTGAAGAGGACTGGCCCCAGGACTGATCCTTGAGGTACCCCACTTGTGACTTGTATCTCTTCTGACTCTATTCCGTTTACCAACACTCTCTGTTTTCTGCCTGTCAACCAGTTTGCCACCCAGTTGACCAACTTCTGACACACCCCAAGCCTACCCAGCTTATTAATCAATCTTCTATGTGGAACAGCACCGAAAGTTTTGCTGAAGTCAAGGTAGGTGACATCAGCTGCTCTCCCTTGGTCCACCACTCTGGTTACCCAGTCAAAGAAATCTATGAGATTAGTTTGACAGGACCTTCCTTTTGTAAATCCATGCTGTCTTCGATCCTGTGCACCTATGGATTCCAGGTGTTGCACTATCCTTTCCTTAAGGACTGCCACCATAATCTTGCCCACTACTGAGGTAAGACTGACTGGTCTGTAGTTCCCTGCCTTCTTCCTGCTACCACTGTTGTGGAGCTGGATCACATGAGCCCTTCTCCAGTCTTCTGGGACCTCTCCTGTGCTCAGAGACTCACTAAACAGTTCTGATAATGGCCCTACTAGTTTCACCCTTAGCTCCTTTAGTATTCAGGGATGTATGCCATCAGGTCCCATTGCCTTGTCCATCCTGAGCTTAATGAGCTCTTGTAGGACCCTTTCTTTTGTGAAGGGACTAGTGAACACCTCCCTCCCCCATGTGTCCATGGTGCTGAGCTGTGGGCCCTGCCCTACCTTCTCTTCAGTAAATACTGAGCAGAAGTATCTATTTAGGATAGGTGCTTTTCATGGTCCTCCTCCTCACAAGCCCTCTTATCCCCTTTGATCTTAGCAATACCCCCTCTGGACTTTCTCCTTTCACTAATGTATCTATAGAAATTCTTATCACCTTCTTTTACTGTTTGTGCTAGTGTTTCCTCAGTTTAGGCCTTTGCCTGCCTTACTGCCTTCCCTGCTTCCCTTAGGGAAGTTTGGTACGCCTCCCTGTCTTCATCCCGCTGCTTTCCCTTATATTTAATGAAGGCCAGCCTTTTGACTCTGACCTTTTCTGCTATTGTTTTTGAGAACCAAAGTGGTTTCCTTCTTCTTTTGCACTTCCTTTTCTCTCTAACACAATGGGATGTTGCTTCAAGTATTGCATCCTTAATGCTTGCCCACTTTGCCTGTACCCCCTCTCCTGTATTTCTTCTTGCCAGGGCTAGCTTAACTCTGTTGGCCATCTTATCAAAGTCAGCTCCTCTGAAGTCCCATATTTTTGCCTTGGAATGGGATGATTTAGGTCTAGTGCCCAAATTGAACCATACCATGTGATGGTCACTGGCCACCAGGTGACCTTCTACCTGGAGATCTGTGATCCTTTCCCTGTTAGTCAGTACTAGATCTAGGATAGCCCTGTCTCTTGTGGGTTGTTGTACCAGTTGTTTGAGTCCCTGCCCTGTAGGGAATCCACTATGTGTCTTGTTCTGGCAGATGTTCCTGCTGGTATTGACCAATTTGTATCTAGCATGTTGAAGTCTCCCATTATCAGAACCTCCTCTTTAGCTGTCATGTTTTGTATATCTTCTAACAGTAATGTGCCTATGTCCTCCCCCTGATCTGGAGGCCTGTAGACTACCCCAGTTTGCATGGCTGTTCCATTTCCTGTTTCCAGGGTGCTCCACAGGTCTTCTGGCTCCTTATGTGTATTCTGAATTTCTGTAGCTTTGATATTTTCATTGACATAAAGGGCCACTCCACCCCTCTTTTTGCACCTCTGTCTCTTCTGAACAGTACATGGCCAGGTACTGAAGTCTCCCAAGTGTGGTTACTGGTAAACCATGTATTTCTAATGGCTATTATGTCCAGTTTAGCCTCTGTCATTATTGCCTGCAGGTCTGGGATCTTGTTTCCAAGACTGCGAGCATTTGAGTAAATGATTTTCCATTGACCAGATTTCAGTGTATTAGTTGTGGGGTGAGGTCTGGCATTTCCCCTGTGCATCATATGGGGAGCCAGACCTTTTTCCTTACCTGGTGATGCAAATGAACTACAAACATGCTGAACTCCTGTTTGACCACTAGCTGAGGGGGAGGGGTGTTCTTCCTATTTGACATACCAGGTGCTGCACCCCTCTCCCCATTTGCTAGTTTAAATATTCTGCAAAGATGTCAAACTTCTGCCCCAATGCACTGACTCCCTCCTTAGCAAGATGCAGTCCATCAAATTTAAAGAATGTTCACTCCCCAAACTGTTCCCAGTTCCCTACAAATTTGTATCCTTTTTTCTGGCACCAGCCCTTGAGCCACATGTTTAGCTCCCCATCTCCCCTTCTCTGACCTTGTGTCCATCTGCCCTCCTCTCCCAGACTGGCAGGATCTCAGAGAAGGAGATGCCAGATGAAATGGATGATAGTTTGTCTCCCAGCCTGGTCAGGTGTTCCTTGGTCTCCACAACTGACTGTCTGGTAAGATCATTAGTCCCTATGTGTACCAGGGCATCAATGTTTTCTCCTGCTTCCTGTACAATTTTAGCACTGCAGTCAGTGTCTCTCCATGCTGATGTACCTGGGAGATATCTGACCATTACCCCTGGCTGGAGATAAGTATCAACTCCCCGAATCACTGAGTCTCCTATGATCAGAAGTTTTTTGGATTTCCTTTTTGCTTTTTTGTTTTGGTTCCTGTTTTGGGTGAGTTTTGTTGCGCTAGCTCCTGTGCTACAGTGTCCTGCTCTGCAGTGTCCACTGCCCCTTTGTTTGATTTCAGAGATAGAGGCAGATACCTGTTTGTAGTTTTTATATGGTTTGTGGATGTGATGTGTTGGAGAGCACTGAGTGATGGGGCACCTTATTTGCCCCTCCTAAACACCTGCCAACCTCCTGGACCATTTACCCTCTGTGGTCGAGGTGTTTCTATTGGATGTTGGGGAAATGGCGGGCAGTTCTTATAATATAATTCCTCCCGAATATGCAATTTGAGGTGCACAGTCTCTTGCCATGCTGCCTGGAGCTGAGCCCTTAGATCTCCAATGGCCCAGCATGTAGGACAGTGTCCTAAATCCTGTAAAATTGTCCTTCTGAAAAGTTCCCCTCAGTACCTGCAGTTAATAATATCCATTCTCGATAAGCTGCTGTGTTTATAACCTGGTCAGAGTAATTAGAAGGAGGAAAATGAAAGCAAAATTTGATTTTGTGTTTTGTTTGTTTTTGTATAACTTGTTACAACAAGTTAAATCACTTTTGCCCCTGTAAATGAGGTCACTGTGTGGATACCCTTCTGATCCACCCCTTCCTGCTTTGCTACAGGAAATGTCATAACTGTGTTACGCTATAAAAGGAGTGTAGTGTGGGGTGGTTGGGGATGGGGTGGGTGGCTGGGCCCTTCCCCTGCTGAAAAAGAAGAACCACGGATGAAAGAAACAAGGAGGTAAGAGCAGAAACAATCATCCAGCAACAAATATAGTAGCACTTTATGCTTATCCTAATGATAGATACAACTGTAAAACCTGCAAAGCACAACCTGTAATCATTTCACAGAAGATATGCCCTGTAAGAAACACTTTGCTACAGAGAAAAATAAAGCAGTAACAGAAGATATACCTTGCAAAAGACAATTTGAATCAGAAGATTACAGCAGTAATCTGTAAGCACACACCAGTAGGCACACCCCGTAATAATGCTGCAGAAGGTATACCCAGCAACAACAATTTGAATCAGAGAAAATAAAGCAATAAAATGTTAGCAACAAACAGTAACAATCCCTGTAAATACAAAAGAAAATAATAACACACAGTAAATCTGCCTAGTCAAAAGAAGCCTTAATCCTTTTCCTTGCTCTAGTAAGGTTCTTTTCTCTGTCTTTTCAAGCAACCTAGAAGAAAAGAGCTCAGGTGAAGCTAAGTGCCTTTGCCAGCAAACCTAGTCTTCCACCCTCTTGTCTCCTGTGCCTGCCCTGGTTCCCCAGATAACTGGATTTTGCTCTGGGGGTGGAGAAAGCTGGCACCCCTTTGCCTCAGCCCTGTTACAGGGGGGGACCTGAGGTGGATTGCAGGGGAAGTCTGGTGGGGAATGGAGAGAGATGGAGAATGAGTCCCTCTGAGGGAGGGACTGAAGCCACTTGCCAGGCTCCCAAGGAGCATAAAGAAATAATAGAGAAAAAAATCAAGGGACAGTTTTCTTCATTTGTAGGTTGTGCCTGAAATGGAAGGGTGGGGGTGCCACTAGACACCAGGGAACAAACTGGATGGTGATTGGATGGTGGGGAGGGGGCACTAGACATCAGAGCAGTAATGAAAACTAACTAGACAGCAATCAGTGGGTGGGGGGGTGCCACTAGGTTTCTACTCAGGTTATATGTCACATTTTCTTTGTATCCCACTACTGTCTACTTATTTATTTATGTCTTTGGTAACCGGGTAAGTGAACTGATCTGAAGGACCATTTTCAGTCATGACCCAGGCCACAAGGTGGCAATAACATGAATAAAAAAAAATACATACTGTAAATGGGATGAACACACATCAGCATGAGGTAATGGAAAAAGAATGTACAGTAGTAGTAGTGACATAAGTATTTAAGCAGTAGCTACATGTGATTAGAATGAGAGCAATAGTACAAGTAACAGACAGTAGCAACATGTGACTGTATGAGGCTCGTTACAAGTTAACATCAAAGTACCCAGACAGAAAAGGCTGTGCAGATTGCATTAATTAAATTTTATGGACAGCTTGGAGATCAAAGCAGGACCAGGTAGCAACTGTAAAAAAGTGTAAACAAGATTCTAGGGAGCTTTAGGATAAGAAAACAGAGGTAAGACAGGGATGGGTAGGGAGGTAGGGGCAAGCAGCGAATAGTAGTACCATAGAGCATGGACAGTTTGTAGGCCCTAGTGTTGTTGTGGAGAGCAGTGACAGGTAGCTGTAGTCAGGAGCCAGTCTTTTAGGTTTCTTTTGAAGGACAGGTGGGAGGGAGATGAGTGGATGGCTGATGGGAGTCTGTTCCACAGGGAGGCGGTAGAGAAGGAGAAAGCTTTACTACCCATTGCAGTGGAGATGCTTGGTACTTCCAGCGGAGGGACGGAGGATGCCCTAAGGTTCCTTGAAGTCACCCTGCCTGTTAGAAGAGAGGAATAGGGGGACAGGTGGTCATTTCTGAGCATATTTCCCACCAAGCAATCCATGGCATAATCAAAACAACCTTGTAGTGGGAGGCACTCTAGGGACTTATAGAGTGCTTAGTGATAGATGGAGTAAGGAGCTTGAAGGATGTAGTGACAGATGGAATTGTATGTCATGTTTAGCTGTGCATGTAGTGTAGAGGACACAAGAGAGTAGACAGGGGAGCAGTAGTCAAGGAGGGGCAGTAGGTTACCTTGTGCAATGGCAAGGCACACGTCAGCTGACAGAAGATGTTGTCTGAGTCGATGGGCAGTGCCTACCTTTTGGTGTATTCTCTTCACAGTATTGTTAATATGCTCAAAGAAAGTAAAGGAGGGATTGAGGGTAACACCTTGGTATTTGAAGGAGGGGACATTTTCAAGGGGGGGGCTGCTGGGGTGAGTACAGGGAGGCAGGAGCTGGTTTTGGCGACCTTGGCAAGGAATGGTTTAGAGCCAAAGAGCATAGATTTTGTCTTCTTTTCATTGACCAGGAGTTTGCAAGAGAGGAACCATTTATGGGCAGAGCCATAATTTTGTGTAAGGGTGGAGGAGATGGAGTCAAGTGATTTATCACTATGGAGTGGGCTAGGTCATCTGCATAGAGGAATGCCTTACAATTGAGGCTTTCCATGGAGAGTGCATTTATAAATATGGACAAAGTAGGGGGCTGTCTACTGTGCCATCCACATCTGCATGACTCCTCTCCCCACCATCAATCATGCAGTATGGCCCAATTGATATGCTATTAGTCATTCAATATATTATATTTCATTTGCAATGGCTTGTCATTGAGTAAGAGTAGGGACCATTGAGCCATGCCAAAGGTGGGTGATTGCTTTCTTTGCAGCTGCAATATGTAAATATAACATGTTTGGGGGGGCGCAGTTTCATCTAAATTTCTATATAAACTTCTTAATTCAACTTTATTGGATAACACATTGAGATAAAATTATCTCGTTTCCAGTTGTATCCAACAATCAACATAACAAGGACAAAATACAATATTTACATACATCTACAAACATCATAAATTACAATATAAAAATGCAGTAATCAATTGCAGAGTGGCAATACAATACAATAACAACATTTATCCATAGCAATTACAATACTTATTATATAAGCTAGCCAAAGACAATCTAAAATGTTCAAAAGGTAACAATAGACACATTTAGTTGTTTGGATATTCTATCCCATGTTCTGGGAACTGAAATCGATAAAGTTCTGTCCCCAAAACTAGTTTTGCATCTCAATACATATAAAGATATCCGAGATGAAGATCTTAAACAGTACTGCTGGTCTGGTTTGGTTTTTATTAACTTCAATAAAAATTCTGGTAGAGACTGTATTGTGAATTTATAAACAAATAAGTTCCAATGTATATCCCTCCTGTCAGATAGTAAAGAAAGGCCTGATTCTTGAAACAATACACAGCAATAGGTTATGTAAGGTAGTTTGGTTGTGAATCTTAAAGCACTAATAAATAAAACATCCAATGAGTTCAGTAGTGATTTCCTTGCATTTTTATAAACAATGTTTCTGTAGTCCAATATTAGCAAAAACATAGAAGTGACCAATAATTTCCTGATCTTTAGATTAAACAGAGTTGTATTCCTATAGAAAATTCCCAGTAACCTCTTCAACTTATTAGATATATTGATTATGTGCAAATCAAAAGTCAAACGTTTATCAAGTATTACCCCTCGATAGTTATAAGATTCCACTTAATCTAGAGCAACTCCAGAAAATGATCTGATCTTTTTACTAGTCATCTCTTTTGTTTTTCCTCTTAAATAACATCCACTGAGTTATTTGCCCATTTAAAAGGAGTCTTAGTTCTATAAGTTCCTTCTGTATAGTCAAAAAATTATGCTGCAGAATTTTCCTAGCTGTGTTTGTGTCATCTCTTTTTGTATACAATATTGTGTCATCAGCATATAAATATATACAAGTGTCAGGTGAACAGTGATTGGGCAGATCATTCATATAAAGCAAGAATAAAAGGGGACCCAGTACTGACCACTGGGGTACCCCTGTTCTTAAGGTAATTGGAGCTGAGCAAGCGAGTCCCACTGTGACACATTATAACCTCCCATTTAAATATGAATGAAACCAAATTAAAGCAGTGATGCCCAAACCAATTGCCTTCAAGCGGTTCTGTAGGATAACGTGATGAACAGTGTCAAATGCCTTCGACAGGTCCAGGAATATAAATGGTTCTCCCAGATTCCTGTCAAAGCCATTCAACATGTCATCAAACCACTCTTCCTACTGTGTATGTTGTATTGTGCCCTTTCCTAAATCCTGATTGTAAGTGAGTTATTATGTTGTATTTAGTAAAATACTTTCTCAATTGTTGATATACAAGTCTTTCAAAAATCTTTGCACAAACTGAGATAATTGAGATTGGTCTATAGGAACCCAGGTCGAGATGACAGATGCTGTTTTCCAGTCAGTTGGTAATGTAGAACTATCCAAAGAGAGATGAAAAATATATGCTAAGTGAGGTGCCAGTATTTAAGAGGCCAATTTCAAAAAATAGGAGAGATATCGTCACATCCAGGACCCTTTGTAGTATCCAATCTCTGTAATTGCTTTCTTACATCTTGTTTGCTATGGGATGAAAGGAAAACACAGGTCTATCTAATGTATATGTAAAATCAGTATCCAACACTGGTGAAGTAAGTCCAGGATACAATCTATCAAATGTACCCCCTACAGAGGCAAAAAAGAAGTTGAATGTTGCGACTTCATCATTATCTAAAGTCAGTATCCTCCCCTCAGATTTCAAAAGTACAGGTAAAGAAGGCGGGGTTCGATTCTCTTTCAGTGAATCGATTCTCCTCCACATTGCTGTAGAGTTACCTTCCGATGTCAAAAAATATCAGTCATAATAGATTTCTTTACATAGATACATAGACAGTGTCGGCAGATAAGGGCCTATGGCCCACCCAGTCTGTCCATTTGAGCTTGTAAGTTTAGTTTATGTTTTCCTAGAAGTCTGTTGCCACTTACCCCTGACCTCCAGAATTACTTTATGTCTATCCCATGCATTTTTAAATCCCGTGATTGTTTCAGCCCCCACCACTTCCTCTAGCAGGGTGTTCCACTTGTCCACCACCCATTCTGTGAAGAAATTCTTCCTCACGTTTCCTCTGAATTGTCCTCCTTCCAACTTCATCCAATGCCCTCTAGTCCTGGAACATCTTTTTCGCTTAAAAATAGTGTATTCCTGCACCCTGTTCCTCCCTGTAAGATACTTGTATGTCTCTATCATATCCTTTCTCCCTCCTCTCCTCCAGGAGTACATGTTCAGTTCCTTCAACCTGTCCTCATAGGACTTGTAGTACAATCCATGCACCATCTTTGTTGCCCTCCTCTGAACCTTCTCACCCTGTCTATGTCCTTACATAGGTAAGGTCTCCAGAACTGTACACTGTACTCCAGGTGGGGCCTCACTAGTGTCTTGTATAGTGGAATTATGACCTCCCTTTTCCTGCTGGTGATGCCCTGCCTATGCATCCCAGCATCCTATTTGCTTTACCTGCTGCCTTGTCACACTGTTTCCCTACCTTGAGGTCATCAGAGATGATAACCCCAAGATCCCTTTCCTGCTTGGTGCATGCTATATCCTCACCTCCCAACTGATATATTGCCCAGAGTTTTTGTGCCCCATATGCATTATCTTGCACTTCTTTGCATTGAATTTCAACTGCCAAATCCCTGACCATTCTTCAAGTTTCTGCAGGTCCCTTCTCATTCTGTTTACACCCTCTGGTGTGTCTACTCTGTTACAGAGCTTTGTGTCATCAGCGAACAGTGAAATTCTGCCTTCTAGGTCCTGCGCAATGTCACTGATGAAGATGTTGAATAGAACCCGGTCCAGCACTGGGATCCCTGTGGTAACCCACAGGTCACTCTTCCCTCTGTGGGTGACAGCTATTACCACCACCCTCTGTGTCTGCCACCCAGCCAGTTACCTCCCACCACACTACTGTCCTGCCCACCCATATTCCCCAGTTTGTGTAATAGTCTTCTATGTGGCACAGTGTCAAAGGCCTTGCTGAAGTCCAGATAGGCCATGTCCACTGCCCTCCTGATCCACCTCCCTAGTCACCCAGTCAAAAAATTCAACGAGGTTGGTCTGACATGACCTCCCCCTGGTGAAACCATGCTGCCTTGGGTCCTGTAGTCCACTGACAACCAGATGTTCCACCAGTCTCTCCTTCAGTAGTGCTTCCATGATCTTCCCCACTACCGAGGTGAGGCTGACTGGTCTGTAGTGCCCCACTTCCTCTTTGTTCCCACTTTTGTATAAGGGGACTACATCTGCTATCCTCCAGTCTTTGGGTACCTCCCCTGTTTCCAGTGATATACTAAACAGGATAGCCAGAGGTTCTGCCACCACCTCTCTTAGTTCTTTAAGGACCCTGGGGTGCACCCCATCTGGCCCCATTGCTTTATCAACTCTTATTACTTCCAGTTCCTTCAGGACCCTTTCTCGTGTAAAGGGACTTGTGTCCATTTCTGCACCATTCTCACCCCTTGTACTCCCTTCAGACCCATTACCCTCCTCTTCCTCAGTAAAGACTGAGCAGAAATACCTGTTCAATATGTCAGCTTTACTGTTGTCATCCTCCATGCAGCCCCCATCCTCCCCCTTCAGTCTCACTATCCCTCCCTTTGCCTTTTTTTCACTTATGTACCTGTAAAAGGTTTTGTCCCCTCTACCCACTGATTTTGCAATGTGTTCTTCTGTCTGAGCTTTGGCTTCCCTTACTGACCTCCCTTTGCTTCTCCTGGTACTTCTCCCTATCCCCTTCTGCCTGTGTCTTTTTGTATTGCCTGGATGCAATCTTTTTGGCTTTCACTTTCTTTGCTACCTCTTTGGAAAACCATAATGGTCTCCTCTTCCTTTTCCTCTTGCTAACCTGCTTAATGCGTAATTCTGTTGCCCTTGTAATCCCCATTTTAAATACTGCCCACTGTTCCTCAATCCCTGATTCCTGCCCCATTCCCCTTAATGCCTCATTCAAGTATCTCCCCATTTTCCCAAAGTCTGCCCCCCTAAAATCCAGGATACGTGTTTTTGTGTGGTTTGGTTCTGCTCTTTCTGTGATTTCAAACCACAATGACTGGTGGTCGCTATTCTCCAGGTGCTCCCACTGTTACCTCACACTGTCCCTGTTTGTGAGCACAAGGTCCAGTATTGCCTTCTGCCGGTTGGTTCCATGACCAGTTGCTTGAGGAAGGCACGCTGAAGGAGTCCAGGATAAATGTGCTCTAGTTGATGCTGCTGCTGGGATGCTCCAGTCCATGTCTGGAATATTGAAGTCTCCAACCAGTACTACCTCACCATTGTCTGCCATCCTTTGGATGGCTAGCATCAGCTCCCTACCTGTTTCTTCCTCCTGGACTGGTGGTCTATAGACCACACCTGTGTGGATGGCTGGCCCCATTTTCCTTTCCAGCTTAACCCACAATATCTCTCCCCATTTTGTTCCTCCTGGATCTCTGTGGCCCTTATGTCATTTTTCACATACAGTGCCACTCCTCCTCCCTTCTTGCCTGCCCTGTCTCTTCTGAATATGTTGTAGCCAGGTATGGCCATCTCCCAGTCGTGGTTATCATTACACCAGGTTTCAGTGATGGCCACAATGTCCAAGTCTGACTGTACCATGACAGCCTCCAGATCTTCCATCTTGTTGCTTTGCTTTCCGAATCTGTTTAGTACATCTGTTACGAATTCCCGAAAAGCTAATTTATCTTCTTTAGTTTTTGTCTTTCTTGCTATGTGCCATCAACTCGCTTTTTCCCTTATTACATTTTTTAACTCCTTAGTAATCCAAGGTACTTTTTTCTTTCTTACAATCTTCAGTTTTAATGGAGCATGTTTTTCAATTATACTTAGTAGGGAAGTTTTAAAAAAAGACCATGCTGAATGTGCATCTGGGTAAGTATATAATAGATTCTATCGAAGGTCTGCAACATCTCTCAACTATGCTTGGATATTAAATGAAACAAATACTGTAGCATAGGTGAGCTAAGGTAAAGGTTTCTATAGGAGACTATCTCTTATACATGAAATATAACAATGGTCACTCACATCATTCTCACGAACCACAGAAATATAACTATTAGGCCTATTCATAAAAATTAAATCCTGCAATGTATCTTTTTCACTGCTAGACTTATAGGGTCTTTTAGGTAATTTAACCAATTGATATAAGTTGAGAGCTGGAAACTGATTTAAAATCTTGAGCTGAGGTACTGGCATGTTCCAATTAAAATCACCCAACAAAACAGTTCCAGAAGCAAATGATTTGATACCTTTTATTGGACCAACATAGGTGTAACAAAAAGAACAAAGGACCAATATGGCAAATACTAAATCTGGATTCCAACAAAACAGTCTCATTTAAAAAAATGGAGTAATAAGCTCACACAAAGTCTGCAATGTAATAGCTTTGGCAGATGGGGGCATGTAACAGACTATAATATCGAGAATAAAGTATGGGTTGGGGTGTGTACCGAGATTTTACACACACCCTCATTGTGGGATGCTACATAAACCTCGAGGGTAAAGCATCCCACAATGAGGTTGTGTGTAAAATCAAGTTAGACACACATCCAACCCATATTTTATTTTATATAGTTGCTTGGTTTCTCTTTTTTGCCTCAGCAATTATATAAAATAAAAAGCTTCCGGTGCATCCGCCGTGTGGCTTCTCAGGTGCCGATCTGAATCGGTGTATTTTAAAGCATTTTGTTTTTGTCCTGGTTTGTGAGGTTTTCACTGTGTAGGGGGGAGAAAAAGAACTTACTGCCGAGTTCTTCTGGCGGTGGCGGTGCTGTTTCAGGAGAGGTGGAAGTGGTCAGCGGTCTTGAGTGGTGGCGCTGCTGCGTGAGGATGTGCACAGCAAGGGAAACCATAAGCGTGTTTGCCGTTATAAACATTCCTTTATAATGGAAAAAGGGGAAGCAGGTTATTATATTGAAATAAAATCCAAAATGCCCCAGTACTTGAAATACTAATAAATCCAATTGTTCAGGGATTAATTTTGCAAGCTTAACTTGGCACTTATATACATTACTAAGGTAGATAATTACTCCACCCCCCTTTTTTTGATCTGTCTAGTCTAAAAATACTATAGTTTTCTAATGAAACATCAAGGTCAGTTACTTTAGACATGAGACATGTTTCTGTTAATGCTAAAACATCTGGTTTTACCATTGCTATTTGAGCCCTTATTATGTCTATTTCAGGTAACAAACTTCTAGTATTTAAATGCAGAATACCCACATTCTCTTGCTCCTCCAAATCAGCGAGAGAATAGTCATTCTGCAATAAAGGATCTGGATTCACATGTACTTTACCAGAGATCAACAAAAACATTAGTATCATTTTTCTCATAAAGGTAAATTTCCTATTTTATAACAAACTGGCACCCTGTAGTTGTCTTATGTGTCCTTTATAACATCTCAGGCATGTGTACCTGTGAAACACCTTGTCCCTTAATAGACATTATTACAAATACTTCAGCTATGTCTAAACTCCCTGCGTATATATTTGGCAAAAACACCTCAGTTACTATAAAGGACTGTTCGTAAGTAATGTTAAAAATTCCCCCTTCCTCTCTCCTACAATCATACCACCCTCCAAGACACAATATAGCAGAAAAAATAGCTAACAATACGTTGAACATAATTTTGGAGTTAAGACAGCAGAATATAAAATGCATTTATATAGAAATGGAAACTGGGACTGAGTGACGCTTGCGCCATTCACGCTCACGCTGTGCGCAAGCACGAGAGTATTTCAAGTACCTTTCTCTGCCCCCTTTCCTGACTGCCACACTCTGATTGGGCTTACCACCAAGCCCCCTTCTAACAGGCAGTTTAGTAGTGTGGAACTAGACATGAATACAGTTCTTTTTCAACAGTGTCTCTCAGCCTCTATGCTGTGTTGTAACTTACAGCACTCTCCACCAGCTGTGAAAAATGGTTATATTTGGTCCTAATAATTGATTAATTACCATGCCAAGTTCCTGCCAAAAGGTAACCAAACTCAGGCAATTCCAAAAAATGTGGACAAAGTTTGCCCAAGGCTTCCCACATCTCCACCAGCAAACCCCATTCTGAGTAGGTAAGTATTTCAGTAACTTTGCCGGTGTGTGAAAATATCGAATCCGGCATTTTCAAATGAATTCTATCCAGTATGGAGCCTGTGACTTGCACATAGAAGGTAAAATTGGCTCCAACCATTTATCATAGAAGATATTGGATGAAAGTTCATCATTCCGAGCTCAAAGCACAGAGCATGTGGTATTCGCCCATGTGTCCCTTAATGCTTTATAGGCTAAACCTATTAAATGTAGGTAATGTATACCTCGCTAGCATCCATCAAGATGCTATCAAAATGCCTGTCACTGCCTAAACACCTACCTTCTATGTCACCATCAATTCGACTTCCATAATGGAACTGGTTGGATTGTTTTCCACTGGTTGCTACTACCATCAAACCACCAAATGATGGCTTGCACTGCAGCCTCCTACATCACCAGGCCCCACCTTGGCAGTTATCATTGTTGCAGAGTTTGCTCACAGCCTTTCACAGGATTCAGCTTGGTAGTTCTAATGTTATAGAATTCACTCGCAACCTTTCAAGGCCAGCTTCTTCATCAATATCTATAGCCCCTGGCTTCGCCTGGCTGTCTTATCAATAATCTACTACCTAATCTAAGGCTGCTGGCTTCACCCAGCCTCCTCCTATCTAGCAATAAAAGATGATTCATGTTCTCATTCATAAATTGGAGGCATGTCAATTATGTCCATTACCTTTTCCAACTCAGGGCTTGCCCTGTAAGCCAACGGTCTCACTCCACACTCATGAAGCCCGCGTCTTGCGCATGTGAACCTTTGGGCAGGGTCCTTCTCATCTGGCCCATACTGAGAATGTCCTCGCTTCAGATGTAGCTTTAGCATGCTGTCATATGGCATGCCTCTTGATGCAGAATTTAAGGCTTCAGCTGCTGAGGGGTGGGGATACACCATAGCACCTTTGAAAGCTACTGTCCCTACAACTGCCTCTGGTTCATCCAGTTTGTTTTAGTCAGTAGGCCAGCTGAGTGACTCAGTGGTCATTGCTCTCATCCTCCCACCTTGGGAGTCCCTTCTCACTTCAGAGTACCCGTTGCTGCAGAGGCCTCTTGCAACCCTTCACAGCATTCAGGTTAGAGGGATCATGAGAGCATTCTATCAAAATTGGAATATTTCCTCCCCTTGATTGGGTTTCTAAATTGCAGCAGTGGGGCCATCACTAAATAAACTACCCCCATACTGGAGGGAAGGCAGCCTAGGCTTTGGATCCCCAGAGGTTTCTTCATCTTATAAAGGGGTTTTTCCTCACCTCTGTGCCAAAGATCATAATATGAAGTTAGTTGTTTATAGTATATTCCCTAGTTTCCTTAGGCAAGTTTCCTTTGTTGGGTGGAGGTGAATGATGGCCCTACATTCCCTCTCTCCTTAGGAAGCCTCAGATGTCATCAGTGCAATCCATTTTATCAGTGCTATCCTGACAACCTGTGCATCTCATTTGGGCTTCATCAAGCTGTCTCATTGCTGTCAATCTGCTTCTCTACATCGTAGTCAACATTTATTGCTTAATGTTCCTTTTGGGGCTCTTTCCTAAGGTACCTTTAGCCAAGGGAATCTTTCTGTGGCGCCTCAAGGGCTGGAACCCTCTTTGATGGTTCCTTACCTTTGGTATCCCTACAGGCTGATAATTCTCTGTGAAATAGAGAGTGCAAGCGGCCAGTTATCACAGTTGCACAAGCATAACACCATTCTGGTTGCGTGGGCTAATTGAAAAGATATGTTGAAAAAAGGTTTTAAAATAGAGTACAGCTATATCAAAATCAGTTTCTTACTAGCAGAAAATCAGGAATGTTCGGCAGTTTGTAGGACCATGCTTGTGTGTGTGTGTGTGTGTATGTGTGTGTGTGTGTGTGTGTGTGTGTGCGTAGTAGGCAAAAAGCACATGCTTCATGACACAAAGTGGCACACGTGTAGGGTTTAGGAATGAAAGTGCCGGAGATGAATAGCACAGCTCATGGCTGGTGTCTTGAGGTGGTCAGCAAGTAGATACCTGGTCATTGCAAGTGGCATGCACTAGCAGGGAGTGCAGTGTTAATCATGGTGTGTATTTGCATCTTTCTATAAGTTATATAGTGGTTAAGAGACAATTATGAAATATAATGTAAACAGAGTGAATAGCAATGACTGTGCAAGCGAATTACATGAATGACTATGTATTAGCACATAGTGGCTGGGTGGGGGGCATTATCAAGGGTGTTAATGAGCTTCTCTAGGTGTATTCATCTATTGAGTGTGCAGGACTGGTGGTAGTAGTGGTGTAGTATTAATGGTCCTTGCACCGCTGTATTCAGTGATTGTAGTTGTGAGAATGAGTGACCAGTGAAGGTGTTGTGCACAATTCAGTGATGTATTCACAAAATGGGTGGCTAGGAGTTTGTATAACAGTGGTATGATTGTAGACACCAAGTGGTGGTGCATGGGGATGGGTGGAGTTAATGTTCCAAAAACCATAATAAAGGATTTCCTAACGTTTGCCAGTTTGACAACAAACCCTAAATTAGGTATGAATGTAGTTTGTTTTGCAATGAATATATTATAGGGGCATGGTAGTGCCCCAATATTAGGGTTCCAAAGGCAATTTAATGTTAAGCCCTGATTTTTCCACCCTAATAACATGACCATTCCCAGATGAAATAGTCAAAATTGGGCAAGCACAGAGTTGGTGATAAGATCCTTGGATCTTGTAAATTTGATAATGGCCAGTTCAGCAGTTTAAAGTCTCTAGGAGGTTGAAAACACATAAAAATATGGAAAAATAAGACATTCTTTTGTGCACCAATAGTGCAAAAATGACTGCCAGTTGAAACTTAAAACTTTAGGTTTATTACAGTTTGGAAAGAGGAATATTCTTTAAAGGACGCTTTAGTGACAAATGTGTAGTTATTAAATTATTTAGAAAATAACGTGCTATTTGTTCACATGGACAGAATGTTTGTTAAATATTCTGAAGATAACTGGATTTTTTGCAAAAGTAATATATGTCAGTTTTGTTGGGGGGGGGGTTCCATCTATGTGACTGAAAACTGTCTTTTTTGGTGCAGTTTTGGACTATGAAAAGGGACCCTGATTTTATTAGATTGCCAATAGTCAGGAGCCCATTTCTTGACACCGGCACTGGGCTGCCCCAAAGTTTCTCTAGTGGTCAGGGAGGCCATTCCTGTCATCAGCTCTTCACAACTGCCCACCAGAACAGTATAATAACCTCATTGGTATCCCTGACCTCTAACAGAACTGAAAAATAGGTGTCCAAACCTGCCTCTGATACCTATTCCCATCTGCACAATCTTCCAGCAGCGGAGTAACATTTCATAATCTGGAAGTGCACTCCCCACCCCAACAATCACAAAGCAGACAAAAAACATACTTATACTAGGTGACTCAATGATACAAAAAAGTGAAGTCACATATCCAGCATCAGGATCACACTATGGTTACGGTCATATGCCTCCCTGGGATTATGGCATGGAGGGACACAAACCGTATAGAAAAACTTGTACGTGTGGTACCACAGAACACACACATTCTCATCCACTGGGGAACAAATGACCTGGCCAGTTGATCTGTGAAGCAGACAAAGTTAAACCTGTCCAAGCTAGGTGATAAACTATCTTCCATATGTCCAGTATCTCATTCTCTGAGATCCTGCCTGTGTGAGAAAAGGGGCAGCAGGTGGAAAATCAGAGAAAGGGATATTACCGAACTAAACAGCTAGCTAAAACAGTGGTGCCAGGAGAAAGGGCACTGCTTCATTGGCAATTGGTAGAACTTCTTGGACAGTGAGTTCTTCAAATTTGATGGGCTACACCTTACAAGACAAGGAACTTGGGCACTAGGCAAGAAGTTTGATGTCCATCTCAGTCAGTTAAACTAGAGAGTGGGGAGGAGGCACAGGCACCCAGCACATCACACGGGTCACCATCTGTCCCTCCACATCAGTTCCTTACAGCAGTCCATCAGATGAACAATATAAGCATACTGCCATTAGCAACAATCATCATATTTCCATCCACCAGGTTCCTATACCAGTATCAACTTCTGATAACCATTTGGGTGAAAGAGCATGCCAGCATTCAGACATTAACACCAGCGAACATGTTTTTATCTGACAGCATCACAAGCCACAAAGCCTTACTTAACCAAAAAAGTGCAAAGCCCCCTGGGACAACCACAACAGAAAGCATGTAGCCATCCAGGTGGATCAATTGTTCAAGAGTGGAAGGCAATGTGCATCAACACCTGTAGCCTTTCGAACAAAATCCATGAACTTTCAGCTATTGTGGCAGAGGCATAACTAGATTGGGTAGCAGTCACATAAATGTGGTTTTCTGAAAACCACACCTGGGATGTTAGCATACCTGGCTACTCACTTTTCTGAAATGACCAGAAGACAAAGAGGGAAGGGAGAGTTTCGTTATATGTCAATGAAGGAATTAAGGCTACAGAAATTCAGGAGGAACATAGCAAAGCAAAAGCCCTATGGGTCACTCTGGGAGCTGGGAGCAGGGTTCCTAGCCACCTGTGTGTCATATATAGAGATGTTGCAAAATTTAATTTCACCAGTAAAATCTTGTCGAAATCACCAATTTTGCCCAGTGAAATATTTTGCATAATTACATGCTTATGGTGAAATTTCGCCAATTGCTATGGTGTAATTTCATCATAAATTTCGTCTTGCGTTAATATTAGGCAAAATGAGGCAAAATTGGGCTTGTCACATGATTCACTCTTTGCAGGTCACATGAGTGACTGTAAACAGTCAGGAAGTGACAGATGTAGTTCCTTTGCTATGTGGCTGGAGAGTTTGGAGAAGCAGGAAGCAGCAAAGAGATTGTTCTGTGAGGTACTGTTGGTACACAGTCTTTAAATAAATAATAGAGTTGTTCTCTTTTCTTATCTTTTAGTCTGTCTGGTGTGTGTGTTTATTATTTTCTTTCTGTGACTGAGATTGTGTGTGTGTGTGTGTGTGTGTGTGTGTGTGTCTAAAACTCCCTCACTCTCTCCCTTTTCTTTTTCTCTTTTTTTTTGGTAGCAAGTAGTAACATAGGAGAATGGATGGGAAAGGTAGGGACAAGGTGGAGACTGGGAAGAAGGCAGCTGGACCACCCCCACACAGTGTTCACATTAACAGGTGAGCCTTTATGTCTGTGCCCCCCCCAACAGCAGGAGCAAGTGCCCCCCAGCAGGAGAATTTAGCCCCCACTCCCCAGGAGCAGCATGAGTCCTTGCCCCTTCCCAGCAGCAGCAGCAGCAGCAGCAGCAGCAGCGTGATACCCAGCAGGATGAGAATCCTCCTGTTGTCCAGCAGCAGCATGTGGCCCACACCCCCAGGCAGCAGCAGCATCAGGCACCTCCAGATACCATCCCCCCCAGCTGGAGCCTGCACCCCCCACCTCCCCAGAGTAGGAGCATGATGTGACCACCAGCCCCAGGACATCAGCTGGTCATCCCCCCCAAAGAAAATGTCATCAGCTGTGTGGTGTTTTTTCACCAAAAACACCAATGACAACACAGCGGTTATCTGCAACTTGTGTGGCAGATCTGTTCAAAAGGGCAAGACCAGGGGTTATTTTGGCACTGGTGGCCAAAGGACCAATCTGCAGCACCACCACACTGCAGATTGGCTGAAAAAACAAAAAGAGTTGGCAGCAGCAGGTAGAGGGGCCCGGGGTGCTGAGCAGTTAGAAGGGGAAGGGGGCCAGCAGGAGGAAGAGGCCAGTGGTCAGCAGAGGCACCACATATGTAGGCAGCGGCAGGAGCAGCAGAAAGCAGCTGCAGAGCACCCATCACCCTCACCTCAGAGTCACAGGCATCACTGGGTTCATGGTGGTGACCCAGCACAACCTGCAGCTGCCCCAGCTGCTCATGTTCCAGCACCAGCAGCAGTGAGCCAAGAAGACCTGACAGCAGTGTGCAGAGAGGTGGGAGCTCTGTGCAGTGAGTTTAATGATTTCTGCCAAGCAGTCAGGGGGGACCTCAGGAAACTCCTTGAGGAGCAACAGAAAATCTTTGAACTCCTGATGAAGCTGCATGGTGGTGGTGGTGGCAAGGCAGAATTGGTACCTGGCATCGGTGCAGTGAAATGGTCCAGACCAGAAAAGCTAATGATTTTCAGTACAGCGCTGGCAGCAATTTTTTTTTCTTTTCTTTCTCCTGTCCTTGCTTTACTGTCACTCTTGCCTCATCTACACCCTCAAAAAATAACAGTATGTGTATATATATATATATTATAGTGGCACGGTAGTGCCACTATAGTTAGGGTTGAGGAGCCATTTACAAGTTAAACCCAAAATTTTGCACCTCAATAACTTTGCATCTGTTTGACAGATTTGCCTAAAATTTGGAATACATGATCAAGCCATATACGCCTTGGGAGCTGCCAAGTTTCGTACTGGTGTGATGTATGTCTGCGGAGTTATTAGCGTGATCTGTGCCGTGACGACGCTTTTTGAATCACGGTCTACCACAGGTCGTGGGTTTGCCGCCGAGACTGGCCTGAAATCTTCAGAGAACATGCAGCCGGGGTCCCCGATGTTCCTTTTGAATATTCGTGAAAATATATTAAATGGTTCAAAAGTTATTCAAAAAACAATTTCCCATTATAAGTCAATTGGAAAAGTTAGCAAAAAGTTCGACAGTGTCGCAAATGCAGTTTTTACTTTCGCAAATGGCCCTTTTACTGTTGCAAATCTGCCATTTTGTTTTGAGTTAGCGATCAGAAAAATGCTTTTCATTTAAATTTGGGACCCTCTAGCAACCTAATTCTTTTTGTATTCACCTAGTCGGACCCTGAGGATGCTAGCCATGTCTTTATTTTGGGGTAAAACACCCCAGAAATATGTTTTTCAAATTTCTGGAAAAAGTACTTTTGCAAAGTACTGTCACACATGAGACACTGTCGAATGAATTAGCGACAGCTTTCGCAAACTGCTACAGTGCTTTTCTAGGCTGTGGGAAGATGATAGCAATTCTTTGGCACCCTGCTGCAAAAGAACGGTTTGGTGTTTTGGCCTGAAATTTGGAGGAAATGCAGCCATCTCACAGATGTGCCTTTCAGTGTTTCGTGAAAAAATATTACATGGCGGCAAAGTTACGGCACTCCAAAGTTGATGCTTTTTCCCATAGGATAACATTACGGCATCCAACGCATTACAGGAATCCTTTGGCGCCCTGCTGCAAAATAACAGTTTGGTCTTTTGGGCTGAAATTTGAAGGGAAGAAAGCCAACATCCCACAAATGTGCCTTTTACTGGTTTGGTGAAAAAATATTGCACGGAGCCAAAGTTATGGCACTCCAAACTTCTCTTTTCCCATAGGATAACATTATGGCTTTCGCCGCGCCTTTCAGGGCCCGTATCTTGGAAAGGTACGAGATACAGACTTTTTGTCGGAAAAATGCTTAGCCCCCTAATGGAAGATAAGTATAAAACTAGCCAGGAAAGTCATAAATCATATGACTTTTAAATTTTTTTTCTACATCGTACGGTTCCTGAGATATAAGCAATTTAGTATTCCGAGTCCTCATTTTCTGCACCAAGAAACATTATTATGCATACATTCTTTGTACTCACTGTCTTTTTTTATGCAGGTTTTGGGGAAAACCAGCCTGTGTGCTTACATTACTGTTACCGTTACCATTTTCGCTTGCAGTTTTGTTCCCGTTTCACTTACCGTTCACGTCTACGCCACCATGTGCGTTACCCTTTGCGTTTTCATTTGCGCTTGCTTTTGTGTTGTTTTTAACATTTCTGTCTACACTACTGTTTCTCATTCTGTTTCACTTTGTGTCAGCATGTGCATTACTATTTGCGTTTGCAGGCACAATGTTACTATGTGACAAGACATCATGTGGTGGGAGAGCGGGGCCTGAAGGGACCCACGCTCCCGCTGCCGCATTACATTCACTATTTCTCCTTATTATTCTCAAAAATAAGGGAAATCAGAGGCAAAAAACTCCATTTAATGCATTAGTTAGGGTTGTTCCACACCGACAAAAGCGAGGAAATTCGTTGTTAGGGTTGAAAGCCCCCTCTGGCCCCCCTGCCCACACCCCTAACTGGCATCAGGGTGCGCATTAGGGTTGTTGGTCCTAACTCTCACCCCATTATCCTACATCTGCTTCTTTACACATGTGATGGGGTGGGAAATTTATAATGTTTGACACCCTAAAAGCGCCAATGCCAGATGAAAGGTATGTGAGTGAA
Organism: Neoceratodus forsteri; assembly: GCA_016271365.2. Lineage (NCBI taxonomy): Eukaryota > Metazoa > Chordata > Ceratodontiformes > Ceratodontidae > Neoceratodus > Neoceratodus forsteri. Next base: position 535,779,888 of record CM028137.1, on the reverse strand, counting down.
AGGACGAGCTTTCAACAAACTCCTTGCTTTTGTTAGTGTGAGAAACTTAATGCGATGAAGTTTTGCCTCTATATATAAATGCTAATATATATATATATATATATATATATATATATATATATATATATTTTTATACAACGGGTGTCAGGATAGAAACTGACACATAACTTTAGTTATCTGAGTCACTGTGTAGGATCGGTGGTGATGTAATCACTATGTGGATAACTTCAAGTTATCGACATAGTGATTACATCATCACCCATTTATCCACAGTGTCTACATCACTAACCACCACCACCTGTGTTGCCTGCTCAGCAGTACTGCCTCCCAGTTTCACTTTCACCTTCCCACAGTGCTCTTTACAAGCAAAGCTATCACAATCCCAAAGACTCACAAAATGCACACCCTAACCAAATCCCTTCCCCCAAAACCAGACCCACATTTTAAATGAAAAAAAAAGCCATTTTTTCCTCTTTCTCAGAACAGCAACCCTGCAAACCAAACACAGCAACCAGGCACACAGGAAAAAAACATGGACAGAAACTTAAGAAAAAAATAATACATAACAAAACTGAACCCAAAAAATCCTGTTGCATAAATTAAATATGTGTGGGGCACCTGTGGGATAACCAAGTTATTTGTACAGTAGCCTGTGACCTCATGTAAACCTCACTTGAGTGAGGTTATGAAGTCAGAGCTACTGTACAAATAACTTGGTTATCCTCAAGTGTTGTACAGTGCCTGTGACTTTCCTCGTAAAACCTCACTCGAGCGAGGTTTACGAGAGGTCACAGGCTACTGTACAAACAACTTGGTTATCCCACAGGCGCACCACACGTATCCCTTATTTATGCCATACCTGTGCGGATAAAAAAAGGTAAATATTTTCGATATTCTCAGGGTGGTCAGACCTGCAGTGAGGATATCACATTTATCCTCACTGTAGGTACATTTATCCACACAGTAGGTAAAGATTGGGTCATTCAGAACTCATTTGCATATTTAGCTGCAGTAGCAGTAGTAACTGTGTTCAAATGCGAATAACTTTAAAATGAAAAATGATACCATGGTACTGTGAGCACGAAAGTTGTTCAGCACAAAAATATCTACAAAATGAGTGGTTTTTCATTTATGGGTAACTTTTATTTTTTTATATAATTAGCTGAAAACCAAAAAAGTGTATTTTTTTCACTTTTTTCGGTGAACAAATGTGAATAACTTTAAAACGCAAAATGATAGCATGGTACTGCGAGCACGAAAGTTATTCAGCACAAAAATATCTACAAAATGAGTGGTGTTTTATTTATGACTAACTTTTATTTTTTATATAATAAACAAAAAAGCAGAAAATGCTATTTTATTTTTCGACAAACAAATGCTAACTTTAAAATGAAAAATGATAGCATTCTACTATAAGCATGAACGTTGTTCACCACAAAAATATCTACAAAATGAGTTTTTTCTTCAATATGTACCTTTTAGTTTTTTTTATAATTAGCAAAGAACCTGCAGAAAATTCAATTTTTTTCACTTTTTGCAACAAACAAATGCATATAACTTTAAAAAGAAAAATAGTAGCATGGTACTTTGTGAAAAAAGTTGATCAGGACAAAAATACCTACAAAATGAGTGGTGTTTCATTTATAGATTTATTTTAGATTTTTTACAATTGGCAAAAAATGGCAATAATTTACTTTTTTTTTCACTTTTTTGGAGGTATGGCATGAATGGAATACTCAACCCCCCTACTGGAAATATTGTCGTTATTTTTTGTTTTCATGCCAGTTGACCTGATAACATCATATTAGCCATGCCACTAGTGAGTGGGCCCAGTAGCTGATCGCTCTGCAAAGTGATCCGTGGGTGAAGGCGAATTCGTGGACTGCTCCGTAATGAGAAGCGGAGTACTTCGCGTTGCAAATGGGTAACGTGAAGTCCATTGAAAACAATGACTTTGCATTACTTCACCTTCCCAAACCACTACTACACCAATTTTTAAGGCGAAGTACATTGAAAACAATGTACTTTGCCTTACTTCACCTTGTTTTTAAGCTCCAAAGGTGAATTTTGCAGTGTTTCATGGGATTTCAGGTCACATGGGCTCTAGATTGTACTGCACAGCTTCAGTTTGGTGTAGTGTGTGTAGGAAGCTGTAGGAGACAATCTTCTCTGAGAGCTCTCTGCAATACAAACCTTCAAAAAGCTGTTAAAAAAGCCTTTCTGAGTCATTTGTTTTGCTGAAACTTTAGTTCATCGATTATAGGAAACCCTCCTGTGCTCATATCATCAAGCGTTTATTGTTTGTGTATGGATTTTGAATGTTAATGTACAACATTCAGTCTGTGTACTGAGAGACAGTGGAAGTGTGCTTTGGGGGATGGGTGTATCTGTGGTGTAGGTAGATCAACTTAAAGAAAAAGACAGTGCTTTCTGTTTTGGTGATATTTTTCTTGTTTAAGTGTGTTAATGTACACACGGTAATATTTTCAATATTTCTTGCCATTTTTTTGCTGATTGTTGTGGTGCAGCAGTGCATAATTTTAGTTTGTTTAAAATATGTGGTTATATTACTGAAGTTTTCAACTTGCTATGCATTACTCAGTGTGTGTGTGTGAGTATGTGTGTGACGCGTGTCATCAAATCAGACACCTTTTATTGTGCCACATAATAATTTCAGCAAAGTGAAGCTGCTGTCCACTGCAGCTATGTGATTTTTGTATTTCTTTGTGGTAGCTTTACTGGTACTGGTACTAATACTAGTGACTGTTACTGCAGCAGTACAGTACACTGCCCCCCCTGCACGGCCCGCCTCAACCGGTAAAGGTATTCTTTTCCAGATTTGACTTTCTGATGGTGAGCACTGGTTAGGAGTTGTGCCTTTGTGTCTGCATCTCTTCAGTGCACAGCACAATCTTAATCTGTCTGTGCATTTGCATCTCCTTAGGGCCCAATCTCCATCTGTAACTTAAGTTACAGTTGTTTCTTTGGCTTCCCTTCAGAGTACTGGACAGGTGTGGTGCTTAATTCTGCATGAACATTGTACTCATTAATATCGTTTTAAGTCAGGACCATCATCACGAGTCACTCGTGATACAAATCATGTTCTTCATCATCACAGTCACAAATGCAGTCACAAATCACGATTCACGATCATTCATGTTATGAATCACAACATTATTTTTTTTCTAGTTACTTGGAGGATGTGTTGTAAGCCTGTTTTGTAGTATCTCTCCAGGCTTCACCACCCCATCATTGTACTCATTGATATGTGTTTTTAAGTCTGGGAGTTTTAAGCTACAGCTCATTGGGGCCCAGGGAAGTACAGCCATAGGCGTTCATGTTTCTTCATCATCATGTTCACAAATGCAGTTAGAAATCACAATTTATGATCATGTCATGAATCAGAACATACATTTTTTTTAATAGTTACTTGGATGTATTGTAAGCCTGCTGGTCACGGTGCTGAACAGGGATGGGATCCACACCTGGGCCCTGGGGAACAGGCACATCCTGCTCCAGAGGACCTGGTGCTTCACTTGGTGGTGGTGGTGGTTCAACTGCCTCAGAGTCAGGACAGGAGGTGGTGCTGGTCCTGCTTCGGGGAGGCACTCACAAGTTTTGAGCAGTCCAACAGGAATGGGTGCCCATGCCCTCCACACATGCACACGGTACGATGCTTACCACTACCACGCTCTCCCAAAGCTGCCCCATCCCAGACATTCCCTCATCCTGGTCCATCTCTCCTACTGAGCTCCCTCAGTCCGAGCAATCACTACTCACACTGTCACACAACATACAGACACAGTCACACAGACACAGACAAACAACTAACTTCTTATAAAGGTAAAAAAATAACATTTTCAGAAAGAACAAATTAAGTAAAAAAAGAGTACAGAAAAGACAAAAAAGTGTACCTTTTAAAAAAGCTGTTGGGTCTAGATCAAAGTTTAAATCTCCTCGCTCTGATCTAAAAGTATCAGCAGTCACAAAACACACTACTCTCTCTCCGTCTGCACAGGAGAAAGTAAAAGTGTCTGCTTGTATGACTCACTTACTTCCTGCCTAGCTAAAGAGCATGTGACTTACAGTACTGTAAGCCATGTGATGTGTGTGGGGGGTGTCAAATCTGAAACACCAAGTGGATCCCTTAGAATCATAATGAGGGGTCACGAAGTCCATTAAAACAATGACTTCACCTTGCCCGTGTTGCCATTCCGCCTTAACACGAGTGGTAATGACAAGGCAAAGTGAGCACTTTGCATTGCCTACTCCACGTAGCGGAGTAGCAAGGCAAAGTGCCCACTTCGCGTTCACTTCGCCAGCGAATTTTAAATTCACTGCATCTCTATTCGCCACTCATGATGTTATCAGGTCAATTGGCACTCAAACAAAAATATAGACAATATTTCCAGTAGGGGAGTTGCGTATCCCTTATATATATATATCCATATCTATATCTATCTATATATATATATATATATATATATATATATATATATATATATATATATATATACATACATTTTCTGTCCTCTTCTTCTTCTATATCCTTTTGTTTCTTCTTGTTCAGTTTTTGTGTGTTATGCAATGTGTCATAGGAGATAAAGAAATGTGTCCCAATATTTCAGCCTAAACCTCATTTTGGTCTAAAACATAATGTATTTGTGTAACTAATATTGATCTATGAAGCTGAATTATATCAAAACTTGTAAAGCTACAAGTTTAACTGAGCCATAACTTGTAATATTAAGGTGTTTTAATATTTGTACTAATCATTTGAGTAATAAAAAACAGGTGTCTTAAGCGTCTGCAAGACAGAAATACAGGGATAGAGTTCAAGTTACCCTTTTGACTATTCTTATCAGGATAGGCCAAAAAGCTTGTATGCACATTCCTAAGTGCAAACCTATTTCTTCCTCCTAAGACCTTGATAACTGGTAATGACTACTATTGCTAGCCTTATATAGTAATTTAATTTACACTATCAATACATTTGTGCTAAGTAAGGATTAGCTCATGCAAGAACTAAAAAGAGAATTGCCTTTTAAGTTAATGTTTATATTTGTTTTGGACCAATCATAGACAACCATAGTACTGTCTTCCACTATATAAGCAAGCCACTATACACTGTTAGTTTGAAGAATTAAGAATTAAGAATGAAAAATGCACCACCTGTAATCTCTTGCTGTGATTATTATTATAATCATTAAATTCTTCCGCCATCAGTACCGTCTCCGTTCGTCTCCTTTCTAAGTATCAGTAATAGATAATTTACTAATGGGAATTTTTTTACCCACCTCTACACAATGTTTATGCTCCTTCCCTCCCTTTCCTCTTTCATGTGTATACTCTGTCCCTGACCTGACCCATATGATGTTCCCCCTGTCATGTGTTACTGTCAGTCACTTTTAATCTTTTTTACCCATAATCACTTGCCTTTCTACTTGGTTTATGTTAGTCCCTCTGAATGTATTTCCTCCTCCTATCCACAAATGTCAAGTATTGTAAATTGTAAACTATTCCTATGAACAACATTTTTTCCCAAAGCTATGTGTGATGTTGTGGGCTGGCAGTTGTTTTGGCTGTGTGCAGGATCAGTCTGAATGAATATGTACACCATAATCATAGAAACATAAGCACTTTTATTGCAAAGTTAAACATAATGTATATTTATTTTGTGCTTAACACGCATGTCCCCATGGCGTGCCACAATGTTAACCTGGTGTTATAGTGCCCAACCATACCCCCACCACCCGGTCCAAAATGTGCTATAGTAGGGCTACAGTTTAACACAGCCTCTTGAAGCAATGCTGTGCAGAGTAGGCATGATAAGACGAGAAATACAGTATGACCGGAAAAAATTAGAATGACATTGAGAATGTAGAGTGAGACAGAGTGTTACCACTGTCTAACATGGCCCATAGTTCCAGCAATGTTTCCCAAAAAATGTTACAGTAAATCAAGACTGAAATAAGGTCTCAGCGATGGTGTTTTAAGTTGCTCCACACCAACACCACTGCCCAGACATTAAATAGCTGTTTTAGGGCCTGTTTGCCAAATATTTCTACATGAAGCTCACTGCTGTTGGTGCCAAATAGGGCCTACAAGTCCAGAAATGTTTATCAAAAAATGTTACATCAAATTGAGACTGAAATGTGGCATCAGTCCTGATGTTTTATGGTGCTCCCAAGCACCCAAACATTAGAATGCTGTTTTGGCCACTGTTTACAATTGTTTTCCAACCACAGCTTGGCTCTGCCAGTGCAGTACAGGCAGTAAATGTCCAGAAAAGTTGCAGGAAAAATTGTACATTAAATTGAGACAGAAATCTAGTCTCAGACATGATATTTTATGGCACCCAAACCATCACTCGGACCAAACAATGGTCTTTGGTCCACTGTTTACAATTGTTTTTCGGCCCCATCTTGTTTCTGCCAGTGCAGCACAGGCAGTAAATGTCCAGAAGAGTTGCAGGAAAATGGCACATTAAACTGACTCAGAAATCTGGTCTCAGTCATGATGTTTAGGGTGCCCCCCCACCACCCAGACATTAAATAACTGTTTTAGGGCCTGTTTGCCAAATATTTCTGCCTGAAGCTCACCGCTTCTGGGGCCAAGCAGGGCCTACAAATCCAGAAATGTTTACCAAAAAATGTTACATCAAATTGAGACTGAAATGTGGCATCAGTCCTGATGTTTTAGGGTGTCCCATGCACCCAGATATTAGAATGCTGTTTTGGCCATTGCTTACAATTGTTTTTCGGCCACATCTTGTTTTTGCCAGTGCAGCACAGGCAGTAAATGTCCATGAAAGTTGCAGTAAAGTGGTACATTAAATTGAGACAGAAATCTGGTCTCAGCCATGATGTTTAGGGTGCCCCCCACCACCCAGACATTAAATAGCTGTTTTAGGGCCTGTTTGCCAAATATTTCTGCCTGAAACTCACTACTGCTGGTGCCAAACTGGGCCTACAAGTCCAGAAATGTTTACCAAAAAATGTTACATCAAATTGAGACTGAAATGTGGCATCAGTGCTGATGTTTTGTGGTGTGCCACTACCTCAGGGACCTGAAAAGGGGTGCTAACCCATGCAGAGAAAATGAATTCCTCCTGCAAAATGCTGCTCCTACTTGCAATTCTTTCCTCCTGCTGCTGCTGTTTCAATTGATTGAGATATAAATGTACAATTATCATTTCGCTATCCCTATGCTGCTGTACTGATTGTCTAGATGTGTTGACTGTCTCTGTTGTAGTAGCTTGCCTGATGGTGGAGAGTGAATGACATTTTGGGGCACTGTAGCTTGCTGCCTGCTGCTGTCTCTGACTACTGCTTTCCAAGTTGCCACAAGAACTACAGTTCTGGTTGGTTGATGCCTGGTGGATTATCTTCACACAGTCCATACTGCTGCTGCTGAACACATAAGTATCTGTCTTCATTTTTTTTCCTGTGCAAGGTAAGGATGTTGGTGGGTTGGTATTATGGCATCTTGAGTTCTAATATGCTTGTACTGCTGTTATATTATTTTTTAGTGTGCTGTGGAATACATCATCATGCCAGGCCAGGAGGAAGGGAGATCTATGGATCATTGAATGCACCGCATTTCCCAATTTCCCAACGCAGACGGTAAGAATTGGGATTTTCATGCTAGTGTGGTATCTGTTACTACCATCTGGTTGTCTGAGCTTGATAGTAATTGTGTTATTTTTTGCTTTTGTCAACATCATGAATTCTGGCAAAGTTAAGTCTCGTTCCATCCTGCTGCCACTGCTGCTGCTGGCTGCTCAACCAGATCTGGAGGATTTATTTAATTGTGCAATGGTTCCACTTTCACAGTCCTTGAGGTAAGTATTTCTCCATTTTTTTATGGTCTTCTGTGGTGGGAGGGGGGTGGATGGTCACAGATGGTGCGGGGAGTCTTTTTAATAATCCTCAAAATGTGTTCTTATTTTTTTCTTATTTCAAGGTAAGCAGTGCTGATAGGGTAAGGGGAATGCCTGCTAGTGCTACTGTGCTTCATCATGGACATTGGTCTGGAATCATGGGCACCACACAGCATGTTCCTATGGGGAATGTCCACAGTTTAATGACATCGCGGGGTATAGTAAGTATACATTTTTTTCTCTGCTTCTTCTTCTAGCTTGTTAGGTAAAACCAGGTATGCAGATTGAAGAGTATCCAACATTTTTTCTTATCCTTGGTTTTGCTTAGGTCATTTTCCTCTGTTGAGGTTTCATCGTATGTCGTATCTTGATGACTACATGATCAATCCAGGCCCTGCAGGAGCTGTGTTGTGTCTGAGGAAGATAGAGGTGTTGCTTGAACTACAATGTTGGCCACTGGACTGGTGTCCATACCATTACCATTAATCAGTAATCACCACTGCCACCCACATACAGGGAGGAACTATATGCGAAAACAGATGGTTGAGATGGTGTTTAGTAATAATTAGGTGGAGTGGTTAATATCTTGTCTAATCAATGGAGACTGCATAGCTGCAGTAATCATGAACATTTTGAATCCATTCCAAAGTGAGGACAGCAAGACCCTCCCCCTGCCCCCCTGCCTGCCCCAGGCCAGGGACCATTGCGGTTTTGGTGTACCTTAACCTGGTACCATAGCATAAGTAACCTTTCTGGGGGAATTTGATGTTGTAAGTTGTTAAGCCTCTTCATGATTACTTTTGTAATTAATGACTCACATCATTAAAGATGGCCACCATTCACTATTTCTCAAAATGTGTTCAACTTGCAGTGTTAACTGTTGAATTAGCATGTTACATTCATATGCTACTTGTACTAGTCTAGGAGCAAAGGTTCTTGTACATGTCACCGATACTAAGTGGCAGAAAAAAAATTTTCAGTTGCATGGTGTGCATGGCTGTGTCAGGTCAGATCAGGTGATGAGGGAGCGGTGTGGCAGTGTGGAATTTTCCATCATAGGCACTTTTAAGGACATCCAGACAACATATCTTGCTATAAGATAGGATTGAGATAGTCAACATGAAAAGAATGATATTTTTGGAAGAAAAACATTTTAACTGTAATCATGCAATTGCAAAATCTTTACAATTATGGCAATTACATTGCTGCTGCTTTATATAGGCTTGGGGGACTGGTGGTGAGGTGACCAATCAATGGGTTATGGCAAAGGGTGAGCAAATGAAACTTATACACACTGCATGCAGCATATAACAATACATTTCCATAACCAATCCAATGGTACATAGCTATAAATAAGATATATCACACACACCCCAGCCACCATACTAATTGAAAGTTGTTGGGGGGGCCTTGGAGTAAACTAGTCTTTTTCAACTTCCAATTCCACATCATCAAAGAAGCACCCCTCACAGTCTTCAAGACTGGAGTTCTTATCAGGTGGGAATCCTCTCAACATTGCTGCCTCATCCACCTCACTGCCAGTAGATGCCTTAGTCAAGGGATTGTCATCATCCTCGTCACTGAGACGCAGTTCCTGTGGCAACACCACTAACATCATTGTGTTGTGTGGAATGTGCCTTTCATTCATTTTGATGAATGTTAGTATGGACACATTCTTGGGTGACAAATTGGTCGTATGGTCACTCACAATTGCCCCAGCTGCACTAAACACTCGTTCTACAGTGACACTGGGTGGTGGGCAGCTCACGTATTTCAGTGCAACCGATGTTAGTGTTGGCCAGTCAGTCATTTTACTACTTCAGTGCAGCAGTGGCTCATCTTTAATGGCAAGATGCTTTGGGTCCCCCATGTAGGCCTCCACCATTCGTTCTGCTGCCCGGAGTTCAGCTGCCTCATTAGCCTCTTCCCCCTCCTACTTTTCCTCCATATCTTCCACTCCCACCTGAAAGAGAACATCCCAAATGGGATTGCTTGCTGTTTTCTGCTCTGCCTTGCCCATTTTCTCTGATTGGGTTGCCCATGAGCCACTGATGGTGGTAGCAACGCCCATTTTTGATGCAGTGCACGCATTTTTCATTTGTGCAGCATGTACCAATCTAATGAGGTTCTCTGTCAACTGTAGTTCTCGCTGACGACCTCCTTCAATTATAGAGGGCAGGCTACATTTGTAGCGTGGATCCAGCATGGTGACGATTGCAAACTCAGCTGACTGTAAAATGCCAGATACATGGGTATTTGTGTCCAGCACATGGAGCATGTGATCCATTAGATCACAAGTGCCATGATCCCCACTTGCCTCTGTCTGGTGTCGCACATTCACTAGTGTCTGCCTCGGCACACATATGAGGGATATGGACTGACTTATACAAGCAGTGTCCCCACTCACTGCCTGTGTAGCATACTCAAATGGATGGAGAATGCATATTAGCCCATCAATTTGGTACCACTGCTCTGTTGTTAGAGCGATGGACACTCCAGCACTGTCATGGGTGGTGTGCAGCAGCAGGTATTCTGACACAACCTTATACTGTTCATATAGCCGGTCAAGCATGTACAGTGTGGAGTTCCACCTGGTGACAACATCAAACTTCATCTGGTGCTGAGGCAGATGGTTATTGCACTGTAGCTCATGTAGATGATCACGGGCCCTTCCAGAATGGGGGACGTGGACATATGATGTGGCAGGCAACAGTAACCATTTCCTTAATGTCAGCATGGTTGAGAAACTGCTGAACAACAAAATTAAGGCAGTGTGCTAGGCAGGGCACTCTGAAAAAGCCACCATCGCTAATGCACTTCACTACATTGGAGTCATTATCACTTGCTATGAATCCTGCTATGAGTGACTGTGTTTGTAGCCACCCATCAATCTCGTCCAGCAGAACATTAAGCATTTTTGCAGCCATGTGAGAACCTGTGACACTTATTATACTCAGGGTGCATGCTGCTGAATACCAGGTATGTTGCTACCACCACAGTTTTGTTTCACACATGTTTTTCCAGGCCCAAAATCAAGTACTACACCAGGCAACTGTGCCAAGTGTGCTGTTATGCACAGATACAAGCTTGCTACTGTTTGTCCACTGGTCCAGATATCCATGCTAAGATGGATATAGTATGATGTGCTATGCTTCAATGCATGTCTAATGTAATCAGCAACTCTACTGTTCAGCTCTGGAATGGCACACTTACTAAAATAGGTTTACGATGGAACTTGCCATTTGGGACAGGCATGGGCCATCAACCTGAGGAAACCAGCATTCTCTACGAATGAGAATGGCAACAGATCGATGGCCAGCATTTCAGCAGTGGCAGCATTTAACTCTTATGCAGTAGTATGATTGGGGGGAGGGTGCTTTGTCTGCCACTCAAGGATGGTCTCCAGATTGGGCTGCATTTTTTGGGCTGTCCAACCAGAATGCTGTACTTGTGGCAGCAATGATTTTCTTTTAGAGGTAACACTTGACTCTTGAAGCTGTGTAGACTTGTGGGTGTGGGGGTGGTGTACTTTTCAGACTCATGGGACTGAGACTTTCACCACCACTGTTATGCCCACTACTTGAGAGATCAAAGTATTGCTCACCCTCCTCCTCCTCCTCCTCCACCACCACCAACCCACTCTGCCCTCCCTCCTCCTCCTCCTGCTCTTGCTCTTGCTCTACTACATGTAACTTGCTACCAACGTCTCTGGCATTCTTCTGGTGTTACAACCATCTCAGTGGGTGCTTGTTTTTCAGGTGGGCGTGTTGGCCACTGGTGCCTATGTGGCTTCCATTTTTCCCCCAACTAACACAGGCTTGACAAAGTTGGCATATTGATATGGTCTCATCAGCAGAATCTAGCACATAAAAGTCACAAACTAGGGACTTTTGACCGCTGGACTTCAGATGCTTCTTGGACTGGGATAGTTCAGAAACAGGTGTGGAAGTGTGTGTTTTTTGGGCTCCTCTCGTCACTTCAGTAAAACTACATTTGGGAGGGGAGTGTTACTTGATTGCTTGGAGGTTTGCTTATAGGCTTGGTGACAGACTGACCCATGGGCTGTACATGTAAATGGCCTACATCACCCTTGACCTTTTTTAACTCAGGCTCCCATGTGGGATCATCCCAGTCATTAACATCACCACCAGTAGTGATGATGTCCTTGTCTTCCTCCTCCTCCTCCCTCCATCACTGTCTTCTTGGAGGACGGTGCCTTTTTCTTTCTCTACAGCCATCTCAGGGAGCTGACTATCCTTATCTCCAGGATTATCAGATTCTTGTTGAACATTATCATCACCAGCTCTTGCAGGAACATGGACAGTCACACTGACAGACTTATTATCACCCTTCTCTGAATAGGGTGGACACTCCAGAGGAAGCCTCTAGTATGATAGAGAATCTTAAAAATCTTGAACAGTGGCCCAAAGACTGGCAACTTAGATTCAATGCCAAAAAATGCAAAGTGATGGTTCGATGTCATAATGGAGATCACGGCATAGTGATCGCCGTTTAGGCAAGTGTACAATGAATTTTGGTGATGCACTCTTGCAGCAAACAGCAAGAGGTCGCTTGAGAACTATGGGTCTTTTTAATGCAGGGGTCTGTGCCCCACTGCACCCCTATACTAAAGGATTCTCAACTCCAGGGGGGTGCATATTGGGGAGGTGAAATACTTTAATAAAATACAAGCCGCCTGCTGGCAAAAAAAAAACAAAAAACATGCCGCACCAAACCCTGCGCCCTGCACCTCCCACCCGACCACCTTCCCCACCACGCTAGCAGACCAACTTGGTAGCTGCATGCCATACCCCCTCCCACATACCTTCCCCCCTTCCTCTCCTCCTGTATGTGTGCATGAATCTACTGTATATGCATGTACATCCCATCACTCTGCCTCACATACCCAGGTATCCAGTCACTACCCTGCCAGGTAGCCCTGAACACAGGAGCTATAACTGAGTCACCGTTTTTTGTAAGCACTCAGTTGTGGTCACCTTGTTTACTGGATACCCAAAATGATGCATCTGGGTAAACAGAACCCAGGAATACAGTATATCCTAGACAGGCATACACTAGAGGTGACCAAGATTGAAAGGGACTTAGGCGTAATCTTATCAGATGACCTTAAAGTAGGGAAACAATCCAAAAAAGCAGCATGAAAGGTAAGCAGTGTCTTCGGATGCATAGTCAGGGGAATTATGAGCAGGAAACAAGAAGTAATCTTCCCACTCTATAGAGCCTTGGTGAGGACACACCTGGAATACTGTGTCCAGTTCTGGAGGACCCACCTGAAGAAGGACAAGAAGTGCTTGGAGACTATTCAGAGAAGAGCCACTAAGATGGTGCAGGGCCTCCATCACAAGCCATATGAATCTAGACTCAGGGACATGAACTTATACTCCCTGGAACAGAGAAGGGACGGGGATACATAATAGAAACATTCAAATTCATCACAGGTATAAACACAGTTCAGGCAGACAAGGAGGTGTGTACTAGAGGGCACAACCTATGCCTGAGGGGGAAGGCTAAGCAATAATGTCAGGAAGTACTTTTTCACAGAGAGGGTGACAGACCCATGGACCAGCCTTCCCCCAGAGTTGGTTGCAGCAAAGATGGTAATGAATTTAAACACACATGGGACCGACACTACGGTAAAAGCAAAACAAACAACTTATAGGGGTGTGGGTAGGATTCACGGACAGACTAGATGGCTCACAAGGTCCCCATTTGCCACCATCTTATGTTCTTATAGCCTTTTTTGCAGCTAATAAATATACTAAAAGCAGTGATTTGGGCCGATTACAATGTCCCCTAATGGGGAGCAAAAGTAAAGCCAGTTCATCCTTTAGTTCTACAGGTTCCCCCATCAAATCTTCCAGTTCTTGCAAAATGACATTCCAGTATGGAGCAATGATGGCCAAAGACCAAAGACCAAAATATAAGACTCTGATCTGCCGGGGTGTATCTGCAATCCCTCCAGCAGACCCCCAAATTTTGTGGCACGTATTTTATTAAAACTACTGGAGTGTGAAAATAACGGTAGCTGCATTTCCAGGCGTATTCTCTCCAGTAATTAGATAGTTATTTTACAACTGGAATAGCATACTTCAACTAAGAGTCATACTGCACTGTTATAGTTAAGTCTTTATTCCCGCTATCCAGGACATACCTCTCAACCTCAGGACTCTGAAATGAGGGACACTAATCCTTAAAATGAGGGACACAGCACCCTGAAATGAGGGACACCATGAGGAACATCAGAATTTAAGCACTTTAATGATTTAATGCACTGTTTAAGACCATGACACAGCCGCAAATGCCAGAATGCAACAAAAGATTAATTGTAGAGCTCTGGGTGTACAGTAGAAGTATTGAAGTACTGCAGTTTCCTCACAATTTTTACAAAAAATCTCTGCAATTTTAGATACATTTTTTCACAATTTTCCTGTGATGACCCTGGCCTGCCCATAATACATACATCATCCACTGTATGCACTCTCTTGTCCTGGACACCCACTTCCTTCCTCCCCATCCAGGACCATCCCCCACTCCCAGTCCCCCTGGCTAATCTGTCCAGTCATCTCATCTCATGTGCAGTGGGGGTGCCAGCAGTGCATGACAAACAGCACAACAGCACCAGGCCAGCACCTCATCAGATGGGATGGTCATCAATTTAATCACATCATCATCTGCCCACAACAAGTAAAAGTGCAGCAGACACAACAGTGACTGTCAGTCAAGCTGAGAGCTTTCAGTCAACTCTCAAAGGCAAATAAGTGCTGAAATTCTCTTCTCTGATCCTGGAGTCTGGACTGGGGCATATTAATTATACAGGCACAGACTTCAGTGACTAATGACCTACCTACCTCCTCAACCAGCAGCAGTAGCACTCCAAGAAGAGTCCTGGGCCTGGCTGTGACTCTGAGTCCTGTGTCAGGCTGTGAGTCCTCCTTACTCCTCTCCTCTCCTCTCTGGTGGCAATAAGTTTACTCCTTCCTCGTTCTGCAACTGGGGGCTGCTCAAGTCACTGGCTCAGCCCTCGCTTGCTGAATCTCTGATCCAGTGACTGGTCAGGCTGGGGTGGGGTGGTGATGAGCCCGATGTATAGGCTGCAACCAGATGACCACGACCACAGTCAGCAGCACTGCCACAAATGTAGACAGTCAATGACTCCCATCGAGAGATCCTCCAGAACCCCTGTATAGATAGAACAGTGCACTATGCCCAAGCCAGGTTTTTTGGGGGGGCGGTTAAAATCAATCACAAGCAAGGAACAAATCCAAATTGAATCTCCTACTCTCCAAGCACCGCCATAGCCGTGCAGCATTAACTCCTGCTTTTCACTCCTAGGCTGGGTGGCAGTGCATGCCATCAAAGCACCACCATTTGAAGCCATGCCCTTCTTGATTGGCTGAATGGAGAGGAGGAGGAGCACAGACTAGCCGGGCAACCAATCCGACTAACTTATTGAACTTGTCTTCTTTGGTTGAGCAATGGATGGGCACTGCCATGACCCACACACAGCACGCTCGCTCCCGTTCTGAGTTCCAGATGACCCAAGAATTCCAGCAGCAGGAGGTCAGCTCACAGGACTAGTGCACATTTAAATTGCCCTCTGACTGTCACAGTCAAATGTAGGGCAATGACAGGTGCTGGTGGGACAGCGGGACAAAATTAGAAAATTGGTCCGAATGCAGGATTCCTTGCACAATGCGGGACACTTGAGAGATATGATTCCAGGATGGACTGAGTGGAATCTTAAATATTCCCATGAAGTTTTATAAATATGTCTTATTAAGTGTCCCCATGGTTGGTCCCAATGCACATCAAATATCATGCCTAGTAAGGGTGGAATAAGATCAGGAAACATGGTATATTTCTTTTAAGTAAAATATACATCCTGACCTGTAAACACATGTACAGTGAGTGCCGCTTATGGTGGACTGATTGGTGTTATTCTTCTATGTCCACTGAAAGTGGTGTCTGCAGTTGCCGACAGTAGCCGAAATGGGCATTTACACAGATGCACTTCACATCTACAAATGGAGCAGCAATCTGGAAGTGTATAGCAACATTTTAATTTTTTTTATGAGTACAGTATAGCCTCATTTATGGTGTTTCACAGCCGTAGTGCTGTAGAGTGCTTTAGTAAGCATTTAGTGAGCAGTTAGCCTTTCAGTTGTGGTGGGGGTGGTGGGGTGGTGTTTAAAACTTTATTATTCTTTTTTTACTTTACTTTAAAAGAGACAATCCTTCTTATTCTTTGCTGAAGAACGTGGTTATCCTGATTTGCACTGAAGGCACCAACCTGTATTTTTTCCATCCTTTTTCTATTGTTGAAGCAGCTCACAGTTGTACTGGATATCCAAGCGTTGTGACATGGCAAGGTGCAGCATATTCAATGCCTACCTAACATCACTGGCAGAGACTGTTTCCCTTTCATCTTCATCCTCATCTTTGGCTACATCTACAAGAAGGGTGAGGGTAGATGCTGGTATCATGGATGCCAAAACGAGAGCCACCTCAGCTTGTTCTTGTTTGGGTTCTGGATCATTTTCCCCTAGTCTTGACAGTGCATCAAACTCCACTTTGTACAACACGTCTGAGAGAAGGGATTGTGTCTTTCTCCGTGGCATCTGTATCTTTGTTTTGTTCTGGGACAGAAGGCTCTTGATGCTTCAACCCGCCCATTGCAAAGCAGTTCTGCATTGTTTGTTGTGAGACAGAGTCCCATGCAGTTTGCAGCAACAAAAACACTGCATCCAGCAGTGTTATGCATTTAATGCATTCCACCACTGTCAGCTCTGCCTCATTATCGATCTCTGCCAAAACTCTGACACGCATTTCACACACATAGTGTCTCTTCATGGAGTAAATTATCCCCTGGTCTAACGGCTGGATAATTGAGGTGGTGTTAGAGGGTAAAAATACTAGCTTAATGTTCCATAGCCCATGAACATCATGATGGCCCATAAAATAGTCAAGCAGCTGTGCTATTTTATGCTCTTTAAGCCTATGGTTCCACCCCAACCCACTCAGTGAATATCTTGCCAGTCATCCATGCCATGCGATTGTTGTGGTAAAGTACTGGCAAGTGGACAACCCCACAGAAACACCAGGGCTGTGCTGACTTTCTCATGATGAGAATCTGGCATATGTTAGTGCCAGACATATTTCAGCAAACTCATTGTGCTCTTCTCCCAAGGTCCCCTTGGTATGATGGGTCCTTGAAGGAGTTGAGGTGGGCAGGTCAAAGGCTGGAGAGAGCATGGCAGAAGTCTGGCCTGGACTCTGACAGGCTTAGATTGATGGAACATTATAAGGACTATCAATCAGAAATCACCCGTAAGAAGACAGAGTTCCTATCTAGGGAGATTTCTGCTGCACAGAACCGACCAGCTCAACTTTTCCAAACTGTTGACAGATTGTGCAATCCAATCTATCTCCAGTACGGAAGAGCTTTTTCACAAATTGAGTGTGATGAGCTAGTTCTGTTTTTCGCAGATAAGGTTGCAACATCAGGCCCAGAATCGGCCCGGCTCTCTCCACGAGGGGGTTTAGGAGGTCGATGGGAGGTAGTGAGCACCCAGTCTGTCTGGATGGATTTTAAGCCAACCAGAATTCATGAACATTGTGAAGATTGTCCAGACTTTGCACCCAACCTGTTGTAGTTTGGATCCGGGCCCTACCCCCCTTTTAGTGGGATGTGTAGATGTTATCTGCCCAATCCTAGCTGAAATGGTATGGAGATCCTTGGAGAGGGGAATCTTTCCAGATCCCCTAAAGAAGACAGTCATTCGACCACTCCTTAAAAAAACCCTCCTTGGATCCTGTCAATCCCGTTAACTATCGACCTGTCTCTAACCTTCCCTTTGTGGGGAAGGTTATTGGCAAGGTGGTTGCGTAGCAACTGGACTATCACCTTGTAACTCACAATGTCTATGAAGCTCTCTAGTCTGGTTTCAAGAAGAGGCATATCATGGAGACTGCCCTTGTTTGGGTACTAAATGATCTCCTAATGGTGAGAGATTGAAAGGCTTGTACCATCTTGGTCCTTCTTGATCTCTCAGCAGCTTTTAACACTGTGTACCATGAGGTGCTTCTGGAGACCCTGTGATTCCTTTGTGGACTGTGTCCTCAAATGGTTTAGATCATTCCTCATAGGCAGGTCTCAGAGGGTGGTCACTGGAATTTATTCCTCTGATGTCCTTCCCCTGTCCTGTGAGGTGCCGCAGGGCTCCATATTGGCACCCATGTTATTCGCAGTGTATATTCTGCCATTAGGAGATATCATCAAGCTATGCAGCTTGAGTTCTCACTGCTATGCAGATGACACTTGGCTGTATATCTCCTTTGTGCCCAGACAGGTTGATGCGATCTCTATGCTAAACAGCTGCCTCTCTGAGATCAAAGACTAGATGAGCTTGAATTGGTTGAGACTGAACCTGGATAAGACTGAGGTATTGGTTGTGGATCCAGGTCACCTGGGGGAAGGGTTCTGGGGCTGGGTTCATGTCGGGGCTATGGCTTGATAGTGTCCAGCTCATTACCTCAGATCAGGTGCATTACCTAGGCGTTATTTTTGATGATGGCTTGCCCTGAAGTCTCAGGTGTCAGCTGTGGTTAAATCCTTATTTTACCATCTGAGGTATATCGCCCGGGTGAAACACCTGATTCCACTGGGCGACCTTCCAGCATTGGTCCATGCCTTCATCACCACCCATCTTGACTACTGCAATGCCCTCTACCTAGGGCTGTCTGGGGTTGATATCCACCACTTGCAGCTAGTCAGAATGCTGCGGCCAAGCTGATGACTGGTACTTCCAGGACCAGTCACATTATGCCTGTGCTGCGTGAACTGCACTGGCTGCCAGTTCAGTAGCGGATCACCTACAAGGTAGGCTTGCTTACTTTTAAAGCCCTACATGAACAGGGACCCCACTACCTGAAAGATCGCCTGACTCCCTACTCCCCCAATCGTCCTCTCTGATCTGCCAACGAGGGATTGATAGAGATTGATTGATTTATTAAAAATAATTTATTAAGTCATCTGTTTTAATATTGTAATTTGTATTATGTACAGCGCCTTGATTTTGAAAGACGCTATATAAATAAAGTTTGCTTTGCTTTGCTTTGCCCCATATAGATGAAAAACAGGCCTGTCTCATCCACATTATAAATTTCGGATGGACTATACCCAGACAGTAAATCCAGCAGAACATCCC
Organism: Neoceratodus forsteri; assembly: GCA_016271365.2. Classification (NCBI taxonomy): domain Eukaryota; kingdom Metazoa; phylum Chordata; order Ceratodontiformes; family Ceratodontidae; genus Neoceratodus; species Neoceratodus forsteri. Next base: position 535,760,778 of record CM028137.1, on the reverse strand, counting down.
TTACCCATGAGTTGGCTCCAACCTCAACAACATTTTGCTTTTCGCTGTGTGCACAGCAAAAGCAGTTGTTATTGCAGATTTTCCATCATTGGAGCTGGACGTCTGTGGGATTGAAATCTTGTTTGCTGAGAACCACAGCTAGCTGCTTAGCCTTCTGTATCAACAGTGGACCACTAACCATGGCATCTCAGCTCCTGACATCAGTGAACCAATTAAAAAGGGTATCCTCGATCTTCTGGTCCTTACCGTCTCTCTTCCATTTTCTGTACGGATTTTAATTTGTATGACACTGATCCAGTATGCACTCTCTCTGAAACAGCAAATCTGAGATAGTTGATTTTAAGATTGCAAGCTGCTGTGCAACGTCCTGCATGCTCAACTTTGGCAGTGTCTCAATCTGCCTCAGCAACTCCACTTTTCGTGAAAGGGGGTTCCCTGGATGCCATGAGGAAGCCATAACAAAGCATCTAATAACTAGAACCAACAATGGACCCAGACAGATGATAAGATGAGAGTGAAATGAGTGGTAAGCTATAGTTGCATATTTTATAATGTGCCTAATTAACAATTACTGAAACAAACCACCATCAAGTGCTGTCAAATTAGGTCTGAATTGGCTGTGCAGTAGAAAAAAACGCTGCAGCTGCTGTATTTTTATGTCTGTAGTACGCAGTGCATAGTCTGCATTAATCATGGGATTTAACATTGCGGATATGGGAAATGTTTTTGGCACAGAGATTTTGTCCACTGAAAGCAATTGTCCATGGTAACCATGTCCACACCATGTGGTGCCCACTGTAATGATCCTGACCCAGTAGGCCATAGGAAGTTTGTAATGTTTTAAACAGGAGCACTCCAGTACGATCTAGGAATTGGTGAATATATTTCAGACCAAGCTGTCACCACCATTTAAATGACAGGTCCATTTGTGCTGGTAAAAAAAATCCTCATCTGCCATCAATAATCTATGAAATTAGAATATGTATTCTAACTTAGGGTGGGACCTTAAATGGTAAAAGACTTTAAGTGTATTTTCCATTAGAATATTAAAATGACTCAACATGAGTGTTTTCTCAGGAGTTGACAATATGATAAGATCCGAGTCACATACAGAAAAGTTGTTATACTCCATTCAACAGTTGTAAGATGAGCAGATGACACCATGCTCATTATCAAAAGGTTTTATAGTATCAGATAATGCAAAGAACATTGTAAAGACAGTTGATGATGGGGATTATACATACGTTCCATGTTTTGCTCACTGTATAAATCTGGTAGTTCAGGAATTCCTAGATGGAGAAGGCACCACTCTGCAGAGATGCGTTGGTCTGGCCAAAATTGTTTGTGGTCATTTTAGCCATTCTGTAAAGGCATGGAAGCTATATGAAACATTCAGTAGTGGAACTGCCTTCCCCTCCGTCACCTGAAACAAGATGGGACAACAAGATGGAATTCCACCTATTGCCTGATGGAATGACTACTAGAACAACAGAAGGCTATCCACCAGTATGATGCTGAGTATGGTACTGGCAAGGGGGAGGTAAACATCAACCAAAGTCAGTGGCACCTGATGGAGACTCTCTGCACTGTGCTGAAGCCCTTTGAGGGAGCCACAAGAGTGGTAATTGATGATGCAGCTGGTCTAAGCCAGATCCTTCCCCTCATTGCCTTTATTAACCTGTGACTTCATATGAAAACTCAGTATGAGGAAAAGGAGGATAGAAGGGATAAAATCATGTTTCTGGAATAACACAAGTATTTCAAAACTAAGTACAGATGACCACTACATCATGGCCATTCTCATGGACCGTTGTTTCAAAGACACATTTGAGACATTCCTTAATGCACAAGAATGTGGTGGGGATCAGCAGTCCTATAAGGCCTGGCTTATCCATCTGATCTCCATGCATATGGCACAAAACTAAACCAGGAACACAGACAGAGAAGAACGACATCCATCATCTTCCCTTACAATCACACTTACAGTCCAGGTGGAGGAGAGGGAAGAAGGAGGATCCCAATGTGTTTCCACTGTTACTACTGAACGTCACAGGAGTCATTCACTTTTGTCTCCAAGCCAACCTGCTGCTGCTACTACTGCTACTGCTGCACCCCCTAGAAGAGCAGCCATTGATGACAAATCACTATGGGAACAACTGTCTAACTATGGCTTCATGAAAAAGCATGGCAAGTCACTTTCTGACACAATGGTGCTGAGATGTCAGCAAACAAAATGGTTCAGGATCATCTGGATGAGAATGTGCCACTAGCAGGGGACAAGCCTCTACTGTACCAGTACCAAAAAATACCATTTGGCCTTCTTTGACACAGGTACACAGGATGAAATGCAATTCTGCAGCATTTTTCAGCACTCTGCAGAATGCTGCAGACCTAATGAATAAAGTAATGTAATTTCAATGGTTATTAGTCCCCTTTGTCATTCAGGTAAATGTGACACTACCAGGATGAAGTGAATGACACAGTTTCCTGCATGACAAAGGGGACTAACTGCCATTGAAATTACATTGCTTTATTCAGTAGGTCTGCTGCAGCATACTGCTGAGTGCATTAAAAGTGTGTTTCATCCTGGGGGATGCCACTGTAGCTGTTGAACATCTCAGTTGCCTACCTGCAAGTACATAGTGAGAGAGAATTTTCAGTGCTGCAGGCAATATTATTACCAAGAGGAGAACATGACTTTTGACCCAAATGTAGAGTTGTTCACTTTTTTTGTTGGCTTGCCCACGCATGTGCAAGCAACATCTTGTTGTAGTAACACTGTAGTAGCACTTTAAAAGATGTGTCAATGTTGTGGCAAATCCAGGGGATGCTTTACTCGGTGTGTCCCTCAGCTGCCAACCAGTGAGCATGCTGCCAATAACAGCAGTTTCAGAGAGTGCCACCAACTTGAAATGAATCTGCTGCTGCAATGAGAGACAGGCTTGTCATTGCAGCAGCAGATCTGACACGCCTCCATTACGTGCCATTCCTGGTGAAACATTTAAATAAACATGGCGGCGGCTCTCACCATCCACCTCTCATAATCCCTAGAAAGCCGACTTTGGGGGTGCCCAGTCCCCCTGTCAGCATGCCCCCCCAGTTCAATTTGTTTGCTGACAGGGGTGCACAGTCCCCGTTGGCATAATGTCCCCCCAGTTTTGTTTGCCTAGGGGGTTTCCAATCCCCCTCAGTAGCATGCACCCCCCATCACAGACATGCTTTATTTGCCGACGGGGTGTCCGATCCCCATCAGCTCCAGTTCTCCCACCAAAAAAATCCCAGGTGGCACACTGGGAGCCCACTCCAGTGTAGTCAAATGTATTCATGTAACCTGTAAAACAAAAAACCTTCCCCCGATTTTTTTTCCGTTTTACTTGTAAACAAGAAAATGATCCCTTGTTGTCCTCAGTGCCCCCTCCCCCAACCCGCACCCACCCTCTGTGCACCCCACCTCCCCACACACACCCCCTCACCCCATACTTACCTCTGGAGGTTGGTGCCGTGATCTTCAGTGGAGCAGGAACACATCTGCACTCATCAAAGCCAATCGAGAACTGAAGAAATGCTGGTAAGCTACATAATGGCATCAATGGGGGAGGTTTCAACTTAGGTGAATATCTCGGCCATTTATTTTTACTTTTGGCTCCAAATTTTCAACATGGGGTTCTTGGGACTCCACCTCATGAAATCAATCACTGTCATTTCATTATTCGGTCCTGAAAGGTGATTTCGTGGTCACTATACGGAATCACCTTTTGGGACTGATTAATGAAAGAACAGTGCTACTATTCATGAGGTGGGCTCCCAGAAAACCTATGTTGCAAATTTGGTGAAAGAATTCCCAAAAATGACTGTTACGAGAGTGCAATGAGCAGTTTCCACACATGCTCGTAACTTCAACAATTTTTAATATTTTCACTCCAGATTTTTAACATTGCCATTATTTCACACCTCCTTATGAACAGTACAGCTGTTATTTTTCACGTCCTGCCCAAAATCTGTTTTCACACATGTGGCACACAATGGCACGATCGCTGTGGGAAATCAATGTTTGGGACAGATTAAGAAAATCACAGTGATGCTGAGGAGGTCCAAAAATGCCTATGTTGAAAATTTGGTGGAAAAATTCCAAAACATGACTGTGTCATGAGCGTGTGTTGTGCAGTTCCACGCATGCTCTTAACTTCGAGAATTTTTCATATTTTCACTCCAGATTTTCAATTTTGCAATTTTTTCACATCTCCTAATGATAGCTGTAATTTTTCACATCCTGCTCGAAATGTGTTTTCACACATCTGGCGCACAATGGCGTGGTCACAGTGGGAAACCAATGTTTGGGACGGATTAAGAAAATCATGATAACACTGTTCATGAGCGGAGGTCATAAAATGCCCATGTTGAAAATTTGGTAAAAAAATTCCAAAAAATGACCGCATTATGGGTATGTGTTGCGCAGTATCTATGCACGCTCGTATGTTTTTCATATTTTCTCTCCAGATTTTCAACATTGCCATTTTTTCACATCTCCTAATGAACAGTACAGCTGTCATTTTTTCAATTCTACCAGAAATGTGTTTCCCCACCTGTGGCTCCCAATGGTGCAGTTGCTATGTGAAATCACCTTTCAGGATTGAGTAACAAAAGTATAGTGCCACTGTTCATGAGGTGAGGTCCAAAAAAGCTAATGTTGAAAATGTGGAGTGAAAATACCAACAAAAACTCGGAACATTAAGGTTTCCAACCATATACCCACCCTGTAGAAACTGACAGGTGTCAGGGACATAACTTGGGTTCATCGGCCATAATGTTAGCAGAATTCAACCCCAACCCCCCACCCTACAGCCACTGACAGGCATTGAGGTGTGCCTTGGGTTCCGTCACCCTAACATTCACCCCATTCTCCTATATTGCACCCATCTCAGCTTATTTCCTTATGGAATGGGGTGAGCATAAGGGCCAAAGACCCCAATGCACACCCTGACACCTGTCGCTCTCTGCAGGGTGGGGTGAGGTAGAATAGCATAAGCGTTATGGCCGACCCAAAGCCACACCCCATACAGTGAGCTGCAGGAACAAGTCCACTTGTTCAAGTATCTGGGGGTCAAAATAGATGATAACCTCACATTTGCGCACCATATTGACTCTCTGGTCAAGACAGTCAATACCAAGATTGGTGTCCTGTACAGGCACAGGCAATACCTGTCTCAGGGGGGCCCTCCGCCTCTCAGTCCACAGTTCCATTACATCTACTATTGACTATGAACTAGTGGTCTATGGGGTGGCATTGGATACAGTGCTCAAGAGGGTTCAGACTGCGCTCAACAAAGCCTGCAGACTCACCCTGGATGCTGAGCGTGGCACTCACACCTGTACTCTGTATGAACGCACAAATTGGCTGTCATTAAGAAACAGGGTCAAATTCCAAACTTGCATCCTAGGAAAGAAGGCTTTATTGGGTAAAACACCACCTTGTGTAGGCAATTTGATCAAGGTGGCCAACTCATTACAGGTCACCAGAGGGAGGACTAGAGGGGCCCTGGCTATCCCCTTCTGTCGTACCTCACTTGGGCAACATGCATTTGCCTACCAGGCCCCCCTGTGGATGAATGAACTCCCCGGGCACTTCTTGGCCACCAATTGTCTGGCCCAATTCAAAACTGACCTCAAACAGCACCAAATAACACTCTCTAACTGCACCTGCCCCTAAGTCCAGCCACACCTACTCTCTCTGGCCCCCAGCAAGCACTAGTCAGGCCTCAGGTACCCCTTCCCTCTGTCCCTTCTCATGACGTGCCTCAGCAATCAGTTTGCGTCATGCTTCTTTGGCACCTGCCACCCCACCTTCCCCCCTCCCCCAACTCCTAGTCCCATGGGTTTCCCTAACAGTCACTACTAAAGTAGGCTGCCTGACCATGCCCCCTCACACCCCACCATTTACTCTAGCATGTCATCTCCACTCAGCCTCCCCTCACCCCCATTTCTCCCTATACCTTATCACCCTTCTTTCCCCATCCTTCACCTCCACTACAGTACCTACCTCTCTCTTGTACCTCCTTTCTTCACCCCACTGCCAGCTATCTCCATTGCTCTGAACTACTGACAAGGCACTTTGTGGCTGCTTATTCCCCTCTGCACCCTCATAAAGTGTTTTTCTTGTTATTTTAACTTGCACCTATGTTTTGAGTTATTCTGTAAGTTCCGAATCCAAGCTGTATCTTTAATTGTGATGTACCTTTGTTTTCTCCTATTTGTACTTTGTTTTGCGATCTATGACATGGAACCTTTGTAAAAGAGCTTGCGCTCAAAGGGCTTTTCCGAATCATTAAATAAATAATAAAATAAACACTCCCAATGCCTTTCAGTCTATGTGGGGGAGGGTGGGTGTTAGCATTACTTCAGTACTTCATTGCCATTCCTATTTTGCATTTCTAACTCCTGTACTACTAATGCTAATGCCATCAAGCCAACATTCGGCATTGACAAATGCTTGTTAAAAAATTAACCTGCCCCCTTTTCCAAGCCTTTTCTGCCACCATTTATGGATGATGATGAATCTCCTACACTTCCAGTTGGACTAAAGACAGAGGAAGATGATAAGATGGATGGGGAGGGCTTCTGTGTCCATTTGTGCTTTGGAACCAGTAATCTATACATGCACTGTTGGATGCTGTACTGTTATCTTCACTCAGTCTTCTTCATATTAATGGTTTGTGAATTTTTACTAGATCTACACATGTCAAAAAAATAATTTTGGGGGCAATGTTGCCCATGAAACCAGTGTGTATGACATATATCCATGGCATAATGGGAAGCCATTTCATTGTGTGGCACTGTCCCAATGTGCACACAATTTTTGGAACCAGTAGTCCACAATGTGGGATGCTGCACTGTTGTCTTCACTAAGTCTTTTTCACACTAATGTTTCTTGGATGTTTGCCATGTCTACACAAGCTGAATAAATAATTTTTGTGGCAACACTTCCCATGAAACCATTGTGTATAACACTTATTCATGGCATAACTGGAAGCCTTGTCCATGTGTGGCACTGTCCCAATAGAAACACAATTTCTGGAACCAGTAGCCTATGCTGTGGGATTCTATACTGACATTTGGTGGGCATACATAGGCTTTATAAACATAAACCATTTTATTTTGAGCATTGTTAGCCGTGTACTCTTGGTTACTACCAGCATGGTCCATGTTTGGCACTGACTGAATGGACACAATTTCTGGAACTAGCACAACTTAATGTGGCCCCTTGCTTCATCCTGCTGCTTTGGGTACTTTGTCAGCCCAGTGCATTATGTTATTTCTTTTATCCCATTTCCTAAAGCTTTTTATTAGTCTGACCTGTGCGAAGTAGTGCACCAGTAAGAGAACTCTGACAAACTTTACCTGGTTCAGTGGTCAAAATTCACATGACCGAACTTTGGGCAGTTTGTACAGTCCTATTAGAGTGCAAGCAAGTTCACATTACTGATGTTTAATTCCACCAGCTGGAGTATAAGCACTTGAATAAATATCAAGACTAGAACCATGTGGAATTTTCAAATTCTGCTTTTGCCTGAATTCAGCAGAATTTAGGAAATTCTGCCTAATTCAGTGGAATTCCATCACAAGTGGAATTCTGAAATTCTGAAAGCGGAATGTTAATTGCAGAATCATATTCCACAGTTTATGTATACTCCGCATTCATTTTCCACAAACCACAGAATAATATTCAGTGGATTACTGTTTACATTGAAATGCTTTTTGGAATTCTGTGGAATTAAAAAAGAAATATGGGTAAGCATTTAGGAAGTGGAATGGCCAGTCTGCACAAATTCTGATGACAAAGTTTGCATTCATCTCAACTCTAGTCCATAAGCTGCTGTAGATAGTCTGATCACTACTGTCAACATCAGCCTCTTTTCTAAGTGAATATAGTATGTTTAAAGTAATAGAAATAATATTTTTTATTAGCCCTTTTGCCAGAAAAATTCAGTCAATTCATGCTGTAGAAGAACCCTGTCTGCCACAAATTGCTTATGGCCTTCTTAAAGGTTTAACTAAAGTAAAAAAAAAATCACTAAGAGAGGAACTTCTAGTCAAATGGGAGACATTTCAGTGGTGAAACCCCTTCCTTGGCAGGAATTGGATTCACTAATTTAAAAATTATAACAAGATTTCAACCACAAAAACAGTTTGTGTTTCACTTAAATTTCAAAAGGAAATACATCACAATGTTCCACAGTGTAACATACCTTATTTATGTATCCTTGTACTAAACATTTAGGGTATTCTTGTTATTTATTGCAAGGAGAAAAACCTATTCAGTAATTTCTTATTTTTGTCACTGCACACTTCAATTTCATAAATGTTTTTCTTCATTATAACCATAACATGCTGTCAGGTTTTAGCCCTTATATTAATCTGGTTCCATGTGATAACAGCAAAGAAATAGCAGCACCGTACACATGAGCGAGTGCACAATGCCAAAAACACAAACTGCAGCTATGCACTGATGACCACAAAATCAGTGACCATACCAATACACGTAACCTTACATTTTATGCGGGGTCTGTGGCACCCCCCCGCACCCCCCTTCTTAATATAATCAACTCTGGGGGGGCCTGACACTGGGGTAAGGAGCCAACTCAGGAGGGGGCTATTCAGGGGGAGCAGAAACGGGGGCCACCAGGTGGCGGGGAGCAGGACAGTGGAGGAGCGGGAACACAAAATTACAAAAAAAAATACAACTCCCAATGGGTAAACCAAACAAAAACAGCAGAGCACCAACACAGGTCCTTCCACACCAGAGGCATACACTGCCTCCACAAGCCCAGCTCAAAACTGCCCACTGAACTACCTGCTATATCCTGCTTCCTGAGATGTCCCTCCTACTGTCATTCTATCCTGCATTCATGGTTTTAGTCCCTTCTACCCTCGCAATTCCTACAGTCACTCTGCTTCCACACTTGCTCTAGTTACAGGTGCTCAATTTGAGTCACCCATATCACTGGATACAAATTTATCCTCCACATGCGTGATATACATTACATAATATATACATAAAACATACTTGAAACAGAATTTGTCGCACTCTGTGTTCTGATTTTCTAGTGTCTGCTGTTAAAAAATAAGTAACATAGTATGAGGCATTATTTTCCTACTGCTAGCATTTAATGTAAACAATAACATTGACTGGAGTGTGGGTTAATCTGTGAAAAATAGATAGCCATAGGCATAGTGAGGCACGAGGCCTTAAGCTGAATGCCCTCAATGCCACTAGAAGTGCTCTTATAGCATGGCTTCCCCTTCTCCTTCTTAGAGAGAGCACTAGCACTGTCTGACTTGCTGTTTAAATACCATTGAAAATCTGATCAGATGGACATGCTCCTGTGTCTGAGCATCATGATATCACTGCTAGAGACAAGAGAGATGTCTCCTATGCAGATTGGTGCAAAAATGGCTTATTTTTATGTGTTATGCATTTGTGCTAGTGCAGCCCTACTTTCATATAAAAGGTGAAATGGGAAGCAGTTCAGTCTTTAAGAAATGTTTTTCCTCTATTCAATTCAATAACAAATATAAAAGGGGCTTAGTCACATTTATAGGTATACTAACACATATTAATCAAGATTCATGGATGACTGATTTGTCACAGCGTGATGGACATGAAGAAGTCATCATGTCAGAGGTTACTTGTATCCTATATATAATGTACAAACTGACATGCCCTTTGTGCAGGTTTACCTTTATCATGTCTATAAAGTCAGTTGTATAGACTCTCCCTACTAATGAATATTTACAGGGAGAGTACTATAACTGTTTAAATCAGTCTAACTCCAATCCCTTTTACATCTTTTTTTTTAAAGAGATGTTCACAGTTGAACAATCAAAAGCAGACCTGGTACCCGGGAAGTGGACATGCTACTAGAAATGATGTAAAAGGGATAGGAGTTAGGCTAATTTGAACAGTAACAGTACTCTCCAGTGATAAACCATCTACCTCAAAGGTAACTCCACAGTCTGTCACCGAGGTAACACATGTTGCACAAGTGTGCCTTGTTCTTCTGATGCATGGCCACGTGGACTTGGACATGGAATAGTCAATCACCAATACAGGGTGTTGTGTTCAAAGTAGGATTGCTCTTGAAGTCAAATATTCTCACAGTACATTGATCCCAGATTATGGATGGTAGTAAACTGTTTCAGGGTCAGTGCACACGGTATTAGTCTAGAGTCTGAAAATCCCCAGTTTGTGGCATCACAGTCATGTCATTATCAACATTTATGCTGTTACAAACAGAACTATTATTTTAATGCAGTGTTTACCTACAATGAGTTTGTTGTACATATATTTAAAATACAGTTTAGCAGAGAAAAATAAATAGGTGCCCTAGCTGGTAATGGAACACTGACGTACTAGAATACCATTCCACTACACTACCAGCAGTGCTACTAGACAACAGAAACCTAAAGTTCCCAAAGGCACTCAACTTTTTTCAGTGCACACCCTAAAACCACGCAAATCAAAATTACATTTTTATTTGCAAGCAGTGTGGTGAGCATATATTTGAAATATGTAATGTTTGGTGACTAGTGTATGGTGCTTGTGTATACTTGTGTATACTTAAACATTGGCCTTTCTCTATTCCCACTCAGTAAAGGAGTCAGGCAGCATTAGGAACACAGGAGGCCCAGCACTAAGGGTGAGAAGAGTGCTACAGGAGGAGGAGACAGGGAGGATGGTGGGTGTTTGAGACACACTAAGCATGGGCTACTGGGGGAGGTTGGAATTTAGTTGGGTTGTGGAAGGAATTAGTCCCCCAAACTGAACCTCAGGCAAAGCACTCCAAGTCAATGTTTGCAGAATAGTGTATGGTTCTTGTGTAAACTTAAACTTTGGTCTTTCTCTAGTCCCACCCTCAGTAAAGGAGCTGGGCATCATTAAGGACATAGAGTGAGATCATCTCCTCCAACTCACAGAGCATGGGAACAGTAGCAGACAGGAGAGGAAAAAAAACCTGTGGAGGAACCCTCTGAGAGGAACCATGGCTACTGAACAGCCCATCCTCTGGGCATAGTAAGAAGAGATAATTCTAAATGTTTGTCTGATTTCTTCTTCCAGATTGGGAATGTATGTTTTGAAGCATGAAGAGGTTCATCTTCTAACTCTTTTGATGATATGAGCAGGAATGTTGTTTTTGGATGTTGATGATGCTGCTCCAGTCCAAAAGAATGTCCTGTAAAAGCATAAGGATTAAGTCCAAGTCATTGTAGGAGAGTTCTCACATGCTCCATGAACCATTTGGTAGTCATTTCTGAGTGATTGTTGGAAGTTGGAAGAGGCTGAGAGGAACTGGAGCAAACATGGAACTGCAAGAGTTGACTGAAAAGAGCTACTGGGCACCTGTTATTATGAGTTCAGTAATATGGAATCTGAACTCCTTTGTCAAGTCTGTTGGTCTCTGAAGTTGGAAGAAACAGGATGTAATGATCTGCTTATTTTATTAAGTTGGCAACTTTGAGGAATTTAGCAGAGGAGGCAGATGATACAGCAAACTCACAGAAATGCAGGAAACCATAGAGAGCTGGACAAATGGCTGATGAGTACAACTGTGTGAAAAAAAACATCTGCCAGCAGAATTTGCATGAAAGTTGAACTTTCGCTTCTGTGAAAGTTTGGGAATCAAATTAGCAACTTTTGCAGAAATTCCGACTTAGAATGTCAGAATAAATGTATGAACAGTGGAGACAGTATTAAACTGTGGGAAAAATTATGTAGAAGTGATCCCTATAAGAAGCCAGTTCTGTGGAAGTTCTTTCAGCAGTTTAATATAATTACTCTGTAATTCATACATTCATGCCACAGTTCAATGAGACACTGAACTGTGGAATGAAAGTATGAATTGTTTTATTATGTATTTTTGGCTCCATAGTAATCTGTTTTCCTGGTGTCTAGTGGCACCCCCCACCATCTGATCACTTGCCCCAGCCCTAATTAATATTGTTCCCCTGGTGGCTAGTGGTACCCTGCACCCTCCAGTCATTCACCCTGGCCATCAATATTGTTTCCCTGGTGTCTAATGGCAATCCCCACACCCTGATCTCTTGCCCCAGCCATCAGTACAGTTTCCTTAGTGTCTAGTGGCACTGCCACCCTCCAATCACTCACCCTAGCCATCAATATTGTTTCCCTTCTCTCTAGTGGAACCCCCCAGCCTCCGATCACTCACCCTTGTCATCAATATTGCTTCTGTGTTGTCTAGTGGCACCCCCACCCTTGGATTGCATGCCCCTGCTATCAGTATTATTTATCTGGTGTCTGGTGGCACTCCAACCCTCCAGTCACTCACCCCAGCTGTCAATATTATTTCCCCAGTGTTTAATGGCCCCCAACAGTGACCACACTGGGCTGGTACCGTACATAGTCAGTGACTGCCTGGGTCAGAAGATGGGGATTGGGGAGACCATTCAGCAACCAACACAGCCCTCCTCTCCCCATGTTAGCCGGCCTCCATATGTAATGACAGGGTGCATGCAATTTTATTTTTCTATAGGGACAGTGCAGAACTGATCACTGAACTGAGGAATAATCATACGAGTTGCAGATTAATGTACAGTACTAATTCCACAGTCCATGCATTTTATTCTGCAGTTCATTGAAAAAATTCTGCAGAACTGGGTGAAACTTTGTCAAACACTATAGGAAGATTTCCAATTCCCCAAAGGCTAATGTTCAGAAAATTCTGTGAAAGCTGCAAAATTTTGTGAAAATTCTGTTAAAGTGGAATTCGCAACTATCGCCCAGCCCTATTGATGAGACCATAATGTTCATGGTAGGGTCAAATGTAACAGTAAGCAGCAAGTTCAAGTAGTTTCAGAATATAGATCCATCGACAGGGAGACATTTAGTAGCTTTTGCGGATGATGCTCTACGAATTCCAAGCAGGAGGAATTTAAGGCATGGGATAAAATTGAAGACGGGGTGGATTTAACTGAGATAAGAAGAATTTCATTACAGATAAGTATTGCTTTATGGTCTCATGTGATAATTTCAAGGCTTGATGGCAGTAGGTTATCAATGCAATTACATGATTGATAGAGAAGGAACTTCTATGCATTGATTGGAAGGCATAAAATGAAAAATACTTCTTCCAAGTGGTGATATAAGTTGCTTGGGTAGTAGGTGCTAAGGTGGACCACATGAAAGCTTCAGCTTGTTGCTGTGTCATGATGAGATTGGCAAATCAAAGAGGAGAAGCCATGGGGCCGGTCCGTCGGTGCTGCGGTTGGAATTCCGCTTGTGGTGCTGGCAACTCGGGTTCAGGAATGGACCCGGATCACTGGAGGGCCAGTCGGGGGGCAGAAGGATGGCTCTCCTTCTCTGGGGGGAGGGTGGGGCAGTGTCTGGCACAAGGAGGACCCCTGGCAGAGACCGGGAGTCACTCAAGCTACCTGTGCTTGCACATATGGGAGGTGGGGCAGATGCTGGCATCACTGCACATCCATGCCTCTGTAAGAAAATTGCAGGAAAAAGGGGAAAGTGGGTGGGTCCACTGTCCATGTGAAGCCCTCCTTGGGGCTTCAATTAGCCACCATCACCACCACTCTACTGACCAGTCACTGGTTCCATGGCTTGAGTTATGGGGGACCGATGCCACCACCCCAACCTCTAGGGGGTAAGCTGGGGGTAACTGGGGGAGGTTGGCAATAGATGGTAGGTAGAAGCTCCAGGGGTCATGACCTGGGCTGAGGGACTGACAGTAAGACCTGCCAAATAAAGAGGATAAAAAAAAAAGAGGAGAAGCCATGATTGTGTCTGCTGAGGGATAGATACAACAACATTCCTGAAACTGAAACTGAGATAAAGAATCAGCTGCTTCATTCACATAGCCAGGAAAATGAAAGCATTTAGAGTAAAATTATGATGTAGAGATAACCAAGACAGCCTCTGGATAAATAACATGATGGAGTGGGACAAAGACTTGCCTTTATTAATAATGTCCACTGTTGGTTGAGTTTCTGAAAAGATTAAGATGGTCTGCAGAGACCAGAGATGTCCCCATATAAATGCAGTGGCAATTATACGGTACATTTCAAAGAGAGGAGACGTAGTTGAAAAGTTTCAAAGGGTGGATATGTCAGGAGGTCAGGGAGTGGTGATCCAGGAATGCTCGAAGACAGCAGCATAGCCACAAGTTGGTGACACATTAGTGCATATCCTGAGTTGTAATTCAGGAGATGGATCTTCATAAAACATAGAACATCCATTCCAGTATTAAGAAGATATGACCACATGACTAGCTCAGATTTGACTGTATCAATGACGTTGATGTGATGGCAGTTCTGAGAAAGAAGATGCCAATGTTAGCAGATAGGAAATAAAGGATTGACCTTGCAAAATTATCCACATTATGAAATTGAGATATTCCAGTAGTGAGAGAAGTTCTCATTTGGTGCAGAGGGCGTGGACAGGAAATGAGTCCAGAACAGCTTGAATCTTGTGTAGTTTATAAGACGGTAATCTGGCTTCCATGTGTTTCATGCCATTTCAGCACCAAGAAATTCAATGGATGTCGATGGTTCTAATGTTTTCTCTTTGGACAGAGGAACTGGTAATTCCTGGAACAGATGGATGAGTGCAGTAATGCTAGCCACAAGGGATGAATCAAGAGGACTGATAAGAAAGAAGTCATCCAGAAGACAGATGATAGCTAGATGATGACAGACACTGAGTAGTAACCAAAACAGAGTCTCAGAAAACATGTCAAACAATTCTTGGCTACTTCTACAGCCAAAGATCAGCAAATGGTGAAGTAGCAGTGATCTTCCCATTTAATGCCATATAGATGCTACAGGGACTGGTAAATGGGCAGCTACTTAAATGCATCTGCAATGTCCACTTTTGCAAGCCAGGAGCCAGGACCAAAGTGTTTAATAACTGTAATGGCAACATCAATGTGGGCATATGAGAGTGAGTAATCATCAGATGGAATCAGCAAAATGATGCTAGGAATGGTCATGAACTGAGGTGTGGGTAAGTCGATGATTAGGTGCTTCTTGCCAGAAAATTTTCTGGTAGGGCAACACCAATAGGTGAGAAATGGTGGATGTAGAAAAGGACCAAGGAGAAATCTTTTTTGCAGTTCTTTCTGTAAAAGCTTCTTAACTACCTCAAGTTCCTTTATAACAGACTGTAAATTGTAACATATGAAGGTGTTGGAGGGGAGCACTGCAATGCCCATATGGAAACCTTCAGAGAAGCCAGAAAGGAGATATTCCACAAATGAGTGAGAAGGCTGTGAAGCTACCACTTGAGATAAGGCTCACAGATTGACTGAAGTAGAGGGATGAAGTGATTGTCGCTGATTAGAATGGGTCGGTGTTGGGCAAATGAATCAAGCATGAGAGTCACCACAAAACCTGAAGATATGAAGAAACAGACAACCAGAGTCCAGGCAGCCTTTATCATTAAAGTTATTGCAAATCAGTTTGGCTCCTGAATATTTAATGGGTGGCCTCATCTAACCAAGTTGGGGCAAAAGGAGGCATTAGGATTAGTAATCATGTGGGTTGACCTCAAGGAGGAAGCAGGAGTTGATCCAGCTGGTCTAACACTCCTAACTGGAATGGTAGATGATGAGGCATATGACACTGTTAAAGGACAAAGTGCAGAAAAATGGGCAAAAGAGCCACACAACAGGCAGAAGTATGCTTGCTGTCCAGCAAAATGCTGACAAAACAGAAGACAGGCCAGTTCAATTTTGTATTAAAATGAGCCAAAGCAGTTGCAGCACTGGCAGCTTTAGTAGAAAAGGACCAATGATAATCATAGAAATGGGTTCTTCTATATTGAATGCCAACATTGATCAAGAGAAATAAATACAAATGCAGTTTCTCTTTTCTAGTATAAAATGCAGATCAAAGCACATCATGATATAAGCTGAAAGTGAGAATGAATTTGGGTATAGTCAGTTTCTTCACAAGTCGTGGATCTTTCTACTTCAATATGACAAAAACACACTGTGATTTAGCAGCTATGAATAAATCATACAGTTTCTGTTTCTTGGCTGAAGCCGAATGTGAAATACTGAGTTTTTTTTAATTCAGACAGAAGGCTGGAACAGTCCAGTTTTTTATGGGATGGTTCAGTTTTAAAGGTCTTTTGCAAGAAGGTTATGTGTCTGAAGAAGTCTGGGGAGACCCTGAAGTGCCTTCTTTGGGATCTGGGGATGGAGAGCTGGTAAGAGTCTTAGAGGCCATAGTCCCAGTATGCCACTTCATATTGCACTTCAGAGGAATGAACCCCGGTGGAGGAACTCAAGCCTTTTATGAACCTTGGATGAATAGGGGGACAATATACTGTCTCAAGATTCATGGGGAAGTATTACCACTGGCGTCATTGAGAAGGAGAACAAACCCCAAGTAGCTAGGACCAGTTATGGGACACTGTCGTGGATGAAACAGCTCCAGTGGGGCTGCATTCACTTTGCAGCTTTGCAGGTTGCAGAATCACTCCTTTGTCAGATGCAGTTGCAGAACAGAGAATGGAACTGGTATCAGTTGAAGAACTGCTGGAATGAGAATGCGAGATGTGAGTCTGATACATTGCTGATGGATTGAAAGTTATAGAGTCATGACTCTGGTGGATGAAGTCAAACCCTACCTACACTCCTAGACTTCCTAAGGATACAAGTTAGGGAGACACAGTCCAGTAGGGCTGCTGGTGAGGGTTGTTTAAGGAAAGAAGAGGCAGCAGACTGCCACTTTAGGGTTGAAATGGAGGCAGAGAGTAGTAGTATGGAGGCCTGAGCTAGTAAGCTGAAAGGCTAATAGCAGGAGTGCTGAGCAGCAGGATGATAAGGAGCAGAACAGCAGAAATTGCAGAATAGAGAATGGAATGTAAGGAAGAAGGCAGCAGTACCTGATACGGAAAATCAGAAGCTATAGCTTTAAGCCAGGTGGTGACATCAGCCCACTTCACAAACCCAGAAGAAATGAGAGAGGACTCCAAGACAGAGCAACACAGCTCTGAGAACAGAGTGAAAAAAACTCCAAAAGTCTCCAAAAGAAACAGGCAGCCAGAATCAACATCAGCAAAGGAGGTGTAGCCCCAAGAAAAGAGAAACACAAGCAAGCTCAGAAGAGGCAGGAAGGTATGGGGGAGGCCCTGGGAGGACAGCTGACTGAAAAGCTGGATGGGTGAGGAGCAGCAGAGATGGGAGTGGAGAAGAAGGAAAAAAGGGCAGGCTGAAGGAATGGGAGCATAAAGAGAGGAGGGAGAAGGAGAAAGGCAGCAAGGGCAAAGGGGTGGTGGCAGGAACCACTGAGGAAGGCTGCAGCGGAAACAGAAAATGAGCAGAAAAAGGGGAGAACAGGAGACTAAAGGCAGTTACAGGAGAAATGAATGAGCAAACCCAGGAAGGCACAGCACAGCCACACAGACCACGCAGAAGCTCAGCATTTTGAGACACACTAAGAGTGGGCTGTTGGGAGAGGGTCAAATTTATTTGGGTTGTGGGGGGAGTTATTCCCCCACACTAAACCTCAGGCAAAGCCATGACAAAATTTAGAATTGAGAAACAAGTGATCTGGCTGTAACTTGAACCCGAGTCTGCCAGAGAAATGATGAGTGCTATCAGGAGGTCTAAACCTCACTCTCAGGTTCTTGGCAATAATGGGCACACAAGGAATCACAGACACGCTGCATAAGAGTAATAAAACTTGTTTATTACTACCAAAAGGATAATCACAGTTCCCTAAGCAGTTCTTACCAATACGAACTGGGAGCCAATGCTAAGCATTCCCTACACCTCGAGGAATCTCTGTGTCTTCTGGGGTCTTCGAGGTAGAAGACATAATATCTTACATTACATACCTACGATAATTACCATGGTTACTGTGAGACAGAAACATTTCTGGTTACAGAGATGAGCCCTATTGGTTAAATTAGAGGTGGCTCCTCAGTCCAAGATAACATTATACAATTTTGTAGTAGTCATCACTTTGTAGAAACAAAGAGGTAGAGTTTGCACATGCCCGTGTAATAATACAAATCATCAGAAGATGGCAATGCTGACTCATATATCATAATCATTACAAAGACACAGATGTCCTAACATCTTGTAAGCAAGAAATACATGTGTATATTAGAAAGTAAAGTGTATAACAATAATGTGCATACATATCCTGGCGTCTGCTCTTGTACAGGAGATGCCCTTAGCCCTATATGTTAGTATAACACATGCCTAAATGCTAGCTCTCTACCGTGTACCTTTAGGAGTACCAATTAGGGTGCAGGGACTTCATGCAACAAGGGGCAACACAGCAAGCGTAAGGAAGTGGACAGAGAGCAGGGGCCATTTACAGACCGGACACGCGAGCCTTGTAAAGGAACTCCAGCTGCTCATGGTGTTGGTGTAATGTATGCTGTAGGCAGCAAAGCATGATAATGAGAAAAAAATATCAAAAATGCTTTTATAATAACAAAAGCTTTAAAGGTAATCTTTAACCAAGTGTTAGTAAGTGCACTATTCATATCACCATCATTAAGTGCAAGGACAGCTTCGTTAACTTTGGAAATTTAATTGCTGATGTGGATGAGATGGGTGTCTTTTCTCTCTAAAAGTGATTTTAATGTCAATGTGAGAGGATCAATGTGTAGATTAAAGTAAGGTAAGTACTCTGAAAGAGTAAGCAGATAATCAGGGTTACTATCAATGACGTCAGCGTCTATAATGGGGACAGGGGTAATAACTGTGTGCCCAATAACTGTTCTCTGATGAGGTACAAAACAAAAATTAGAACTATCAATAGAACATGTCTTTAAATCATAGGTGTATGACTTATAGTTAGTCACGACAACAATATTTACTGTCTGAATTATATTTCATTTTCACTGTAGGCAGTCTCCATTTTTGCAACTGTACTGGGCAAGTATAAGTCTGTTTTGAAATCTGTGTTGACAGGCAGTGAACCTCCTCCCTGTAAGACTGGTATAACTTGGAATCATCTGGAGCAGATGTTGAGTCCTGGTATTCTGTGCCATTAGTGGTGATGACATCGTCCATGGAAAAGGACCAATCGAGACTGTCTAGGGAATAGCCACATAGAGGTTTAATAACATCAAATACATCACATCGATACAAATAAATATACTCTTTCTTCACACAGCAGTCCATGTGTGGCGAGACCCAGGTGTCCAGAAGAAGAAGATGGAAAACCAAAAAAGGAGGCAAATCAAGGTGTTCTCTGTAGATGTCTTCATCAAGGTGCCCAATGGAGTGTACAGATGTGAGTTTATCAAATATAGCTGTAGTAGGATCAAAACATGGTAAAGAAACAGTGAAAGAGAAAAACATAGTATCCTTAATGAAACATTTCTTAGAAGTAAAACATGGACCAGTATTAGGATGCCTGGTCACAAAATCCAAATTCCTAGCAGTAGAAATTGGAATAGTCAGAGTTTGTAGCATACACATGGCAACACAGTTAGAGGATTTACATTGAGGACAATACCATTTAGAGATATGTCTATCATGTATGATATCAGGGATTCTTCCAGATTCTAGATCACGGAAGAGATTATTGATGGTAGTGATAATGTAACAGGCATAGGCTGAGCATAAGATCTCATGGGCAATGTATTGCTTGTCTGCTTCTTTATTGTTCTGTGCAATAAGTGTGTTAATTTTATCTTTAGAATCTGAAAATGCCTTAGCAATGTCATGCATATTGTATACAGTGTATATTTCTTCCTGACTAAGGCCATCCACACCATGCAATAATGGGGGTATAATATCATTTGCCAAACCAGTTTGGAATTTCTGTGAATGGGATTTGATAGCAGCAAGGTCGGCTTTGTTCCAGAAGGACATGGCTGTACCAAAAACACTAGTGATGGTGCCTGTGGTACCAGTGACATCAGATGTGTCACGTGTATTATGTTTATGACTTTGATCATCTGGATTAAGTTTTCTCCTAAAATTGCCTCTATGCTCGGTGGTGTGTACCCCGGCAATAGTATCTTGGTTACGGATTTGAAAACTGCTAAGCTATCAAGTAGCAAAGTACTATAAAACAAGGAAGTATTAGTAGTAAGACACATACCAAATTCTTTCATATTCCAGTAAGTCAAGTTAAACAAGACAGGTATATGTATAAATTGTAAGTTGTTAATGAGAGTACCAGGTAAAGCAGTGGATGTGAGACCACTACAAGGACCAGGGGTGTGTTTTGGACATTCCAAAAGCTGTTTGTCAGTAGGGGGTAAGACAGATAGATACATGGCAACTGAGGTCATGTTGTGTACAGCACAAAATTTCCTGGCAGAGTCTTTAGACAAGGAATTACAATATGAGGGGTCAATTAAGGCAGTGATATTGTATAAACCAGAATGTCTAAGAGAGGTTTGGAGCAAGGACAAGGAACCATTTGGGGATAATGTTGTGTTCAGCCAACCATGGAAAGTTCCCTTGGAGAGCTTGGCCATGGGGAGTATTTGTCCTTGAGATGTGGTTTGCCACTCAATTTGAAGGGTAGATTTATCAGGAGTAACAACCGAGGCATTGAGGTAGGCATCTGAACCTTCCTTGACAGTAATCAAATTATCAGGAATATTGATGGAGACTTCCTCTGGGGTAGTTGCAGATGGATCAAGATGAGGAAGGAGGTGCTTTACCATGCCTTGGATACAGGGGATAACTCCTGAGATGAGGAGAAAATGGAACAAGATAGCCATCTTGTCAGTGTATCTGAAAAGGAAAACAAACATTAGTATATTAGTACTATTCCCCCCAATTGGGTGAGGAAAAGTAATTATACTCCTTTATACAGTTTCAGTTGGTTTGCATGTAACCATTTGTCAGTCAATTTGTTGTTTCGCATGAGTCTAACCTGATAGACTGCTGGACTGAGCTTGTTGACAACTAGGTAGGGGCCTTCCCATTTATTGGAGAAGGAATGTGTGGGATGTGCAAATCTAAGAACCATTACCTGATCCCCAACTTGCCAATCCACTTCTTGTGCATGTTTGTCAAACTGTATTTTGGACTGTTGTTGGGCCTTGCCCATGCAGTTAGCAGCATACAAATGAGTGTGTATGAGGTCTTGTCTGAGTTTTTCCACATATTGGTCCACTGAGACACGGTCTGCAGTGGGGGTGTGCAGGTCAAACAACAGGTGTTCAGGTAATCTCATATTCCTACCAGTCATCACCTCAAAGGGTGTCAGCTGGGTGGTGGCTGAGGGTGTATCCCTAATTGCCATAAGGAGTAATGGCAGTAGGCAATCCCAATCCTTGGGATTGTCCTCAATGAATTTGGAAAGCATTTGCTTAATCCATCTGTTGGCCCTCTCTACTTGATCTGAGGATTGTGGGTGGTAAGGTATGTAGAACTTCTGATGAACTCCAAGGAGTTCAAGTGCTTCATTCATCAACTCACCTGTAAAACTGGTTATTTTGTCTGAGTCTACCTTGAGATGTAGTCCCCACCTGGAGAAAATCTGTTCCACCAGGATTTTGGCAGTGGTTTTAGCAGTGCATGTCTTAGTGGGGAAAGCCTCAACCCACTTAGAAAACAGATCAGTGACCATAAGGGTGTATTTGTTGCTTCTGCTGGTATTGGTCAGGAGACCAATAAAATTGATCTGTATGGCATGCCAAGGCCCAGAATGCCTTTGTGGTAGCAGTTTGGCATTTTGTTTGGTAGGGATGGGGTTGTTTTGTGCACAAACAAAGCAGTTGTCTATGTACTGTTTGACATCCTTGGTGACACCAGGCCACCAGACAGTGGTCTTAAGCCTTTGGAGTGTGTTTTCCACCCCCTTGTGTCCACCAGTGGGGATGTCATGCACTTGGTGCAGAAATTCATGCCTAAGATGATGGGGAACCACCCACAACTTGGTGGGGGTGTCATCTGGTTGATACCAGATAAGCTTGTCATCAAGGGACAGCTGTAACTTACCTTCATACCTTCAGTAGCGGTTGTGGGTAGGTAGATTTTTCTCAGTACCTTTGTCAAGGAATCTGAACACATCTTTGAGTACAGAGTCAACATGTTGGGCTTCTGACAAGTCCAAGGGGGAAAAGGGTTCAGGTTTCTTCCTGACTGCTGCAACGTGTACGGCCATTCTGGCCTCTGGATGGTCCATTATCCAGGTGTCTCCCCTCGGGCCCCTTCCTTTGCAAGGGTGTCAGCAGTGTTACTGAAGACATGATAGGGATTGTGTGTGGAGTGGGCCTTAATTTTGTGTACATAGAGTTTGTGTGTAAATTTCTGTTCCAGTGAATGAATGTATATTGCCAGTTCCTTGTGTTTCACTGGACTGCCATAAGAGGAGGTAAAGGAGTTCTTCTGCCAGAAAGGAAGAAATTCTGTAAGTGAACAACAAACCCAGTTAGAGTCTTTGAAGATGATGGTATCCTCAGTCCCATGCTGGATGAACTCGAGGGCACAGGCCACCGCTGCCATCTCAGCATACTGTGATGATGCCACACTGCAACGCTTAGAAATTTTAACAGTGTTACCATAAGGGTAAATAACTAATATGCCCACTCCTGCTATATGTTCTCCCTGGTAGTAGGAAGCTGAGCCGTCTGTAAAGACACAACATAGTGAGGTGTTCTCAAGTAGTTGTGGTGTAGCAGGAAGAAAAGGACTTGGATCTGGTAGATCAGGTGGCTGCAGTGTACAGTCATGGGGTTCCTCCTTGGAAAAGGAGACCATGTGCCAGCATGGACTGCATTTTGGTTGGGTGGACCTTGATATCTCTGTCCTGGAGGAGGAGGGACCAGTGTCTCAGTCTGGTATTGGAGACTGACCCATCCTTTACTCTGTCTGATAGCAAAAAGGTTGTTGGGGTGTGGCTTGTGTTGATGATCAGGAGGGAGTACCCAATGATATACAGAAAGTGCTTGACCACCAAGTAGGTGGCCAGAAGGTTCCTTCACAAAGGCTGTACTTCTGTTCCACTGGGGTCAAGAGCTGTGATGCATATGTAATGGGCCTCAGGGTGCCATGGACCTTCTTGGCCAACACAGCAGACATAGCAATGTCAGAGGTGGCACATTCGAGATGGAATGGCAGGGCTGGATTGGGGTTGACCAAAGCTGGAGCTGAGGCCAAGGCCTGCTTCAGTGATGTCATAGCTTGGGTGTGAATGAGACTCCAGTTCCAGGAAACATCCTTTTTTAGTAGTCCATACAGAGGGGTGGCCTTCTGAGCAAAATCACAAATAAAATCTCTAGAATAATTCATCATACCTAGAAACCTTCTCAGAGTGGCCACGCTGGAGGGCAGTGGCAAACCTTGCAATCCTTGTATCTTCTTCCAGGTAGGGCTCCGGCCTTGGTCTGTTGTCTTCAGACCCAGAAAGAGCACCTCTTTCTGACATAGTTGTGCTTTTGCAGGGTTACATTTGAGGCCTGCCCTCTGGATGAGGGTCAGTAGTTCATCCAAAAGATTCAGATGTTGTTCCTGTGTGGCTGTGGCCAACAACAGGTCATCCACAAGCTGCAAGAGACACTGGGGTGTAGGGAAACCCTCAAGGGCATCCATCATGTTTAAATGGAACAGGGAGGGTCTGTTGTGGAACCACTGTGGTAAGCAGGTCCAAGTGTACTGCCTGCCCTCAAAGCTGAAGGCAAACTTATATTGACTCTTGGGGGCCAATGGCAATGACCAGAAACCATTGGAGATGTCCAGGGCACTAAACCATTGTCGGTCAAGGGTCAGTAATCATAGCATGTCTGGTGCTGATGCCACAGTTGGGGTGCAACAGGGGGTGACCTGGTTTAGTCTCCTGTAGTCAGTAGTAACTATCCAGGCACCTGTGGGCTTTTTCACAGGCCACACTGGGGAATTTGCAGTGGAAACACATGTCCTAATTATACCTTGCTTGAGGAGTGATTTTATTGTTTCCCTAAGAGAAGGCAAGGCCTTAGGTGGAAATGAGTATTGCCATTGCCTCTCATGTGCTGGGCCTGTCACTTTAATGACAGTGTGCATCCAGCCACAGTCATGCTTCTTGGTGGCAAATGCCTCCAGATGTCTTTGTAGACTGGGAAGAAGCTTTGGGAAAAGCTTGTGGTTCTTGAACAAATCTATGATGTTATACTCTTTGTCATTCGCAGATATTGTTGCAATCATGTGTGAGTGAGGGATCATGATGGTGTGATATTGTCCCTGAATTTGTATCAATAACATGTTGGCTAAGTCTACCACACAGAAAGTAAATTCCAATTATCCTAGGGTGATCATGCAATACCATTAACTGAAAGGTGTGATAGGCCTTCAGGTGTCCCAGTGTCACAGGTAGTGGCAGGGAACGGTATGCAGGCAGCCTAGTTCCATCTACACCAGACATATTGGTCCTCCATCCGATAGACCAAGGTGATGTGTCTGGGTGGTTGTCCTGTAATACAGACACAGCCATGCCCGTATCCAGTAGTACTGTCAGTAGGTGGCCCCCGACCTCAGCCTCTGTGCAGGTCCTTCCGTTTGTATCCAAGACCAGCTTGTTTACAGTACGGACTGGGGCCTATAATTGTCAATCTGTACTAGTGGGGGGAGCTCTTGAAAGAGAGCCTGGGCCTGGTTCCTTTGAACCATCTCACCATGCTGCACTGATGCTATATAGGGAGCTGCATCCATGTTCAGGCCTGTAAGGGCCTGAGAGCCTGGACTTCTGGTATCTCTGCGGCCTGTTGAGGCCTGTTCTCCCAGCTGTATTGCGGCAAGGGCCCGAATGGGGATGGCATCCATTACAGAGAGCATTTGCCCGAGAAGGTCTTGGAACTTCCGGTTTTCATCAGCTATTTCCCTATACAAAGGGCCTGGTCTTTGCTGTTTACCCTTTTTATTCTTATGGTGTTTCTTATTTTTGTGGTAGTTCCGGTTCCCACCCCAGGATTGTTGCTGTTGTTGTTGAGCCTGCTGAGGGTGTTGGTTGTCTGTAGGGAGAGACTGTTTCTCTAGGGCCTGCCCCTCCACCATGTAGTGTGTTGCGACCTCCGGAATGGCTTCCATGGCAGCTACTTTCTTGGAACCGGAGCCTGAATCACAGATGTAGAGTTAATAAACTCTCTCTGTTTTCTGAAGAATATCAACAAATCTCTCCATGGTGGGATAGGTGATTGGTTCTACCTTTTCTCTTACTGCAGGGATCATGTTCCCAAGGAACAGGGTCTTATACTCAATGAGGTCCACATCTGCTGCTTCTCCTGCAAGGTGCTTCCCTGCTTGGTAGGCTGTCCAAAGCCTCTGGTGTAAAGTCGCTGGACTTTCTTTCGCATTCTGTTTTACAGGGTATCCGAGCATCACTCCTACTACACCTGGGTTGTGTTCAGAAATGAGCTCAGCTGCTACTTTGTCAAAGGTGGCATGGCCGTCCTGGCGGATGACATCAGGGAGCTTCGCGCACTGTCCAGGATCAATGGTTTGGTGTAGAATCTGGATCTGGTAGTCTGCAGTGGGACTAAGCATTTCACATTTAACATGCACCTTTTCCAAGTGGCAACTGAGGTTGTCGGATGGGCTCATCAGACCAATGCTGTCAGGTATTTGCTGAACAGAGTAGGCCATTTGTAGGAGATTATTGGGATGATCAAGTGGAGGTAGATTACCTTGGGTGCCATCTAGGGCTGCCTGAACCATGGTTTCTGCCACAGAACAAACCATGCCCTCCTGAGTACCAGCCTCATGTAGAAGCTGCCTAATCTGGGTCTTGAGAACCCGTTTGTTTCTCTCAGAGATGGGCATAGTGCCTAAGGCGCTCTCGATCATTCTCTCTATCTCCTGCCTGTCTTCCACATTAATAATGGCTATCGGTGATGTCACTGGGACTAGGTATGGGCCTGCTCCCCCCTATCATGGGGGTCACCATGTTGGCATCACCCATGATGTGCAGCATTCCGTTGATGATGTAGGGTATGGGTGTCATGTGACAGGGGTCCGCCATGTTGTGGATGGTGGGCTGGGGTGTCTGGGCCATAGCAGGGGTGTGACTGGGCGTTGTACTGAGAAATGTCATCATCTGACTCTTCCCCTTCAGATGACATTGACAAGGCAGGGGCTACGCCTCCCAACACCTTGATGTGACCAGCCAGCACCTCTCACTGATGGCTCAGTTTTGCCATTTTGGATTCACATTCATCATGACTCACTTTTGCAGCATTCTGATCTTCATCCTGCATCTGCTTCTGTAACACTCTATACGTGGCGCTCAATTCCCGATTGTCCCTAGTAACTAAACCTCAGTTATTACATACCTGGTTTATTTCGTCCTGTAACTCTCCCAGCTCCTCATGCATTTGTTCATTCATTCTACTTAAGAAGTCATTCATTTGCAAAGCCTGCCTCTTATCCTGTCTCAAACTTTCACACTCCTACTTCAACATACAAAGTTCCTGCTTGCCTCCTTGAGCAGAATGACGCAAAAGGAAATCCTTTTCATTTCTCAGAGTTTGGAGTTCTTACTCCAAATCCTGCACTCTTTTCACACATTCAGTTTCCTGCAACCCCATCTCCTGCTTAAGAGATGAGAGTTGCAGTTCAAGGGATCGAAACCTCACTTTGGAGGCATCCAAAGCAGCATAGAGAGCCTTGACCAACAGCCCTTTAGCTTCTTGCTTTCTGGCTGTTTGTCTCATCTCTGTGTACTGGGTTGAAATCCCCAGTACAGGGTTTTCTGAGTGATTTGCATCCCGTGCAAAGTCAGCCTATGGGAGGCAAGGAAGTTTGAGACATCGAGTCTCAGTTCTGCGCAGATATTTGATACAGTGGCCATTGTGTGGGAGGGAATGAGAAATCAAACCGTGAAAAGGTGCCATGCTGTGTATCGATCCACAACAGGTGCACTTATTCACAGTCGGGCTACTGTGCGCTTGGAAGCTTGCAATTCAAAACTGCTGTGGGGTGGGTTGAGTCGGCATCAACCACGCCCAGTAAGCAGCCAGACTTTGCAAGTAATTACAAAGTGGGTGAAAAATGGGAGAGGTGGTGCGGAAATGCACACCCACAGTCCCTGTTGGGAAGGGAATAAGTTTAAGCAACAAGTGAAACTTTGCAAACACCAAATATTGCCTGCCCGCGGTTGCCAATTGACAGGAGGTCTAAACCTCACTCTCAGGTTCTGGGCAATAATGGGCATGCAAGGAATCACAGACACATTGCATAACTTGTTTATTACTACCAAAAGGATAATCACAGTTGCCCTAATCAGTTCTTACCAATATGAACTGGGAGCCAATGCTAAGCATTCCCTATACCTCAAAAAATCTCTGTGTCTCCTGGGGTCTCTGAGGTAGAAAACGTAATGTCTTACATTATATACCTACGATAATTACCATGGTTACTTTAAGATAGAAACATTTCTGGTTACAGAGATGAGCCTATTGGCTAAATTAGAGGTGGCTTCTCAGTCCAAGATAACATTATACAATTCTGTAGTAGTCATCACTTTGTGTAAACAAAGAGGTGCAGTTTGTACATAGCTGTGTAATAATACAAATCATCAGAAGATGGCAATACCGACTCATATGTCATAATCATTACAAGTACACAGATGTCCTAACATCTTGTAAGCAAGAAATACAAGTGTTTATTAGAAAGTAAAGTGTATAACAATAATGTGCATACATATGCTGGCATCTACTCTTGTACGGTAGATGCCCTTAGCCCTATATGTTAATATAACATATACCTAAATGCTAGCTGTCTACAGTGTACCTCTAGGGGTACCAATTAGGGTGCAGGGACCTTGTGTAACAGTGCCTTTGGGATCCCCAGATTTCCAGTTGTCCTGGTAGCACATCTGGTAGTACAAGTGATTGGTATTTCAAGCAGGCCTGGACTGAAATCCCAACTAGGATACTTATTTTTTTCTCACTTCTAAATGAGTTACTAAGCAAAAAGTTACAGTGCACACCACACTGCTCAAAAGAATCACATGAGATTTAAGTATGATAAAAATATTTTATTATATTCAGATAAAATCAGTTAAAAGGTGTCATAGCACATCAACAAAGAGCATATTGTAACAAAAGCCCACCCCCACACCCTGCAGTGCTGCAGGAGGCTTTTGCTGCTGTATGCTGCTTGTTGATCTACTGTTGCACCTTACAGCAGAATTTTATGTGAGTATAATGAAATATTTTATCATACTTAAATGTCATGGGTTTCTGTTGAACAGTGTGGCATGTGGTCTAACTGCTTTATCTGCTGGTTAACCTTATTTGTGGAACATCCACTCAGCATCAGATTTCCTGGACAATATTTCCTTATCTTGTGTTCATTATCCATGTTTGGGGTTCCTTG
This sequence comes from Neoceratodus forsteri, assembly GCA_016271365.2. Lineage (NCBI taxonomy): Eukaryota > Metazoa > Chordata > Ceratodontiformes > Ceratodontidae > Neoceratodus > Neoceratodus forsteri. Next base: position 535,732,474 of record CM028137.1, on the reverse strand, counting down.
TATGTTATAGAGATTCTCAGCTACTCCTCACAATGCCAATTTTATGCCAGGATTCTTTTTCTGGAGTCAATAATGGAGTTATCAGATCATTATCCGGACAAACATTTTGGATTATCTGGGGCTATCAGCCCAACTATTCATTATATGTGCCACTACTGCTGGAAGGCATGTGCAAACTTGCTGGATAGTAAGAATCTTTTCTGGAAAGGTTACCTATATCAAGCCCTCCATGTAGTTCCCTTCATTTGTATTGCACATTCCTGATTAAGGACATGAAATCTATTTGGGGACTCTGGAAAAAAAACACAAATTACCTCAGCATGTCTAATTTACTGACGAATCTCATGAAGTTTAGGGAAGTTGAAGGGGAACAGTCAGCACTCAGAGTCCCACACCCAAATGTGGGACCAGTCGCAATTTGCACTTGCAATTTTGTTAGAAAATATTTTTGTTTTTTACTTACTGTTTGCTGCAGTATAATAGAGTGCATCAAACTGATTTTGTAGACTTTCAAGCTGACAGTTTCAGAATCCCCCTGCAGCTGACATTTAAACAGGCCTGTCTGCAGCAGTGGATGATTCAGTAGCCTGCAGTGCATGTTAGAGTTGTTATAAGCTCCAATCAGATATTTGCTAATCCCACTGCTCTTCCAGGGATAAGTACCATCCTCTATGACTGTACATAGACCAAGGAGGGCAGCGGGACCAGCAAGCAAAAGGTCAGTTTTTATAAAAAATTCTTAACATTTAACTCAAATACTAACTCAAGTAGTGGATTCTGGGATTTGTAAAATTGGGACCAGCCCCATGCTTGGGTGTGGGGCTCTTAGTGCTGACTGTTAAGGACTTGCCAAGGTCATACTGTACAGTGAGTAAGTGGCAGTGTTGAAGTCAAACCTGAGTCTTGTAGCATGCAGGCAGCTTGATGCTCATGCCGCTAAGTTACACTGAAAATATTTGAATATACTGCAGCTTTTTGAACTGATGCAATGAATAACTTCTTTTGTGTCAGAACTGTTTCTCAAACTCGTCTAATAAGCACAGCACAGTGGACGATAATCAGTATATGACCACTCTACGAAAATATTGTAGCTTACACTGGTAATGCTACATGGCAATATCTGAACCACAATCGATAATGTGTTCCCCTTGGTTTGGAATTAGGTACTACATTGTAATAAGGTCTTACTACATTACTGCCATAAATAACACAATCATTTTAGAATGTGATTCTCTGGAAATAACCTAGTAATAATCTGGTAATTTTTCCATTTTTTATATGGGTGAGTGGTGACTGTTGTATCGTGCATTACACAGTGCACAGAGATATCAAAGCAAAAATCAATATTTAATCTACAGTAGTTCACTGGCAATGGGCCTTGCTCAGATTAAAACATTCTACTCCAGTTATATGACTGCTGCTGTGGTTTGATGTGCCCTACGTTTCATGACCTTCTCTTACATTTTAAACTACTGTATCACACACTTAGGTGACAAAATATTTGGATATATACAGTAGTAGGTGCCAGCACAGAACAGATCCCACCTTTACTTCAGTTGAGAATGACTACTTGGGAAAATACAGTAGCCTCCTAGGTTCTCCAAGAGCTGGCTTTTCAGAAGGAAACATACAGAAAAAAACAACAAGAAAGTTCTCCATGTCTGTTACAGATATATTGTAACCTACCTACAGTACCTCAATGGGTGCAAAGCATCAACAAGAATTACAACAGTTTTGGTTTGCTTTTGCTTCTTATTCTTTGAGAAAACAATATTTGCCTAGCTGAAATTAAATATTTTTCCCCTTTGTCCTTGGGTGTGCCTCACGTCTGATAGCATTTCCTGCAACACCATCACTTACCTTTTCATGGACTTATACTGACTACCTACTTGCTCAGGACCATCAAATGGTGTGTAAAGTGTCAAGTCACTAGTGTGTGTGCCTGCAGGTGGTGCCAGTGTTGCTCTTGGTGGCCTGGGTCTTTTTCTCCTCTTGGTTATCTTCCAAAGGGACACCAGCTTTGCAAAGTTGCACACACACCATCATGCATTCATGTCAGAATTTGGAGTACCACTCCCCTTTTCTTTTCTTTCGCAGTTAATTTGTTTATACCCAGCACAGTCTAACCCTCCACAGACCCCCCCACAGCACTGTCACTAGCATCCGGGTACTCACTTCACCCAGTTTTCCCCCATAGCTTACCACCTGTGGCGGGATGATGACGGGGGTCTCTTCACTGCCAAAGAACCTGATCTGGATTGCTTCCTCCATGACTGACCCCCCGTGGCAGGGTCCAATGGCAGGGGCTGCCCACTGGCACTGTGGATCTAGTGTGGATGAAGGATCCTATAGTATGGCATGGAGCCTGTGTAGGGTTGGCTTCATTCATGCTGTGATTTGTCTATTTATTAATTACTCATGGAGGGATGGATGTGCAATGTCATCCAGATGCCCCATGCCCACTACCATGAGTGAAACGTCACTGACCACCAACCATCCATGCCCCCATCGTGCCAGCACTGACTGCTGATCCCCAAGCCTCTGCTGGGGGCCAGATAGGTGCCAGGACCTGCAACCCTCCCAAGCCCAGAAGAGGAGGAGGGCCATCCTCGGGATGTTCAATTCCTCCCCCCCCGGCCAACTCCTAGTGAACCAAGTCCATTACTGAATTTGGGTCACCGGCATGGTGACAGGTGAGGCAAAATGGGTGCCTCTGCCCTCCACATCACTGGTCCGGCTGTCACTCCCCTTTTCTAATAGTCCAGACTCTGCCCCCCCCCCAGCCTCTGTAAAGTGGTGATCATGTTATGGGACACACATTGCACCCACCCAGAAGGAGGAGAGATTTCTCTGGAACACTCAGTTCTCCTTCCCCTGTCCAGCCACTGACAAATATAGTTTAGTCCTAAACCTAGATTGTTGATGTCATGACACACAGCACTACTGCTGCAGCTAGGGTTTAGCATGGACATACTTTTTTAACAGGAATCCTGCATAGATAATACAAAAACACCGTCAACATAGAATTCTTTTCTTTCACATACTTTTTGTGTTTTTTTCTAGCACAATGTTTTACAGTAAATGAAAAAACAAAAAAATGAAATGCATCATTGTATTGTGTTTTAGCATTGTTGCATACTCCAAGTTTTCAGAGCAACAGCATTCTGTTGAAAGTCAGTTTATTCCATTAAAGTGCAGTAATGTTATAACCAGAGGGAGTGAAATACAACTGAATTTGCTTATTTACAGTGCTTGATTGCTGTTGTTGAAACCTAGGATTTGTAAGGTTATTTTTGTAACTGTTTAGAAGTCTCCTGCTGGCTGAGGGTTGAGTTCATTTTTATCCCTGGTTTATCAGTAAGGTATTTGTGTATTAGACTCGGACATAGCAGAGTGTCTACATAGAAAGGCCTGCTTACATCACAGGTGTCACTAGTCAATTGTTTCTGGGTGGAGTTTTCATCACTGAGCTGACTCAGGCAAACCACACAGGGAGAAGTCAGTCAGACAGACTTGGTTGTTTCTCTTTGAGGCTGTGAAACTTTGCCATACTGCAGAGAATAAAATAATCCTCATTATGTTTGCTAGCACACATGTGCAAAAAACATAGTGCCACCATACAAGAATTCGTAAGTGTGCCTCCCTACTTCCAATGCCCTGCTACCTTTTGCAGGTGCGGCCCCACCAGGCTAATGAATGTAAGAGCTGTGTATGACAGCGTTTGCATATGCAGCAGCATACAGTTGAAAGAAAGAACTGCAGTGTGTAGGCAATTTGCATACTGATGTCGGCAGTATGTGTGCCTATGTCGGCACCAGAGTGAAAGAGCTGTCATAGACAGCTCCTCCCCTTCAGCTGTGCTGCTGTGCTCCCCAACAGAATTTTAGTTGTAATGTTGGAGCCCACAGCAGTGGGCAACAATCTGTATGGCCGACGGGGTGCCTAATCCCCATCAGCTCCACTGCCCCCCAACAACCTTTCCAGGTGCCACACTGGGAGCCCACCCCAGCGTGGCAAGCGTCCATCTGCTGCCTCCCAACACACTTTAGGTGCCATGCTGGGAGCCCACCCCAGCATGGCAAACCTCTCTATGTGGCCAGGTTTGAACCCTCCGGCTCCCACTAACCCAAAAACTTCCAGCTGCCACTGAGAGCTCACTAGCGTGACAAATGTCTTGCGTCATTGTCCTAAAAGGAAAAAAATCTAGAAAGAAGAAATGGTCCCCGCTGACTGTCTTGACCCCCATCCACCACCTGCATCCACCCTCTGTGCACCCTGCCTCCCCACCCCATACTTACCTCTGGAGTATGCCATGCCGATCTTCAGTAGACCAGGAACATGTCTGCACTCTTCAATGCCGACTGCGAACTGAGGAAATGCCGGTAAGCTGTATAATGAGTATTTACTCACCTGGTAAAGGTAATTGTGTTGGTCAGTGTCCATGGCATTCCAGACATTACATCATGGGTTTTAGCCCACCTGATAGGCTACAGATGCACATGTGACATAGTATAAAATTTTGCAGTATACCTTGGTCCCAGGAGTCCCTGCTCACCAGTTCGATTATCTTCCCAAGCTGAAACAAGGTTAGTCAATAGCAACATACACTTCACTCTATGTACCATATTCAAATTAAAATAATGGAGGAGACTATACGATGTACCATAAAGGTTTATTTCCTATTGCTACAATGCTAATGCTCAGGCTTATTAGGCCTGACGAGGTAAGGAATAAGTCTGTTAGCCACTCTGTTTCCAAACCCACATATTTTTGGCCCAGAATTCATGTCCACTTGAATCTCTGTGTGTGCTCAGATGGGAGGGCTCTGGAGTGCCATGGACACCGACCAACACAATCACCTTTACCAGGTGAGTAAACACCCATTGTGTTGGTCGTGTATCCGTGACACTCCAGACATTACATCATGGGTACTTAAGCAGCAGTACTCTATCCATCAGGGTGGGACAGAGCGACTAAGAGTGGGCATGTAGGGAGGCTGCTGAAAGGAACTTGGTGGCAAAAGAAGCCCTCTGTTTATACAGGATTTCTAGTCTGTAATGTCTTGCAAATGTGTGGATGAATGTCCGGGTTGCTGCCGCACAATATCCTCGGACAATGTGTTGGCCCTTTCGGCCCAAGATGTGGCTACTGCCCTGGTCGAATGAGCCTTGATGCCTTCTGGTGGGGTGACATCCTTGAGTCTATAAGTCTCTTGAATCGTCCTGTTCAGCCAACTAGCAATTGTTGTTCTTGAGGCTTCCATGCCCTGTCTGTGTCCCTTCGCGATGACGAAGAGCCTTTCAGTTTTTCTCAGCTTCTGAGTTCTGGTGATGTACATTGCTAGGGTAACTTGTACGTCAAAATGATGTGGGATAGGGTTGTCCTCAGACTTTTCTTGGTTATACAAGGTTGGGGACTCTAGTGTCTGTTCCATATGAAACTGGGAAGCAGCCTTCGGAGTGAAGGCAGGTACTGTTTTCAAGGATACCCCCTCGGGAGTAAAGATGGTATAGGGTTCTTTACATGAGAATGCCACAATTTCCTCCACCCTGTGGGCTGAGCATATGGCTACAAGGAAGCAGGTCTTCAACCCTATCCAGTACAGTTGATTGTCCAGTATTGGCTCGAACAGTGGCAATGCCAGAGCATCCAGGACCAGAGTGAGGTCCCAAGGTGCTACGGATGGTCTGGTTCGAGGCCTCATCACCTCTACCATGCTCATGAATTTGATAGCGTTCAGGTGAGACCCTGCGCTATGTAGGACCACCAGTACTAATGTGGCCCTATGGCTGAGAGTTGGACTCTGAGGGAAGAATGGGACAGTCCTTTTTCCATACCCTGCTGTAGAAACAGCAAGATAGTTGACATCTCTGCTGAGTTTGGGTCTTTGTTCCTACTGCAGCACCAAGTGGAGAAAATGTTCCACTGACGGGCATACATGGACATGGTGGAGGACCTTCTGGATTGCAGCAAGGTGGAGATGACTGCACTGTGATACCCTGCTTTTAGCAGTCTATGCCTCTCAGGAGCCAGGCCGACAACCAAGAGGATTCCTGTGTCGGGTGGTTCATCGGGCCCTGGGTTAGTAGGTCCGGCCTGCATGGGAGTTTCCATCTGTCCACTGTCATGGCCATGGCCGTGGAGAACCATGCCCTCCATGGCCAGTAAGGTGCCACCAGAATGATGACCCTCCAAGATTCCCTAATCTTGGCTAGTACTTGGGGGATTAGTGGAATCAGAGGAAATATGTATGCCTTGTCCCGGATCCAATCTTGTGACAAAGCATCGACTCCCTTGGCCTTTCTCTCCCTGTACCTTGAAAAGAAGTCTCACCTGGTGATTTGCTTCTGTGGCCATAAGGTCCATAGTGATGGGCCACCAACTGCTCTGAATAGATTGGAATATCTCCAGGTGGAGTTGCCACTCCCAGGGATGAATCCATTGTCGACTTAGCCAGTCTACCCTGACATTCAGTTTGCCTGTGAGGTGGGCAGCTCAGATGTGTTTGAGGTGGACTTGTGCCCAGGTAAATACCCTTGTTACCTCGGCCATCATGGCTTGACTTCCTGTGCCCTCTTGTTTTGACAGATAGGCTACCGTGACCTGGTTATCTGAGCGTATGAGGATGTTGTGTCCCTGCACAGTAGCTCTGAATGCCTTTAGTGCAAGGAACACCACTCTCATCTCAAGAACATTGATGGAGCATTAGGCTTCCACTTGAGTCCATAGGCCTTGTGCCGTTTGGGAGCCTAGACATGCCCCCCACCCGGTGAGGCTGGCATCCATCTCTATGGTTATCTCATATGTCAGGTCCAGAGGGGTCCCCTGCTGGAGGTTGTGCCTGTCCATCCACCAAGCGAGGGAGTGTCTTATCTGTTGCGTGACCCTGACTCCCAGATTCTCCTTGGATGAGGAGCCCTAGGTCAACAGGTTGGCTTGCAGTGTTCTCATGTTCCACCTGGGTCATGGGATAAGGTCTATGCAGGAGGCCATGCATCCTAGCACTTGTGCTATCTGGCCAATGGTAGGTCACTGGTGTGCCTTTATGCCTTTTATTAGACCCGTCATGTTGTCTATGCATATCCGTGATGGTCATGCTGAGCCTGTGGCCATGTCCATCTCCGCTCCAAGATGCTCCAGCTGCTGAGCTGGTACAAGACAGCTCTTGCTGTAATTGACTACCCAACCAATGTTCTTCAAGTCCAGGCATCTGATCTGTGCCCTAGCAACATAGACTGCTGTGGCGGCCACCCTTGCTGCCATGCCAGTGATTTCAAACATCTTCTTTAACATATCCTCTACCTTCTTGTCCATAGGGTCCTTCAAGAATATTGTTTCTCATGGCTCTTCCTTGAACTGCATCATAATTTTTATGGCTTTCATGATCCCTGGAATGAGGTCGAAGGAGCATAGTTTAGAGGTGAGAGAAGGAATGGACTGGGAGACGTCCATCTCTTCCTCTTCTGAGTCCTCCCCCTCTTTATCCTGTGGTTCCTCATCTCTTTGTCCATTGCCTGGCTGGAGTGAGGCAGGTTCCAATGGTGATGTGTTCTTATTGCCATGGTCACCTGGAGGGGGTGGGTTCTGGTCTTGGGTTCAGTGATGGAGATATGTTCTGGGCAAGTGCCTCCAACTTCTCCATGACCCCCAACATAAAGTTCTGCTTGCTTTCCATTATAGCAGCTGTGGCCTGTTGATTTTGGATGAGACACACCCCCGGGTTGACCCACGTGTTTCCGCTGGTACCCAGGATTCTTGGATCCAGCAAGGGGGATTGCTCCAAGGATAGTTCGTCATCATCATGGAGGCAGGCCAGGCACTGTGGGCCTGTGTTGTGAGGCAGAGGAAGACTGGATAAGGTGCAGTTTCTTGTTTTTGCCATCTGGAAAATATAAGTGGACAAAACAGGTCCGATTAAGGGATGAGCCAAACAAGTGACCAGGTGGGTGAACCAGTGTCAGTACCTCCTGGAAACTCACACCTTCTTATTCTTAGAGGCAAAAAACAAACCCTGAGATGTATAGACATTCTGTGCCCGGGGGGGGGCAGTATGACCTCTGTCCTGACCCGCTTGTTCGGTAGTCTGGAAGAGTCACTCCCAAAAACTTGTCTCCCCTTACTACTGAGAGCTGCCACTGTTAAGAGGCACCCCCGATGGGACTAGATGAGGCTGTAAGCTTTGATCTGCTGGGATAAGTGATTGAGGCTGACCTATACCCAAGGTAGAGGGAAAGTAGAACTCCCATCATAGTAGATGGTGTTAGTAAGCTGCCGCTGCTAAGGGGCATTCCAGATGGGACTAAAATGATGTAGGTGCCTAGATCCGCTGGGATAGGTGAGTGAGGCTAATCTTAAAAAACCTCAGGTAGTTATAAATATTGCTAATAATTAAACATATTTGCTGCTGTGCCTTCTTTTGATCTGTTATGGGAGTTGACTGAAAGAGTAGTCAGCTAGAATCCTAGGAGTTACCAAATGGAGGCTGAGCACCATGCTCCAAATGGCTGCCACGTCTCCTGCATGGACATGGCTGCATGCATAGGCCAGGAACACGAGAGGGGTTACAAAATGGAGGCTCTAGTCCCCTTATGCAAAATGACTGCCAAGTAGAGGGCTTCTGTCTCCATGCCACGTGGTCTGGCATGGGGGGTGCCAGAGCCATGGAGGTTTGCTGCCGTGTGCAAGTGCTTCTCTTTTAGTGCTTGCTGTGATTCCCTGCCATAAGGAGAAGCAAGAGAGTCAGGCCTGCAACCTGCCATGCTTTTGAGGGAGCATGCCAGGCCAAAGCTCTTCGCTGCTGTGGAGGAGGTAGATTCCTGGGTTATCACCGCTAAGGGGGAGCTCACAGGTGACCGATATTTATGGGCATAACTCTGCTAACCTAATAACTTAGAGACAAAAGACAAACCCTGAGATGTGTATGCATTCTTTGTCCCAGGGGGGCAGTATGACATTTGTCCTGACCCACTTGTGAAGTGGTCTGGAATGGTCACTCCCAAAAAACTTGTCTCCCTTACAACTGAGGGCAGTTGCTAATTGGAGGCACCCCAGATGGGACTAGCTGAGGTTGCGAGCCTCGATCCACTGGGATAGGTGATCGAGGCTGACCTATATCCAAGCTAGGGGAAAAATTACTCATAATACAGCAGTTTGCATTAGTGAGCTGCTGCTGTTAAACAGCACTTTACATGGGGTTCAAAGATGTAGATGCCTAGATCCGCTAGGATAGGGGATGAGGCTACCCTTAAAAAAACTCAGATAGCTGCAAATATTGTTTAAAAACACAGAGCATCTATGCCATTGTGCCTTCTTTCGATCTGCTATGGGAGGTGACAGAAAGAGTAGCCAGCCAGAAATTGGGAATTACAATGGTGGCTGAGCACCCTGTTCAAGATGGCAACCGCGTCTCCTAGCATTGTCAATGCTGAATGTTAGGCCAGGAAAAGGAGAGGGGTTACAAAATGGAAGCTCCAGCCCCCTTACACAAAATGGATGCCATGAAGAGGGCCTCCGAGTCCATGCCACACAGTCTGGCATGGGGGGATGAGAGCCGTGGGGGTTTGCAGTCATCTACATTGCTGTAGACCCCTCGATTTTCTGATTCCCTGCCACGAGGAGAAAACATAGAGGCAGACCTGTGATCTGCTCTGCTTGTGAGAGAGCAGGCCAGGCCACTTCACCGCTGTGGAGGAGGTAGACTCCTAGGTAATCACCCTTCAGTGTGGGGACTTGCAGGAAATCACTAATTCCAGGCAAAATACACCCACAGCAACAACGCTATTTGCTAGTGTGAGGGGCCCTGCTAGAGTGAGGGAGGATAGTCGGCCCCCACGTGGTTGCAGCCATTGGGGACATCCATAGGATGAGACTGGCTCTCTGAGGGATCGAGAGCAGGAACCGCTCGACTAGCACTGACTAGCGCTGCTGCATGCTGTATTTTTTTTCTCTTTCTCCTCTGGTGCTATTATTTGAAACAAAGGCATGCGCCTGCTGCCTGCCACATTAATCTAAAATAACATCTCTCCTGCAACTGTTTTCATCCACAAACAGCTGTGTTTAGTGCTGAAAGTGGTATAATATGAATCTCTCTCACTGGTCACAATCTAGCCAAGCGTTCACCAAACTTATATTTTATCAACTTTATAAGCTTTTAAAAAGACACACATCTCGAGCTACCAGCAAAAACACCAACTTCAGCTTCTGTTTAAGCTATACTGGTCAAACTTCACAACCTGATCAAATGCCAATATCAGCTTTGTCTCTTTTCTTTTAAAAGAGGAATCTAATCAACTTTACACTGATCATGCTGCTAGCCTTAATTAAAGCTGTATCTAGCTGTGTGGAACCCAGGAGCCAGCGTGTACACTGCATTAGGAGCCGCCCGACTAGTGACAACTAGCCCCGCTGTAAGCTGCAGGCCTTCTCTACCTCCTCAGGTGCAATATTTGAAACAAAGGAAGGTGCCTGTCTGCCTGCCGCATTACTACTAAATGGCCACTTCTCCCACAACAGGAATCTATCTACCTGGTCACAATCTAGCCAAGCGCTCACTAGACTTCTTTCTATAAACTTTATACAGCATTTAATCTAGTCTCTAGCGACCAAAAACACTAACTTCAGCTTTTTCTTTGTTTAAAATAATCTGATCAAACTTCACAAACTGACTTAACACAAACATCAGCTTTTTTCTTTTCTTTTAAAGAGGAATATGAATAAACTTAATCTGATCAGACTTTACAAGCTGACTAAACACCAGCATCAGCTTTTTCCTTTCTTTTAAAAGAGAATGTGAACAAACTGTTTATGCTGCTTGCCTTAATTAAAGTTGTATCTAACTGTGAGGAGGGCCTCTCATTAATTAACACTTCCAGCATTCAGATAATTAGATCTTAGAGCCAGTATTAACTAGTTCTTCAGGAACTCCCCGAGGATGGTTGATTCCTGAGAATGCAGATTGTAATACAGCTTTCTTTTTAACAAAATCAAAGATAAACTTCTTGTCTCTTACCTTGTTTAGGATTCTAAGCAGGGACCCCTGTGTGCTAGCCTTTCAGATGCACTAGAGAACTGGGAAGCAGGGACTCCTGGAACCAAGTAATACGGTGAAATTTGATACTAGGTCACATGTGCATCTATAGCCTATCAGGTGGGCTAAAACCCATGATGTAATGTCTGGTGTGCCATGGACACATGACCAGCACAATGGAATAAATAGGGTATTTTCAACTTTGATGCATTTTTTGGAATTTTTTCACCAAATTTTCAACATGGGGTTTTTGCGACCCCACCTCATGAATTCTGGCACTGTCATTTTGTTGTTCAGTCCCAAAAGGTGATTTTGTGGTCATTGTGCAAAACCACCTTTCGAGACTGATGTATGAAATGACAGTGTTACAGTTCATGGTGAAATCTAAAAACCCTATGTTAATTTGAAAAATCCCAAAATACTGTTTTATGGCGTGCATTGCGTTCTTACGCATGCTCATAAGTTTGATAATTTTTAGTATTTGCACTCCAGATTTCCAACATTGCCATTTTACCACACCTCCTTATGAGCAGTACAGCTGTCATTTTTCACATCCTGCCCAAAACTTCTTTCCACCCATGTAGTGCACAATGGTGCAGTTGGTGTGCGAAATCAATGTATGGGACACAGTAAGAAAATCACAGTGACACTGTTCATGAGCAGAGGTGTTAAAATGGCTATGTTGAAAATTTGGTGACAAAAGTCCATAAAATGACTGTGTTACAAGTGAGCATTGTGCTGTTTCTACGCACCCTCCTAAGTTCATGAATTTGTAATATTTTCAGTCCAGATTTTCACCACTGCCATTTTTCCACACTTCCTTATGAACAGTACAGCTGTAATTTTTTACAACATGACTGAAATGTGTTTTCACACTTTCTGCACAGAAATGCATGGTAACTGTGGGAAATCACTTTTCCGGGCAGATTATGAAAATGACAATGACACTGTTCATGAACGGAGGTCCTACAATGCCTGTGTTGACAATGTGCTGTAAAAAATCCCCAAACTAACTACATTAAGGGTGTGCATTGTGCAGTTTCTACACACGCTCATGACTTCAACAGTTTTTTTACTATTTTCACTGCAGATTTTCAACATTGCCATTTTTTACACCTCCCCATGAACAGTACAGCTGTCATTTTTCACATCCTATTGGAAATGTGTTTTCTCACCTGTGGTGCCAAATGCTGTAGTCACTGTGCAAAATCAGCTTTCAGCTAACTAACTGATATTGCGACTGTTCATAAGGTGGGGGTTACAAAAAACCCATGTTGAAAATTTGGAGTGAAAATATCAACGAACGCCTGAGGCGTTAGTGTTTCCGACCATAACGCCCCACCCTGTAGAAACTGACAGGCATCAGGGGTGTGACTTGGGATTGTTGCCTGTAATGCTCATATCATTCCACCCCCACCCACACCCTGCAGCCAGTGAGAGGCATCCAGGTGTGCCTTGGACTCTTCAGCCCCAAAGTTCACCCCATTCTCCTATACTGCAACCATCTCACCGTATTCCTGATGGAATGGGGTGAGTATAAGGGCCAAAGACTCAAGGCACACTGTGACACTTGTCGGTGTCTGCAGGGTAGGGTGTAGTGAAATGGCATGACCGTTATGCCTGACAACCCAAAGGCACACCCCACCAATGACAGTGCCATCAAGCAAACATTTGGCATTGACAAATGCTTGTTTTAGGACCTGGGAACCTGGTAAGACATAATATTGTTTGGGCCTTGTTAGGAAGGCGAGCTGCCCTTTCTACTGAAAGTTTCATTTTTGCTTATTGGAATTAAGAAGAGACTTGCAGGATTCCATTAAAGAGTAGTATTGTTATAACCAGAGGGAGTGAAATACAACTGAATTTGCTATTTTACTGTGCTTGATTGCTGTTGTTGAGACCTAGGATTTGTAAGGATATTTTTGCAACTTTTTAGAATTGTCCTGCTGGCTGAGGATTGAGTTCATTTTTATCCCTTGGTTCAGTAGAGTAGTTTGTGTAGGTGCAGTGGTCTAGTAAATTGTGGTGTGGGTTGAATTACTGTAAAGAAGGGCAGTACTCATCAGGGTGGTGGGTCAGTGGCGTAGTTGATTGCTTCTGACAGTCACCAGTTGCTAGGTAACAGGTTTAGATGCTTCCTTGGCAAGCTTTTAAACTAGCCAAGGGGAGAGGTGCTGATAGGAAGCAGGAAATTTCAAGCCTTCCCCACAAAACATGGCAGGTAGTAAGGTAAACACAGAGGTACAGAGCTTGACAGAGGACAGAACAGGGGTAAATGGAAAAATAGACAAAGACAATAAGGGCAGAGATGGGGGAAAAAAGGATAATGCCAACATTAAATGGAGGGCAATGAGTACCAATGCCAGTAGTCTGGGAAACAAGCTTCTTGAGCTAGTAGCCCTGATGGAAGAGGAACACTTGGATATTTTGGCAGTCACAGAAACATAGTACATGGAGAACCATGACTGGGATGTCAACATACCAGGGTACATAATCTACAGAAGGGACAGGAAGGGTAAAAGAGGAGGTGGAGTAGCTCTCTACATAAAGGAAGGGATCAAAGCTACAGAACTGAAAGGTAAAGGGGGAGGACAAGAGGCACCGTGGGTCACCTTGGAGACAGGGAGTGGCATCACAATCCGCACAGGGGTTGTATACAGACCTCCATCTCAGGGGGAGGAAATGGATAAGAAAATAATAGAAGACATTCTCAGAATGGCTGAAAAAGGGGACATATTGTTGATGGGGGACCTGAATATGCCAGATGTTAACTGGATGACATGTACTGCAGCCACATCCAAGATCAGGGTCATTCTTGATGCCCTTCAGTGGGCATGCCTTTGACAGCTAGTGCTGGAACCCACTCGGGAGGGAGCAATATTAGACCTGGTACCCTCAAACGGAGATAGGATCACAGATTTAGAAGTGAGTAGCCATCTGGGAACAAGCGACCACCACACAGTGTGGTTCACAATAAGCACAACCATGGAGACAAGCCATACAAAAACAAGGATAATTGACTTTAGAAGGGCTGACTTTGGCAAAATGGGTGAATACTTAAGGAATGCACTAGCAAATGTCCAGAAAGGAGGGGTGGAAGAACAATGGAGAAAAATAAAAACTGTCATCATGGAGGCAACAAGCCTTTGTGTAAAACAAATGAAGAAAACAAAACTGAGTAAAAACCTCTATGGTTCTCAAAAGAGGTGGCAGAGAAGGTTAGGGAGAAAAAGGTAGCATTCAAAAAGTATAAGGAATCACAGAAGGAGCACGACAGGGAACTGTATCAGTTAAAGCAGAAAGAAGTAGGGAAGGCAATAAGAATAGCAAAGGCCCAAACTGAGGAAAAGATAGCTAACTCAGTTAAGAAGGGGAATAAAACCTTTTATAGGTACATTAGGGAGCATATAAAGGTTAAGGGATGGATAGTGAAGATTAATAAAGGAGAGGGGAGGTGGGCAGAGGGAGACAGTGAAAAGGCAGAGATACTGAATGAATACGTTTGCTCAGTATTCACAAAAGAAGAAGAGGAAAAGGAGTTACCTAAACCAAACAATAGTAGCACTCTGGGCAGGGGGGGTTGACACCAGTCCATTTACAGAAGAAAGAGTCCTGAAAGAACTCCTAAAACTCAAGTTGGACAAAGCAATGGGGTCTGATGGGATTCACCCCAGAATCCTAAAAGAACTAAGGGGGGGGCCTAGTGACACCACTGACCACCCTTTCTAAGAAATCATGGGAGGATGGGGTGCTACCTGAGGACTGGAGGAGGGCAGATGCGATTGCCCTTCACAAAAGTGGGAGCAAAGGCAGAAGCAGAAAACTACAGACCTGTTAGTTTGACCTCAGTGGTAGGGAAAATGATGGAATCACTTCTAAAAGAAAGAATTGTTGAGTACCTAGAGGCCAGCAGGACACAGGACCCAAGGCAGCATGGATTCACAGCAGGAAGGTCATGTCAGGTGAATCTAATCGATTTCTTTGACTGGGTGACCAAAGTAATAGATCAAGAAGGGGCAATGGATATGGCCTACCTAGACTTTAGCAAGGCATGTGACACAGTCCTGCACAAAAGATTAATAATCAAGTTAGCCAGCCTGGGAAGTGGGTCCCAGAGTGGTAGCCTGGGCAGCAAACTGGCTGCACAATAGGGAACAGAAGGTAATAGTAAATGGAACTCACTCTGAAGAAAGGGGAGTTACTAGTGGAATACCTCAGGGTTCAGTACTGGGTCCAGTCCTCTTTAATGTATTTATAGGTGACATTGCAGAGGGTCTGGAAGGAAAGGTATGACTCTTTGTAGATGACACAAAGATCTGTAACAGAGTTAATACACAAGGTGGGGTGGAAAGGATGAGAAGGGACTTGGCAAGGTTGGAAGAATGGTCAGATGTATGGCAACTTAGGTTCAATGCAAAGAAGCTCAAAGTAATGCACCTGGGAAACAAAACCCCAGGAGAAGAGTACACAATGGCAGGGGAGGTACTAACAACACAACAGTAATGGAAAGGGATCTGGGGGTAGTCATATCAGATGACCTAAAGGTGGGCAAGCACTGTGAGAGGTCAGTAAGGAGGGCCGGGGGATACTGGGATGCATAGGGAGAGGCACCACAAGTAGAAAAGGGGAAGTGGTTATCCCTCTGTACAGACAGTTGGTGAGACCCCATCTAGAGTACTGCATGCAGTTTTGGAGACCCCATCTCTGCAAGGATATAGACAAGATGGAGGCAGTCCAGAAGAGGACAACTAAAATGGTGCAGGGTCTGCATTAGAAACCATATGAAGGGAGACTGAGAGAGCTTAATCTGTATACTCTTGACAAAAGGAGGGACGGGGGGGCATGCTAGAAACTTTCAAGTACCTCAAGGGAATCAACAAAGTCCAGGAGGGTAGCATCTTTCAGAAAAAGAGATGTGCAAGAACAAGGGGGCACAATTTAAATATAGAGGGGGGATGGCTCAGGGCAGGGGCAATGTGAGGACATTTTTTTTTCATGGAGAGAGTGGTGGATACATGGAATCACCTTCCGGGGAGGTTGTGGGGTCTAAAACAGTGAGGGAATTCAAACATGCATTGGACAGACATAAGGCAATTATAGTGGGGGGTAGGAGGAAGTAGGCTGTTGATTAACTAGAATCTGAAGCTTATCCAATAGGTAGGGAAATAGGCAAACTGGGAGGGCCAAGTGGTCCTTATCTGCCATCAAAGTCTATGTTTCTATGATATAATTTGGGTCACAGTAGGTTTTCTCATATGAAAAAAGGGCAAAATGTCCCCCTCACCCCCCATATAAAGAAAAGCAGATCAAGTCACTGTAGCCTTCTTATTTATTTCATGTTTTTCTCCTGTGAAAAAGGGCAACATGTCCCTCCCCCCACTATAAATGTAATCACCCAGTCCCCTGGGGTTAGTTGAATCCCATCAGTGTCAGTGCTAGATAGGGAAGGCAGTTGGGGAATAACTAGTTAAATGGTTTTCACCTGCTCCCTCTCTGTTTACTTGGTCTCAGCTGACTTGAGAGAAGTGATATTATTTAGTACTCTCACAGCAGCATAAGCCATGGTAGCTAGCTGTGAGTGGGGAGCTTTAGAATTTTCAGTTAGTTCTGTGTCAGCAGCCAGTGTGAGCAGTTGGAAGAGTGAGAATCTGCAGTGTGGGCGCTGTGAGGAAAGTCTATTTTTCTCACCCTAGTGCAGAGAACTATCTGCCTGCCAGTTAAAGTGGTGGAAACCGTCTAGCAGAAGTTCCTGATTTTCTTCTCATCCCCAGTCAGATGACAATGGCTGCAGAAGGGATCCAAGGGCCAATTCCCTGACTTTGATCCAGGACATTGAAGCTGCTTTTTTTGTGTACAACTGTGAGTAATATGACTTTGGGTATCCTAGTAGGAATGTACCTGTGTTTTCTTTTGGTGTGTACTCTGACAAAGAGAATAATGTACCAAGTTCTGTTCTGTTTAAGACTGTTCTCATCCTTTCTTAAAGTTGGCTGACAATCATGGAGTCCCCAGTGAGACCTGGCACATTGTTCAGGACTTTAATTTACACTCAGAAGTAATGTGTTTCTAATGCTGAATGTGACAGTCATCCGAAGATGCATAGTTCTACTGTTTTACTAAAAGTTTGAGGTGTAACTCCGAAAGAATGGCTGGGTATGGACTGTGGAAGCAAAAGGTGGGCAGCCCCCATCTGGAGTGACCAGTTCAGCACTACAGGTTCTGTAAGGGCGCCTGCTTATTCAGGACATGGTGGCCAGTGCCTGAAGGAAAAGTTTACCCCCTGGTGTGGGTTGTGCTATATTTGAGCACCAGTGTGCTCCGTCATGGCCAGTTGCCATATTTCCAAATGTTTAAATCCTATGCCATATGGGGAATGTTTTAAGTTGTGGCCAGTGCCACTAGAAGAAATGTATGTTTCAGCTAAGGCTTTGCCGCTGAAGAAAGTTCAAAGTCCAATGCAATATGGGAAGTTTAGCATTTCTGTTCGCTACAGACTTTTTGTTGTTCTGCATTGCCTTGTGCCATGAAGTGTAAATCCTTGGGGGTCCACCTTTGCTTGTGTGTACCATTCTTTGGAATAAAGCCACACTCTAGAACCACAGCTTGGTCTGGACATTCTTGTTACTGCTTCCTGTGTGGAATAACTAGGTACCCCTCCAGAAGTGCAGACCTAACATAGCCCCTAGCAAAAGTTCTCTCCTCAGGACCTGGGTTTAGTGATGGTCATCTGTGTGTAATATTGCTTCTGTACCCCCACTCCTCTCTTCCCCTAGACAGAAATATGGGAGGTGTGCTTACTAGTTAACTCATTGCCTCCTAGAAACACCTGTAGGCGTCAGCAAATCTAACTGCAGTGTGTCCCAGAACGCCTACAGAAGTCACCTACAGACTTCCTGTGTGCCCTAGAAACGTCTAGAGAAGTCACTCACATGTTTTAATATTATTTGCCAGCCAGAATTGATTAGAATTGACTGCATAGTACAATTAGAAAGGTAATGTTGTGCTGAACAACTTTGCCACTGACACTTTGTGTGTATCATGTTCACTTTAGGAGTTATTCATGTTTGTTTATGACATTTTGTCCATCTAGAACCACCCAAGCACTTTGAAGAAAACACACATTCTGGGTATCTCAGCCAGTATAAAACAAAAACCGAACTGAGTACAGTTGATTGCATAGAACCATTGGAAAGGCAATTTTGTGTGCAACAACTTTGCTACTGATATGTTGTGTGTATCATGTATACTTTAGGAGTTATGTGCATTTGTTTATGGTTTGGTGTGTATGGTTCAGATTTCTCCCTCAAATCTCACCAACACACCTTGACTCAAATGGGGAAAAATTATGTTTAATACAACAGAAATAGCTGTTTGTTTTACAAATTATTAAAATTACATCTAATGTCTGGATGCTTAATTTGGTGTTGATATGTTACAAATTTCCCAACAAAAAAAGGTTTATGCTGCATTTTTTAGTGGAAAAAATATTTTGTTTTGCTGCTTGGACCAGCACAGAAATAAAACTAAATTACCTGCTATTCCTTGCATACCACCATTGGAAAGGTTATTTTATGCTGAACAATTTTGACACTCATACTTTGTGTCTAGCACTTATGGTTTTTGTGCTAGTAGCATTTGTTTGCGGCATGCCAATTATGGCTTGATTTTGCTTAGAAAGGCCCAGGATTCACTGTTAACAGTATACAGGAGACAAGTGCTGCAACTTCAGAGAGCCCCTGTGGAGACAACGAGTTAAACAAGTGGCTGGTGGGGGTTACATAAAGAAAAGTGGATTAAGTCATTATAACTTTCTTCTTATGTATTTGATGTTTTTTTAGATCACTCTTGTAAGGGTCTGAGAAAGAGGTTTTTGTTTTCTTAATTTAGTAATTAAAATTTGACAACCTCTTGAGGTGCAGCATCTCTTTTATTAAGGAGGTCCCAGGGCAATGGCAGACTGCCAGTTTCAGCAATAGCACATACATGTATTTTAATAATTAACAAAAGCATTACATAAATTTGATGCTAACTTACTTTTATCAAACTGAGATACATTTTGTTATAATTTTTGTTGACCAAGTAGGCACTCTGGAAAAACACATTCTCCATTTTTAGGCATGACTCAACTGAGACATATTAAAACATTCAGTTTTAAAATGGTTAAGTGATGGCAGTGACTCACCGGTGTCCTCTGTACATTGATCTCTCCTTCCCTTCCTTGAATAACCACCATCTCATCCACTGTGCCTCCTTTATTTCTAAATTCTGGTTGGCTTTGCTCCCTCCTTACCTCAGCTCTCTCCTCTCCTGTACGCCCCCTTCCACGTACTCTCTCCATAACTCAGGTTATCATTCTCTTTTGCTCCCCTCTCGTAAATCCCTTGCGAGCCAGTTTGGTTTCTCCTTCCTCCTTCCTAATCTTTGGAACTCCCTTCCACTAACAATCCACTCTGCCACCTACAAACAGTCTCTTTCCTATCTTCTCCAAGGCCACACTGCCCCCTCCTGTAAATGCACTTAGCCCCCTAGCTACAGTACAAGTCACAGTGCCGACCGCGGCAGGCACTCGGGACAAACAAGCAACACATGCAACACAAGCAGCTCACCTGAGGAGCTGAGGAAGCTGAATTTCCAGCATGATAATTTTCGAGGCACTTCCACCCCCCCCAAGCTTACTGCCGACCGCGGCAGGCACTCGGGACAAACAAGCAACACATGCAACACAAGCAGCTCACCTGAGGAGCTGAGAAAGCTGAATTTCCAACCTGATAACTTTCGAGGTAAAGAGAGCCTCTTCTCTTCATCTGGACGCCTGCAGGGGGGTGCTAGCCCGACGACGCTTCGCACCATCTGCCCCTCCAACCCCAACCACCCACCCACCCAGGGGTGGCTGTCAATTTAAGGATCCACCCCCATGACATCACATCCGGTGACATCACGTCCTGTTGCCCAGAACCTATCTCCCCACTTTCCCATTTGCAGGTTATACCTGCTGGCCACTAGAGGGACCTAAGCTCCCTTGCTACTTCCTTCTCCTACCTGTACAGTACTACTTCCCTTGGATCTTGCTCACCACAATGTATTGGCCCTGCCTCACGATCTGCCTGTGCCTATCCCCACTAGCAGTGCACTTGCCCACTTACCCATCTGCTACTCCGCACTGTGCCCTGGCACCCTTCCCTCCCCTTGCTCCTGAAACTGCTCTCTTGCCCCTTGGGACCTCTGTGTGTCTCAGTCCTCCCTGCCTTCTCCCTAGCGTCCTCCTCACCTCAGGCACATCTGGGTGTCTTCTTATTCTTGCCTTCCCTCCTGTACCACCCTGCCCACCCCCTGCTCCCTTATCCTCCCTTCCCCCCCATGTCAATCGTGGAAAACCTCTCACCATCTCCCAGCCAGGGTGTTAGTCATGCTACTACTCCTGTCAGGGAACATTCATCAAACCCTGGCCCGGTTCCCAGGGCTCCCGACTAGCACCACAGGCCTATGCATGGTCTCCATGAATATCTGTAGCTTCCTAAAAAAGTTTGACTCACTACAATGCCTGGTCACATCAATTAACCCTGATGTCATCGCTCTGGTTGAGACTTGGCTGTCGAAATCCTCCCCTGACTCCCTAGTCTCCCTTCCTGGTTTCACCCTCTTCCGGTCCGACTGTGTTGGGAGATGGGGCGGTGGCTGCGCTATTTATGTCAAGGAATCTCTCCCCGTACTAACCCTGCCTGCTCCCATCCTTGACTCCAGGGCCCAGGCACTTACGCTGAAACTAACCCCTGACCCTTTAAAGGGACCTCTTTATCTGACTACTGCATACGTGCCCCCCAGGGACCAAACACAGGCCATTGCCTCTCTTACAGAATACCTTTCCTCCTACCTCCTTCCCTGATCAAATTCTGGTGGGTGACTTAAATGTCAACTGGCTCAGCCCTCCTCCTCCTCTACCCATGACTCCTTTTCTGCAATAGACCCTACGCAACTAGTTACCCACCCTACCAGGACTAACCCCAGAGGGCTTCAGTACTCTTGATGTGTTTACTTCACCTTCAATCGGATCCCCAATGTACAGTCCTCCCAGACTCTCTCAGATCACTCCCCATTCTATTCCACTGGTCATCTTCAGTCCCCAAACCCATAGCACAGTCCACATGCCGGCAGCGTCTAATACCTGGTGGACTGATAAAACTTAAGGAACTTCTGTCCCAAATTGACTGGTCTCCTATACAGGCAACTCCTGACATCAACACAGCTCTCTCCTTCTTTACCCGAACTTTTAATAATGCCTGTGATATCTTTGCCCCAATGTCGACCCACCGTTCTAAAAGGCAGAATGCCCCCTGGGTAACCCCAGCTTTGATCCACCAACTCAAACATAGGGACAACCTATGGCACCATGCCATTGAGACTGGCCGGCCCAGTGACAGGCAGTTATATGCCGCCGCCCGAAATAAGTGCACTCGGGCCATCAGAAAGGCTAAGTCTGAGCACTATCGGTCCTCACTCACTGCCTCATGGGGGAACCCTAGAACCTTCTGGGATAACATTAAACAGTTAAATGGGAGTGCACACTCCCCCCACCGACCCAGAGCAACATTAATGGCGTGATCTCCTCAGACCCAGCCCTCATAGCCAACCACCTCAACACCTCATTCCACTGACCTTAGCCCTATCCTCCCTACAATTTTTTGACCGTCCTCCCCAGCACCTGCCGTAAATCTTTCTGCATATTTTCTCCTCTGCCGTGTTTCTGCCCAAGAACTTAGGCGCACCTTGTCACTGCCCTCAAGAGTAATAAATGCGGGCAGTGACACCCTGGATCCATGTATCCTATGGCTGGTCTTAGACACAGTCCTTACCCCGATCACGTGCCTCATCAACCGCTCTCTTTGCCTGGGGAAGGTTCCAACTGCCTGGAAAGTCGCCATTGTCACCCCTATCTTTAAAGGTGGTGATAGGACTTTGGCTGGAAACTATCGGCCAATCTCCATTCTCTCTCCTCTCTCCAAGGCCTTGGAAAAAGTGGTGGCCTCTCAAATCTCTGACTACCTCTCCACCTACAATATCCTATGTCCTGAGCAGCATGGCTTCCAAGCGGTCCACAGTACCAACACAGCCCTCCTAGAGTTCTCCAACTTTCTCCACTCCTCCTTAGACACTGGTTCTCTGGCTGGTGCGGTCTTCATTGACCTCTCTAAAGCTTTCGACACTGTCACCCACCCCCTCCTTCTTGATGCCCTTAGTCTCTCTGGTTTTGCTGCTGGGCCTATCTCCTGGTGCACCAGTTATCTGTCTGACCGCTCACAGCATGTAAAAATTAATAGGACCTACTCAAACATCTGTCCCATATTTTCTAGGGTTCCCCAGGGCTCCATTCTGGGCCCCTTACTATTCTCCCTTTACCTTAACACCTTCCGCTCTTACTCAGGGAATATTCTATTGTACGCTGATGATGCAGTCATCTTTGCCTTGAGTCGTAACCCTATTGCCCTCCAGGACTCACTGCAGAAGTCCTTCGCCGAAGCCGAGGGCTGGTTCAAGGAACATAGATTGGTGATAAATCTTAAAAAAACAAAAACCATGTTCTTCATTCATCCTCAAAATAAGTCCTGCAACTTCAAACTCCTCATTCACTCTGGGTCCTCTTTCCCACTCGAACAAGTTTGCTCCTATAAATACCTAGGGATCCATTTTGACCCCTCCCTCTCCTTCCATGGACACATCACTGCCCTAACCACTGCCACTAATATCCGATTGGGCATCTTACATCGCTATAAACACTGCCTCCCCCCAGAGGCTCTTCGACTCACAGTCACCTCCTCTATCCTGTCCCTAGTGGACTATGGACTGCCGGTGTGTGGTGCTGCTGATCAGACCGCACTCCATAAAATTCGCACTATTCTGAATAAGGCCTGCAGGTTAATTACTGGAGCACCTAGGCTAACACACACCTGTCTACTGTAACGCTAAAGCGCTGGTACTTGATCTTGACGAGTGCCTCAAATATCTGACCTGTACCCTTACAAAAAAGACCCTCCTTGGGCTATCCCCGCCAGGATTGACCACCACCATCCGCCGCTCTGTCCCACTAGTTCATACTAGAACCTCTGGGAAAACCTCTCTTGTTATCCCTAGAGATAGGACCTCTCACGGCCAAAGAGCCTTCAGCTTTAGGGCCCCCTCCTGGTTCAACACACTGCCCCCCTCCATCTCCGAAAGCTCCAACTATATCGTGCTTCAAAACTTCCTTATGGAACCACCTTGTTAACACCCGAAGCTGTAATTGCCACTAGTCAAAGCCGTACTCAATACTTATGACAAAGCTTACTACTAAGCTGCTAAGGACAACATAACTCTGGTATTGTTTGCATCAATCCTACCTGTACCAGCTTGTTTGTATCTATGTCTTAAGTTACTGTTATACTGTTATACTGTGTATTTTCGTTTGTCTTACTGTGACAAGGTACCTTTGTAAATGAGCCTATGGCTCAAAGGTTTTCCAAACTGCTGTTTAAATAAATAAATAATAACTAAATAAATAAATAAATAAGATCATCTGCAAAGGATGAATTTTAGAAAAGCGAGTGCTGCATAGTAATGACAATGGCTCCCCAAGATATCATTTCCAAGTTTCATTTACTTTGTCACTTGTATTTTGGAGTAATTTGGTATTTTCTGTGTTGTGATCTTAGCCCTGAATCATCACATTCTCACTGTGCCTGCAATGGGAGCATGGCCAGCAGTGACGTATTGTTGGATCATGGTGTCTCAGTGCTATGCTATCACTGCTTATCTCAGTGTTGTTCCTTAGTTTGCACGTGAGCTTCTGTTGAAATTAAATCCTGTGATCTCTTTGATGCACACTAGTTTTATTTCCCATGATAAAGCATAGGTGAAGCAGATGACAACCTATGTTGTCCACTGAGGGTCAAATTGAAAGTGGAGTGTTCCCAGTCCACACCTCACCCCCCCACTTCTGCATCTCGATCGCAATGCAGTAAGAACTTACTAGTTTTTCTTCTGTGTCCCTGAAGGGCCATTTCACAAATGGATCATATGTGTTAACTCCAACCCTTGAACATATAGAAATCCCAGTCATGGAGATCCACACGTCCATGGCCATGAACATCAGACGGCATGCACTGTCCCTGCTACTACTGCCAGAAAATGCGTAGCAGTGCATATGTACAGGGTGCAGCCTGAGTTCAACAGTGAGCCTCCAGTTTTATCTCATGCTGGTTTTACGGTGCATCCACAGTCCTGAATGTGTCTGGTGAGTGTGACCACCAGATATCATTCGTCTGATCTGCCCAAAAATAAAGTTTGATCACAACCCAAATAAGGAAGCTGTGCCAATCTATATGAAGCCCTGTTACCCAGCGCCTGACAAAACAGAACACACTGGAACCTGTGGCTGCACCACACGTATAACCAGCATAGTTGCAGTCCACAAAGCCCACATAAAGATGGATTATTCAGGGGCAATATGCAAAGCTATTCAAAGTAACCAAGAGGTCATTTCATTGTTCTTGGTCTAGTACAGCTACATCTCACGCCACCCACCGCAGCAGTGCTGTAGCTTCCAACACCGTTATAATGAGGTGTTCAATGCGGGTGAGGGTGAAGGCATACCAAGTGACCAAGTGTACATGCACAGCTAATGAAACACCCCTTCATAACTGTGTTTTACTGTTCTCTAACTCCAGCATTCATCTTTCATATATGAGAACTGTGCATCTTGTAAGAATACAACTGCATTTTATGCTCATTGCAAATAGTGCCCACCGACGCAAGTCGTTCACCTCAGTGCAGTGTTTCTTTACACTTAGCTGTCTGAAAACAATGGAACATTATG
This sequence comes from Neoceratodus forsteri, assembly GCA_016271365.2. Taxonomy (NCBI): domain Eukaryota; kingdom Metazoa; phylum Chordata; order Ceratodontiformes; family Ceratodontidae; genus Neoceratodus; species Neoceratodus forsteri. Next base: position 535,707,602 of record CM028137.1, on the reverse strand, counting down.
AGTCACTAGCATGGTGCCTTCATGATTGGTTTGTTCGCCTTTACTGATGCGCAGCACTCATAAATGCCTACAGTGCCTGTTCAATGGCTACCTCTTCAATGCACCTTCTGCCTCCCCCCCCACCCCACACAAAAAAGGATCACACTGAATGTGGTCTGTCATGGCCGCAGCTTCGACATAACATGATCCTGGTTTCACACTGTGGCAATTGCCATTTGTTCATTGTGCATGGCCCTTGACCAAGTACAACTTTCCTATTTTTGGCATTGTCCTTCTTCACGTGTTTACCTGCTGTGCCATTAGTACTTGTTTGGACCCTGTTATATAGCTGTTTGAGGGTTAAAATGTTGTAACAGCTTGGCTGTTGAGGTACACACACTCATTGCAATCTGCATCAAGTTCCATGCTAGTGCATCTCTGGAATAGGCTAGTTGTGGGGCACCCTATCCTGACAAGTCCGATTATATGGCTTATACAGCTGTGGTCATTGGATTGCATGCTGAGTGATGCTTGATTCATGGCTGGACTCAGCTGCTGTGTCTTTGTGTGGTATGTTACTGGTATGGATGCGGTTCAGAAACACTGCAGTGCAATCGCAAGGGATGCCATCTGAGTGGTACGGACTGGCATCACACCAAGGCAACATTCACTGTGTGCTACGAATCAGCCGCCACATCATGCCAGTGGCACCATGGCTGCCTGTTTATTCAGTTCTTTGTGGAGCTTTGCCACTTTTGTCCACTGATAGTTATCCACTGTCAGCGCAGCAGGCAAGGCTTCATGCAGTGACACTTTTTGTGGCACCACATGCCTGGCATTCCAAGTAATATGGAACTAGGTACCACAGCGGGAGGATTTAGGAGGCACCATGTGTTACTGGGGAATGCTGTCACCATATGAATAAGCTTTGTCAATGGCTGACAGTTGCAATATATTGTGCACCCTGGTTGGCTAGTGTCATAGCTGGTGCACACTTTGTGGGCATTATTGCATATTTCAGATAGGGGGTGCACATGCACAATAAAAAAAATTTCCTGAGCATCCACTTAACACCACCATTCTAATTACAAGCATCACTAGCTGCACATTTGCTTGAGATGTTGTGTACTGGTGGCAATGGTGGTCTTGAACATAGCAATGTTCACTGATATTTGTATATCTGCAAACATTTACAGCTCAGCTATGTGTGCTTGCATTTACATGTCCATCAGATGTGCCCCCAGGATGCAGAAGGAGCATCCTCAGGATGCAGGCTGACAAATGAGATGGATGTAAGGACACCGCTTGAAGTTAGTCATATACAGAGCACAGCACTGAATGTGGTGCAGTAAAGGGAATGCGTCCCATGCCATGTAAGGGTAGTAAATCCACAAGTTGCAAAACCAGTCATGTGTGCTGCATCATGACAAGCATCTCTCAAATGGCACCAACAGCAATGGATGTCTTCCAGACAGGTAGCACAACGAGTGCTAATATTGCATTTCTATGTCACACTGAGAAGAAGTGTAGGCTATTGTGAACACAGCGCAGATTGCACATGATGATAATTGAATACAACACATGGTGGTACAGACAGGCACACCCATGTTAGAGGGATGGCTACAGTGGTTTTTAGCCCATCAAGGGAGGAGCAGTGTAATAATTTTCCTATGCAGCTATTAGAGATGTGCACCTGTTCACTGAAGAGAGTAGATTGCACTTCACAGGGCACAGCACAGGTGAACAGGTGCACCTCAAGTAAGGGGAAGGCAGAGCTGTCAAGGCCAATGAAGTATTCATCAATAGATTTGGGGAGGGGGGAATTGAACAGGAAGGGCACTGGCAAGACGGAAAGTCAGGTAGACTCATACAGGCACCAGCAATGTGCCTCAGTTCATAAAGCATCGGACAGTTAGATACAAATACTGCATATGAAGTGAGATCTCAGAAAGGTACCTAACAAGTCGGATAGCAAGCTGGTAATCATCAATGGGATTTATAAGGAAGAAAATTAATGATTACCAGCTTGCAGTCCAACTCATCCAGTACCTTTCTGAGACCTGACTTACAATACCCAGATATCCAATGCTTTTACACATTGCTGGTTCCTGTATGAGTCTGCCTGACTTTGCATTTTGCCAGTGCCCTGCCTGTTTGACCCTCCCCCCCAAATCTATTCATGGATTACTTCATTGGCCCTGATGGCTCTGCCTTCCCATTACTGCTGGTGCACCTGTTCACCTGTGCACCTCGGGGGGGGGGGGGATGCACAAAATTTATCTGCACAGTATCGGGCACCATACAAAATAAAAGCAATGTGTGGTGGTCTGCAAAATGGGGTGATCATAAAATAATTTGAATAGCAGAATTATTTTTGAAGGGGAGGAGTTGTTTTTGTAGGCTCTGAGAAACAATTCCAATACCCCTGCACTGGCAGATATCACAAGTATGGATTCTGCAAAAACTTACATGCACCTTGAAAGCAAACAATTACAAGCACCTTCCAAGCCTTCATCCAATATGACCCACAGCAGGGGGAATGGAAGAAAACCGGCAACTAGACAGCATTGGACATGGGTTTGGGGCAATGGGGCATGACTCAGGAGGTAGTGTGGTGGGGGTGAGTTTGGGGCTGGCCCGCACAAGGGCTGGACACTTAGCAGTAATATGGATTTCAACAATTATGTGGTCCAGGAACCATGAGTTTGAAAGTATCTGCTGAGGCTGAAATGAATTGGCTGCTGTGTCAAATGCAAACAGCTATATGGGAGGTCGGCAAGCTAAAATAGAGATTACTTGACATTTTATGACTGCCTCAAACTGAACATGGCATAGATAGGATGCTGCAGTTCATGAAGTGAATGGACATCATTCATACAGAAACAAATGTGTTTAACACTTGTCAAGAGGCATATTGGTCCTGGGATGCTCATCACTGCTCTCTGAATTTTCTGATTTATCATCTTCCATGATGTGTGACTGGCTCACAAGGAGCTCATACAAATACAGCTGAACACCACCAGATGCAGGCATAGATTCAATATCGCTGTCATCTTCTGAAGACATCCTCAAGCAGTTTAAAATTATGCTGCTAGGACTTCACAGAAATACCTGTTAAATTCCCAACCCCTCCACAAAGATGCGATGATGGTGGGGGATGTACCTGTGCTGCTGTGAAGACTGAGAACATTGGAGGTGGGGCATGCAGTTAAATAAATGTAAAAATATTGAGAATTATTGAAATGCAACATATAATTCTAGTAAAGAAACACACACAAACACAAGTTTCAACAGAATATGCCTTTATTTACAATTTTCTTGAACTAAACAAAAACAGCTTTGCAGATGATCTTTAAACTGTTCCATCAACTCACTGGTGTAGCATTTTTTTTGTGATGCTACTGCGGTGGCAACTCGAACTGCTGAAGCTTTCAACTATCTTCTAACTATCCTTCACTTCCTATTCAACTCACTTGTAACTGTTTAGTGAAATGGCAGTAGCTGCATTTTCATGACATTGTTTATAAAATCACAGCATTCCTTAAGAGCATTGTTTATAAATTTCACAGCATTCCTTAAGAGTTGTTTAGTCTGCCTTCTGAAATGAAACTCATAAGCACTCAGCTGAAAATAAAGCTTATAGTACACAACAGCTAGATGCAAACCAGTACTAACCTTTTAATAATTAATTGAATTAAACACTGCACAGATTAGGAAACTCATTGAACAGTGCTACACCAGTGAGTTGAGGGAACAGTTTAATGTGACTTGTACTGTAGAGACACGTGAATTTCTTGTTTTTTTTCCTTCAAATTTTGTTTTATTTTTCATAAATTTCTTATTTCTTGCTATTTTATGTTAATTTCATTTTATTTCTTGTTATTATATTTTTTATTATATTTCAATGAAAAAACAATGAAAACCCAATAATGTCATATATTTTAATAACCAGTAACATCACCTCAGCCTCAAATTCCTTGCATCTCTTTGCAAAACTAATGTGTGGTTTCGGCATGTTTCCCAAAAGTTTTCTACAAAGTAACATAGCAGTACACCAAAGCACAAATTCTACCTATACACCGTTACACAAACCTCAAGCTTTTTTAATGAGTGAGCATAAATAGCTGCCAGCTGAACTCATTTACTCATATTAATTAATCAAAATGAACTGGCTTATCACTGAATTTTCAGAGATCTCTGAGCCTCTAGTTAGTCCGGTACTACTCCTTGGAGATGGGTACGAGGAACGGTGAGCTGGGAACAGAAACTAGAGCTCTTCATTCAATTCTACCACATAAAAACACAAGGAGACAGGTACAGGGAGCTGAACAAGTGAAAGGGAATATGGACGCTAGATAAACTTGGAAGACTGATACGAGGGTTGGGAAAGGGAGTGGGAGCTGTTGGACAGTAATCCTACATATCAGGAGAAGGAGCTGAGGCCAGAAAATGCAGCTCAAAATGGGAAGATCTCTGTAAAGTATAAGCTTTAATTGATTTAATATATATAAAATTGAATTTAAATGAGGTGCCTTGGGATCAGAAAAGGCAGAAAGGTGTCAGCTCAAACTGAGAATCAGTGATTAGGCACTAACAATGTGTTTACTGCATACTCAGTGGAAAAAATGGCAAGTTTTTATGAAGTTTTTACATATTGCTGTTTTCGTTTTATTTCATTTTATGGACCACATTTCATGTTATGGACCAAATTTTGTGTTATTTTGTGCTATTTCACATTTGTGATTTGCACGGGTCTCTACCCATAGCCCTACATTTCTCCTTATCTTCTCTGACCTCTATACTTCACCTCATCTCCCCTTCCTCTCCCCTTTCCCCTCCACTGCTTCCTCTCACTCCCTTACTTCTTTTTCACTCACTCCCACCCCCAGTAATCACCCTTTCTATCCCTTCCTTATCCTCAACACTCTATTCCCACAACCAACCCACCATAATCTGTTCTCTTCTCCTGTCTTTTACTCCCACCACTACTTTACCTTTTCACCCCTCAGACTCTCTTTCTCACCCTCTTCTACTTACTCTCTCTCTTCTACGCTTTTCTATATTTCTGATGTTACTTTCTTGTGTGTGTCAGGCACTTTGATCTTCTGATGTTTAGCCAGCATTATTATTTGCCCTGTTAATGTATGTTATTGTACATACTGTGAGTACTGTTATATTGTTACTACTGTGCTTCTACTTGTTTGTACTTATCCCTTACCCCCCCATCCCCCAGGTCGCATCAGGAAATGAGCTTTGCAGTTCAGTATGTCTTTCTTGGTTAATCTCTTTTAAATAAATAAATTTCAAGTTGATTGATAAGGTGCAGAGTACATAAAAGACTGAAGAAATACTTTGAGACTAATGATGATTAATATGACATCATCAGTGTGATATGGATCTGAGAACTCAGGAAAGGAGTAGCAATATATATTAATATATCCCTTGGAGTCACTCGTTGCTGTATAAGAATGATTTCATGCATGTTCGGCTGGAGCGAGAACAGTGAAGCTTTGCTTTGCTGTTCTGGCTGAAGCTGAAGGCAAGTGAAACCACTCTTGTACAGGAACGAGTGGTGATGGGGAACATATTAATATATTCTCTGAGATTCTGCTGGTACCAAGGGCATCTGGGAAGAACAAGCAACACTTAGAGGGGTGAACCAGTGGCTCAGGGACTGGTGCAAGGCAGAGGGGTATGGGCTGTTGGGGGACTGGGGGAATACTTAGGAGGATAAGGGGCTATATGCCAGGGATAGGTTACACCTCAACCTGGAGGGAAGGGAGATCTTGAAACTAAAACTTGCTGGATTTGTAGGCTAGAAGTGGGGTTTAAACTTGTAAAGGAGGGAGGATCAAATAAAAGAAAGGCCAAGGGGGTGCTGCTTGATGATCCAGGTCTAGGGCATGAGAAGAGTGCAGGGGACTGCATTGCAAATCCAAGGAAAACTGGGCAGAAAAAGGACTGGGCTGGGTTGGGGAGACTGGAAAGAGGGGAGAGGTCAAGGTTGAGGACAGTCCTGATAAATGCCAGGAGCATGAGCAATAAAATGCTCGCGCTCCAGGCTATGCTAGCTGAGGGAACAGCCAATATGGTGGCAATTATGGAGACATGGGCCACCTAAAGAAATGACTGGGACCTAAACTTGGAGGGCTACAAGGTATTCAGGAAAGATAGAGGCGTGAAAAGAGGGGGAGGTGTGCTGATAGTCAGAAATGACATAGTGGTTAATGGAGTGGAGGAGGCTGGAGGGGGTGTGGAGGTGATTTGGGTAACCCTCTTAAACAAGGGGAGGAAAAAAATTGAAAATAGGGATGGCATACAGGCCCCCCCAATAGAGGAGGCTCTGGAGAATAAACTAGTTGAAAACATCAAGGGTCACTGTGACCTTGGAAAGGGTAGGGTGGTGGTCGTGGGTGACCTTAATATGCCAGGGGCTGACTGGGACACCATGACATCCTCTGTAACCAGGGAACAGAGACTGATGGACATTTTTGAGGATGCCTTCTTGGTCTGGCAGGCGGGGGAACATACTAGAGAGGGGTGGATGTTGAACATTGTCCTAGCAGACAGTGACCAGATAAGGGGTCTGGAGGTGTGCAGTCCACTGGGGGGTGGTGACCATGCCATGGTCTGCTGTCTGCTGTATCTAGAGAGGAAAACCACACTAATACAGTAGTGGTAGACTTCAGGGAAGCGGACTTCATGGGCATGGGTAGGATTCTACAGGAGCGGTTGGACGAGATTAGGCCGAACATGGATGCTGAAAGCTTGTGGGAGACAATTAAAAAAGGGGTGCAAGAGGCTACTAGGTACTGTACAAAAGTAAGGCAACAGCATGGTAGAACCAGCAAGCTATGTTGGTGGACCAGGGAGGTGCAGGCGGTGGTAAGGGGAAAAAAAGGCTGCCTATGCATGTTTTGAATGCTCAAGGGGGAGAAAGAACAAGGAGAGTATGAACTGATGGCCAGGAGGGTCACCAGAGTGGTGAGGGGAGCCAAGGCAGGGATGGAGCAAAACCTGACTAGGGATATCTGGAGCAGGGGAAGGGATTCTATAGATACATAAGAGAGAAGAGAAGAGAGAGAAGAGAAGAGAGAAGAGAGAGAAGAAGAGAGAGAAGAGAAGAAGAAGAAGAGAAGAAGAAGAAGAAGAAGAGACAGATCAACGGATTAAAGACTGGGGGGATGGGCTTAGGAAGCATGAGAACAGGCAGAGGTGCTAAATGAGTACTTTGCCTCAATCTTTGCAGAGGGAGACAGGGGATCTCTACAGCCCGATGGGAGGGAAGAGGAGCCAACAAAAGTGAAGGTCAGTCTGAGACCAGAGGATGGAAAGAGGCTAGGGTACAGGCTGGGCCAGACCTAGAAGGGGTGGGGAGGTTGTATGAGGAGGAGGACTGTGGGGAAGAAATCACAGTGAATAGGGTGAAGGAGGCCCTTCGGAAGCTAAAAACTGATAAGGCGCCAGGGCCAGATGGGCTACATCCGAGGGTTATGAAGGAACAGGCGGAGGAGCTGGCAGCTCCACTGGCTGCACTGTTTAACACCTCTCTGCAGACAGGATGGGTGCCCCTAGACTGGAGGGTGGCTCATGTAGTACCTATCCACAAAGGGGGGGTCTATGAAGGAGATGGGGAATTATAGGCCTGTCAGTCTAATGTTTGTGGTAGGCATAGTAATGGAGGGCTTTATCAAGGAGTGGCTTGGGAGGCAGCTGGAAAGGTTAGGGCACCAGGATGATAAACAGTGCGGCTTCATCCCGGGGAGATCATGTCAGTCCAACCTCGTAGAGTTTTATGACTGGATGACGGGGGCCCTGGACAAACATAGGCTGGTGGATGTCCTATACCTGGATTTCAGCAAGGCGTTTGATTTGGTACCCCATAAAGGGCTGATAGCAAAGCTAGGGGAGAGGGGGGTGGGAGGACATGTGCTCAAGTGGGTCAAAATTTGGCTTTTGGGTCGAATACAGAGGGTAATGGTCTGTGGGATAGTCTCCTCCCCCAGGAAGGTAATCAGTGGGGTCCCCCAAGGTTCAGTATTGGGGCCACTCCAGTTCAATGCCTATGTCTTGGATATAGAGTGGGGGGTTAGGAGTAGGCTGAGTCTCTTTGCGGATGACTCCAAACTGGGAGCACTGGTGGATAAGGAAGAAGCAAGAGAGACAGCCCAGGGGACTTGGATACCCTGGAGGGGTGGTCAAGGAGGTGGGGATTTAAATTTAATGATGGGACATGTAAGGTACTTCATTTGGGGGTCAGAAACCCTGGCCATGTATACACCCTGGGAGGGTCACACTGCAAGCCACATTGGGTGAGCGGGATCTAGGGATGGTGGTAGACATCAAAATGAATAACTCTGAAAACTGTAGAAGAACCGCAGCCAAAGCAAACAGGATACTGGGCTGCATAGCCAGTGGAATTACGTGATCCTTCCTCTATATAATGCCTTGGTCAGGCCACAACTCGAGTACTGTGCACAGTTCTGGAGACCTCATCTGAAGAAGGACATAGCACTGCTGGAGAGGGTCCAGTGGAGAGTGACCAGGATGATTCAGGGAATGGAGGGGAGGCCCTATGAGGAGAGACTGGAAGAAGTTGGGCTGTACACACTGGAGGAGAGAAGGGACAGGGGAGACATGATAGAGGTCTTCAAGTACGTAAAAGTAATAACCGAGAGCAGAACCAAGGGCTGTTCAGGCTAAAGAAGGGGGGGAACAACCAGGGGGCATGAGTTGAAGCTGGGGGGGGATTACATGGGGGCATGAGGGAAACATTATTTCACTGAGAGGGTGGTGGAGCCATGGAATGTGCTGCCCTGGAGGCTGGTGGAGGAGGGCACAGTGGAGGGCTTCAAGAAGGGGTGGGACAGGGACAAGGGGGTAACTGAAATCAAAGAAGACCCTCTCAGGGGCTGGGGGGGCAGGAAAGCGAGCACCCACTAGGTGTCTGGCTTCCGAGCAGACAAGACAGATCATTAGGCCTGTTCTGCTGGCTTTTAGTATGTTAGTATATTATTGATAAAGCACGATCACTAATATATTTTTTTTAAAAACTGTTCCCGGAACGTGCCCATTTCCAGGGCATCTGCGCATGAGACACTCTTTACAGAGTAAGTGTGTCTCATGTGCAGAGGAAAGAAGCACTTCAATTGGTCAGGAGTGCACCCTCAATCTATAATGAAAACCACATTTATTGTATGCATTCTTGAGACTGGCTTTTCTCTCAATCAGCAGAGACTTCAGACACATTGTGAGGCCATGTTCTTGGATCTTAGTCTTGTGGGGTAAGTGAGCCTATAGCCCCAGTGCTTCCATGGGCTGAATGGTACCATCTGAACACATGTGAATAAGAACATGTGTGCATCATAGATTTCCTTGTTGAGGGGGAAGGAGTTGGGGTCAGTGGCTACATTTGAAATATCTAGGTGAAGGAACTCTCTCATCTAGATCCCTAGGTGGTAGAACTATCATTTCCAAGTGGTGGTACTCTCTTATAGTAGTTAATAGAGAAAGATGACAGAAGTGGTAGAACTATCATACAATTTTTTAAGAGGTGGCCAAACTGAGTTCCTTTGGGCTCCTGCCCAATTTAACCACGGGTTGGGTTGTTTATTGGCCTATCAAGAGGAAGGGGGAAATAAGTGGGCAAAGTTTGCTTGAAGAAAAATCTCAGAATATCCAAAGTTGTAGGGATGATGCTGTTGTCTGACATCTAGCATCCAATCTGCAGACTGATAGATGACAGATGGATCCTGTCCCTTGACTGCTGCCAGCAGGCCTTATCATCAGAGGGTACCTGATAAGGCTGGCTGTCAGGTGAGTGCAGGATGGTATAGCATTAAGAAGAAGAGGTGCTGGCAGAATGGCAGCAGCTTGAGGGAAAGAAATACAGAAGAAGGACCTAGAGATGTATGCTGTAGACTTGGTAAAGGCACTAGTATAGGAAAAGAGTTAAAAATGTGACCTCATGATCCAGATGGGGCCAATGAAGTTTTCATTCTGAAACATACATGTGGCAAATGGAACATGAATTAAAACTGGAGTCACAGTACAATGCCAGCTCAATGGCACCAACTGGTAGAAAACCACTCTGGCCCACTAGCAACCTGGGTTTGTGTTCCAGATCCGAAATGTCAGGAGTGGAGACCAGCATAGAAGAGTCCAGAGTTTCCTTTTGATGTCCTCCACCCAGGAGTATGGGTTGCACCATGCTGCTGCAATAGCTGCTCCAAGAGGTGGTATAGTGGTGTGCCCTTGGTTGCGTAGGTGACAAGGCATTGCTAGACACCCCCTAGTAGGATGCTTTGTATGTATATCTGATGGGAGTTGGGACAAGGAACAAGGTAAAATCAGACTTCCACCTGTCCATATGACAGCTTCTGTGAGCCTCTCCCATGCCTCCCTACCTCATAACAAATCATCTTCACCCCATCAGATCTCTTTCCTGGCCTGAGGGTCCTGTCCCTCCCTGGGTGCAGCAGAGAGCCACCCCCCAACAGGGATACACTGCAAACCACAAGGTGGAAAAGAACTTAAGAGAGACTAGAGGTGTTTTTTGAGAGTTGGCTGTGAGGCTGGCGGCCAGCAGGGATCTCCATAGGGTTGGCAGAGGGACAGTATCATAGTGTCCAGGTGGGAGTATAAAGAGAAATTACAATGAAAATAGAGATGTAAATCCAAGATTCAAACAAGCTGAAAAGTTTGAACAAGTTTAGAACAAAACAAACTGTTAGGTACAATTTGGAACTAAAACTTTAGGGGGTTTGAACTGGGGAAAACAACTGAACCAGAACTGGTTCAAAAAAAACGAAATGCTACTCAGCCTCCCCAAACAGTACAAAACTCAAAAACAAACAAGTAACACAGACATGATCATACCTTGCCTTCCCACCTCTGATTACTACACCTTCAATTTAATTCAGTGGCCTCCCTGTTTCTGCCAGCCCAAGCAAAGGAATCCGTTATAGTCTGTTTCCTCTGTGCCCTGCCACCATCTGTTCTGACAGAGATTCTTAGACAACACCTGGGGGCCGTTTGCTGCCCCCCCAAGTTACACAACTTGCTGCTGTCTCATCTGGAAGACTGGGTCCCCCTGTCACCATTACCTGTCCTCATGATACAACTGCTATTTCCATATCAACAGTACCATACAGAAGGAAAGACATCAACATAGAGATGGCTACTGTAGAATGAAGTGATGTGGCAAATGGGGAGGATAGCAGTGCCAGACATGCCACACAAGCCAGTGGCAGATCAGTCAGTACTGGGGACAGTTGGAATATCCCTTAATTCTATACCCATTTCGCTGGTGCGGGCAGTAGTGGGAAGGGGGGCAATATGGGTTGGGATAGGGCTGGGTGACATTAACAAATTACATGAAATTTCAGGAAATTTGTTGAAATGTTTAAATTGGTCATACCTCAGTCATTCATACAGCTAGAGTCCTGAAATGTGGCATGCATATCTTTGGTAAGGGATTCAAATGGGATGCCAAGCTTCATTGCACTTGGATGAGGGACATGGAACCTATATAGGGTCAAAGTCTGGCAATTTAATATTTTTGTGAACATGGTATGGTTCAATTTGGCTACTACATCTAAATCATCCCATTCCAAAGCAAAAATATGGGACTTCAGAGGAGCTGACTTTGATAAGATGGCCAACAGAGTTAAGCTAGCCCTGGCAAGAAGAAACACAGGTGAGGAGGTACAGGCAAAGTGGGCAAGCATTAAGGATACAATACTTGAAGCAACATCCCATTGTGTTAGACAGAAAAGAAAGTGCAAAAGAAGAAGGAAACCACTTTGGTTCTCAAATACAGTAGCAGAAAAGGTCAGAGCCAAAAGGCTGGCCTTCAGAAAATATAAGGGAACACAGCGGTATGAAGATAGGGAGGCATACCAAACTGCCCTAAGGGAAGCAGGCAGTAAGGCAGGCAAAGTCCCAAACTGAGGAAACACTAGCACAACAGTAAAAGAAGGTGACAAGACTTTCTATAGATACATTAGTGAAAGGAGAAAGTCCAGAGGGGTATTGCTAAGCTTAATGGAGAAAAGGAGCATGTGAGGAGGAGGACCCTGTAAAGGCATCTATCCTAAATAGATACTTTTGCTCAGTATTTACTGAAGAGAAGGTAGGCAGGGCCCACAGCTCAGCGTCATGGACACAGGGAGGGAGGTGAGCACTACTCCCTTCACAAAAGAAAGGGTCCTACAAGGCTTGCTAAGCTCAGGTGGATAAGGCAATGGGACCTGATGGCATACATCCCAGGGTACTTAAGGAGCTAAAGGAGGAACTAGCAGAGCCGTTAGCAGAATTGTTTAGTGAGTCTCTGAGCACAGGAGAGGTCCCAGAAGACTGGAGAAGGGCTCATGTGATCCCACTCCACAAGAGTGGTAGCAGGGAGGAGGCGGGGAACTAGACGGCCAGTCTTACCTCAGTAGTGGGCAAGATTATGGAGGCACCCCTTAAGGAAAGGATAGTGCAACACCTGGAATCCATAGGGGCACAGGATCCAAGACAGCATGGGTTTACAAAAGGAAGGTCCTGTCAAACCTAATCTCATAGATTTCTTTGACTGGGTAACCAGAGTGGTGGACCAAGGGGAGCAGTTGATGTCGCCTACCTTGACTTCCAGCAAAGCTTTTGACACTGTTCCACATAGAAGATTGATAAATAAGCTAGGTAGGCTCAGGTTGGTCAGAAGTTGGTCAACTGGGTGGCAAACTGGTTGACTGGCAGAAAACAGAGAGTGGTGGTAAATGGTATCAGTCAGAAGAGATGCAAGTCCAAGTGGGGTACCTCAGGGATCAGTCCTGGGGCCAGTCCTATTCAACATCTTCATTAGTGACCTCGCAGATGGACTAGAGGGTAAGGCTTGTCTGTTTGCAGATGACACCAAGATCTGCAACAGAGTAGATGATCCAGATGGGGTGGGCAGAATGAGAAGAGATCTGGATAAACTAGCAGAATGGTCAGAAGAGTGGCAACTGGATTTAATGCAAAGAAGTGCAAAATCATGCACATAGGGAAGAGAAACCCTAGCCACTTATAGGCTGGGAGGGAGTTGCTAGCAGTCACAAAGGAAGAAAGAGACTTGGGCATCATCATCACTGATGACCTAAAATCATCAAGCAGACCTCTAAAGCAGTAGGTAAGGCTAGGGGGTGTTAGGGTGTATTAGTAGGGTATCACAAGTCGAAGAGGAGGTAATAATCCCTCTGTACAAGACATTGGTTAGCCCCATCTGGAGTACTGCGCAGTATTGGAGGCCACACCTTCACAAGGACATTAACCAAATTGAGGCAGTCCAGAGAAGGGCAACCAAATGGTGCAGGGACTGCATCAGAAGACATATGAGGACAGATTAACGGAGCTCAATATGTATACCCTTGAGCAAAGGAGGAGAGAGGTGATATGATCGAGACATTTAAACACCTTAAGGGCATAAACAAGGTGATAGAGTCTAACATGTTTAAATATAAGAAAAATAGCAGGACAAGAGGACACAGCATGAGATTAGAGGGAGGCCGATTAAGGGGAAATGTGGAGGAATTCTTTTCACAGAAAGGGTGGTAGATGCATGGAATGGCTTACCACAAGAAGTGGTGGCTATGAATACAGTGCAGGCCTTCAAACAGGCATGGGATAGGCATCAGGGAGCAATACAAATGACTATGAATAGATAGGTCACTGACAGAGCAAAGGCCGATGGCACATTTATAAGGTAGAAAAAGAAATGGGCAGACTGGATGGGCCTTGCGGTCCTTATCTGCCATCAACTTCTATGTTTCTATGTTTCTATGTTTCTATGTAACATTTCTGAAAATATTTATCTGCCTACAATGTAGCCACCTTCAGAGCTAGATAACTGAAAACTTGTATGCCTACTTCCTTGGAAAAGTCTTAGAAACTGCTAAATAATGCAGTAGTTGGATAAGTAATTTGCAGCTTAAGGGAGTTCATAATTTCTCAGTTTAATTATCTGTTCAATTGTACAAAAACTGTGCTGGCCCAGTGGCAAGAAATTCCTTGCCTCCTGCCATGCCAGTGACCTAGGTTTGAGGACAGACCAGGGTCTCTTGTAGGTTTGCCAGGGGAAGGAAAATTGAGCATCCAGTGATGGCTTCTCTCCCTCAGGGAAGGAGGAACAGATCGTACCACTACTTGGTTGCAACCTAGTGAAGGCCAGGTGGCAAAGCAGCAGTCATGTATCAAGTTGACTGAGAGCAGTCACAGAAGTGTGCTGCATCTTAATGCACTATGAGCACAGCATAGCATGTATTCTAGCCCATGTCAGGAAGAAAAAGAGAGGAAAACAACACTGCCTCCTACAGGATGATGCTGGCAACTGTGAAGACCCTGCAACACCTTCTGAGGCACCTGCTCACACATGGTGGTAGGATACAACACATGAGGTAAGTCCTGGGTTTGGTCGGTAATGGTACTGGGGTTCACCAGGCAGAAAGGAGTTAGAGGGAGAGATAAAAAAAAATTGCACAAATGTTCTAAATATTTGGATGTTAGCTCTGCTGCTATTACAAGTATATACCCCAAATTTGCCAAGCATACTCACATAAATATGCCCTGGATTCTAATAAAGCTGGAAAAATTTGATTAAAGAAGTTGATTGATTGATTGATTGATTGATCGATAGTAGGTTAATACTTACTGTGAAAATTTCAGAAACAACTAACTGGCAATTGTCTTAGTATGCTTACTTGCTACTACTAATGGTCTACTATTGTTTTACTACTCAGCCCACCTGCCCTTCTCTTGGTGAACCCATGCAACTAATTACTGCCACGGGTGATCTCTGCACTAGCTACCTCCCCTATACTATAGGACAAATCCCCTTGACTTTCATTGCCATTGACATGATCATTCCCTCTTCCTCTTTGCAGAACTTCAGACCATCATGTGTTGGCTATTTATCACATTCATTTGACTTGTACTGCAGGCAGGAAGATGTTATTGCCTGAACTAGCATCCTGACCCTGCAGTGCCCCTCCATCACTCCGGTGACAGTGCTCCTAGCAGCATGCTCCGTCGTGACTAAAGATTTCCAAATACTTATGTCACAGTGGCCTCAGTCACAACTAATTGTAATGCCTGGCATGACCAGATGCCACTCTTTACAAGTGCTAGAAATATACATCGTTATCTACAGGGTCATAGTGGTTAGCTGGTATATGGTAAGAAGACAGGCTAGCTCACAGTGATGTCCATGACTATTTTTCATGGTTCTTCACTCAAGATAGTGACCTGATGCTTGGCACCACTATACTTTTACTGTAGAGCCTCTTATGAATGCTACCTTTTTTGCCACTGTACTCAGCCTTTTCTTCCTTCATAGTGCCAGGTCAAGGTTATGGCTGGGAAAAATGTATGGATATGGCTTTGGCAAAAGTATCACAAAAGTCCACAATTTTCACACAAGCTTATAAGGTTCACTTTTAACTCTCTCAGCCCTAGGTGGCTATTTTGAATAAGGTTAAGCATAGAACATTTCAACTCATGTATTATTTTGTAATTGTTTACTGCTTGTAACTTGGCCAGCCTTTCCGCAAGAGATGAAAGAGTTGACATACTGTACACACACACAGCCTTATTTTTGAGTTCGCACATGCACGTCAAACTCCTTGGGATAGTAGTCTTTGAGGGGTGTGACACTGTCTGTCCAATGCAGAGTGCTCTGCATGGGGCTCGACAGTATCACACCAATTCTTAGTTAGGCTGGTTCTGACACTATTTTTGCCTGCAGTGGTCTGCACTTGAAAAGAAAAAGCCACACCAATCAGGAGCCAGATTTTTCCTTTCATCTGCAGGTCGCCGTTTGTGTCGTGACATCTCCGCCACGTCCCGCTGTCCCCAGTTCTAAAGTTTCTCCCACCTGTGCGGAGCAGGCTACAGCCTAAACTCCATATGTGCTGGGAGTATTGAGTGTCCAAAGGCACTTTTACTGTAAGTGCGATCCGATCACCCTGTCTGGGAGGAGGCACTTTCCTCGCCTGCCTTCTCCATGTCTCGCTGTCTCTGTGATCACGGCTGGCATACCCCCTTCCCTCACCTGCCAATATCAGGGTGCTCAGTCCCCATGTGACCTGTATTGGTGGGATCCTCATCCTTTAATGTGGCACATTGGGACCTCCCCCAGTGTGCCAGAACCTGATCTGATGTTTCCGACACCGTGATGCCCACCCCTGGTGTCAGATGCACCCCCCCACCACATATCCTCTGACCTCAGAGTGCCCAATCCCTGGGTCGGCATTGATCCCCCTTGAACCTCTCAGTACTCTGGCACACTGGGAGCCCACCCCAGTGTGTCAAAATCCATAGTTTCCCTGCAAAAAATCAGAAAACAGACCCACAATGTCTTTTTTTTTGTTTGTTTTAAACTTGAAAAGAAAGAAAACGGTCCCTCGTAGTTGCCGCCGGAAATCCTCCCCCAACCCACAACCTCCTTCTGTGCACCCCACCTCTCTGCACCCCCCTCACCCATACTTACCTCCGGAGGTCAGGAGCAGTGATCTTCAGTGGACCTGGAACACGTCTGCATTCTTCAAAAGCCGATCACAAACTAAAGAAATGGCGGTGAGTTCTATAATGACAGTGAAGGGGGGGGGTTCAATTTAGGTTGATATCTCAGCCACTTTTGGGAATTTTGGTCCCAAATTTTCAGCATGGGGTTCTTGGGACCCCACCTCATGAACACAGTTACTGTCATTTCGTTTCTCTGTCCCAAAAGGTGATTTTGCGGTCTCTGCATCAAATCACTTTTTGGAACCAATTAACGAAACAACAGTGCCACTGTTCATGAGGTGGGGTCCCAAAAAGCCCTTGCTGCAAATCTGGTGAAAAATTTCCCAAAAATGACTGCGTTATGAGCATCCATTTTGCAGTTTCTATGCAAGCTTGTATCGTCATCAATTTTTAAGATTTTCATTCCAAATTTCCAACATTGTCATTTTTTCATACCCCCTTATGAACAGTATAGCTGACATTTTTTGTATCCATCCCAAAATGTATTTTTGCTCCTGTGGCATAGAATAGTGCAGTTGCTGTGTGAAATCAACGTTCAGGACAGATTAATGAAATTCCAATACCACTGTTCATGAGGGGAGGTCCCAAAAAGGCCATGTTGAAAATTTGGTGAAAACATTCCAAAAAATGACTGCGTTATGGGTGTGCATTGCTTAGTTTCTATGCACATTCATAATTTCGCCACTTTTTCACATTTTCACTCCAGGTTTTAACACTGTCATTTATTCACACCTCCTCATGAACAGCACAGCTGTCATTTTTCACATCCTGCCCAAAATGTGTTTTCGCATCTGTGGCGCCAAATGGTACACTTCCCGTGCAAAATCACCCTTTGGGATTGAGTAACAAAATGATACTGGCACTGTTCATGAGGTGGTGTCCCAAAAAGCCCATGTTGAAAATTTGGAGCAAAAATACCAATTAACACCTGGGCATTAGGGTTTCCAACTGTAACACCCACCCTTAAAATGCAAGAAAGAGGACTATACAGAAAAAAATATAGGAGGCATGTACAAAATCAATACCAACAGTGAACTCTCGGCATTGACAAATGCTTGTTAGGGTCAGTGAAGCTAATAAAACTGAAGATGTTCTGTTCTCTAAAGTTAGAGGGGCTTTAAAGTTTGCAGTTTACATGCTTGCAACATGTAATTTTAAAGTTTCTGAATGTTTGAAGGCTTGTAACTCAGTTTCTTTTACAGACTGAGATCTGAAACTTGGTATGCTTCTCCATGGGGACTGCTTAAATTATATTGCTATATTTTGTGCAATTTGGACAAAGACTTTGTAAATTAGATGGAAACAAATGAAATTACAATTCTGGCAATACTTTATGACATTTTTGTGAAAGTCTGTGATATTTTGTGGAAGAAAAATTATAATATCACCAGAATTCCACTGGAGAAAGATACATTTTGACCATCCCTATGCTGGGGATCACTACTATGAGGGGGAGCAGCACAGAGTTGATTGAAAAACATAGCCAGTCGGGGAAGGAAGCACCAGGATGTAATAACACAAGTGCACTATTAAAAACGCTCATCAGTGTTTTTAAGGCTCCTGCCAGAGCAGATGTTGGCAGAACACCAAGGAAACAAGCTGTGATGATGGATCTCCCTTGTGAGAGCAGATAGTAACTGGGTGGGCAGCTGGATTCGAGTAAGACCCCTCAACAAGTTAAAGGTTGGGGTATTGAGGGACAGGGTATGGTTAGTCAGGGGGCTTTGTTTGTTAACTTTTAAATAGTACCCCTTTCACTGGTACAACAGCTGCTAAAAGCCCCTATAAGTGAAAGGGTCTATGTCTGCACATAAAATCATTGAACATGAAGCAAACATTTTGGAGTTTTCTAGGTTTGATGTGAGATGTTTTATTACTCAAGCTCTGATGTGTTTATACAGCTGTAGTTAAAACCATAACATACTGTATAAAATAGTATATGGTCATCCCTTGTTGGACATGGGGTTCCATACTCACTATAATCTGTTGTACCACAGTTCCAAGGTCATGGAATGATGTTGTACCCTTCTGTAGTACAACAGACTTTTTATTAAATTAGAATGGAGACTCAAGCTCCCTGCCATTTTAATGTTATTTTCACAACACACACATAACCAAGACCCTTCCCTAATAGAAACTATTCTCTTGTTGCATCATAAAAAAAAAAAAACAGAAACCTACTTCTCACCTGGGTGTTTTTTCAGCAGCTGGGTGAAGATGGGTTCCTGCTTTTGTTTTTTCCTGTGTGTGAATTTAGTTGTTGCGAAAAATGCAGGATTGACAGTACTGGCACCTGAAGTCATCTGCTTATCCATGTGACAGGTACAGTATGAGCGATCACAGTGCAAGCTTCCCAGCAGTGTCCTGCAAATGTGCCTCAACCCTGCCATGGAGAGACCACAATGTAGGTGGCAGGATAGTTCAGGTTCAATGCCCATTCAGTCCTTGGTATGTCATGTAAAACTGCCAAAAAGGGTGCCAATTAGTGCCAATTGTATTGCTATTGTGATGTGGATACCTGTCCACTGGGAACTGGACTAAGACCACCACAACTCATTTCATGTAGGCCACTGAACAGCCCTTAAGTAATAATGACTTTCAGCCACTGCTGACTGTGGCTGGATTTGAACCAGTAACAAAAAATTAAACCAAACATATCTTGAGAAGAAAGAAAAACAGCATTGTTTTTATTTTATGTTTCAAACAGTATACTATACACAATAACACATGAGCAACCATGTGTAGTTTGGCTGCATTTCAATCTTGGGGTTCTGATGACATCATGAATCTCTCAATCTGCTCTCTCATGGTCCCTCTGCTGTCATCAGAACCCCTCAATTAACGTGCAGCCTTATTGTGCACTGTGTCCCATGCATAATTTTCTAGATTGTAAGTGCTATATCTGGGGCCACATTTTCAAAAGTTTGCATGGGTACTAACTGGTCTTTGCCCACACAAACAGGGGTTTGTGCCAGATCCCCACATTCAAAAGGGGCTTTTAAGTGAGGAAAGTGGGTTAGTGCACATGCGAAACATACTGGGCAGGATTCACGAAGCGAAATGGGACTAAGTCCCACTCCGCAACCCCAGTTGCGTGACAAAATCGCTGCAGCCATGGAGCGGCCGATCCACAGCTGCAGCAGTTATAGAGGGTGCTACGTTGGGTCCCAATGCCCAGAGCAGCCTCCCGCAGCTGCAGTGCTGTCCCTGGCAACAGCACCTGCAAGCTACCATATTCCATGGGCGGTCGTACTCCGGCTCCACCTTGGAATACCCATAGCTGCGGCGACCTTATGGCTTCGCAAGTGAAAACCCACTAGCGCCGAGGTTTTCCCACAGCTGCTGGACCATCCCCCATGTTAGTGAATCTGCCCAATGTATGTAGGTGGGCAATGGGAGGGACATGGACATGAATACTGACCTTTGTGCTGCACACAAATAAAAGGTGAGCACCAGGGTAGATTCTGGCCACCAAACGACTCTTCCCTCTAAAAATATTTTAAAAATTCACAGTTTTATTGCAAGATGGCAGATAAATAACAAACATGAGCACACCTACCCCAGTCCAACAGCCAGCAACACTAACCCCAGCACTTCACAACAAGGCTTCCTCACGGGGCATGGTTCTGGTACCGCAAAGTGTAATTTATACCAAAAAGTACACATGTAATTAAATTAATAAATGGTTAGACAATTATCACAGACTCCTATAGTTAAATAAAATTACTAAACAATTTAAATATTTCTAAGTAGAATGACAGATAATTACGCAGAATCAGAGCATGTTAAATAGTATGTTCTAAATATCCCTTGTTAGCAACAGCTAATAAATATACATGAATCTTTTGATATATCAATAGTTTTATAATGAGCAACAATCAGAATTATTAAACTATATAAATATTCCCTTTACCTCAAAAGGAAAGTGAACAAATTGTTGCCTAATATAATAAACATGCTAAGCCCATAGCCAAAGTCCATGCATCAATATTTACGATTTGAAACAATGATTTTTCTATATCGGTTAGTTTCAAAACACAATCTATCACTCTCATTACATAGACGTTATCCACTGAATTCAGTTGGCTCAAAAATGTTGCTCTGCTGCAGTAATGATGTCCATAGCACAGCAGAATGACTTTTGTTCTGCTGCATTAAGGACGTCACATAGCACCGGTCACCGCAGAAATGGCAGACTCAACCAGGTAAGACTCGAGGCATGATGGCAGCGGCAGCAGCTCGATCTCCTGTACACTGCACTTGTACAGAGCAACAAAAATTTAGTACTGCAGGATCAACCAGATATTTAGAATTAAATTAAAATGCAGAATCAGCCAGATATCTAAATTTCACTTACAATCTGTACTCCTTGAGTCTCCTTGCTGTCACCATCTCTTGCTATGCGAGGAATTTGGCCACCATGTTTTTTTTAAATCCCTCCCACACCTAATTAGCAACCAATTGAAGGTTGTGCTACCCAATGATGGATGTTTGATCCTAGCGACCTCACATCCCCACCCTAGCAACCACCCTAACTGCCAGCACACCCGGAGGAAACTGCCAATTTGATTTTTTTTTATTCCGGGAATAAAGAAAGAATAATTTTATGCACCATACACTATAAAAAATAGCAGATCATGACTTCATGCACAACCTGTGAGTTTATGCCACATTGGGGATCTGATTCCCTTGGACGTCTCAAGCCTCACTCTCAGGGTCACAGGGAATCAGATCCCCTCGGTGGCACAACCTACTGGTTGTGCATAGTTGTCCATCCACTATTCTATATGTTTATAATAATGAACAGTTCATTTAACTTTACAATTAGCTGTTGTCCATTCTGATATTTAACTTGTTCACTCTGTTGTCCCAGTTGAACTTTTAATATTCTGTAGAAACATAGACTTTGACAGCCGATAAAGACTGCTTGTCTCACCTAGTCTGCCCATTTCCCTACCTATTGGATAAGCAACAGATCCTAGTTAACCAGCAGCCTACTTTGTCCTACACCCCACTATAATTGCCTTATAGTGATCCTATGCATTGTTGAATTCGCCCACTGTTTTTGACCCCATGACCTCCTCAGAAAGGCTGTTCCATGCACCCTCTCTGTGAAAAAATACTTCCTCACAGTGCCCCTGTGTTGTTGTGATGCTGATTTCTTTAAGCTTTCCATTTCATTTTCAACAGCAAAGTGGCTTGGCAGCAAGCAAGCATGTAAGCAAAATGGACTTCTGACTATAGGGAATTAAATAAAGGGCATCATTAGATCGATCTAAAGGCAGTCACATTCAGACATAGTTTACAGAGGCAATGTTGAATATGTATTGACACAGAAGGTACTGTACTTAGTGCAAGAATATAAACAACTTTACAAATATGGTTTTAGGTCTAAAATATCATTCAAACCTAACAGTTTAAGAGTCTCAAGTCACCAGATCCAAACAGATTCTAATTTTGACAGTCTAGTGAGTGTGCTGACATTATTTCTCCTGGTACCACCAACACATTCTAAACCCACAAATTTCAAACTAGTCGGATCTCTGTTATGCACTCCATTGAAATGTACACACACAGGACTATTCATGTTCATGTTTACATTATTCCTCACATGCTCCTGTATTCTCTTCTTAACTGGAAGTGTGGTTCTCCCAACATATAATAAATCACAGGGGCATGTGAGGCAATATACAACATTTGCGGTATCACAGGTTATGCATTGTTTAATGTGATACTTTTTCAATGTTCTAGGGTACATAAAATACTTTCCCGCATTCGTATATTCACATATGTTGCAACGCTTACATTTTCTAAAACTTTCAGTGGTGGTGGTAACCGCATTAGGCAAACTTTATTCTCTACAGAACTGAATTTACTGTGTGCCAATATGTCTTTTATATTACATGCTCTTCTAGGTGTTATACGTGGTTGACTCCTCACAACTCTTGCCAATCTACTATCATTGGTTAAAATCGGCCAGTATTTGTACATGATACTGCCTACAGCACCAGCCATATGAATATATTTAATGCTGAATGTAATCGGATCCTGTTCGTTTTTTGCATTTTGTTTTGAACTAAGCAACTCACCTCTGTTTTTCTTGATGTTCTCAACTTTGCCTCTGTCAGAAGTTTAAAATCATAACCCCATCTACAAATCTTTTAATCAGTTCTTCAGATTGTATTTCAAAATCATTGTCACTATTGCAGTTGCTTTTTAACCTCAACATTTGTCCATATGGAATAGATTTTTTAGATTATTAGAGTGTGCACTTGTTTTCTGTTTTTTAATTTGTAGTTTTTCTGCTCCTCTGCAGAGCCGATGGGTAGCTCCGGCTCTCCCTTGGAGGGGCTCATTTCTCCAACCCAACCATCCAGAGCACAGCCAGACTCCCTAATTCCCCTGCAGATTGCCTCCTAAGGCAGGGCCAAGGAGAGAAGAGGAGCACTGGCTTACTCCCCCACCCTAGAACACAAATCCAGACATTGTGGGTGGCCACGTGGAGGAAAGTGTCAGTTCATCATATACCCTGTCTCCTCCTGGCACTTTTCTGTTTTTTTTCCCGGACCCACACACCATGTAATGCATGGAGTGGCTACCCCCACCTCCAAAGAAGCAGCCATATGCCTTGGGTGTGAGTCCTCCCCTCTTCTGGGTGACATGCCTGTGCCGTTACCCAGCCACCACCGGATGTCGGTCCACAGCGCACTGCACTGTCTCCTCTCCCCGAGGAAGGAAAACTGCCTATGGATACTCAATCCCTCCCCATTCCTGCCGACTTCTGAGTGACCCAAGTCTGTTCCCAAACCCAGGTCACCGGCGGGGTGCGAGGTGTGGAGTCCAGCGCTTCAACCCTCAGCACCACTGGGTCGGCTAAAGTGTGCACTAGTGAAGTGCAGATAGGAATTGCATAATATGGCTTTCCTAATATATTTTGTGATTACAGGCTGTCCAGCTTGTCCCTCTGTAAGCATTGTGAAAAAACTATAGTTAGTAAATTATCAATTACAGATGCTTAGAAAGGAGACGATCGGAGACGAGACTGATGGCGGAAGAATTTAATGATTATAATAATAATCACAGCGAGAAATTACAAGTGGTACATTCTTCAAAATAACAGGATGTACAGCCTACTGATATAGTAAAAGCAATGTGTCTATTTTTAGAATTTCTTATGATTGGTCAAAAAACAGCATACACATCAACTTATAAGGTCATAAGATATTTTCTCTTGGTATGAGTATGATTTCACCCTTGGTCAGCACAAATATAGGCAGTGTACATTCTATTTACCATATATGGTGGATAACATGCTGTCACCACCAGCTACCAGAGTTCAGAAGAGAGAGATAAGCTTTCAACTAACACTTTGGACTGTCCATATAAGGACAGGCACTAACGGTTAATCATAAGGGGAATTTTGGACACTAGTCTGTGTCTGTGCTTGCAGTCACGTAGGCCAAATATTACTTACTTCTGCTAAAATAAAATGCTAAAAGGCACATTGGTATTGCAATTGTAGCTCAGCACTTTTCATGGTTTTATAAGCTTTATATATCCTAGCTCCATAAGCCAGCATCCATTATGCATGCACAGAATGTTTTTAGACCAAAATAAGGTTAGGCCGCAATATAGGGGCACACTCCTTTACCCCTTACTACAAGCCCCCCTTTGGCCTTATATTGCCAAATAATTATCTGCGTAATAAAGCAGCTCCTCTGAGCATGTACATCTCACTGCGTACATTACGGATGGTCAGTCTCAATCAACACAGGCCTATGATTAACAAGAACGCTAAGACTACTTGCAATAGAAGCAATGCCTTAAAGGAGAGAACTCCCCAGGGTCCTCCTGCGTAGCTGTAAATTAAGTGTTCATTGTCACTTTCACTGAGCAACTCATTTACACTTGCTTGTGCTTTATGAGCAGTATTTTGGATATGTATTAAATGAGTGTCTTTCCGATTTAAAAGTAACTGCACGTTAAGAGACAGAGGAGGTATTACTGCTCCAAATGATGGCGCATACTTATTAATATCATACGCCTGGTGAGGGGTATTAAATGTAACATTATAACTCTTGTCTTCTGTGTTGGTAATAGGGTGTAACACCCTGTCACCAATATATACATTATGTTTGGGAATGATACAAAAGTTTGGGTTGTAGATGGTACACATTTGTCCTTCATAAGATAAAATAGGCATATTAGTAACAACACAATATTGGTTAGTACCATTATAGGTTACACTGACTTGTGGAGTGTACCACCGTTTTAACTGGACAGGGCACCAGGCAGTGTCATTCTCAATTTGGCCTATGGGAATCTCCCCACAGATTGGTTGTGTTCGTGACATGACGTCACACTGACATATCCATTGATTATTTATTTTCTCACAGCAATGTAAGTTTGGTGCTGTCCATGACCCATCATTGCTGCGTACTAAGATCTCTGGGGGTGAGACCCGATACGCGTAATACTGACCTTGTAGGTACCCTACAGAGTGTACCTTTACTATTTGAGAGTACACCTCTTTATTGTACCCTCATGGTGCAGCTAAGAGTACTATTGGGTATGAACATTTGGGGTTTAACATATACTTTGGTTACCTTACGGACCCACCATATGGGTGGAGCCCTATCTTTAAGACAAAAGATCATACATTTACTGTCAGTAACATTAAGACAATCTGAGCAATACCACAATTTTAACTGTGCATCAGAGATTTGATTAGGCAATTGATTATTAGTAATCTCCTGTAACAGTTGACTAACTTGAGTTAAAACATAAGATCCATAAGCACTACACACTATAGCTTTATTTACGGTATTATTAAAAACTTCCTCATTATGCTCAGTTACTACTTTATTAATTTTATGCTCTACCTCTTTAAACAAACAACCCACCTCATGTATATTGTACACGGATAAGAGCTCTTCCATTGCCAAACCCTGCTGGCCTAATGTGAGTGGCAGCAAGACCTTTTCTCCAGTGTTAGTATTAAAATTGTCTTGGTAATTTTTAATAGCCTCTAGGTCTGCCCTGTTCCATATGCTCATTCCTGATCCAAAAAGCCCAGCCAGGTCCCCCCATAGGTCTCATTTTTTCCTAGTGTTATTGACCTTCTCTTTACTAATAAAGGGGGCCATGACACTTTCTGTTTTGGCATGGAAGGCACCTAACATGTCAATTAACATGGTGGCATAAAACTTTGACACACTAGTGTTAGCACAACTACTGTTAACATTTATATTTCAGCCAGAAAAATCTAGATTTACATGCATCCTACTGTATTTTACGTTATTTACAAGCACTTGGTCAATAGGTGTTGACGTAAGCCCACTCTCTGGCCCTTTGGTCACATTGGGGCACTTGATTGGTTTTACAGTTACATATATAGCATCTGAGATTGCAAAACACAGTGAACTAGTTGTACTAGCATAATTACAAACAGTATTGTTACCCCAGAGACAATAAGATAGAATCAACACATAGGCACCATTATCTTTTGGTGTAGTTTGGTTTATAACAAGAGACCCATTTTGTGTCCAGTCCATATAACTGTGTTGTGATCCAGTCTTAAACTCTGAGGCACAGCTGGACCAATCGTTAAGTGAGTCCACACACCAGTTTTTAGATATAAAAATGTTATCTTTGGTCCAGGTGGCTCTCCATGCTCGTGTTGTGTAATTGTTTGTATCAACAGGATCCCAACTCCATTTAACTACCAGTGTGACTGACTGCCTAGGTTCACACGTGACATTAGTCTGTTCCACATTAATATGCAGGCTGTGGATCATAGAAAACTTGACGGCTACCACCAGGCCGATGACAAGAATGCCTTGGGTCTTCATGGCTAAAAATATCAAGTGTAGTATTTTAATTTTTAACCAACTTTGTTTGATACTTTTTTACACTGATCAACATGCACCCAAAATTCCTGTTTCTTTCCTCTGGCCCCTTTCTTACCACTTACTCTAACCACATACACTGTACTTTCACCTACTCATTTGTACACTTTGTACGGTCCCAACCAATTAGCATCTTTCCACGGATTTTTTTGTTCCCAATTTCTCACCATTACCACATCTCCCTCTTCTATAGGTAACCCCCATCCCGCTACCAGTTGTTTGCCTTGCTTATTCTGCTCCTGTGCTACAGCCATGTTTCTGGCTGCAAAGGTCAAGTATTTGTCTAGTTGGTATTGTATTGACTTTAAAAACTGCTCATGTTTAACTTTATCTTGGGTAGCTGAGCTGGGCGGGGGTACATCCTGTGGGTGGACCAACCTCATTTTTCTTCCTGTCATTAACTCATAAGGGGTTAACCCTGTACTAGCTTGGACTGTCCCTCGTATGGCCATTAGGATCCCTGGGAGGTGTGTGACCCAGTTCTTTCCCTCATCCAATACTGCCTTTTTTAGGGCATTTTTTAAGGTCCGGTTTAGTCTTTCTACCATCCCTGAGGCCTGAGGCCTGTATGGTAGATGTAGTCGCTGCTGAACTCCCATTATTTTACACATTTCCCTGCATTACTTGGTTTACAAAGTGAGTTCCCCTGTCAGATTCTATGATGTTAGGGAATCCCCACCTAGCACAAACTTGTGTGTATAGAATTCGAGCTGTTGTTATAGCATTTGCGCTCTTAACTGGGAACGCCTCCACCCATTTTGAAAACATATCTATTATTACTAGCATATACTTATATCCCCCCTTTGCGGTGGGTAACGGCCCAACGCAATCAATTTGCAAGGCATCCCAAGGTCCCTCTGCTAAGGGTAATTGCTGTAGGGAGTATTTTTCTCTCTTGGGATCCTGCTGGAGGCATATTAAGCATGTCTGTAACACTGATTGAACAGTTTTAGATATCTCAGGCCAGTAGTATTTACTTTTAATAATTTGGCATGTCTTATCCTTTCCCCGGGTGTCCTGCCCATCGATGGTTTTCTAGTACTATGTCTTTTTGTAGTGATTTGGGCACTACCCATTTTGGGACTCTATCTTCCCCCCCTTTGATATAACACATTGTCTATTATAGTAAAGGCACCATGGACCTTGGGGTCCTTTTGCGCTTGTTTTATTTTCTCTTGGATCCACTGATCTTGCTTTTGGAGTTCCTGTAAGTTAGGCAGAATATCTACCTTTTTAACCTCGCTAATTTTACCTGGATCTTGCTCGTCTTGTGGCCTGATTCCCTTCCAAGGGTCCCCTCTTTTGGCGGCGATTTTAGCCCATTTATCTGCCTCTTCATTTCCCCATTCTTCAAAGGACCCATACTTACTATTGGTGTGGGCTTTTACTTTGACTAAAGCTATTCTCCCTGGGAGCTTTTCCCCTTCCTTCAAAATTGCTTTTAAAAGTTGTCTGTGTCGCACATGTTCCCCTGTGGATGTCTTCATGTCCCTTCTAGCCCATATGGGCAACCATGTGGTTAACGAGCCTATAGCGAACTGTGAGTCAGTGCAAATTGTAAGGCGTCCAGACGGGACTGCTTTTATAGCTTCATATATGGCTACCAATTTAGCGTGTTGAGACGAGTCCCCGGTGACAATTTAATGAGTAATGGCTGTTCCTCAGGGGGCCTCATGTCATCATCATCTCCAGTGTTAAAATATACAGCAGCCCCAGTGTAGGCGTTTCCCTTCTCGCAGTACCTAGATCCATCAACACACAACATTGTACAAGCCTTACCATCTTCATGTTTTTTTATAAAGGGGGACAAATATGCCTCTTGCTGCATGAGTTCCCCACAATCGTGGGGTTCTCCCTGGTAATCCAAGTATTGCATCATGTGGGGCTTATTAAGTTTTTGTGCTGTAACTTGTTTATCCTGCAGAGCTAGCAGCCACTTAGCCTGCCTGCTATGGCTGACTCCCTTTGCTTTTCCCTCTACTAGCAATTTAATGGGTGTGTGGGTTGTTTGGATAATTATGGGGCTAAATCCAACTATTTCTTCACACGCCTGCACTGCCCATGCCATTGCTAACAAGGTTTTCTCACATTGGCTAAATCCCTGTTCTACTTTAAACAATTGTCTGTTTAAGTATGTTATGGGGACTAAATTATCCCAATGATTTTGTAATAGCACAGCTATTATGGTATCATCTGTTGCTACTGCTTGTATTATAAATGGCTTTGCATGATCTGGGACAGCTAAAGCTGGAGCTTGCATTAATGCTTGTTTTAATTTTTTAAAACACTGTAATTCTTCCCCTTCCCATATTAGCTTGTCCTCTTTCTGTGGGTTGTCTCGCAGTAGTGTGTACAATGGCTTAGTAATTTCAGAGTACCCCTCAATATAATCTCTAAAAAAATTAGTAATTCCTAACAATTTCCTGAGCCCTGTTACAGTTGTTGGTAGGGGCAATTTTTGTATGAGGGCGGCTCTTGCGGGGTCGATTTTTCTACCTCTTTTTGACACTATGGTTCCTAAGAATGTCACTTCTGGTCTAGCAATTTGTACTTTTTCTGGATTAATTTTAAGACCTCTTTTAGCTAGGGCTTTGAGCACACGGTCCAACAGCTGGGCGTGCTCTACCATATTTTTGCTTTGTAATAACAAATCATCCACATATTGGACTACCTCATGTTCTAGCCCCTCCTCTTGGAGCACCTGCTGCACATAACGATGAAACAACGTTGGGGAGGAGTGGAACCCCTGTTGCAAGCGAGTAAACGTATATTGTTGATCTTTAAAAATAAAAGTGAATTTGTACTGGTCCTGTTGTCTAAGGGGTAAAGACCAAAATCCGTTTGCTAGATCAAGTACTGAAAAGACTTTGCTGGTAGGTTTAAGTTTATTAAACATTTTAATTGTTGTGCTTATGATGGGGCTTACTTGTGGGGTTACTTTATTTAATCTCCTATAATCTATGGTTAGCAGTGCCACCATTGGGTTTTAACTGGCCAAATAGGGCTATTTGCAGTGGAACAAATAGTCCTTAGCACCCCTTGGGACAATAAATCTTTTATTACTGGTTCTATTCCAGTTACTGCTTCCTGTGGGATGGGGTACTGCTTAGTATGCCCAGGGTCGGGGCCCTCTACTGCTATCTCTGTATCACTGACCATCCCACAATCAGTGCCAGACACTGCCCATACACTGGGGTATTTGTCTATTATTTGTTGCAGTTCCGTTTGACTCACCTCGGGCCGAATATACACTTTATTAGATTTAACTGAAGCCCAGATATAATTCTCAGGTACTGTTATAGCACTGTATCCTTTAACAGTTACTTGGCACAAACATTTATTGACCAAATCAATAATTAAGCGATGTTCCTTTAAAAGGTCACTTCCTATTATATTTTGCTCTACAAGGCTCCCTTCCATCATTATAAATCTTCCCTTTCCAACTACTTTGGTTCCTAAGGCAATTATTTGGGGGTGGCTAACATATCCTTGTGCTGTATGTCCTGTGCACCCCTCTATTTGTAAAGGAGGTTTGTCTGGGTCTAATGGTATGCGCATAGTAGTAAGTGAGACAGCTGCCCCGGTATCAACTAAAGCCATTACCGGTTTTTTTCCCACTTTAAGTGGCACGGTCGGTCGCCCCTGTTTATCAAATGTTAATGCACATACCCATTGTGAGTCAGGGGCCCAGGGGCCTCCGCCTCCCTATTCTTCGGCTAACCGTCTGATTGCCGCCAGCCGCCTCATGACATCTTCATCATCAAATTCCTGAGGCGGGGCGCTCGGTTTTTGCGCTCTGCTGCGTCTAATATTGTTTTTAATCGGTCCAACAAATCCTGTGCACTGTCACCCCCGTGTCCTGGTTTGTCTTTTACATCTTGTCTTTTCTGCCCTCAGCCCCTTCCAAGTTGCCGGGGTCCTTGTCCTTCCTTACCTCCCCCTTTTGCCCAACAGTCACTCATTACATGCCCAGGCTTTTTACAATTATAACATGTCCTAGTCTCCTTTTGTGGTCCCTCATTTGTCCAGATTACAGCGGCCACTTCCGCTTTTTGCTGTTTCTCATTAAGATAAGTCTCCAGGAGGGTAATTCGCTCCTCCTGGGTTGGGGCCAGTTTCACAACTGTCCGCAAAGTGGGATCCAAGTCGTAGGCTCGGATCCACAAGTCCCTAAAGGTAGTATCATCCTCTGTGGGGCAATCTTGGCCACCATATCTCTGATACACCTCAAACAATCGTGGGATAAAAACTCGAGGACCCTCCCCCTCCTGGGATTTGGTCTGTAATATCCAATCCCAATCCACCTCTTGGCGGGCTGATTCCCCTCGCACCCGTCTGATAGCTTCCACTACCTCGTTAAAATCCACCCACGAGTTGGCATTTTGTAATGCCCCCTCGTGGGTCCCTTGTACTTTGGGTGGCATTGTCTCAGCCAACTCCGGAGACAATTTAAACATGACCAACCTGCAAACATCCTGGTTAGTCAACCTGAGTGTGGTAGTAAGTTGTTTTAACTTTTGTCGTAGCTCAGGTAAGTTGGTTTTGTGATCGACTGGCCCAATCATTTTTCCTAAATTTGTGATCTCCTCAATAGTCAAGTCCTTGACTACCGGTGTCTCTGGTTCTTTTACTACCTCATCTGGTTTTGGTGGATATTCTTTTATAATTTTCTTTACTTTCACTACCTTTTCGCCCGTCGCTTTCCATCCATCTCCATCCTGTTCCATCTCCTCTGTCTCCTCTTGTTCTGTCCATTCCTCCCATCCCTTCTTTTTGTCTTCCTTTAATTGGCTAGTGGATGCTTCGTCCTCTGCCGCCTCTGCCCTGTCCTTTGCCTCTTTGATTTTTTTATCATCTAACTTGATGGCATCCTTTATTTTTTTAGCTTGTTTTTCATACTTCTCCTTCAACACTTGATGTCTTTCCTCCTCTGTTTTGTCCCCAATTTTTTCAGCATAATCCCTTTTTAACATGTGTTTTGTTGCCTTTAGTTCTAATTCTAACAAGTACTGTTGCTGTTGATGCCTCGTGGCTGCCGACATGGCACCCCCTGTTAGTGAGATCCCCCGTGTTTGCATGGGGGCCATTTTAACAATCACCGCCTCTCTCTCTTTCTCATTTTGGAGGTCATCTAGCGAACTTTGTGCCTCCTGCAGTTCTTGTGTTTTATTTGCGGCATTTTGGAGCTTGCTGTAGAGGCGCCTATTCTCACCAGCATGCTCTTGCAATTGTTGGTCTAACTTAGTTTGTAAGAGGGCATGATCTCTTTTTAACAGGCACAAGTATCCTTGTGATTTTATTAGCTGTGTCCTAAAATTGGCACACTGTTGTTCTAACTCTTGATATTGACTCAGTGTAACACTATCCTTATGTTCTACTGTTAGTTTCATTAATTGTTTCAATAGATGAGCATTTTCATCCCTCTCTTCCTTCAGCTGTGCTAATTCTTTATTTTGGCGACACACAATAGTCTGATTATACTGCCACAACCCCTGCAATGCATTTGAAAAGATTTCTTTTTCATTTTTTACTCTCTCATTATGGAGAGACACTTGCTGAGTAAAATACAGTTGTGCCTGTTGATCATCAGGCACTGGTTCGTATGCTCCCCCCTTTAGGTGTTTTCCTAGAAAACGACCTATTATTGTCTCCATACTCATTTTTATCTTATTTGCCTGCCTAGCCTTCACAGCCGGGCTCACCCATGCACTGGTGTCCCAGCCTGTTTGGCTACATCTTACGGCTCCCTTGTGAGGTCTGGCTTGCAAGTCCCAGTACCTTCACTTACCTACTCTGCCCCATGAGTTCCTACAGAGTTAAGTATTACTTTTTATTTTAAGTAAGTTGAGAAGCATACATCACCTGATTGTCAAGTGGCTGTGGCTGTGGCTGTCTGTGTGTACCTTTCCTTCTCGCTTTAAGCCAGCAGCACCATGTCTCCGAGCGTTGTCACCCTGCTATGGGGCTTGACCCAACCGGCCAGCAGTTAGGCAGCCTCTACAGCATGCAGCACAAACTATCCGAGTCTTAAGGCACCAATTGTAAGCGTTGTGAAAAAACTATAGTTAGTAAATTATCAATTACAGATGCTTAGAAAGGAGACGATCGGAGACGAGACTGATGGCGGAAGAATTTAATGATTATAATAATAATCACAGCTAGAAATTACAAGTGGTACATTCTTCAAAATAACAGGATGTACAGCCTACTTATATAGTAAAAGCAATGTGTCTATTTTTAGAATTTCTTATGATTGGTCAAAAAACAGCATACACATCAACTTATAAGGTCATAAGATATTTTCTCTTGGTATGAGTATGATTTCACCCTTGGTCAGCACAAATATAGGCAGTGTACATTCTATTTACTATATATGGTGGATAACATGCTGTCACCACCAGCTACCAGAGTTCAGAAGAGAGAGATAAGCTTTCAACTAACACTTTGGACTGTCCATATAAGGACAGGCACTAATGGTTAATCATAAGGGGAATTTTGGACACTAGTCTGTGTCTGTGCTTGCAGTCACGTAGGCCAAATATTACTTACTTCTGCTAAAATAAAATGCTAAAAGGCACATTGGTATTGCAATTGTAGCTCAGCTCTTTTCATGGCTTTATAAGCTTTATATATCCTAGCTCCATAAGCCAGCATCCATTATGCATGCACAGAATGTTTTTAGACCAAAATAAGGTTAGGCCACAATATAGGGGCACACTCCTTTACCCCTTACTACACCCTCCAATAACAAGTCCAGAAAGGAGACAACACTTTCATTTGTCTGATAAGTTATTTTTAACCCCAGGCAGTTCTGTTGCAGCCAATCAATGAATATGGGGATTGACTCCTTGTTTCCACCCCAGACACAGATGACATCATCAAGGAAGTGATGCCACATGATGACATCTTCTGTGAATGGGAAGGACTCAAAAAAATGTGTTTCACTTCCCACAACCCCAAAGTAAGATTCACATGAGATTGCCATACACATACCCATGGCAGTACCCAATGTTTGAAGATAATTATCTGAATCAAATTGAAAAGCATTATGTGACAGCATACTTTCAGCAATTAATTTTGTGGGGTTTGGAACTGAACTGCATTAAAAAAAAATATTTGGAAGCTGTTAAACTATCACTGTGTCTGATGGATGAATACAATTGTTCTATATCTATAGTAATCCAGGTGTAGTTTTTATGCCAAACAAAATCCAGTAATTTTACTAACAAATCACCAGTGTCTCTGAAGTAGGATCTCAATTTGCATACCTCCTTGTTAAGAAAAAAGTCAACAAATACTGATAAATTATCGATTAGAGATCCTACCCCAGAGACAACAGGATGTACTGGTGGAGCTGTCAGACTTATGGATTTTGAGTAACATATGCAGCACAAGTACAGTGGGGTTGTTTTGCCACAAATACTCAAATTTGTGGGTAGTTATTTCACCAAAAGACCTAGCATCTGATTGGAGCTCATGGAACTCATTTTTAAATGTTCTTAATTGGTTCCCAGGAAACTTTCTATACCTCTGTGTATCTTGCAAAATATTTTTAACCATTTCAACATATTGGTCTTTATTTAACACCACAATGTGTCCCCCTTTATCTGCTGGTTTAATGATTATACCATCCCAAATCTGTATCTGTTTTAAAGCTTCCCTGTGCTGTTTCCTTGAATTGCTCCATGTCTTTCTATTCCTATTTGTCTCTAAAAGTTTGGCAACTTCCTGTGACATGATTTTCTCAAACACCAATATGTTAGAATTCAGTGTTCTTTGCACAAAATGTGAATTTTGGTTTAAACAATTTCTTGTGGTCATTCCACACACTTTCCTCACTTGTCATTTGATCTAAGTCATTATTTTCCCCTTCTGAACCATACTCCCTGGTTCCCTCATTATGAATTTCAATGAACAATTCATTTAATATTTCAAATGTGATACTTTGCTGAGAATGCTGTTCATTTGAATATGTTGTCACTTCACTGTTGTTTGTTGTTACTTCACTGATGTCCATTTCTTGTGTCATGTCCTGGTTGGTAAAATAATCTCTCAAATTAATTTTCCTAAAAAACTTGAACAGATCAGTGTTAGTCTCAAATTCATTTACAGGTGGTGTAGTGATAAATGTTAGTCCTTTGTCCAAAACTTGAGTTTGTGGTACATTCAGTGTCTTACTGGAAATGTTTATTACATTCAATTTCTCCAGGTTGTCTTCCTCTCTGAATGTCTTGGAATTGCCTTGTTTGCCCTTCCCTCTGCTACCCCACCTTGTTTTCTTCTTCCTGACCGATTTTCTTGATTTACTGAATTCAGATTCTCCAATTGCCTTTTTTTAAAAAAAAAAGTTCTCTGGTCTGTGTTAGTTTGTTACTTAATATCTGAGGTTGCTCTCTCATTATTAATCTCAGTCTGATTTATGTGGAAGGACACTGAAAGTGGTGTTCGATTCCTATGCCATTTATTGTAGATATTTCTTCCACGTGATTTAGATTTGCCCCTACTATTGCTCCTCTCTCTATCATCCCGGGGCCAATTAAAACAGTCCTTTATCATGATGTTCCTGATCTCAAACCAATGTACTTTCCTTGTGGTATATTAATTTCCTCTTGTATGTTTCTAATATAGATTTCAGCACCTCATCCAGTTCTTTAAATTGAGGTTCATTTGTTCGTTGATTCAGTTTGGCTTTAAAAGCTTCAATGTCTTTATTAATGAGCCTATGTTTGTTAACGTCAGCTTTAACTATTAATTGCAGGAAGACCTTAGAACAAACCTTAGCAGCTTCTTCCCACTCCAGTTTGAATTCAGAAGTCTCAATCCCACTGTAGGGAGTTCTCAAAACTCATAGACTTCTAAGACCTAAATCACGGGCACATTAAGTTTCTAATGTTATATTATTGCAAGCGGTATTCATTTCTCAACACAAAAGTCACTCTAGTTATCAAAATTGTCTCTCAATTCGTCATTTATGTTAGCTGCTACACTTTCACTAACCTTTTCCAATTCCATTTGTCATTTTCTGTCTCCATTTTTCTAGTGACTCCAAAGTTCCAAAAATAAAAGGTTCAATGTTATCTCCAATGTTATTGGTGCCCGCCAGTTCTGACTCATTTTCAAATAGTTATAAATCAAATAAGGGGAAAACAGAGGAATGAGTAAATGTGAGGCTGTGAAGAAAATGCTAGTGGCTGGCTATATAGTTGGACTTTAACCCCTTCACACCCCATAGCTAAGACATTCATGGCTACTGGTTTTACAGAAACCCAAACTACAACACTTCTGCTCTGGAGAAAAAAAATAGTGCTCTGTGAGTGAGAAAGGGGGTGCTTCACCTATGGGATTTGGGCTAGGATCCAACTAAAGGAGGCAGTATAGTGTAGTGGCTTAAGGCTCTGAGCTGCAAACCTGGAGACCTGGGTTTGAATCCCACAGCCCTCACTTGCATACTGTGTGACCCTGAGCAAGTCACTTAAGTTCCTTGTGCTCCCAGGTCACACCTATAAACAAGCTTCAGCTTAGTTTGTCTCTTCTGGTTAAAAAATAAATAAATCAAAACTGACCTTTGTGCTATACACAAATAAAAGGTGAGCAACAGGGTAGGTTTTAGTTACCAAAAGACTCACTCCTCGGAAAATATTTAAAAAAAAATCATAGCTTTATTGCAAGATGGCAGATAACAAATGTGAACACAACTACCCCAATCCAACAGTTAGCCATAATAACCCCACTGCCTCGCCACAAAGCTTCCACAGGTGGCATGGTTCTGGTACTGCAAATTGTAATTTACACCAATGAGTGCACATGTAATTAAATGTATAAATGGCTAGGCAATTATCACAGACTCCTATAGTTAAATAAAATTACTAAACAATTTAAATATTTCTGAATAGAATGAAAGATAATTACACAGAATCAGAGCATGTTAAATAGTATGTTCTAAATATCCCTTGATAGCAACAGCTAATAAATATGCATTAATCTATTGATATATCAATAGTTTTATAATAAGTAACAATCAGAATTATTAAACTACATAAATATTCCCTTTATCCTAAAAGACAACTGAACGAATTGTTGCCTAATATAATCAACATGCTAACCCACAGCCAAAGTCCATGCATCAGTATTAAACAATGATTTTTCTATATACATACAGTACATACAGAGATGTTGTCAGCAGATAAGGACAGCTAAGCCCACCTAGTCTGCCCATTTAAGCTGCCTAACAAATCATCTAGTGACCCTATCTGGTCATTGGCTTTTGCATTTTCTTCCTATCACTGTTATTCCTTTGATTCTTTCCCAGCATGTTTGAAGCTCGCCACTGTATGGGCTGCCACCCCCTCCTGGGGCAGTCTATTCCATGCATCCACCACTCTTTTTGTAAAAACAACTTCCTGTCATTTCCCCTTATGTGGCCACCCCTCAGTCTCATATCATGTCCTCTTGTCCTGGCACTACTATTAATCTGGAATATGTTGTCCCCTTCCACAGTGTTAATACCCATGAGGTACTTCAATGTTTCTATTTTGTCACCTCTCTCCTTCCTTTGTTCCAGTGTGTACAAATTGAGGTCCCTCACTCTCTCCTCATAAGGCGTTTGATGTAATCCCTTCACCATTTTGGTCGCCCTCCTCTGCACCATCTCTATTTTGTCAATGTCCTTTTGAATGTGGTCTCCAAAACTGTATACAGTATTCAAGGTGAGATCTCACCAGGGTTTTGTACAGTGGAACTATTACCACCCTTCTTTGACTTGTGATTCCCCTTCCAATACACCCCAACATCCCATTGACTTTTCCCACTGTCTTTGCCTTTGTCTAGCAACCTTCAAGTCATCTGTGATTATGACCCCCAAGTCCCTCTCCTCCTTAGTTACTGCCAACAGCTCCCACCCCAATCTGTAGCTTGCCCCAGGGTCCCTGCTCCCCACATGCATGCTTTTCCACTTCTTTGTGTTAAACCTCAGCTGCCATGCCCCTGACCATCTCTCCAGCAGTTCCAGGTCTTTTCTCATCTTTTCCACCCCCTCTGGAATATCCACCCTATTGCAGAGCTTGGT
The DNA here is from genome assembly GCA_016271365.2 of Neoceratodus forsteri. NCBI lineage: Eukaryota > Metazoa > Chordata > Ceratodontiformes > Ceratodontidae > Neoceratodus > Neoceratodus forsteri. Next base: position 535,670,108 of record CM028137.1, on the reverse strand, counting down.
GTCATTTATAAACAGGCAAACCTGTCCCTCCAGCCCATCTGCAATGTCACTGATGAAGACATTGAAGAGGACTGACCTCAGTACTGACCACCGAGGTACCCCACTGGTCACCTCATTTTTGTCTGATTGGGTTCCACTCACCAGTACCCTTTGTTTTCTGTCCCTTAACCAATTTCCAGTCCAGTTCACAGCCTTGCATCCCAACCCCAGGCTGCTTAGCTTCTTTAACACTCTCCTATGTGGGACCATATCAAAGGCGTTGCTGAAATCGAGGTAGGTAATATCTACTGCCCCCCCAGTCAACTGCCTTTGTTACCCAGTCAAAGAAATCTATCAGATTAGTTTGACAGGATTGTTCTGCAGAGAACCCTTGTTGCCTGGGATCCACCAGTACATTTGCTTCCAGGTGTTCCACTGTTCTTTGCTTAAGGACCACCTCCATTATCTGTCTGACTACAAAGGTTAGTTTCCAAATACAATCTATCACACTCATTGCATAGACTGACAAAAATATCTTCATAGAATCATTTACCATGTTTATAATAATGAACAATTCATTTAACTTTACAATTAGCTGTTGTCCATTTTAATATTGAACTGGTTCACTCTGTTGTCCCAGTTGAACTTTTAACTTTCAATGTAGTCGTGATGATGATTCCTTTAAGCTTTCCTTTTCATTTTCAACAACAAAGTTGCTTAGCAGCAAGCAAACATGTAAGCAAAATGGATTTCTGACTATGGGGAATGAAAAAAAGGGCATCACTAGATCGATCTAAAAGCAATCACTTTCAGATGTAGTTTACAGAGGCAATCTTGAATATGTATTTACACAGAAGGTACTTAGTGCAAGAATATAATCAACTTTACAAATATGGTTTTAGGTCTAAAATATCATTCAACCCTAATGGTTTAAGAGCCTCAAGTAGCCAAATCCAAACAGATTCTAATTTTGACAGTCTAGTGAGTGTGCTGACATTATTTCTCCTGGAAACACCAACACACTCTAAACCCACACATTTTAGACTAGATGGATCTCCATTATGCACTCCATTGAAATGCACACCCACGGGACTATTCATGTTCATGTTTAAAATATTTCTCACATGCTCCTGTATTCTCTTCTTAACTGGATGTATATGGGTGGGCAAGGAGAGAGGCATGGCCATGAATAGCTGCCCTACCCCATATTCAGCAGATTTGTGCTGCACAAAGGGGGTTAGCATTGTCCTTTTTTACTGCACAAATATCACTGAACAGGACCTTGACTTACTCCAGGCAACCCTAGTAGCTGCCAAAGGTAATGCAGCCACCTAGCTGGTTGGCCACTGGTGAAGCACACTCACCCCCTGTGGTCAATTGCACCCCCCCAATCACCAGCCCATAGTAACAATCAAAACCCTCCATGGTGCTAATGCACCCCCTCCAGTCACCAGCCCATATTAAACAAAAACAAAATCTCCCTGGTGCCTAGTGGACCCTCCTCCCTCTGGTCACCAGCCTCAATGCAAAAAAAAACAACCTCTGCTGTGCAGGTACCTTGTCAAGTGAGCACTACCAGAATAGCCCTGCACTATATAGCACTAGTCTGGTAAGTGCTCACACAGATAGTGAGTGGGGTTTTACAGCACTTGCTGTAAGTGCTCCCCTGGTCACTGTCCATGGTGCCATTTACACACAAGGCACCAGAATCCAGGATGCTGGCTGAGCTGTTCCCATGGCATGGAGGGCTGGGGCATTGAGCAGCTTGGCCAGCATCAGTGTCGAACAGGGTTGTAATCCTGGTCTCCAACCTTTTAGCATTGCTTAAGACTTTTTTTTTTATTTTACAAGGTGCTGTCGAAACAGTGTTCCACGGCTCCAGAAATTTAACTTGCCCCATGATCCGCCCCCCCCTCCAGAGTGGGAATCCTTACGTATGGGGGGTTGGAGGGCAGACCCCCCCATAAAAGAAAAATCAGAGCCATTATTGCAGCACATTCCTAGCTGATGCTATTCTTGTCAGCACTCTTTGGACCCAGTGTGCCTAGTGGACCCACCCTCCCTCCAATCGCCAGCCTGTAGTACACATGAAAACTCTCCCTGGTGCCTAGTGGACATCCTTCCCTCCAATCACCAGCCCATAGTACACATATAAACCCTAACTGTTGCCTAGTGGAACCCCCCTCTGTCAGATCACCAGCCTGTAGCAATATTTAAAACCCTCCTTGGCAGCCAGAGTTCCCCCTGGGCACTGACCCATGGTGCTGCCCATCACAGTTCTGTACTCACTGGTGTCTAGTACCCACCACTGTGGCACTGAACACCCAACCACCCCCAATCACCATAGTATCCTCAGTGCCATGGGTGCACATATGGTGATCGGCACAGCCCTCCTCATACCTCCTGGGCAGACCTCTGTATATGCAGACAGGGTGCATGTATTCCTGTCCTATAAATTAGATGCACACTCCCTGGCTGACAGACAGAGGCCAGCTGAGGAGGTGTGAGGAGGGCTGCACTGGTCGCTGTATGTGCACCTGTGGTACCGAGGATACTGGTAAGGTGACTGGGGGGCTGGGTGTTTGGTGCTGTGGTGGTGGGGCACGAGACACCAGGGAGTACAGAACTGTGATAGGATGTACCATGTATCAGATGGGGGTTGGACACTGGGTGTGTTTTAAATTTTACTATAGGCTGGCAATGGGGGGGTCCACTAGGCACCAGGGAGGTTATGTTTTTCATAAGGGCTGGCAATCAAAGGAGGGGCCCACTAAGCACCAGAATGATTTTGTTTTTCATAGGGGCTGGTGACTGGAAGGAAGGGAGTCCACTGGGCACCAGGGAGGTTTTGTTTTTTTAATATGGGCTGGCAACCAGAGGAAGGGGGACCACTAGGTACCAGGTAGAGTTTTCATGTCTACTAGGGGCTGGCAGGTAGAGGAAGGGGGGACCACTAACACCAGGGAGGGATTTCATGTGTCGATCAGAGGAAGGGGGACCACTAGGCACCAGGGATATCTACACATGTCTGGGACCAGGCAATTGGGGGGTTGGCACGATGGTACCCTGCTACACATGCAAATTAGCTCATAATGGGCAAGCAAATGGCCCCTTAGCACCTTACATGCCCAATGGGCTCATTTGCATAGATTCCTTTGAATATTGCAGATAGCTCTCTGGTGCTGTCCAGTCTGGTGGTATACTTCAGGATCTATGTTGGGACAGCACTACTGGACCTAGCACTGCATTGACATGGCCCTATATTCAGTCAAATAGCAGTGGTGCACTATTCGACTGAATATTGCATCTTCCAGCTTCTGTGACATCGCAAGACACAGCATAAGGTTTTATGCTTTGCTTTGTGTTTTTTTGAACATTGGGCCCCTGTTGTGCTGTACCAATAAAGAATGCTAGTTAAAAATAATATTTAATTACTAATGACTGTTACCAGCTTAAAAATCAACATATATGTTTAAGCTGAAGTATTTGTAAAGACAGCAAAAATGTTCATTATATTGTTTTTTTTAAGCAAAAATGTATTTCTGACATCCTTGTTTTCATGCTCATTTTCTTTTTAATTTTCTCAGGAATTTAAAAACAGTGTTTTAGCCTTTTTGTCATTAAAACTCAAGTCATTAAAGATGGCCAGCACTTGCAATATGTAAAAATCCCTTTTGCTGAAAGTAGCTTTTATAAATACTGGATTTATTCTGTGGATGTATAATGATGGTGATAGCACATGATGTTCCTTAAGATATAGTATAGAACAATAGAATAATACATTGAAATTTGAAAGGATAATATTTGCAAAAAAAGGTTACATATACAATATCAACCATGAAGTCATCTTCAGAAGTAAAGAGTTTATAAAGCAAATTGGGAAGTAAAATGTTGCCATAGATACTTGTGATTTATAAATGGTTATTGTTAATCTTGTAGGATGATATTCAGTTACTATCTCACCAGGAATCAACTAGCAGTTACTTGTCAGTATTTTACAGTTGCCGGTATAAATTAATCTATTAAAAAGTAATATTAACATGTATTTAAAAATCAGAGATCATCTAGGTTATAGGGAACTGAGTACTTTTGTGTCCCTTTTAGAAACATGTATTTTGCAGCATGGCCAGGCAAGAATCTCAACATTTTGCATGAAGAATTTAAAATATTGCACTTCTTACTCTCCTGACAACAGCAAGGAGCAAAAAGCACAATTTCCAACTTATTTCTGACATGAAGAACTTTTTTTTTTTTTTTTTTAAATGTCTCCTTGGTTGGAAATAGACATATTTTCTTATATCAATGTCAAGTTACAAATAGCCCAAATCAATCAGAGGCCCACTCTGTGTAAACGATGGCTATTTCACACCAAGAAATTAATGAATAGGCTTTATTACTTTTACAATGGGATAAGGAACATCACAGCTACACAGAGCAGCACGCATAGAGTGAATAAACACACTACTGCAGCACCAACCATGTGCACATTGACACACATAGGGCAAGAGGGCCCCTTCCTCGGAGCTACTTTCAGTTAAAGGCAAAATATATTCACAGCACTACTGGGCCTTTACAATATAAAAAACAGTTTATTCTGCTACCTTACCAGCCAAGTACAGAAACCTGGAAAAAAAATGTGATGAGTGACTCACTCCTAATATGGAAAAATAAAGCTAGCCCTTCATTTATTGCTGTATTAGGGGGAATAATGTTTTGAGCATATGGTTGAAAGCTGTTAAAGTGTTATTTTTATCCCAGTAATCCCAAACTAGGTTTATGCTGTCAGTTCACACAGTGCTTCCCCACCGCACTGCTGTAAACTATCAGCAGAAGCCTTCTTTCACAGTGTGTAGACCTCTTGAAGGTCATTTACTACTGACTGGTTGCTTACTAAAATCACATGATATTCACATGCACAGCAATACCAGCTTTCTTTGACACCTAGGAACAATCAATACTGTTCTCATCCATGCAGAGATGAAAAGGTTCACTTGGTAGACACCTTAGCATTTTCCAAGCAAATACTCAAAGTGATGTTGTTGTGATGGCTGCAAATGGAATTTGAAAACAGAAAACAAGGTTTGAAGTGGAGATTTGGACATGAAGAAGTTCTCTCCAATAGTGGCATGCATATATATAATCACAGTTACAAGATGAGGTAGGAGATATTAAAAAAAAAATCCTCTGTAACCAAGCACTATCTTCCTGAGCACTTGCTGCATAGTGGAACATATTTGTTGCCGTATAATCATGTAAGGGATGGTGAAGAGTTGACCTATCAGTGAACTGTTACTTAAATATGGAAATACAAATGTTTTCATGCAGAACCCTTCATTTGTCCCTGTCCTGAAATTACAAAAAGCAAAATTCCAATTGGCTTTGTTGAGCTATTCTAACTGTGTTTTTGTCTTCGATGGCCCCAGTCTACTATGGAAAGGCAAGATAAGAACATCAGAATGTATGGCTCATTTAAAATCCCATAAAAACACTATTAAGATAATGTATTATAGTCAATGGAACCATCACCACCTGGCCAGAGATTTCTTCCTTGCTTGAATATATTTTTGCTATACCACCCAAAAAATGAAAAAAAAACTTCTATAGGCATGTGAAGTGTCAGTTGCACCACCCTTATTTCCTGCGAGTGTTCAACCAGGCACTTTCTCAAGCACTCATATCTTCCCTGCAGAACTCGAAGGAAAAAAAAGTGTCTTCATTTCCTACTTGACAGTTTGAGGCACCTGAGCTGGGACCCAATATTTCATAAGGCACAATAAAAAAATAAAGATGACTCTTACTCATTATACTGTCCTATTGCTCATTACAAAAGAACATATGAAAGAGACAACAGAAAGTGGACAAATTTGTCTATTGAGTCTGCTTACTAATAATGCAGTGTCCCTGGCTTATACCATTGATCCTGCTGCCCCACTCCTGTCAACCTTTCCTTCGTAACCCACCTACACAGTGCCATGGGTTCCCTTTATTCCTATCCCAGGCCCTCTTAAAGCTGCCTACAGTCATCACTGAGAACACCTATTCTGGCAGGCCATTCCATGTGTCCACCGCCCTCTCCATGAAAAAATGTTTCCTAACATCCCTCTTAAACCCGCCCCAACTCCACCAGCTTCAAACTGTGTCCCTTTATAGATCTGTTGTCACTTAGCTTGAAGAAATCCTCTGTATCCACTCTATTTATTCCCTTCAGGTACTTAGAGGTCTCTGTTATATCCCCCCTCTCTCTCCACTCTCTTCCAGGGAATACATTCTTAGAGCTCTCAGAGTCTCTTTGAAAGACTTCCCCTGCTGTCCCCTGATCATCTTGGTTGCCCTCCTTTGGACTCTCTTAAACAAGCTGATGTCCTTCTTATGATATAGATTCCAGTACCTTACCCCATATTACAAATGTGGTCTCACCAATGACCTGTACAAGGGCAGGATGACCTCACTCCGCCTACTGCTGAATCCCCTGGCTGCACACTTCAACATCATGTTCACCTTTGCTGCTGCCTTCTTGCATTGCAAGGAGTGCTTCAGGTCGCTGGTGATCAGGGGTGTCAGCAGACATAAACACTGTACTCAGCAGAGTACAATAAAAGAATCAGATGGGCCAAAAAATCAGGCAGGGGCAACAAAAAGGGGAAAGCAAGGACATTGTGAGTCGCATTGTGTCAGTGTCGCACTGAGCACTTTTGCCTGTGTTGTTCACTATGGGGCACTGATGCCACCAGCCAAATACACCAACAAAAACAACTTACCAGACAGGGAGAAAAACAAAGGATGGAGGATTACAGGAAGAAAATGAATACTTGAACTCAGACATCAATACCCACATCCTTCAAACCTGTAAGTCGGTGAATACCAAACTTAGTATTGCCTATCAAACCTGCTATGCTCTCACCCCCTCAGCTAGACTTGCTATAGCCCGTGGAGTTCTACTGCCCTCTCCAAACTATGACGTTGTTACTACACAACTGGAAGCAAAGCCAGTTTCCGGAAATGGGATGTCACCTACAATAATATCTGTTGGTATGCACTCTCCTCTCACCGTGTGAAATACCACTGCACCCTCTACTCTGACCTTGGATGGCTTCCACCCCACGAGTCTTGGTCTTATGCTTTTGGATCCATAATTGATAGCATTATCAGATCACAAACTCCTAAATCCCTTGCAGGCCTCTTTCAAACACAGTCATCCCTCTATGACCTTCACTCGGCAGCTTCTGCCCCTGTTCTCATCCCCAGGCACTCTACCTCCAAAGGCACCGGTGCATTTGCCTGTCTTGCCCCCCAACACTGGAACTCCCTATACCTGCACATTCACCAGGCCTCATCCCATGATGCTTTCAAGAAGGCATACCAGAATCACCTAGTCCTATCCTGTAAATGCTCCTGTTCAAACCACCCTAGACCTACTGACCCCAATATTCTTAACATCTTCCCTCCTACTCCTTGATTGCTTCCTATTTCATTTAACACCTCCTTTTCCCTATCTTATATTACAGCCGATCATCTCTCTCCTCTTCCCCCTCTCTCTCCTCTCTCCTCTCTCCTCTCCCTCTCCTCTCTCCTCTCCTCCTCCTCTCTCTCTCTCTCCTCTCTCCTCTCTCTCTTTCTCTCTCCTCTCCTCTCTCCTCTCTCTCTCTTTCTCTCTCTCTCTCCCCACTTACTTTATTTTTGGACCTAATCTTGTCTCTCATCAGGTCGCATCCATGACTCCTGCACTTATTATTAAACTTTGATGCCCTTTTGTCTTATGTTTACCAGTATATTGTAACTCCTACTTATTGTTACCCTTGTATTATAGCTTTAACTGTACCCCTCTACTTGTTAATTACTGTAACCATGTGTGCTGTTGTTCCACTGTTCTTTGTTGTACTCTCCCAGGTCGTGCCTGAAAATAGTCATTTCATGACTAGTGCACCTACCGGTATACAAAAACTAAATAAATAAAATAAATGGCAAGCGGGGGCTATTGTTGCTGTGCCGTGGCAGTGCATAGTTTGGTTTATGTTTACATAAGGGGGGGCAACAGTGCACCAGTTCTGAGTACAAGTTTAAAATTTCTGGCTATACCCCGCTAGTGATCACCACCCCAGATCATTTTCTTCTTCCAATGCTGCTACCTGGACCCCTCCATGTAACACTCCGTGCTAAGATTTCTGGTCCCAATGTGCATCACTTTGCATTTCTTAGCACTGAAGCCAAGTTGCCAGATCCCTAACCATCTCTCAAGTTTCCTGAGGTCTTCCGGTAGGTTATATATTCTTTCAACTGTGCCCACCCTCCCACAGAGTTTGGTGTTGTCTGCAAACAGGCACATCTTGCCCTTTATGCCTTCCCCAATGTTGTTTATGAAGACATTGAGCAACACTGTCCCCAGCACTGATACCTGCAGGACTCGACTGGTGGCTCCTTTTTAATGGATAACTCTCCCCCCCAACACCATCCACTGGGTTCTGTCATTTAGCTAGTTTTGTACCCATCCTGTCATTTTCTCTCCAATGCCAATCTTTCCATTTGCTGACTGGCCTCTTATGTGGCACAGAAAAAAAAATACTTACCATAGTAATATTGTATCTTCCACTGTATCCTTAAGTATGCTTGGCTAGTGCAGTATGCCAGCTGGGTTCAACTGCCCCGGAGGTGGAGTCAATGCTAATGATCTTATGGAATTAGCCAATCAGAATGCAGAAGAGGGTGTGCTGCCTGTGGGTTGTGCTGGAGGCCAGTCAGAATCATTTCAAAGCTAAAATGGCAAAATGCCCCAAAATTCTATCTTATGCAAAAATGATAAAAATTATGGATGAAAAACAAGGCATAAAGAACTGTAGAAAGGTACATAACTGAGAAATCTTTGACGTTAATAAGTCCTAACAGTTAAAATTTTGACTAAAGGCATGGACTGCAGAGCTACTCTCATTAAGGTTATGTAAGGGGAGGATGGGTGAGAGGTCAAGCATACAAACGTATATCTTGGAAGGAACAATATAACAATGGTAAGTAATTTTTTCGTCCCACCCCAGGAATCCTTCACTTTGCTTGACTAGTGCAGACTACAAAGCAGTGCAGTTGGGATGAGGGTACAGAAACTACTTTGGAAACAGGTTCTGCAGGACTGCAGTGCCAAATTTGGCATCTGATCTGGACTGTACATCCAAACTGTAGTGTTTTGTGAAGATGTGTACAGTCTTCCAGGTAGCTGTGTTGCAGATATGTAGCAAGGGGGATGTCTCTTGTGGCTGCCACTGAAGCTGCAGTACCCCTAGTAGAGTGGGCCCTGAGGCCTTGAGGTGGCTGCTTGCCAGCCTTACTGTAACAGAACTGAATGAAGAGACTATCCAACTAGAGATAGTCCCCTTAGAGGCAGGTCTGCCCTTTCCTACCTCACCATAGGTGAGGAAGAGCTGAGTATGTGAAGCCCTAAGCTTCTTGGTGTGCTCCAGGTAGTAGGTCAGTGTCCTTTTCACATCTGAACTATATAGTTTTCACTCACCAGGAAGGACTTTGTCTGTGAAGAAGACAAGGAGTGTTGTGGACTGGTTCAAGTAGAATTCTGACAGTACCTTGGGGGAGGAATGGTTCAGTGCAGAGTGCCTGCAGCTCTGAAATCCTTCTGGCTGAGGTGACTTCTACTAAGAAGATAGTTTTCCAATTGACATACTTCAACTCTGCTGTAGCCATGGGCTCGAAAGGGGGTTCCATGAGTTTGGCTATGCAGAGGTTCAAGTCCCAGGGAGGGAGGGAAAGGTTCCCTAAGTGAGGGTTAAAGGTGCAACAGGCCTTTGAAAAATTTCTTAAAAATATAATGAGAAATGACAGATTTCTATTTGCCAGCAGAAATGTAGGCCAAATTAACTGCTAAGTGAACCTTCAGAGATGAGGCTCTTATGCCTGAGGTTTGTAAGTGCACCAGACAGTCCAGCACTGAAAACAGGCTAGCTTTCAGTGGGTGGAGATGTCTGTCCTTGCACCATAAGGAAAATGTTTTCCATTTGGAAGCATAGGTCTTTTTTAGTACTAGGCTTCTTAACCAGGTGAAGGATTCTCAGGACCTGTCCTGAGTACTTAGAATCTGGGTACTCTTGCTCTCAAAGTACCAGGCTTTGAAGCGAAGAGACTCTATGTTGATGTACGTTATCGCCATCTCAGGTAGAGTCAGGAGACTGTAGCTCAGAGGAAGTAAAACTGGTCTTTTGACTGACAGGGCAAGGATCAGGGAGAACCAGAGTTGTCTTGCCGAGTCTGTAGACACCTGAATCATGGTTGCTGGCTGACTTCTGAGTTTTGGAAGGAGTCCAAGAACTAAGAGAAATGGAGGGAAGGTGTATAGGAACTTTCCTGCCCAGCCCAGATTCATGGAGTGCACTGGCACTGTGCCCAGAGCTGGAGGCCTGCAGCAGTACAGAGGAAGCTGGTAATTGAGGCTGGAGGCAAAGAGATCTATCTCTGGAGTGCCCCACCTCCTAAAGACCATGGCTAGTACTTGTCTGTTCAGGGACCACATGTGGTGACCCTGACTGAAGTGACTTAGATTTTCTGTCAGGACATTGTCCTTGCCTGGCAAGTGGATGACAGAAAGCTACATGTCCAAAGAGTAGGCCAGAGACCACATTTTCATTGTCTCTGTGCAAAACTTTGTGGACCTTGTACACCCATGACTGTTGCTGTAAAACATAGCTGTGGTGTTATCTGTTCTGATTTGGACAGACTGGCCTTTTAGCTGGGGAGCAAAGGTTTTGATAGCCAGATACACAGCTCTGAGTTCAAGAAGGTTTATGTGGCAACTGGGTTCCTTGGGGGACCACATTCCAGTTATGGACTAGTCTGTCATGTGTGCCCCCATCCTAGAAGAGAAGGATCTGTAGTGAGCACTCCGGATGGCTCCCTTTGTTGGAAGGGAACTCCCTCCCTGAGATTTTCTATGCCCTTCCACCAGTCCAGGGCTTGACGCAGTGTCCTTGTGACTGGTATGAGCTTTGACAGGGAGTCTATCTACTGGGACCAGTGAGCCCTTAGGTGATACTGAATGTCCTTCATCTGAAATCTGGTGCCTCAGACCACAGCTGTAGTGAAGGACATGTGGTCCAGATGTTGGGGAAATGTCTGTCTGGTCTGAGCTGGCCTAGGACTAAGGAATTAGCTAAATCTTGATGGTTATGGGCCCTGTTGAGAGGGATGAGGGATTTTCCCAGCTGTGTGTCCAATTCTGCCACATGAATTCCAGTAACTGAACTGGTTCATAGTGGGACTTTTGAGGATTGATGAGAAAGCCCAAGGACTCCAAAGTGCACTGTGTTTAGCTGAGGGGGTCTCTAATCTTCTGTGGAGACTTGCCCACCACTACCCAATCATCCAGGTAAGAAAAGACAGGCACCTGCTGTCTCCTGAGATCAGCTGCCACTACTGCCAGGCACTTTGTGAAGACTCTGGGTGCTGAAGAAAGGCTGAAGGGCAGTGCTGAAAACTGATAATGGCCTGATGATAATTTGAATCTGAGGAATTTTCTGTTGGACAGCTTGACTGGAATGTGAAAATAGGCATTCTTGAGGTCAAGGGAGGCTAGCCAGTCTCTCTTTTGCAAGGATGGAATCACCACAGACAGGGTGACCATCTTGAATTTGGTATTGAGTAGCTGTTTGTTTAGGTACCTGAGATATAAAATGGGCCACCAGTCCCCATTTTCTTCTGACTGTGAAAATACCTGAAGTAGAGACTTTTCCTATTGGTGGAAAGGGACTGTTTCCACTGCTCTTACAGACAGGAGTGACTTCACCTCTAGCTCCAACAACAGTATTTCTGTTAAAGTTAGAGATTTTAATGACTTGTGACCCTGCAGAGTGGGAACTTTTTTGAACTGCAGAGAAAGTCCTTGACCTACCTCCTCCAGTACCCACTTGTCTGTGGTAATTAGGTGCCAGTGGTGGAGGTAGCGGGTCAGCCTTCCTCCTACTGGGGGAGGAGAGGCAATCTGGCTTCTGTAGTCAGAAGATTTGTTTAGATTGAGTTTTTTGAGGGAGGAGAGGGATCAGCTCATCTCTGAGCCCTCCTTCCTCTTCCTCTGTAGAAAACCCTCATCTGGGAGTAGCCCAGGGGCATGGACATTGACATAGGGTAGAAGGCTCTGGGGGAAATACCCTCTGCCTCTGTTCCCTCTACCTTGGAATCTTTGGGAAGTAGAAGCTTTTTTTTTGGCAGCATTGCTTTGGTAGGTGGCTTTGTACTCATCCAACTTTTTCATATAAGTTTCTGTTGTCTCCAAATAGAGAATTATTCTCACAGGGGAAATCCACAGCTTTAGCCTGAGTGTTCTGTGAAAGATTAGTTTTTCTCAGTTAGATATAGCGCCTAAGAGAAATGGTCTGGGCCATGGCTCTGAAAGCAGTATCCACTGCCAAATGAAACTGGTATTTTGTGGCTTTTAAGGCAGTTTTTACAGTTTCTGCCAAGTCTGGAGCAAATTTGTCTAGGGCCTGTGGGCTGATAGCCAGAACAGAGTTCCAGAGAGCCTTTTGATATTGAGCTGCATAGGCCATGTAGGTAGAGAGTCGAAGCAGCAGAGAAGCTGTGTTGTAAAATTTTTTACCCATAGAATCCAGCCTTCTAGATTCTTTTTCAGGAGGTTGCCTCATGGTCTGGGTACATGTAAGGAAATTCAGCATCACTTTTCTCCAGTTGATACTTTTTTCAATTTTCTTGTCCATTCCTGGAGTGGAAGTGGGGTTCTGGAAAAATTTAAAAGTAGCCCTGCAAAGTGATTTATGTATAGGCAGAAGCAACTTTTTAGAGGTAGGGATACTCATCATTTCCAAAAAGTCTTCTTCCTTGTCTTGATCAGTGATCTTTAGGATAGTGAGATCCAAAGTGTCCACCATATGCTGAATAAAAGTATAGTGATAGAAGAAATCCTCCTGGCCGTTAGAGGGAGAGTCAAACTCTTGGTCAGGGGATACATCTGGTTCTAAAAATTCACCCTCTTCTTCCTCTTCCTCACCCTCATAATAAAAGCCCTGGCCAAGCCCAGAGTCTGAAGGGTGAGGGATGTTAGTATCAGGAGGGGTATTAAAGAGTTTGCCCATAGCTCGAAAAGTCTGATACAACTGCAAAGCTTTAACTGTTTCTTCATCAGATGGGGCATCTTTGTGTGTCACTGGCCTCTCCCTTTGCTTTTCCGCATGAGGAGCAGTGATATCCTTTCCTTTTTGTTTCTTTTTTGCAGGCACTAAGAAACCTGCTCATTATGTTTCTTTTTTTCTTGGTCACTATTAATATTTTTATCAGGCTTATTTTCTAGGGAGTCCTAGCAAGAATTTTCTTTATATTTATGAGAACATGACCCCTCCTCAGGGTTTTTGTTAGAGGGGGAAGCAGACTGAGGCGTAATCATTTTCAAACTTCTAGCCCTTTTTTTAACTGTTTTAGAGCAGAATTTAGAGCAAAACTCACACTCATGGTTTGGACCTAAACAGCTTAGATAAACATCATGGCCATCTGCCTTGGCCACTATTTTAGAGCACTTAATACAAGTTTTAAAACCAGTAGGTCCAGTTTTTTTTTTCCTTAGGTCTAACTGACATGCCAATTCATCAGAAGACCTCAAATAAGTGTTCTCAAAAGGGAAAAAATAAAAAGAATTTGGTCAGTCTCAAATGCTATGAAACCACAAAGGAACAGTTCCAAAAGTGCTTAAAATAAGAAATTTATGTGTAAAAAATGCAGTTCCAACAAAATATAGGGAACTGCAAAGAAAAGAAAGTAAAAGGACTAAAATGCACATTTATTTAGTAAAAAGTGCTAAAACTTTTACCTCAGAAAAGAGATGGGAACCTCGATTGGAACTGTTGAGGAGAACTGAATTTGCAGTTCCTGGGAACCGAGAGGAACTGCTACAAAAGTAAAAATTAAGAAAAATAGATCAGAAAATGCTAAAAAAGGTAGCGCAAATAACAAAATACAACTGACTTTTAAAGAAATTATCTTCTTCAAGCAAAGTTTTGAAGAGAGGACTCTGGAGCAGTGTCGATCCAGTCAGCTGAGAAATGAATCTGACTGGCCTCCAGTATAAACTACAGGCAGCACACTCTCTCCTGCATTCTGTTTGGCTAATTCCATAAGATCATTAGCATTCTCCACCTCCAGGGCAGCTGAACCCAGTTGACATACTGCACTAGACAAACAAACAGAAGGAATTCTGGGGTGAAAATGGAAGGTTTTGTTAAAGTCCAGATAAATTACATCTACCACTTTGCCCCATCCACCACCCTGGTGATCCGGTCAAAAATGGTGATAAGATTCATCTGACAGGGTCTTTCTCTCACAAACCTGTGTTGCCTCTCATCCTGGAGACCATTCTCCTCTATGTACCTTACCATCCTCTCCCTAAGTATGGTCTCCATGAGTTTGCACAGTATTACTTTCAGACTGATGGGCTTATAGTTGTCCTTATCATCCCTGGGTCCACTCTTGAGGAGAGGCACCACATGTGCCATTCTCCAGTCCTGTGGCACCAATTCCAACTCCAGGGATCCATTAAAGAGGTCCACCAACGGCCCTGCAAGCTCCTCTGCTAGCTCTTTCAGTACCCTTGGTGTATTCCGTCAGGTCCTGGGGACTTAAATACGAACATACAAAGAAGCCAGCAGAAGAAGAACATTTGGTCCATCAAGTCTGTTCATATTGCAGGGTCCACAGCTTGAGCTAATGTCCCTGTCCTCCCTCCCCACTCCTCCCATCCTCCCTACCCATGATCCTTACCTTCCTCCTATGCCTAACCCAGCCTCTCTTAAAGCTGCTCACTGTCTTCAACAAGATGACCTCTTCTGGCAGTGCATTCCAAGTGTCCACCACCCTCTCTGTGAAGAACTGCTTCCTGACCTCCCTCCTAAACCTCCCATCCTCCAGCTTAAGACTGTGTCCCCTCGTGTTATGGTTGCCACCAGGGGTGTAGCTAGGGATTTAAAATTTTTACACAGAGTAGCCACACTGCACCCCCCCTCATGTCAAGCCCTTCCCCCAGTCCACACTCGAGCCCCACCCCCTGGTCCACTCGAGCCACGCCCCCCAGTCCACACTCTTATTCTTATACACCTCCATCAGACTCTGTGTCAGACTCACAGACTGGCTTTTGGTTACAATGTAACATTGTGACAAGGCTCAGTACTACATATATGGCAACAAGACTGGCTTTTGGTTACAATATTGCATTGTGACAAGCCTCTGTACCACATCAAGGTAGCCAGTTCCACAGAGGTCCATTCATGCCAGTGCCTGTGCTCATACACTCTATCCACTCACTCAAGCTGAATCACCACACCAAAATAAGTCAAGTAGTCAAATCAAACTCAATCATAACATCCCATCAGCAGTGTACCCTTACCAATTACATGAAAATGACAGTAACTTTTACATTACTTACCATATAAGATGGTTGGTGCTAGATGGTGCTCTGAACCAAACCAGAACACCAAAACCAATCACCTTAACCACCTAACCTGTTCACACCAACTATCCCAGTACCTCAGACTTTGTTACTTCAACATTTACAATGTAAAATGCAACTATGAAACATGCCAAGATGCAACACCAACAGAATAAACACAAAAAAGAATGCACAGCCTGACACCAACTGAAAGCCCACTCATACCCAAAGTAACCAAAATCACCCACTCAACAAAATGGTAACATAGCCACAGCATTGTGCTAGTACAAACTAGTCCCATACCTTACAGAATTGTGTACATTTCCAGTTTAAAAATTGCAAATTGTGTAAATTGAGTGTTTCATTTAAGAATGGGCAACAAATCTAACAAAACAAGACACAAAAGTTGACCACCCACGCCAATCAGAATTAGTATACTCACTCATACACAGCCAAATAACCACTCCGTCAATAGAAGAATGTATAATACATTTCTTCTAAATTTACCAAATACAGCAGAAACCAAGCAGTACATCAAACCACAGCCCAGACAGTAAAACAAGCTCCTCTGGCAGAGGTCACCTTGTCACAAAGTTAATCCGACGATCATTGCATGGGTCGAAATCCTTCAGTACTTGCTCCACGTTGACTGGTATATCGTGATGTAGATGCAGCAGTGCTAAACCAGTCAGTCGACTTTCACCCATACTGTTCCGTAGCCAGGTCTTTATTCTTCGCAGTGCACTAAATGATATCTCTGCTATAGAAACACTGACCGGCATTGTGGCCAAAACACAAAGAGCTGTGTTAATATCTGGGTAGAATGCAGGATTTACCTCAGATAATGTAGAGATGATGCTATTTGGCTGTTTTTCTTTTGGGACAGACATCCACTTAGTTTTCCATCTCTGCAGTTCTGCTCTAAAGCTGTCCAGGCTGGAGAGGTCACCCTTGTATGCACTGTACACAGCAGTCACCATTTCTTCAGAGTCCATAGCATGTAGTTTATGTGGCATCAAGTACTGCCCAATAAAACGTGGGCGGCATTCAATCAGCTGTTCCGACAGCTCTGAAATAACATGGTCCAGGAAAGGAATGAAGATGTTTCTTCTGTGGTATTCCTGTGGATCCGATGCAGCAATATTGTTCCTCTGCATTTGTCGTCCACATATTCTTGGCATGGATTCTTCAACAAATGCACAACTTGCTAGCCGTTTCACCTCATCATACAGAGCACAAAATCTGGTATCCGCATCTTCTCTCATGCTTCGAAGTGTCTGAACCACAACATTTGCTTCTTCACATGCCTGAATCAAGTCAATATCCTCACGTTGCAGATACAGATGAAGCGGTTTAGTAAGTTCCAGAATTGCTTCCACAGACACCAAACAAACAAGGAAATCAAATTTCGTGATGGAAAATTTAAATCTGTCGGCATCCTCATCAAAATCAGCAACTTTCTCCAAGGTGCTGACTATCACAAGATATTTTGCTTTGAAACATCTAAGTGAATCTGCTTGGCTCATCCATAGTGTATTCCCCTGGGGCAGGCAGGGCTGTACTGCGGTCTTCCTCCTCCTCCTCATCTTCTCAGTTACATGGCAAGTTTGCGAATTCTTTCAGTTCTGTCAGATACACATTGCTGCGCTTGGCGGAGGATTTCAGTGTTGCAATTACTTTTTCTGCATGTGTCAAACATATTTGAAATCTGGCGTGTTTTACAGGAGTGAACAATTGCAGTGTTCAAATTATGTGCTTTGCAGGCACTGTAGGTAGCTTCAGGAAGGACTGCATGTATTCTGGCTTGCACTCCATTAAATTGCCCACTCATGTTGCTGCCTCGATCGTAGCCTTGTCCTCTCATGTATTCCTTATCAATACCCCAAGCAGTAAGTCTTTGCAAGAACAGTTCTGCAAGTGCTTGCCCAGTTGTCTGGAAGGCTTCCACAAACTTGATGAAATCTTCTTGCAGTTGCACAGCTCCATTTTCAGTTCGGTGAACGTTATCGCACCGCAAGGGTTATCTGCTCTTTTGTGGCAATATCAGTGGTCCCATCTGCAATCAAGCTGAAGAATTTTGCCACTTTGACCTGTGCCAGAATTTTTCTTTGAATCTGTTGACCCATCAACTGTATCAACTCATTCTGAATTTGTGCCGAAGTATACTGTGCATTCCGTGGTGCACAATCCAGGTGTTCTTTGAAGAGCGTGTCCAACTCAGCTGTGTATTGCAGAAGTGCACTGAACTTTCCAGTGGTCAGAAGCCTTCCTCTCAGTGCCATATTGTACCTTCCACAAAGGAGAATGATGTTCATAATGCATCGCAGAGCATGCCTTGCTCATTCAGTTGTTTTCTGATCCTGCTTTAAAAGGCACTGATAAGCCATTGTCTGTCTTCCATCACATATGCTTACAAATGCTTCTGCCCTTGCAGTGGCATTCCCATGTTCTTTTGAATTGCTGTGCCTGTCTAGAATCTTTTTCCCATTTGACCAGTCCATCATTGGTATAGATACCAACACCGTTTCCTTGCAGGTGTTAAACACAAAACATGGTCCACAGAAGACTGCATCCAGATGCTTGAGTATTGGTAAATTGTACTCTTGCAGAAGCTGAGGATTGAAACGCCGATACTGCTGCTGCTGGCCACTGCAAGATTTCATCATTCATTTCGAAACTGGAAGTTTTATGGTGGTTGCCATTGGCTTGTTAAGATTTTCTTTTTTTGCACTTCTGTCAGTGTCTGACGATCATAGAAGCTGATGTCTCCTTCATCGTGCACATGCAGATCTCCTCTTAAATGGCTCTCTGTCTTGCTGCTCTGTGGTGTAACAGGTTCTTCACCCAAAGATGTGGTCCCAGATACAGGTCCTGCTGCAGTATCAATATTTAAGGCTCCAACTACAGAAATTTCAGTTGGCTTTTCAGGGACATAAAGTTGAGCTGCCACAGCAGATTTGGATCCATTGCCAAGGACTTGCCTATAACAAAAACAAGATAAAAGAAAAAGTAACATTAGAGGAATGATAATTTGTCACTTTCAATGCCTACAAAACACTGTTCACTCAACAGGGTACTCTGTCCCTTGCCAATTTGTGACCAATGCACCCTATATAACGGTAAACCATTGTAGGCAGGTGAAGTTTGTGTTACAGACCCAGCTGATGTGTGGTCTACCTCGACGATGGTAGTTGGGTGACTTCACACCAGGGTCCTGAAGTGAATACCAAAATAAATGACAAGCACCAATCATTACATACCATTCTACGAACTGAGAAAAAAAAAGACAGACAACTTTATACACACCATAGCAGGTGCCTGCACCACCAAGTCAGAATTCCATAGCCAGCAACTAACACTCCAGAACTAAATCACAGGCACAAAAAGCACGTCATAGCATGGAACCATGATACACAAATTACAAGTCCTCACCAAACACATGAATTACAATAGCTGCCTCATAAAGACTGCTGCTCTACAACAATGAAAATAAAGCAAACCAGTGAAGAGCTGGTTACATAAATCGGACATAAGGTTTGGGGGTGTGTGATAACTCATTTGCTACACTAGCCTATGACTTCTCATTACACTTACATAAGGGCATCAGGCATTCATAGGTAACTGTATCAGATAAGTTATCACACAGTCACCACCACCACCACCACAACCCCCATCCCTTGTAAGGGGTTGGATGTATAACACTGAGGACTATGGGACTATACACTTATTCCAAGTGGGCTTTAACCAGTTAAAGTAGGCCATCAAAATTACTTACCGAGTTGAGGATGGTCCTTCATGGAGGTGTGCTGGTGTCGCAGCAGATGCAAGTGTTTCAACGTGGCTAAAATGAAACAGCGGTGTTAGATATACACTGTAGAACAAAGGTGTGTTTGAAGGGCAATAAAATGTCATTATTAGCATACTTCACCTATTATATCATATCTTTTACCAGTATTAGGCCATAAACTTACCAAACAGTATAGCACATTACACAGAAGCACAATGCAATGAACAATAAAATAAATGCCTCTAGTGTACTATTAACAAGGACGCAAAAGACCTAGAAGTGAAAGAGATGCACAGATGTAAACTAATTATACTGTGATGAATATAACAGCCATTTCAATGAATGTTAATGACTGGTATCTCTAGCTTACCAAGCTGAGGACGGGCCTTCAAGGTGCTCGACTGGTGTCACAGCAGATGCAGGTTTTTCAACGTGCCTGAAATTAAATAACAGTGATGTGAACTGCAGCAAAAAAGCACATACAAAATGCAATGACATAGAAGTTGTAATTAGCATGAAAGATGCCTTTTAATTTACCTCTTACTGGTATGAAACCATAAGCTGACAAAAACTTATGGCCAATTACACAGAAGTCAAACTGAAAATATATGGTGGGGGGGGCTAGTGTAAAATATGGCAACAAAAGTCCTACAAGAGAAAGACAGTCACAGAGGTGAACTAGTTATATCACAACTATACCTGCCATCTTGATGCTGTTAGACACGCAAGGGTTTATTACTACTACATGTTTTCACTTACCGAATTGGAAAAGAGGCCAAACCCTTAGACAGCTGTGCTGTCTCCTCTTGCCGGGCACGTTTAGCTTTCCTCTGTTGGGCACCAGACAGTTTTCTCTTCTGTGCGGATTCCATCCTAGAAAGGCAAGTACAAAACCAGTTAGAAATCTAGCAGAAAATCTTGTGGGCTGGGAATTCTAATACACATGCAATTAATTTCAACTTACATGTTTGGTATAAGAGACCACAGCTTTTCCAATTAGCTGTTTTCGCCACAGTGCAGAAACATTTCGGGATAGAAACCAGAAGGTAATGGTATGTCCTGCACTATGAAAATCAAACTATAGGGCCAAGTTCTAGAAACACTTTGTACAGAAAGATATTGGTCATGATGCAGATGCAGCATGCTATCGTGCATATGTGTTAATGCTTTTCTCCTTAGGATTACTTAGTAGCAGTTAGCACCATATTTTAAGTTGATTGTGTTGTTACCAATTCCTGGGTGCATATAAGCAACTGTTAATGAGTTTTTAAGTAAGAGAAAACACGATGCCTCACACATTTAGAAAGTTCATAATGAGCAGCAAATGACTGTGCCTCAACATTTTATCCAGTGAAGTAGAGTTGAATTACTACTAAGCAGTACTCAGTTTCAGTATTCCTAAATGTGATGTTGCAGTAAAGCTAAAAATATAACTAGTGTGAATCCAGTGTTTACACTTTATTCTAAACAGAAGTTGACCTTTAAAGGAGCTACAAAATTGTTGCTGTAATTTACTGTTTAATAAAATTAAAACTTGACAGTGGCCTGTGTGTTGTGTGTTTTTTATTTCAAGGTTTCTCATTTTTGATTCCAAAAGTCACCCCATTGGCAGTCGCAATCTCAAGGGGCTCCACCTAGACCTGCCAGGAGGTAGTCTAAACCTACTGTGACAGCCTGGAAAACTGTTCTAGGTGGGCTTCATTTGGGGTCGGTGGGCAGAAGGGGCACAGAGAGGCATAGGGAGGATTTTTTGTGTAAGCGGGACAGTAAAGGATTGTGTTGGCACCTGGCAGGGTACATATGCTTCCGCATGTTATACATATGCATCTGCATACTGCCAGGTGCCTATGCACTCCCTTACTTCCCTGATGACAATACCAGGGCTTGAATGAGACACATGCACACACATGCATGAGAGAGCCAAGCAATCATATACTGCCAGTGCCCACATACAAGGGTACTGAAAGCTGTCAACAGCATGAAGATACAGTTTGTAACACTGTACTGTGTGGTCACAGTGGTCTAAAAACTGCACATTCCTAGTACAGCACTTGATTGGTCAGTAACTGAAAGCAGTGCTGTACCGAGATGTGCACTTTAATGACAAAAAACAATGATAAATCACTTGTTGTGGAGGCATTTCTTTACAGAGAGGGTGGTGGCATGTAAAAATGGAATGCTTCAAGAAAGGGTGAGACAGAGCAGATGGACGGGGTGGGGCAGCTGCTGAAAAGAGAGATAGTTGTAATCTGGAGCAGCCTAGACAGATAAGGATGGTCTTTTTCTGCTGGCAACTTTTGTCTGTTTGTGGTCATCATAACTTATAACAGAAATCAAGGGCTCTTCACCTGTACTTCTGACCACTGGCATGTCAATCGATAGGTCGGCTCTACCCCAATGGGCAACAAGAACCACAGCATATGAAAGTACCTGAGCCTCTTTGAGGTCAGAAAATGAAGCCTCTGTGTGTTCCATAGACCTGTATTGATGCCATTTCTCAATGTATGTTGGCACTATTTAGAGTTGGCACTCGGAAAAATGAAAGCAACCTCTCCAGTAAAAAAGGACAGTTACTTAGCATCTGCTTTGATTTTTCTAAATGGCACATCTCAATAGTACTAAAAGCCACAAGTATAGCGCATACATACAGGTTAATGAAACACGCCCTCAGTATTCATTTTCTGACATCACAATGCTACAGCCTCCCACTCCAAACACACCCATGGCAGTCCAACTGCCAGACCAAGAAATTTACCTACCAAACAATAAAACAACATAAATAAAGCAGGAGGCTCACTCTGTCCAACCCCCCCCCCCACTCAACACCAATGGGCAGCATGGGCCACAAGAACCATATCACATATTTGTTTTTGTTAACCAGGTAGGCACAGTAGACAACAAGTGCCTATTTTCAGGTGCGACCCGGGAGGGTACAATACAGAAAAACATGGTACATAGTCATAGAGATACAGGCCCACAATACAGGTGGGCCAGAGAGAATTTAGTACAGGAAACACGATGCAAAGACAGAGTGATATACTCACCCACACACATGGGGCACAAGTACAATCTATAGACATGGTACAGAGACAGAGCTAACAAACATGATTACAACTACAACTCAAATACATAAACCCAACAAGCTAACAAGGAGGTAGAAGACTTCAGGTACAGGTAACTAAGTGGGGGAGCAGGATCAGTGAACAAACCAGGTGTGTGTCAGGAAACAGGCAGGGAGGAGAGTAAACAGTGCTGTAGGGCAGCATGGAACTAGTGGGTGAGGAGAGGGGCGGAACACAACCTGGGGGACAACCCCAGTGGAGTAAGGCTCGAACTGCAGGGAAAGAACTGCCTAATCCAGTTGCATGCCCGGGGACAGGTCAAAAAATAGCGTGGGGACTTCAAGATGTTACAAGTGAGGGAGCCTGTCAGAGTAGGCTGGGAAGTGCTATGGTGGGCACAGGCTGAATAGAGCTAGTGGAGAGGTGTTGAGCAGCTAGCTAAAGTGAAGAGAGGCAGAGTCCGAATCATGCTTATGGGAGATGAGTCAGGTGGCCGCTAGTGCCAGCAGTTAGTTGGCACAAAGACAGGTGGCGGCAGCTTTGAGGAACTTCCAGAGGGATGTTTTGAAGCCGGGTGGGAAGGGGGAGCTCAGACTGGGGCAGGGAGGGAGTTCCAGAGTTTTGGGGCTTAGGGACCTTGCAAACCAAAGTTGAACTGGACCTATGTTGATAGCCAGGGTGCAGTGTTTGAAGGGTGGGGCAAGGGCGGGGGAGGCAAGCAGTACGGACTATATTATCCACCATGTGGTAGGCTAATACAGATTTGTCTAAACACCCTGTAAACAATCAGTTGCATGTCAGTGGCTCAGTAGGTAGCACACTTGCCTCTGAGGCTGGGAGATCAGAGGGCTGTGGGTTCAGTTCCCACATCTGGCACTTGGGTTAATATCCCTGTACTGACACTGTAGTGCAGCATGAGAGGGGTGCTGCACTTCTGAGGTGCCGCTTTCTGGATGAGACATTAAACTGAGGTCCCATCTGCCTGGATTGGTGGTAGTTCAGGCAGATGTTTAAGATCCCATGGCACTTATCGAAAAGAGCAGGGGAATTTCCCCGGTGTCCTGGCCAAATTTCCCTCATTCACTTAAATTACCTCCAACAATCTGGTTCAATGTCAGTTTGCATTCATCTGTATCCCCCTCCCTCGGGTCATGCACTTACCCGGTCAACAAAAACTAACTAAATAAATAAAACACACACACACACACACACACACACACACACACACACACACACACACAGCCAGTCTACCTGCCACAGGCACAGCCAGTCAGACCAAGCCCATTCCCCATACAGATATCTCCCACTCCGAAACCAGCCATACCACCCCCACCAACACTCCACCCCCATCCAGAAATGTTGCAAATAATAAAACACACACCACAGACAGAGACAGCCTCAAGCCACATCCAAAAATAGGACACAGAAAACTAAGAATAAGACTCATCTGTCCAGTCCACCCCCACCCATGGCTGCAGCTGCACCAACAAGGAAAATTCAAACATGTTATTATCCATACACACATATATACACACACACACACACACGCACACACACACACAATAATCCCCCTGCCCCCCCCCACAGTCACACACAATAGCTGTACTCAAAAGCCTCCATATTACACTAGTTCAGCTGCAATACTATACAAAAAAAAAATAGATTGGCAATTTGGCACAAACCTTGATCAGAAAGGAGGAGGAGAGTTGATGGTCAGTGTCTTTCACTCTACGACTGACGGTCGGTCTGGGCGTCTGGCTCCTCTACTGTGCAGTGTTCTAGGCACTGAACCTGTCCTGGACAAGGAGTGAAACAGCTCTTTTTTTTTTATTTTTTGTTAGCAGCCAGCAAGCCAGCAGCCAACTACTTCCAGTCCAGACAGTTCTCAATGCAGCAGTATGCTAAGCACTAGGCACTGGCCTGGGTATCTCTCGACTAGCAGCTGATTGCAGAAAATGTGCACTCTGACGCGACTCTACTCTCTCCCTGGCCGAAGAAGCAACCGGCAAAAATCCAACTTGGTGAAACCAACGGTGTCGCTGACGCTGCTGAGCTCCAGTCACTAGTCTGTGGCTGTGTTTCAAATCTGGAATTCCTCTGTGGTCTGAAAACTGGGAAGAGCTGCACAAGAAGGGAACCCTTTTACTGTACTGCCTCAGACCTGAGTGGGGACTGAAAAGTTCAGGTCCGAGGGGCGGAGGTGCGAGAAACAGCACGGACTGAGTGGCGCCCTATCATTGGTCTGACGGGCACACACACGTCACTACCTGTGTGACGTTCTTAACTGCTCGGTCCGTGCTATAGGGAAGGAACTTTAAACGTAGCAGGAAGAAGAAATGGTAATGTTCTTGCGGCGGAGCATGGTAGATGAGTCAGTGGCACTTCTGCTGCTGCTCCAGGTGTGGAAATGAACCGTGATTCGCGATGTGGGACTCGGGGAGGCAGTGGGCACAGTGGGATTCAGCTCAGCCAGACCAGGATTCGGACTGGAGTCGGACTCAGGACCAGAGACGGAGAGAGAGAGAGGTAATACCCCCCCCCCCCGGCTTTAGTCATTTTAGGATTTCTTCTAGCAGCTGAGCCATACAGTAAAAAAAAAAATGGGGCTGGCTAGGCAGGCATTAATTTACTTAACGTTACGGCGTCGGCACCCCCCAGTACAGAAAAATGTACACGATTGCGTACACTGCGTATGCCTGCCGACGCCCTTGGTTGCCACTCAGCTTAAAGATACTTTATTTCCTTGCATCTAGATTACTGCAATGCTCTATATCTAGGGTTGCCAGGGGTGGACCTCTGCCACCTGCAGCTGGTGCAGAACTCTGCAGCCAGGTTGCTGACTGGGCTATCTAGATCTTGTCACATCACACCTGTTCTGCGCGAACTGCACTGGCTGCCAGTACATTGGAAGATCACCTTCAAAGTTACAGTGCTGACCTATAAGACCCTACATGGACAGGGACAGAGCTACTTGCAAGATCTCTTGCGGCCTTACCGCCCTCTCCGTCCACTCCACTCCACCGACAAGGGATTGCTAGAGATTCCCAGGGTTCGTCTTTAATCTTCTGGGGCCTGAGCTTTTCCTTTTGTGGCTCCAACCCTGTAGAATTCTCTGCCTCGTTGGATTAGAGAATGCCCATCCACAGAATCCTTCAAGGCTTCGTTGGAAAGTTTTTTGTTTACTTCAGCCTTTGGTTAGCCCCTTTTTTGCTGCCTTTTAATTGTGTTATATTTTAATTATTATTTATTATTGATGTATCTTTTATGCACTGCGCTTTGGTATTTGAAAAGCGCAATAGAAATAAACTATGATTGATTGACTTTACTTATCAATCTTATTTATCCCTTTCAAGTACTTGAAGGTCATAATTGTGTCCCCTCTGTCTCTATCCTGTCTTCTAGGGAGCACATGTTCAGTGCCCTCAATCTCACCTCATATGCCTTATCCTGCAGATCCACTGTCATCTTTGTAGCCCTCCTCTGGACCTTCTCCAGCAGGTTAATGTCCTTTTTGAGGTGTGGGCACCAGTACTGAACTCCATATTCTAGATGTGGCCTTACCAGAGACCTGTACAAGGGCAGTATAACCTCCACTCTCCTACTATTGATCTCCGTAGATATGCATCCTAGTATCTTGTTTGCCTTTGCTGCTGCTTTCTTGCATTGTGTGGAGTGCTTCAGGTCACTAGTGATCATCAATACCAGGTCCTTCTCCTCCTCCTCTGATGCGGATACTTGGACTCCACCCAGGTAGTACGCTGTCCTGGGATTCTTGGCTCTAATATGCATAACTTTGCATTTCTTGGCATTGAAGCCAAGCTGCCAGATCCTGGACCACTTCCCCAGCTTTTCCAGATCTTCCTGTAGGTTCTGTATCCCTTCAGCTGTGTCCACTCTCCCGCAGAGCTTGGTGTCATCTGCAAAAAGGCACATTTTGCCCATAATGCCATCCCCAATGTCATTGATGAAGACATTGAACAACACCGGCCCCAGCATCAAGCCCTGAGGGACCCTTCTAGTTACCTCTCTGGTGCCAGATAACTCTCCCTCTACAACCACCCTCTGGGTTCTGTCCCTCAGCCAGTTTTCCACCCATCTGGCCATCTTTTCCCCAACCCCAAGACCCACCAACTTCCTGATCAACCTTTTGTGGGGCACAGAGTCAAAGACCTTGCTGAAATAAAGATAGAGGATGTCTACCGTTTGGCCCCTGTCTACTGTCTCAGTGACCACAGTCAAAGAAGTCAATCAGATTCATTTGACATGATCCCCCCCATGAACCCATGCTGCTTTGCATCCTGCAGACCATGCTTCTCTAGATATTCCACTGACCTTTCCTTTAGTATGGGTTCCATGAGCTTGCCCACAATGGAGGTCAGACTGACTGGTCTGTAATTCCCTGGGTCATCCTTGGAACCACTTTGTGGAAGAGCACTACATGTGCTGTTCTCCAGTCCTGCGGTACCATGCCTGACTCTAGTGAACTATTAAATAGGTCTGCCAGTGGCTCTGCCAGCTCCTCAGCCAGTTCCTTCAGTACCCTTGGATGTACTCTGTCTGGGCCTAGTGATTTGTCCACCTTCAATGATAGCAGCCCTTCCCTCACTTTATCCTGCTCTATCACTACATCTGTGTTCCCTTCCCTCCCTACTCCTCTTTTCCTTCCTGAAGGCACTGAGCCATCCTTCTCCCTGGTGAAGAAGAACAGAAGTATTCATTTAGTATCTCTGCTTTTCCCCCATTATCCTCCACCCGCTCCATTGCTTTCTTGAGCCTAACAATCCCTTCCTTCCTGTCCCTTTTTTCACTTATATAGCAAAAGAAAGCCCCTTCCTAATGCCTTCAGTTATCTGCAGCTCCTTCTGTGCCTTACTTGCCTCATTAGCCAACTTTAGGTAATTTTGCCTATCCACCTCTCTCTTGGTCTTCCTGAATTTTCTATATACCAACCTCTTTTCCCTTACTGCCTGGGCAACCCCAGAACTGAACCAGCTGGACACTCTGACCCTTGTGTTCTTCCCCCTGAGCGTAATGCACTCATCTGTGGCAACCAGTATTTCTTCCTTAATGACGGACCTCCTTTGGTCCACCCCCATATCTGCTCTGATGCCCGCCAGACGGCTCCTTGGCACTTCAACCATTTTCCTGAGGTCCACCCTCCTGAAATCCAAGACTTTGGTCTTAGTCGGGATGCTTTCCCTGCCCATATCCAACTGGATTTCCCACTGTGCAATGGTCACTTCCACCCAGTGGCTCCCTGACCATTATTTCCTGTACATGCTCTCCACTTTGAGCACCAGATCAAGAATTGCCTCAGCTCTTGTTGGTTCAGGGATGCCCTGAGTCAGGAACCCACTCTGCAGTCCTTTCAGGATCACCTGACTCCTAGCACATGTTGTGGAGGGTATGCTCCAGTCCACCTTCGGCAAGTTGAAGTCCACTACAATTACCACCTCTCCTTTCCCAGCAGCTTCCTATACTTGTGAGCTCAGTTTCCTGTCCCTCTCCTCATCCTGATTGGGTGGTTTGTAAACTACCCTCAACCTCTCCTTTCTCCCTCTACTGGATCTTAACTGAACCTATAATTCCTCCATCTCCCCTTCCTCTGACTCCTCCCTTGTGCAAGTTATTCCCTCCCTAATATGAACTGCCACTCCTCTCCCCTTCCTGACTACCCTGTCCCTCCTGTATAGTTTATATCTGGGGATCGCAAGGTCCCAGTCATGGTGGGATGTTGCCCAAGTCTCACTTACTACAGCTATATCCACCCTCCTGTCTGCTAATAGTGTCTGCAGGTCATCCATCTTGTTTCTAAGACTTCATTCATTCACAGACACCACCCTCCACCTAGAATCTGACCTTCCTTCTCTTCCCTCTATTCTTCTATTCACATTTATTCCCTCTGTGTGCACCTCTCCATATATCCTTGTTATGTGTTCCTCACCCCCTCTACCCATTGCTAACTGTGTTCTCACCCCTTCCACCTTCTCCCTCCAGTCCTCTTCTATCACTGTGTGGGGAGGTTCACTGACCTCCTCCTCTTGGAGTCTGTGGACCTGCATGCCCACTGCCCCCCCCAGTAGTTTAAATTAAGTGTAGTGGTTATGTAGTCCCCCAGTTTGTCCCTGAGTACCCTCAAACCCTCCCTAATGAGGTGTAGCCTGTCTGGTGAAAAGAGTGCTTTGTTTGACCAGGTCTTCTCCCAGTCCCCAATACAGATAAACAACTCCTCCCTGCACCATTTCCTCAGCCAGTCATTAAAATCCTTTATTCTTCTTTTCCTGACTGTGCTGGCCCTTGGTACTAGTATCAGACTTGCCTGCTTCCAGTGCTAGTAACCCCTCCCTCACTCTATCTACCTCTATTACTATGTCTGTGGCCACTCTCTCCTCCCTCCTTCTCCCCCCCACCAGTGGTACTGGCCCATATTTTCCCTTAGTAAAGACAGAGCTGAAGTACTTGATCAGTACCTCCACCCTGCTCACTTCTTCCTCCACCCATTCATCCCCCTTCCTCAGCCTTACTATTCTGTTCTTCCTGTCCCTCTTTTCACCTATGTAACATAAGAAGGCATTCTTCCTGGTCTTAATCCCTTCTACTGTTTGCAGTTCTTTCTGTGCCTTTGCTTGCTGTACCACCTTGCCTGCCACTTTAGCTAACCTCAGGTATTCCTCCTTAGCTGCTTCACTCTCAGTCCTCTTGTATGTCCTATAGGTAGTTCTTTTGTTTCTTACTGTCCTGTTAACTTCAGAGTTCAACCAGATAGGTGATTTGGCCTCCCATTTCTTCCCCCTAAGCTTAACACAATCCACTGTGGCTGCTAGTATTGCATCTCTGATGATGGTCTATTGTCGGTCCACCCCCATATGTGCTTTGATGCCCTCTAGTTGCTTCCTTAGCACCTTCCCCGTTCTTCAGAAATCTGATCTTCTGAAGTCCAGGATTTTGGTCTTGGTGGAGAAGCTTTCCCCTCCCATACTCAAACTGAACCACACTGTGCTGTTGTCACTACCTCTCAGGAGTTCCGAGACCATTGTCTGATGTACGTGCACCCCACTTGTGAGCACTAGATAAAGGATTTCCTCCTCCCTGGTGGGCTCCATAATGCCCTTGGTCATTAACCTTCCCTATATCACATCCAGGATAACTTGACTCCTGGCACAGGACATGGCTGGTGTACTCTAGTCCACCTGGGGCAGATTAAAGTCCCCCACCACTACCACCTCCCCTTTACCTGCTGCTTCCAGTAATTCCATACATAGTTCTTTGTCCCTTTCTTCCTCTTGGCTGGGCAGTCTGTAGACAATCCCCAACCTGACCTTTCTCCCCGTGTTGGTTTGGTGCTTGATCCATAGTGATTCCACCTTCCCCTGTTCATTCTCCTCCCTAGTGCATATTAACCCCTCCCTTATGTATGCCACCCTCCTTTTCCTAACACTCTGTCCCTTCTGTACAGCTTGTACCCTGGGATTGAGAGGTCCCAGTTGTGGTGTTCTGTAGCCCAGGTCTCGGTAACTGCTACTACATCTACTTTCCCCTCCATTAAGAGGGCCTGCATTTCTGCCATCTTGTTACCAAGACTGCGAACATTGAGTGACACTACCCTCCACTTTGGCTCTGCACTTCCCTGCCTGTTTCCTGAGTCTTTCTTGATCTGCCCATACCCTATACTCACCCCTTCACACCCTGTCCTTGGATGCCCTTCCATGCCCCTCAGCCCTCACTTCTGAATGTTACTTCCTGTGCGGTAGGAGGAGGTCCATAGACCTGTCTCGAAGTTTCTGTGCTCAATGGCCCCTCCCCCCCAGCAGTTTAAACTTTGATCCTTTTCTGTGAATTCCCTCAGCTTGTCCCTGAGTACTTTCGATCCTTCCCAATTTAAGGTGCAGACTATCTGCCAAATACAGCCCCTTGTACAAGCACTTGTCTCCCCAACCTCCAATACAAATTTAACCCTTCCACCTTGCACCAGCTCCTTAACCAATCATTAAACTCCTCAATTCTCCTTTTTAGGTTTACTGCGCACACACACGTGAACTTCTTGCTACAAATGGTTCTGAGATGGGTGTGACACTGTGTGTCCAATGCAGAGTTTTCTGCAATGGGGTAGACAGTGGCAGACCAATCATCAGGCAGGCTAATGCTTACGCAGTTTTGCCTTGGTGGGCAGAAACTGCATGGAGATCAAAAGAAAAATCCGAACCAATAATATGCTAATTTTTTCCTTTGACCCACTGGACACCATTCAGCAAACAGCTGATTGGTGTGGTAATGAGGCTGACTTCAGCACTTTCACTTTCAGTGCCACCGCCTACAGTATGTCTCCACCACCAACATCGTAATCAAGCAACAGTAAGCAGTTTGAACTGGGCCACATACAGTATTCAACACCACAGCACCCATATCAACACTATGTTTACAGAAGCATACAAAGTGAAGAACTTCTGTCTTCCAAGAAGTAAAAATAAGGCCATTCACTTGACCCCGCTGTATTAGGAAAAAAAAATCTCCCATTCCCTCTCTCTGTGAGCAGTCCCACCCACCATCCTCCATTCCCCAGTCTCGGCTCTTTTATAAATAAAACCCTCCTGCTCCCTCCCTCTGTGTGCTGTCCCACCCGCCACCCTCCATTCCTAGGTCTTGTTCTGGTGCCATCTCACTCCTAAATTGCCCTGGTGTCTAGTGGCACCCCCACCTAGCCCTGATCTTGCCCTGTACACTGCAGTGGCACCCCCAGCCTCAGATTTTCTAGGTCTGAGCCTGAAATAAAGAAAATGGACCCTCGATGTTCTTTTTTTTTTCAAAGAAGCCCGTAAAAAAAAAAGTCCATTGCCAATCAAACTCACCACCTCACCCAACCTCCCACTGTACAACCACCTCCCCCACCCCCCCTTGACACCTCCATCACCCTCACTTGCCTGAAGAGTTTCCCAGGTTCAGAAACAGCTCCCCCTATTGAAGATGCATCTTCCTGCTGGAACTAGTGCCTGAAATATGAGAAACTAAGGTAAATGTAGTTGAATGTATTTCAATGGGGGTTTCAACTTTGGTCTATAACTTTGCCATTTTTTTAGCTTTTGACTCCAAATTTTCAACATGGCCTTTTGAGGACCCTACCTCATGAATAATACAACTGTCCTCATGCAACTTCAGCTGGAAAGGTGATTTCACAGTCCGTTGGTGAATTCACCTTCTGACAGGATTTGTGTATCGATATTCATATTGTTCATGAGGTGGGGTCAGATGAAGGCTATGATGCAAAATTGGGATCAAAATTATTAAAAATGCCAGAGTTATAACCATTCATTGCAATTGCACTATGCATGCTTGTAACTGTGGTAATTAAAAATATTTTGATACCAAATTTGCTACATAGCCTTCTTATTACCCCACCTCATGTATGTCACAGCTGTCATTTTTCAAATCTTGTCCAAAATGTGTTTTCACAATTGTGGAGTGGAATGGCATCACAGTTGAGCATAGTTATGTTTTGGCTGGGACTTGAATATTTTCTGAACTGGGTTCATGAAGTGGAGTAATACCATAGTTATGTTGATACTTTTGTCACTGCTATACTACAAATGGGAGCACAGGGACCCAGTTTTAAACAATTTACATTTTTGTTACTCTCCCATGGGATAACATTGTGATGGTTGTGGTACCTTCCAGATGCTATATCTCGAAAACACTTTGAGATATGGCTTCAGTGCTACTCGCAGCATAGTACACCTTTAGGTGTACTATGCTATTTTGCATGTTTCCAGGCCCTGTGGAACAAAATGGCTGCTTTGTAACAAATAGGTCACATGTGACCTATACATTGCAATAGGAATGGATGGGAGCACAGGGCCCTTTGGGCCCTGTGTTCCCACCACCCACTATGGATTGATGGCTGATTGAAATTTGCTGACCAGGGGAAAAAAAGAAACAGATTAAAGCAAAAGCCTTGTTTCCAACTAGGTCATGGAAGACAGCTGGGTAAATACATGACAACAGCAATACCAACAGCAAACTTTCAGCATTGACAAATGCTTGTTCTGACTGTGGTAGCTCTGGAGACTTGAATTTACCTCTGAAAAGGCCATTTACCCAAATGCACATGGAACCGGAGCTGAGAAGGAATACTTTTGCAATCAAGTAGGGTGTGGGGATGCTGTTGAGCTGCAATTGGTTCAGTACATATCCTGGAGTAACTTCAGCAGAGTTTTTAATTTAAAATTTTAGGACCAAGCTTTGGAAAGAAGGCTAGCAGGTCACTGAGCTTTCCCCTAATAACAAGTTGGGAATTCCCAGCTGCCATCCCCTGTTTGTTCAAAATACTTATCTAGTTATAGCATGAAGGTAGAAACAGTGTTGACTCTGGAAGTCTGTGCCAAGTGCCCACTACTTGTTCTGTGAAGTTGTTCTTTTTGACATTTACTGAGACTCTTCCTCTTTTCAGTGACACTGAGTGTCCCTTTCCCTCTTTGAAACTGTCTTATTACCTTACATATTTGTTTTCCTTATACTCTATCAAAATTGTTTCCTCTGACTACCATTTTGTTTTTTTTGGGGTCAACTATCTCTGTTGAGGGCCAAAGAGATAGTTTACATGAATGCCTCTCTGCCTCCCCAACAGGGTCATGATTGAACATGGGTGCTGCAGGTGCACCTGAGGGTGGAAGGCAGACAAAGACAAAGAACTGGCACACACAATGTTGAGTGAGGAGGTGAATTATTGGTTTACTTGCAAAAAATACTAGCTGGCAGTATGGCCTAGAGGTTAGGGTAACAAACTATGAATGAGCTTCGTACAGCCAGCAGAACTGGGTTTGAATCCTACAACCTACACTTGCATACTGTGTGACTTTGAGCAAGACACTTAACCTTCCCAGTGCTCCCAGGTCACTCCTGAAAACAGGCACTTGTGACTAGTGGGCTCTACCCATTACCAAAAAAAACCCCACACATGCTTGTCTCAAAAAATGGAGACAGGCCCATCTACTCATTGCCTTGAAACAAGGCATCCTTGGAGTAATGATCAGGAAGGAAAAAGGCAGAAAATCCAGGTGGCTGTTTGAATGATGGTCTCCCAGAACTCTCACGCTCTGCACACAAATGATTGCTCTAGGTACAGCCGATGTTGAGGTTAAGGCACTGGCAGGGGGTTCTGAAAGGGTAGCAGCCACTGGAATAGACATACAGTACAGCTACAGTATATGCTGTAGCAGAAAGGAGGAGTTAGCACTAAAAACATTCAGGATATATGATGCTAGAGTGGGCAATTTCCAAGCAGCTGTCAAGGATGTGGGGATCAGAACTCATGAGCTTCTAACTAAATCAAACTCCTGAAAAATAATAAGTAATTTTCCAAAGATCAGGATCACTTAAAAATAAGATTTATGTCTCAAAATGTTCAAATGTTAAAATTACTGGAAGGCTGTTAATGTGAGAATTAAAAAAAATGTTTGTATACAGTACACGGCTACCAGAGACTTTGCACTTAGAGGCAGACAGAGATAGGGACAGTCACAGTATAAAGAGGGCTTCTTGCAGTTTCACTGTATCTGGGATACACAGTGTTAATTACAAATGCACTGCTTTAATAGTGGCTGGTGATATGGAAGTAACAGGTTGGATCCATTGAGGGACTAAGGCAGAAGAGGCTGTTTTGTGCAGTGGTGAATCAATCCAGTTCTGTCCTAATATAGGCTACACAACTCTTGATAGGTAAAAAAAAAATCAGTGTGTGGCAAACAAAGTCAAGGCAGATGGGAGGGGTGTATTCCCTTCTACTCCCAGGTAGTCTGAGCATCCTAAGTAAGGAAAATACCTTTCAATTTATTGATTTCAAAGATGCCAGAAAAGATGGTGCAGTCTCAAAACATAATTTTTACGTTTGCTTGCGCGCATGCGCAAGGAACGTTTTGGGAGAGTAGCACACTTTGGAGGTGTGCCTCTCTCTTTCAATCCAGTGCTCTGTTGAGCAGGCATGGTGGTCCTGTACCAATGGGTGCGGGAGCTCTGTATGACAGCGGTGGTCTTCTGCTTCAAAGAAAACCACCGCTGCCATACCGAGCACCGCATCACGCTGCCCCCTCTCGCATCACGCCGCCCCCCAAAGCTTTTGTGCCACACTGGGAGCCCACCCCAGCATGGCAAATGTTGTTTGCCAACGGGGTGCCCAATCCCTCAGTCACTCCATGGCCCCCTGCCACATTCCTGCTGCCATGCTGGGAGCCCACCCCAGCATGGCAACGTCCGCTTTGTTTTGCCGACAGGGTGCCCAACTCCGCAGCCTCGGCCCCCAGCCATCTTCTGCCATGCTGGGAGCCCACCCCAGCATGGCAAACATCCCACGCCGTTGGTTTTTGTTTTTACCTGTAAAGAAAAACGGTCCAGCAGCTGCCTCCCAGTCCCCTCCCACAACCCTCACCCACCCACTGTGCACCCAGCCTCCCACACCCCCTCACCCCATACTCACCTCCGACTCGCGTGATGATCTTCGTGGACTGGGAACACGCCTGCGCTCTTCAAAGGCGATCTGCAACTGAGGAAATGCCGGTAAGCTGTATAATGGCCAGATAGGGGGTTTCAACTTTATTGCATATCTCAGGCCTTTGGAGTTTTGCACCAAATTTTCAACATGGGGCCTGAGACCCCTTCATGAATGATGTCACTGTCATGGTGTTATTCGGCCTCAAGGGTGATTTCGTGTATACTGTGCAAATTTCCTTTGGGACTGAATAGCACCATGACAGTGACATCATTCATGAGAAGGGGTCCCAAAAACCCATGTTGAAAATTTGCAAAAATTCAAAATGACTGTTTTACAAGCGTAGCATTAGCAGTTCTACGCCGCTCGTAGGTTTGTGAATTTTCAATATTTCTACTCCAGATTTTGAACATTGCCATTTTACCACACCTTCTTATGAGTAGTACAGCTGTCATTTTTCACATCTCACCCAAAATGTGTTTCCACCCATGTAGCGCACAATGGCGCAGGGTGTGTGAACTCAATGTATGGGACACATTAAGAAAATCACAGTGACACTGTTCATGAGCAGAGGTCTTAAAATGGCTATGTTGAAAATTTGGTGAAAAAATTCCTAAAAATGACTGTTTTACGAGTGTTCATTGCGCAGCTCCTATGCACGCTGGTAAGTTTGCAAATTTTCAATATTTTCACTCCAGATTTTCAACATTGCCATTTTACCACACCTCCTTATGAGCAGTACAGCTGCCATTTTTCACATCCTGCCCAAAATGTGTTTCCGCCCATGTAGCGCACAATGGCGCAGTTGGTGTGCTAACTCAGTGTATGGGGACACATTAAGAAAATCACAGTGTCACTGTTCATGAGCAGAGATCTTAAAAATAAGCTATGTTGAAAATTGGTGAAAAATTCCTACAAATAACTGTTTCTGACGTGCGTTGTGCAGTTCCCTCGCGCATTCGTAAGTTTATAATTTCCAATATTTTCACCCAGATTTTCAACATTGCCATTTTACCACACCTTCTTATAAGTAGTACAGCTGTCACTTTTCACATCCTGCCCAAAATGTGTTTCCGCCCATGTAGCGCACAATGGCTCAGTCGGTGTCTAAAATCAATGTATGGCACACAGTAAGACAATCACAGTGACACTGTTCATTAGCAGAGGTTTTAAAATGCCACTGTTGACAATTTGGTGAAAAAAGTGCATTGCACAGTTCCCACGCACGCTCCTAGGTTTGTGAATTTTCAATATTTCCACTCCAGATTTTCAACATTGCCATTTTACCACACTTCCTTATGAGCAGTACAGCTGTCATTTTTCACATCCTGCCCAAAACGTGTTTCCGCCTATGTAGCACACAATGGGGGTAACAAAAAAGGTCATGCTGACAATTTATTGTACAAATACCAGCAATCACACAGGGCATTAGGGTACAGCACCATACATGACAAACACCACTGCAAATACCTGCAAGCGAACGTTCGTCATTGACAAATGCTTGTTTAAGTCAGTAGTAATTATGTGCAGAGCATCTTTAAATCACTGGTAAGTCTGTCCTCTAATGTAGACTGCCCATCCTCATACAGCTGGACACCAACATCGTGGACACTGTCTAAGTGAAATGTACTCAGGTTCCAGCTGAGTTAGCCTGTAGGAAATAGTTTGGTAAAAAAAAAAAAATCACAAGCAACCTTCTTTACCCCCAAAAAATACCTAATAAACATTCAATTGAAATCACATGTAGCAGACTTTTTTGTGTATCCCAACAATGTTTCAGCAGAATAGGATCGGAACTATTCAATACTCTCTTCCTCTAGTATATGCGGGGGAACTCTGATAGTTTATAATATATTGCTGTCTAATGAAACTTTTCAACTACCTAGCCTTTCGTGTTAGGTGGTGTTCAGATCCACATGAAGACTTTCTTTTGCTGTCAATGAATTTTTGGATGTTCAACTATGCAAGATCTCCTGCTTTTTACTCTTTCTCCCATGGTCCTTTTAACAACAACACTTCAATTGTGCCTAGAGCATTCTAAGCTGTTGTGCACAGGACCAATGAGGTTCTGTAATCCAGATCTGTTTGAGAATGCTCACTGCAAAGCAAGCATTTTCTTTTATATGCATATAGTTGGTGGCCCCTGCACCCTGGTTATATTATTATTATTATTATTATTATGATTGTCATTATTCTTGTTATCTTCTGATGCTTTCACATGCAATGCAAAGACAAATTTATTCTGCTAGATTGGAGACAGAAATGTTTGCAACATGATTAAGGAGGGCAGGAAATTATTTCTAATTGCCAGCTGTTTATAGCATTTCTATTCTTCAGAAATGATATCCATACCCCTAAATAATATATATGTCAGTGTACCTGAAAATAAATTATGTGAAATATATATTTTGCATAGTTTTGTTTTCATGGGCAGCATTCTTTTACAGTTCTCTTCATAGAACCAGTGATCTGGAGTTTTAACTAAATCACAGTCTGTGTATAGAACTCTGATACATATACAATAGTAGTGACACCTAAAAACAGTATTGACAGAGCCAATTTTTAATGTCTGAACTCCAAGCTTTCACCCCAGAGCAACCCCCAAACCTGGCATAGTATAGTGCTACACTAATCAATGTTAGCACTGTGCTAACTATGAAACATGTTGTGCAAATGGCAGATCACACCCACAAACCAGAGACTTGTCACTAGCATGGTGTGAGGGCTGATACTAGGGACAGTTCCACAATGGATGACAGAAGAAGGAGAACAGTTAAGCAGAGGAATATCCAGTGGTCTGCCACAAAGCTGGCCAATCTTGTTGACCTGGTGATGGCTGGGGAGGACCAGCTACTGGGCAAGGGGTTGGAGGCTCACAGGCCAAGGTGTGAGGTGTGGACCTCTGTGGTGAGGCACCTGACTTGGCAAACCAGGGACACACACTTGGACCAGTGCAGGCACTGGTTTAACTACCTGTCCTGTAGGTAATGATGGTGCCTATGGCAGGTGAGGGTGATAGTGGAACATGGCACTGCACCAAAGTCAGGTGAGTGCAGATGACTGGCATTGTGCCAAGGCCAGTGAGTGCAGCCGGCTGGATGTGTGGTTTGGGTTGTGTCCTCTGTGCAGTAATATTTCCATACTAATTTAATTCTGGGTTACTGTCCCTGAGGGACTGTGCACTGTCCCTGTGTGTCCCTATTGTATCCCCTCTGTCCTATGGAACCACATCCACTGTCTAGCCTGATTTCACCAGTGCAGGTATATGGGACTACTGTCCCAATAGATGTCCCCAGTGCCCTGTATATTACAGGACCCACTGTGGATCTCTGAGGCATGCACCTGCCATGGCAGCTAGGGTGTATGCTAACACAGTGACATGGTTGTGGTGTCAAGATGAAGGACTATGTTACATGACATGTGGTCTACATGTAACTATGGTGGCAGGCTTATCCAACAGCACCACACAGGGGCCACCCTCAATTCCGTATACACTGTCTATGTTATGTAGCATGTGTGCTGGTATGTATATGCCATGTAAAGCATGGTGTACTATTATATTGCACAGGGTGTGCAACTCTTGGCCTTGCTGTTGTGTCAAGCTATGCCTATGGTACAGTGTTCTTCCCTAGTGATGCACAATGTCAGCAAAATTTGCTCTGTGAAAGAATTTGTGCATTGCATGCAATTTGCAAAGCACAATTTGAAACATTTATAGAATAAGGATCAAAGCGAAGTGTGGTACTCCATGGGTGAAGTTCCACACTTTGCAGCAGAACTTTCTGGTATCTTAGTGGTCCCACCCTCCCCACCCCCATCTGCTGATCTCTGGCCCTAGTGTAAAATTACTTATTTTTTAAGATGCAAAGAATGTTGTAGGTGCCTTATTGTCCTTTTAACAGATTCAGAAACAATGACGTACATTTTATTGACAGGATAAACAGAAAGAATAGTGTTTGCTGACTCATTTAGTCCTCTCTGTAGAAACTGCTAGCAACAGCAACAGTTTAAAGTTTCTGAAGAAGGACTGAGTAGGTTCGAATGC
The DNA here is from genome assembly GCA_016271365.2 of Neoceratodus forsteri. Taxonomy (NCBI): domain Eukaryota; kingdom Metazoa; phylum Chordata; order Ceratodontiformes; family Ceratodontidae; genus Neoceratodus; species Neoceratodus forsteri. Next base: position 535,631,342 of record CM028137.1, on the reverse strand, counting down.
TAGAGCACTTTGTTCTTTTCTGTAACATCCATGTTGGTCCAATAAAAGGTATCAAATCATTTGTTTCTGGATCTGTTCTTTTTTTAAGTAAATCTCTGGTGTCTAGTGTCCCCCCCACCAATTGCCAGCCCCAGTGTAAAAATAATTTCTTATTCCTTTCTTTTAAATCCATGATGTCTAGTGGCTGCCACCACCTGCCGATCACTGGCCCCAGTGTAAAAATAATGTCTAATTTTTTTAAATCCCTAGTGTCTAGTGGTCCCCCCCCTGCTGATTTCCAGCCATTACATTCTTATTTATGATATCCCTGGTGTCTAGTGGACCCCACACCCCGTCAGGTAGTACCAAACACAGTGTCCCCCCTACCCCGACCCCAAGCGGGTGACCAGCACAGCCCTCCACTCTCTACCACGGCTGGCCACCTGACTGAGCTGGAATGAATGAGCATACAAGCATTCCTGTGGGGGCAGAAGTTATATAGTTGCAGTTGGGGACATTCACCTGGCTCTTGTGGCATCGATCCACCACTGATACTGTGATGTATCAGAGTCTGTACAGTCTACTGGTGTGCATGTCCTTGCAGCAGGCATGCTGCCTTGTGTGTGTGTGTGTGTACTGTGCCTTGGCATGCATTACACCACATGGTGACATTCCACCTGTGCTAGTGACCTGGTACACAAAGTGCGTTAATGGTAATGTTCACAGCCCAGGTGGTACACCTGTTATTGTCAAGTGGGTCTGTTGTGCCACATAGTCAGGACTAGGTATGCATATCTGTCTGATGGAGGTAGGCATGGGCCACTGTTGTACCAGTGTACCATTGTGACATGCCATATGCATCATGCAGCACCTGCAGCAGCCTGTCCACATCAGTGCCACCTTCAGTGCTGTATGCACTGCGTGTCACACCACTGCATCTCAACAGAGCTGGGTTTATGTTTTATGGGATCAATGACAGAGGGAGGCATTGGTGGCCAATAACTGTATCTTACCATATGAGATCGACACTGTCATGCTAGTCAGTAGTGGCTAACCAACACATTGATGTCCATAGTATGATTATTCCACAGCACACGGGCAGGAACACGCTTATATTCGGACACAATTGAGCAATCACAGGGTTAATGTCCTGCATTTGTTAAGTATGAGAGGAAACCCTGTACCTAGGGTGGATCTAGAATCTTCTGGGGGGGAGGAGGGGCTCCAGGTGGCTCTGCATCTCACACTGGTGTTGTTCTGATTGCAGTACAGTGTGTTAGGTGCCCTCCCACCTACAACACCACTGCACTCGCATGTTACCCTCGCTGCTGCACACAGTGCTGCATGATATGGCCATCCATATGCAGCTGTACTCTGTGTACTATGTGTCTACCTGGGCCTGCCCCTTTGGTCAGCCAGGGTGGCTCAATGAATATCTGTTGCCCTCTGCGCCTGTGGTGGTCTGTCTGCTGGATGGCTGGTCTGCAGAGCAGTGTGTGTGTGTGTGTGTGTGTGTGTGTGTGTGTGTATGTGTGTGTGTGTGTGTGTGTGTGTGTGTGTGTTTCCAAGCAACTTGGACAATTACACAGCCTATCATTTTCTGTCTTGGCACTGCTGTTGCTTGTGCTGCATTTCCACATCTGGCATGCCTGCTGGTGTTGTGTGTCCCTTGCACAGCTCGGACATGCTCCATTACAGCATGCCACACTCATTGTATGACAGTCCTCTACTGTTTTGGTCCACATTGCTGTCTCTAGTCTGCCACACACATTCCATTGTAGCTGTTTGACTCCCTCCACCTATGTGTGGCACGGTGGCCTATGTGTCCGCTGGTTGTAATGCAGTTATATCACTCCTGTATCCAGGGGTGCCAAGTTTTTAAAAAGTTTGTGGGTGCTCAGAGACATAGTCCAAATAAAAGGCCGGGGGTCTGGGGGCTGCCTAGGCCCCCAGAAGCTATAGGGTTTTTCATGCTTTCTGGTGCATTTTGGTGTTTTTTTGGATACATTTTGGAATGAGTATGCTACCATCACAACTACTCCAATGTAGAGGATGCCAGGGTACCAATGGGGGCTATTTGATGCCCGAGCAGTTGCTAAGATCAATAAGAGAGTGCCTGCCTGGAGGGATCTTTCATGATCTCAGTTTTTCAAGCATATCAGAGTACTGATGTTAGGTTGCAGATGCAGTGCCACCACTCAACAGTGTGCAAGTGTATCCTGAGGGCTCTTAGATGCTTCCAGTTAAGGACCCATGGAAGAGTGCCTGGGTGGTGGGCTCTTTGATGCCCTCACATGCTTTAAGGATGCCCTTAGTGATGGTTACAGACAGTGTTACCACTCCAAAGGGTGCAAGAGTGCCTTGAGGCTCTTTGATGCCTCCATGTTCTCCAAGAAGACATGGAAGAGTGCACTTCATGGGCTGTTTGAAACCTCCAGGGCAGGCTCAGCCATGTGCTGCAACTGCAATAAGACATGGAAGAGTACCCTGGAGGACTCTTTGATGCCTCCAGGATGGTGCTGCAAGAAGACATGGAATTTTCTTGTCTTTTTTTTAGCACCTGGTAGATGCAAACTAAAATCTCAAAGGGCATCCTTTTATCAGCTGGAGGCATCAAAGAGCCCTCCAGCCAGGCACTCTTGCACTCTGTGGGGTGGTGGCAATGTCTGAACCCTAAAATCACAAAGGACATCCTTAGAGCACCTGAGGGCATGAATGAGCCTCCATGGCACTTCTCTATGTTTCATGCACTCACTTGGAGGCAACAAAGTCTGCTCTAAGGCACTTAGGCTGAGTGGTGGTGGTGGTCGGCATTTATATTGCAAAGGACATCCAGCACAGCGGTAGGCACAGAGTTTTTATGGCATTCACCCTGGCTTGAGCAAGGGCTCTGACGCTCATGTTGCAAGACAAGCCTTGGCTTTTTCATGCCCCAGGTGCTTCTAGGAACCTTTGTGATTTTAGTTGCAGATAGTGGCACTACCACAGGGTGTGGAGCCTGGATGGTTCACTGACTACCTCAGGTGCTGCAAGAATACAATGGAAGAGATCCAGGGCACTCTTCCATGTCTTCTGCAGCACCTGGAGGTGTCAGTGAGCCATCCAGGGCACCTTTGCACCCTGTGGAGTGGTGCCACTGTCTGCAACCTAAAATCACAAAGGTTCCTTAGAGCACCTGGGAGCATGAAAGGGCCTCCAGGGCACTTTCCTATGTCTTCAGCACATGAAGGCATCCAAGAGCCCTTGCTCCAAGCCAGGAACAGTGCCATAAAGGGCTCTGTGATGCCCTGCAGCCCTGGTACCTAAGGATGTCCTTTGCAATTATAGGAACCAGACAGCACCACCACCACTGAACATGGTCATGGTGCAAGAGTGCCTTAGATAGAGGGCTTTTTGTTGCTCCAGGTGGTGCATGAAAGGCTGGAGGGCCCTTTCATGCCCCTGGTGTTAGGATGTCTTTGTGATTTTAGGTTGCAGACAGTGTCACCACTCCACAGTGTGCAAGAGTGTTCTGAAATGGCTCTTTCATGCATTATCCAGGTGTTGTAAAGACAAGGAACTTCCATGTCTTCTTGCAGCACAAATAAGCAACAGAGAGGGCACTTCTGCACTCTGTGGAGTGGTGATGCTGTATTTTAAATCACAAAGGGCACCTTACAGCACCTGGGGTATCAAAGAATCCTTGCTCCATGGCACTCTTCCATTGGAAGTCTCTGTTACCTCCAGGTGGTGTAAGAAGACATGGAACTTGGAAGAGTGCCCTGAATGGCTCTTTGATGCACCAGGTGCTCAAAGGATTCACTTAGCAGTGCACGTTATTTATTTATTTTAAAGTTGATAACCGGGAAAGGTACCATGAGCAGAGCTCATTTCAGAAATGACCAGGGGAAAGGGGAAGCATGTGTCAATGTAATGGTATCACAATTTTTTAGGACTAGCCAGGTCAAAAGCGGGAGTAATTGGAAGTTGCTAGAGACAGTTGCTGATGATTTTCAATAGTAAACATAACTGTAAATGGCAAAGCCATGAATGATTACATTATTTGACCATATAGAAGGTGTTCTTACGAACTGTTGCTCTCCCAATAAACTCATCAGCTATTTTGTCCATGTCTAATGCATCAGTGTGTTCCTGATGAATGTGAAGCAGAGCAACACTATTTAAGCGTCTCTGTGACATTGTTGATCTAAGATACATTTTCAGTCTCCTGAGTCCTGAGAAAGAACGCTCAGCTGTACAAGTTGATACTGGTACTGTCAGTAAGATCTGAATAAATTTTATAAACTCTGGCAGTAAATCACAAATGGCTTGTTTTTCTGTGATGACACAGTACACATCTTGCAGTGAATCAACAGTTTTCCCACTAGCTTTTGCAATGTCAATGAACATGTCACGGTGTAGTTGCAGACGCCCTGCATCTAAGTCATTGCCATAAAAATTAGATATGGAATCTAGTGGGCCTTGTCCTATCGCAAATCGCTCTGCATCTAACATAAGCTTCTGAGCTGGAGTCTGAAATCTATCTTTGACTGAAAGAACAACCTGATCAATCACTTGGAAAATATTCTCCTGAAGTGGTCTTTTGGGATTCATCAGTAACTGATTGAGAACCATCATCTATATGACGAGGAACTTTATGCTGACGCAGAAGAACTGGTTCGCTAACTGCAGTTCCTCAGCTCTTCCATCCACTGTACTCCAGAAGGTCAAACTGCCCTCTGTATTGTTGCATAGTGTCAAGAAGAGTTTGAATCATACAATTAGCTTTTAGAAATTGAAGAGAGGTTGCTTGAAGGGCTGTGTTTATGCTATCACAGTGAGAAAATTTTAAGAGAAGACTCAAGAAGAAAAACCTTTAAATGATCGTAGCTGTGCCAAGAACCCTCCAGCTTTTGCCCCACATTCCCAGTATTCTCTGAGGACACACTGTCCAGAAATTCCAATAATGCTGAATAGTTTTCTAGAATCGAATTTAAACTATTTGCCCTCACTGTCCACCTTGTTGGAGCAAATGGTCTTGAAGAGCCAGGCCTTGTGTCTTCCATACCGCTTTGTATGTTTTCAAAAAAAGTTAGCCGTTTTGGAGAGTCTCTGATGAATGTTATGAGTTCTCGTAATTGATTTAGTATGTCTCGACATTCTTGTATTTTGCTGATGCAGTCCTGTACTACAAGGTTCAAGGAGTGTGCCAAACAATGTACGAAAAGGGCCCTAGGCTCAATAGCATTTAGCCTAGCCTGCACTCCAGAGTGAATACCAGCCATAGTAGCAGCTCCATCATAACACTGACCCCGGCATTTATTTATATCCAAGTCAAAATGTAACAAACCATCTTTAAGGATACTGAGTAGTGTAGCAGCATCTACAGCTGGTGTTTCATGAAATCCTAAAAATGCTTCTTCAATTCCAAAATCCTCAGTAACAAATCGAAAACATATTGAGACTTGCTCATGAACAGTAATGTCCGTTGTCTCATCCATCATTACAGCAAAATACTGAGCTGCTTTGATTTTGGAAACAATGTGTTTTGCACATCTTGTCCCATAATGTCCAGCATTTCATTCATTATGTCATGAGACAACCACTTGTAGCTATCCCTTAACAACCACTGCTGCAACTGTGGACAATCAGTGGCTCGCACTTTTAGCACTTGCATGTAATTTGAACCTCATCTGTATGGCCCCTGATAGCAAGCTCCTGTCGGGCCAGTAATCTTAAAGTTGTCATCATTTTAAAACTGCAATCCTTGCATCTACTGCTCGCTGTCTACTGGCATCAGACATAATGCTGTACACATTTTGCTTAACATGTGTTTTCATTACAGCCTCACTGTGGCAGCCACTTTTTTCATGGGATTCAAATCTTTCTATTGCCTTATGCCATGCACTATAACCATTACTGTAAATGCTTCATCAGCTTTTGTGGAAAATGTGAGCATTTTTTTCTCCCTTGCCTCTTTACACACTGAACAGAATGCTTTTTTTTGATTGGAATCATACAGTAACCATTTGAACCAGTCAAGCCACCTTTCTTGAAATGTTCTACCTTTTTTCTTGACGACTACTAATGATTCCTCCTGTCTTGTTTTTTCTTTTACAGACAGAGTGCTGCTGCTGCTACATGGCTCATCAACATCAACCACGTCCACATCCCTAGCAATGTGAACTTGTGCAGCTGGTCCAGCTGCTGTTTCCTCAGCTTCAGTCTCACAACTTGCTACGCCACTTGTTGATGGTGCTGCTGTTGTACTGCTTGCCTCACTCTGTTTAGCCCATTTTTTAATAAACTTGTCCATTTTGACTTACAGTGTGTGTTTCTCTTGTGTTGATTCAGTCAGAATAGGTTACCCTGTTAGATACTGGTCTGGACAGAATATGATTAAGACATTAAAGTCAGTGGAGGTCAGAATAACACTAGACAATCAGTTCATATCACTTTGTTTTTGACACAAAGGACCTCTCTTAAATCCTAATAGTCTGATATTTTTTTATTTTTTTTTTATTGGTTTTTGGACGGTCACACACTGGTAGGGACTGGACAGGAGGACTGTGACTGGCTGCTGCTGGATAAGACTCAGCTGCTCACCCTCTCACACAGACTTCACAAGCACCCACGGACAGAGCACTGACTAGTGTCACTTGGATGGACTATACGGGCCCAGAAGACACCTCTCTGACTTGAATTTCTTTACTTTTGGATGGTCAGGCTCTGCCACTGGTGGTAACAGGCATGACTACTAGACAGAAGTACTAGGCTGCAGCACGTTAGTGTCATAGTCAGCAAACAATGACCAACTGACTGTTCAGTTCATTGAAGCAGCAATTATGCCACTATGCCAGCAACGCTCCCTTCCTCTCTATCCAGAAACTCTCCCCTACTGCGTCTGGCTAACTTTGCTGCTGCAGTCTCCAGATGAAAGACAACCTGAACCCACCACCCACACCACACCGACACACACACACAGCCTGGCCCTAGCCCGAACCCACTGCAGAATTTTTTTAAAGATGCAGGTTTTCTTTGCTTTGTTTTTAGTCTGTGATCTGATTCTGTCCTGTGTCCTGCAGTGTCCACTTGCCAGAGACTAGTACAGTGTGACTCTGACTGAGTCAGTAAAAACAGTACTGTCTAGTCTAGAGGCTCTCCCCCTCCCTCCTCTCTCTAGCAGTTTGAAAATTGTTTTAACTAGGGCTGCGGGTAGTACCCCCTCCCTTGTTGTTCCCTAGCTAGCTAATGGCTATTGTTTGGTTTTGGTGTTTGAATTGCTAATTTCAAGTTGAGCAGGTCGACCATATGGGTTTTTAATTTAAACCATTTCTGTAATTATCTTGGGATTTGATGAAGAACTGTCTTGGGAAAATCCTCAGACCCTCAAAATATTTATCAGACAGGTTAAGGACTCGGTGTTATTTATTATACCTGTCCCTAACTTTTTTTCCTTTCACATCCAGCCAGTTTCCATAACATTAGGAAACCCTCCTTCCCGAGTCCCAGCCCAGGACTTCAAGTTTTAAGTTTCCTGCTGCAATTTCTTACTCCTGCATATTGCAATGGCGAGCAGCACCTCAAGACAAGTTGTTAGAACACTAAGTTCAGTCAGGATTTTTAATTTTTTTTTTACTGAGACTGAGAGAGGAATTTCTGAAGACGCCCCCCTCACTCAGTAGTAGTACACACATTTAACTTTCAGACAGATTTGATCATTTGACAGACTATAAGAAGTCTGCAACTCCTCCAGAAGTAGTCTGCTGTGTTTGGGTCAGGTCGCGATCAAGATACAGACAGACCACCACCACGCTGTCCAAAGACGAGCGAGCGACCACAAAAACGCACTTAAGCTCAGGCAGCTTAGCAAATATGGAGGAGACCCCCGATTCCCTCAGCCTTTGGCGCTGCTGTGATGCCAACGCAGGGCATGCCTGGCTCAGCTGGCTGGCTTTGACGTCCGAAGTCTTCTTGTCCTTGACGTTTGCATCCACAGACAGTCAGACACATCACATGACTATCTCCTTGATCAGTCATGTGGGTTCTCGTTTCAGAAATCGTCGGACGGTCTCGGATCGAGAGTCTTGATCTGAGACCGTCCAATGATTTCCGAGACTCGCTGTTGCAGCCTCGGGACGTGCTGTGGTGGTCGTCAGGTACTGTGGCTTCTGGGTTGGGTCAGGTGACTCGGGTCGGGTCCGAAGATGGAGAGGAGAGCGAGGCGATCCATACCAGCTGGCAGCTGCTGCAGTGTCGACGACTCGACGTGGCTCAAAGCAGGCAAGAAGCAGGCCAGGCAGGGAAGAATGAGGTGGGTGCTCAATTAAACTTTGTGGGTGCTTGAGCACCCGAGCACCCGCGCTGTTGGCGCCCCTGCCTGTATCCCCTGTTCTGTGTGCACAACTGGCTGAGTTCAGTGTATTTCTTTCGATAGGTGTCTGGAGTAATGCAGAAAAGTGGCAGGACACCATAATGTCGGAGGGCAGGATGATTTGCTGCATTGCCAAGTCTGCCTGCTAAAGCTGCTAGCCCAGCTGGTAGGTGAACTGCCAGCAGCCATCGCCAGAAACATTTGGCAGCAACTGCTGCCACCACTATCTCCACCTCCTGCTGCTCCTTGATTGAGCACTGGACATTTATGTTTTGATTTATTAATGGGCAGGTGCCTTTTGTTTTTTTTTTCCTTAATGGGCAGCTGCCTATGTCTTTTATTTATTATCGATTGATGGATGTGTGCCTTGATTTTATTATGTTCATGGGCGGGTGTCCTGTGTTTTTGTTTTCATTGACTGGTGCCCTTTATTTCTGATGTCTTCATGGGCGGGTGCCCATGTTTTTTTATTTATTATTGATGGGTGGGTGTGTGCCCTGTTTTTTAATGTTCATGGATGGGTGCCCTGTGTTTTTATTTTCATGTGCAGGATACCATTTTCCTTTGTTCTCTTCCTCCTTTATACAGTCAGGTGCCCATTTTTCTTTGTCACCCCCACACTTATATGGGCAGGTGCCCATTTTCCCTCATCCCACCACTTATAAGGGCAGATGTCCATTTTCCTTTGTTCCTCCCTCTTTATACAGGAAGATGCTCATTTTCATTTTCCCCCTTTTACGGTTGGCTGCCCATTTTCTTTTGTTTGCTCCTTTATACAGGCAGGTGCCCATTTTCCTTTTTCCCCCATTTATTATGTACAGTTGCCATTTGTGTATTTTTTGTAAGATTATTATTATGATGTTGTTTTTCTTGTTATTGTTTTTTTAAGGACAGTTGCCCATTTTGTACAATAAAGTTTTTATTTTTGATTCCTATGCTGCTGTGTTGTGTGCATCTTTCATTGGTGCCCCTCTCATACCCACTTCTTCCCTTTGTGTTCTGTGCTATACTCAGTGCTATAGTCAATGCTGTGCAAGTGCATTGCCCTGCGCTAGTGCTATTTGCACTGTACCAGCACTGTGAATTTGCACTGCACATGTTCACTGTGCTCAAACCCAGTATTCAAAGGTGTTAGCGCTAGGGCAGTTTGACTAGCCTGATGAAAAAGTACCAGCACTAGTGCTAGTGCAGCACATGTGCTGCTGACTGAATATGGGGCCCCTGATGTTTACTGTAATTGATGTGCAACCGATGACTGCAGTACCTACAGTAAATATTGTGCTGCCTCTGCTCTAGTACCTTTTGCATACAAGGCTTCAACCTCCAGAAAGTATTCCTGCATGCAAAGATTTTAAGAAATAATGCACAGACTAGTGAAAGTTTTAAACTTTATTTATTGTTTAAGATCCCCTCTTGTGTTGTAATTCAGTTCTGACATCCTTCACTTAAGCCCAAAACATTCAGCTTACTATTTATGGGCCCTATGCACTAATTTGCCTGTACACACTGGTAGGCGCTGCATACTGGGCCACACAACTATGTGGCATGTAACCGGCCTCTGTGGGATATGCAGAGCAGTATGCTTGATCTGTGGCTGACCTGATACAGGACTATGTAGATTCATGCATGGGATGGTGGCAGACTTGGGCCAAACCATGGACTTCCAACCAGAAGCCCCAACTGGCAGCAAAGTAAATCCAAATGGGGGGATTATGGAACATGGCCGACCACATAAAGAATGCCATGTCCCCTTAGCCCAAGTGTTTTTTGTTCTGGTTTGAAACCATAGTCGTCTTCCAACCCCCAGCCCTCTGTGACATGGAGGGTAGCTGGGGTCCATGGTTGCTTGGTGTCAAGCCACCTTCTGGCCTCCAACTGAAGGGGTGTGTACCCACTACAGCAGCTCTCTGGTTGGTGTAATGGAAAGCCTTCTGACACTGGCAAGGCGGTGCATATCTTGCATAGTGCATGCAATACTCTGCAGGCCCAATGTGGGCATGCCCAGAGCCCTCCATCTGGGCCAGCCATGCAGATGTGCTAGTCAACCTTCTTTGAGGATTGGACCTTAACAATCTAAAGTACCATTATATAGTAATCAACCGTACATTGCTTGCTGAGCAGCAAGCTTAGTAAGGATGAAAGCATACATTTGAACAGTTTTCTTTAAGATTCAATGAATTTCTGCATTTTGCCTTTCTTCCGCATTTTATGGGTCTTCTACTTTACTTTGTCAGCAAATAACATTATCATGGCCATAACATCATATTACACACTGTACTTGTTTTGTAATTTAAGGGCTTGTGACTCCTGACCAACATAACTCAAGAAAGCAAAAACAGCCTTGTCTAATCTGTCCTCAAGAGACAGTGTGGCTCAATTAGTAGCACATCCACCTCTGGGCCAGAAGGTGGTGGGTTCTAGTCCCACACCGGGACTTGGGCTTATATAATAAATGCTGACACCCATGTGTAGTACTAGAGGGATGCTATATTGCTGGAGTGTGCTGCCCTTTGGATGAGATGTTAAACTTATATCACTTCTGCCTGTCTCTGGTGTTCTCCTGGTGATGTCAAGGTTGAAGTAAAAGAACCCAAGGCACTTTTCATAGGAGCAAGATTTTTTCCAAGGTGTCCTGGTCAACAGTCCCCTTCACATAAAAATGGTTCTTGTAGTTGTTGAAGGCTGTATGTGGGCATTGTAGTGCAAAATGGCTGTCACTACAGTTTACAGTTACTTCAGCACCAGGCTCTCATTGCTCATAAAGCTCTTTGGGATACAATGTGTATGAAAAGTGTTTTTTCAATAGTTCTTTTTCTTCTTCTTCTGCTCATCATTATGGAAAAGGTTTCCACTCACAGGCATCTACTGTCATGTCATACCAACACAGAAAATGCATCCTCCCCCATATGGCTCATAGAAAACATAGGTCCTGCACATACATTCAGTTTATCCAACAGCAGCTTTATTTCAAAAGCACAGTGTGAAATAAGTAAACACACAGCAGTTTACACCACGAATGTTGTGTAACAGAATGCCTACTAGATGATGTTTTACACTCCAATCCTGAGTGCTTCCACAGAGGTTGACTGTCGCCATCTGTACACTGCTTATACAGCAGCCATTATTACCTTACTGTTTAATTCTACTTTTTACAGAAGTACATTTCTGAAAGTGATTTGTGGATAGAAGTACACAGTGCATAACAGCAATATGTACAAAACACAAGTTATAAACACAACTGGAGTGTGAAACATCAGGCAGCGGGCACCCCATGTAGGGTCTTTTGTGGGATAAACTGTTAGGTACACATTTATTTTGCACGTTTTGCACATGTAATAAAGCTGCTGTAAGATTAATTGACTCTATGTGCAATGGCTGCCTTTATTTCTGCATGGAAAATGGGGGCACTAAACTGTGTTGCAACTGTGAAACACTGTGTTTGCAGGCAGCACCACAATCATGTTTAAAGTGACTCTTCCATGCCTTGAATTCTGTCCTTTAAAGTGTTGTTGTATCACTGCCATGTCTAGTCTAGGATAACAAAACCCATATCAACAAATGATCAGCCTTAAGGGGGCAAAACCATAACCTTTCCTGCTTTGCCCATCATGGTTACTTTTTTCTGAACTGCATTATGTTCACAAACAAAGTCTGGCAAGATGTTATTTTGTCCATAAATTGTGTTCTGGTCATTGTATTCTAATCACACTGTGAGATTGACTTCCTCAGCAGCTGAGAGTACTTCACAGGTCTGCAAGCATAATACATATAAATCAGGTACTACAAGGGATTTACAGTCAAATGCTACATTGAAAGCATCAAAACAACCAATTCAAATAATCTCAAAGTTTGCAATATAAAAGGCTTTGCAAATGCAAACAGTGAGTACAAAGTCATTTAAAAATCCTTCTCCCACACCATAGCACAGTGGCCTTCTCAATGGTAAATGTAGGTTTTCTAACCATTTTTAACCACTTCACCAAACCAGAGAAACTTCTACAGGCAATCTGGACATAAGCTGTCTGTTAAACAATGGAATGTCTCCACCTTTTGTCACTGAAATGAGGGACATGGACACTCAAAATAAAGGACAATGAGGGACACATCCTGAAACATGGAAATAAAAGCTCAAAACACAGTGGAATCCATTGTGTTTATGATACAAATTTTATTTTTGTTTTAGCATTTTCAAATATTTTGAATATCTTCTTTAAAGTCTGAATTTACCACACAATCTCTGTGTGGTCAAACCCTTTTCCATGAGGAACAGATCCATTTTAAGGGTACAATGGCGGACGTCTGTCACAATTCTTCAGAATGCTTGTACCGAGGTCAGCCATCAAGCTAAGGTAGGCTACTTTAAATCACACCTGCAAAATGCACAGCCCTCCTCTTTCAGGAAGGTGTTATCCATGGACCAGCATCCCTGGTTGTACTCCCACTTTGCGGACAGCAACACATATGTAGGTATATTTACTAATTTTAGGGCATAGACACTTATCATGTAAGCATAGGCATCAGGATCTGAGTTCTACTGTACTTTTGCAATGCATGTTATGCTTCACCATATTCTGGCAATATATTGTACCACTGGGATATGTTTTCCATTATATATCATCGTATAATTATTAGTTAGGCAACAGTGCTATCTTTAGTGCTTGTGCAAACTATAATTGCAAGTGACCTTGGAAGCGTCACAGACCTTATTGTTCACATTTATCTTCTGCTAAACTAAGCAACTTCTTATGTTAGTTAGGATAGATACTCTGGCCACCTGTTTTTGGCCAATTATATGCTTTTTATGTATCTTCTTTAGTTGTTGCCATGGTTATTATCAGGGTATAAGACCCTTTGCATCATGTCTTTTCTCTCAGAGACACTTGACTGCGCCTATAGGTAAGGAAACTGGATACTCTCCCAGTGATTACACTGTTGGTTGTAAGTCTGTATTATTCTTACTTACCAGTAATAAATTAATTTTTTTATCTGGGCACCACTTGTCTGTTGCCTCTTCCTTTTGTGCAGTTTCAACAAGAACCTGAGAAAGGTAATTTTATTATCAACTTACATTTGCCGACCGTGTACAAGTTGGAATGTGCAAATTGAAGATTCCATTCAATTAATTTTGAATGCTGAGTAGTGTAGTGAGTCTTTTTCCTACTTGGACCTACTCGTACTTACAGTGATTGTTATTGTGATGGACACACTTCATCCTGGTCTCGAGCAAGGCACATCCACACCAGATCCTGATACACTCCCTCTGTGAGTGACAGTGAACCGCCTTGGCACCACTGTTTGCCCATGGGGGACTGAAAAGCCATTGGGTGATTGCACCAATGATCTTATCCGGTTTCCCAACTGCTTCTTTGTTTGTTTATTTACCCCTTGTTTGTTATGCCTGAACTTTGCACTGAATTGAGACTGGATGTCTTGAACTACCTCACCTCCCATGGAGGATGGACATATTTTGTTATGGATGTGAAGTCTGCAGACAACCCATTGATGCTAATCTCAGAACAATACTTAGAGTCCAAATAAAAGGCTAAGAAATACAACCTTAAAGGTCTCTCAGTTGTAGATCTACATACCATTGTTGAGAGTCTTACAGTGAGGTGTGCCTCCCTTGAACTGCAAAATGTGTCTCTAAAAAAAGAGATGGGCTTACAGGCATTGGAGTTACAGAAAAGAGAACAGAAACTAGAGAAGCAGACACAGTCACTCAGCGATGCCAATAAAAGACTGTTGCACTGTACTGCTTAGTACTCTGAGTGAGAAATTTGTATGTTGAGAGATGATTGTGAAAGGTTGAAATGTGGTAAGAAACAATTAGCATATTTAAATGGTATTCTGAGTGATACAAATGAAGATTTGCAAGAAGATAATGCTGAGTTGAAAGAGGAGAATGAGAGACTGACTCGTGAGCTAGACAAAGAACTTAGGGAAAATATTGAATTGGGCATCGCATACAAAGTATTGCAGTGTGAGGTTGAGAAGGGTATTAAGCAGGGCACTGTGTGAGTTTGTCACAAAAGTATAGAGCAAAGATGGCAAAAATGCGCCATAAGGGAGAGGTTCTCGGTGGCCATGTTAAGGCTATGAATGGGTTCCAGTGTACGCCCATTGACACTGTGCCATCTTGCAATGACGACGCTGACTTTGATGATGAGGCTTGCCACATCACACCCAAGTCCACACCCCATCGGACTGTCAGATTTTTCAGCCATCCCCATGATGGTGCCTATGTATGCATGCCCTCTATGTTGCCAGGTCTTCACAAACATGGCAGAAGCAACATCATACACCAAGATGGTGGCCCCCATGATATGGGAGGATGGTCTATACTTTGTGGTGCACCACTGCTTGCCCCCTTCACCAGGGAGGACAATGCGGAAGTGCATGGCTTAATCCAAGAGGCCCTTACCGATATGATTGCACTGGATAAGCAAAGGAGAACCATCCAGGAACAAATTGACAGAATGTTTGAGGACTCTGTCAATCAGGACCATGCATTCAAAGCAGTCACTGATGCGTCAGCAGAAGCTGCCCTCTGCAGTGCTATGGAATGTATCAATGCGAACGTAGTTCCTCATACGTCCAATCCCCTGCAAGTTGCTCACTCTGTCCAGCAAATTTCCCAAAGCAACAGACAGATGAGTCTGAGTGACAACCTCATTTGCCATTTGGAGAAGTTGCGCTTCCTCTGCAAGAAGCTTTCTCTCCAACCCGAGTACCAGGTTCAAGTCTTGCAACAGACGATCAAACCTACCCTCTGGTCCAAACTCCCAGATACTGTCAGCAACTGCAAGATGCTTGCTTACAACAATATTTCAGTGGAGCTTCTTGCTGCCAATGTCCCAGGTGTTGTTGGAGCCTACTTGGCCTACAAGGTTAAGGAGAGTGCGAAGGAAAGCCCCACGGCTTACCATCAACAGTTGCGGCTCACTTATGAGGCTGGAAAAAGCCTGGCTGGTGAGATTGCACACAAAGACTGAACTCAGTACAAGGAACTGTACATCTGGAACATGACTCTGGGCCTTCAGGAAAAGGTTGAACTCAACGTTTACCCAGAGACTGACACCTTTGTGGAAATCCTTACCAAGACGGAGCGTGCCTTCCAGGTATACCTCCATAACATGGCTTCTGGTAAGAACAACAAAGCTGCTGCCATTCAAATTCTGGCAGTCCAGGTAGCTGCAGTACAGCCTACCTCTGACCCACCTACCCACTATACTGTGGAAGATAACAATGAGAAGAATGAAACCCCTTCTGATGACAAGCAGTCACATGGGGGGGGGACCAGAACTACAGAAACAATAGGAAGAGGGACAAAAGCAATTGGAAAAATCCAAATGCCCAACCCGATAGCCAGTACCTTAATGGCCCCAGCTATCAGAGCCTAAAAGATGAGAATGAGACCCTCCACAAAATGCTGGAGGAAGCCCATGCTGGAAGAGAGATGCAGCCTACACATACCATAGCAGCTCTCGCCCTGGCCGCTGGACAGCCATGCAGCCAGGGAAATCCATTCCTGCCCTTAGCTGCTGAACAGCTGAGCAGCTGAGGAAAGAATCCTTTTGTGGCATTGACTACTGGCCAGGCTGATGTGATGACCAAGGAGGAACTACCCGTACAGGCCGATGTCGCGCCTGTGACGCCACGGACTTCTGTATACTGTGCAAGACATACAGGAGGCCCAGAAAGATCCTGGAGGCCTCAGATTTCAGGAACAGGATGATGAAGGCAATTCTGAAAATGCAGATTGACAATTAAGGGCCCCAGTCTGGATTTTGAGTGGCTTTCTTGTTGACACAAATGGATGGCCTTGTGTGAAGGCCATGGTTGGGCGCCGCCACCTCACCATACTTCTGGATACCGGAGCAGCCATGTCAGTTCTCCATGAGGAGAACCAGGCCTCATTGGACTGGTCTACTGGCTGGAAGACCAGTGCACAGGGTGTAGATGGCACTTAGCTACACACCTACCGATCTGTGTCTTTGCCTGTGGTGGTAGGCCACCTCAGGACTGATTTTGTCTTTGACCTCATGGTATTATGTCATCACCCCAGTATATTGGGAATTGATTTTATTGCACTCCATGGATGTGTAGTGTACCTAGCCAACAGACTACTTCTCCAGATCAGACAATGTCATGCTGTCACCATTTCAGATTCACAATTGGTAGCAGCCATCTCCCATAACAACAAGAAGTATGACATCATGGCTTTATTCAAAAGTCATGACCTGTTTTCTGAATTTGCACCTTTGCTGCAAAAACACCTTGATGTGTTTGCTACCAACAAGCATGATTGTGGTAAGATGCAGACCACCACTGAGATTCCAGGACCTTACCCTGTGAGGCAAAAGCAGTATCCATTTCCTGCTGAAGCCTTGCCATCATTGAGGGAGACCATCCAATCACTGCTACGACAAAGAGTGATTAGGACTTGTGTCTCTACTGTCAGTTCTGCTTTTTGGCCTGTGAAAAAGCCAAATTTAGCTTGGAGACTCACAAGTGATTACAGGAAACTTAATCATGTCACACCCAGTTGTGCCCCAACAGTTGCATCAGCACCTGATCTACTCGGGTTGCTGACACCTGACAAAAAGTGGTTCTCAGCTCTTGACATCTCTCATGGGTTTTGGTCACTCCCATTAGCACAGGTAAGTTGATACAAATTTGTCTTCACCTTCAATGGGAGCCAATACACCTGGACTTGTCTTCCCCTGGGCTTTCATAACAGCTTTTCCATCTCCACATAATGGATGCTCTGCAGGGGTTCTCCACTTCCCAGTGTCTCCTACAGTACATGGATGGCTTGCTTCTAGCAACCACCATGAAAGAAGATCATTTGGCCCTTCTAGATGAATTTATGTCTCTCCTCAAGAGAGCAGACCTCAAGCACACTGCTGGCTGCCATCAGACTCATCACAAACTCTCAGCAGCTCAACCTCATTCTAAAGACCCACCTCTCCTCTACTTAGAGGTGTGCCTAGGTCCAGCAAGTGACGCGCCCCACATCACACAAGCCACAAGCTAGCCTCCAATGTATGTAGGTCCCTTGCAACTGTAAGCTTTGTACTGCATAACCTACACAAGGGCTATGTTGCCAACAACTCATGTTTGCTCAGCTGATGCCACCACCCTAGTTTTACAACATCCTGAATAGTGGTAGGGATATAAACTATCCAAGGGACTCAGTACCATTACATTGTACAGCTTTGCTATTGTAGTTGTTTATGTTTCCTTGGGACTCACAGCCATGCAAGCACTGCTATCCATTAATCTATGAATACAATGTTCTATGTACCTTGCATAATCTGTATCCCTGAACAAATTATTTATTCTGTATTTTACTCCTCTTCTCCCACCCCACCCCCCAGGACACATCTGGAATAGAGAGGTATCTCCGCTCAGTGTGCCTTCCTGGTAAAACTCTTAAATAAATAAACAAATAAGCACAAACCCTCTAAGGCACAATTGTGTGAAAAAGAGGCCATCTTCCTTGGCCTATGCATTACAGATCAAGGCAGAAGCCCAGCTGTCAAAAAGATCCAGGGCTGGGAGGTCACGTGATGGCAGTGTGAGTAGACGCAGATTTTCCCCGTAGCTCCACTTCCCACCTACCAATATATTGCTTGTAAACTACTGATAGCAACTAAAACATTGATTTTGTGAAGACGACTAGTGATATAGCATATCAGAGAAGCAGTATACTCACTTTAGCATGGAGGTCTACATGAAAAAGGTTCTTCTGAGACACTCGCCTCCTCCCACGCCAGAGAAGGACAAGGCAACAAAGCAGGCCAAACAGCAGGCCTCCAGCTCCCCTCAAAAATATCTTCCACTCCAACAGCTCTCTCGGAAGAGAGATTTTTGGAAATTATGCAGCTGCTACAAGCTACCGTAGCCACGATTTCAGATGATTTGCAATCGATTAAAACCTTAGTGGCAACATTAACAACGTGAGTAGGGGACTCCGAAGCAAGAATTACTTTCTTGGAAAATAAACAGGAGAAGACCAGCCAGGAGAACTTGAGCATCTCATGCAGGCTTAAAAAACTGGAGGACAAATTAGAGGATTTGGAGGGGCGCAGCAGGTGCAACAACCTGCTTGTAATCGTAATTCCGGAGCAGGAAGAAGGCAGCTCGCCGATTCCATTTCTACAAAAATTATGCTCAAAAATAGCAGGTCCATCCCCTAATGGAGGGGATTATGTCATTGAAAGGGCTCATTGTGCCCTGTGCCCCATGCCACCTGCAAGTTCGCCTCCTAGACCAATTATCTTTAAACTGTTAAACTTCCTTGAAAAACAACATATTTTAGTGAAGGTGAGGGAGATTCAAGAGGTGTCCTGGGGATAGCTTGGCAGAAGACTCCAGGAGAAAGGACTCCTGTGTGACTGAACTTCTCTACTGGGACTATATTGCCCTCCTTCCATCCCCCACCCAAAGCTAGTTCTATTTTTATAGGCACAGGATTTGACTGACAACAGGAACTTCCTGTTTAGGGGCAGGAAGTGAGTGATCACAGAACCACCAAGGACCCACCATCCTAGAAGGGCAAGAGTAGCTCTCCAGCCCCCTCTAGCTGCTGGAGGTCTGCCTCTGAACAAGTAAGCGGTCTACTGAGAAATATAGGATATTCTTGTCTCAGAACAGGACAATCAGGAACTTAAAGGGCATACAGGCAGAAAGTAAGGAGAGAGA
This sequence comes from Neoceratodus forsteri, assembly GCA_016271365.2. Lineage (NCBI taxonomy): Eukaryota > Metazoa > Chordata > Ceratodontiformes > Ceratodontidae > Neoceratodus > Neoceratodus forsteri. The sequence continues at coordinate 535,612,303 of CM028137.1, read as the reverse complement.
GAAAAAAAAACAGAGGAAAGAGTAAGGATTGCAAACAGTTAAGGGGCCAGAAATAAGACATGATTGGAGTGGTGCAGTGCAGTGGCTATGGAGCAGCAGTCTTCCGGGAGATGTTCTGGAGGATGCAGTGTTGTCCCATCTGCAGGCACCTCTCTGGGCTGAGGGAGGAGGTTGCTCATCTCCAGGCTGAGTTGGCCAGGATTTGTGGGACCTCCTCTTCCATCCAGGGACCACCAGTGCCACTGCCGTTGCCTCAGAGGTTGCCAAGAAAGAGGAGCGGTTGGACCACAGTGGGCTCAGGGAGGGTGAGGGTGGTGGAACAGAGGCACATCCCTCCAGTTGTACCTCTCCAATTCCTATGCCATTCTGCAAAGTGTGGTTCTCTATGGAGGCACCCACAGTGGAGACCAAGGAGGATGTTGGGAACCTCCACAAAGGAGACCCACAGGAGGGTGGCAGGGGACCCTGCAGGGAAGGAAACAACTCCTGGTGGGGACCCATTGTTAGGAAGGTAGAACTGGGCAAGGAAGGGAGAGGAGTGGCAGCCTGCCTGGCATCATGGCTTGGAGGGACAGGGAGCGAATCCTCAGGATTGCCGGAGCAGCTGCACAGGGGAGGGAGCTGGATGTCATTGTCCACTTAGGGACAAATTACCTGGCTAAGAAAGGGATTAGAGAAGTGCAGGAAGAGTTTGTGGAATTGGGGAGGGGCCTTAGTCAAGTAGCATGCACGGTAACCTTCTCGGAGGTGCTACCCATCTATGGCATAGGAGAGGCTAGGGTGTTCCGTACCATGGGATTCAATCAGTGGTTGAAAAACTGGTGTGGAGCTCAGGGATTTGGCTTCATTGGGGACTGGGGGTCCACCTGGAGTGATGCAAGCCTATACTGGCATGATGGGCTGCATCTGTCCGGGAGGGGAACCAGGATCCTAGGTGATAGGTTTAAATGCTTCATTGGCAAGCTTTTAAACTAGCCAAGGGGGAGGCACTGGAAAGGAGCAGGAAAATCCTAGCCCCCCTCAAACAATCATGGTAGTTAGTGTGGCAAACACCAACATGGAGGTATTGACAGGGAGAAGGGCAGGGGTAAATGGAGAAAGTGACAAAGGCAAGAAGGACAGGGATGGGGCAAAAGGGGGTAAGGCCATCAGGAAATGGAGGGTAATGAGTACCAATGACCGTAGTCTGGGCAACAAGCTCCCTGAGCTGGTGGCCTTAATGGAAGAGGGATGCCTGGATATCGTAGCAGTCACAGAAACATGGTACACAGAGAACCATGACTGGGATGTTAACATACCAGGGTACATAACCTACAGGAGAGACAGGCAGGGGAGAAGAGGGGGAGGAGTAGCTCTCTATGTAAAGGAAGAAAAAGCAGCTGAACAAAAAGTAAACAGGGAGGAGAGGAGGCACTGTGGGTCACCTTGGAGACTGGAAAGGGCACCACAATCCGCACAGGGGTTTGTATAGACCCCATGTCAGGGAAGGAATGGACAAAGATATGATGGAAGGCATTCTTAGAATGGCAGAGAAAGGGGAGATACTGTTGATGGGAGACCTGAATATGCCAGATGTTAACTGGAGCACATTTGCTGCAGCGACATCCAAGAGCAGGGCCATTCTTGACGCCCTACAGGTGGCAGGCATTAGACAGCTAGTTTCGGAACCCACTCATGAGGGAGCAATCTTAGACCTCGTACTCTCAAACGGGGGCAGTGAGAGGATCTCAGATCTAGAAGTGGGTTGCCATCTGGGGACAAGTGACCATCAAACAGTGTGGTTCACATTAAACTCAGCTACAGAGTCAAGCCATACAAAAGTGAGGGTACTGGACTTTAGGAGGACTGACTTTGGCAAGATGGGAGAGTGCCTCAGAAAAGCAATAGCAAACAGGCTAGAAGGAGGTGTGGAGCAACAATGGGGAATTATCAAAACTGCCATCACAGAGGCAACAAGCCTTTGTGTGAAGCAAATAAACAAATCAAAATGAAAGAAAAAGCCACTATGGTTCTCAAGAGAGGTGGCTGTGAAAGTCAGGAAGAAAAAGATAGCATTCCAGAAGTATAAGGAAACACAGAAGGAGCAGGACAGAGAGCTGTACCAGTTAAGGCAGAAAGAAGCAGGGAGGGAAGTCAGAATAGCAAAGGCCCAAACTGAGGAAAAGATAGCCAACTCAGTTAAGAAGGGGGATAAAACCTATTATAGGTACATCAGCAGTGTAGAAAGACAAAGGAGGATAGTGAGGCTGAATAGAATAAACCGTGGGTGGGCAGAGGGCAACAGTGAAAAGCAGGAATACTGAACAAATATTTCTGCTCAGTATTCACAAAAGAGGAGGGGAAGTGCCTAATCCAATTAACAGAAGCACTCTTGATAGGGGGGTCGATCCCAGTCCTTTCACAGAAGAAAGGGTTCTGCAAGAACCCTAAAACTGAAGGTGGACAAAGCAATGGGTGCTGATGGAATTCACCCCAGAATTCTAAAAGAATTAAGGAAGAACTAGTGAAACCACTGGCTACTCTTTTAATAAATCATGGAGGATGGGTGGTACCTGAGGACTGGAGGGAAGGGATGTGATTCCCCTTCACAAAAGTGGAACCAAGACAGAGGCAGGAAACTACAGACCTGTCAGTCTGACCTCTGTGGTAGGGAAAGTGATGGAGTCACTTCTGAAGGAAGGAATAGTTGAGTATCTAGAGGTCAGTGGAGCACAGGATCCAAGGCAGCATGGGTTCACAGCGGGAAGGTCATGTCAGACGAATCTAATAGATTTCTTTGACTGGGTGACCAAAGTAGACCAGGGAGGGGCTGTGGACATGGCCTACCTAGACTTTAGCAAGGCATTTGACACAGTCCCACACAAAGATTATTAGTCAAATTAACCAGCCTGGGAGTGGGTCCCAGGGTGGTAGCCTGGATAAAACATTGGCTGGACAACAGGACACAGAAGGTAAATGGAGTCCACTGAAGAAAGGGGTTACTAGTGGGCACTGAGGGTTCAGTATTGGGTCCAGTCCTTTTAATGTCTTCATCAGTGGCATTGCAGAGGGACTGAAAGGAAAAGTATGCCTTTTTGCAGATGACACAAAGATCTGCAACAGGGTTGATACACAAGGAGGCGTGGAAAGGATGAAAAGGGACTTGGCAAGGTTGGAGGAATGGTCTGACGTATGGCAGCTAGGATTCAATGCAAAAAAGTGCAAAATAATGCAGTTGGAAAACAAGAATCCAGGGGAAGAATACACAATGGGTGGGGAGGTAGTAACAACAACAAAACAGGAAAGGGATCTGGGGGTAATCATATCAGATGACCTTAAGGTTAGCAAGCAATGTGAGAAGGCAGTAGGGAGGGCCGGGGGTATACTGGGATGTATAGGGAGAGGCATCAGCAGCAGAAAACAGGAAGTTGTTATTCCTCTGTACAGACAGTTGGTGAGACCCCATCTGGAATACTGTGTCCAGTTCTGGAGACCCCATCTCCGCAAGGACATAGACAGGATAGAGGCAGTCCAGAGGAGGGCAACTAAAATGGTGCAGGGTCTGCAAGAGAAGCCGATGAGGAGAGACTAAAGGAGCTTAATATGTATACCCTTGAGGAAAGAAGGGAGGGGGACATGATAGAAACTTTCAAGTACCTCAAGGAATCAACAAAGTCCAAGAGGGTAGCATCTTTCAGAAAAGAGACTTGCAAGAACAAGGGGACACAATTTAAAGATAGAAGGAGGTGGTTCAGGGACAATGTGAGGAAGTATTATTTCACAGAGAGGGTAGTGGATGCATGGAACAGCCTTCCTGAGGAAGTTGTGGAGTCTAAAACTGTGGGAGAATTCAAGAATGCATGGGACAGACATAAGGCAATTCTTGTAGGGGGCAGGAAGATATAGGCTGTTGGTTAAATAGGATCTGCGGCCTATCCTGTAGGTAGGGAAATGGGCAGACTAGATGGGCCTAGCGGTCCTTATCTGCGGTCAAAGTCTATGTTTCTATGTTTCTAAGGTCGGAAGATCTGTATCTCGCAAGATTTCCCGCATTCCATGCGAGTGAGGCGGCAGGAGCTACACCCAACGGTCTCCGAATTGGTGGCAGCTGGTAAGCCTTTTCGGGTTAAATACCTGGTGATTCTGCTAGTTAAGTACAATGACCAATGGCTCTCCTTCGATACTCCTGATCAGGCTATGCAAGGCTTAAAGGAGTTGTTCCCCTACCTGTACAAGTAATGAGGAGGACTGGCTTCGGAATGGTGTGCTAAGGAAGCTGCGATCAACTGCTTGGTGAGAATTTTGCCTATCTATAGCTGTCTGCCCCTCTACGGCAACTCCGTCTGGCATTGCTTGATAAATCTGACCAGCTCGGATTTGATCCCTTGTCTTTGATTCTCTGATGCCTAGAAAGAAGACAAGTTAACCAGGAGCATATTTTGTTGATTTCAGGGAGTCTCATGATATACGGAGAAAATGATCAATGTGCATGCCTCCGGTATCAGATCATTGTACTCCATATGTTTTGTTCCATTGGGACAATGTTTTATTAAAGGAGCTCCATTTCGTTATCTGGGTGTTGTTTTTGAAGGAGGTAAATATTGAGTTGAACTGAACCAGGGGTCATTCATTTCTCTTGTGAAGAGGGAAAGTATTGAAGACAGATTGCTTCTTAGCAGCTGGAGCAGAGCGAAATACTCCCTCGTCTTTCAAGTTTGTGCAGACCTGGTATTTTGGACAGCAATTTGGTTTTCTTGCCATTAAATCAAGGGACTCCTGTCTGGTAGCTTGGATCGCTGTGTTAATAAGCCAAGCACATTGGGGCTTTTTCCAATAGAGTAATAACAATGGGAGCCATGTACCTCTGTGACTTTGAACTAGCTCTTTGGCTAGTTGTGTCATCGCAGTATGGACTTTGGTTTATTTTATGGGATTTATTCTTTAGATGGAACCTGGACCTGGGGGCTTCCTATATCATGTATTATTAATATACTATTATTTCCTGAATAAAGGAATTTTGGTCTGTTTTTCCTTACTCTAGGGAGCAGCCTAAATATGGAATAGAGGATTATTTTAACTTGCTGCCAGTGTGAATAATAGCAATGAGGCTTAAACAGCTATTCGGAGTTGCTTAACACTGGTTCTTGTGTCCACTGAGTATTTACTTATCTTTAGTTGTAGGCATTTCATTTAAATGTTGGTCGAAGCAGCAGTATAAGTCTCCATAGATACCAATTCATTGTCATTGTACTGTGTTATTTCATCAAGTGCTAAGTTAGCATATTAGATGTTTGGTTTTAGAGTACAATGTTAGTGTTAATATAGATTAATATAGGGATTTGCTTATATTGGCAAATAGTATCATTAACAAATGCTTTTACCATTTTCAGGTTAAGTGGATTGGTAGTGGGGACATGGTGAGGGGACACGCGGGGGATGGATTGTCTCTATCAGATTTGTGTTATAACATCACGTGGCAGTGTATATGTGGTAGTGCAGTTAGTCTGAACTGGGGGTTGTTCTTAGTGATGTGGGATTTCTGTTTAAAGGGTCTTTTTTCTTGGGGTGATAGGGATGTTTTAAGGGGAGTTTTTCATGTTTTATTAGTGATACTGTTCTGTATTGGTAATGGGGGATAACCAAACACTGCCATGCTTTGTTTTTAATGACTGTTGGGGGGTTTTCTGCAGGGGTTGACTCTGCTGTTCAGGAATGTATTTTTGTTAGAGTTTGAGCAGTCAATATAATTTTGTGAGTTGGAATATTAAAGGGGCCAAAGATGGGGTAAAAGACAAATAATATTGAAACACCTGTCGCATCTTCGAGTGGGGATAGCTTGTCTCCAAGAAGCCCATTTGCGGTGGAAGGATAGTTCCCTTTTTAAGAGGCAATGGGTGGGACAAGTTTTCAGATCAGGGATATCAACTAATAAAGGTGAGGTAGCGATTCTAGTAGCAAAAACTGTCCTGTTTAGGCTAAGCCAAGAGATTTCGGATCCAGGGGGGCGTCATATTTTGCTACATGGCATGTTGGAATCCCAGCCAGTCCTGATTTGTGCAATCTATGGCCCAAATATAGACTTCCCCTCTTTCTTGTTACAATTAGTGAACCTTGTGGTTACCAACCCCCCTAAACTAACAATATTGGCCGGGGACTGGAATCTCATCCCCCAAACAGAATTGGACAGGTCAGATCATAAGAAATGTGGCTTATCCCTAGCCCAAAGGGCACTGAAAGATTTGCTTAGAGGAGCTGGTCTAATAGATGTGTGGAGAGTCCTGAACCATACAGAGCGGCAATATACATTTTATTCTCCCCCCATGGTACCTATTCCTGAATTGATTATTTCCTTATAAGTTCCTTTGCCTTATCTGGTGTTTTAGATGTGGGTATTCATGCCAGAGTTCTGTCTGACCATGCGCCAATTAGTATTAATTATTTGTTAGGGCCAGGAGTCAAACGAACTTCCCAATGGCGACTGAATACTCAGTTACTTTGTGGTACTGCTTCCCTGACTCATATCAAGGAGTTTATTACATCTTGCCTTGAGAATAATAGGGGATCAGTTGATAAATATGATTTGATATGGGCAGCCTTAAATTGCACTCTAAGAGGAGAAGGTATTCTAATGGCAACAACAAGAGTTCGTCAACAGAAGGCTCAGATAGCAGCTCTCCTTACCTCTATTAAAAGCCTGGAGCACACTCTTTCCCAGCACTCCCCGGTGGAAGACTGGGCCAGGTTGCACCAGCTACAAGTGCAGTATACAGGCTTGATCACACAGAAAGTGGAGTTGTCTCTTCACCGAACTAAACTTAAGTATTTGGATTCAGAAGAAAGAGCAGGGAAATTACTCGCACTCCGAATTCGACAAGTGGAAACTTCACAATTTATTCCCGGTATTTGTCTTGCACAAGATGGTCAAGTCTGTACTGACCCCAGGGAGATAGCGGAGGGCTTTGGACAGTATTTCCAAGAACTTTATGCAGTTGATCCTCTCTTACACCCCTCTAGGGTTGATGTTAACCAATATCTTAATTCCATAATACTGCCTAAAATATCCAATGCTGAGGCAACCTTACTGAGTGCCTGCATTTTCACTGCAGAAATCCAACTGGCCATAGAACAACTGCCTGTTGACAAATCACCGGACCCTGATGGTCTCCCAAATAACTTATACAAGGCCTGTCAATCCATTTTAATTCCAGTGTTAAGTGAGATCTTTAATTTTTGGTATGACAAGGGTATATCAGACCCCAGTTTTCAGGAGGCTTTGATAACCTTAATTCCAAAGCCAGGAAAGGATCCTTTAAATCTTGGAAGCTACCACCTTATATCTCTGCTCAACTCTGATATTAAAATACTAGCCAAAATATTGGCCAATAGGCTCTCTAAGGCAATGGGCAATCTCATAGGCTACAAACAGGTTGGGCTTATGGCAGGGAGATCGTCTGGAGATCACATGCGGAAACTTTTACATCTAATTTCTGCATCCAGGGATTCCAATATTCCGATGGCATTGATATCCCTGGACATGAAAAAAGCATTTGACAGGGTCTCCTTGGATTTTCTCTTTGCCAGTCTAACCCACTTTAGACTGCCTGATAAATTCCTTAAGTGGGTGCAGCTTCTATATACCTCTGCATCAGCCAGAATTAGATGTACTGGCATACTCTCCACTCCTTTCCAACTTTGTTGTGGCACTAGGCAGGGATGCCCACTGTCCCCATTACTTTTTAATTTTTATTTGGAATCCCTGATTTGAAGACTGCTAGTTAATCCAAGAATTGCAGATATCCAGGTAGGAAGTACAAGATATGCACTTTCTGCGTATGCGGACGATATACTAGGATATACTACTACATGTTGAGAATCCTCAATTTGTTATCCCCATTTTACTTTCTGAAATTGAGGATTTCTCAAAGGTATCACTCTATAAATTAAATCACTCCAAAACTAAAGTTTTCCCTTTAACTGGCAGATTAACACAGGCGGATCTAGCACCTTATTGCTTCTCATGGGAAGCGAAATCCCTAACGTATTTGGGTATCAGAGTCTCAAAGGATATAGGAATAATGATCAAGGATAACCTCTCTAGTTTACTTAAAATGTTATCCTCTGATATGGAAAGATGGGGGTTACTCCCTCTTTCCTTGTGGGGGAGACTGAACACTATCAAAATGAATGTATTACCGAGGATTCTATACCCATTGGGGATGCTAGGATGCTTTTTGTCCAAAGTTTGGTTTACCAGGCTTCAAAAAATGGTTAATGGTTTTATATGAAGAGGAAAGGGGGTCTGCAGGGCTTATTTAAAGCTAACGGCTCCTAAGCATCAGGGTGGCCTTGCAGCCCCCTCCTTCTTCTTATATTATGGTGCTTATCATGTCAGTAAGTTGGCATTTTGGGCCAAAAATTACAGGCCTTCAACACATCTAGAATATTCCCCCCTGTGGTTGAATATAGAGAAACAATTAGTATCAAAAACCCAGTGTTCGTCATCCGCACTTTTGTATGTCACCCCTTCTTATATACCCAGACCTCTTAGGAATACTCCTATTGGATGGACCCTTAAAGCCCTTCATCAACTCCAAAAGCACCTTGGAATGAGATGGTATCAGTCATTTGAGCAGCCTATTATTTGCAACCCTCGCTTTAAGATTGGAAACAATCCCATATCTTTTACCTTTTGGCCTCTAATAAACAGCTATAGGGTCTCTGACCTTCTTTTGAATGGGGAACCGGTTCCTTTTGCTCACTTTCAAAGGACCAACAGAGTACCGGATACCTATGTATTTAAGTATGCACAGGTTAGTAAGGATCTTACTTCCTTTTTCCACAATATCTTTGAGATAGGCTCGAATGTTGAGGAATTGTCTGCAATCTTTCAAGTAGCTAACCAGCCCCACTCCATTTCCAGTACGTATAAGATTCTCCAAGTATTAGACTCTGGCTTACCAACTGGGATTTGTTATTATTGGACTCAGGAACTAGGAATCCCTGCTGACACTGATATGTGGAAAAAACTCTGGCAGACATGCTACAAATTTATTAAGCAGGATAGACTTTGTTTAGTCCAATTTAATATTATGAATAACCTTTATTTTACGCCGATAAAGCTCTTTAAAATTGGTAAATTACTTTCACCGGATTATAGATGATGAAAGAGTGACATCAGATCCCTCTACTGCATGTTATGGACCTGCCCTAAGGCACAGATCTTTTGGCAATCCAACTGTAGAATTTTGGATCCTCACTAATTAACCCCAACCCAAACCTTCCCTTCCATTTGGAAACTGCCACTTCAGATGTGGCCATGTTTGCAGTGCTGGGACAAAAGTACAGTGGATACCACAGGCCCATTGCCTATGCATCTCAGATGTTATCCCCAGTAGAGAGAAAATATAGCCTCTGTGAAAGAACACTTTTGGCAACATTCTGGGCTGTCAGACATTTTCTCTACATCTTTGGGTATGATCCCATTATTTTGCATACCTGTCACACCCCAAATAATTTTTTGCTTTCAGAAAAAGTAAAAGATGGATCAATCTCCAATACCAGACTCCCCAACTGGTCTTTGCTTTTGCAGGACAGGAACATTAAAGTGCTGCCTGCTAAAATGCCTTCCATCTTGACCTATGGCCTACTCTACACAGGTACACCCCATGACTGTGCACTCCAACCTCCTGACTTACCTGAGACGGGACCATTCTTACCAGCTACACCAGATGTTTTGGAAGATGCCAGCATGTACCGTATCTTTACAGATGGCTCTGCCTCTTATGTAGATGGAGGGCAGGTGGCAGGATTTGGACTGCTCACTTTAGACAAAGAAAGTGACTTTAGATGCATTTCCAGGAAATGCACTGTTATCTCCTCACAGTATGCTGAATTGGCAGCTTTGGCCTGTGTTTTGGAGGTCATGCCCCATGGTGACAAGAATGCCATCATCTTTGCAGACTCTAATTGGCTCTGTTCATCCCTTACTGAATTCTTACCATTCTGGGAGAAAGACAACTTTACATCAACTGATGGCACATCTGCCAAGTACAGGGATTTGTTTGTGTACATACACACCCTGACACAGCCGTTTATTCACAAACTGTACATCCACAAGATAAAGGCTCACTGTAAATCTGACCTTTACCATGAATTCAACGATCAAGTGGGCTCGCTTGCCAAAGCAGGCACTTGAGGAGGGAGACATGGACACTGACTCACCCAATAGGTGTAGCAGCTATAGTAGCTTCCAACACCAGACAAAAACCAGTACCAGAACCCCCACTGAACCTTTCTGCTGCACAGAAATCAGACCCAGAATTAAAAGATGTGTTCAAATTCCTGGACAAAGGAACTGAATAACCATTATCTGTTGATAGTCCATACAAGAGACACTCTGACAACATACACTTGCCTAGTGACCAGAAGCTCATCTGGTATCGAAAGGAGGATATAGGTGACAAATTGTGGGTCACACCACAATCTCTGTGAACCGAATTCACCCATATGGTTCATGATACTCCCACTGGTGGACACCAGGGAACAGAAAATACCCTCCAGAGACTCACAACAGTCATCTGGTGGCCTGGCATGACCAAAGATGTAGAGCACTATGTGGACAACTGCATAGTGTGTGCCCAGAATAATTCAATTTCAGTGAAAAGAAATGCCAAATTGTTGCCACAAAGGCAAACTGGACCATGGAATGTGATACAAATCGATTTCATTGGCCCCCTTACCAACTCCAGTAAGAACAACAAGTATGCACTTGTTGTCACAGATTTGTTTTCTAAGTTGGTAGAAGCATTTCCCACTAAGCCAAACATGGCAAAGACAACTGCCAAGATCCTGGTGGATCAATCGTTCTCCAGGTGGGGCCTACCCTTAAAGGTAGACTCAGACCAGGGAACCAGTTTTACAGCTGAGCTGATGAAGCAGACACTCCAGTTACTTGGAATAGATCAGAAATTCCACATCCCTTACCATCCTCAGTCCTCAGACCAGGTAGAAAGAGTCAACAGAAGATTCAAACAGATGTTATGCAAATTCATCGATAACAATCCCAAGGATTGGGATTCCCTCTTGCCACTACTGCTGATGGCAATCAGGGGCACTCCTGCAGCAACTACTCAGTGCATGCCCCATGAGGTTATGACTGGTAGAGCCATGAGATTACCTGAGCACTTGTTGATTGATCTGCACACCCCTACTGCAGATCGAGTATCTGTAGACAAGTACATTGAAAAGCTTCATGATGACATCATGAAGACACACCTGTTCACTACCAATCAAATGGGTAAGGCTCAACAACAAGCTAAAGCTCATTTTGATAAGCATGTCAAAGAAGTCAACTGGCAAGTTGGAGACCAAGTCATGCTTCTCCAATACAGACAACCAACTCATTCATTTGCCAGTAAATGGGAAGGCCCATAACCCCATTGCCAACAAATTCAGCCCTGCTGTTTATCAGGTCCAAGTTCATCAGCAAAAGAAGACCACTGACAAGTGGTTCCATGCTAATAGGCTTAAGTTGTACAAAGGTGACTAAACTTACTTTTACCAACCCACTTAGTGCAGAATAGTACCCCACACTTAAAAATCCTTTCCATTTGTCTTACAGGTACACTGGTAAGATGGCTATCTTGCACCTCCTTATCTTGGTGGGACTACTACTATGATTTCCCCTGACAGAATCTCAGAATAAACCCCTGTCAACACACAGACAACGCGTCCAACATTTGCTTAGCAAACTTGAACATACAGCCCTAACGGAAGTTCATATTAATGTACCCAACAAAATGATTACTGTTAAAGAAGGCTCAGATGCCTATCTTGATGTCATGGTAGTAGCTCCAGACAGATTCACCCTTTCCATTCAATGGGAAATTGACATTAATGGCTGCACACTCCCTGTAGCTTGCCTATCCAAAGGTACATTCCATGGTTGGCCTAACACTGACATATATAGAAATGGTACTCTTTCTATTTGACAGACTTACCCCAGACATTCTGGTCATTATAATCTTACTGCTCTCATAGATCCTGTTTGGTGTGACCGCCTCACCTCTGAGAAGGAACGTGCTTTCTGTCTTCATAACTATGTAGCTACTGAAGCTCTCTTTTCTTTCTGTAGTCCCACCCACTGAAGAAGAAATGACTGACTGCCCTCCACAGGAGGAAGGTCCTGGTAGTGGTCTGACTGCCACTTCCCTTCCAGGAGCCTTGATTAATAATGTACAATTTATGCATGTACCAGTTATTTTCAACCTTACACATTAGAATATGGCTGAGCTTGATCTTTGTCACACGACCAATAATTCTAAATTTTACAGTATGATGCTTACAGATATTGTATCTGCTTATCAGACATGTACTAATGATCCTCTCAGTGGCCCCCATACCACTGATCATGTAGGGATCTTTCGAACCGCACCTAATGCCAAAGCTAGACCACACACTAGGCATGACATTACAGATGTTATTGGTGCAGCAGGCACCATTTCTAGCCTTTTTGGTCTGGCATGTCTATTTGGACTACAGCAGACATAGCTGCTATTAAAGCACAAACTCTTAATTTTCAGCAGACTGTTAAGAATGATATTTTACCCCCACTGTTACATGGTGTAGATGGTTTAAGCAAGGAAGAACGCTTCACCGTATAGAATATGCAAAAAATTGCCAAAGGGTTCAATGACACTAAAGATAAGATAAATGAACTGATTTTTCAAAATAATAAGGAGGCAGACAAGCAATATATTTCCCGTGAACTTTTATGCTTCACTTATGGCTCTTATGTAATTTCCACTGTTAACAATCTCTTCAGGGACTTGAAAACAGGCCATATCCCAGATCTCATCCATGACAGATGAATGGGTAAATGATATTGTCCTCATTGCAAATCCAACGGTACATTACTATTTGTTTAGCAAACAATGTTAACATTTCTGTGTCTCAAGCTAGAAACCTTGGGTATGTCTCCAGATATCCAAACCAAGCACCTTGCTACTTTACTATATCCTGTTCCATCCATGATAATATGTTTGTGACTTTCACCATGTCACTACCCCGCTTTGATCCTGTTACATCTGTTTTTGATAAATTGGCTGCCATTAACTCCATCAGACACCTTGATAATAACATTTATCATGCGTGAACAGAATTACCTTCATTGTTTGTGTACCATTCTGTGCTACAAGCCTGGGTGGTACCCCAAACAAACTGTTGTGCCAAGAAAAGATATTACTACCTGTGCTGCTGTGACATCTTTGATATTGTAAAACCAGTTTGTGGCTGCTCTCCAGAACACCTTGACTGGGCCTTTACTTTGGGTGACAAATTGCCATTGAACCTTACTGATGTTGACGAGGATGACAAATCTGAATCTGCATGAACTACATCTGCACCTGATGCTGAAACAGCTAAAACCAGAAGCTTCATGGCTCACCAACCAGTCCTTCTCCTGTCCAATACATCTACAGCAATGGAGGGTACCAACTGTACGAGTTACTTATAATTCTGATGGGCAGTATTTTGTAGTGACTAACCACAAAACCTTTGCTTATGGTCAAAAATCTAGTGCTATTGAAATGCCTAACTTCTGTTTTACTCCACAGCAGAAAACAGTCATAGGTCACACTGTCATCACTCCTGTTCCTCTTCCCGAACCAGATGTTATTGATACCGATCCGCAATACTTGCTTGCCTTGTCTCAATATTTGCCCATGTTTAACGTGCACATTGGCCCTTTGACACTTTCTTTGAAATTCTTTTTAGCTAGAAAGGATTCACATTTGATTTATATCAGTAATAATATTTCTCAAGCTGGTGATGCCCTTAATGCTCTTATTCATGATGGTGATTTAAGTACTGCCCTGTCCAATACCTGGTTAGAACTCACATTTAAAGCTTTTGTTATTATTCAAGCATTTCTGATTATTGTTTTTCTGATACTAACCTTTTGCTGTCTGCGATGTACTCTAAGACAACACCCAGAACAACTCGAATTCCTTTACAAGGCTAGTGCTTTGGGCTTGTAAACAACTTTTCTTTATCTCCATCCCACTACTTACCTGGGATTGTTGCCCCTTTTGAGGCAATAAGAGGGTAAATGTTATCCATGGACCAGCACCCCTGATTCTACCCCCACCTCGTGGACAGCAACACATATGTAGGTATATTTACTAATTTTAGGGCATAAACACTTATTGTATAAGCATAAGTGTCAGGATCTGAGTTCTACTGTACTTTTGCAATGCATGTTATGCGTCACCATATTCTCGTAATATATTGTACCACTGGGAGATGTTTTCCATTATATATCATTGTATAATTATTAGTTAGGCAACAGTGCCATCTTTGGTGCTTGTACAAACTGTAACTGCAAGTTACCTTGGAAGCATCACAGACCTTATGTTTCACTTTTATCTTCTGCTAAGCTAAACAACTTCTTATGTTAGTTAGGATAGTTATTCTGGCCACTTGTTTTTGGCCAATTATATGCTTTTTTATGTATCTTCTTTTGTTGTTGTCGTGGTTATTATCAGAGTATAAGACCCTTTGCATCAAGTATTTTCTCTCAGAGAGACTTGACTGTGCCTAAAGGTAAGGAAACTGGATACTCTCCCAGTGATTACACTGTTGGTTGTAAGCCTGTATTATTATTATTATTTACCAGTAATAAATAACATGTATTATCTGGACACCACTTGTCTGTCGTCTCTTCCTTTTGTGCATTTCCAACAAGAACCTGAGAAAGGTAGTTTTATTACTAAGTTGCTAAGGTGGTTCACTCTCTGATTGATCCCACTGCATAAACCACCTTGCCAGTCCTAAAACAAAATGGCCTACCTATCACTGACCTGTATGTATAGCTGACATTCTGAACAAGTTCTTTACCACTTGTGCCCTTCAGGATCATACTTAGCCTGCCTCCAAAGACACATCACTGAACACCTTACAAAAAACCTTCCTTTTCACACCTGTCTCCACACAGGATGTTTTGGAAGCTCTCTGCTCCCTCAACACCACTAAATCCAGCCCCGATGGTATCCACCCAAACCTACTTCACATATCTGCCCCTGAAATCACAGCATCACTAACCCATCTTCTGAACCAGTCTTTCTCCTCTGGAATTGTACCTCAGACCTAGAAATCAGCTAGTGTAATCCCCCTACATAAAGGCAGCAACCTCTCATTACCAGGAAACTACCATCCAATCTCCCTCCTCCCAGCCCTTGCCAAAGTATGGGAATCCCTTGTTCAATCCAGACTGACTGGGTTTCTTACTGCATCTGGTTTCCTTTCCCCATTCCAGTCCAACTTCTGGAAGCACCATTCTACAGTCTCTTTTCTTTTACATGTCACAGAACATAGTCACTCTGCCATGGACCAGGGTCACTTAACTGCAGCAGTTTTTGTAGACCTTGACAAGGCCTTCATCTCAATCTCCTACCCCCATCTCCTTATTAAGTTTGAGGCTGCCAGCCTAACCCCCTCACTGTTAGGTAGTTCAAATCTTACCTTAACAACAGACTGCAACCTGTCCAGGTGGGCAACTCCTCCTCCCCCTATTCCCCATACTCACAGGAGTACCACAGAGATCAATCATGGGCCCCATCCTGTTCTCAATAGTCATCAATGACCTTCCCTCTGCATGCTTCAGCTCCCACATACACATGTATGTGGATGACACCAACCTCTTTGCCTCTGGGCCCATCCTAACTAATGTCTACACCCTTCTACAATGGGACTTCCATAAGATGCAGTCCTGGTTCCAGGCAAACCAATTGAAAATCAATACCACCAAAACAGTATCAATGATCTTTGAGTCAGCATAAAAATTGGCCAGAGCACCCCCACCCCCAGCCCTCACCTCCATGGATGTGACTCCACTGGAGAATGTCTCATCATACAAATACCCAGGCGTATGGCTTGATCCCCACCTAAGCTTCTCTACTCACATAGATGCCATCACCTCAAAGATCCACCCCAAGCTTGGTATGCTATACCACAGCAGAGATTCCCAACCACTCCCAGTCAGATGTGAATTAGTAACTAAGATGATCACTCCAATTTTTGACTATGCAGATGTAGTATACAACACAGCCCCTGTCTCTTTTTTATCCAGACTTGTCACCCTTCTAAATGCCTTCTGCCACTTCATTACCAACTCCCCTTCAGAACTCATCACTGTTCTCTTTACTCCTCCTTCGGCATCTCACCCCATCCCACTGCCTTCACATCCACTCAATCTCTCTAATATCCAAATTCTGGTTCAGTCTGCTACCTCCCTACCTCTCGGATATGATATACCCAGCTAGCCCATCCCCCTATGTCCTATGCAGCAGGGACACCTGCTCCTTCTCTTTCTTCCCCAACAGATCTTCTTCAGGTGGCAAATCCACATTCTCCTACAGACTCCCTTCTATTTTCAACTGACAAACTCCCCAACTACAGAACTCTTCCTCATATACCTCTATCAAATAGCATTTTTGCCTACTTCCCTACCCCATCTGCTCCTGTCACTCTACACCCCCTTTTCCTCCCAACCCATCCACAATACACTAAACAAAGTGAATGTAAAGTTGGTCTAAGCTGTTAGCTGAAATAGTCAACCTAATTGTAAACCATGTTTGTCTAAACACTATATGAAAAATATAACTTGTCACTCTTAAACACGTTTTGAATATGTCTTGTTCACAGTCATGCATAAACTGCTATTGGCACTTGTACTGATTGTATGTATCTCCTTTGTATGTAATTGTTACCCCAGTCCCCCGGTCACACCTGGAAATGAGCCTTGGCCCAGTGTGCCTTTTCCAGTTACCAGAATGTTAAATAAAAAATAAAAATAAAAAATTAGGGACAGTTGAGAGGTACAGTATGAAAACAACTATTACCCACAATACACAAATCAAGACAAGTAAATAATTCCTTATATGAGTCTGCACACAACATGCTAGCAGTAGCGTCACAACATGCAATTTTACAAACTCTAGCATAACCTCTGCCTCATTTGTTTTTTCCAGTAAAAATTGTGATTTGATTTTGTCCACAGAGAAATATGAACTAAATGGCATCGTTTTGTCAATGTGACTTACTATACTGTAATTGGTAGCACTGAACCAAAAGGTCAACATCTCCAATAGGGCAGCAGTTATTGCTGTGCAGAATACTGAATCCTGCCAGTGGAATTCAGGTGGCATGAAAGCTCCATCTCCAAATTGCTTTGCAGAATTTTGTGCAGAATTTGGCTAAATTCTGTAAAAATGAAAACCTCGGATTAGTTTTCTGTGGTTTATGTAAACCACGTACTAGTTTTCTGCAGTTGGTGGAATCCTAATCTGTAATTCACATAAAAAATTAAAAAACTGTTCCACAGTTATGCAAATTGTATTCTGCACAGTGAATTTCACATGGTGATACAAAGCATGTTGCACCTCTGTGAGATCTGGCAGAGTCATAACAAGTCATTTGATGTCCTGGAAAGGGGAAGCTGCTAATAAGATCAAAGAAAGTCATTTGAAAAAAAATGAGTTGTGCTGAAGTCACAGAATTTAATACTTGGATTAGACATCCTGTTTCACATAGATACATTTTTTTATATTCTGACAGGGAGGAGCGAGGTGACCTCATGCAAAGAGGTTGGCAAAGCCAGTTTTTAAACAGTATCCTGTTTTTCATTTTCACACAAATGTTTGGACTCTGAAAGCTACAACATGCTAGCAGTACTGTAAAAGATACATTAGATAGATCAAGTCTAATTGTCTGGTGGTAGGAAATTGCACTTTTAAAGTTTTTTTTAAGTGATTGTATGTTTTTGTGATATATGGTTCTGTATTTACATTTTACATGTTTTATCTATTTTGAAGTAAAGCTCTACTTTAGAGACTACTTGGTGTGCCTTTGAAACTCTTTCTTTAACAATGGAAGCATACATGGTTAAAGTTTACACTATACAAAGCTTACTGGTTTTACCAAATTGGAAAAAGGTAAGAATTTATTCTGAGATCTTTAATAGAGTTTTAAGGGTTCATTTTGTACACCTGGTTAGGTGCCCGTAGGTGAAAGATATCTGCCCCCCCAAAAAAAAGAGCAGAATTATCTGAGTCTGTACATTGGGTACGCTAACAAGAGGTTCACAGTTTGAATCCCTCCAAGACTTGAGACCAAAGGTCAATTCAAACCCACAAAACAGACAGGAGGGTTACCCTGTTTCTGTTTCCTGTTCACAAGACTGCGCTCGGAGGTTGGCACTGTGGGAGCAGAGGGCCTGACCTGCTGAGTGGGTTTGTGATGGAGTTTTTTTTTTTGTTTGTTTCGTGATTGTTTAGGCAGAACGCTCGAGACAGCAGTGAGAATAAGGAGTTATCTCATCATCATGGACAATGCTAGGGTGTGAATACAACTGCCTATTGCTGAATGTGGTGTGTTTAGCATACAAACTGTACCCAAATTTAGTACCACCAAATAGATCCCTTTGTGCATCCCATTGCTGGATTTGTATATGGGAGGGAGGCATATAGCATAAAATGCCCTTCCTGATCCTAGGGGGAGGGAGAGAAGTAGAGTGGGATCAGTAGTTTGGGCCATATAGAGTGCTTGGGCAAACATATATAGACAAATAGTCCTGCAGCAGGGCATAGTTCAGATGCCGGTTGCTCGGTGTCCAAGCGAGTGCCTTATGCCGTAGTTGATTTCAAAGGGTAGGAGGTGTGATGTAGGGGGCTCAGTGTGGCTTCTTGATAAAGGCAGCATTATGGTCTGTCATAATAAATGTAGTAGGAGAAGTCCCCTGGCAGGATTGAACTGCCGATCCATATCAAGTAAGTAAGTGCACGTCTAGTGTGCTACTGAGCTGCAATTTCCATATGACTGGGACTGAGGAACGTGAGTGAGTGTTTGGGGGTTTAGCCCCAGCATTCATTCAGTCACCACAGTGGTTGTACTGGCAGCACTGTATGTTAATTTTTTTTTTTTACCAGATTCATTAGGGGTTGTGTAATTCAAACCCTGGGCTCCAGGTTCATAACTCAGAGCCTTAGCCAATACACTACATTGCCTCTGGGAGTTTAGATGCAGTTTTGCTGATCCGAGATGGAGAAGAGCGAGCCACTGCACATGTGCAGTCATGCGTGCATACTTGTAGTAATGCTCGGGCATGAGCAGGAGTGCACAGTGAGGGGCTAGGGATGGAGTAGCCTGAGGGGCTAGCCAGGAGGAAAAATGGCAGAGGCAATCTGAGGGTGGGGGAGAAGAAGGCCGAGGAGTTTGCTTGGGTGAGGAGGAGAAAGTCTGATTCAGCCTGATCACAGAAATGCTGGAGTGCTATGGTCGAGACTGGAGGAGAGCAGTTGGCTTAAATGGATCAGCAGCATTAGGAGGAGGCCTATTGGAGTCTTGCAGGTGAGAGGGCATTCCAATGCCTCCTGCAGCATTTCTGAGTTATTCAACAGATCCTCTGTGGCATATACTGAGTAGATAGCTGCCTATCATCCTATGCTTCAGCGGGGTCTGCTTGTAAGGGGATCCTGCCCACGTAAGGAGAGTCTGAGCTGCTCAGAAGAGGCTCAGCCTCTTAGCCACCAGCTTGCACCACATCATAAGTTAATATGGGAAGAATAGCTATAGGGACATGTAGTGGGAATAGGTGCCATGTTTAAAATGCCTAGGATGCTTGGGGAGTCAGAGATATAGTTGAATTGAGAGCAATGAAGAGATGGTCTAGTCCCTGGCGACAGGAGAAAAAATGAAAGCTAGCCATGGAGGGAAAGAGGAGAAGGTGCTATAACCCACATGCTTGCCAGCTATGTAATATAGTATGCTAGACCAGCCATAAGGCCAAATGTTTCTTGCTCCACTACTGTAGACATACCTGTTTGTTTCCAATGTATTTTCTCTTAAACATAGTAGATTTAGGAGATCTCACACTATATTTTTTCTGTAGGTGTATATATACCTATTTAGTGTGTGGGGGGTTCGAGCATGCAGATAGCACTGGCTGAAGTTGTCAGGGTAGCTCTCATAGGGTCTCAGAGGAAGGCCATATGCCATGCATGGTATGGATGGCTGCTTAGATGTGCTGTGCCCTTAAGGAATGCTGTACTGTGCCTGTAAGGGAAGCAGTTTGCATTAATAACAGTGTTGTGTCCTGATTACAGTAGGGTCTGCTCACTACTGCCAGAGCTGTTTGCCACTAGGGAGCTGCATTTGTTAGGCTGTTATTATGCCTATAATGCAGCTTATTCACGGGACACACGTGTGTCTCAATATCTTGTTTTTGATCTCCTGCCACTGTGAGTGAAAGCGGCATCTTGTGCCTGTTGTAAGATGGTGGCTGTGATGTCATGAGGTGTTGCGCGCATGGGTGACTTACAGTAGTTGGGCATGCCACACGTAAGATGGCGGGCATGATGTAGTCTGGGAATAATCTTGCTCTGATGTGAGGAGGAGTACAAGATGGCCATTAGGAATCCTGGTCTTGTTCGGCTGGTAATGGAGCATCGCCACGTGGTTTCGGTTGCCAGCATGCCAGCGCAGTTTTGTGCTCCTTCCTTCTTGCAACATCAGGGTTTAGTAATAAACCGGGTGATGGCAGATTGGAGAGGGACTGCTATCGGGGACCTCCTTATGAAAAGTAGTAGCACTCATGGTAAGCAGGATCCTGCTTTCTTATGCCGTATTTGTATGTTTGAATCCTGGAGTCTTAGCGGGGTCTGCTAGCAAGGGGACCCTGCCCACTCCTGAAGGACTTGAACCGCTTGCAAGGGGTCCAGAGTCCTAGCCCCCCAGGCAAAAGGGAGATATTGGTTCCAAGTCTGTGGAGGGGGGGGTTTGATTCAAGGCGCCATTTTTAAAAAGCCTTTCCCATTTGGGAGAGACGAGAAAATGCCTCCTGAAGTAGCATTTTTTTTAATCTATCTGAATCCTGATGCAGACAGATGATTGCTGGTCTTAATCTGAGTCCTACCTGCACCAATGACTGCTGCACTATGAGTTGAGTGCTTAAATATATCTGTAATAGCTAGTCATACCATAGAAATGTACTCATTCATTAAGAGTAGGATCTGAACATAGAAATTAGTCATCTTAAAGCTGAGCTGCACCCTTATGGTAACTAACTACAAACATTGCAAGAATAAGATATAATAATGTATTTAAGCTAGAATTGCATTTAACAATACTTTCTTTAGCAATTATACTTAATCCTTATGTAAGAACTATCAAGTTTTCCTCATTATGTTTAAACATGTGTAATAATTATACATCGCAGAGTGGCCACTGCTAACAGTAACCAAGCCCTGCTGAAAGAGGTAGCAAAGATAGCTTGGAGGTTGTTTACAATCTTACCTTCTGAGGTTAGCTGTGGAGCTAGGCTGTGTGCTTGTAGCCTCTGCGATGCACATTAAAGAACTGGAGCACTGTGGCAAGGAAGAGGACCTAGGCAGATCAGATTTCGAAACATCTGGTCACATGTGCATCACTAGCCTATGAGATGGACGTAACCAAGATGGTAATGAATGGGAGATGCTGTAAGGTGATGCAATATGCAATCACCTTTACCAGGTGAGTAAACTACCAATTACTAACCTGTAGTTTGAACAGCACTTTTGGAATTTTAGAATCTTGCTTCCGATTGAATTTTGCAGATTCTGTTGGAAGCAGATTTGAAAATTGCACACAACTCTAGCAGCAGTCCCTTAGCACTTCCCTTATTATTGTGAAAAAAGGAGGACTGTAGTCCATTCTTGTGATACATGATTATTTGATTGCTTTTATAAGCTGACCAAATTGTGTATTAAACAGAAGCCAAAGGATGAGACAATGCCAGATTTGAGTTCTGTGAAAGTGACAAAATTTGGCACTTTTGACAGAGGTGAAGCTGATCTAAGGTTTTAAGACTTCCCAACAGCATCTTGCTGCCTTGTGCAATTAGTTAAAAAAAACTCTACCTCTTACTAATTGCCCAGGACTAATTAATTGCCAGTCATTTCCCTCAGTTACTTCCAACCCTTCTCCCCTTCCCCATTCCCCTAGAATTTGTTTCCAGAAAATGCCAGCTGCTGGCACTGAATCAGGAGCCAACAACAGCTTTTTTTCAGAATTCCTCTTTGAAACCTTGATTTTTTTTTGGGGGGGGGGGTGAGTAGGTAACTATAGCTAGCTCAGCAGAGCCCCATCCTGTAGCACACCCACTCCATAAGTCTGTATAGTCTGAGGATAGCGAATGTGTGTGTAATAAAGAAGCAGAAGGAGAAGCAATAGTTTTCTCTACAGGTATGTGTCATTTCATAATCCATAAGTACTGTAATTATGAATAGAAGGAAATGTTAGTCAAACATTTGGTAGCTAATTTAAATTACATGTGTGGTCTAAGTATACATTAGCAATATTATTTCTGAGAACCAAACCTAAATAGGCTGTAGTAATCATTTTTGTTTTTTGTATCATCAGCCAATCAAATTTACATGTTCATCTTTTGCCTTAATAATGGAAAAAAATAATTATACATTAATCAACACTTTATTATTACTGCATAATTCTATGTAATAAAATAACTCAAAGTTTTTAAATTATAATACGTCATCCTATTTCCTTAGTACAGTATTGCAAAATCTAGTGCAACCCATATCCCTTTCTCCCACAAGCTTGTTATTAAATAATTGCATTTAAATTAAAATCCTCAAGCTATTACAAACTATTACTATGTTTGTTAACTCTCAATAGTTGCAAAAATATTCAGGATTACCCTGCTACCCACTTGTATATTAACAATTCCTAGTCACTGTTTCATCCATTTCATTGTGGGACTGTTTTGATTATAGTTAGGTTTTATATGGCACTATAGACATATATTCATTAACATTGAAATGGACACTGCTAACCATTTTGGTATCCTGTTTTCTAGTTATAAGATAGTTCATGATTGCTTACCTTCTATGGAATTTGTTGATGTTGCCAGTTGTTTTTCTGTGTGCTTCCTTTTTTTATTAAAACAGAAAAACACGCAATCAGCGTTATCTTACCAACACACTTGTCTTCAGTCCTCAAACTTGTTTTATTGCATACTTCCTGGACTTTGGGAATGTCCACATACAGTGTAGCAATTCATGATGCAGTAGTTTCCTTCTACTGCATCATAAGTTGCTAGAATGCAGTGGGTGTGTTCTCACGTTTCAGGAAGGATGCAGTGCGTGCTTATCAAGGACAGTAAAAAAGCAGCTTTATCATGTGTATCGCAAGGAGGGTGGCCCATCTGTTTTTCACTTGTATTAAGAAAAAAGGGGCAATTATCAATCAACCTTCTACAGCAACATTTTCTTCAGAAGTGGATCTTGTGACTAGTGGGGTACTGCAAGGCTCTGTTTTGGGCCCCTGCCTTTTCCAGGCTTTTATCTCAGACATGACAAGCACTTGTATCTCTATTTCAACTAATTACACAGATGATGTTAAAATTGGTGGACCTTGTGCTACCCCTGATCAGGTTGAAACTTTACAGTGAGGCTTAAAATTTCTGATTGGACAACCAAATGGGGTATGAAACTTAATAAAATGTGAAGAGTACAGTACCTTGGATGGCAAAACCCCAATACATCACATACCCTGGGAAATACTATTTTATTGAGTACCACCAATGAAAAAGATATTGGAATTAATATTTCAGACAAAACAAATTAAGTTTATATTGTCCATTCGACGTAATATTAAATCCCATAATCCCAATATTATTATGCCTTTGTACTAGGCCTCCGTAAGACCCCATTTAGAATATGCTTCTCAGCTATGGTGCCCGTACAAGAAGTCTAATTGTATTCAACTTGAAAAAAGTGCAAAGAAAATTTATGAAACAATTGCAGGGGTTACATACTAGTTCATATTGCAGCAGATTAAGTCACCTTAATTTAATGTCACTAGAGACACACCGATTGAAGGGTGATTTGTTATTTCTATTCAACGTTATCAATGACCCTTACTTGATGACCGAACTAGGTTTAGAGTTTAAATCCAATACATATAATACCAAAGAGCATCTACTACAATTGTCTGGTAAACATTTCCATTATAACAAAAGGAAATTTTTCTTTACACTATGGGTTATACATACCTGGAATACACTACCATTAGAAGTTATTATCAGTAAATCAAATCATGAATTCAAAAAATGACTTGACTCAATTTTACTTACAGATGGGCAACTTAAGTACTACTAATTTAGTAATTGGTTAGTATAGGAGCACCCATGAGGTTTTAGCTCTCTTGCTGCTCGCTTTCTTTAGTGTGAACCTTAGTAAGATGAGCAATGATAAAGTGTGTGTGTGGTGTGTGTGTGTGTGTGTGTGTGTGTGTGTGTGTGTGAGCAACATGGGGAATCTGGGAAATCTAAGGCCTTGGGGGTTGATGGTGTCCTTTTAGCATATAAAACAATGCAATCTTGTAAACATTCTTTTTCAGTTCTAATAGAGTACAATCCATTAAAATGAAGGTGTTGCCTTGTTTCTCATACCTCATCTAGACCATAATGACATATTTTCCTTAGGAGATCTGATCTTGTGAGGTGGGCTAAAACTAAATTGGTGCTGCAAGCGGTTGGTACTGCTCACACCAAAATGAGGGTGGATTTGGTGCTGGCCAGAGCAGGCATCCTTGGCATGGTGATTGGGTGTATGTGGTGCGGGTCAGCAATAATCTTAAATTGGGCATGGAGGTTCGGAGGGTATCCAGTGTGTTTTCAGCTGACAGGACTTAGGGAGGAGGTTGAGGGAATCAGAAGAGAACTGGAAGGCATGAGGGGAGGAAGGAGTGGACATTTTCCCATGGAAGGTGGCGAGGCCACTACAGCATACCCCAGGGATCAGGTAGGCATGGGCCCTATGGAAACTCTGGAGGGGTAGGGCGCAATACAAGCAATGGATGGAAAACACCTCACAGGAGGAGGGCCGATCAGGGGGAGCAAAGGAGGGAGGGGGGGTAGGAGAAAATGTGCCAGGGCAGGCATCACACTAGCAATAGATACACCATGCTGTACCCAGGAGAGGAGGTGGATGAGTCTGGCGAGGGCAGGTGGTCAGAGAGTTTGGTCAGCAAGCCAGGGGATGGGAGCAGAGGGTATGACTAGCAAGCCAGGGGGTTGGGCAAGGGAGGTGACGGGACAGAGGGGAGGGGAGAACTGGGGTTGAGCAGGCGCTCAGGCTGGGGAAGTCAGCCAAGGAGAGGAGGGTAGTAGGGGTACTCCAGGAAGGCCAGCTTTGGGGCTGGAGAAATCTGATGAGGAAGGGGGAGGAAGGAGGGTAGGGAGAAATATGCCACAGGGATGGGGAGACAAGACTGGGGGTTGGAGGCAGGAGAGAAGCAGTAGAAGGGTGTATGGGCTGGGGACCTGTGAATTCCTGACCCAAAAGGGAATCCGGGATGATCAGAGGTAGCAGTGCCTCCCAGGAGGTTGGGGGCAAGGAGTAAATTGAAGCCATAAGCAGAAGGAAGAGCATGGTAGGACACACACAGACTAGTGATCCCCGGACTGAAGGGGGTGGAGGAGTAAGCTGAGGGGTCGATGAAAGAAGGAAGAGCCTGGAAGGGATCAAAAGGGCTAGTAAGTTGGGGGGGGTGAAGGTGATCCTGCTGGGAGACTCCATGACCAGGGGCATCTAGTGGGAGGGGGTAGGGGAGGGAAAAGGCAGCCCGATTAGGGTTAAATGTGTCCCAGGCCTATCCGTTCACAAGGCCAAATTCCAGCTATATTCATTAACATTGGAATGCGGGGGATCACCAGATTTCCTAATACATCTGGGCAAAAATGATTTGGAAGGGAACAGTGATCTGGAAATCCAGGTGAGGTTTCGGGAACTGGTCAGAGTCTGCCATTCTATAGGAAGTTCAATTTCCTTCTCAGAAATTCTGCCAGTACTTAGGGCATCTGGGGATACCAAGCACAAACTCAGAGGGGTGAACCAGTGGCTCAGGCACTGGTGCCAGGCAGAAGGGTATGGGCTGGTGGGGGGACTGGGGGGACACATTGGATGATAAGAGGTTATATGCTAGGGATAGGATACATCTTAACCTAGAGGGGAAGGAGATCTTAAAACTGAAACTTGCTGAATCCATAAACAAGAAGTGAGGTTTAAACTTGTAAAGGGGGGAGGGATTAGTGAAGGAATGGAGTCAGGAGGGCTGCCCGAGGTCCCAGGTCTAGGGCGGCAAATGAGGGCAGGAGACTGCAATGTACACAAAGCAACAGCTGTGCAGGAAAGGGCAAATAGGGAGTGTGCAGGGCCGAGTAAATTGGGTAGGGGAGGGGGGGGATGGGGTAGAGGATAGTCCTGATCAATGCCAGGAGCATGGGCAACAAAATGCCTGAGCTCCAGGCGATGCTGACAGAGGGATCAGCGGATGTGGCAGTGATTACGGAAACATGGGCCACCCAGAAGAATGACTGAGACATAAACTTGGAGGTCTACACAGTTTTCAGGAGGGATAGAGAAGAGGGTAGAGAAGGGAGTGTAACACTGATAGTCAAGAATGACACAATGGTTAGTGGAGTAGAAGAGGCAGATGGAGAGTGGAAGCGATTTGGGTAACCCTGCAATCGAGGGGAGGCAAAAGACTGAAAGTAGGGGTGGTTTACAGACCACCCACAATGGATGAGGACCTGGAGGGCAAAATGGTTGAGAACATCAAGGGGCACTGTGACTGTGGACAGGGTAGGGTGGTGGTCATGGGGGACCTAAATATGCCGAGGCAGAATGGGACCCTATGACATCAGCGGTGGCCAGGGAGCAGAGACTGATGGATGTGTTTCTGGATGCTTTTCTGGTCCAACAGGTGGGGGTATCCTACTGGGGGGAGGATACTCGACATTGTCCTTGCAGATAGCAACCAGATAAGGGGGTCTGGAGGTGTGTAGCCTGCTGGCAGGAGGAGACCATGCCATGGTCTGGTTTCTGCTTTGTCTGGAGGGGGGAGGATAACCGCTCTAGCACAGTAGTAGTGGATTTCAGTGGGGCAGACTTCGTGGGCATGGGCAGGATTCTGAGGGGGAACTTGAACAAGATTAGGCTAGACATGGATGTTGGTAGC
The DNA here is from genome assembly GCA_016271365.2 of Neoceratodus forsteri. NCBI lineage: Eukaryota > Metazoa > Chordata > Ceratodontiformes > Ceratodontidae > Neoceratodus > Neoceratodus forsteri. The sequence continues at coordinate 535,585,252 of CM028137.1, read as the reverse complement.
TTGTGGAAGACCATTAAAAAAGGAGTGCAGGAGGCTACTAGCTCATGTATAAGGGTAAGGCATAAAAATGGCAGGGCCAACAAGCCGTGCTGGTGGACCAGGGAGGTGCAAGAGGCAGTGAGGGATAAAAAAAGCTGCCTACACACATTTTAAGCACTCCAGGGGAGACCGGGAGAGAAGTGAGTATGAGTTGAGAGTTAGAAGGGTCACAAGAGTGGTGAGGGGAGGCAAGGCAAGGATGGAGCAAAACCTGACTAGGGATATCCGGAGGGGTGGAAAGGGATTTTATAGATACATAGGGGAAAAGAGGAAAGGGAGAGCACAGATCTCCAGGATTAGGACTGGGGAGGGATGGGCTCAGGAGGTAGAGGAGCAGGCAGAGGTACTAAACAAGTACTTTGCCTCGGTATTCATGGAAGGAGACATGGGATCCATTCAGCCGGAAGGTGGGAGGGGGGGGAGACAGCTGAGAGGAGAGGACAGATGGAGATGAGAGGATCAGAAGAGGCTGGGGCACCAGGTGGGCCAGGCCTAGAAGGGGATGGGTGCTTTGTTGAGGGGGGGTTGGGGGAGAGAAATCACAGAGGACAGCGTGAGGGAGGCCCTATGGGCACTGAAAACTGACACGGCACCGGGACCGGATGGGCTGCATCCAAGAGTTCTGAAGGAACTGGTGGATGAACTAGCAGTTCCACTAGCTGCATTTTTCAATGCCTCTCTGCAGACAGGATGGGTGCCTCAGGACTGGAGGGTGGCTCATGTGGTGCCTATCCTCAAAGGAGGTTCTAGGGAGGAGATGGGAAATTACAGGCCTGTCAGCCTAACGTCGGTGGTAGGCAAACTAATGGAGGGCTTCATCAAGGGGATGCTCGGGAAGTAACTGGAAAGGCTGGGGCACATGGATGACAAACAGTATGGCTTTGTCCCGGGGAGATTGTGTCAGACCAACCTCATAGATTTTTACGACTGGGTGACAGGGATCCTGGACCGACAAAGACCAGTCGACGTCCTATATCTGGATTTCAGTAAGGAGTTTGACTCGGTACCCTACATCGGGTTGTTGACAAAGTTGGGGGGATGGGGGTGGGAAGACAGTTGCTTAGATGGGTAGAAAACTGGCTTACAGATAGAACACAGAGGGTAGTGGTTGGTGGGATAGTCTCCTCCCCTAGGAAGGTCTTCAGTGGGGTTCCCCAAGGTTCGGTACTGGGGTCACTCCTGTTCAATGCCTATGTCTCTGATATAGGGAGGGGGGTTAGGAGTAGGATGAGCCTCTTCACGGATGACTCAAAACTGGGAGCACTGGCTGACGGGGAGGAAGCGAGAGACACAGTCCAGAGGGATCTGGATACCCTGGAGGGTTGGTCAAGGAGGTGGGGACTGAGGTTTAATCTGGGGAAGTATAGGGTTTTGCATCTGGGGGTCAGAAACTCAGGTCATGTATACACCCTGGGAGGGGTCTCACTGCAAGCCACAATGAGTGAAAGGGACCTGGGAGTGGTGGTAGACACCAGAATGAACAACACTGAAAACTGCAGAAGATCGTCGGCAAAGGCAAACAGGATTCTGGGCTGCATAGCCCAGGGAATAACATCCAGGAGGAGGGAGGAAATCCTGCCTCTGTATAATGCCTTGGTTAGGCCACATCTTGAGTATTGCATGCAGTTCTGGAGACCTCACCTTAGGAATGACATAGCATTGTTGGAGAGGGTTCAGAGGAGGGCAACCAGGATGATCCAGGGCATGAGTGAAAGGACCTATGAGGAAAGGCTGGAAGTCCTTGGGTTGTACTCGCTGGAGGAAAAGAGAGACATGGGTGACATGATTGAGGTAGTCAGATATATGAAAGGGATTAACAGGGGCAGAGCCAAGGAAATGTTCAGGCTAAGGAAAGGGAGCACAACCAGGGGGCATGAGTGGAAGTTGGAGGGGGGAACCGACAGGGGAGAATGTAGAAAGGCATTACTTCACTGAGAGGGTGGTGGAGCCATGGAATACATTGCCTGGGAGTCTAGTCAAGCAGGTACACTGGAGGGCTTTAAGAGGGGGTGAGACAGATGCATGGGTGTACTGAAGCTGAAGTTGACCCTCTCGAGGGCCAGGGGAGGAGGAGGAGGAGGAGGAGCTAGCACCCAATAGGGGCTGGCTACCAAAACAGACACGAAAGACCATTAGGCTTATTCTGCTGGCTTTTAATATGTTAGTATGTTAGATGACTAGAACCAGAAAATGGTGATCACCAGATTGGTATATAAAACTGTCCTAGACCCTCCCTATGCTGTTAAAATATGTCATGGTGATTACTGTTTGTGTATTTGTTTCCATATCAATCAATCAATCAATCTTTATTTATAAAAGCGCCTTTCCAAAACCAAGACGCCTGTACATTACATGATAAAAATGATAAATAATTAAAACAATATTAAAATTAGACTTGACAACAGTGTTCAAAGCTCACTGTATGCTAGGCTATAAAGATATGTTTTTAAAGCCTCCTTAAAGCTTTGGACAGTCGGGCAATCTCGCACCTGACGAAGTAGAGAATTCCATAGGGTTGGGGCCATAAAACTAAAAGATCTGGCCCCTGAAGTTTTTAAGCGAACCCTGAGAATCTCTAGCAATCCCTCGTCAGTGGATCGGAGACAGCGGGATATGTAGTTTTTATTACATTCATTTACTATATCATTTTAAATTGCATAAAATTATTATGTAACTGTTTACAAATACTACTGCTTATAAGGACACAGTTGTAAATATACCCATAGCTCAGTGGCTATAATATATCCTGTTTATTTTTTATTTTAATAAACTAACTTATTATTATTCTTAGAAGGCAAAAGTTGAAGGGTAAAATACATGTCCTGTTACTGTATATGTATTATACAATGTTAACATACAGTACAAGGTTCAGAATGAGCTGGGCTCTAAGTTGGTCAATGAGCCTCAGACCCCCTACACTCCAGCCAAGGTGTTGAGGTTCACCATGTGGGGATGCTTTTGAGAGTGCCACTGTGTAATTTGAAAGTCTGCTGGTGAACAGTCATTTGTCGGCACTGCCCCACCCTTTGGAACTCAGTCCCAGTAGAGGTTCATTCCTCATGCTCCCTGATCTCCTTCAACATCTTCTAAATGTGGGTTTATGAAGGAGGACTTTGTGAGACTGATTGTCCTTTTTTCTATTCTGTAAGTAGTTCTATTGTATCAGGGCATTTTGCTTATTTAACACCATATTCTTGGGTTTTCCTGACAGCATTCTGTGTTATTTGTCTTATGTAAAAGTGCTCCTTTGGATGAGTGCCTTATTAAAATAAACAACTAGTGCTACTATTGCAATATTTCAAGAGCAGCAAAAGAACAGAGAGGATTTCTCAATCCACATTAACAAAATTGGCAACTCACAAAGGGTTGTATATAGTAAAGGCAAATCTGTTAAATATCATGTTGTTAGGAGCCATTTCATCCCAGGGGAACACCAAGCACAAAAGTTGCTCTCTGCATGACCATCAGGTTCTCACCCATGTGGTAATCGCAATACCTGCCAATATATGCAACGTGGGAAAATCTTCATCAGCCCAACTAATGGGAAACAACTTAACATTCAACATCCTGTTACCTGTTGTGCCACATGTGGTGTACAACCTGTGGTGTGATTGTCCCACTTTGTATGTTGGCATGACCACCTGCACCCTAAAAGAACGTATACAAGAACACGTTCGGTCTATTTTACATGGCGGTTGCAACACCCCAGTGGGTACGCTTTGGAGCGCACATCATGTCCAGAAGTTGAATTCTTTCAGGTTTATGGCCATAGATCATGTTACACCTCTTTTGAGGAGAGGCAACAGATGTAATATTCTTCTACTAAGGGAAAGCAGACAGATTTTCCAACTCAATGCAATTCATCCAGATGGATTGAATGAGAACTGGGACATTACACCTTATTTGTAGTTACTGCAGGGAATATTAAGATTCTTTCTTTTTTAGTCCCCACATAGTTTTCATATATTTTTCAAAATTTGTATGGGACAAGGAACTACCAACTTTCCTTCTAGTGTTGTTTTTTTCTGTTGGTATTATCTACTGACATGGTCCCTGTTATAAATTGTCCCACTAGAATGAAGGCATTTAGCCACAATCCCTTTACTTTTTAGGGAGGTTCATTTACTTTAATGACCCATGACGTGTAATATGTATCAGGTTCCTTAGGTACTATGTCCCCACATTTTTTTTTAAATTGTATAATAATAATAATTTTTTATTTGCTATCCCTGTTATACAAACATACTAAAATGCCAGCAGAATAGGTCTAACGGTCTTTCGTGTCTGCTCGTTTGGTCAGCCCCCACCCTGGGAGCTGACCTTGCTGCCCCCCTCACCCTCTCTGGCTTCTCCCTTCCCAGTCCCAGATATTCTCGCTGCACTGGTTTTTGTTCCCAGAACCATTCCCCTGTAACTGACCCACCCCCTCTTGAACCCCTCCACTGTATCTGCCTCCACCAGCCCCCTGGGCATTGCATTCCATGGCTCCACCACCCTCTCAGTGAAGTAGCACCTCCTCCTTTCTCCCCTGAATCTCTCCCCTCCAGCTTCCACCCATGCCCTCTAGTTGCCCCCCTCCTTCCTTCTGAGCACCCTGACTGCTCCTTTCCTATTTACCCCCTTCATGTACCTGAAGACCTCTATCATGTCCCCCCCGGTCCCTTCTCTCTTCCAATGAGTACATATTTACCTCTTTGAGCCTCTCCCCATAGGTCCTATCCCCCAAGCCCCAAATCATTTTGGTTGCTGTCCTCCAGACCCTCTCCAGGAGTTCAATGTCCCTCTTTAAATGTGGCCTCTAAAACTGCACGCAGTGCTCGAGGTGCGGCCTCACCAAGCAGCTATACTGTGGTAGTATCACTTCCCTCCTTCCGGAGGTGATCCCCCTAGCGATGCATCCAAGCATCCTGTTGGCCTTTGCCGCTGTCCTCCTACAAGTCTCTGAGTTGTTCATCTTGACATCCACCACCACCCCAGGTCCCTCTCAGCCATCGAGACTTGTAGCATCCCCCCCCCAAAGGTGTACACTTGGCCTGGGTTTCTGGCTCCCAGGTGCAGTACCTTGCATTTCCCTGCATTGAACCTCAGTTTCCACTTTCTAGACCACCTTTCCAGAGCCTCCAGGTCCCCCTGTAGGGCCACCCTCCCCTCCTCTCCATCATCCACCGCCCCTAGTTTTGAGCCATCTGCAAAGAGACTCATCTCACTCCTGATACCCTTGATGTAGGCATTGAACAGGAGAGGCCCAAGGACCAATCCCTGAGGGACTCCACTAATGACCCTCCTTGGGGATGAGACTATCCCACCAACCACGACCTTCTGGGTCCGGTCCTGGAGCCAATTGCCTATCCATCTGATCATCTGGTTCCCCATCCCCATTTCTCCCAGCTTATCCAACAGGCCCCAGTGAGGAACAGAGTCAAATGCCTTGCTGAAGTCAAGAAAGAGGATGTCCACTGGACTACCCAGGTCCAAGGCACTTGTCACCCAGTCATAGAACTCCACAAGGTTTGTCTGACACAATTTCCCCGGGACAAATCCATGCTGTCTTTCGTCCAGGCACCCCAACTTTTCCAGGTCCCCCCCAATGTCTCTCCTTGACAATGCCCTGCATCACCTTGCCCACCACCGATGTCAGGCTGACAGGCCCATAGTTCCCTGCCACCTCCCTTGATGCCCCCTTGTGGATAGGCACTAAATGCACCACTTTCCAGTCTTGGGGCACCCACTCTGTCCTCAGAGAGATGCTGAAGAGCTCCACCAGGGGTTTCGCCAGGACATCCGCCAGTTCCTTCAGCACTCTGGAATGTAATTTATTTGGCCCTGGTCCATTCTCCATCTTAAGGGACCTTAGGGCTTCCCTCACTCTATCTGCTGTGATTTCCACCTACGCTACCTCGTCCCCCAGATTTGCCTTCCCTACACCTGCCAGTGATGCCCCCCCTCCCCAGACCCACTGATCAGTAAGGGTCCCCCTACTCAGTTTTACCGTCTCCTCCCATGTATGATGCAGTGCCCCCATTTTCCTTGGTGAAAACTGAGGCAAAGTACTCATTTAGTACCTCAGCGTGCTCCCCCGGGTCTTGTGCCCATCCCTCCCCTGTTTTAATCCTGCTAATCTGCCCCTTCACCCTTCATTTTTCCCCAACGTATCTGAAGAACCCCTTGTTCCCTCTCCTAATTTCCCTGGCCAGGTTCTGCTTCCTCCTTGCCTTAGCCGCCCTCACCACCCTAGTGGACCTTCTGGCCATTAGCTCGTACTCCCCTCAGTCCCTTTCACTCCTTGAGTGCTTGAATTGCCAATAGGCTGCCTTCTTACCCCTCACTACCTCCTGAACCTCCTTGGTCCACCAGCAGGGTTTTCAGGCCCTACCACATTTTTGTCTTACTCTTGCGCAGGTGCTGGTATCATCCTGCACCCCCCTCCTGATGATTTCCCACCTACTGTCAGCGTCCATGTCTGGCCTAATCCCATCCAAGTGCTCCTTAAAAATTCTTTCCATTTCCTTGAAATCTGCCCCTCTGAAGTCAGTTATCTCCATCTTTGTGCAGCCTTCTACCCCTCCTAGGTTCAGGTAGAACCAGACTGTGGCATGGTCTCTCCTCGCCAACAGGTCTCTTACCTACAGGCCCCCAATCTGGTCACTGTCTGCCAGGACCACATCCAGTATCCACTCTTCCCTGGTCGGTTCCCCCGACTGCTGAGTAAGGAACATGTCCTGAAAGACATCCAACAACCTCTGTTCCCTGGCCACTGAGGATGTCATAGTCTCCCAGTCTGTTCCTGTTATGTTTAAGTCCCCCAACACCACTACCCTTCCCCTTCCCAACCTGCAGTGTCTCCCAACATCTGCCACCGGACTCTCCTCCAGCTCCTCCACCAGTGCAGGGGGTCTATACACCACTCCTATTTTTACTCTCTTGCCCCCCCCCCCTTGTTATCAGGGTGACCCAAATCACCTCCAGAGTTCCCTCTGCCTCCTCCACTCCTCTATGGCAATGCAGTTTTTGACTATTATTGCTACCCCTCCTCCCCTTCCCTCCCCCCTGTCCTTCTTGAGCATGGTGTAACCCTCCAGGTTCAGGTCCCAGCCATGTCCTGCAGTGGCCCAGGTCTCAGTGACCACTGCCACATCCACCTCTCCCTCAGTTAGCATCACCTGGAGCTCAAGCATTTTATTGCCCAAGCTCCTGGCATTTAGCAGGACTACCTTCCACCCTTTCCCTATACTTCCATTTCCCCTGCTCGTGTTCCCGTGGGGATTCTGTCTTCCCCTGGTTCACACCTTACCAGTCGGCCTTTTCCTGCATTCCTCCAGCTCCCAAGGGGGATGGAGACAGAGTCCCTCCCTTATCGGACCCCCCTCAACAGCCTTTTCTCCCATCCCCCCCTTCACAAGTTTAAACCCCACCTTTCACCAATGAACCCCACTATTTTCAACTTAAGGATTTCCTTCCCCTCCGAATTGAGATGGAGCCTATCTCTAGCATACAGCCCCTTATCCTCCCAGGTCTCCCCCCAATCCCCCATCAACCCATACCCTCTGGCCCCACACCACTCCCTCAGCTACTGGTTTATCACCATAATCTCCCTCTTGTGTTCCCCACTAGCCCTTGGCACCGGCATGATTCCCGAGAAGGAAATTGCACATCCTATATCATGACAGACCCTGGTAAGCTCCCTGAACCTTGCCTGTATCTCTAGCTCACTATTTCCCCTCAGTGTCATTGGTACCCAGATGGACCAGTATGTCCGGGGAACCTCCACAATCCTTTGCCAGATGATATACCTCATGCTTGACCCTGTGTACCGTTAGTCCAGGGAAGCATTTTGTTCTAACTGGGCATGCTTCTCCCTTCCTATTCCATTTGATCCCCCTGATCATAGAATCACCCAACAGGAGCACTCTGGCCACCCCTTTTCCTCCATTTCTCCCTCTTCCATGTCCCTCATCATTTCTACCGGCCCCTCCCCCCAGCCGGCTTCTTGCTCCTCCCTCTATCTGGGTGCCACCTGCCATTCCCTCCTAATTTACCCTGGCAACCCCCTCCCCTCCGATCCTATGCCTCTCATCCTCCTGAGTATCCCTCTGTACCTTGCTACCCCCACCGTTACTGCTCACGACTGGTCCTTCCCCCCAATCTGCTAAACTAGCCTGGCTCATCCTCCCTCCCTTCCTTCCTGTCTCTATTCAGCCCCTCCTTGCCTGTCATGCTCCCCTGGCCTAAACCCTCAGCTCCCTTTACTGTATCCTCCTTGTACTTCTGGTCCTTCTCCTCGCCCTTTCCTCCCAACCGGTCCTTCTCCTTGCGCTTTCCTCCCTCTACCCCCTTCTCCTCCTGCTCTGATCCCCTGCCCCCCCCGTTTTCCCACATTCCAAGTTCCCCCCTGTTCCTCCTGCTATCTGGCCTCTGCCTCCTGCCCCCTACTCCCTTTAAATCTCTAACTGCCCCTGTCATGGCTACAGCACCTCCCTCATCCTCAAGCAGAAGAAGAGAATTGAAGCGGTTACTGAGCTTAAGGTCCGATCCACCTCCCCCCATTGCTTCCTTCTGTCCAGTCCCAGCTATCTGCCTACTTCCCAGAGAATGTCCTCCCGTTATATTAAAGGTATTGGGACAACCCCTACAGGGCTGTCCCATCTTTCTTTCTTTCCATTTTCCCTCTTTTTTCTAAATTCCCTTCTCCTCTTCCATCCCTTTCCTTCTTTTCCACTGTTTTCTTTCTTCTCCCCCCATTTCCCTTTTCTCTGCCTCACTTCTTTTTTCTTCCTATCCTCCCCCCTTTTCTTTTCTTAGGTCTCCTAGTCTAAGTAATGTTGACAATTCTTGCTTGTTTTTTGTCTACCATTTCACAGGTATTTGATGGAATAAACTGCGGAAATTGAGACACCATGATGGACCTATCCATCCTAAAATTGACTGAATTAATTGTTTAAAATACATTTAGTTCATTGCTAAAAGCATCAGTTTTTTTAGGGAGCACGACAATTCGCTCCCGACAATTAGCTCCCGCTAAATACGCTCCTGACAATTCACCCCCATGATATCCTGCTCCATGACAACCGGCCCCATGACAATTCACTCCCGTGAATGGGAGTGTACATTTAGAGCAGGTAAAGAAAGCTAGCAGAGTAAAGCTGCTCTTTTTATTTCTTTTTTGATGATAAGAATAGAGTGACTAATAGGTTACAAAATAAATACCGGTAAGACCAAGACGCTGTTTGTCTGGGGGAGCCCATCTCCAGCTTTGCAGACAGGTCATGTTTTGCATCAGCTAGCGTATAGGCTACCATTTATCTGAAGTACTAGAAATCAATTGAAACAGTGTTGGGCTTTCTTGAAGGGGCTGATGCCAACAGTGCTGATATATATTAGTTCTGTGTATGTAAAGTTGGACTTACTGTTTATCAAAAAGAGCAATAGATACACAAAAACTAAGCTGCATGTGATTCATTTGAAGAGCCGTGCTGCTTTTACCTTGCTAGGAGGGACTTCAGCCATAGGAGGGTGAGGCGGGCTGCGGCAATTGAGGAATGCCGCACTGCAGTCGAAGCACACCCGATGAGGGGCTCAGGTCTCGAGGTACGTCTGTGAGGGGGAAAAAAGGAGTGAAATTAGATTAGATATCAGCAGTAGATGGGGGTGGGGGACTGAAGAAACAGGCAGAAAAATGGCAGGGCCAGAGACAGTATCTAAATCGATGGTCTGAGTTCTCAAGAAGAGATAGGTAGGTTAACAAAAGAATAAGAATAGAGTTGTGGGAAGGGCGTGTCAGTGCAGCTAGTGTAATGTTTGTCAAATGCAGTTTTGCACTAAAAACCAATCAGCAGCTTTCAGCCATTACAAGGAGTTCACTTGAAAGCTTTTAAAAATATGTTGTTTATGGTCACGCAATGTGGGAGCATATTGACGGGAGCGGGTTTGCAAGGGAGCGAGTTTGCAAGGTAACGAATTGTCGGGAGCGTATTTAGCGGAAGCAAATTGATGGGAGCGAGTTGTCATGTACCCGTTTTTTTAGTCGTTGTTTAGATGAAATTATCAGCCAGTCTGATTTTTACAGAAAAACTTTTATATACTATTACACAATTGGTGACTGGTGTATGTGGTACTGCACCTTTAATGGATGGTCTTCTTACATTGGGCTGTTACACTCATTGCCCCTCCCCCGATGAAGAGTTCACAAGGGCTTGAAGTGCTGGGGTACTTGTGTTCAGCAGTCTGTGTCTGTGTTATTAAAACTCTTGGCACCACTTTCTGACTACTTGGAATCATTCTTTTTTGTGCACTGATTTTTTTGTTTCTCCTATGGATATTGTGCTTGATGTAGCATCCTAGAACCCTCACACACCTGAGTGCCATGAGTCTTTCTCTTTTCAGTTTTGCTTGTGGAGCACAGTCGTTGGTATTGTCCTATGTGAACGTGGGATTTGAATTAAGTAAAGCGGCCAAGTTTTTTTTCCTCGTGTTTTGTACTAGACACTAGGTGAGCGTCAAGTTTAGTGCACAGACTTGGAGTTTTGCTAAAGTCGGGATTTTTTCAAACCTTTTTGGTTTTTTAGCGCCCCGCATCTGATTGAGTCTGGCAGCATATTGTGATGTCACGTCAGCATTTCTGGTTTGTAATCTTTTTTTTTCAAATCACCTCAACACTGCCAGCATTTTCTTTAACTGCATACCCTTTGGATTTCTGGTTGTTCTTACAGTGGCACATTCTGTAGCAATGCCTGGAAACCATAGAAGGACAAGCAAGGAGTTGGAGACAGAAGTCCTAGAGGAGCTGCTTACAGGGGCATGCCAGAATTCGAACCATTCACTGAGAAGGGGCTTGCTAATCCTGCTGAACAAGTTAGGTGACGAGAACAGACTGGTGACATTTTCTCTAATGACTTTAGACCAACTCTTGAATTGGTTGATAACTGAAAAGATTTGTTTAACAAACTTGAAAGGCTAAAATTTATAGAGGTTAATCTATACTATACTGTGGCCAGTCTAATGAAATACAAAGAGACAAACGTCATCCCATGTGGGTTAAGGTTGGATAAGGGTCCCTCTGGGGGGGTTATAAACCCTACTATCAAGACAGGTGGGAGAAGGCTCTCTCCACCTGTTCAGAAACACTCATTGAGATCTTGGTTGACCAGGACACAGAGAGGCACTCTTATACCTTGGGTAGTATACATAATATTGAGCAAGAACCTATTCCATTTGAGACAGCGGAGGACTTTGAGACAGTAAATACTAGACTCTTGGATAAGACTGCATCACATGAAAAGTTAGTGATAGCACAGAAACAAACTAAGTATCTAAGTGATACAAAGGACTTTGCCTTGGGTCAGGTTTATAAGTGGTACTCAGGAGCTGATAATTAACTGAGGGTCAGATCTACTTCACGGGGCAGAGCGAGAAATCAGAAATGTTCAAAGAGTGCTAACAAAAATTGCACTGGTAATCAGAAAGTGAGTAATCAATCTACCCAGGGGAACCTAAGAGGGTGGGGTTTCATCTACCCCAACACACAGAAGTGCAGTCCGAGGAGGAAACAGAGTGGCTGGGATCCAAACCAAAAATAGGGGCAAGAAGACAAGGGGAGGGTGTAGAGGTGGTGTCAGAAAACGAGATAGGTCAAAAGCAGAAACACCAGAAACAACACAACCTTCAGGGAAAGGGCAAGTCCTAAATCTTTCAAATGTTAAATTGACAGAATTTCAACTTTCAATACTTCTGAAGGGATCTATCCTTTGTACCAGAACCAAACTTTGATAGATTTGCCATACAAGTAGATCTGGAAAAAACTTACAGGAAATTGCATCTGAAGAAGTTTTTCCAACAAAGAGCAAATATGTGTAGATCTAATGCATCGGCATCTGCCACCACCATCCCAACCCACACCCCTACTCCTGCATCCCTCTATCCGCCATACTAATGTGGGACAGGTGGTTGGGACATTAGACAATATGCCTTTGGAGGCTACAGTTGTTGACCATCTACCAGCTAGCTGGGACCCCAATGGGCACTGGATAATTTTGAATTTTTTTGATTGCAGCTTAGAATGGAAGAGAGATATTTATCACCCCCCTTCTGTTTTCTGTCCAAGAAAATCTATTTAATCAGCTGTGTCTACATTTGAGAGGCTGGTGAACAAGGAAGTGGACAGAATTGTTTCAAGTACCATCCTGCATCAAAATAATAAAAATATTTCGGCAGAAGATTTTAAGGCTCTGAAGGAACTGGCAGAGATGAATGAACTTGTGATAAAATCAGAGGACAAGGGGGGCCAAATAGTGGTCCAGAACACCACTGACTATGTGCTGGAAGCTAATCATCAGCTATTCAGTATTGAAAATTATAGACTTTTGGATAATAATCCAACTTCCTACTACCAAGAAAAACTTAATGTATTGCTTTCATCCTACAGGTCTAGAGGTGTGATTTTGGAACAGGAGTTTAAATACTTGAATTAGGAATTTCCAGTTGTCCTGACATTTTATCATTTACCAAAGCTTCACAAGGACCCCCAGAAACTACTGGGATGGCCCATTATCACTGGTATAGGTTGTCTTACTAAGAACCTGTCCAGATTTATGGATGATTTTCTGTACACACTTGTGGTATGCCTCCCTTCCCACCTTAAGGGCACAATGTCTGTTCTGGAGGCCCTTGATCACCAGTCTTTTGATGCTGGCAACTTGTGGCTGTCTACTGATGTCAAGTAGCTGTACACCAGCATCAGACATCATTTGGGACTACATGCTGTCCAGTTCTTTATGCACCTATTTCAAAGTAATGACCTATTAGATCAAGATTTTGTATTGGACACTCTGGAGTTTGTTCTCAATAGTAATTTTTTCACCTTTAACTCTAGTTTTTTCTGCCGGTCTGTGGAACAGCAGTGGGGTCAGTGATGGTGCCCTCCTATGCCAACCTCTTTTTGGGTTGATGGAGGAGGTTGCCGTCTTTGACCCCAGGGTCTACTAGTACAGTAATAGGATCAAATACTGGGAGTGTTATATTGATGATATCCTGTGCATCTGGTGTGGAAAGCAATCCAAGGCAGAGAGCTTTTTTTGCAAAAACTCAACTTGAACGATTGGAATCTGCATTTTACTTTTTTGACCGATCCCTCATCTATTACTTTTTTGGATCTGCATTTGCATGCCACACCAGTTGGCAGGACTGAGTCAGATAATTATCAAAAATCCACTTCAGGGAATACCCTGCTGAGGGCTGACAGTTTTCATTCCACGCACCTGACTTGGGGGATCCCAAAGGGACAATACCTTAGGTTGCAGAGAAACTGTTCCACCATTACTTCCTATATAAAACATGCTGAAGACCTTAGTGATAGATTTAGAACCACTGGATATAATGCTGGGGTCCTCCAAGACTCTAAGGATTTTGCTCTAGTACAGGATAGAATGATGCTACTGAAACCTAAAACTCAAGAAAAAAGTACTGGTGACCAGATTAATTTAATCACGGAATATAACAGTGTAACACCAAAAATAGCAGGGGCATTAAAGAAATGTTAGTATGTCCTTGAAGCATATAGGAACCTGTCAGGAAAAACTGGCAACTCGCCAAGGGTTGTATATAGGAAAGACAAATCTGTTAAAGATAATGCTGTTAGGAGATTTTTCACCCCAGGGGTTCCCCAGGCACAAAGGTTGCTCCCTGCATGACCATCGGGTTCTCATCAGCGTGGTAATTGCAATACCTGCCAATATATGCAATGTGGGAAAATCTTCATCAGCCCAACTAATGGGAAACAACTTAACAGTCAACATCTTGTTACCTGTCGTACCACACATGTGATGTACACCCTGTTGTGAGATTGCCCCACTTTGTATGTGGGCATGATCACCTGCAGCCTGAAAGAATATATACAAGAACAAGTTTGGTCTATTTTACATAGTGTTTGCAACATCCCAGTGGGTACACATTGAAGTGCACATCATGGACAGAACTTGAATTCTTTCAGGTTTATGGCCATAGATCATGTTACACCTCTTTTGAGGAGAGGCAACAGATGTAATATTCTTCTACAAAGGGGAAAGCAGATGTATTTTCCAACTCAATGCAATTCATCCAGACGGATTGAACGAGAATTGAGACATTACACCTTTTCTGTAGATACTGCAGGGAATATCAAGGTTCTTTATTTTTTAGACCCCACATAGTTTTCATATATTTTTCATAATTTGTGTGGGACAAGGAACTACCAACTTTCCTTCTAGTGTTGTTTTTTTCTTTTGGTATCATCCACTGATATGGTCCCTGTTATACATTGTCCCACCAGAATGAAGGAATTTAGCCACAACCCCTTTACGTTTTGAGGAGGTTCATTTACTTTAATGACCCTTGACATGTAATATGCATC